>OX383300.1:12693480-15193480 GCA_947523025.1 Dryobota labecula | reverse complement strand
AAGGTCCTCCTCATTCACATAGTACAGTCACGAGCACCAATATGTATACACTTGGCAAAATTCAAAAGCAATTTTCTCGTGAATAACGATTGCAACTTTGAGTTAAGATCTATTATTTAGGCCTGTGTTCACCAACATTTAAACTGTTTAGATATTTAATCAGTTCTTTACTTAGGAAATTTGACATAAATCAACTGTTTAAATACCTAACCGGTGGTTTGACTGATGGTGAACACAGGCCGTAATAGTATAAACTTATACTATTATAAAATAGGTCTTATCTCAAAGTTGCAATCGTTATTCACCATGAAAATTGCTTTTGAATTGTGCTAAGTGTAAACATATTGGTGTTCGTGACTGTACCTATGCACTCAGCAACAGATGTAAATACTCGTAATACCTTTGATTGAATTTCTGCTTTCAAGGCGGACAGTTGCTTAATTAATAGAATATTGACGTGTTCTTTGTCGAGTAGACGTAGTAGTTATCGATACAAAACGCCTTCGTTTAGCTCCTGTTTTTCACTACGGTTCGGTATCGGTTTAACGATTGCAACAATGTTGCGACCACTTGACAAGTAAATAGCTCTTCTCGATGATCTTGTCAACTTGTTTCCTTCGTTGTAACTACTGTATTTTAACTGTAATAACTAGCAATTGAGCCGGATGGTAATGTCTTTTTTATTATTTTTTATCTACCAACCCGCACTGGGGATAGCATGGTGAATTACGGCCCATTCTCTCTCACCGAGAGGAAGCCTGTGTCCCAGCAATGAGAACATTAGGTATAGGTTGATATATATTATTATAACACGCCTTGTGATTTTTATATACCTTTTTGGAAGATACAAATGTAATTTATATCATCACCACTGCTCTCAAAACGGTGAAGCAAAATATTAAACTCAAAAGTCAAAAACTCAATCTAAGCTGAGAATCAAAATTACATAATACAGTCCCCCAAAACGCCCGGCCCTTCACCACTTCCTAGTGCTTTAGCTGGGAAGAAGAAGTAGTGGAACAAACTCCCCAGCAGCATATTATCTGTCTGTTCAGTTTGAAGAACTTGATTCATACAGTAATGGGTATGCAAAGTAATTAATGTAGGAACACGACACAACTATACCGAACGCGCAAAAGTTTATAGACGTATTCACTGCTTGTCCGCCCACTCCCTCTCACTAAGAGGAAGTCTGTTTCCCAGCAGTGGGAACATTAGGCTCGATAATCTTGTCAACTTGTTTCCTTCGTTATAACTACTGTATTAACTGTAGTAACTAGCATTTGAGCCGGATGGTAAGGTCCTTTTTTTTTCGATGTTTGTTTTAGTGGGTAAGTAATAACAGCCTCACGGGTCGATGGTTTAGGTTAAGCTACGCTTGCCGCGGTTGGTTCCTGGATGGGTGACCATCTTTACATATCAAAAGCACGTTAAGCCGTTGGTCCCGGCTGTCATTTGTAGATCTTTGACAGTAGTTACGGGTCGTCAGAAGCCCGAGAGTCTGACAATCAGTCTTACCAAGAGGTATCGTATTACCCAGTAACTGCGTTGTGGAGGTTAAATAGGCAGTCGCTCCATGTAAAATACTGGCATTTAGCTAAATCCGGTTAGACTGGAAGCTGACCCCAACATAGTTGGGAAGGCTAGGCAGATGATGATGAAGTTCGCTATTTTCACACCGTTTTCAAGTCAACATTCCTACACGTTTCTATCACGAACGCGTAGTGTGGTAGTCCTCTAAAAGTCAGTTCAGCAATCACGTATACTGACCATAACAAATGCGCCAAAAAAACAGTATGTGCCTAAAAAACATCTAAAAAACGAATGATGACGTATCCTCGAGATTTTTTGAAATAGCGGATGTAGACCGTAGACAACTATTTGTCTTGTTCTTATTGTAAAGACTAACAGGATTTGTTTTTATTTGCGACCGTCCCATATGCAGTTGCCAGCGATTATCATAAGTCCTGACTGACCTTATATTCTGACTGATCACTAGGTGACGGTACCGGACTATTGGCTTGTTTGTTTTTGAACACCTTTTTTGGAAATGAGGACGTGATTAGTCGACGTTTTATGGAAATTGAGGTTTTGTGCGATATAATACACCTACGTCTGTAATTCATATGAACTTGTCTATAACTTTTTGAGTCATGAAACTTGTAAATTGTCAGGAAAATTGCACTTAGCTGACGGATTGATTGCTAGATTACTATATTATTATCAGATAATACAACTCTGCCAATCCTCTTGTTAAGAAGCTTATCTATTGATTGTCAGCTGCAGTCATTCGGAACAGTTCCAGGAATCAGCAGGCCCCTTTTCCAGGGCCCTGCGATCGATGGGGGCCCCTTAGTTCCTGCCAGACCATCAAGCATTAATTGATTATTACCGATGAATCAATATGTATAATAATAGTACATTATTACAAAGGCCGTGAAATAGGCAATTGCAAGTCGAGTATGAGTTTGAAGGCCGAGCCATAGGCGAGGACTTCACTAATACGAGACAGGCAATTGTCATTTCCGCCGAGGCATATATAGTGCTTTTCTCAAAAGAATGCTTGGAAATAAAACATACTTTTTATATTATACATTTATTAAGTATGTAAATAACAAATCAAGACGAATTTTCAGCTTTGTCACCAATTTGCTGTTTATCATCTGTGCCGAAAGGCAAACGCATTTATGGCTACACAGCCACTTGAACGCAATTAGTGCTAAGCAAAGAGACTTACTTTGGTTTGTCAAGAATGATAAAAGAGATCCAATCAAAGAGTGTTTAATAACCCCAGCACGCCGTTTCATACAACATTGCTGGGCCTCAAGTCTGCTATTACAATAGTGTCAGAATGGTCTCGCCATTGTGAGTATTTGACAGTGTTTGTATGGCAAATCTGTCAAAAACTCACAATGAAGAGACCATTCTGACATTATTGTCATAGCAGACTTGAGGCCCTGGAGCGTTGTAATGATCCAAATTCAAAAAACGCTCCTGCAATGGATTTGATTTTCTTTGTCCGTAAATTCGATACTTCGTGGGTTCCTTTTTCGAAAAAAATGATAATATTTCCATGCATGTTTGAGAAAATTTAAGTGTCGCTGATGACCATACAATGTTATTGGCTTAAAGACATTGACTTTGAAGAAGTGATTGATAATTTTACTTATCTCAAAACTAGAAGGGTACCTCAAGGGGTACCTCAAGGGTTTCCTCAACATAGATTTTTAAACCCTAACCTGTAAATGTTAAAAGTTACATTTGCGGATTATGTTATACATATTTATTATTAATTTTATGTGACAAACAAAAAAGAAACAGTTGAATAAATATAGAATTTTGCATATTTAACCGTTTTGCCTGTTTTAACAAAACAGTCGCCTATCAGTCATAGGGGCTCCATTATCATAATGTGCCCAAGGCCTCCAATAAGTTAAAGACGGCCCTGGGAAACAGAACCTAAAGTGGTCAAAGTCAAAGTCAAATCATTTATTTCAAATAGGCACGAAGATGCACTTTTGAACGTCAAAAATTACATGAATAGTTAATTGATTCTAGTTGCGCCTTCCAAAAGGTAGTTATGTATGGAGAAGAATGGGCAAGAAACTCCATACTTACTCTTTTAAAATGTTAACAATAGTTTGTATACATTAATTAATAATTATAGGTAAAGACGATGTACCTAGAATAAAAATAAGTAAGTGAAGTAATGACAGAATAATTAATAAATTCGATAGGTACATGGTGCTCACATATTTACAAACATTGTAAATGATTTAAAAAAAAAAAATCAACATAATAAGTCAGTGTGTGAGTTAAATTTATATTAATCACAGGAAATAAAAATTAATATCATAAAAATTATAAATTATACAGTTAAATTAGCAACCAGTTTGATTTTGTCTAGACTCTAAATTGTCCTATGGAGCAGGACCAGCATGTTTCCAAGCATTCTTATCTTGGATATAATCCTCTAATTTGTAACATGCTTGTTTACAAAGTGTGCTTTTTATATGAGTTTAAAATTTTCTTTAATTTAATTGTAATATATCAGAAGGTATTTTATTGTAACATTTAACACAGTACCCCATAAAAGATGTATGTACTTTGTTAAAGTGGAGTATAGAGGTATGAGGAACAGGGTGTAAAGTTCACAAATCCTCTATTGAAAAGGGAGGATCCTCCTCTGGTCTGGTGGGCAACTGCCCAACGGTTGATGTCGGGAATTCGGGATGTTATATATATGCTAGTTGCGCGGTAAACTCTGATTGCGCGATGCAGGATTTGTGACGTCATGTCATTGATGCGTAGTTCGCATGTGGCGTTATAGATACCGCCACAGGAGTATGTACAGCTAACCCCTTTTTGCTGAAACGGACTTCGTGACTATCTGACAGTGTATTCGGGCTCGTTTCTGCAGTTGTTTGTTGCACGAGCCCAACTTCTGTTTAATCTGTGTGTTTGCTACTTATAAAAGCGATACTGTTATTTGCTGTCGGAATGACTGATACAGGCTAAGCAATGGTGCCGATTCTCTTGTACACCGAACTAAACTATCACTAAAATTCCTTACTTTTGGCTATGAGAATCTTAAAGCTATTCTGCAAACAGTATTCTCTAAATTTAAAAATAACTTTGACACAACTAAAATCGAATTTGACAATCGCGACTCTACGTGGTATTTTTTTTTTCTTTTGGCTTCGCAATGTTGTACTTGTTTGCCCTACCCCATGATTTTAGAGACTATTTTTATTTTTATTATTTTAATTTTAGAGACGGAGGCGCGCAGAGGCGGGCGGGGCTACCTCAACGTGTTTTATATGGAATTTTTAGTGTGTTGCCCGTGGTACTACCAGTATTGCTACCAGTAGTATCACGGGTAAAAAAAAAAACCCGTAGTACTACCAAGCGAACCAGTAATACCACGGGAAGTTTCTTTTTGTTTTGTTACACAAAAGTTCAAAATGACGAACATACAATTTGCCTGCGAGTGGATAATTAGACAATGGTAAAAACATTTCTGCGGCAGATTGTATGATTCGTCATTTTGAACTGAGTGAAATAGGTTAGGTTAGGTTAATACTGTGACCAACCGCGCGCGAGCCGAGCGAGCGTAGCGAGCGGTGCCGCGGTAGCGGCCGGCGAGCGCTACTTCCAAGTTGCTCGCAGAAATGTTTTTACCATTGTCTAATTATCCGTGTTTTCGCAAAATCCCTAGGGTTTTCGTGGAGTAAACTATGAAATGCGGACTACCAGTACCACGGGTAAAAAAATACTTCCCGTGGTACTACTGGATCGCTTGGTAGTACTATGGGATTTTTTTTTACCCGTGGTACTACTGCTAGTAATACTGGTAGTACGACGGGCAACAAACGGAATTTTTCACTTTTTATATGGAAAAAAAATATTACTTACATGTTAAGATTTACGGGTTTAAGGGTTCTGTATTTTATTTTCGAGTTATAAGCAAAAGAAAAGCAAAAATATACAGTACTGTTTTTGCACCAGAAGTCGAGGTGTTGGTGTGAATTTCAGTTCATGACAATAATTTTATTGCACACCTTTTTAATCGAGATTATAAATAGTCATCAACATCTTAGTGCTGTCAAACTAACATATTATAGAATTATGTTGTGTGACTTTAGTCAATTTCAGAATAGGAAATCGTCGTTTGACAGGAATAAACGAAATTTTGGTGATTTTTAGTCTAGTTTAGAGAATTTTATGACAAGATAATCGGCACCATTAGCTAATTCGCTACAAAAATAGGAGCATCAATGACCTGACTATTTCATTCTAAATTGCACCGTTTCCGTACAGTTTACCAAAGATATCATCTCAAGATGATGTTCTTAAATAACTCTTTTAAATAGCCACTGATTTCGTTGGCATAATCTACGTCGAAAAAATAAAAAGCCACGCATAAGTATATGGGTATTCCATAATATTATTGCGTAATGGTACATCAGTAAACGGCGGACATCGAATTAAATCTTACTTAAGAAGTAATTTATTTCTGATTATAATTTCTCTTTAATTATCATTGTCGTACATAAATGGATGGACTTGTATCCTTTATGGCGGACGAGACAGACGATGTGGGTAAAAAATCGATTAAAAACCCATTATCGATCCAGGGACTAAAAACTATAAGTTTTTACTGCGTCTACGCAAGTGCTTGCGTCGCGAGCGATGTACCGCGAGAATGAGGTAAGCAGTACTTTTGTAATTGCTTCGTGATATATTTCGTGCGTTCTTTCTAGATGATTTGTTGAATGAAGGGATTTTATTTCGACCGGGGTTTACCTCCACGGCTTTTCAATTCGGTGAGTCTCTCTCAAATAAACATGTTTTGAATCATTCTCCCCCCCTAACTAGGTATAAATAGGTAGGCCTCATAGACACTTTAGTTAGATATCTAAACTATGATATTTTAAGAGTAAAATTGTTTGTTTGTTTATAAGATGAAATCCCTGGAAGTACTTACTAAAATTTCCTGCTCTTGCCTTATTTAGACAACTCAAACATACACCACACACACCCTCACCCTCACACACACACACACACACCACACACCCTCCCTCACACGACACTTATGTACACATCCAAGTTCACACTGGAGACAGGCTGTTTTTTTTTTTTTTTGGCAGTTACCACAATTAGCTGACCTCCCTTTGCTCAAATGGTTGACGTTTTTTTACAAAAAAAAATCTAGTTTTGGGTAGATTTCTTATAGGTATTTAAATTAAACTAAGAATTATAAAATTCTATCGATCCGTATTCTAAAAAATCTCAACCATTTATGCAAGGGGGGGTCAGCTAATTGTGGTAACTGACTGGTACTCAAACGATAGCTAAAAAAAAAACAATATTGACGTAGTATTTACCTATCGCCTCTGAGTAAGTTGTAAGAGTGGAGATAAACTTTATTCTATTCTATACTTATCCTATTTCAAATATTCTTTCACTGATACAAAGCTACACGTATGGCGTCTTCAAAGTATAACCAGTATAACCCTTGTTTGTTCCTAAAATTGAAATTTTATAAAAATGTTTGCTTACGTTTTTGCACGTCGTAAAACAAGCAAATAAACCGCATTGCCGGATATTATCAAACATTTAAAAGGGACTGTTAAACGTTTACTTATCAGTAGGCTTGCCATAACTTTCAGGGACCAATACGGGACGTTTCAAACAAATCAAATAAAATAGTCGAAATCAAAGTTTTTATTCGAATAATATAGTAAAAATTAACACGTTTATTTTTTGACCCAGCCATATTTTAAGCTTGATTTTATTCCTATGATTATATTAAGGCGAGGTTCTTCGAGCGTGCATTTTTGTTCTAGAGGTGGCAGCTGGGCGCGAGTAAATTGTGTCGTGAATTTCGTTAATTTTGGGTTGAAAATTATATGTTTTACGATATTAACAATGTTAAACCCAACGGACATTACATCATCATAGACGTTTATTTTGATGTGATTTTCAATACATAATGTGGTATAATATTGAAATAAAATGATTTTAATCTACAAAATAAGGGTATGTTTGGATTTTTTTTCTATCGAGAGAACTTTATCCAATTATGTAACGAGTACCCGACGTACCTACAAAAAGGTCTCAAAAGCAACATATAATTTTTTTCACGTGTTTAATCATTACCGTTTATAAATAAAATTACATAAAAATTACATTTCCTAGAGGTTAACTTCAAGAACCTCGCCTTAAAAAAGAAGACTCGGAAATGGCCCGAACTGGGCCAGTCCTATAACTGGCCCAGTTCGGGCCATTTCCGAGTTTTGACAATATCGGGACGCGATGGTCAAAAACGGTGACAGTCCTGTATATACGGGACATATGGCAACCCTACTTATCAGCATTCTTTATTACTCTTAGGCAATATTAAAGGTTAAAGTAGCACTTTCCTGCCGTTTAGTTAATCTCAAGCACACGAAACGATACAAAATTTACAATTAAATAGCTGCAACACCTGGATCAGCAGATACAGTAGCTATTGGTATCGCATAACTTATAGCTTGTGATAACACCCAGTATATACACACACAGCCTTTTATGGGTGGCGTGATTATGAAACTGGTCATAATTTCATTTCGACTTTATCAAGTCAATAGACAACCCGCTCTAATAAACTATTTATCTGCAGCACCAATTATCAAGTCGCCGCGCCGGTCAACCATTACCTACCTATTATTTATTGTATTATACTAGACTAGCTTCTGCCCGCGACTTCGTCCGCGTAAAATTCAGCCCCGTCCGCGCAATTACTCCGATTTCGCTTAGCGTTCTTTCCGACTTTTTGTCGTTTGCTCGGCTCCTTAAGGTCATAGCGTGATGTTAAATAGCCTATAACCTTCCTAAATAATTGTGCTATTCAACACTGAAATAATTTTTCTATTCGAACCAGGAGTTCCTGAGATTAGCGTGTTCAATCAAACAAACTCTTTAGCTTTTTTAAATTATGATATCTCCTAAGATGTTGATTAAAATCAAGTGATGTCAAGGACAATTTTGTTAACATTTAAATACTTGTTATTAATAACATATTTATTTGGATAAGGATTAATATTATGTTGATAAAACTTCGTCGCAAATAATGCATTAATTTCGAACAAATTTGATTACCATAAAAAAATTATAGAGTGAGTCAATCTAAAAAGATAGACATATGCTGTCGCGGACTTTTTTTTTAACTTTTAAAGAGGAACAAATCCATCATACATGATATTTGTGTAACTTAAACCGTTTACGCAGCGCACGTAACGGAAGCTCTCAAAAAGGAATACTTTTTCCCGTTTTTGCAACATTTTTCATTTATGCTCCGCTCCTATTGGTTGTAGCGTGATGTAATATAATAATATTCCCCGATAAATGGACTATCCAACACAAAAATAATTTTTCAATTCCAACTAGTAGTTCCAGAGATTAGCGCGTTCAAACAAACAAATAAACTCTTCAGCTTTATAATATTAAGTATAGTATAGATAGCGTGTATAATATGACCCGCTTTAAGATAACAATACTTTGAAATTCTGTGTGCGTTTTATCTACTAACACGGAATCTTAAGTGACCGAAAGGCTTAAGTTACGGCTCTGATTTTTGAATTACGTTTCGAATACTGAATAAATACATGCCATATTCAAATTCAAATTCAAATTCAAATTCTTTATTTCAGACTTAAGAGTCCATAGTGTTAGTATACAAAATTGCTTAAAGACGTAAGGTAAGGTTAGTAAGGGCCGGTTGTTTCAAACAGTTCGTTAACGTAACATACGTACGTCAAATAATAACGATTGCATATGATGTTTAACGTTCGTTAAAAACAAAGCGTTGTTTCACTGCATAAAAAACCGATCGTCAAAGTTCAAATGTAAAAGAATATAATGACGTTAACCAGTGGGTATGAAACCTGTTACTGTAATCGTCATTTTTTAACGAACGTCAAGGACATAATTTTGTGAAACAACGGTTTGACGACAGTTAGCGCCATTTATGACGTATACGCGTGCGTCAAGTGGACGTGAAACAATTAACCCGCCCTTAGTAATTGAAGATAAGAAATATGTACATATTTATACTCCATTTATTATAACATTAGACAAATAACTGTTCTCACCCTTTCGTGATTTCGATGTAAACGTTTAATAAACTCCGTTATTTCACGATACATACAAAGCACTATAATCTATTTACCATTTACATTAAAAACAGAACTCCAAAGTGCAGTAATTTCAATAATATATTACACAATAACTGTCGTTATTTAGCCGTTATTTGTCTAATGCTATAGTAAATGGAGTATAGCTGATGTGGATCCTTACCCAGTGGCGCAGCAGAGGGGAGTCCCACCGACCATGGAACACACTCAGGAGACTGTTAGTGGTGGTCCTTTTTCTTATTATGGCGTAAAAATCATCTGTGTGCGCCTCCGCAAACATGCCAGACGCACTACAACACCACGACAGCCCCAACAATATCCTGAACGCGTTATTGTATTGGACACGCAGACCGCTGTATGTCCTCTGCGTAATACTGGTCCAAAGACTGCACGTGTAAAAAGATTGGCAGAAAGATTTAAAAAGAGTTACCTTCACTTGATTAGTAGCCAGGGCTTGTTAACGTTACTAAATAACAAAATAATAACCGTTACGTAACGTTAAATTATAACGTTACAAAAACTGTACGTTACTTGATAACATTACCAGCCATATATCGTTAATCAACATTAACAAAATACGATTACTTAACGTTAATTTAGCTACGTTGCCGTTCTGTGGGTAAGAATCAGGTAGATTAAGGCAACGTTTTGATCGGCACGGCATCAGAGAGGCGCGAGGGCGGTCTTCCGCCGCGCCGCACGCCTCAGGCACCACTACTTACATCTCACCCGTTTAAAATAACGATAAAATCAATAGTCGCATAAATAACGTTAAATCGATTACCGTTATTTTAATAATAACGTTAACTCTGTCAATACAAGGTAACGTTATGAAAATTTACCGGTATTTAAAGCCCTGATTAGTACAACGTGCAAATCTTCGAACCAGCATGTTACATCGAACGGCCAGCGACCTGCGCCCTCTATATTGTCTATATTGTCTCTATATATCTATATTGTCCCTAAGATATTGTTGTTGCAGATTTTTGCAAGTGCTTTGCAATTCTTAGTAGGTAGCTCAATAGTCGACGTGTGCTGGAAAGTTCACGTTTCATTGAGCATGTTTATTGTGGTTTTTGCGGCGTTGGTCGCGCACGGCCCGGTCGCTGGTCGCCGGTCGCCGCTGGCGGTGCAGCTTGCAGTGCGCGCGAGTCATTCGATGCAACCACTTTTTGCTCGCTCGCACATCCGCGTCTGCGCCACTTTTTACCCCGCCTCCGCATTGGCTGTTTTTCTGTCCGATCTCGATTGATGGCCGTCTGGTCTCTCGTCTGTGTTTACACAACGCGTTCTATCATAATGTATTAGAATTACTGTGCGTATCACGGTAGCCGTAACAAATGATCATATTACTTTGTAAATAAATGACTTAGGAAATTGTGGACGGTCGCTTCACAAAAAGTGTTAGTCATACACTTGTTCTTTTATTATTACAGCGTAAGGATGGTGCGTCGTGTTATTATCTCCAATAAGATATCCAATTATTGCCATAGGTACTTATTGTTATCTATACATACAAATAAATAAAATTTAAGTGTCTGTTTGTAATGTCAATTTACCAGCTTTTTACTAAATACATAGAAAGTATATACGGTACTTACAATAAAAACCATTTTTCTTAATTTTGTCTGTCTGTAGTCTGTCTGTTTGTTCCAGCTGACCTCCGAAACGGCTGGACTAATGATAGCTGATGTTATAAGGAGTAACGTAGGCTACTTTTATTTTAGAAAAAGCCTCGCAGGCGAAGCCACGGGCAGCTGCTAGTACATTAGTTTGTAATTATGGTCTGATTTTCTCGACTACATAGGTACCCAACCTACCTATGTTACGCTAGGAATTCCTTTTTCCTTTTGCAAATCATCATATTCGTTGTTGTACGCAATGAGAGTGGAGGTAGACCTAATGAATAAGTAATGATAATGACATATAAATAAGCCAAATTGTCAACTCATAGGGTTCCGTAGCCAAATGGCAATAAACGGAACTCTTATGGATTCGTCATGTCTGTCTGTCTGTCTGTCCGTATGTCACAGCCACTTTTTTCCGAAACTATAAGAGCTATACTGTTGAAACTTGTATATTCTGTGAATATTTCTGTGTGTATTTCTGTGTGTATATTCGGTTATTCTGTGAACCGCATTAAGATTTTCACACAAAAATAGAAAAAAAAAACAATAAGTTTTGGGGGTTCCCCATACTTAACTGACTTAACTGAAACTCAATTTTTTTTTCCATCAAACCTATACTTGTGGGGTATCTATGGATAGGTCTTCAAAAATGATATTGAGGTTTCTAATAAAAAAAAAATCTAAACTGAATAGTTTCCGCGAGAGACACTTCCAAAGTGGTAAAATGTGTCTCCCCCCTGTAACTTCTAAAATAAGAGAATGATAAAAGTAAAAAAAATATATGATGTACATTACCATGTAAACTTCCACCGAAAATTGGTTTGAACGAGATCTAGTAAGTAGTTTTTTTTTTAAATACGTCATAAAACGTAAATCGCGCTTGCTGCTACGGAACCCTTCATGGGTGAGTCCGACTCGCACTTGGCAGCTTTTTTTGATGAAGACCCCAAAACCCGAGTACGAGGTACACCTCAATAACAACAAATGTGTTTGTAAACCCACGAATTGAATTCAAAACCTTTATCATCGATAGTTCATTGACCGCATGAAAAAGTCAGAGCATATTAATTAACATCTGTACTCCACAGGCGCGTGGCGTACATTGAAATATGAACAATACGGGTATAGCCATTAGCGTCGGCCACTGGATTGGTAATTGGTGGCTTTGTATGGGCCATCAGACTACGGCTAGGCCAGACAGGCGGCCTGCGGCGTCTAGACAGACCATTGCGATTTGCGAGATCACGTTTCGGCCGGCCGAACATGCTAAGTGCATGTCTGGCAGAGACCCGTCGATGTACAAACACCCTGGATGTGACTCGAATGTGTTACCAGTTACGAGCCGTTGTATAATGATCGTTAAATTTTACCATGTGTGCTTTTGTAAGCATGTGTCGTGCCTACCGATAATAAATCGATCTAAGAGGTGAACACCCGGATTGCTATAGCATATTTATTTATTTAAACTTAAACTCAAAGCATTTGTTAAAAAAAAAAAAAAAAAAAGAAACAATTACTGGCACTTTTGAATTGCCAAGGGGTCGGTCAGTCAGAAAGATGAAGCTCAAAGCGTAGTAGGTTCCTATGGAGAAGAACGGGCAAAAAACTTCACGGACACTCTTTTAAAACAAAATATTGTTACAAAATATGGGTTACATAATTCATGTTGAAGTTATACATGTGAGAACAATGTAGAAAGACGTGCAAGTTAGAAGCGTCCGTAATAAAAACAATTCAAAAATTAAAATAAGCCGTGGCACCTAAGAGATGGCCAGTCCCAACTGACGGCGCCCGTTCACGAACATGATGCAAGAATCAGCACCATTTAGCTCCACGCCACCACCGGCAAGACATTTGAGTGAGCATGCCATACTCTCAGCCGGCCGCCAGGGCACATTCAAGTCAATAAAAGACATATTACCCGGTAAATGGTAGCTTTATAGTACATAGTACTCACACCTGTGCTAAGCAATTATATAATTCAAGGAGATTGAGTTTATACAATGCAAAGATAGTCTTACAGTCTTCAGCAGCTCCAATAATACTTGTTTTCAAATGCTAATCATTGAGTCTATGCGCCGTTATGGAGCAGGACCAGCATTGAGCCAAGCATTTTCGTCAGTGATGTAATCCCCCAACTTATAATATGCTTGGCTGCATAGTGTGCGTTTTATAAAAGATTTAAATTTTGTTTCGTTCAATGGGAGAATGTAGGGAGGTATTATAATGTAACATTTTAAACAATACCCCATGAAGGATGAGTCTACTTTAGCCAGTCTGAAACCTGTTTGAACTAATTGGTCCCTATTTCTAGTACAGTCAGTATACACAATTAGCTGACCCCCCCTTGCATAAATGGGTGAGGTTTTTTTGAATACGGATCGATAGAATTTTATAATTCTTAATTTAATTTAAATACCTATACGAAATCTACCCAAAACTATAAAAAAAATAAAATCGTACGATTTGTTAGTAAAAGAATCTCAACCATTTATGCAAGGGGGGGTCAGCTAATTGTGTATACTGACTGTACTATAATTGTGTCTTTCACCTCTTTTACTGAAAATACTTAAATTTTTCCTTACGTACATGATGTTTTCATAGATGTATTGACAAGGTACCGTCAGGATGTTAATATCTTTAAACAGTTTCCCTATTGAACCGCGCCTGTGGAGGCCATATATTGCTCTGATGGCTCTTTTCTGTAGAATAAAAATATGTAGATTCGATATCTGCAGCCCGTCCTCATAATACTTCAAGCACAGAAATGTGCAGAGGCGCACTTAATGCCATAGGCATTTTCTACCAGTCAACCTTTAGGTTATGCAGAGATAAACAGTGGTAGGTGCAATTACGAAAAATCTAGGAATAACTATAAAGATATTAACAAAATCTAAATGTAATATATCGTCGTTGCGACTTTAAGATCTCTTATGTGTAAAATTCAACTTTATGAGGAAGTCGATATTTTAAGCAACGACATTTTATTAGGAAGCACATTGATAGATCTTGAAATTGCTAAAGAAATGACGATTATCGTATACACATGAGAGTTTTTGCATTCGATAGAGCTTCAAAACGTGAAAAAGGCTGGCGTAAAAAAGTGGTTTTGCCAAAAGTGACATATAAGAGGTCTTAAAGTCGCAACGACGATATATACCAAATTTCCAATTTCTATATAAATTCAAGCACAAATAAACAAACATAAATACACGAATATAGGTACTAAAACAAATAAGACAAACAATGGGAAAACATTAACGTTGTGATGATACTGCCAGCTTCTTACGAATGTGCTCGCACCGAGGTAGAACTGCAAAAAACGTTATTGGTCTCTAGTCCTATAGAAATAAAACATCCTTAGTATGTCACATCTAGGAGACCGTGTGAACTATTCCGACATCTACGTCCAGTTTGTAGTCTCAAATGACTACGTACATAGTTAGCACACAGTTACGGTAGGCCTAGACCGCTGTCCGACACAAGAAGATTGCTCAATGCTCAGATACACACGAAAATGACAGATAACAAGCGTGACGAATTATCTTAATGTTGTCTTTGGAGCTGTCTGCTTGCAGTCTGTGAGTATTGTCGGGTTTTTTTGCGATGCCTGCCAATGTAAACAAATGACGAATCAAAAGGTTAAATTGACCGAACATTTTTGAGAGATGATTTTTATTAATGTTTTTTCAAGACAAGTTACGTGCTGACGCATACTTTACAGAAATAGATACCTATGTGTTTCTCTATGTGGTTATTTACCTACTTAAGACTGTTTTTTTGGTTTTAAAGAAAATGATGTAGGTACACACGGCTACATATCAAGCTATACATTTCCAGAATAAGCTGACCTCTCATTATACGGAAATCCTATACAATGCGAGATCAACTTATATTGGAAATGTATAGCTTGATGTGTAGCCATGTGTACGTACAGTGATCAGCAGATCAAGCTACTCGAAACTGTCAAATTACTCCAAACGATTTTAGACTTTAAAATGTTGATGATTAAGTTCAAATACTTTGTATTGTATAAGTTTTTTTTTTTCTTTTTGTAATGTGTAATCTGGTGTACAATAAAGTGAATATAAATAAATAAATAAGCCTTCCCAAGTTACATCAAGGATTTCTTTAAAAAAAATCTTAAACATTCAAAACCCCCATGTATTCCTGCTCCTTCTCTGTTCACGCAGTACGTTTGTGGAACTCACTTCCGCCTAACATTCGAGACGCTAAAACTTTATTTCTCTTTAAAAAGCAAGTCAAAGAGCATTACCTCTCTTCTATACAGTAATATTCTACATATAATATATACTAGCTTTTGCCCGCGGCTCCGCCCGCGTGGATGTCGGCTATCGCGTAAAAAAGTAGCCTATGTCCTTCTCCATACCCCAGGCTATATTTCTGCCAAATTTCGTGATGATCAGTTCAGCGGTTTAGGCGTGAAAACGTCACATACAGACAGACATACAGAGTTACTTTCACATTTATAATATTAGTACCTACTAGCTTTTGCCCGCGGCTCCGCCCGCGTGGATGTCGGTTATCGCGTAAAAAAGTAGCCTATGTCCGTCTCCATATCCCAGGCTATATCTCTGCCAAATTTCATGATGATCGGTTCAGCGGTTTAGGCGTGAAAACGTAACATACAGACAGACAGAGTTACTTTCACATTTATAATATTAATATTAGTATGGATAGTTTTGTTTTAAGTGTTTTAATTAAAATTTTCTTGTTTAACTTTTCTACACACTGTGTCTACATTTCTTATCCAACTTTCCTCTCGCAGTGTGCTGGCAGAAATTTATTTTGAAATAAGCAGTACCTTTGTGCTCTTCTATGTTAATATATTGTCCTGTCAAGTATTTTGTGTGTACATAAATAAATAAATAAATAAACCGATCAAAATGGCCACTTCAATTTTAAAGTTGGTGCAAAGTCTGACAACACAAAAAAAAACTGTCTTGTTTACGTGGCATCCGGTAACAATGAAAAATCTGTGTTGCCTAACTATAATGTCGTAAGCACTATATAATTGAACCACACAAAAAATGAACACTATATAGAATCCTCTGTTTTTTTGTTGGTTACACGTAATCATACAAATTGGCCACGATATCATGTGTTTACTGCAAGTCAAGTGTGTAATTTTAATTTATAATGAACGACAAGACAGACATATCAATTTATTTGTGGAAATCTGTTGGCAGGTGAGCTCGACTAATTGGTGCAGTAATAAATTGATTTCTACAAATGTTTCGGTACCTCATAATTGAAACAAGTATTTACTCTCAACTTTGTTATAATTATGTATATATGTCAGGGTAACATAATTATAGTGGTTATAATTTATGGTATGGTACCAATTAAATGATACATAACTGTATTTATTTACTTGATTTTTAGGGTTCCGTATCACAAAAGGAAAAAGCGGAACCCTTATAGGATCACTCGTGTGTCTGTCTGTCTGTTCACGGCTGACTGTTGACGGCTCAATCAGCTCCCGCGGTGTGTCTAGAATTTTCTAACACCTTTTATAAAGTTTCATAATTAACGAAGTAACAAAATTCGATCTAAAGAAAAACGGATACATTCCTCTGGATCGTATTTTATTGCTTCGTGTCTCAATATGAAACTTTCATTGGGATTTCATTTCATTTCATTTCGATGGTGATTACGTCAGCAACATTTATTTATTTACTTTCAGATTATTCTGCAAAATTTAATTGATTTTGATATGAACAAAGATGGCAACCCCATGTTCAGGGATTCCCCAAAATAATTCATATTGGTTGGTCCCTCTCACGCGATGTTTTATGGTTAGAAAGAACAGAAGTAGGAAAATTACTTAAATGGGCATTCAATTACTTTAACCATACTAATATTATAAATGGGAAAGTAACTCTGTCTGTCCGTTACGTTTCCCGCCTAAACCGCCGAACCGATCGTCATGAAGTTTGGCAGAGATCTAGCTTGGGATATGGAGAAGGACATAAGCTACTTTTTTACGCGTTATCCGACATCCACGCGGGCGGAGCCGCGGGCAAAAGCTAGTAGTCTATAAATTCCTTATTTTACACAACAATAAAGAAACCTGACAGGTTAAAAAAATTTACCAATGTTTACGTAAGCATAGGAGGAGGGCTTTGCTTACTTTTGCTGACAAGGGTTCAAAATTACTAAAATTCTAAGTTTTTAAACTGTCATGGTCACTAATATTATTATTAACACGAACGGGAGTTTATCCGTGATCATGGTGCTTGCAACAGCGCCGAAATATCGGGAACTCACAACAAATAATAAACATGGTAAATATCCCGTTCGTGTTAATAATAATACTAAAATTCTGCTTACGTAATACTTGAAAAAACACAACTCTTGGGGCCACCAAGAGATGTGTTTTGCCACGAAACATTGAATCTTTCATGCTTGAAGGTATAATTTATTTATTTAAAAATTTATGTAAACACATATACATAAACAGACAAGTAGAAAGGAACACTATGTCTACATTTCTTATCCAACTTTCCTCTCGCAGGTCTGCTGGAAGAAATTTCTTTTGAAATAAGCAGTACCTTTGTGATCTTCTATGTTAATATATTGTCCTGTCAAAATTTTGTGTGTACATAAATAAATGAATAAAGGAACAGAAAAATACGTACAAAGGTGATGCTTATTTCTAATGAAATCTCTTTCAGCATACCTGCGATAGGAAAGTAGATATAGAGATAGTATCGTACGCGTAAAACTTTAAGGCTCCTACAGACAGGCGCGACACGCGACGCGACACAAAGACACCGCGTGCCGCGCGACGAGCGGTCTCTTTGTGTCGCGTCGCGTTTCGCGCCTGTTTTTTAGGAGCCTTTATGGCGACTCTGAAGTGTGCTACTCGCTGCGCAGTACCCCACCCCTCACCCCCGCTGACACGTAAATTTGTTACTGCGCAGCGACTCGCCTCATGTTCCGAGCGGCCATAAAGTTTGAAGCGGACTGTACTAGTAAAAGAAAGAAAGATAAAGTATTTATTGTGACTCGCACAGGAAGTTCTCAAACTAAGCACCCAATTAAAAAAGGATAAAAAATAAAAACAGAGTCCTGTACGAGGCGAAAATAATAAATCAATCATACTATTTAAAAGATGATTCTACTCGATATTATTCCATGTATTAATGACGTTCAATAACTAAACTTTACGTAAAAAGTACCGTGTGATGCCGGACGTAAAGAATAGCACTTATAGCACCACTCCATTTCCTCCCGTGGGTGTCGTAAAAGGCGACTAAGGGACTTACTAGAGAATGGGCAGCAGCGTTCTCTAAGCATTTTACACCATACTGCGATCGCCAACCCGCCTGCCAAGCGTGGCGATTATGGCAAGCCCCCCCAATTGGGGGAGGCCTATGTTCAGCAGTGGACGTCTTTCGGCTGAAATGATGATGATGACGTAAAAAGAAAATCAGTATTTTCGTAGGCCGTAGCCCGTAGTTCGTCTCTACGAATAGTGCGGATAGACTCGGCAATATCAATTTACACCCGGTCGGCTATCCGATATTCCTTTTGATTTTAGCTGAAAAGCGGCTGTAGACGTCTGAGGGGTTACAAGCCCACTATTCTCTGAAGGAGAAATGTATTTACAAATACTATGTTTGTAGTAGGTATGTATTGTATAGCTCCTGTTACTCCAATGTGTCTATCGAAACTTAGCTATATAGGGATGAGCTGTATGTAACAGGTTACCACCCCGACCTACTATTATTATCGTCAATAATAATAATAGCCCTCCCCGTCCCTTGCCGCTTAACGATGTGCCAGCATGTGGTTTAGCTGAGCCTGTAATCCAAACTCCCCATGACAATAATCAGAACCCTGATGTTATCCAGCCACCGTCGGTCCCTTGCCACCCTCCCTCCGACACTGCCCTAAGCCGAGGTTCGAACCCCACCTGGGGTGCCCTTAGCGAGCAGTCGTTTAGTTTATAAGTAGCTTTTAGTAAAAACTCCCCTGGCTGGAGGCGTAAACTTCTTTTAGGAGCTTGCGGCACCACAGGATAGCCCGGTTAAGGAGCAGGAACCCCCAGTGGTTATAACTCCGAGATGCCATGCACAAAAAAATAATAATAATAGGTTACTAGAAGCCATTTAAATTTTACGTCTTACAATCATAATCTTTTTCTAGGGTTCCGTAGGTGTAGTCAACAAGAATTCTTATAATTTCGTCATGTCCGTGTGTCTGAGCGCGGCTGTGCTTAGACACTTTTAGTACTAAAAAGCTATAATTTGGCATGGGTTTGCACGTAAAAGAGGGATGATATTATTTTTCTCGTCTATCCCATGATGTGGGATATCGGTGGATGGGCCGTCCAAAACTATTGTTTGGTTTGTTTTAACTATTTTTCCGTTCAGAGTTCCGTTTGCGTATTATTATGCTTTAAAGTGCTAATTTTTGTAAGAGTCAAGTGTCTCCCCCCTTCCAGCTAAATGGTTGTTTTTGGATATGTGCAAAAATTCACGGCAGTAGTATATATTCATATAACGCAGTTTAAAGGAAAACTATCAAAGCTAAGTAGGCTTTACAAGTTAGCGAGTAATAGTCAACCAACTTATATTTGCAGCTGAAACGTATGGGAGAACATGTTTTTCAACTACAATGTTAAGTTTGTTCTTGGGATAAATTCATCCCGACTACGGAACCTTTTATTGTGCGTGTTCCGACTGGCACTTGGCCGGTTTTTTTAATGAAAAATTATATCGTTTTTATAACGTTTGTTATGATTACGACTGAAATGTGAAAAACCTTTCATATGTAGGTAAGCCAATAGAAGGAAGTACTGAATAGGTAACATTGAAAAAGATGGCTGCATTTAGAATTTTTTACCAAACATTTAGTTTGAAATAGGATATTTAATTGGTAAACTATAATTTATGTATAGTGCGAGTTAGAAATTATAGTTTTTCAGGCAGATGGGCTGGACGGCGGACTTGAACTAAGTAATTAGGTATAATTATTATACGTTTATATATCTCGAGACCCTGGGGTCTCGGACCTTTGGAAGGCGTACGAGGGGCCGAAGCCAACTCGCAGAGGCCCCTTAGACAATTTTAAATGGAATGAGGCACTAACCGACGATTATCCCTGTACGCACTATGCAAGTGCACCCAAGGACAACCCCCGGTTGGTGTAGGACTATTGTAGGATATGGAAACAAAGATATTGGACTATGGGTTTGCGTGGTTAAAATGGACTGGTTACCTAAAACTATGGAAGGACTATGGCCCCTGCCTGATCAATGTTTTATTGTACACGGATAAAATGGCAGGGGGTGACTTGCACACTCATTAATGGGCCCCCGGAAACGGTCGCTAGCACATAGTGACGTAGCGACAAGGGGGCAACATATCCTGAGGGTGCTCGAGGAGTGGAGAGGTATTCCACGGCTCTCAGAACAATCCCAGAGCCCGGAAGATGGTCAAGATCCCTACAAGCACTTACTGGAATACTTCCTTCCTCCGAGCACGTTTGCTCTTGCGAATCTCCACTCAACCCGGCCAATAAAGGCAAGAATGAGGTGGGAGCTCAGTTCCTCGTCAGTGTTCACTCCAGCCGGCCAATAAAGGCAAGCCAGAGATGAGGAACATGACTTCTCCCGGGAGATAGGGTCCGTGGGGTCGCAACTGCCCAACAGCTCGCCACATGCTGCCCTGCGGGTTTCTGTATCTCTCTTGGTCTGGCTCCTCACCCTAGACATGTTCCGGGAAAGTAAACTCTACCGGCACAGACCTAGAGTTCGGAGCGCGCAAGCCCCACCACGACGTCAACGTAGAGATACGGCGGTGGGGTAATTATTATTATTATTATATTATTTTTTTTTAAATATTTTTTTAAACGTTGCCCCACACTAGGAATTTCTCCTGTATCGTGGGTGCGTTTACAAATATTTAAACTCACATACACAAACAGCCCACACATGTATGTGTGTGTGTATACATGTTTAATTATAAATTAAACATGTATACACAAACAATGTATCTGCCTACACTATGTATGCGCCTATAAACGCATACTGTGCTAATTAATAGGTAGGTACCTACTGACAAAACCTACCTCAGTTGAACTCCGCAGACAACAATGTTAATTGCCAAATGCTCTATGCTTGTCAGACCAAAAACAATTTCAACTATTCTTTTGTTTTTCTAATTTCAAATTCAGAACGCAGACATATTTTCGGTGGATTTACCGAGTCAGTTTTTACGGGTCTACATTTTTGCCAAAAAAAAAAAAAAACAAGTAAAGTTACACGTTTCACGTTCAAAGTATTTTTTTAAAACGAAGAGAAGCTTTGGGAAAGATTTAATTATAAGCTTGCAACGTCTGGGTACAAAAAGACTGAAACTCTTAAACGTTGATTTTCGATTAGCGGCCGTATGTGGGACTAAGGCGGGTTATACACCCAAGGTCGTTCGGCAGACGGCCGCACCTCTGGGACTCGTTACGCCGTCTGCAACCTTGACACACACCTGTTCTGCCTACCTCCATTCACTAGTGTGCTCTTGCCCTTCGATAATACACCTTTTTGCAGCGACCGCTTTTTTTTTTCCGTTTTTCTTTTTAGGTGCATGACACATTGTCGGTCTATTGTTTTAATGACGTGTGTTTATAAAATATTACTGCTCGATTCGTTATACCTTATTTATTACAGAATGCCATTGGCAGGAGTGGAGTTGGAGTTTTCACGACATGTGATTAGTAGCTCTTCCATCTTTTGGAATAGGTAACTTTTACTGGTAAAATTGCCTTCAGAAATCGTGATTATCTTATAAGAAATTTTAAAGTAGCTAATGGTGCTTAATTTGACAGGACTAAACTAAAATTAAGGCTCCTATAAACAGGCGCGACACGCGACGCGACACAAAGACACCGCGTGCCGCGCGACGTGCGGTCTCTTTGTGTCGCGTTGCGTGTCGCGCCTGTTTGTAGGAGCCTTAATAAAGACAGAAATATCTCAATTTGTGTTCTTAGTAGGTAGTTATAGTTGCTATGTTGTAGGTAGCAGCCACACTCAACAAATCCCGTTATTTCTATGTCTGTGATTCACGTACACTTAGTAGGTACCTTTATGGATGATTCATAAGAATATTATCGTAGATCAACGTGAAATAGGCACACGTTTCCCGGAATCGAATCTGGATTTCGAGGGATATCGATCTCGAGTTAATGCGAGCTGAGCTATTGTGAGCAGATCTTTGAATAAACTAACAGTACCTAGCACTAAATATGTCGGCACCATTTCACCAGATAGGCATTTAATCAGGCAGAAGATTTCTGTTCTAAAATCGAGTAGTCTGTGAAGTATTGATTCAAAAACTTTATCCATATGCATTTTCCCTTCTTCCCCACTGCTCAAATAGATTGCTCAACTAGTTGAGCAGTTGAGCTGTAGGACATAGTTTGTATTACCGAACATTTTATGCTCTATAGCTCAACAATTTTTTGCACAACTTAGTTGATCAAAAGTTAGTTAGTTTTTACTTTTAAAATGTCATAGTAGTGTGACGTATATTAAGGGTACTACTTTTTTTCAAAGCCCATTAACTAAATGTAAAAAAAAAAACTATTTCTTCTTTCTTCTTACAAGAACTTTTTCTTCTTACAAGATAAGTTCTTGTAAAAAGAAAGAAGAAATATTTTTTTAATTTTATGATTTCCTACCGAAGTATATTAATTATGAGATTTGGAGTTTTTATTTCTAGTCTTTATGTAAATATAGTTGTGCCGTTTTAGTTGATCAGCGGGTATTACCCACTGCTCAACTTTATGCAGTTGAGCAATCTAGTTGAGCAGTGGGGAAGAAGGGATCATTTTCGACGATTTATCATTGACATAATAAAAATAAACTTGTCTATGGCAACACAATGTTACAATTATTAATCTGTGTTAAAATAAAAGTCAAGTGCAGTTGATGGATTTCCCGCTAGCAAACTAACGTGCGTTGTTTCATTTAATAACCCGTGTACCCATCACGACCAGAAAAAAAAACAGTCCACACCAATAAAAGAACTTAACAAACTTTTATTTCAAAGTCCATAGACATAGGTATTCTTAGATATTAAAAACAAGACTGTCGTGCACATAAAAAAAAAATCTATGTGAACTATGAACTTCATTCACATCTAGTAAAAAAAAAATATAGCACCCAGTTTTCACAGAGAAAATGAAAGATTTCTCTGGAAATCTGAAAAAATACAATAATTCACAACATATTTCTTTTTAAGTTACAACGTAAGTAGTAGAAGTACTATAAATAGATATTATATTAACATATATATATGTAGGTACATACATACACACACACACATAAATATACATATATATTATTTTATTATTATTATTATACATATATATTTTTTATTATTAGATATTATTTTGTAATTGATTGATATTTTATTATTATTTTATTGTTATTATTATTATCTCCTCTTAAATAGAGCACCTGCCATCTTATCTCTCCACTACCCTTGGTTGACTGGTAGAGAATGCCTATGGCATTAAGTCCGCCTTTGTACCTTATTGTGAGAAGTTTAAATAAATAAATATTTGATACAGCCGCAAATTATATTTAGATCAACATTTATAACCTGATACTGCAGGTGGGGACCAGCAAATTAAAAAAAAAATCGTAAGAAAATTTGAATTTTGCGGGCTACCCTGACGTTTTCACCTTAAGTGAACCATAGTTTAGTTTCATGTCAGTGAGTCATCAAACGCATTATTACCAAAACCTACTTAATATATCTTTCCTTCTCGCTGTTACCAATCGAAGGTAAACCCTTAGTTAGTAGATTTTACCAGCACCCTAACTGCGTAACACACAATCAGTCACAATCTGAATGATTTTGAAGGATATTGCTAATCAATTGCGTCATATGTTCGAAAAATGTGTCTTCTCAACAACGTAAATAACGCAATGAATGTTCTTGAACTGTCAAAATGAAACCGATACCTATTGTTAGTGTGTTACGCAATTACCTCGCAGTTTAGATGAAACCAGTATTTACTATTTATTGTACATTTAATTTAGTAAGTAGACAACGCACTTGGTTTGGGTAATAAATCGTATAGTTGCGTGTACCTCGCATCCCCAGGGACGCCTCGCAGAGGACTCGACCCGAATGCACCGAATGCACCTGTTGCACTCGTACGGCACACGCAGACTATGTATTATTATGTGACAGCCCAGTATATAAATAAACTAGCTTCTGCCCGCGACTTCGTCCGCGTAAAATTTCGGCCCACAACCCACCCTGTCGCATCGCATCGCCCGCCCGCGCAGTTACTTCGTTTTCGCATAACGTTTTTTCCGACTTTTTGACATTTTGCTCGGCTCCTTAGGGGCGTAGCGTGATGTTAAATAAAAATAGCCTATACTTATTTTGTTGTGGGTTATTTTAAAATTATGATATCTCCTAAGATGTTCATTGGAATCAAGTGAGTGTGATTAATAACATATTTATTTGGATAAGGATTAATATTATGTTGATAAAACTCCTTCGCAAATAATGCATTAATTTCGAACAAATTTGATTACATTAAAGGATGTAGTGAGTCAATCTTAACAAGATAGACATATGCTGTCGCGGACTTTTTTTTAGAACTTTTAAAGAGGAAAAATTCCATCATACATGGTATTTGCGTAACTTAAACCGTTTACGCAGCGCACGCAACGGAAGCTCTCAAAAAGGAATAATTTTTCCCGTTTTTGCAACATTTTTCATTTATGCTCCGATCCTATTGGTCGTAGCGTGATGTTATATAGTCTATAACCTTCTTCGATAAATGGACTATCCAACACAAAAAGATTTTTTCAATTCCAACTAGCAATTCCTGAGATTAGCGCGTTTAAACAATCAAACAAACAAACTCTTCAGCTTTATAATATTAGTATAGATTAGTATTAGTATAGATAAAATTCAAGTGTCTGTTTGTAATGTCAAATAAAAACTTTTTACTAAATGTAAAAAAGTAAAGAAAAAAAAGTATAGATGGTAGGTACTTATAACAAAAAAAAAAAAAAAACAATTGTTTTTCTTTCTGTCTGTTTGCTCCGGCTAACCTCCGAAACAGGTTATCTAGGTATCAGGTGGTTTTACATGGAGCCACCACCTATCTGACCTCCACAACCTGATAATTGGATAATCTGATACCCCTTGGTAAGACTGGTTGTTAGACTTTCGGGCTTCTGACGACCCGTAACGATTGTCAAAGACCCACGAGTGACACGGAAAGAGTAATCAGACAAAAATTAAAAAAAAAAAAAGTTTTTTATAGTCTCTGTAGCACCATGAAACATGAGGCTTCAGGGGCTAGTGTGAATCTTTGGGTTCATTCGAGTAATCGACTCTGGTTCCACGCTGGGGTCGGTGCATTTCATTCATTCATTCATAAATAGGTACCGTGTATTCTTTCATAATTATGCATTTAGTAAAAAGCTGTTATTTTGACAAACAGACACTTCAATTTTATTTATTCGTATAGACCAGTGTTTTTCAACGTGTGGGTCGCGACCCCCTGGGGGGTCGCGAAGCCTCTTTAGGGAGGTCGCGAAGCTTCTATATCGAAGTTGCAAAAAGTTGGGAAAGCTACTGCAGTAAAAAAAAAAAAAACAATACATTTTACAGTGTTTCAATAATACAAGTCTCTGTTCTTGTCTATCGGTAACTGTAGGTTTGCAACTGAATTGACCTGTGATGTGTGAGTTTTGGTGCATGTAGGCGAGCGCCGAGCCCAGTTTACTGATTGCGATGTTAGCGTGTAACATATCTTCCTCCTTTTAATATAACAATAGTTGGATTGAATATTTGTCACAAAATAAAATACATGAAAAAAAAGCATCGTGGTACGGAAATATTTCATCATACTAAAGGGGCCGTGTCATGAAAAAGGTTGAAAAACACTGGTATAGACTATCGATCTAAATATAAGGGGGTTTATTTATAAACGCTGCTTAAAGTTAAGTAATGATTAGCAACTGTTTAACCATACATTTTTGACGTTTAAACGTCACTTAACTTTAAGCAATGTTTATAAATAAACTCCTATGTTGGTATCTCTAAGATACTTAGATGACAGTTTTGGTACATGTTTTTGCTAAATATTATATGTCGCACACAAATGCAATAAGCATTTTTAGAATGAACTTCTTTCTTTTTAAATTTACAGTTATAGATACTTATCTATTTGTTAATGAAACTAGCAAGCCTTGGTTTCTCTAATCCGATTGGATAGCTAATAGATTTATCGGTTCTAGTGATAGCTAATGTGTGTCACTGTAACACACAAGCTATTTTCAAAGAGTTAATTAGGACTTCGCTGATTGAAGTATTGAAGAACTGTAACATTTTCTCTGTAATAAAGCCGTATGCCAGCGTGCTATATTCATCTGATTTCTTTTAACGAGAAGTGAGATTTAAGTCCCAGATATATGTCAGTGACCTTGAGTGTTTAGATTGCGTGTTCTGTATTGAGCTTATGCAACGCGTCATACGTCCAGCCAGTAATAGGACTCGCCCATCCAGAAGCCCTGTCCCAAATAAGACGCATTATTAATTTATTATACATAAAACAAAAGGTATTTTAATAAAACACGTATACTAAAAGATCAATAATTAAATTATCTTTAAAAAAAGAAGGTTTCGGAAAAATACGCTTGATAGATTTTGCGTGATTTTTGTGCGTGGTTTTTAATCCGCGTTTGACATAACTTTACAAATTAATTTCATTATTATTTTTTTTGGATTATCAACATAATATAAAATATTCACATATTAAGTTATTAAGAAAATGCTCTAATTTAACATATATTTTTTCCAAATCATTAACACTACTCGTTTAGACGTGATCATCAGTATAAAATCATTAAAAGTCGGTTATCTTCACCTTAAGTGAAAAGATGCATAGATAGGAACGTTGATATTTTTGATATACAGTGTGTAACTGAATTAATACACATTATAAAATTTGTTTGTGCAGAATCGTTTTCTGAATCGATTTTTGTCATTATTATTAGGTATAGGTTATTTTTTATCCCAAAAATAATTAAAAATACGTAAGTTACAGTCACACCTCCGCTGTTACTAAGTACTTTTTTTATCTAGTAACGTGCATCTCAGAGTTGATCATTACAGATCGTAACTCTTTAACCGGTCTTTCCTGTGGTTGCCTTAAGCTCCTAAAAACTTAAAGCCTCCAGCCAGGGCGTAAAACTTATAAACTAAACAACTGCGCGCTAAGGGCACCCCCTGTGGGGTACGAACCTCGGCTTAGGGCCTCTGCCCTAAGCCGAGGTTCGTTCGGAGGACGGACGGCAAGGGACCGTCGGTGGCTGGATGTAATCAGTGTTATGATTATTATCAGGGGAATTCAAAGCTACAGGCTCAGCTACGGCGCGGGCTGGCGCTTCGTCGAGCAAGGGTCGGGGAGGACTATTAAGGCCTATGTTCACCAACATTTAAATCAACTGTTTAGATATTTAATCAGTTGTTTACTCAAAATTTCTTAGGAAATTTGACATAAACCAACTGTTTAAATACCTAACCGGTGGTTTGAATGTTGGTGAACACAGGCCTTAGTCGGGGATTTCGCGATGGGCCTCGGCGGCGAGGTCGGAATGACGGTCGTGTTTTATGTTTGCGAGCTGTACTGGTTTCCCTACTGCTCTCCTGGAGGAGAGTTGTGGGGTCCTCTGGGTCGGTCAGGGACGAAGTACCTACTACGCTAGATCCCTATACGTTTTTGACTGTGTGCGTGCGTAGTTTGTAATGTGACTACAATTTTCTGCCACAATCAGTATAACTAATTTCATAAAAAACAATGTTTTGTACGTAATAATAAAAATTCTGTGTATGTATTATGCATGATTATAACATTAAATTCTTAAGGCTCCTCCAAACAGGCGCGACATGCGACGCGACACAAAGGCAGCGCGTGTCGTGTGTCGCGCCTGTTTGTAGGAGCCTTTATTGGGGTATATGGCGGTGTGCGTTAATTCCGGGACATTGTATGTGAAATGCAGTTCTTGATTCTAAAATCCAAGAAAATTTTCATCGCAATCTTTATTTTATGTTGCAACTGAAAGATTTTACACGAGAAACATATTTTAAAGGCGATCATTGATCAGGCGAAACATGAAGGTAATTTCCCCAGAATTTTACGAACAGACTGGCAGCCGTCTAGGTCTGGAGAATATCATCAGCGCTTTATAGCAATCAGAACTCTATTGACTGAGCTCGGGATCGGTCAAGATTTATTTGAACAACATACATTTAACATTTAGAACATGCATACGCGAATATAACTCTTTAAAAAGTACTTAGCTTTATGTAAACAGTGTCGATTTTCTAATGTTTACTTGTCTGTCGGCGTGGAAAACGTATTCAAGACGAAGGTAAACAGTTGGAGAAGTCGCGTCCGAACTGTTCAGTGTTTTTATCGAATAATTTTGGACATTTGGTGCCGATTCCCTTGTTCACAAACTAAACTAAATTTAAGTCAGTGCATCTTTTTCTTTCTATTTCATTAAGAAAAGGACAGAAGATAAATTTTAGTTTAGTCCTGTCAAATTAATCAGCGCTTGACGTAAATTGACGTAATTTTAGTCGGCAAGTTTTTTAATCACTTCTAAACTTGTATGGAGTAGTGACAGGCGCTGATTAATTTGATAGGACTAAACTAAAATTTATCTTTTGTCCTTTTCTTAATGAAATAGAAAGAAAAAGATGCACTGAACTTAAATTTAGTTTAGTTTGTGAACAAGGCAATTGGCACCATTGTTTAGGCGAAGCAAGTTATTTTTGAGGTTAAACTTTTTTGTAACGTTATTAACCCTGCGTTCCGAGTTGCGATAATATCGATATTCGCGTGCTAAAACCCGTACCGAATTAGCGTGAGCGCGATAACGATGTCCCGTGAAACGTCATAGATGACGTCATGACATTCGCCATCTTGCGATAACGCCGACCATGCCTTTTACTAATATCGCCGTGAGCGCTGTCAAAAATGACAGTGTGCTGTTTTGTTTTGAGTCGCATCTTATCGTATCGTGGCATTTTCAAAATTGTTTTTCTGGCTACAGTTGCTACCTAACCTACGAAGAACAAATTTTTGGTGTATACACAGAGAAATACTCTAATATCGTTTTGACATTGCGTGAGCACCGTGAGCGCGTTCACGAGCGTTCCGAGTTGTTGACAGCCCTCAGCTGTCATAATCGTAATATCTAAATCGGAACGCATGTGAGACGATGTGAGCGCTGTGAGCGATAATAGCCAATTCGGAAAGCGGCCTAAATATCGGTAGGTACGGTGGCGGTTTGCAAAAATTATTCGCCGTTTACGCGGTATAGTAAAAATAAAATATGTACTTTTATTTTACTTCGTCTAGACATATTTTTTTAGTTCTTTTTTAAGCATGTATAATACTGTGTAAACAACTTCACATCGTTATTTTTATATTCAAGTCAATGTTACATTTAAGTGGTAGGTAAACAGTGCCTAGTTAACATTCAAACAGTTTACTTAAGAATAAAGATTAAAGTTTTTACAACACTTGGTTTAATTATGGTAATGAATGTAATGATGTTATTTGTAGCTTCTTATAAGACTTCGTAGTTACCTACCTACAGAAGTTATTATTAGAAATAATAATGGACGTAGTTAAGAGCGTTGTCACCGGTCCACTAGTGAAACATTATTATCTCTTGACTGAGAAGGAATTATGAAAAACGGCTCAATCAACTATATCGGTAAGTGTGTTTAGAATTGTCTAATACCTTTTTTAAAGTTTCATATTGAGACACGAAGCAACAAAATTCGTCCCAGAGGCAAATATAATAATTATAATTAAGTAAGCACTTTGTAGTGAACATCCATAAGTTCTTATTAGAAATAAAATTCTTTGAACTTAGTTTAGTAAAAAGCGGATATTTTGGCAATACAAATAGACACTTCAATTTAATTAATTTGTATGTATAGATGTCGGCGTGCTTTTATATACCTATTTAATTAATATTTTAAGAAATTAGTTAATTAACTTGAATAATGTATGCGATTCGGGCAGAAGTGTTATGGATTTTTCCATCTGGAATTTCTCAGTAGCCGCCCGGAGTCTGGATTTGTGCCCGGTTGATGGCAATAGGCTCGCCCCCATTAATTGGACTTTGTTTAACTGTCGAAATGTGGGTGTATACAGGATAAGTTTGAAACAGTGCGCAAATTTTTTTGGTGGTTAAGTGTCAGTAATAGAACTCATTTCCATTATTTGATCAATACCTTTTTTTTTGGTCTACTTGAAATCAGCAAAATATGGATACAATCTATTCGTAATAATATCAATGGGCGAGCGCATAGCTGATAGGTACCTACTACTGCGTTTCGCTTCACTGACCGCGCCGCCCGCCGGCGCGTTGTGCGACGAGTATCCATTATACCAGTTTCAAAATTAACATCTTTCGTTAACGATAACTAAATTTTGTTGTACTAAGACATATCAAAATACGAAATAGGCGTATAATAAAACACGTTTAAGTTTAATTTGTCAAAATTTCGGGGAATACAGGCGTGATGTTATGTTATTAGTCAATTAAATTATTAAATTCACTCAAATTTACCTCTACTTACTGAAGGAAATCTAGACTTCCATTCACCAACATATCTAGGCAGATAGGCACCTGTTCAACCGTGAACAAGCCGTAGCATCGCACCGTAAGCGCTAATAAGTGACCTACTGAAATCTTCGCTTCATCGGCTCGATACACACACAACACACATCTAAATAGGTATCAATCTGTATTGACCACAAAACTTATATATAATTAAGTTAATATTATTGTAATAAATTAGTCATCAAACTGGAGTCAAGTTTCATTCATCTCCTATAACTCCTCTTACTGTACTTACTTACAGCCAAGACGGCTTTAGCCATCGTCTTATGAGTCTGTGGGATCGGTAGTAAGAAAACCATTTCCTGTGTACATTGCACGAAGTACACAAACCCCTATTCTATCCCAAATTCCGTCTGTTACGCTAGATCTTCTTGTAACAGACTTCCCGTACGTAAAACCAACGAAACTTACGTTTGGTATGATTTTTATGTTAGGTTAGGGCGTTAGGATAACTAGGGTGCTAGGTAATTATTATAGGGCTAGGTTTATAGGCAGTAGGGTCATAGGTACCAGGCAAAACATAGCCACACTGTACGTATTTGGAATAACGGCCGAACTAAGCTGTAAGTCCTGGTGCGTACAGCACCTGACCAGTAATTTATGAACCACATAACAATAATATATAACAGGATACAGCATACATTAATGTCTAGTTCACATTTAACTGTCTTCACGGGGCGTCGAAAGCCTGACCAAGCCGGTCTAATCTTAATCATTTAACTATCAATTGGACTAGAATACCAGGTTAGTCTAGAAGTCAACCAACGTAGGTAATTGAGATAAGGCTAAAACAATTATGCGTAGGCATTCGGATAAAGGTTGACGCAGATTTGGACGGGCCGCAGCGCGTTGCAAAAATCCTCCTAGATTCATCACTTTCGTGTACTTTCAATTTTTTTTTTTTTATATTTCACATAAACCTACATGGGCACTTATGAAACGTCAGAAGCTAGGTGCACGGTTCCAATTAGTAGTTCCTATGGTGAAGAGCCAGCAAGAAACTCCACGGTTACTCTTTTAAAAATAATTGGCTTTACAATATTATCAAATAACATTGTTAATAGGTATGGAAGGACAGTGTAGGCCTTTCAACAATTACCAGGTACTTAACAAAATAGAAAAGTGCCAACAAATCTACACTCTACTTACTACTTTCGTCTTATGTCCCGAAGCGACGCGCGCTTTACTTGTGGTAACTATGTAAAAACACGCTGTGAATGTGTGCGTAAAGACACGTAGCGTCAGCACATAACACATACACATTGTCCAGAACGGTACCGAGAGCTCCTGCACTTACACACACATGAATTCACAGCGTGTTTATTCCCTTAGTAACCACAAGTAAAACGCGCGTCGTTTAGTTCGATAAAAAAAAGTATGCACTATGTTGCACAGTACAGGCGGGCCTTATCGCACTATTTTCTATTGAAATGCGATGCGCTGCGACCCGATGCAGCTGTAACAACGTTTAGCTTTACATAATTTCTTCCCATGGGGGTCCTAAACTACAGAACCTACCTGCTTCGATTCTTACATATTCCTTTTGCTCCGTTTACGTTCATACATCTGGTCATACACGCACGCCGGTTGTGAGTACTTATTACGCGCCTGACCTTTCTGAGGAACAGCCCCAAATTTGCATTTAAAAACATTTCAGTGCTCCTAGACTTTGCTAAAACGTAGTTCCAGGTGCAATCTTCTGCCGGATGGCGCGTACGTGTTCCACGCGCGCCTCAAAGAGATATCAGCAACGACGAGGGGGCCCATTAGGGCCCAAGCCTGCCGGGTCAGCGGGATTGTCCGAAAGGGGTACCGCTGCCCCGGAACATAAAGGGCCAAGGAAAGAACACGGGTGGGTTTTAGTCAGTAAGAGTCTGACACTCTCTCCCGCTCCACCCAGAGCGGGAGGGGTCATATGATGATTCCCATCCTCAAAAAAAAAGGTGCAATCTTCATCGATCAACTGAAGCTGAAAACATTTTCATGAAAATTTAATAATATTGTGACACATTGGCCCAAAATATTTACCTTCATTTCAAATAACGATATGTTTGATTGACAATCAACGAACATTAACCCACCATAATATTTTCGAGGGAAAATTATAAACACCGATCGAAACTAGAGATGATTCAGCACATCAAAGCCAAGATGGTTTTAATTATTTCAGGTAATCGTTTTATTTTATTTTTTTCAACCAAAATCTCGTACAAAATTCTCAAAAGGATAAGATATGTACCTCCAATAAATGATCATCAAGTCCCTTAAGACATAGGTAATAAAGGGGTGATGATTTTCCCAATCAATGTTTTTAATTAAACCAGAGAGGCTTAACACACAAGATTTTCCTCAACAATAGTGCCAAAAGCCCTCCAAGGACTGAAATAAAACTGGCGAAATGTAGGTGAAGGTACATATCTATTATGCACATCTGCCTACTCCTTCGAGGGATGCTGACATTATTTAATTAAAATGCTGTATGTCCACACTCAACATTGTCCATGGAGTTTCTTGCCCGTTCTTCTCCATAGGAAGTTCCTATGGAGAAGAACGGGCAAGTAACTCCATTAGACCTTTGTGTACCTACCAAATGTTCCTAATTTTGCATGTTAGGTACCTTAACTTTTGAAGAATATGTTATTTTCCAAAAAAATAAGCTTTATTCTATGTTATGTATAAAGAAAATAAACTTTTTGTATTGTTACTTAGTAGTTGTAGCTTATTTCAGTCCAAACAAATGCTCATTATTATAAAAATAAATGAGATAAACGTAAAAAAATATACATTTTGGTTAAACTTCAGCATTTTCATTTCTTTACACACATATTTCTCATTTATTAACAAAACTGAAGAAAAAAAAAAAAAAAACGATTTCACCGGTTTTATAAACAAAAAAACGGGTTTTTTAACAACCCGGTTTTTGCATGCCTAATAAGAACCGACTACGCTTTGCAATGACCGACTCCGTGGCAATTTAAAAGTGCCTGAATTGGTTTAATTGAAATAAATCCTTTGAGTTTGAGTTTGATTTTCCTCAACAATGAATTAACTAAAACAATACAAGATGAGTTTCGCCAACGGTCGCGTGGGGGCTCAGGGCGCGGGGGGCAGTGGGGTTGACAGGAAGCGCGGCAGACGGCGCACCCGCCACGCATAACTAATGCCCGTGGCGCCACCTGGTGCCGAGGTCACCCTGACCTTACACATTCACCTGAAAAAGCTCTTTGGAAAGTGCTAATGAGAATATAGTCGAGGCAGGGCGCCGCTCTACTGTTCTACGCAATTTTGCCGGTCTGCAGCTGTTTTTTTTTAATTATTAATTTTGGGTAGTAGAAACCCTTGTTAAGGGGCTTGTAGGTAAGTAATAACATCCGCACGGGAACGATCAGGTTAAGCTACGCTTGCCGCAGTTGGTCCATGGATGGGTGACCATCTTTACATACCAAAAACCCTCCTTGGCTCGGAAAGCACGTTAAGCCAGCTGTCATTTGTAGATCTTTTACAGATTTTTAAGGGTCGTCAGAAGCCTGAAAGTCTGACAACCAGTATTAAGCCCCAGATATATGCCAGTGACCTTGAGTGGTTAGCTTGCGTGTTCTGTACAGAGCTCACGCAACGCGTCGTACTTCCAGCCAGTAATAGGACTCGCCCATCCGGGAGCGCTGTCCCAAATAAGACGCATTATTAATTTATTAGATATTAGATATTAAATATTTAATAATAAATAATCCATCACTGAATGCAGTTTGGCATTAGACATTTTATGGTATATTTTTAATTATAATTGTTAACTGCTGTTGTAAACTGCTTTTAAAGACAATTAAGAGGTGTGTATGAAGATTTTTTTGATGCATTAATGTATGTTTAATTATGGTTTGAGTTCCATCACCGTATTAAAATAAGACTTGAAAATATCATACCTATATTTTTTTTTTTGGTCAAAATTGCTTACGGTTTAAGACACTGCTTAAAAAAAAAACACTTTTTGACCGTTTTCAAGAAATCTCCGCCTTACCAAGGGGTATCGTGTTACCCAGTAACTGGGTTGTGGAGGTCAGATAGGCAGTCGCTCCATGTAAAATTCTGGTATTCAGCTGGATCCGGTTAGATTGTTTGCTGACGATGTTTTCCTTCACCGTTTTGAAAGCAGTGGTATTGGAATAATTTGTACAAAGTAAATTACCTGACTGGATTCGACCCTACGAACTACAAACTCGTAAGTTGCGGCCAATTCTACTGTAGGTAATAGGTAATACGGGCTGGTGTTCGCAACTCCAAGACAATGCGCGTATTTTGCGTACGGATGGGAATTCGATTATTCGATCCATCCCAGCTTCTCAAAGAAGGCCAGCAACGCCTTGGTGTTACTGACAATCTCACATAGGGTACCTGGGTTACGCGAAGTACTTGGCCCTGTATGTGGCGACCACCGGGCAGTTTAGCAACACATGAGCTGTTGTCTCGTCGTCCTCCATGCAGGCCCTGCACAGCGGACTGTCTGTGACTCTTATGGCAAAGAGGTGTTTATTAAATGACCCATGGCCAGTTATAGCTGCTGTAACTGTACGCAGCTGTTGTTTCGTTAGTCGGAGAATCTGTTTCGTGAGGCGGCCATCAATTGTGGGAAGAGCTACCTTAGCCTGCATGCACTCACCTTGGTCCGATCATAGTTTGTGATGTTGGTCCCTGGTGCGTTTCCTTACCAGAGTGCGTAAGTACCCAAAGGGGAGTGAAGAATTCTACTGTAGCAAGTTATTGGAATAAAACAATTTGGTATTCCCCTAAAATCAGGAAATTCACGCTGTTTCATTGTAGAAAAACCTGACCCCGATCCACATCAATGACGTCATCATTAAGAATTTTTTTTGTAAGTTCTGCTGATGCAAACGTTTCCAACCGTACCTATAATATATGCCGGTCATTTGCAGTGACTAACACAAAAATCCTTCTGCGAAATCATTTGTCTCGTCTCGAGCAACCATTTGGCTCCCTTGCTCCTCCACCGGCATTTAAACCAACGAGCGATAATTAAATAAATGCAGCGTATGTCGAATGCGAATCGAAATGATATAAAACACGTTGTTTACGAGCGCCGGGACACGGGGGTGATATTCGGCATCATCCAGACTCCGTTTATAGGTGGATGACCCATTGTTTTATAATTAAAACCGAATTAATTCGTTGAAGAAATTATCATTGGAGAATTCCCGCAGTGCGTGGGAAAGCTGCTGGCTACTGCGTGTATTCGTATTTCCATAAGTCGTATATATTTTAGAAAGCAAATGCTAAACAGCCCTATTTCTAGATCTTTTATTAATGTTGTCTTTAGTCTGTAGTTAGGTTGTTCGCCAAGAATACCAAGACTAGGTATAATTCTAAATTTAAATAAGTCGACCTACATACAAAAAAAAGAACAAAAAAAGAAAAAATTTAAAAATAATATCAGAGAAGCTTAAAAAAAAAAAAACGATTATTATTGCGGTTTTTATGCGGCCAGTGGTAGGTATTCGCGTGCATGCCACCATCGAAAGCCGCCCAGCGTTTCCGTGCCATAATCACGTAGTATGAAAGTGCATGTCGCCGTGTCGCGCAGCCCACACGCAAGCCACATCCCGCACACTATTTTCCCACATCACGATAATCAAGTCTTGCCTATTCAGTACGCCATTACACTAAAGAATTGTCGGCTAATAAGAGGAACATTAGAGAGTTGAGTGCTAAAAATATCCGTACATTCAACGAAAAGAAATCGGAGAAATAAGACCTAGGCAGCTAAGTTGTTTTTGATGTTTTAATTAGGACTAAGATTTGGTGTATTTTTATCAGTTTTATTGAAGCAGACGTTAACAAAAAAGGGTGTACTTAAATTTTATGAGGTGGGAAGTATAAAAATTAAATTGGTCGTAAAATCTCATAAAACGATTACACATTTAGGTATCCATTTACCACGTTTAATAACTTAATTTACAAATAAGTTTGCACGAATGAAATTATTTTTATATTGGGCAACCGCTTGTCAAGCGATCTCATAGAGGTCGGTAACAATAGAAAAATAATTGTGTCTCATTACATGACGGTTGAGCTCGAAGAATTATTCTTCTTCCCGAGTGACGCTCATAGCAGGGAAGCAGTGGCGAAGAGTGATTTTATGAGAGCCGGAGCAAAAAAAATCGTTTCTATACAAAATAAACTCGTCATGACGTCACTTAAGAGGGCGTACAAGGGTCCACTAGCGCCACTCCTTTAAAAAAATATTATCTCGTGACTGAGAAGGAATTATGAAAAACGGCTCAACAGCGACCTCGGTATGTGTGTCTAGAATGTTCTAATACCTTTTTATAAAGTTTCATATTGAGATACGAAGCAACAAAATTCATTCTAAAGAAAAACGGCCACGTTCCGCTAGATCGTATTTTTTTTCGTAAACTATATGAAACTTTATAAAAGGTATTAGAACATTCTAGACACACTTACCGAGGTCGCTGTTGAGCCGTTTTTCATAATTCCTTCTCAGTCACGAGATAATATTTTTTTAAAGGAAATCACAAATCAGAAATCATTTATTTGCAAAGAATGTAGGTTACAAATCATAGGTTTGATGGCGTATAAAAGGAAAAACAATTGGATCCAGTAGTTTGTAGTGGCGCTAGTGGACCGATGTATGAACTTTTAAGAATTTCATAGTTGCCGCGAAAAACTACTTTCTATTTACCTAACAAAATAACGATATCAATAAACCGTTTCATTAAATTCCTATTTCGATCTACTTCTCTATTAGGAGGTTCATGCGAATTAGCGAAAAATGATCCTATTCGAAATTGTGTTCCGACTATCCGAAAGTAAGCCGGTAGGAATTGTGTTATACGGTGCTTTTGCCACTGCAGAGAAGAGCAGCTGAAGCATATATAGGCCATCCAACAGCGGCAAGGTGTAAATTTTTGTAAGAGAGAAACCGAAACGAAGCGTTCTTATAATAGGCGTTTTTGTTGTTTGAATGTTATGATGAATTAAATACTCGTAGTGTTACTATATTTTTTGGCGATTAAATAGTAGACACTATTCGACTGGGCGATTTTCCAATAGCGATAGAGTTTCTGATGCGAACCTCCGAAGGGAATCCGGTAGGAATCATGTTGTATGGTGCTTTCGCCACTGCCATCCCCTATTCAACAAAGATAGACCCGAAAAAATATTACCTACATCAAGGTAAAGGTAAAAAGAATTTGCCTATCTTGATCTTCGTTATGAAACAATTATTTTCAGGAGTGATCTGAACACCGCATGACTTTTACACCCTCGAAGAAAATTAAAAAAAAAAAACGATTTTTTCCAGTCCTGGCCCACAAATTTTCTGATTCGTTTTTCTTGTTATTCCTTCGCCACTTCGAAGAAACCGAAATAAGTATTTATATATTCATTTCATTAAAACTTTACGCACAAGTAAAAAAAAAAAATACGTAAAAATGCGGACTTAATACCTGAGGCATTTTCTACCAGTCAACCTTAGGGTGATGCAGAGAGGAAACATGGCAGGTGCAACATAAGGAATAGATAAAACGAAAATAACTATAAAATACAAGAATAAATACATAGATATATACATACATATTAACAGAATTAACTTTGTCAGGAAAAATAACGATTGGTAGAGGAGAAATAACAATCAGTAGAGGAGAAAACGAATCCAGCAAATCAGCGCAGAGATGATTCTGCCAACTTTTTACGTATAATGTTCACGTGCCTTCACGTCAAAAGACAGAAAAGACAGAGGTGCCGTCCTGATGTTCAGAGGGAGCGCATTCCAAAGAAATACCGCCTGGATCAGAAAGAAGAGCGAATGAAAACAGACCGTTTAATTTTTCCATACATATAAATGAAGTCATGATTCCGAAATGACGCAATCAGCTGCATTTCCTTCGTCAGTGTGCAGTTTGCAGAGCAGTGGCGATATAATTATTTTCTAGAATGTATTACGACAAATGCGAATGATTACTGTTCATTGAAATATGCTACTGTTTAGGGTTCGTGAGAACAAAAATGTTATATTGGTTCCTGTTAACACGTTGACTGTCCGTGCATTATATGTAATGCATTTCCGACTCAGCCATGAAATTCGTGCATTACATGTAATGCATTAGGTAATACTTACATTGGCTTTTGTGAGTTGGACGTTAGAACTAGAAAAAATATTTTGGCAGACGTATAGACAAGGATACAAGGATATTAAAAAAAAAAAAAAAAAAAAAACGGTAAGTAATAAAATAATCCAGACGTCTTGCGGTACGTAGTAAAATTTGCTTGGTCAGTCAACGTGTTAAACAGTGCAGGAGCCAAGGAATAATACCAAGAGTGAAAAATTTATATACTTATAGGTATCTTAAACGTTGATATAATATTTCAGCGGGAAAAGTCACGGGTCAACATAAATCTAGGTAAGAAAGTAGGTACAGTCAGTTACTGCAATTAGCTGATCCCCCTTGCATAAATGGTTGAGATTTTTTTGAATATGAAACGATAGAATTTTATAACTCTTAATTTTATTTAAATCCCTACACGAAATCTACCCAAAACTAGAAAAAAAAAAACTGCATGGAAATCATACGATTTATTAGTAAAAAAAACCTCAACCATTTGAGCAAAGGGGGGTCAGCTAATTGCAGATCTGACTGAACATAATAAAATTTATACAAAAAAAAAAAAACTAGATATTGTTTTGTTTAAATATTATTATATAAACAAGGCAGACGATGTAGTTTAGTTATTCGCACATTAATTTAACAGCTGGGCTAACAGTCGTAATCTGTAATGTTTAAAAAGTTCCGTTTTTATTACAAAAATACAGATATAAAATGAAGAATGTTAGAATTTTAATTAGTTTCACTGAAAAGAATTTTAATTAATATATTTTTAGCTTATTAACATTGCCTTGATAACTGCAGGGTGATAAAATTTTCATGCATTGGTACTCGTATTATAGGTATCTGCTAACATTTTTGACCTATATTCGTAACCGGTACCTTGTGGGTTTTTTTTTTAAACGAATCTAAGAAGATTGATTAAAAGTTTGCAAGTTGGTTCATTAATTCTTGCTTATAATAAGGTACCCAAGTATCTACCTACATTATGTGCAATGTAGTAAAGTGACTTTAAATTTAAATCATAAAATCAGCGTCAGGTACACTTTGTGTGTCATCTGAAATTATGCTGGGCAGAGGCCCTTTTGGCATTATAATCATCGTAATTTTCTTCTTTCTAAATTGCTGCAAAGCAGAGAGGGTTGTAGCGTTGGAAGGACTCCCACAAGGTGGACCGATGACCTGATGAAGACCGCAGGAAACCGCTGGATGCGAGAAGCACAGTACCCGTTGAAGTCGCGAAGATTGGGGGAGGCCTATGTCCAGCAGTGGATGTCTTTCGGCTGAAATGATGTGATGTGAGAGAGGGTTGTTTTCCAGACGATGGTTTTCCATAACATTCACAACTTACCACCAATTCTGCATTTGTTTGACCTACGGAACCTCGCCACCACCAAGCATTGTCACTCAACACATTTTTTATCGAGAACAAAATTGCTGTGCGGCGAGTTGACAGGACGCAGCCGCGCGCCGCACCTCGGCATTCGTACTTCTAGGAAACGCACTGCAAACGTGTTGTCTGTCATTTAGTCCGATTCCTCGGGAACTTAGATTAATTGTTACCTTTCGCAGCTATTAGCCAGCCGGCTTTAATGCGGAGTTTCCTCAATCGACTCCGGTTATTTCTCCTTCTACATGTCTAAAGTGATACAGAAATGATACGCTTGCCACCAACTGCTACTTGTTCGACCCCGCGAGCAATAAGTTAAATAGAGCCTTAGATATTGTAGGTATTTATATAATTGCCTGCTTCCTTTACAAGTTAGGTATGACGGTTTAAATAGTAGTTGTGATCGTAAAACAAGCGAGTGCGACAGTCAGCTTTAGAAGCAATTAGATTTTACAGCTGGTCGTACTCGGTTTAGTTAGCCGTAATTAATTTTAAGTGTTTTTATTTGCGGATTAAAATTATTTGGCCATGATAGACTGGTGGAGGCTGTGGGAGCGGCTTATTCCACAAATCCCCCTTAGGAGGAAAAGTGGAATCTATAAAAAACAGTCTAGAATTCGCCCGTGATAAGCCCGCTTAGGGGGGAAAAAGAATTGAAAAAAAAAAAAAACTTATTCCAAGACCCCCTGAGAGTGATTTTTTTTACATTAGTGTTCAGTTTTTCCCACTGAGGGGGATTCTCTCAGGAGGGATTAGTGGAATAAGCCGGATTATCAGGGGTGAATTCTAGACTGTTTTTTATAGATTCCACTTTTCCTCCTAAGGGGGATTTTCAGGGGGGATTTGTGGAATAAGCCGTGGGAGCTAGGCCTCTGAACGAGCTTCAGTAGATGCTTTTACATATATTTAGACTGTAGTTTTTCATAGCTGTAGACCTGTTTGATTCTGCGAGCCAGCATTTTGAAAGCCATCTATTGCCAACGCTAGCATTTCTTAGGAATTCCTTGGCAAGCTGCTTGACTCCGGTCAGGGTTCCAATTGACTGACGACTAAGCCATGCATCCTGATGCATTCTACAAATTTATTCAAGTCATTTTCAAGAAAGTATCCGTCTAGGATAATAAAATTTTACCACGAAAAATGTTCAACTGCTCTCAGAAATTAAAACCAAAAATTAGAACAGTAACTTTATTCCTTTCAGACAATAAATAAGTCAAGAATATACATGGACACAAATAGTTCTCTTCTATTAAATTCGATTATAGCTAATGCCTTGATCTTAACTTAAATAATATTTACAACATTTTCAGTGCTAGTGCATATACTCGTAGACATCAAAAATACATTATATTAGGTTGGGGAAAAAGTCTTTTCGCATTATAGTATGTATGAACTTGTAATAAAATCTCTTTGGCTATACTATTTGTATCTGGCTGGTTTTGGTATCATTGAAAGTTTAAATTTTAAAGAACATAATTCCAAATTCAAATTAGGAAAAGGTGTGATTTTCATTTGTTTTTCGTACTGTCAAGATGAGTGAATCTAATGAGAAATTCGATACATTTTAAAATTTTACTACAAAAAAGGTAAAAATGCAAAGCAAGCCGCGAAAAAAATTTGCGATGTTTATGGACCTAGTGCAGTGTCTGTGAGAGTAGCACAAATTTGGTTTAAGCGTTTTCAATCCGAAAATTTTGATGTCAAAGATGCACGTCGCTCTGGTCGCCCTATTACGGATAAAATGGATGCCATTTTTGAAAAAGTGGAGCAAGATCGGCATATCAGTAGTTACGACGTAGCTGAAGAACTGGGAATTGACCACAAAACAGTTTTGGCACATTTGAAAACAACTGGGTACACAAAAAAGCTCGACATTTGGGTACCTCACGAGCTCACTGAAAGAAACCTAATGAACCGTGTACTCATTTGTGATTTTTTATTACGACGTAATGAAACCGAACCATTTTTGAAGAAGCTGATAACTGGTGATGAAAAGTGGATCACGTACGACAAGAACGTGCGAAAAAGGTCGTGGTCAGAGGCCGGTCAGGCTTCACAGACTGTGGCGAAACCCGGGTTAACTCGCAACAAGGTGATGCTGTGTGTGTGGTGGGATTGGAAGAGCATTAATCATTATGAGCTGTTACCACCAGGCAGGACCGTCGATTCTGAACTCTACTGCGAACAACTAATGAGATTAAAGCAAGAAGTTGAGAGAAAGCGGCCGGAATTAATCAACAGAAGGGGTGTGGTTTTTCATCATGATAACGCTAGACCTCACACATCTTTAGCCACTCAGCAAAAATTAAGAGAGTTTGGCCGGGAGGTGTTAATGCATCCGCCGTATAGTCCTGACCTTGTACCTTCAGATTTCCACCTGTTTTGGTCTCTTCAGAATTCTTTAGGCAGTGTCAGATTAACATCACGAGAGGACTGCCAAAACCACTTGTCTCGGTATTTTGATCAGAAGTCCCAAAATTTCTATAGCAATGGGATCATGTCCCTACCTACAAGATGGCAAAAAGTTATCGAACAAAATGGTACCTACATACTATAGTTAAATGTAAATAAACTATATTAAAAAATGTTTTGAATTTTCTTAAAAAATGCGAAGAAACTTTTTCCCCAACCTATTAAGTATTTAAACAATAAAGTTTAATTTCTTGATAGGTACGTCACAATAACTTATCTGGAAATACTTTTAAAAAAAAATTGTGCCAGAAAATCAACCTTATATTTTCACACATAGTTCACATTGTCTTATCAGTTCGTTACGTCATAATGATCACTCTGCTTCTTCTTCGTCATCTAAAGTATTCTGGAACGCTTTGGCTGGTGGTTTGAGCATCTTAGTCCTGGTTGCCAGACGCATGGTTGCTGGGCCCAGCGTGTTCTTAGCAAGACGAGCAGGTGGTGGGCCATGACCCGCTCCCAAACCTGCTTTACCCTCGTTGGATATTAGAGGTACCTGTAACAAAATAATGGTAATGAGAAGACAGGAGAAGTAACGAAAATAGCAGTCCTTCATCAGGAGTTGTAGAAAACTTGGTATTTCGAGAAGCATTCGTATTGTATTCTAAAAAGGGAGAGGCAGTGTTTCGCTGTCATACAAACATTTTCGCTGATGGAAATTCATAATGAGACAAACTGAATTCAATAAACAGTAGGTAGGTTCAATGAACTCCTATCTACCCACTGTTTATTGAATTCAGTTTCCATTCCGGACTAAGATTTGGTACTGTATTACGTCAGGAGAACAAACACCAAAACCGTTATTAGACAAAAACGAAACACATGGAGATTCTTCTTCTTTTCGTGTAGATGGTACCCAGTTATTATATTGTTTGAGCCCAATAGGTGGCTAAGTTAATTGCGGCATCATTGGCGTTCATTAGGTCTTCTTTAGTGCAAGTGAACGGGCACATAGGACACTCCAGCAAGTGGGACATGGTCAGATCAGAAACACCGCACTCGCACTGGGTGTTGGATGGGACAGTGATCCCCCACTTCGACAGATTGTCTTTGCAGCGGCCTACCTGGGTACGCACCCAGGTAGGCCGCTGCAAAGACAATCTGTCGAAGTGGGGGATCACTGTCCCATCCAACACCCAGTGCGAGTGGTGTGGACTTAATATCTCCATATGGAAAGCTGTCAATCGATTGCGTAATCGATTGACAGCTTTCCATATGGAGATATTAAGTCAGAACTCAAGAATTGGTCCTAGTTGTTAATATACCTTTAGTAGCAGTAGACCTGATACTACTAGTATAATAGTTAAAAGCCAGACGAGAATATTTAATTAGAATAAGGTAAGTTAATCCAAACAATATTACATTAATTTCCGAGTTAATAACGGACTATAAGCCGGATCAGTTCAGTGTGAGTCTACTAACTACAGGATATTTGAACCTGTTTCAAGACTTACTGCATTTATCTAGCCCATAACGTATGGGAATTATTCCTACCATGGAATTAAACTTTAAATATATAAAATGCATTCAAAATTAAGAATTGTTTACGAATATTTTCCATTTCTGTTATCTCTGAATGTCATATAAAATTAAAAGCGAGATAGCGGCGAGCACAAGGCGGCTAATGTTTTTCTTTTTATAAGTAAACCCATTACGTGTTTGGTGTTTTAATGTTTCTCAAGTCTTTGTTTACCTACGTTCGGATGCACTCAAATTGTGTGAAAAGCTCGTTCGTGATCTTCAAGTTAGGCAGTTACTGCTGACGCACAACCAATGAGTGCCCTATAATGTTCGTACCCATGTACGTCGTCCATTCAAGTCGACCTGAAGAAAAAGAGCGCACTAAATCACTAGACCATATATGACGGGTAGCTACGCATAAATTAGGTTTAACGACAGACAGACGCACAGACAATGTGTTATTAGCGATTCATTGTCTAGCCAGGTGAATATCCTAGACGGACGGAAGTCCAGATTTCCTGTGCCATACATACGAGGTCGGTGTATGGAGATCCGCGGGGCAACGGCTTGGAGCCAAACAATACCATGTATAGGGGACTCAATGCCGCTCACTACATGGCTAGACGGTTTTTTGTACGCAGGAAAAAATACCAATCACAATTGCGAAGTGATGGATAAATTTTCTTTATTAGGACCGTGCAGCTCAGTTGCATGCATGTGGGCATTTTGAGTGTGAACTAGGGCTTTCATCCCGGGAATCTCGGTATCGAATATTTCGAGTCTCGACAATTTTTTGGTATTTTAGAGACTCGAGATTGATATTTTCTGTCTCGGGAATAACGAGACTTTCAAGACTTGTTCAATGATAGGAAATACATAAACTATTGTTACAATTACTTAATATCTATCCCCCACTAGCGTCGAAGCAGAGAGCTTTTTCTATGTCGGGTTAATACTTTTGTAATAAATTCAGGTCCTCACTGTCTGAAACTACATTGAACGCCCTTTCTTTCTTTCGTGCCCACTATAAAAATATTTTTGATTTTATTATTTGAGTTTGTTACTGTATGTTTCATTAAGTATTTGATTGAATTAGCTCGTATTGACTGCCTAAAAGCCTAGTCTATAAGTATGTTGTCTCTCCTTCTACTTTTTGATCCATCCAAAGGTTGTCTGTAAAAGATCGCTTTTAGCGATAAGACCGCCCATTGTGACACCCTATGTAACAGTTCTACATTTATATCTGTAATTTTTATGGTGTACATAATAAAGAGTATTCTATCTATCTATCTATGAAACCTAATTTTGAAATAGTCTCGAAAGTCTCGTTTTTCCCAAGAGTGTCGAGACCGCATCTAGTCTCGATTTTTTTTTCTGGGACTCAAAAATGCAGCGAGACTGAAAGCCCTAGTGTGAACCACCGACGTGGTCACGAAACTACGTAAATATGTTGTTCGTATTTCTTTTTCGGAATCAGTTAAGGTGTTTTTTTGCATTTCCGTGCACGAGAATCAATTTAGGCCAATTGAATATGTTAAAATTGTTTTTATTTTCGTTTTTGACAAAGTTATCTATAGCGTTTATGATTTGTAGCAGCATTTTCTTGAATTCATTGAAAATTAACGATATTTTTGTATAGTAACATTTGTATTTTTTTCCAGATCTTATGAAAGATTAAATACCTACCTAAATACAAGTTGCACGCTCATAAAGTATCCATTCGTATCTATGTGGAAAATTCGTCATCTCTCTCGAATCTAGTCTAGACGTTCACACAATCATTTCTTGTAATTCCATACCTACTATTAATCTGTTGCCCCCAAAGCCTTTCTAAGTCATTGGAGAGAGTGCACATACACATTAAGTGCATACCAACAGACAAGAAAGTGACCACAGTAACCCGATCACCGCCATCGTCTGCGGCGGCCCTAGCCGGGGCAATCCCACGCGACAATGTTGCGCTTGCGCCTGACCACCACTTATGTACCGATGATATCGCACCCACAATCTCATTCACTGATGACAATTTATGCTGACGTAATTACGAATATATTGTGGTGTGGAGAAGTGGGTAGAGTGGACCAGTAATCGTGATTGCGATGGACTTCCTTCACATATTTTTTGCAATCTGCAAGACTGCCACGATTTCTAGTGGATGCAGTTTTTCAATTCATCACTTTATTCAAACAAAACCTGATACGTTTATGTATGTTTCTAGGTATAAGTTAGAACTTGGTATTCGTGTTTCGTACAATCGATCAACAAATCGATTGTGTTTACTCTAAATAAATGCAAAGAAAATAAGAATGAAACATGAATAAGAACATTGTGGCCTAAATATAGAACTACTAACTATCATGACACAAAATCCGGAAATACCGCCAAAGGAACACGCTCAAAAATTCTACGAAAGTGGAATAATGGACAGGGCACGTTTATGATTCAGATGTCAGACCCACCGCATATCATAATCCGAGGCGCAATAAAATAATTTAAGATCTTCATAATATTGTGAGTGTGCATAATTTAGAGTTGTCGGTTGTCTTAATATGGGCATTAAAGACAATTACGTTGGCTGCGTGCGGCTCGCGAGGCGGTGCATATGCGGCGAGCGCGGGCGCAGCGGTCCGATGCAGTTTAGATAGCCGCCGACGAAAACTGACGCACTGACGGCTCCACGACACACAGTTTTGTTGCAGTTCTCTTGGGAAAACTGTTATTATAGCATTGTTACTAGTTTTAATGTGGCCCACTTTGAGGGGACCAAATGCAGGATTCGGACAATGCAGTGGGTTAGCTTGATTTAGCTTTTAATTTTGTTACGGAACTAATATGGCAAGCATCTGGAGAGATGTAGATTTATGCGACACAAAACATGAATCAAACTTAACTCAAGAAACCTTTAGTTAATATTTTTTGGTTCAGGTCAAAATGAGAGACTTGATACAGAATTAAAAAGAACAAAAAAGGAAATGTTTTCCGAGCCTAGAGAACTTGGCACTACATATTTGAATGCAGCTTCATTTAATATTGGTTCTAGTGACTATTAAAATAAAGACGAATAAGTACCATTACAACTAAAATATTATTTGACCCACTTGAACGGAACTAAAATATTGAATTCCGACAACACATAACTTTGTTTGCAATTGAAATCAGAATGATCAGTTTTGATAAGATGTGTCTTTTCCATATCTACGCAGCTACATTAAACAAGGACTATATGAGATAGAGAAAGATAGAGGATATGACAATCTTGGCGGAAAATTATGTACCACGGTTAATTTTTCTAGGACATTCGATCTTCTACGACGGGTAGTGCAGTCTTTTTACAACATGACCTATTTTAACAATAAAACTGATACACGCATAAGATATGCACTGATGTACGGAGGGCAATTTAAATTAGATACCGTGGCTGTGGGAATACTTATTTTACTGGACGATGATATCTCGGGAGTTATCGTGCGAAGCATCCGAGTGTCTGGATGTGCCTATTTTGCATACTCGGTGTGTCAAGGCTGGGTACCGTGCCAACAGTATGTATAATACTTTTGCAGACTTATTGCAATTTCATTTGTGCTAAGAATTTTTATGCGTTGCGAATCAAATTCACCTTGCATATAAAATCATCAGGTCAAGTAAATTCTGTCTGAAAAGATTTGACGCGCGGTAGCGGCGTTGATAAAATCAGAAAGATTTTTGAACAGGATACCGAGATAACGGTTTACGGTTTCGATAAGTGTGGGGATAAGGAAGAAACTGGCATCACCAGAGAAAATAAAATTTTATAGGTATGAAAATTAAAGTAATATTAAATTCGGAATGTTAGGTAAAGGATCAAGGCATCTTCGTTTTGAATTCAAGCTAGTAAAAGCAGACGACATTCTCATTTAAAGTTTCTTCATGGTTGCATATTTTACAATTAATGAACTAAATTGGCATACTCGTATGCAACTAGTTTTATGGTGTTGCGAAAATCGGTAAGCCGATTCCTTAAACTTAGGGTTTTAAAATACTGTAAAGTAATTAAGTTATAATATGTTATATTAGTTATAATAGTGTAATTATGCAGACGATGCTAAATATTCATGAGATATTTATTGTCCTAGCATAGTTTGAATAGGTACTAATATTCGATTGTTCTATGCATAAACTTAGAACGGAAAATTGCTAGGAAAATATTTTAAAGCTCTGAAACGAAGGTAGAAGACACGTGTACAATTCTTGAATGAGGTATTTAAAAATGTAAAGTTGCGATAAGAATACTTTGTACAGTTTTTTGGGTAATTCATAGTTTTTATTAAGGTTTACTTTATGATTTAAAACGCGGTTTAGATCAAGGCGTTTTTAATCGTAACTTTTATAACCAACTTCTCTAGGTTTAGGGTTATAGGTTCAGGTGGATGTATATCACAAATTAATTTATCTGTAACATCACACTGAGGATTCATAGGCACTTACTATGTGAACTCGTGGTGTTCCCACGTTGTAGACAGATCGCCTACCAAGATACGCAGCACGGCCGTCATCTATAACTTATCCACCTAAATCATGATGACACATGACGAACCTTGTGCTCAGTTTAGAAAACAGTATTTGAATAAAATTACTATAACCATAAAAGCAAACGATCCTGTAACGTAATACGCTGGATTTTGAGAAGAAATATTTGATTAGTATGTTTCTACTGATGTTTTTCTAGCTATTCCAGTCGGTAAAGAACTATTTATGATTTTTCATCTCGAATATATGAGTATGATAAACTTAGATAAAATCTAGAACATGTTTAAGATTTCTAGTTACGTTTATGTGATTAAAAGGGCGAAGAATATAATATTGACAGATGGAGGGGGAGAGGGAGATGAAGAAAAGCTGGATTGTGAGTGAGGGATGATTTAAAGGAGTGAATTATATAGCGACGGCAGATAGGTGGAGTAGAAGAAGAAAACAGAAAAGAAGAAATTATAATTCTAGATGTAACACATCTAACATAAAACATGTTTTAGATTTATAGCTACGTTTAATGTGATTAAAAAGGCGAAGAATATAAATGTTGATAGATGGAGGGGACGCTAGATTGTGAGTGAGGGATGATTTAAAGAGAGTGAATTTATAGTTACGGCTGATAGGTGGAATAGAAGAGGAACACATTTTTAAAACCCCAAGTAATATCATGGGACAAAGACAGGCAGAAGAAGGGGTGTGTTAAAAATATTGCCATATAATATACCTACATATTGGTATGCTCTACCTGTTCTAGAATCTGGCTATTGCCATAAATGAAACTATATTTGAAAATAGATGCTTTTCTTTAAAATAAAACGTCCTTTATTTGATATATCGCGGTATAAAACATTGTTTCAAAAAGTTGTCACACATTCATTATATTTGGCGTCATCGCCGCGATAAACGTGTTACAAGCTTTATTGCAGTTCATAAAAATGCAGTAAATCTTTCCCTAAGTATTACGTGCAACTGTCGCTAATAATCCAGTGTACACATATATTAAAGAGATTATTAGTTTCAATGTCAAGTAAATAAGTCTTCCATAGTTTGCGTTCGTGTAGTTTCCACATCAGCATACGAATTGCGGGACCTCTGCTTATATCGCTTTATGAGCGAGTTGCACACGAATGCGCCGCCGGTGACGGACATGCAAATACTGCACACCCACTGATTACACGCGCGCCCCCACATATACATATTTTTAACCAGACGGACACCTTCACCGCATGAAATTTGATGACGCGCAATAAACCTTCATAGCAGTACGCATCGAAACGCACTTAAGCTTAATGCCACACACTTAGCGTCAACTCCAATTGGCACAAAGTGCATAATTTTAAAATACTACATGACACTTCGAAATGTAAGGACACTCTCGTAAAAAATATTCTGTTGCAAAATAAAAAAGCTAGATAAGCTCTAAACGATCCGTGTCCGTTCATTCGTGCCGTGTTTCGTTATGTTTTCACATTTAAGCATACAATCGTATCGATAAAGACAACCGTAAAGTTTCGATTTAAGTGTCTCGAGCCTACATTCAGCTCATTTCAGACAGCGGCCTTCGTCCGCTTACGAGTGGCGAACGTGCTAAAAGCCGTACTAAATAGGTCCCTACCGAGTAGTCACACATTTAAAAATGTAAAATACATTCGTACTAAAACGATAATGGAGTCTGATCTGATAATGTTTCGATTTTACGCGTCGCATAAGAAATGCGAAGGCGACATAATAGACTGTACGCATATGAGTATCTGCAAGGCATGGCCTTATTTTCTTCGGTTATGTACGCGCTGCTGTCATTGTTAATTCTAACTTAAACGAGCCCACGGGCCACGGCATCGCGACTCCTTGCCCACTACGGCTAGAATAGGATATCAGCTTATGCTTGTTTACGACCGACTTATTGAGTCGCCGTACTTATTTCCTTGGACTCAAAATCGTCTAATTTAGAGATGATATTATAATGAGCTCTAGGACTTAACCTGTGCTGTATGAAGGGTGCGATGACCTGTGGTAATGAAATAAAATTCGTTTGTAAACGGTACGAAATAATTAAACAGTGCAGTGGTTGTGTTATGTGCAAGCGGGCAGCGGGTGTGGTCGGCGAACGCGGTCAATTTGCATTGTGTCTGGAGTGTGGCGAGCTGCCGGACCTCCCCCCTCACCACGTCAACGTAATGCTCCTTGTATTTTAATTAATTTCGATTTTAAATTTCGATGAACGCCAGGGCTCAATTAATCTTCAATTAAATTGAAGTTAACCCGGTATAATGACGCGTCAGTTTACGAAAATTATGTTTTTTGTACAGTCCCACAGCAATTTAAATTGATTATTAATATAAGGACAGCCAGTTACACGGTGATTATGGTAAATAATTTTAGTGTTTTCGAGAACTGTTTAAATAAATACGACGGTTGGGATTGTTATGGATTGAATGGTGGAGTTATTTCGAGCCTTGAAGCGTGGTAAATTTTAGTTGTGTTCGTTATTAAAGCATGTTTGACAGGTGAATTATGGTATCCTATTAAAGTGTACAAACAATGTGCAGCACGAGGTAGATAGTAGTGAGCGTGTAAAAGATTGCGCGCGCCGAGCGGGGCTGGAGCGATTTGTAATACGCCACGGAGCGGCTTCGAGCTACATTGTTGCAAGTTTGCGAGTGCAGGCTATTAGTGTAGTGTGGTACATTATCCGAGCTAAATCCCGGCCCTGCTAATTCTAATCGCAAGCAGTTATATAGAGACAGGGCACACTTTATTGGCGAAGACAGGACTATAGCGCAGATAGCAGAGAAACAGTTACAATGAATACTTCAGCACTATAATGAGGCTGTCGCGACTCTTCCTTACAGATAAGTCACCGCATCTCATGAGTGGTGGTTGTCAAAGTTTAAAACGCGATTGAGGTACTCTTAAGAGGGGGTCTGCTTTTATGACGGTAATTTTTTACAATTAATAGTGAATATTGTGACAACCAGTATTACCAAGGGGCACGTGTTACCCAACATCTGGGCTGTCAGGTCAGATGGATGGTGGCTGCAAGTCTGGTATACAGCTGCAAGAGCATGGCAGTTGAGAGTATGTCATGCTCACTTAAATGTCTCACTGATGGTGGCGCGTGTGTTGGATCATTCGGTTTCCTACAAAATGGTTGAGCTGGATGGTGCTAATCCATGCGTCATGTTCGTGAACGGGCGCCGTCAGTTGGGACTGGTCATCTCTTGACTGCTAGGGCTTATTTTAAATTTTATATTTTGAATTGTTTTATTAGTTTTCACATTGTCTCACATATAGAAGCAACAAGAATAATGTACCCAGGATTTTGTAATATATTGATTTAAAAGAGTGTCCTTGGAGTTTCTTGCCCGTTCTTCTCCATTGATCTACGTATTGAAATGGGCATCTAGCTTCCACTTTCTGACTAACCGACCGTCTCTTTGACAATCAAAAGTGCCTGTAAATGGTTTAATTGAAATAAATGCTTTGAGTTTGAGTTTCATCCGGTTAGAGTGGAAGCTGACCACAACGTAGTTGGGAAAAGGCTATAAGGGCACACATGATGATGAACAGCGAATAGTTAACACTCTGAACACTGAATTAGTAAAAAAGACCAAGACTGAATCTGAACGCCAACAGAAAGACAATTCAGTCAGATAGACAAACAGCAGTAAGCCACGATCAGATGACATCGGTAAGGAAGACACAGTAGATTCATCCATCGAAAACACTACTCCGTGCTGGTCACTTGCTGGTGTATCAATGTTCATTCTACTTATTTTTATAGCTGCTTATGACAAAAGGCAATCAGAATAAGAGGAAGGGAAGACGAGAAGGACATCTACTGAAGGAAAAACAAAATTGAGAGACATAGTAGATAATAATGGTTCCATAGTGAATGATGATTTAATCAGTTGTGCAGTTCATAAAACCCTACATGACAGAAGGCAATGAGAAAGAGAGGAAGGGAAGACGAGAAGGAAACCAAATGAAGGAAAAACAAAATTGAGAGACACAGTAGATAATGGTTCCATAGTGAATGATAATGTAACAGTTGTGTAGTTTATAAGCAATGAGAACAAGAGGAAGGGAAGACGAGAAGGAAAAACAACATTGAGACACGGTAGATAATGGTTCCATACTCGTAATAGTGAATGATAATGTAATCAGTTGTGGATAACATTTTAAACTGCACAATGCTATTCCTATCAACTAATCTTCTGATTAGCTGATAGGAATAGCATTGTGCAGTTTCGAAGTATGAATAGAAATTCATACTTTCAACTGTCTCGACTCCAAGTGACGGAAGTGCAACGAATATTAATATTGTATGAAGATTGAGGGCAGGTTCTGATCCCAACTGGCTTGCAAAGGCTGTAATGCTCTTATTCCCCGAGTATGACAACTGTGCTGATTATACCACAGTATTGTCATTTAAATGTCCACTGGATAAATGAGGTCTGAGCGCGACATTCTCGAAGTCGGCGAAATATTTCGATTCATTTATGGAGACTAGAGGCGTAATATGGAACTTAACTACACTTTTGCTATTTATGAAGTGAACGAACTTTTTAACTAGGTATTCGAAGTAAATAGTTATATCTGCACTGCTGAAGATGTCAGAACAGCGTTGATTGAATCAGGATGACAAGATATTACATGCTGATTGGCTCAAACAGATAAATACCAATCAATGAATACATAGATCAAGTAGTTGTGCACGCGTCTCGAAAGAACAGCGAAGTACCAAGCTACTGATCCTAAAGCTTCATTCTAATATTATGAAGAGGGAAAATTGTTTGTTTCTTTGTAAGAGGTAATCTCTTGAAGCACTGATCCGATTATAAAATTATTTCACTAAAATAAAGCTATACAATTGCTAGAATGCATATCCGGTAAGGCTCTAATAATGCTTTCATATCCTATGGGCTCGTCTTCCCTACCATTATCGCGCCCCGCCCCGGTCTATTCCTTGATATGAAATGGTCTCTGTAGCCCCATGAAACATGAGGCTCCGGGGGCTAGTGTAAATCTTTGGGTTCATTCGAATAATCGCTGGGGTCAGTTCATTTCATTCATTCATTCATTCATAAAGGAAAGCTACAATATTGCCGAGTGCCTTAGGGTATGTTTTATGGTATACCTAGTTGACTTTCAAGCGGACGGAAATAGCGGGTAGAAGTTAGATTAAGATAAAGCAATTGATACCAAATTCTTCATTTTATAGATCCACGAAAGAAACTTAACAACTGTCTCATCAAAAATTTCATCATTCATTAAAACATAATACAACAACCCGATAGCCTAGTCGAGAATAATCCCCCTGAAAGTAGATATGAATGCAACAATGTAGCGGGAACATCAACAAATAGAGCAATAGTCAGACCATACTGTAGCACGTAAGGGGCAGGTACAGGGAAATAGCTAACACAATCACTGGAACTGGCACTGACACTGACATGTGGCTGACAGATGAGGATAATTTGTATGTATTGTAGAAATACTTCCTTTAGCAACGCTTAGGGGCATAATATCAAAGTGTGGAAGGAAAAAAAATGTAGTAGGATAAATATTTATGTTACAGTGAAGATCATGAGGGCCAATTTTTTTTTTAAATACAGGCTTTACACTCGTTTAAACTCGAGTCATTAAAAACCCTCGCCTTCGGCTCGGGCTTGTTAATGACAGCTCGTTTGCAATAACCTTGTATCACAATGTACTAGTTTTATGACGTCATGGATTTATTTGTTGTCCATTGAAGATTTCGGACGTGACTGCAGACAAATGTATTGCAGTGATTTCTCATGCTTCTAACTGAGGAAATAGTAGTTAAGACATACCTAAGACTGAGAAATAATATATGTCTCATCGATAAACTAAGAATCTGACCATGCACCTGCGCGTAGTTCATCCTGTGTGTTGTACACGCGTGGCATCTAACATAGACATAGCACAGGAAGATATGGGAGTGATCTACAGCTTCACAATAAAACATTATTCTCGAATACAATATGAGGGCCACAATTACCACTTGGACCCCACATCCGCCGTGCCAGATTGATGTTAACATTTACTCAACTTTATCTTTTAAACTTTTGTACCTTTCCGACCGGTTAAGAGGCGGTTTCAGTAAAAGTAAAAAAGGGTAGATTTTTAAGACATCGCATTTTGTGGAGTCCCAAAATAAAGTTTATTGTCAGCGTGCGTGGGTTGCAGCGGAAAAAAAAGTCCTCTTTCCGAATTGCACGTCCACTTTTCATATTAAGCACAGAATATTGGACAGCACTGGCCTGCAACATTGTATAAAGTTATTCGTACAATGTAACAGAGTTTATTAATGATACGCGATTTAAGTAAATAATTTGAATAACTTTTCATTCCACTGCAATTTATTGATATTAAAATATGCATTCGGGTCACTGTTTGTTGTCGTACGTATTCTTAATTTGTGATTAGATTGCCCTTTCAACATTTTATTTCGCCGGTGCGACTAAGGTTACCATCTATTTAAGGGAGGATGCTAGGATGAACCAAAAGCCTGATTAAAAAAAAAAAGCTTGTCTATTGTAAAAAAAAAAATAAGTCTTAAAATAAATAATACGCGACAGTTTCTTAGTTTTAAAGGCTGAAATTTTTTCAAAATGAAAATGAACAACTTACGAACACTAAACTAATTTAGAATAAACGAACTCACTTCACCCGAGTTATATTTTTCCGACGACATATATGTATATGATTTCTAAAATATAAATAATTTCACACGAAACGTTTTTAAAGTTTTCTTGGTTTTCTATAATAGCGCTTTTACCGACTCTATTGTCAGGCGATTCCGTTCTTTACCCCACTGTGCATTTATCAGAGAGACATTCCCTCCACATTTGCATTGAGTGCGAATATAGAAAATACAAACTGACAGATTCTAATAAATTCTGTAATGTCACTTCCCGTCATACCGTCGTATTCGCGTCATTTTCATGATAACGCGAAATTCAAAACTGCCTTTCTCAGCTTAGCGAATTTTAGGGCCAAAGTACACACGCTACTTACGATTTAGCTGCTTTTTCTACGACCCAGCATCGATACAGTCGCAAAATCGCCGATCGCCGATGCTAATACAGAGTGGTCAATTAAGATATATACAAAATTTTTTAGTCCCCATTCTGATTTAAAGCCAAATTTTGCAGTTGTTTGATGTTTATTATTTAGTTAAAATGCAGCATATTCGTTATACACAGTCTAAAAGACCATGACCACCGCAATACTTTCAGTAATTTTATCCTGAAGTTCTTAAACGAATTTAAAATCGAACCAATTTTTCTAACAAATCATTAAGTGTAACGAATATCATTTTGAACATTGAGGATTTCGCGACATGTCCTGACTTTTTTGTATGGGGTTATTCAAAGGGACGCACAGTGGAACGAATGTATGGGAGCGGTTGGACGTAGACATGTCCGAAAAAAAAGAGTAAAATTATGCCAAACTAATGATGCCATCTTATTCGATTACTTAATGCCTTCATAACTTGTGGTGATGAATTTCTTCATAACTCCCATATTTCGGGAGTAATTTGAGAAAATGTGAAATTTTACTATGAAAATGAGTGTATCGAGCTCTCTCCCTCCTGATTCCGGGCTTGTTTCAAGTAGCGGTCTCTAATATCATAATGCTAATACTAAGAGCTATATTTAATACTAAGACACATAGTGCGCCAAATGTGCACTTTCTGGGATAAAGAGTGATGTTTATTTTATAACACAATTTTTTTATTTTTTGTTTATTTTGTTGATTAAAACCGTTTTTCTAAAGGTTTACCTTATTACAATAACATTTCTGAGCAGCCAATTAGAGAAGATATAAGCTAATTAGGATATATAATTAGGGACTTAAGGTTTACATATAAAACTGATGCACTAATGATTACTGATAAGAACATTGCTATTATTTAATTACTAAATGGCTCTTAATACACTAATTTAGCATGCATCATTTACTAATTATCACAATAACTAATTACCTTGCAATATTTAACAAAGGATACCTGGGATACCTGGATTTTATATAAATAGGTCACTATTAGTAACTTTAAAATCAGTGTTGATTTACACCTCGTTGTATCCAAGCTAATCTCGCAATGTATTTTCCAAATTTTAATACAAATCTTGATATTCACGTTGCTTTATGCGCACGCGCACATAAAGATTTACGCGACTTTAACTATTTGTTCAGTGTTTTAAAAGATAACAGTTGTGTTCAGTTATGTGAAAGTGCTGAAACAAGTTTAAAAGACTGGTGTCGTCGATTTTGCTACCGCATTTATGCAAAATGGACACAGTCTGGAAGAAGCACAGATAAGTTTCGGAAGAAACATGAGATTTGGCTACAGGCTGCAATTCAATGGCCGGAATTACAGAATGAAAATATGGAACCTTCTACAGAAAATATAAGTGACGTCATCGAGCCCATAATTTCTCCTGCTAAATCTGATGCTTCAACTTGTACACATCCTAGTCCTCGTAAATCTTTTGAGGACCTTAGTAACCGGCAAAAAAGAAGACGCACTGAAGATAGTCTTTCATGCAGCAGTAGCAGCGCTGAAATTATGTTTTCGGCCGAAAGGGCGCTTCAAAAGGCAGGACAAAGCGATACAGCTTATGTTATGAAATACTTGACGGAGAATCCAGAAGAGGCCTCAAAAATCAAAGCCTTCATTGAAGGTAAATCAATTCAGGTACGGGAAATATCCCCTTTGAAGGCATTGGCTCTTTATGTATCGATGAACTTATCGAAATGGCGCTATAACACTCTTCGGGATTTCAACACTCAAGAAGGAGCTCTTCAATACCCGAGTTACTACATGTTGGTTAAAGAAAAAATTAAGTGCTATCCGGCCAAAGAAGATCTCACAGTTACAGAGAGCTCTGCAAAAATCAAATTACAAGCCTTGATGGATTTAACCTCAAGAAGACTTATTAGGTCGTTAGAAACCCCTGTTGATCCCAATCAACAGCTCGTATTGACCAGCAAATGGGGTTTTGACGGATCATCTAGCCAAAGCATTTATCATCAAAGGACGAGTGAAGATGAGCAAATCGATCTTGCTAGTAATTTTATGATTAGTCTTGTACCACTGCGGCTCGTCTCAAAAGGTGTAACAATTTGGGAAAACGAGCGACCATCTTCCACTTCATTTTGCCGGCCAATATTGTTTAAGTTTATAAAGGAAACCAAAGAAAATGTGCAGAGAGAGATGGCTGAAATCGAAGCAGAGATTGAAGCCTTAACTCCATCCACCATCACTGATGGAATTAGTGTCAAACACCAACTGCTGTTGACAATGATTGATGGTAAAATTCATTCCATTATATCCAATACAGCAGCTTCAGTGTGTGACATATGCAAGGCTTGTCCTAAAGAAATGAATAATTTAGAGTTAATCAAAGATAAACACGCAAACGAGGACATGTATAAATATAGCTTAAGCACCCTTCACGCTTGGATTCGCTCAATGGAATGCTTATTACACATTTCCTACAAATTAGACATAAAATCATGGCAAGTAAGGGGTGATATAGCAAAAAGGCAAGTTGATGACAGGAAGAAAAGAGTTCAAGAGGCTGTAAGAAGAGAAACGGGCTTACTTCTCGATGTTGTGAAACAAGGCAGTGGATCCACCAACAATGGCAACTCGGCAAGGAGATTTTTTGAAAACTACACTAAATCTGCTGAACTGACCGGAATAGATGCTATGCTTTTAAGAAAAATCTGTGTGATCTTGCAGTGTATTTCATCAGGAGAGAAGATCAACGTAACTAAATTCCGAGAGTTCTGCTTTGATACTGCTAAGCTTTACGTGGAGTTATACCCATGGTATTATATGCCTTCTTCACTTCATAAAATTTTAATGCATGGGCCAGACATAGTTCAGAACATGTCAATTGTGCCCATTGGTTTTCTATCCGAAGAGGCATCTGAGGCTAGAAATAAAGATTTTAGAAAATATAGAGAGGGGCATTCTCGAAAGCATAGCAGTATCTCATGCAATGAAGATATTATGCACAATCTTTTACTGTCTTCTGATCCACTTGTTACAAGTATCCGTCCAAAAGGAAATAAGTTTGTAAAAAAATCTTCTTTTAAGGAATTTTATGAGCTTACGGATTCTGAGAAAAGTGATATCGAATTTGTTAACATAAATGATTTAGCGGACATCGATTCTGAATTTGAATTAATTGATGATGATGATGATGATGATGACGAAGATAATTAAATGATGTTATTGTTTTAAAATGTGTAACTTAGTAAATTAGAGCTTACATCTTAATTATTTATTGTACTTTTAATGAAACTAGGTAATTTATTATCAACTTACTTAAAAGTCATACTCTCATCAGTTCTTGTGAATATTTTTGTTAATATATATTTCTGTATATATATAATATATTTATAGACCTCTTAATAAGTCTGTCTGCGGTTTAAAGTAAATACAAATGGGGAAAAAACGTTTTTTTTTTTAAATTTTCATTTCCTTTTATCCCAGAAAGTGCACATTTGGCGCACTATGTGTCTGAGTATTAAATATAGCTCTTAGTAATAGCATTACGATATTAGAGACCGCTACTTGAAACAAGCCCGGAATCAGGAGGGAGAGAGCTCGATACACTCATTTTCATAGTAAAATTTCACATTTTCTCAAATTACTCCCGAAATATGGGAGTTATGAAGAAATTCATCACCACAATTTATGAAGGCATTAAGTAATCGAATAAGATGGCATCATTAGTTTGTCATAATTTTACTCTTATTTTTCGGACATGTCTACGTCCAACCGCTCCCATACATTCGTTCCACTGTGGGACGTGTCAATCTTGATTACAAAAAGCAGAATATTTGCGACTTTGTTAGTGGGATAACTCACAAAGTATGTGATTATGAAAAACACAATGAAAAGCGATCGCATTTTTGAGTATAAAAAAGGAGGAGATTACGCTGATCTTAATTTTCGTATAAAAATGCCAAGCCTGAGTAAAATAATTATAGAAAAATATCCTGTAATTTTGGTTTGTAATAAAAATAATCAAAATTTAAAGTTGTATACTTCCAAATTGGCCACCCTGTAGTAGCGTGTGTGCTTTGGCCCTTAAATGCGGCAAATGCCTGTCAGATGGTAGCCCTAGGTACGACAGACAAAGTCAAAATGTATTCTGCTCGTCGCACGGTTCTTACTACTGCGATGTCCACATTGGTGAAGTTAAATCTAATGTTATTATAGATGGTCTGATAAAATAATATATTAACTCTATTATGACGAAACAAGTCACTCTTTCCTTTTAAGATATCTCGGTTATCTACGAACAGATTATGCGTGTCTTATCAGATCATTTGAAGCCTTTCCTCTGCTACAAATTAACACAACTTACTAAGTTAAAGGCTTACAACACATTTACATATAAAAACTTCATTTATTTCCATCTTTGTCACAACTGGATGTGGTAAACAGTAATATTTTCCGTCGTTTTACTGTTTCCAATTTTACTATAACATTGTCACCAAAGATTTCTTATTGAATAATGTCGTAACTTCTCTACCTTATGTTTAGAGCATTTGGTTTGTCGACATCCACAATCTACATGGTAACGACAGTAGCAACACAATTGTTATTACTAAACAGTTTACTAGTCATACTAGTATAAGGCCTGCAAACTGCACTAAATGCATATAGCGCGAAACATATTTAAAACATCATTCCGTCTTTGTTATTTTCAAACAATTAATAGAAACAGAACGATGTTTTAAATGTGTTTAGCGTTAAGGGGGATGCACTAGGGTAACTCGTGAAATTCAAATTTTCTTACGTTTTTTGATATTTGCTGATCAGTGTCATGTTGCATGATGTTTTTTTATTTTTTATTACAAACATCGGGGTAGCTCTTGGCCTTCATCTCAACTGATGCGAAGTGATGATAAGGCCGAAGATGGAAGCGAGCTTCACCCGGAATCCTCAACCACAGAGGAACTGGGTATCTTACCTCTACCTAACTGCCGAAACACAACAAATGCTGTTAACATTGTTGTTTTGGCGACAGACATAGATAAGATGGTGGTAGCTAGCCACGCGGACTTAGAACAAGTCCTACCACCAACCAAACCGAGCAGAAATTTTTGCCCCCGCTGGGAATCGAACCCGGGACCTCTGGATCTGAGACAGGTGGTTTTTCCACTAGACCACAGAGGCGGTTAAAATATGATTCGCGACCGTAAATGTGGCTTTACAGAATTATAATCATTAGAATCAGCAATACAACTCCTTAAGTCAGAATTGCCCTCAAATGTTATGATTTCAAGAAACAGTCATTCAATAGGATAATATGAACTTAGAGAGTTGTATTGCTGAGTTTTATTGCTTTACATAAAAGCCACATTTGTTATGGTCGCGAATAATATTTAGATCAACATAAAACCGTAAAATTGTGGGAAAGTACGTCAAGGAAAAAGCCTTTGAAGCAATTCTTGCCTAACCGAGTCGTAACAGCATGGAATAAGCTCTCGGAAAATGTTGTGACGGCTCCCACACTAAACTGCTTCAAGAACCGATTGGACAGATTAAATATCTCCAAGCTACTTGAAACACACGCATCAGCTAATTAGCTGCTAGTGTGTCTTACAAGTAAGAATAATAATAAAACCTGTCGGTGAATTCTGTAAAATTCTCACCGTAAAAACATAGGTGAAGTGAGTTTGCAGTGAGCTGTCATTCCATCTGATGCTAGGGATTAACACCATTGACAGGTCACTTCACCTTAGTTTCCACGGTGAGATTTTTTCAGAATAGATCGGCTGATACTGACCTGCAAATTGGAAAAAAATTGTTTAAAAAAAAAACGCGGCTACCCTGGCGCATTTGCCTTAAGTACCATGAATACGAGGCTTTAGAAAAGTGATACTTTGGTATGTGAAGGTATTCCGAAGATAACAAATGTTATTGGAGCTAATAGAACTATAAGAAAGTGTATTAGAATGCCAAGTTATTCGACGTTAATTCTCTTCAAGACCTCTTGCGCAGATAAGTGGTTCAATCAATTGGCTAAGCGCCAAGGATGGCCGAGGTACTCCAAGTTTCTAAACTGGCACATTAGGATTGAATTCCGGAGTGTGAATGTGAATATACAAAGGGAGTCTTGACTTAAGTTTTTCAACTTTCACGCAATATTTTATAATTCCTATAGAAGTCAACTTCTACTTTACTGTTTTTCTTCTAGTATTATTTTACCCAATACTCATTTATTGCATTCCACAGTATGTACTTAGGTGGAAACTTATATTGAAATCATTATGGAGCCTGTCGGGCACAGGAAAGTAGTACTCAATATATTTATTGCTTCCAAATGTGAACGTAGGTGGTAGGTTTTACAAAAATATCATCGGTTTACTGCAAGAGCTCATTAAGAGACATAGTCAAAACTTTGAAATGAGCAATTTATTAGTTTTAGTTGTATTGATTGCTTATTTTATAAAACCTGTACATTAAAATTTGTCTTTTAAATATTCATTGATATTGTAGTAGCATTTAGATATATAATAGAAATTGTTTTAATTTATTAATGAATCTATTAAATTTTGGTTTCTTTTTTAAATTTTTTCTTGTAATTTATTATATATTTCAATTGAATAATTGAATTGTGTAGGTACTCGCATTTTTAGCTTAGAGCTTGGTAAGTAAGTTTAACTTATTTTTATATCGTAATGTATATTTTGATTGTATATTTTCTCTTGTCGTCTGATTTCGAATGAATTTGCAGAGACACGAAGCTTTAATAATAATAATAATACATTTATTTCAGACATAATCAAAAATTGTCCATATAATGCTAGTAACAAAGGTCTTAAAAATAATGTTAGTATACACAACAAAAGTACAAAACACAACACAAAAATAAGTCACTGCGTCATCTCGTCACGTGAAGCTGAATAAGCCTCTCCAGCACTGCAGACTCCGGCCTTTCTGATATCATCTTCAGAATTCTGTTTGCTTAAAACTCAACTCATTAGTCCACATACCAATTGATTTTATTTTTGTATTTAATCAAGGGACAAGGACAGGAAGTTGAATGATACCTATTATTTTCTCAGTAGATACATAAATAGTAAAACATGAATTTACACTGAGAATGAACAGTTATAAACCACTTAGAACTATGAGGAAATGTAAACATCTGCTGAAGAAGCTAATTTCAAGACTCTCATGAAGAGTAGGTGTTCACTCACAATTGGCTACAAGAGCATACAAACGAAAGTCATCGTGAAAGCACCTTGGCAATATCGGTGGTATTACCTACTCCCAACTTTTTAAACACATTACTCCGGCAGTACGAAGACACGTAGGCACTCGTCATATTGACACACCACTTGGTGCATCCACCGCAAGGCGACGACGCGTCCGTGGACACATATGCAAACTCATGAAGGACATGCCAATATGCATGAGTGAGGCGATGCGCGCTGACGCGACCAAACGGACATCAATTCCAATATTACTTTAGCAAATGTACTGACTAAACTTTGGTTTGGAAGTTCTTTTAGAATGGACCTTTGTCTGCGACGATGTGTGCGAATCCATCATACAGATTTAAGAGAATTGCAAGACTGCAGTTTTGATAAATATAAAACGAAATATGGTTAGTGCATTGTGATTTATGATGCGCTAAACTGCAATAGTAAATGCTACGTTACACACAACTACAGGGAATAACATTTACTCAGAACGAATTTATTAGATTTAAATGTGTAAGATGTGTTAGTACCTATATTTTCTTAAATGATGTCACACTAAATACTGCCCAGCAGCGGCGTTTGGGTAGGGCGCGCTTGGGCGACTGACCAAGAGCGCCAGACATGAAAGGGCGCCCCTTCATGTCTGGTTTCCCGTCTCGTCCTTCCAGTGAGAATATTGGACACTATTCCTGTAAAGGTAGCGAGTGGAGAAAGGACTTTTTCTAAGCTTAAGCTGATACAAACCTATCTGCGATCGACAATATCTGAATCGAGATTGACAAACTTGGCAACTTTATCAATCGAAAATGAAATTGCAGAAAACATAGACTTCGATGCCTTTATATGAGAGTTTGCCGATAGAAAGGCTAAAAAAGTAGTACGTAATTTTTTTTAGAAAGAGTTTTATTGAAATAAACGGTTGTGTAAAAAAAAAAACAGGGGTTTCATTTGAGTGAATTGGTAAGTAGAAAGAGGGCGCCATAGAAACCTCGCCCAGGGCGCCGGTAATGCTAAAACCGGCACTGATACTGCCCCTACATTCTCATAGATCACGTTGCATTCAGAACCAGCTCTTAAATAAATCAGACACTGTAAAATTAATCACACAATTTTACGTGGCGTGTTTGGTCTCCTACACATTCTCTGCCTACATGAGCTGGAAGTGTGTCGGATGGCAGACGTACAGACCTCGTAGCTGTAATTTTGTGAACTAACCTTTTAACTCTAGTTGTCATCGTTATTACGAGATTGTTGGTGCTAGTCGTGTTGTGCGAATACGCTTTGGATGATAATCAGGTTGAAACCTATAATGTGATCCTACTGATATACAGTGATTGTTACCTTTGTAGTTGCCTTGTGAATAATAGTAGATTATACAGCTAGTGCATAAAAGAAGCCATTTTACCCTGAGACGTATATATCTACCCGAGGCGAAGGTGGATAGTTAAGTCCAGGGGTAAAATGGCTCGTTTATGCCCGAGTTATACACTCTGCTTTTCACTTCGATTGCGAGAAAACAAAACAGGCATAAAGTATATAACAGTATTTTTACATTTTCAACACGAGTAATTCGACTTGGGTACTTCATACTGCCAAGTCTTAAAAACGTTTCTTTGCGTTTTTAAATAATAAAGACAACTATTTTATAAGGTTTTATTAAATTAACAACAATAGAAAACACGGAAGTGATATAAATTAAAGCAAATAAAATTAAATAACGACATTAATCTGCGACTTTATTGTGCGTGTGGCTGTTGGGCCTGATTATCTTAGTCTTAGAAAAATTTAAAACTTAATGCACTAGAGCATAAAAAGCGACTTTATTTTGCCTACGCACAACATGAAGACGAACTTTTAGAGCATGAGAAGTCAAAATAAATAAATAGACAACATACATGTTTCTTAATCATTCTTGCATAAAACGCAAACCTACACTTAAGATTTGATTGAAAAAGACTGCCATTTAATTTCGCATCACCGTCCACAGCTAGTAATCATCGGCGGGAAAATCTATAATCTAGGTAATTGTGATATCTATATCTATAAAAATTAATAAAATTGAAGTGTTTGTTTGTCATGTCAAAATAACAGATTTTTACTAAAAGCATATAAGAGAGCTTCTTGCCCGCAACTTCGTCCGCGTGAAATTTCTTGTTCCTCCGTTCCCCAATCCGTTCTCGAGATATTATAAAAAAGCATTTCCATCCAAAGTGTATGAGAAAATGAATGTTATTCTTTTTTCGTGAATTTTTCGCACGTTTTAATAGTTATTCTGCTATTCAGGGCGAAGACAAATCCAACAAATCAAAGATTATAAATATCGGTCCAGCCTTCTTGAGTTATAAAAGGTGTTACAACTAACCCTACTTTGTTTAATATATTTGGATATATACGGCGGGTACTTATAATAAAACAAAAAAAAAAAAAAAAAAATTGTCGGTCTGTCCGTCTGTCTAACGCGGAGCGAAGCCGCGAGCATCAGCTGAATCTAAATAAATTGCCATTATGCACTATTATACGTTAATAGCGAGGCTAATCACCGGCGGCTCATTGGGTACATAATATACGATGTGTGGTTACAGCCCATGCAACAATGTAAGGCTCAGGTAGAGGGGGGGGACCAAGTTGCAGACGGAGAGACGGCCCACGGCAGACACCCGACAAATGACTAAATTGCCTCGGAACCAATAACGGTAAGATATTTTATGTGAGATAGTGTTACGTGTCGGGTGACCATGGTTTGCAATAGTATGGCTTGGCTTGATGATGTTAAGGAAATACAGCCTCTTGAAAATTCAGAGGGATAAAATTTGATTGAGGAATAGTTTACGTTTTGCGGAAGACGTCCACTACTGGACATAGGCCTCCCCCAAAGGGGGGGGTTGCCATAATCGCCATGCCTGGCAGGCGGGTTGGCGATCGCAGTATGGTGTTAAAAATGCATAGAGAACGCTGCTGCCCATTCTCTAGTAAGTCGCCTTCATCTCACCTGGTGGTAACTGATGATATGGCCGAAGGTAAAAGCGAGCTTCACCTGGAATCCTCAACCACAGAGGAACTGGCTATCTTACCTCTAACTGCCGAAACACAACAAATGCTGTTAACATTGTTGTTATGACGACAGACTTAGATAAGATGATGGTAGCTAGCCAGGCGGACTTAGAACAAGCCCTACCACCAATCAAACCGAGCAGAGAATTTTGCTCCCGCTGGGTATCGAACCATTAGACCACAGAGGCGGTTAAATAATAGCATAGCAACAAATTCAGTAACACTCATGGGAAGTTTCTTATGAAGATATTTTAAGTCAAAATAAATTAAGGAGTTCTCTCGAAACTGGTGATCATAGCGACAGTAGCTGTGTAGCAATTCGACTGTCAGCGATTTCATCACGTAGGCAGTTTCTATTTACAATTAACTATGTCCTCTTTACATAAGTCCCTTTCATAATTATATTCAAGGTATACAATTACTGTTCTATTGTTATAGGATAGTTGGAGCTGTTTAGATGAGAAGTTTCACTTAGGTAAGTACTGGTTTTGTGCAGTTACAATATCTTTCAGGGGTAATTATCGTCAGTTGTATTATATTAGGGTTATTCGTAATCCTGTATAGCACAACCTCTCAGAACAAAATTACTTATACCGGATGACTTTTTTTACCGTCTCGAAAAAAATTGGGTATACTAGGTGAACGGAGTAGAAGCCTATGGAATAGCAATTTTTTTTTTTTTTTTTTTTTCAGAAATAAAACTAAAATAAAAGATAAAAATATTGAAATTTGGGTGCGTATGATTTAAATTTAAATATTATTTATCGTATTTATTTATTGAATTATGTTTTTTGTTAAATTTCTGTGTTTATTGTTATAGTATGATAAGTTTACTTCAAATGTGTGGTATTTATCCATAGATCAATTTCTTTATAGGTTAAAGAAAAAATAATAAAAACTATGCCATAGGCTTCTACTCCGTTCACCTAGTATACCCAAATTTTTACGAGACGGTAAAAAAAGTCATCCGGTATATACAAAAACAATCATAGACAACAATTTTTGTTCTATGAATTTTAATTTCGACGGGTCCGTCGAAAAAACACGTTTGTAAATTTATGACGATTTTTAGTTTTTAGTATCGCAGTAGCTACTATGATACTCTTAATACATTTGATCAAAAAACTAAAAATCATCTCATATTTACATAAGTGTTTGTTCTAAGGACCCGTCGAATTCATCAGACTTTCATACAAAAATATAAATATTTAAATTCAAAGCTCTAAATGTATAGAACAACGAAATTATGTTAATTATGTTGTTATTATTATTATTAATAATGTGCTTTTTGTAAAAAGTCATAGAACAATAGTTGTTGTTTATGATTTTTGTAATACAGTTCTGCAGGTTTTTGGTTTTTTAGTGTTTTACCAATAACCTTATACTCGTATACCCTGTGTGTACCAACACATTCCTTTCCATCTTCAAAGTTCGGATCGGCTTGCTGAAAAGTAGTAGCTCTATTCTTTTATTTAAGACTACAATGCCAATGCAATCGGTCGAGCCATTTTGGAGTTTTTGCGAGACTAACGCACGGCAATTGATTTTTATGTAAATAGATAAAGATATTATTATATTTAAGTTTTGTGTATTATTATTTGAATATTTATGCCTTTAAAATGTTCAGCGTATACTTATAGGTAGGTATTTAGCTAGTCATTACCTTTATTAATATGCCGAGTTTATTTTACCCGAAATTAAATTGCTTGTCATATACGGTTGCTTGCCTATGGCACAGTACAGGATACATTTATGATAATATACTGATGTACGTCCCGTATAACATTACAATTTGTAATGTTACAATGCAGGGTTGCAATAATTAATGATATACACGTCCTGAGCATTACAGACCTAGGAAGTCATATATAAGGTGTATCTATTCAAACACGAAATATTTTAAGAGATACACCTATAGGTGGTAAAGAACCATGAAAACGTTGTTTTTTTTTTATCTGAGTTTTATATTATTTAAAAAATATAAAAAATTACTTGATATGATGATTAATTATCAAAAGGCACCGCGCTCGTGCCGCCACCGTCGCCGCGTCCGGGGCGGGTCAGTCATAGATTAAGTAAAAGTTTTTTTTTTTAATGTCTCAAGCAATTTTAAAATTATAATAATTATGTAAAAATAAAAAAACCTGAATAAAAAAAAATATTCACTGCTATGGCTTTTTTACCACCTATATAGATGTTTCTCTTAAGGCTTTAACTCCCAGACAACAGACACAATAGAAAAACTATTGTTAGCGGTCACCGGTGACCGCGGTGGCAGTCAATGTGTTATTTCGTGTATGAATAGATACACCACCATACGCGTAAACGAACCTATACAGTTCTTCATAATGCGATGGCTAGACGTTTTATACTTGTTATTGTGCTTATAAAATGTCTTATTATACGTATAAAATAAAACAAAATAGTAATGTATTATTTAAAAAAAATGAAGAAAACAAAACGGAGAAACATAAAGGACTGCATTGTATTATATTCAAAGTTAGTGTGAACGTCGTCGAATGCAAAGGGCCTTATTACGAAGGTCCTTGTATAAATGATTGATGACGTACGCCTCTGTACCTGCAGTTAGGTAGGTATTGAAGGTACCACAAATAATGAGTCATACAGACATCTGGGTTTTAGAAGACAGATTCGTGACAAATGTCTGATAATTTATGTTCAAAAGATTTGGGGATCAAATTTTTTTCCGTTTCGGTGATTTTTTTTTATGTGGAGCACGAAAATTAATTAGTTTTCCCGATTTAGCGTGGTATTGCCAATTGCCATGCTAGGGAAAAGTTTTGCTTCACAAGTGTTATCTATATACTAACATAACAAGTGCGTGTCGGTCCACGCACAATGAACGGTTCCGTAGTTAGGATGAATTTATACCAAGAACAAACTTAACATTGTACAGTCAGCTGCAGATAAATTTCACCCCCTAGCAATGTATTTATTCATTGCTAGGGGTTGAGATTTCCCTGCAGCTGACCGTACCTAGTTGAAAAAGATGTTCTCCCATACAGAATGTATCGGAGAACATATTTTTCGACTATTACTCGGTATACGCAAATGGATCCCTGAATCGAAAAATGGTTTTCACAAACCCGCAATATTTTTGAACGGCCTATCCAACGATACCCCACACCATAGGGTAGAAGAGAAAAAAAAAAAAAAAAAACCAACCCCACTTTATGTGTAGGTTTTATTTTACTACTTTGTCGGGATAATTAATATGTATACCCATACCAAATTATACCTTTCTAGTACTAAGAGTCTCTGAGCTAAGCCGCGGACAAACAGACAGACAGACGGACATGGGGTTCCTTTTTGACAACGAAACCCTAAAAATCAATGACCGTGCATTAATCTCGCAAAAACTCTAAAATGGCTCGATCGATTGTGATGAAACTTTGGTAAGTTTTTGTGTGTGCGCCGGCAAAGGTTCCTACAAAAAATAAATAAAGGCAACGCCGGGCATTAGCTAGTAATTGTTAAAAATTAACAATAATAAAGTTTATTCATCAAAAAGTAAAAATACAATGAGATATATTCGGGATATTATGATTATGATATTATTATTATTTATTATTATATTATATATTTATTATTATTCATTATTACATTATTTATTTATTATATTATATATTAAATCAATACCAAGTTTTGAAAAACATCGTTTAGGACCTAAAGTTTAGCGATCAGCCGACACATAAACGTGTACCTAAATGATCATAGTGAGTCAATCTTATAAGCGGAAATTCGCACGAATTCGCACGAATCGTGGTTACTCGCACATCACACCCGTCTGCGGCGGGAGTGATCCGTGACATGCGGTACTTACGCCGATCGTTTATTTGCTTTAAATAGCCCTGCCCTTGTGACGTCTAAATGCACAAATAATTGCATCGCGACTACACGCGGTGATGTCTGAGACGCCCTAATAAGGCACCGCATACATTAGCAATGTTTGCATCGGAGTAAGCGTAAATTAGCTTTAGGATAAGATATGCGTAGACTTATTTTATGTATTTTAGATTTGCGTTTTAATTGGGTTTGGGCAATAATCTGGTAGGCGCCATGTGGCAGGTATGTAGGCTAGACAGACTTCACCTTGGTTCCCATAGAAACGACTCAATATATTAACGACTAGCTTTTGCCCGCGGCTCCGCCCGCGTGGATGTCGGTTATGGGCATGTAACGTTTGATATAATAACAAAAGTTCTTATGATCATAAGACCTAATTCATTTAATATAACGATCAAATGATATAATGAATTGATAATAATATAATTTCATTTTACCTAATTTCATATGGTATAATGAACAGTTTATATAATGCACATTTGAAATAATATTCAAAATCTATAAGTAACGTTTAATATAATTTGGAAATGTCTAATTTTATTTTTGCAAAAACTAATTAGATTTAATAGTAGTAGTTAATAGGTTGAATCTGTTCCAAATCGTTTCGGGGCACCCCGACTTTATGTAGTATTTTGGCTCCTACCCTAGAGTGTATATAAAAAAACCGGCTTAGTACGTGTCGAACTACGCACAATGAAGGGTTCCGTACTTGGAAAGAATTTATCCTAAGAACAAACTTAACATTGTAGTTGGTAAACATAATCTCCATTCTTAATTAATTAAATTAATTTAATTAATTCATTAATTTCCATTCTCATTCCAACTGCAAATGTAAGTCTGTACGCACAATATCGAGAGATTTACCATGTAATTTTAAGACCATAGACTTCTTATAGATTTTTCTGTAATCTATAAGTATAGAACTATTTTCTGTATTTTTTTAAAAATTTTAGGTTCAGTAGTTTCGGAGATAAGGGGGGGAATGGTAAATTTTCGCCTATTTTCACTTATAACTTTAAAACAATTTATTTAAAAAAAAATTTGAGACCCTCATAGTAAGCCCTTTCATTTGATATGTCACACGGTACAGTTTGCAAAACTTTTTTGTAATTTTCTTGTTTGCCCCCCAAAACTGACCTCAATATTCTTAATTCATTTATTTACGATTGACGTCCGTATTTGGGTCACTCAAATTGATATGTAGGTATACCAAATTTCAACTTATTCGGTCCATTCCATAGATAAGGGGGGAATGGTAAATTTTCGTCTATTTTCACATATAACTTAAAAAAATATATATATATATAAAAAATATATTTGAGACCCTCATAGTAAGCCCTTTCATTCGATATGTCACACGGTATAGATTGCAAAACTTTTTTTTTAAATTTTCTTGTTTACCCCCCAAAACTGACCCTAATATTCTAAATTAATTTATTTACGGTTCATATCCGTGTTTGGGTCACTCAAATTGATATCTATACCAAATTTCAACTTAATCGGTCCATTACATTCGGAGCAAATTGGCTGTGATAGAGGGACAGACAGACAGACAGACAGACCGACAGACAGACACACGAGTGATCCTATAAGGGTTCCGTTTTCCTTTGAGGTACGAAACCCTAAAAACCGGAGGCGCGGAAAAAAACTCAAAAAACTCAAAGCATTTATTTCAAATAAACCAATTACAGGCACTTTTGAATTGTCAAGGGGTCGGTCAGTCAGAAAGATGAAGCTAGTTGCCCATTCCAAAGCGTAGTAGGTTCCTATGAAGAAGAACGGACAAGAAACTCCATGGACACTCTTTTAAAACAAAATATTGTTACAAAATATGGGTTACATCATTCATGTTGAAGTTATACATGTGAGAACAATGTAGAAAGACGTGCACGTTAGAAGCGTCCGTAATAGAAACAATTCAAAAATTAAAATAAGCCGTGGCAGCTAAGAGATGACCAGTCCCAACTGACGGCGCCCGTTCACGAACATGACGCATGGATCAGCACCATTTAGCTCAACCATTTTGAAGGGAACTTAATGATCCAACACACACGCCACCACCAGCGAGACATTTGAGTGAGCATGACATACTCTCAGCCGCCAGGGCACATTCAAGTCAATAAAAGACATATTACCCGGTAAATGGTAGCTCTATAGTACATAGTACTCACACCTGTGCTATGCAATTATATAATTCAAGGACATTGAGTTTATACAATGCAAAAATAGTTTACAATCTTCAGCAGCTCCAACATGATTGTCAAATGTTAATTAACTAGCTGAGGTTGTGGAGCAGAACCAGCATTCAGCCAAGCATTTTTATCAGCGATGTAATCCCCCAACTTATAATATGCCTGCCTGCATAGTGTGCGTTTTATACAAGATTTAAATTTAGTCTCATTCAGTTGAAGTAAGTCGGAGTGAGGGTGCCTATCCTTTATTACGTAAGGGCAAAGGGGTTGCACTTCCCGCAGCGCCGTAGACGATGTAGAAGCAACTTTAATGTTTTGAGGTTAGCTTACAATATAATTTGCTTTTCACAAGAACGATGCGTTACCTTAGAAAATTAGTTAATATGAAAGTTAGGTCTAATGAACATTAATATAAAAAGAGCATTATAAAATTTGAAAATTATATGAAATGAACGTTATACTAAATTAAATTAGAGAAAATGAAAATTATATCAAATATAACATTAGATCATATGAAATTAGGTTAAATGTTTTTTATAGCATATGAAAATTATATCATATGAAAGTTATGTCAAATGAAATTAGACTATCTGTTATTATATCAAACATTACACACCCGTCGGTTATCGCGTAAAAAAGTAACCTTAGGTCCTTCTCCATATCCCAGGCTTTATCTCTGCCAAATTTCATGACGATCGGTTCAGCGGTTTAGGCGTGAAAACGTAACATACAGACAGAAAGACAGACAGACAGACCGACAGACAGTTACTTTCACATTTATAATATTATAGTATATATAGTATATAGTATGGATAGTCGTAGCCACGGATCTCCACCTCAACTGTGTCGCACTCTCGTATCTCATACAGCAAATGACGCGCATTCAATTAATTCAACTCAATTCTATAATTTTGTTGAAAAAGTTCTATCGACTCTTAGAAATTTGCGCCCTATAACCTCACTAGAACTATCGTTGTCCAATGATTTACAAGATTCATAGTTTGACTAGCTGCTGCTAAAATAAAAGTAAAGCCTAAGGTACACCTTATATCATCAGCTATCTGCCAGTGAAAGTTCCGTCAAAATCGGTCCAGCCGTTTCGGAGATTAGCCTGAACAAACAGAAAGAGAAAAAAATATATAATTTCCGTATATAAATATTTTCATATGCATTTAGTAAAAGCTGTTATTTTGCCTTTTTTTATTGTGTATACATATTATATTCGCAAAACGCTATGCTACGTGCTAAAGTGCGATAAGTTCAAGCAAATTCGGCCACAAAAACTTGAACACCGTCTTGTATCCAAGTATACATCCAGGTGCATATTTATATGGCACAGAACGTAAACGTCGCAGTATGCACAAATTAATGGCAGGCCATCACTCTGACTCTAATGCGTTGCGCTTGCGACGCAAAATAAAACAAGTGCGCAAATTGTTTTAAATGGGCAGGAAGGCTCACGCCCGCCTGACCTACAGACAGGGCCGGTTATTGCCAAAAACGAGGAAAAAATGGTTTGTTTAGAGTGCCGTGTGGAATATTAAAAGTTTGGGGAAATAAAAGAAAAAATTATACTTACATCCTGGCTTCAACTTCTTGATTCTTCTCAAAAACAGTATTTATTGAGATTTGAGAAGAATCAAGAATTTCCGTTTACTTATTTATAAAAGAACAAAATCAATACAATAAATTAAATTCACTTTTTTTCTTAAAAGGGCCTTCCGGGGTCCGTCTATCATCAACGCGAGCATGATTGAAAAGCTTGTTGTTTCATCCAGCGCAATGTTAATGCTAACAGGCAAGTGAGAACACAATAACATGACCGAAAAATAGTGTGCGGAAATTTCATAAAACTTGTTCCAGGAAATACGTGTTTTTGAGAAAGCTTTACAAGTTTGTGAAATAAATGTGTGTTATTTAGAATCTGCATTACATTTGCGATGTTTCTATGGGGATGTTTTCTTTATTTTTACAATTTATGAGTACATTATGAACGGCCAAAGTTCAGGTAAAATGTGTGCAAAAAGCAAATTTTTGGAGGCATAAACTGAATTTGTTTCTCCAAATTTAAATTTTTTTGCTTGCATAGAAACCTAGAAATAGTGCACATAATACCAATTAGTTCAAAATTTTCATTGAAAGATATGTTCCAACACCATAATCACGTACGAGCGTTTGTATGAAAAGCATGACGGGGTGGCCGCTCTTAATGACCAGTTATGTCTTGAGCCTAAAGAAGAAGTTTACATTTTGTGTCAAAAATGAGAAATAACTATGTTATGGATGTACATAATATGTATGATATGTATCATCTGCGATTTAAGGGGATGCGCTAAGGTAGGTAGTCTGCAAAATTTAATTTTTCTTACGTTTTCTGCAATTTGTTGGTCAGAATATCGCTACTTAAATACAAAAGCACCACAAGTCAAAATAAGCAAATTATACAGGAGCGGCATTTGCAAAAATAATTAGGATTATTTTATGATTTTTGTATAAACTGTGTGTATTACGTAGACTTTTTTTGTATCAAAAGATGCGTAATTAAAAAGCCTATTTTTCAATAAAGCAATCTCAACCATACCTCGAATGGACAAAAATCATTTTTGATATTTTTTTAAATGTGTGACTTTTGTATTTAAGGAACGATATGTTGTTGTATGTTGATTAGAATATGATTTGCGACCGACCGTAACAAATATGGCTTTACAAAATTATAATCAATAGAAATCAGCATACAACTTCTTAAATTTTAGTTGCCTTCAAATGTCATGATTTCATGTAATAGTCATTCAATAGGATTATATGAACTTAGAGAGTTGTATTGATGATTTTTATGATTATAATTCTATAAATAAATATTTAATACGGCCGCGAATCATACATATTTAGGGTCTTATCATACTAGCGATTTCAAAGCGAGGCGAAAGCGCAGCGGCCTCGCTGCGGGTGCGAAACGAGGTAGCCGCGATTACGCGACGTGATCGCCGCGTTTTTACAAAGTTGTACACTCGCTTGTCGCACTCTCTCTTGTACAGTCACGTCAATCGCTCTCGTTCCGCATACGCAGCGAACACGTTACGTTCACGTGACGTGCTCGCGACACAAACGCCGCGAGCGCGTTGAAAATCGCCTCGCTGGAATCACGCTCGCAAATCGCTAGTGTGATAAAGCCCTTAGATCAACATAGAACCTAATACTAACCTACAAATCGCAAAAAAAGAAGAAAATTTGTATTTCGCGGGCTACCTTGACACTTTCGCCTTAAAGCCGAAATTAAATTTGACAGAAACCATTTGTAAAAAAAATCGAATTTTTAACTCAGCTGGTAAATTTTTGTAACAAACTAAGTTTTACATTACCATAAAAATAAATTGACTATATTTTGGATTCGTGTATTATATTTGTTATTATTCCCGTGGTGCGACGCTGAGCACCTGATAAATATTATAAAAAAACTGAACGCAGTCTCAAAAACAAGGTACTAAATTTTTATGACCACAATGTCTGTGCTTAGGACGTAATAAAACATAAATAAGATCCAACGATGTAACCTTTCTTGACACTTTAAATTGTCAACGACAAAAAAAAAACCTATTAATAAAAGTCATCAATGAATGATTATTACCTAAGAGTACGCCGCCGCTGTTAGGTCGCGTCCTATTCAAAAAGAGATCGTCGCGCGTTTTTTTTATTTTTATTTTGCATTCTTCCAATCTTTTTGTTATTTGACTTATTTACCAAAAATTCTAATTTTAACTCTTTATTAGTGGCTCTTCATTTGTTTACATGATATTTATTCAATTTGTTACTGTAGTTGTAATGGCAATCATGTCATTTGGTTTGAATAGGTTTTCATTTTATAATTTTGTATTTTTTCCCACAAAATGTTCCACCCCTTTTGAATGTTAGTTTTGGAAAATTAATGATGATCATCCTTTTACTTATTAATATTTTATTTTATTTTATGGATCAAATGAAAAATAGAAATCCATACTAATATTATAAATGTGAAAGTAACTCTGTCTGTCTTTATGTTACGTTTTCGCACCTAAACCGCTGAACCGATCGTCATGAAATTTGGCAGAGATACATATAGCCTGGGTCATAGGCTACTCTTTTAAGCGCAGTTTAGGCGTAACAGACAGACAGACAGTTACTTTCGCATTTATTTTATTAAGTAAGTATGGATTTTTTTTAAATCTTTTACATATACTATTTTCTATTTTGTGAATGTGAGAACGTTTTAGGCCTAGTAGACTGTAGATTGGTTGACCATTTCCTATTTTGTTAAGTACCTGATACTCGTTCAAAGGCCTAAACTGTCCTCCCATACCTATTAACACTGTTATTTGAAAGTATTGTAATAGCCAATCATTTCTAAAGAGTAACCGTGGAGTTTCTTGCCGGCTCTTCTCCATAGGAAACGACTAATTGGAACCGTGCACCTAATTTCTGACGTTTCATAAGTGCCCACATTCTTTGGTAATATTAGTTTTGACCTATCACATTCTTTGGGATGTTTACATTTTGATTTTCCTCATTGACGTTTGTTTCGACGAATGTGTGTTTTCGACGGTAGTGTCATTATAATGTCAAGATGATGTCTGATCCGCGGGTAATTGCGTAACACACAGAAGGAATGGGTTTAATTTAGACAGTTCAACAACATTCATTGTGTTATTTACGTTGTTGAGTAGACAAATTTTTCGAACATATGAAGCAATGGATTAGCAATATCCTTCAAAATCATCCAGCTTGTGATTGATAGTGTGTTACGCAAGATGCTGATCTCAAGGACTGAGTTCGACAAACAGCGAACACCTCATAACGTTGCCAAACTGTCACAAGGTACCAAAACTAAAGCCGCATTCTAAACTTCTTTAAATTAAATACATTCATAGTTTAGCCCAGCGATGGGCAAACTACAGCCCGTGAGCCAATTCCGGCCCGCAGAGGGTTTTAATCCGACCCGCCAACGTCATTTTGACATAACAGTGTATTGCTCTCAGAAATTATGTTCTGGCGTTTGTGTACACACGGCTACATATCAACCTATTAATTTCCAGCATAAGCTGATCTCTCATTGTACGGAAATCCTATACAATGCGAGACCCGCGTAAACTGGATTAGTATAGCTTGATATGAAGCCGTGTGTACGTTTAGGGTCATTGTGAACTTTATTAACAAAACATAACCACATTCGAATTACTGTAAGATAAAAAAATTGCGCTGGTACGCTCCACGATTATTTTCACGGTGTGTATTAAGCATTTTAACCTTCTAAGATTCTTACGATAAATTGCAACTTAAAACAAAATGCAATATATGTATATGCAGTATATGCAGTAAAAGACAGCGCTTCCTACTGTGGCAGCAACGAATAAAACCCACAGATGAAAATAGACAAAAATTTCGTAATTATTCCAGAAAATTTAAAAAAATCGTCAAATTAACTCAAAAAGCTCAAAACAACCACTTACTTTTAAACTCGGAAAACAAATCAAAGACAGCCTGGCATATAATAAACAACAATAATAATATTAATGAACCCATCTCTAAGATAAATAATCATGGTGTTATAATAACTAACCCTAAAGATATAGCTGAATCATTTAATGATTTTTTCGTCGATCAAGTCTCGGATTCACCGAAATCTGCATCTCATCGTGTAAAGGACATAGATCATAATCCAAATTCGTTTTTCATGTCCCCAGTTGTACCGCAAGACGTATCAAGGGTAATAAGATCATTGAAGAATAAAAAGAGCTTTGGTTACGACGGCATTTCCACTAAAGTCATAAAATTCGTTTCTAATGTGATTTCTGGTCCTTTAAGTCATATTATTAATGCAAGTATATCTTCCGGGGTATTTCCTAAGAGTCTCAAAACAGTAATTGTAAAACCTCTTCATAAAAAAAACAATAAAGAAAATATGTCAAATTACAGACCCATTGCTCTTATTCCTGTGTTCTCTAAAGTAATAGAAAAAATTATATATGAACAAATTTACAATTATTTGACAAAATTTAACCTACTTTGTGACGAACAAAAAGGTTTTCGTAAAGATACAAACATCAATATGGCTATATTCGATTTATTAAAAACTATAATGGTGAACGTAGATAACAAAACACCAGTTTGCGCCATTTTCACGGATATGACAAAGGCCTTTGACTACGTAGATCATGAGACACTTATAAACAAACTTCAAGCTTACGGAATTCGAGGAAATGCATTAAATTTAATTAGATCCTATCTTACTGGTCGTATGCAGTATACTGAAATTTCTGACATTTGTTTGAATACAAAACGTGAAATAAAATTCAGATCTTCTTATAGAAACATTAAATATGGCGTCCCTCAAGGAAGCGTTCTCGGTCCGCCTTTATTCTTAATTTATATCAACGACCTTCCACTTCAAATAGACCATCCAATCATATTGTTTGCTGACGATAGTACAGCACTAGTTAAATGCACAAGTAAAGAAAACTATGAAAATGATATTAACAACACTCTTAAATCTATAGTAAACTGGCTTGATTACAATAATTTAAAAATAAATATACAAAAAACTAATATCATGCATTTCTACCAACGAATTAATCCCAAAGACTTAAACGTCAATTATAATGGTCATAAGATTGAAAATGCTAAGGTAGCTAAATTTTTGGGAATATTAATTGACAATCAATTAACATGGAAATCTCAAGCTGAATATATTTGTAAAAAGTTAAGTACTTTCGCCTATATGTTATACAACCTATCTAAAAAAGTCAATACCAATACAGTCCTTGTTGCTTACCATGGCCTCGTTATTTCAACGTTGAGGTTTGGCATCATATTCTGGGGTAATAGTAGTGAAAGAGAAAACATTTTCAAAGCCCAAAAACGATGTGTTAGGTCAATTTTTAACTTACATGTTACGGACAGCTGTGTTCCTATTTTCAAATTACATAAATTACTAACCTTCCCATGTCTGTACATTCTAGAAATAGCCATTTTTGTAAAAAGCAACCCGCATCTGTTTCCATCGTTATGTGAGATACGAAAGAGGACAAATTGTATGAGATCTCAGTATCAAAATTTATTGCACACAGGTAGCTATAACACCACACTGTTAAAAAAAAGCGTTATGTGTATGGCGCCAAAGATATACAATAAGTTACCTGAAGTTATAAAAGAACAACCATTTAGAATATTCAAAAAGCGACTAACTGACTTATTGTTACAAAAATGTTACTATTCTATATCCGATTTTTTGAATGATGATTTGTGATAGTATATAGGAACATATTTTCGTTTTTTTTTTTTTTTTTTCCTACTCTGATCACGCTGATAACCTGCTATGTCATATGTATGTACCGGTGTCTACCCATAAATGTTTGTATGCCGAAAGGCAGGATGTACCAGGACTCTTGAACTTTTGTTAACATCTTATTGTAATACCTACATTCTATACAAATAAAAACTTCTTATTCTTATTCTTATTCTTATGCATTTTTTTATTCTGGACCCCTGAATTCCCTACGCTTTTCTGGCCCCTGATGAAAAAAGTTTACGCCCACGCATGGTCTAACTGCAGCTTTAGTTGTCTACTGACATGTCGGGAATCCGAACAGTTTAAAGTTCAGTTTTCTAAGTTCGGTTTTGCTCGCCTCATAACGCGGTTCGTTTGAAGTAGTGCTTTACTCCGAACGTGTCAAGGTCAAGCAATTCTCTCGACTTAAATTGCTTATTGCACTTTCAGGGTAATGAGTTCACGTACATCAAGAAGAACACTTTTTTTTGTAATATTAGATACTACAAAAAAACATAAATTAGAAATAATATAAAGAAAAACTAATTTAAAAAAAAAAAAATCTGCGGCCGTCGGTTTGTCTATAAGTATGAATCCATGTATGAGGTCACGATAACGCCCGAAAAACTTAACGTATCGAGTCCATATTTTTTTTCATACGCTTCAGTATCCTCATAAATTAAGGCCTATTGAAAATCAGCAAATTCAATGTAGTTTAATGATAACGACGACAAAAAAGCGGGTGGTCGACTATGTTACTGACTAAACATACTCACTACGTTTTTTTTTTGTTTTTTTTTTTTAATTATGGCCTGTGCACACCACGTTTTTTAAACGCGCCGTTGACGCGCGTTTGTAGCGATACAGACGCGATACGCACGCGATTCAAACGCAACCTGTAGACCTTTGCACAGTGCTCTGTAGGATAAAAGCGCGCCGTCGACGCACGTTTCTAAAACACGCGTCAACGGCGCGTTTGAAAAACGTGTGTGCACAGGCCCTTAATGGAGCGTTATGAGGCGAGCACTTTTGTATTTTCCATTTTTTTAATAATTGTTTTTACACAATAATACGTAAGCGCGCATCTTCGATCGTTCTGTTAATGATTGCTGACAGAGTGGACTATCCGTATGTAATACGCATGTCAGCAGTGAACACTGCTGTCAGTAACATGCGCCATCGTATCATTTTGTTTACTAACACTTTGTTTTAAGGACAATGTTACTAACCCTTTATGAGTCTTGGCTTAAATTAACCTATTGACCGCTTGGTTTTATATGAATTGCCGTGCCTCCAGCGCCCAACTCATAAATCGACAAATAAATACGACGAATAGGGTCGTGTAATGACAAAAAAATAAATAAAAACTAACACAGGTTCTCAGTCGTATAAACACGACTGAGGCGGCACGGACACCAAATCATTTGGACGTAGTTAAGCAGAAAGGACTCAATCCACATTGTGGTCAGGGATGAGTTGTATATACCAGAGGTCCTAACGGTTATCAGAAGGTACCTAGCTACATGTGGGTTGGTTCCCAACATAAAAAAATCAACCTTCTCTTTGTAGAGTCACGAATATTTTTTGCTGAGTGAAAGAACCAACCGTTAGGACCTCTTTGGTATATACAACTCATCCCTGACCACAATGTGGGTTGAGTCCTTTCTGCTTAACTACGTCCATTTGTCGTATTAATCCGACCACACACTAGTTGTTAGTACGCAAGGTATATTATGAAGTGACTTACCGGCTCCGTTTCTCCCTGACACTCCTTGCCTAGTCCCTCGCCCTTGTTCCAGCCCATCTTCTCCAGCAATTTGAAGCCTTTGTTCTCTGGTGCTATAGACCTGTCAAATGTGATTTAATTTAGTCGTTTCCGATTATTTTCTATATTTTAGCAGTCACTTAGTTTTAATCTCAACAACAAAAGATCACATTTTCTTCTTTCTCCTTTCATTGTTCAGCAAATGAGTTTCCTCCATATGGGACCCGAAATTTTTTAAGCAAAATTTTGGTTAGTTCTGTGGCGGTATCAATAATGCCACATGCGAAGTACGCATCAAAAAGTCCTGACGTCACAAATCCTGCATCGCGCTATCAGAGTTTACCGCGCGACTAGCATATATACAACATCCCTACATCAACCCACCAGACACAATACCCGACTGGTCGGAGGATCCTCCCTTTACTATAGAGTATAAGTGAACTTTACACCCTGTTCCTCATACCTCTAAAGTCCTATCGATACGATAAGACAAAATTTGCTTTAAGATCCATGGTACCCTGTTTAATTCTTACCCGAAAACGGTAACGTCATAGGGATAGCACTGATAGCCTAGTGGTGTGACCGTTGGACTGCCAATTCATAGGTTTCGAGTTCAAACCCAGGTACGCACCATTTTAAATATTATTTTTACAAAAACATTTAGTATTATGTACTGTGAATTTATTTTATTTTTTATTTGATTGTATCTGCACCGGTCGACGTCATCACGTCAACGCCGGCTGTCGCTGAAAACCAGCGCTGGGGCTTAATCTCGCATAGGGTCGCAGCATTATGCTGAGCGATGGCCGCTTTGCGTGGATGTGACGCATATTTTCCCCAAACTATTTTTTTTTGTGTTTGTGTTCTTGTTTTTCGTCATGTTTATCGCAAATAATCGTTTTTTCTTTCTTCTTTTTCTTTCTTTCTTTCACCAGTCAGTGGTGAAAGTAAGAAAGAAAAAGAAGGAAGAAATAACGTTTATTTGCGGTGAAGGAAAATATCGTGAGGAAAACGCCAAATGCGGAAAATGCCCGTGATATATTTCTCAATTTTCTTCTTTCTTTCTTTCTTTCTTTCTTCTTTCTCTTCTCGACGGTATGTGTAGCCAAGTCAGATGCCCATGGGTGGGATAAAAACTTTAACACCCTGTAAGTCACTGACCACACGAAAAGAAGAAGGGTGGCCTCGGGCTTTTATTTTTGGGTATGGAATATAAAAACCATAATTTAAATCTCATGCAATATTGTTCTACTAACGTGTTAACATCAGTGCTCTGCGTCTTTTCCGAATGATGCGAGGACCCGACTGTTTCTCTCCGCGCCTGCGCCCTATCGTTGTACGCCGTCTCTTCGATAGCCAGAGGCTTTGGCGCGTATTTGTTCTTCAGGCGGGCCAGTTCCAGTTGGTGTTGCTTCTGAACGTTGCAGGTGCGCGTGTACGCGACTTTCTTTTCTTTTTCTATGGCTGTAAAGTTTAATTTTGTTTGTGAAAGGGAAATTGTGGTTGTGCCATGCGTTATGTTGGCCAATTGAAGAGTATCCTGTATGCAAGGACTGCACTAAGTGAATAAAATGGTTGGCATAATAAAAAAAAAAACCGGTCAAGTGTGTTGGACTATGCACAATGAAGGGTTCCGTAGTTGGAACGAATTTATCCCAAGAAACTTAACATTGTAGTTGAAAGAAAAGAAAGAAAGAAAAATATTTTATTTTGGACACGCACAGGAATTACAACAATACAAACAGTAAGTCTATCTATACCTACTATATTATAATAATAATTTATTTAATTCATACATTTACAGTCCATAGACAAACACATACATTAAAATTAAAATTATAATTATAATTATAATATTTTTAAACAAAAAAAAAAAAACTAAAAAGAAAAAAAGAGCTTTTAAAAATAAAATAAAAAATAAAAAAATTATACAAATACATAAAATTGATGACAGTTGAAATACATGTTATTTTATTATTTTGTCGGCGTGATTAATATGCATACCTATTCCAAATTACAGCTTTCTAGTACTAAGAGTCTCTGAGCAAAGCCGCAGACAGACAGACGGACATGGAGAAACTATAAGGATTCCTTGTTGACTACGGAACACTAAAAATTTTGGACGGACCTCAAGCGAATCTTACACTCCGAACGTGTTCAAAATCACGCTATTACCCAACAGTTTTGGGGTTTATGATACGCCCAGTTTCGCTAGAATACGAAGTATATCTTTTTCTGTTTTTTAAGACAAAAGCTTGGTGTGAAAATTAAATTGTGAACAGAATTAGTCATGTTCACAATTTAACTGGTTGATTTAATTATTATTTATAGCCCGCGGCTTCGCCCGCGTGAAGGTCGTAAATTATCTCACGGTAACGTACTACCGAGATAAAAAGTATCTTATGTCCACACAAGAGCATGGATGGTCCGATATACAGGAAAAGTTTTTAATCAGTGCGCATATTTTGACAAATTAAACTTAAACGTGTTTTATTATACAGATATTTCTTATTCTGAAATGTCTTAGTAAAAAAAAATTAAGTCATCGTAAACGAAAGATGCTTTTTTTTTTAAAAAAAACGTTGGCCCACTCTAGGAATTTCTCCTGTACCTATTGTGGGTGCGTTTACAAACATTTAAAGTCACATACACAAACAGCCAGACCCGGAACAACTAAATTGTAGGTCATACAAATATTTGTTCCGTGCGGGAATCGAACCCGCGACACGCAGCGCAGCAGTCAATCGCTTAACCACTGCGCCAACCGTGCTGTCAACCGTGCCGTCGTGCCGGTATAATGGTTACTCGTTGCGCAAGGCGCCGGCGGCGCGGTCAGTGAAGCGAAACGTAGTTGTAGGTACCTATCAGCTGTGCGCCCCCCCATTGATATTATTACGAATAGATTGTATCCATATTTTGCTGATTTCAAGTGGACAAAAAAAAAAGTATTGAACAAATAATGGAAATGTGTTCTATTACTGATACTCGTACTGAAGCACTAAAAAAAATTGCGCACTGGTTAAAAACTTATCCTGTATAATATAATGATATTATATTATATAGTAGGAAGTAGGACTAAAGGTACAGTACCTTCCATGAGAAGTCCCGGTTCGCAGTGTCCACAGGTATCGTTGCCAGCGTGGATATGACACAACAGTTTTGTCTCACCAAGTTGAAGAGTGCTGCCGTGGACTATCTGTGATAAACAATGAAGCTGACTTATTTCCAAAATGATATCCTAATCAATAATCTTTTAAATTGTAATAAAGTATCTTTTGAAGACTGGGTAAGTAACTTTTTACACCAAGTATAAGATATAGGTAGCCACGATATAATATTTTTACTAGGGATGCATCCGATACCGATGCCGATATATCGACGATACTCGAAGTTTGTCGATATATCGGCATCGGCGATATTTTTATGGCCGATTCAACGATACTTTCCTCATCAATGTTAATTTTAATTACTAAAACTATTAACTAATCTCAACCTGTCTATAGTTTTAAACGGTTTTATTTAGTTTGTTATGTAAATAACATGACAAACTAAATAAAACCGTTCTTTATAAATTAATTAAAAAAATAACCTGACTTGTGTTTTATTTATTTTACCTTCATTTTTGAATTCAATAAGCGTATCGGTATCGCCGATATTTTTATAAGAGCATCGGTATCGGTATCGTATCTGCAAAAAGGAGTATCGAGACATCCCTGATTTTTACTTCCCACCAGTTTTCTGAAAGCTATAGGTTTCGAGAAGACAGTGGCACTTCAAATCAATAAAGAAAGCGTTTGCAATAATGATGAATGAAGTAATTTGTATTTTTTTTTTGTTGTTGTAAAATTTTGACATTCAAAAGTGCCTTTTATGTGCCTATTTGAAATAAATGATTTGACTTTTGATTTATAAACAGGATGGGTCCACACTAGCTCAAGACAGAGAGGAGTCGAAAAAAAGGGAGAGCTTTGCCCTGCAGTGAGACAACATAGTCTAAAAGTAATATAATAGTAAATAATTACCTCCATAGGTTTGCTCATGACCTGGCTCTCTGACATTCGAGTGCCGTTGAGTATCGTCCCATTCTTAGAGCCGAGGTCTATTGCCATATACAAGTTGCTTGAAGGGTCGAATTGTATATCCAGATGATTCTAGAAATAATATCGATATTTAGGCGCTTATATCAGTAGCCCAAGAAATTTAAACTTGACATAACTAGTCACAGCTTACATTTGTAATGGTAAAAATAACAGTACAATTATTTTCAGACACTTCTTTGTTAATACAATAAGCATCTACGTAAGTTTCCGCATATTTTAACTTGGGGTTGAAATTTGAAAATTAAGGTGTCTTTCAAAGTATGTACTTTTTTTTTACAGCGCGACATTAAATAGTAGAAATTTAATGAGGGCGCCACTTTTTACGTAACTGTCACATTTTTGACGTAAAATGCTTAAACATGGCAACAATTTAGTATGGAATTTTTTAGTTCCATTTTATTTAATTTCTACTATTTTATGTCGCACTGTAACTATGTACAAATTGATTACATATTGGGTTATGACCTTATTATAAACTTATAAATGGAAAAACAGGTTTGCTAGGCAGCATGACGTGATTTTTTGCAACATCTTTTTTACGCGCAACTATTGTCCTACAACCGTATCTCTTTGAAGGTTCGTTCAGTACAGACGTCGTAAAAGATGAGATGGTAAAAGTATAACTAACTTCAAGATTACGCACATTGTAATCGACAATCGTCTAATCAGTCCAAGCATTCCAAGACTAAAATATAATAAAGTTCATATGCTTACCCTAGAAACATTATGATCTCTAAGCAATATAGTGTGCTGTTCCCCCTCCCTGCCGACGGTGCCGCCATCTTTAGTGACGATGAACAAATTGCCCACGCGCAGCTTAGGTAACGTGGTCTCACGAACGATCACGCGCATGCACGGTGGATGATGCTTGGCTACTGCTTCTGGATAATTATAGGGAATTTGGTCAAGTTTTAAGGTCCTGCTTAATGGCAAACGACATCGTGGCAGCACCAGGCGGAGGTTGCGGGATAAGCTGAATTCCTATAATAATGACTGGTCCTTGTCAGCTCTGGACAGAGAGAGGTGGAAAGAGAATAGGCCTTTGCCCAGCAGTGGGACAATAATGGCTAGTAAAAAAAATACAAAATAAAAGTTAACGAAAATACGTTGAGTATGAACTTTGGTCCTTGATACTCTGAATGCAGGTATGGTATTTGTGAATGTAGTAAGCTTTAGAAATTATTTAGACTGGTTCATGTCAGACACACAACGTTATACACATTTTATTTTCTTAAGACATTCAGTAAGCTCAATGTGCATTTACACCATGATATCCCTACATTATATACCCCCCAAAGGCAATAGATCAGGAAAGACCTATTTGGTTTTGTCGAAATAAATCACAGCTGTGACATAAAATTTACCATCATCACTAGCTGTAGATGTGCTAATGCTTGAATTTTTATCGTCATCTTCATCATCAGAATTTTCAGTACTCGTGTCACTGCATTCACCATCTTCTAGCTCTTCTGGTACTGCAGTTTTACTATTGGATTCTTCTTTCTCCTCTTCCTTATCATTAGAAGTTACTGTATCAACATTTACTTCTAATTTTTCTTTTTCTTCTGTGACTTCTTCATCTTTAGTCTTAACTTCAGAATTGTCTGTCTTAACTTTCTTTATCTTATTCTTCTTACACTTAGATTTCTTAGTTTCTTGTTTTCCATCGGCTTCTTTATCCTGTAATATAACATTTAGAATGTTGGTATGGGTGTAACCGTTCATCATTTAATTACCTAAGGCTGTTTTGCCTCGGAGTGAAACCTGAGATAAGTTTTTCGTCAGGTTATCAATGTCGTCTTCTGTTTTCCTTTCCTGAAAATATAAGTTTTGAAATTAGTTGGTGTGAGAACAATGGTATTTTTATCATAATTTATAATTTGTATATTCTAGATATGGGAAAAATTATTTTACCATTTCAATACAATTTTGGCTCTTGGTTTAGGCATAGGTTCATAAGAAACCAATCACTTTCATAATGTATTTATATAGAAACCAATGCTGAAGTATGCCATCATAAGAAAGAACGCCGTAACTGTCAATTTTGTCAAAAATGAGTTCTTAACATATTCGGAATCAGCAAAGAAAATGCTATCTTAATCTCATTTTTGATAAAATTCAGTATCATGTGCTTTCTTTCTTATGATGGCAGTATTGTTCTAGAACACAGGCCTAAGTGACAATACTGATTGAGATATCCACTAACCATTTTATGTTTTCTAGCTTTCCTTTTCTCATGAGCCAATAATGCTGCATTAGAGGAACTCCTATCTGGGTATGAGTGAAAAACAAATGACTTTTTATCTTCAGAGTAGTAGTAGTAACATTCTGTGTCCGTGTGGTAGTACAGCCCCAGCTCCTGAAAATTATGAAATATAACATGGTATGGCAGACAAGAGACTGTTTTTTTTAGAAATAAGGAGAGAGATGACTTGTAGCCTACTGCAGGGGCAAAGGTTGATGATTTACTTATACTGGTGTGTAAAGGAGCCACAGAATGTAGATTGGTAAGTGTAATTATTGAATGATTTTGATCAGGTTTTATCTTAGGTATTGTAGTCTTATTTCTAATTCCATAATGCATTTTGTAAAATATAAATGATTTTTATAATTGGACATTGTTATTGTTTGATTACTTTAAAAGAAAGACGTAACCATTCTGACTTACTGATACTTCATAAGATTATACACGGTTCCATAGATGCACAATTGATCAACTATTTTAACTTTAGGTCTTGCCAACGTAGTAAGCGTCATCATCGTATTTTTGAATTGCTTACATCCACCTTAAATTCCACATTTAATAGCCCCTTAACACGTATGGCCAGGCAATATAATGAAAGGTCCAACTTGACAGATTACCCTATTGATATTTTCTCCAGGAGTTTCGCTTCATACAGACGCTCCTTATATAAATAGTGCGACGGGCGCACTTCTTTGTAGCTCAAATTGGTTTGTTTTGTAATGTTCTACATTCTAGATTTATGTCTTGTATACACACTTTTTATTATTCTTTCTTGTCTCTAATATTCATATACTAATGTCATGCATACCTGTTATTTGCACGGTTACTAAAACGACAATTTAAGATGTTATTTTTATTTGAATTGTAATTGACTGTACTGTTGGTGTGCTTATTATAAATAAATAAAAAGGATCCAATCCACACAAAGTTTTTTTAGAGATATTGACGTTTGAAGTTTAGAAGTTATAACATATTTTATATTTCCGTGCATGTAGGCTGGTTCAGAGGTTGATCAAAATGATAAACTGTTGTTTTTTTGCTTGGATCTATTTTACTTGCCGATGGTATCGATATTTATCATCAGTTTGGTACACTTAACTCATTTTTGACCAGGTTGTGGATTGGATCCTTTTCGTTTAACTATGTCCAATTATAAAAAAAGTGAAAAAAACGTTTTACCGAATTATAATAATATCCAGTCTTATAATCATAGTACATTCCCGCAGACTCCACATACACCATCCCAGATTCCTTCATAGCATCTTGCGCAACCTCTGCTACTTGCTCCGCTATGCTCTTAGTTTCCTTATTGTCGTCATTTATATTCCATCCCAAGTCCTCCTGCTTTTCTACTGCTTTAACTACTTTGTGAGCATTCTGTTTTGTCTTTTTTATTATTTCATCTGTTTGAGTTGTTTGCTCTTTAGTTTTAACTGATCTAGATTTCTCAGATACTGTTTCTTTTGCAGTGTCGTTAAACTCTGTCTTAGTGGATTGATTTTGATCATTGACAGTGTCTGTGCTTGCTTGTATATTCTCAGTGTTAGTACCACTATCTGTAAGTTCTTTGACAGACAAAACATCTTTAAATCTATTTTCATTAACCTGTAAATTTGCATAATATGATAAGTAAAAAAAAAAAAGCAACAATTCAATACAAAAATTTCCGTCACTTTTGCATTAAATTGTTGCTTTTTAATTATTAATGTTTAATGTTCAAATCAACAAAATTTTTGATTATTTATTTACCATTTCATCTATGCCATACTTTAGTTTTTGTATCATAATCTGTTTCTGTTTGATACGCATTCTCAGTCTTAGTATCAGCTCCAGAATTTCAGGCCGGTATTTTAGAGATAGTCTAAGACTCCTCAAGTTGAAACTATGTTTTGGCTTTCTGCTCTGTGATTCCATCATTATTACTTAGTCAAGATTTGAGAAACTTGAGTCAACTAAAACAAATAAATAGCACTGCAATAATATAATGGTATTATTTACCACGAAAATAATAAAATATTTGTTTTAATTTTGCTACAAATAAATATTTTTGACAATTGCCTACTTTTGACTAGACTGACGTTGACTGAAAGATGACAGCGCAATCAGTGTTGCCAACCCTGCCAAACTAAAAAATAGTAAATCAACTGTAGTAAATAGTCATTTCAGAACAGTTATTTTACTGTCTAGCTTAAGGTGGATGCGCTGTGGCATCGCGTATCATATTTTGATCAAGATACAACCTGACACGGACCTGAAAATTGCATAAAATGCAAGAAAATTTGAATTTCACGGGCCACCACAGCGCATCCCCCTTAATATAAAAACAAAAATGTTTGAATTTGGGTTATACACTTGGGAAAAGGCTAGGCAGATGATGATAGGATAAACACTTGACGGTAGGCCTTGTTTGTATATACCCAAACGAAAAGCAAGAAACAAGGTTTTTGTAAATTGTATTTTTTGCTCCAGATGGCACGTAAAGTACAAAACACAGTAGATATTTTTCTACTGACTAAAATAGAAAACGGTGATGCCATTGAAAAAACAGTAGATCTACTGTCTGTGCAGTAAAACAGACTGAGCGCGCCCAAACATGACATAACATCTCTAGAAAAACTTAAAAACCCGCTGTGGGCTACCTTCTAAAGCCGCGTTTTCAGTACCCTGCCGAGCGAACATTTTTTTAAAGCAAATGTTTGCTGTTCTGCGGATGTTCGCTCAAAACAGAAAACATCTGTTTTCACTACAGCGAGAAAACGAACACTACAGAACACTAGTTCTAAACGGCACGGCACGGTTTGCGCAGTGGTTAGGCGATCGATGAAATAATCTAGGAACTGACACATCCATCGCCTAGTTCACAACACAATCATACTAATAACGGTAAAAAGCTGATGTAAATAGGACGATAGTGCAGAAATCATAGTTGCAATTTTTTTAAAATAAATATGTTTGTGAACTAGGGTATCGAATTTTAGAGGTCAGTAGGGGCGGCAAATTTTGAATAACCTACTGGCGGCAAATGTGTAAATCCGCCACTGATTGGCCAACACATCAAGCTACACGAAACTGCCAAATTTCTCCAAACGACTTTAAACCTTAAAATATTGTGGCGGTATCTACAACGCCACATGTGAATTACGCATCAAAGACCTGACGTCACAAATCCTACATGGCGCAATCAGAGTTTACCGCGCGACTACCATTTATATAATTATATTATAACATTCCGCCCTGTTGCTCATCCATACTATCCATACTAATATTATAAATGTGAAAGTAACTCTGTCTGTCGGTCTGTCTGTATGTTACGACTTCACGCCTAAACCGCTGAACCGATCGTCATGAAATTTGGCAGAGATATAGCCAGGGATATAGACAAGGACATAGGCTACTTTTTAACGCGATAACCGACATCCACGCGGGCGGAGCCGCGGGCAAAAGCTAGTACCTCTATAAATTTTAAGAGCTGTGTAGCCGGCTTCAAAATCCTTGCACAAAAAACGGGTTTTCAATAATTTTGGAGCCCAGTGACTATACAGAATATACCAGTAGCTATACAGCCATGTGTGCTGCTAGGGAAGGACAATCCCAAAAAAATAGTAAATAATTTTATCAATAGAAATTCTTGCGCATATCTTGATCTAAGCTGTCTTTTAATATAACGTTAAGAAAATGAAAGGACTTTTATTTGTTAAACATTTATTAAACAGTTATAGTACAAAGTTTGCTTTGTTAAAAATAACAGCACTTATTTTAAAAAAGTGCTTATATTAAAACAGTGAAAAAAATATAATATCATCGTAACACATTCCTGCTTTTTTTCCGTTATACATACATTCTTTTTTGTTTTGGTATATATTTTGATTGATTTTCGTACCGTGTTATGCCGGACGTAAAGAATAGCACCATCCCATTTCCTCCCGTGGGTGTCGTAAAAGGCGACTAAGGGACTTACTAGATAATGGGCAGCAGCGTTCTCTATGCATTTTAACACCATACTGCGATCGCCAACCCGTCTGCCAAGCGTGGCGATTATAGCAGGCCCGGAGGCCCATGTTCAGCAGTGGACGTCTTTTGGCTGAAATGATGATGAATGATGATATATTTTGAAGAGAATAATATGTAGTGAGTCTTTTAGACCGCATAATAAATGTATTTGCGTTTTTACATCAACAATAGAATATTAATACAACTTTTAACACAAAACAAAAGATCGTCATCATCGGGTAAATTAAGCGGCTAAGAAATTTTCCGCTCAATGCTTCCTTAGCGTTGAATTTTAAGTAGTATTACGGGCCACTGCTATGGCCTACGACATGTGAGGAATATATGCTTCTATAAGATTAGTACCAGGGGCTCTACAACCAACTCAAAGCACGTGTAGCTCAATCTCTTTCCCAAACTGATGTTAGATTAAAATAATACTGCTATAAAAAGTGGTGGTAGCCCTCCTGATAAGAGATTCAAACTGATCACGTGATAAGTATTATGCCAGAAGTCTAATGTACTTCATTTCCTCTTTCAATCCCAAACACTTGTGTGACTTCGAATTCACCTCTTAAGGCGAGGTTCTTCAAGTTAACCTCTAAGAAATGTAATTTTACTGTTATGTTATTTAGAAACGTAAACACGTGAAAAAATTATGTTGCTTTTGAGACCTTTCTGTAGGTACGTCCGGTACTCGTTACATTATTGGAAAAAGTTCGCTCGATAGAAAAAAAAAAAAAATCCAAACACACCCTTATTTTGTAGATCAAAACATAAACACAAAATCATTTTATTTCAGTATTATGCTACTTTATGTATTGAAAATCACATCAAAATAAACGTCTATGATGATGTAATGTCCGTCGGGTTTAACATTGTTAATATCGTAAAACATATAATTTTCAACCCAAAATTCAAGTTCACGGCACAATTTACTCGCGTCCCGCTGCCACCTCAAGCAGAGCTGGATTTAAACGTGTGGAGGCCCTGGGGCGACCAAGAAGTTGAGGCCCCGAAACACTTTTGGAACTAACGTGTTTTTTTTGTCCACAGTTTTTTTATAATTTATAAACAGGTTGGATTTTTGAGACGGGGCAGTAAATAGATACCTTAACCGTTGTTCCTACAGGAAAACGGTCTAGGAGACTGTCCTTAACTTTTTGAGAAACATTGATGCACAGATTTAAAAATAAAATAGAGTAAATGAAAAGATCGTAAACCTTATGAATATGAACTTTTTCTCTTTGATGGACACAAAGGATGTATTTTTTTTTTCTAAACATACTGTGGAGGCCCCTTCCTTGTGGAGGCCCGGGACTAGAGCCCCTGTTGCCCTGCCCTAAATCCGGCCCTGACCTCAAGAACAAAAATGCACGCTCGAAGAACCTCGCCTTAACTTGAAAGTCTTGCTCAGCCTACAAACCGGAAAAAAACAATCGTACCTAGCTTTGACACAGACAGTACAACTTTAGATAGGTATTAAAATGAAATCATTATAATAATCTTTATAATACTTTTTTTTAATGTAAAACCTAACTAACCTAAATAACTAACCATTGCAATGGTTTTGTGGGGCTAAGTTTATAAGTTAGGTACTTACCATGTTAAATTAATAAATAAATAAAAAAATAATAACTAAATATAAAGTATAAAAAAACTTCCGAACCTTGTTCTAACTAAATAAAAATTTCGGCATGAACAAAGATCTCAATGTCTTTGTACTTACACATTTGTTCTTCGATCTCCTTTCTCATTTTATTGTCAATATCGTATCGACGCTCTGCTAGTACATACACTGCCATACGACGCTGGATACCAACTCCTTCTGTCAAGATTCCTTGGAGAACGGATCCAATCAACTTCGAACTACCGTACGAGAAGTTATCACGTAAGAAATCCGAGAAAGCACCGGCATACAGTTCTATTATGGAGTCAAAGTATGTGCTCACAAGTTCAGCTACCTCTTTCACTATATATCTTCCGAAGACGAAGCCCACAGCGTCCACACCCTCCGACTTTCTACTCTTCGGATCAGCAAAAACTTCTGGCATCTGTTTCATACTCTGTCTAACAGCTTTGAAATACAACATTGTTAAATGTATATTCGTGTACTTTTTGAAGTTTTCTTCTTTCGGCATAAACTTTTGGATCCAAGTTAAGATCCTCTCAATCACTAACAAACACGACGAGTATTTAGTATCAAAAAATGCAGAATTGTACAGTAAACTCTCTATCACTATATCCAGTCTTTTGTCAAAATTAGATTCCTTTTCAAATTGCAGCGTGTCCATGAGTTCTAAAAACCGATTTCCTATTTTCTTGAATCTTCTTTCAGCATCCTCTTCATTTCTGGACAGCAGCAAGTACCTTACAAATATAGAAGGGTACGGTATCGCCGGAATATCGTTATCAGTATTGTCGAGAATTTGCAGCAATATGTTTTCAATAGACTCATCGATTTCGGGAAGAAGTTTTGACAGATCACAAAGCACATCGGCAGCATTGGAAGGAGAGATTTTATTGATAGCAAGGTACAAGGTAGCGCAGTAGTCAGCCTTGATGGTAGACGGGATACAGTCGGTGTTTTCGAGTAGTCGACGAAGCCTTCCGTGGGGTTTGAAGTCCACACTAGAGAACAGGGGCTTAACGAAATCCCATACTCCAGGGTCAGCACTAGTGCCGTGACGGCGGAAGTACGGCAACGCAACATATAATGCTACCACGGGATGCAACTTCGCTGCTGATGCGAAGGTCTCGAGTAATAACCACCTCGGTCCCGTAGATCGAATACTCAGTGCTAAGGCTACTCTTACCGTGCGTCTTACAGCCACTAATGCACGGGTTGAGCTAGCTCTTTCTATTTCCCGACAGCCCATTGCTCGCGTCGCGATAGCTTTCACGCCAATACCTTACGCCAGTCCCATTCCGCCAAGTTGAAAACAGGCCGGGCTCGGTGTGCGCAGGCTCTTAACTCCGCCGCAAACTTCACACTTTCTTTACCGGCTGCATCAAACTCGCTCAATTCTTTCTCAAAGTCTTGGTACAAAAGACTTGCCAACGGTCGTGCCAACTTTACATTCTTAAGTTTTTCATTCTGTTGTTGAGCAATCTTCTCTTTTAATGCACATCTGAGATTTACCGTGAAATCCTGTTTCTGATGAAAGTATACCACTAGCTTCGACGTGAATCTATCGAAGCTCGTTCGGCGATCAGCCAATATGTCGACAACCCGCTTGAGTTCGAGGACAGACGGATCATGACGGAAAGCATTTACTAGTGCCGCTTCATCTTTTCGGAATTCCATGTTAAATCGCAGAAGCTCGCGGCGTGCAATCCCTATAGTATATAGCTGCTTCAGTAAAGATCGTGCGACGTCAGCATCATGCAAAGCTAAGGCCACGATTGCCTTCACTGCTGGTGAGGTTGGCTCAACTCGAATGCGATATAATTTTAGAACATTTAGTAAGTGACCGAGGCGCTCTGCGGCGACAGCTGGTTCCACGTCTATAGCAGCCGCTGCCAACATGTTTTGAAGACCATTAGCAACGCGCACTCGCTCGTCCATCTTTAGGGAATACTCTGCAAACGATGAAAATTCTTTTAAAAATGCATCGCGGACAGCTTGTTCGCATTCGCCAGCTAATAACTGGCGAATAACGACGGAGTGCAATCCCTCGATGCACGCGGCTTCGGAAGGTGCGCCGTCGAGCCCGAGTCCGTGCCCGAAGTCCAGAATTTTTTTCCAGTCATCTGCAGGCAGGCGCCAGACGTTAGCGCGCTTGACGAGGCTGCGCAGTATGGAGGCGCGTGTGTGTGCTGGCTCGTTACTGTGCCGCACAGCGAGATTCAACACAGCTGACACTGCGTCAGTGCGTCCACCAGTCTTGCTCACCAAAACAAGAAAGATATCACGGCGCCTGTCCGCAGAACCTGTTGCACCTAATCGCTGACCCAATATGTGCAGCGCCTGTTCAAAACCAATAAAACGGAACTCATCGAATAATTTGTCTAAATCTGTTTTCACTCGTATCATGCAATTTTCTTCATTCAGCATTTCACATTTCATAGCACAACGTAACATACCTGGCGGCATAGCCATGTTAACTATATCATCGCTATCATTCTCGCAGACAGACATGAAATCCTGGTCATCGAAGACATGTGGACCAGTGTCGGACTCCGTCGGGGGAGAAGGTATCTCGTACGGCCGATCATCTTCACAATCACCAACGTCTCTATCAACAAACACTCGTTTCTTGAACGCCGCTCTCTTGTCGGGACTGAGTCTCTTTATCAGTGGCTCCACGACTTTGTACTCGAACCAATGCTGCAAGTAGCTTGCTCGTGCTAGCTTTAGTACAACTTCCTGACACTCCTCGACACTGAGCCGAACAGCAAGAGTCGGGATGTGCAGTATATACGCAACGTACAGCTCCAACTTATTTTTAAATCTAGGTTTATGGCAGCGTAGGATGTAGTCCGTCGCCAAAGGACTGAATCTGTAAAATCTTTCAAAATTAAAATACTTCTCCGTGATGTCAAGGAACACTTCTGTATCTGACTTCAGCACACATTTCACGCTCTTGTAGTAGAATTCATCTCGTTCGAGATAGCGGGTTTTCAAATCTTCATTCGTCGCCAGCGAGTCGAAATATATTTTGGCGACTCTGGGACATTTCTCGCATAACACTTTTAATGAATGAGTCGATAATTTAATTAGTATCTTGGGAGCCTCTGCCAGAATGAAATCATAACTGCAACGACTAAGCAACTTTATGGCATACTCAAATGAGTTCTTTTTGTAGTGCTGATAGAACTCTTGACTCGTTGCTGGGTCTCGTAAATTGATGTAAAGCCAGTGCTTCATTTTGGTAACTGCTGGCATAATCATTTCTGGGAACAAAACATTTTCTAAATATTTAGGGTTAATAATGTCATGGTGGTCTATCAGCCATATTGATTTCAGGGCTCTGCTCACATATAACATGTCATCGTCTTTTAAATTACGTATTATGTAGTCTACGTGTTTGACTTCTATGGCGAGGTCTATTTTAAAGAGGCGATCAACTGGAGAATCTTCGGGCAGGCCCTCGACATTCTGGATCGTAGCTCCACTTTTCTTAGCCTCACGTACTAAGGAGTTGAGGTACCGATGCCGTTGGCCTAGGTTGTCTCCCAGCAACGATACTGGTGGAAACAGCGCCATCTGTAAGGAAATAGGTATATATAAAAGTTTAAAAACGAAGTACAGTCGCCACAAATTGTCAAATTTTCTTATTCGATTTAGAACTTAACAAGCAACATTTCAAGGTTTAAAATCGTTTGGAGTTTGACAGTTTCGTATAACTTGATGTGCCCTATAGAAAAAAAAAATACAGCTCCTATAAACATTTAGGCTCAAGTACTTTTATTTTACCGTTTTAGGGTTCCGTACCTCAAAAGGTAAAAACAGAACCCTTATGGATAGGATTATAGATTATAAGATCACACTTGTGTTCTGGCCGTCAGTCACACACAGCCAATTTGCTCTGAATCTACTGGGCTGATAAAGTTGAAATTGGTACACATATGAACTTCTTTGTACCGTGTGGTGCCGAACGTAAAGAATAGCACCACTCCATTTCCTCCCGTGGGTGTCGTAAAAGGCGACTAAGGGACATACTAGAGAATAGGCAGCAGCATTCTCTATGCACTTTTAATACCAAACTGTGATCGCCAACCCGCCTGCCAAGCGTGGCGATTATGGCAACCCCCCCCCAATTGGGGGAGGCTTATGTCCAGCAGTAGACATCTTTCGTCTGAAATGATGATGATGAACTTCTTTGACCCAAATACGGAAATGTAACGTAAATAAACAAAATGGAAAATTAAAAACATAAGTTCCAGACCAACTGAGGTTTGAGTACTTTTCTAGTACTCAAACCTCAGTTGGTCCCATAGTTTTTTGATCCTCGCCCTCGTAAGAAACAGGATCGATTAGCATCAAAAAACTTTTTTGTGAAAATGCCCATTTTCTTGCTGACTGTACATTTTCTTCAAAATCTCAAAAGATTCTTCAAAAGATCATTTTTTTTCTAAAAGTTAAGGATAGTCTCTTAAGACCATTTTCTTGTAGCGACCACGGTTAAGGTACCTGCCCTTGTGGACCCATCTCAAAACATAATGCAATACTGCTCATCCCCCATAGCAAATAGCGTGATAATTTATACGTAGTAATTTGACCAGACCTATAGGGAATATCTATGCAAAATTTGAACAAAATCTGTCTAGTAGTTTTTGCGTTTAGCTGAAATATACATTCAGACAAACTGACAAATAGATAAACAGACAAAATTTCTAAAAACTATATTTTCGGCATCAGTATCGTTCCCAGACCTCGTGGCAATTACTTTTTTTTCAAAAATATTCAATGTACAGTTTTGACTTCGCTACGATTTTATTATATGTATAGATAAAACAAAAGGTACCTATTTTAATAAAACACGTATACATAGTAAAAGATCAATAATTAAATTATCTATAAAAACGTGAAAGTTTCAGAAAAATACGCTTGATAGATTTTGCGTGATTCTCAGTTTTTTTATCCGCGTTAGACATAACTTTACAAATTAAAAATCTAAAATATAACTATAATTTAAGTTATTAAGAAAATGCTCTAATTTAACATATATTTTTTCCAAATCATTAACACTACTCGTTTAGACGTGATCTTCGGTATACAATAATTGAAAGTCGGTTATCGTCGCCTTAACCAGCTATATATTTGTCCATTATAATCTGACCTCTCCTTTTACGGAAATCCTATACAATGCGCGATCAGCTTATACTGGAACCTTATAGCTAGATTTGTAGCCGTGTGATTCCCTTTTCTCTCGCTGAGTAGCTAATTTTATTAATAATTTTAACTGCACTATTTATTTATATAATACTTTATTGTACACCACAAAAATACATAACAAAAAATAAATCAAACACTACAAAATATATACAATTTCCATAAAATGGGGCTTTCGTTCCTTACTAGTACACTGTGCTTTCGTTGGTGCAAATAATAAGTACCTACCAGTATACAATATACTAAAATTTGCATAAATATATTCTTAACCTAATTAACTGCACTGTAGGTACTCTATTAGGGGAAAAAACAAGTGACGAATGAAATGACACCTTCTTATTCATTCACTGATTCACTTCGTTTCGTGGAAAATATTTGCAAATTCACAATTAGATGGAAATGGACGGACACAAGGTCCTAGAGAGAATGGTAACAAAATACTATAGGCCGCAATATATGCTAACACCTGCATAATGACCTCTTTCCTTTTTGTTGTTTTGGAGAAGTGATCCCAGATCCGTTATTTGACACACGGCACTGACATCACCAAAACTGCTCGAATGCATTATGTCTAGACCATAATTATTATTATGCTCTTTGGTCTAGACATAAGACGTATTTACTAGAACAGGTATTTTTCTGGACTAGGTCGCACCTAGTACCTACGACGCGTTAAGAACGAAGTACATCGAGTATTTTGTATCAAAGCGAGAATGTTATCAATATTTTATAGCGACTATTATTTGTACCATTTAGGATGTTAATTGCGCTTTGCAATGTCAAACCCCACATCACACAATTTTCTTGCTTAAAATAGCCGACTTTACATAAAAACAAACCTGATTTAATATTTCTCCGATACGGGATGCGATCCATCGAGTCCGTATTAAAATTATTCGGCGAAGTACGTTCATAGCGTTCACCTATCGAGTATCAAGTATCCACCTATTTCAGTTTATTTATATTTTGCAAAAAAAAACCTTAACATTTTTACGTGCGTGCATGGACGTAAATTGTTATTTTAAATAAAAGGTTGCTTCTTGAAGGTTGATTTTGGACTTGTTAAGTTGTTTGGTTCAGAAAGCTTTTGTTGTGTCTTACTATACATATTTAGGGTCGACGCAGGCCTGGCGAAGCAGTATGATTTTGAGTGGCAAACAAATATCAACTTTATAGTTCTCAAAATAAAGTAGAAAATAAATGAACTTGTCTGTGTGTCTCTGCCCACGCCGCGTTTTTGGAAACTCTTCCAGTATTCAGAACCCCAGTTCTTGTGAGCTTCGGGAGCCGTTAAGCGATTGAACGCGCAGTTTGATGGATTAAATGCTACCCTGCTTTTAGTTATGTAATGCGGGAGACATTACAAACGCAATACTAGCGTTATGGAAATGAATTCCTACCGCTGCTCAGACTAAAGATTGGCTTATAGGTTTAACAGAATACGATCGAGCAAAGATTAAAGAAGGAATGAATATCATACTATTAGGAAATAAAAATAATGTAAATTACATAGTAAAGATAATGTAATTAAAAAACTTACGACAATGTAATCATTAAACTTTTAACATTAGGCGAATCAACAAGTTATTAACAATTTTATCGAGCGGCGACGTTAGGCACATTCTTGCTTATGTTTTTAGACAATAAATGCATCTTTTTAGGAGGTTTCCCTGCAGAGATGCGGTTTTTGGACTTTCTGCCCACGCCTTTATCTTTATGTCTGCTCACAGAAGTAGTTTGTACCTTTATTTTTCTTGTTACTCGTTGAGGAATTTTATTTAAGACCAACTCGTTAGCTTGCTCTGAAGTTTGTGCACTCTCGAATAATTTCGTCATCTGTTTAATGGTGGTTATATACGTTAAATTTTCAGCGTTGCATAGAAAGAACATTGCTAAACTTACAAAACGCGTTTTGTAATCTGAGATAGGGGAGCATAGCGCAGAAACCCCTCCCGCGAGTCGGATCGCATCTAAGTACGTTTATGCTTTCTAGGGATCTGAGTAGAGAAAGCATTTTAATTATGAAGCCTTGAATACTACACCGGAAACAATAACTGAATCCAGATCGTACGCAACTCTGAATAGCGGAATGGTTTAAGGTAACTTTCTGTGAATTAATGCTAGTGAGCCCTCCCGCAGCTCAGAAGTTCTGGTGTTCTAAATATTGAAGGGATTCCATATACGCGTCCACGCCCATGCTCTCGCGGAGGAAAAGAACTTTATTTTAATGAAAGTAATATTGATATTTGTTTGTCAATCAAACCGCACCGAGCTGCGCTTCGTTAGATCTGCGCCGGCCCTTAAATAAAGTTCATCAGAAGGTGTAATTTAATTTTACACAAAATAATTTGACGTTTTAGAGACTTTATTCCTCGCAATCGATACGCGATGGTAAGGACCATACGAAATAAGTACGAAAGAAAGGACAATGCGATACGCTAAGTCTAGTCGTGCGTCGTCAATTTGAGTAGATAATTCATACGTACTCGGAACAGGTATTTGGATACTCGTACTAGGTGGACCTAGTACAAAATATACGTAGTATGGCACACCTCTACAGCGCAGCGGTTGGATTGGATGCACTCATAGTATTCCATCGTATGAAATATAATTAATTATTCCTTGAGGTACAATTTTTTTCATTACACGTTCCGAATAGTACATAAACGTTACAATTTATCTAGAAACATTTTTTTGAATTTGCCACTGCGTCGCGGCCAGGGAGTATCACACTATAAAAATTATCTGACTAATGAAACTTCAGCCCTTAGTACAAAAAAATTAAGCTAGTAAAGGTACCTGTTAGCTGTGCGCTCGCCCATTGATATTATTACGAATAGATTGTATCCATATTTTGCCGACATATATAAGGGCCAAAAAAAAAAAGAACTAATAATGGGAATGTGTTCTATTACTGATACTGAACCACCAAAAATAAACCAAAAACTTATCCTGTATGATCTACAATAATATAGATCACTGTGTCTGAAGTAAATAAATTAAATTAAATTTTATTGAATTTTATTTTCAACTTATTTTAGAAAATGAAACATCATCTCTAGACCAATTTTTATTTATTTAAAATAAAAAGCTCATTAATTACATAAATTATGTGCGTTTATAATTAGAACGGTTTAAAATAAAATAGCTAGTATGGATAAGTTTGAAAGAATGAAAAATGGTACGGTCTTACATGGACATTTAAGTACTCCTATTATACAAAATGAGAAACAAAGTAAATATAACTGAAAACTTGAATGTATCTGGCCTATAAAATTGTATATTAATAACACTAAAAAGATCTATAAATGCAAAACTCTAAATGAGTATACAGTAGAAAAAAATACATCCAAAGGAAAAGTTATCATTATAGCTCATTTCGTTCAAGTCCCTAAGTTTACACAATTTGTTAACCTTACAACTATGGTAATATTAGACAAGTACAAAATGATATTCCATCCTTAAAAATATCTATTCGTAGCCTATAACTAGAGTCAGTTGTATATTCATTACAATAGTATGTTAATTGTAATTCATAGTTTACACACCAGCTAATCATGATCGATTCATGCATTATAAACAGCGATTCGTTAAAATGGCGCTCAGACGGTGACGTCATCCGCCTACTCAACAGTAACCTCATATGTAGTCGCCAGCACATCAAGGGACCACAAACTGTCAAATTTTATCTTTCGATTTTGAACTTAACCGTCAATATTTTAAGGTTTAAAATCGTTTGGAGAAATTTGACAGTTTCTTATAACCTGATGTGCTGGCGGCTGTACTTCACACACACACACACGCACTACCTATAAATATAACGTGTATGGAAGATCTACGCTAAAGGCTAAAATGTTACACTTTCGATATGTTTTATTTTAAATTACATTAAATAACAACTGTGAAACAATGGCACATTTTTAGCCAAACACTTTAATTACTGTTGTTTTGGTACGTTAGCAAATAAATAAGTTGTAGTATTAGGTAATTGACAATATGTCAACGTGAATCTTTTTTTAGATTAAAGCATGCGTATTGTTGTATATTCACGAATATTATGAGCATTCAGTTCACATAGTTCAATAATATTCGTGTGTTTCTCAAAATTCTCTCTACTGCCATATTTTTGTAAATGATTTAATACGAAACCATTCACACATTCGATTGAACTTCGGCTTAATCTAAGAGCTAATGTAACATCATCTACTTCAACAATAACACTAGGTATTTTATCTTATTGTGAAGTCTCCAGTTTTTACATAATTGAAAAATCGGCATCACGTCACCCTAATAGTCAGGTATATTTCGTGACGTACTTACATTATAAGAAATTCGTAGTCACATTAAACTGTGCACAATTCCTCGTTTCGTCGACGTCGGGTTACTCCCCTACCTAATTTATAAATGCATCTCATTATAAGTGCGCATATGCTGCGAAAAGTTTTAATATTATAAGACAGCTCACGAGAGTTAGATAAATAAATAAATCGTAGAAAATAACTGCCGGCGCTCGCGTCGACTAGTTGAAACCGTATCGCAGTTAATAAATCGAAAGCATTTTGTAAATGATTACTTGACTATGATGACGTCACGAATACGCCCCCAAGGTAGCGTCGTCACAAGCAAGATCTCGGGCCAGATTCTCGATCGAAAATTATCGCAAAATAACTAATGTGACAAATTTGTCAAGCCTGCGTAAACTGTTGCGATTGGTCAATGATAAATCATTCAACCAATCACAGCAGTTTACAGTGTCACATTTAGGCCCCATTTACACGGTGCAAGTTTCTAGAACGTTCAAGAGCAATAATCGCATGCCATAAAGCACGTTCAATTATTGCCATTTAAAAATTGCATGCAAGAGTTTACACGCGTGCGATTTCCATACAATAATTGAATGCAAGTTTTGCCATTCAATAATTGCATGCGACTTCTGTTTACACCAAGGCAATTATTGCAAGGCGATTATTGCATGCAAGTTTTGTTCCGTCTTAACATAGAGTTGCACGTTATTGTACATTTATTTTAGGATTTCCTGCCTCAAAAGAGCAGCAACAATTGACATAGTTCAATGACAGAAATGAATGCGATTTTATTGTACGTGCTGTTTACACCTATACCAGTTTTGAACGGCAACAAACTTGCCCGCATCGTGCAACAATTGTAGGGGAGGTGGGCCTAAAACGGGTAGGCTTTAAAATTTGCGCGCCGTAAGTAAAATTGCAAATGTGTGAGTACAGTGTGGTGTCTGGAGCATCAACCAATCACATTCAGTCGGCTCGCTACAGTGATACAAGCCCTTTCAAATTAAGATAAAAAAAATATTTTTTGCTATTTTGACTGAAAACGTGTGTTTAGTCAATTTTATGGTATGCCACAGGCAATAAACTTGTACTGTGTAAATGGGGCTTAATTTAGCGAATATTTCCGTTGGAGAAATTGGCCTTGAGTCGCGTACATAGCAGGTGCGCGGGCGCAGCTTAGGGCGGCACGTAGGGCGGCGGCTTGCGGTACGTGGGCGTGGCCTTGGGGCGCGGCGGCGTGCGCGACGGCGCGAAGGGCGGCGGCGGGCGGTAGGGCGCGTCGTCGGCACTCGCGCGGTAGTCGGGCGCGGGCGGCAGCAGCGGCGGCTTCTCCTCGCGCATGATGACGGGCGACTTGTGCACGGGCTCGGCCTCGCCGCGCTCCTCCAGCTCGTCCTGGAAGATCACCGGGATGCCCTTCGAGCGGAACGCTTGCCGCTCCTCCTCGTCGCCGACGCTCATTTTACCTGAAAGTACACATTATTACGTTTTGTTAAGAGCATAAAGACACCAAAAGCGAGCGCTTTACTGCTTTCTGTGACAAAATAGATAGATACAGATGGCCGGCTTCATACAACGAGCAAGAACAGCCGTGCGCACGCAAACATACTCGTAAATGCCATTCGCAAGTGCGTTGACGCGACCGTGCGCTTTAAAGGTGTGTCCAAACACGGCGTGCAAGGTGCGCGGCAGCTACGCGCGGCATTCGCAAGACAGAAATTTGCCACGCGACTAGTTTAGACCTTCTGCGCGGCAGTACTGCGCGGCATGTCCGAGATACGCCGCGCTCTTTATTTCGTATTCAAACCACAATGAAAGCGGCCGCGTGAGTTGTAGCTCCCTAGTATCCCATAATGGACTATGGGAGCCATATATTTCAATAAGACGAATTGCTGTTTCGTTATCCATTTTATTTGATAAAATACGTCCGTCCACACACAACCACTGGCGAACCAACACTACACCGTTTGCGGCGTTCGCCGTGCGCGGCAGTCGTCTAATCAAAGCGCGGCACGCGCACGATGGCCGCTTTATGTTTGGTCACACCTTAAAGTAGACGCGCGTCTATGCGTGTGTCCGCTTTCACTTGTTTATACAACCAGATCCTCTGTGCCTATTTATTTTGTATTCCCGTGCTATACTTTTGAGTAATTTGTAGCCAATCCGATAAGTGTGCTATGAATTTGTGAATGTTCTTTATTTGAACAGAGTATCGAACAACGGTGGCGCACCCAACGAGAAAATTACGCAACAGTTATTTTCGCTGTGAGAATCCATCACACAAATATATAATTTACATAAACTTTTATAGCAATCAACTTTTAAGCGTTTAATATTTAAAACCTTGGTGTAGATTAGCATAGCCAAGCGATACTGTGAGGTTATTGTTTGATATAATTTAGCGCACAATTTTGACGACTAACATAATTCCAATACGTGTGAGAAGCAATGACTTTTAAGGTGAAAGCTCCAGGGTAGCCCGCGAAATTCAAATCTTCTTACGTTTTTGGCAATTTATAGGTTTTTAGTAGTATTTACAGAATTATTATCATAAAAGTCATCAATACAGCTGTCTAAGGGGACTATCACACTATCAGTATTATCACGCGATACTCAATATCGTGATCCAGTATTGATGAAATATTGGTGGTATTGATGTCAAATTATGATTACTACATCGATAATTTTACTGATGATAATATCACGATATCCAGGATCATGATAATATTGATAGTGTAATAGGGGCTTAAGGGGCCTATCACACTATCAGTATTATCACGCGATACTCGATATCGTGATCCAGTATTGATGGTATTGATGTCAAATTATGATTACTACATCGATAATTTTGCTGATGATAATATCACGATATCCGGGATCATGATAATATTGATATTTTAATAGGGACCAAGTTACCCTATTGAATAACTATTTCATGAAATCATTACATTTGAGCGCAATTCTAACTTAAGGAGTTGTATTGCTGATTCTAATGATTATAATTCTGTAAATACATACTTGTTACAGTCGTAAAACATATTTTGATCAAAATAAAACCTGCCACTGATTTGGAAAATTACAATAAACGTAAGAATATTTGAATTTTGTGGGCTACCTTAGCGCTTCCCCCTTAATCAAAAATAATGTGGAACACTAAAATATTGTTTTGTATCTTTTTAAATCACCTTATTATTCAAGCATTGTCACCTCCTACAGAATTAAACTAGATGTTAGTTAACCCTTAAGATGCTTTTATCCATAAATCATTATTTATTTTTATTTTACACATTTTTCTGTTAGGTTAGGCTTGCACGAAAACTTTTTGCTATGAAATTGTTACTGTCAGATAATAAATGGCGAAGTCTAAGGGCTGAAACTGCGTGAAGCGGACGCCCGCGCGTTTCCATACAAAAGTGCTCCATCGCGGTGGCACGCGCTGGACCCGGTAGCGTCAGGTTACTAGCTGTCGTTTTTTGCGCCATATCCCAGTAGTTCCATTCTCTAGTTCCATTATGGGACTACTGGGTTTTTTTTCTCCCAGTAGTTCCATGGAATTGGCATACAGGGTGTGGCGTCAATAGTGGTCTGCCGTTAAGAGGTCGATACACCGTATATTCAGCTACCACATACCACAATGTGAACTATTTATCTTAGTTCTCCGATTTTGTTTTTTTTTTTTTTTGTAACTTCTATACAAGACATTAAAGTATTATACGCAAAAAATTAAATAACAAGTAATATCATTCTAGAAATTACAGCTAGTAAATGAGTTGTTTAAATTGTGGTATGTGATAGCTGAATATATGGTGTATCGACCCCTAAACGTTGGACCACTATTTACGCCACAACCTGTATGCCATTTCCATGGAACTACTGGGATATGGCGGTTTTTTGTTGTGCTAGTCGTTTTGCTAAGTTCTCCATCGACACGACTGTACATCCACAGCGTTAAAATTCCACTACGGGTAATTAATTACCCACGCAGCTCCACCCGCGTACACACGCGACAGGTGCCCGTCGCGGGCGCCCGATTGACACAGTTTCAGGCCTTAGACCACGTTCGCACGGACTATAATTTCTCAGGATATTTTCTTAAATCATTGAACGGTGTCTAAAATTGGCCTTTTAAATATAGTTCATTATTCAAGGAATGCATCTAAAATTTTCTTCGCTTCTATTGTAGTCTTTATTCAAGGGATACATCTTTGTTGAAACTGGAAACTATTTTACTTTTTTTTTAATGTTAATATTATAATAACTGGAATTAATATTAAGACAAAGAGTACTTTCTTTATCGAACCAAATAAAAAATGTCACACTCATAATTACGGCACGGTTCATAATTATTGACGGCACGGTTGGCGCAGTGGTTAAGCGATTGACTGCTGCGCTGCGTGTCGCGGGTTCGATTCCCGCACGCTGTTTGTGTATGTGAGTTTAAATGTTTGTAAACGCACCCACGATACAGGAGAAATTCCTAGTGCAGGGCAAAGTTTAAAAAAAATATATATATATACTGGCGAAATCAGGGTATACCTCTTCCTCACTTTGGGGAATAAAGGCGTAATATTATGTTTATGTCAGAGTAATGGTGGCCCTTTTATTTGTTCTGTGGGTGGCCCAGTCGCAATGACCGCGACTTAAGAGTAGTAGGTTCGCTTCTTCTGGCCGCTAAAATGACTACCGCTAATAGTTTTGCGAAACACATCGTACGCCCGCACTGCACTCAGAACCAATTCGAAGTGATTTTTCGCTCGTTCAAATTGTTGAAGGCGGAAGAAAAATCGCGCTAGGCGTCTTTATTCCGCCGCGATTTTACAAGTCCGTGGAAACGTGAACTTGGTCGTATTTTAGTTATCTATTGTGCTCGCCTAACCTAACCAATCTATTCAAAACAAAAATAAAACATTTTACCTGTCCTCCTTCGCCTATACAGCACGCAGGCGATGATAGCAGCCAACAATATCATACACACGATGACAATAGCCGGTATGATGAACGTCACCAAATAGTTCGGATCAGCTGCATTACTAGCTTTGTTGTTCTGAAGATTCGATGACCCTGAATGTACTTGTATCGGTGTCTTAGGAATCTTAGTATTTTGTTCGGCGCATAGACCGAGAGGAATGAGTCTTATGGACATGACTTTAAGGTCTTTATCGAACACGTGGTCGACGTTTTCTTTGAGCGCGCCGCCCATGGAGCCTCGCTCGTCAACTATGATCATTTTGCGTAGTTCCTCAATCTCTTTTTTAGGGCATCGGTCCATCGGTAGACTTGTGTTGTACCTGGAAGATAAAAGAGTACTTCGTCAAATAATTTGTTTTTACTAAGAAAAAAAAAAAACGGGGCAGTCTTTGGGCACTGCCGATAGAAGTGAAAACTAAGTACATATATACACAGTATATATATAGCTCATGGAAAGTGTTCGGTGACGATGACGCGAGTTCCATGATTTTTGCTCACCCAAAAAATGCTCAACGCGACTAAAGAAGTTTCCACATCAGGAAAAAAAAAATTGGTTGCAGTGTTCGAAGTGTTTTCAAGAGCGAACACTGCTGATATGGGAATCAGAGGCCCTAGTATGAGTCTATTTTAACCATCACGACTTTATGCATCGACCGCGTTCAGCACTCCGATTGGTGAAGGGCCAATGAAATGAAAAGAAATCATTTATTCTGTAAATAGGATATCGTAATCACTCTTACATGTCTCATATAAAAAAAAAAGCTAGATCGAGTCGACATTTCCTATCTGACTACCCTGACAGGAAATGGCGAAACAAACTCAGGGGTCAAAGTCTCTTTTAAAGTCCAGACATAATCTTGTTGTTGAATCAATCGGAGGCCAATCGGAGAGCCGAACGCGGTCGATGCTTAAAATCGAGACGGTTAAAAGAAACACACTAGGGCCTCTGATTCCCATATCAGCAGTGTGTGCTTTTGAAAACACTTCGATGTGAGTAGAAGTTTTAGTTAAGAAGTCACCTATATGCACTTGAGCATCAACGTGTTATATTATGAAGTAGCTGCTGCTAAAATAGATTTTTGATGTGAAAACTTCTTTAGCCGGGTTGAGAGATTTTTGGCAAGGGAAAACTTATAGGTTCGCGTCACCGAAATGCGCGACACGCTCGTGACGTATTGCGCTGGCGACGCGTAGCGATTTATTTTTTTACTTTATGCACAAGTAAAAACTGTACAAAGGCGGACTTAATACCTTGGGCATTTTCTACCAGTCTACCTTAGGGTAATGACTTGCCTCAAGAGGCTAGTCTATTTAAATCAACCATCCTAATCCATTGGGGAGTCAACACTTATTTCGCAAACATTTTAGCATACTCACCATATAATAGTAGTTGGATTATTAGTGATGCTCTGTATCCTGATATTTTCGGTCTCTTTCTGCCCGAACAGAGCCGCCAGCTTCTCGACCACCTTTCGTTTGTTGTTAGCATCGTACGCGAGCATCGGGAACGGATACTCCATAGTCATCTGGAACTCTACTGTTGGACGAATAGTAGGTGCCTTCGCTACTTCTACTATTAAACTGTCGTAGGCACTCTTCTTGCTTGAGTCTTCTGCAATCTAGAATTATTGATTGATTTTATAAATATAACATAACATCACGCCTTGTTTCCGCGAAAGGTAAGGCACAACTGTAGGAACACCGACATTTCGCCAGTTATGTTTAAGTCCCATGTAATGGAGGCGAGCCTATTGCCATCAACCGGACATAAATCCAGACTCTGGGCTGCTACTGAGAAATTCCTAATGGAAAAACCCAAACACTTAGCCCGACCCGGGAATTGAACCTAGGACCCCATGCTCAGCAGTCGCGCTTGCGACCACTAGACCAAAGAGGCAGTTTTATAAATATAGGAACTTTCTATTATTTTAGACAGCAGTGGCGGCCCCAACTTACGAGTTGTAGGTCGTGGGTTCGAACCCAGACAGGCACTTTACTTAGTGTAAAAATTTCATCACCAGTAAAAACGGTGAAGGAAATCATTGTGAGGAAACCGGCATGTCCTAAAAAACCAACAATTAAAAGACATCTGCCAACCCGCAGTGGGCCCGCTTGGTGGATTATGGCCCGCTTGGTGGATTTTGGCCCGCTTGGTGGATTTTGGCCCACTTGGTGGATTATGGCCTGCTTGGTGGATTGTGTCCCGCTTGGTGGATTATGGCCAGCTTGGTGGATTATGGCCTGCTTGGTGGATTATGGCCCGCTTGGTGGATTATGGCATACACGGTGAATTATGGCCCACTAGGTGTTTATGGCCTGCTTTTTGGATTATGGCCCACTCCCTCTCACAGAGGAGGCCTGAGCCTCAGCAGTGGGAAAATTATATGCTATTACTTTAATATTTAACATTCTTCTAGCTGGCGGGTGTTATCTTCACGTTTTAGTACCAGGTTCATTCTCACGGAGAGCAGTCCTAGTGGCACCATTCAGGTATCATAGACCTGTGCTATAGAACCTTACCCAAGACTCGAAGCATTACTTTGAACTAGTTTAAAGCCTTTATGATCATGCTGACTAGAAATCAAAACGTCTATGCCAAGTATTGCCTAAACCTTATATTGACTAGGAAGCACAATGCCTACCTTGCAATGTTTAGACAGTATTTGAACTAAACCTTATTCTGACTATGAACCAAAATGCCTACCTTGCAATATGTCTATTATTTTAGGAGAAGAAAGGAAGTACCGTTTCTGGCGTTGTGTGGTCACAGTTCTAACCTAACCTACAGTTCAGAGGCCCTAGTGTGAGTCTATTTTAACCATCTCAACAACTTAGAAATTATTGCATTTTTGGCATTCTGCTTGTTAAACATTTTGATCTCTAGACATTTACAGCTTAGGCAATTTGCTGTGTAGACATTAATTTTAGGCATTTTGCTTCGTAGACGAATTGAAAGTTAGACACTGATCATAAACCGTTTAAAGCCATTCTATGATTGGCTGAACATAATTTGTTGTTTCCGAAGAACCGATGACCGTTGGGGTAGACGTGTTCTAACGTAAGTTAGGACACAGATTTTTTTACAGTTAGTCCCAGGGGCGTATTTACCCTAGGGCTAAAAGGGCCATGGCCCGGGGCGGCAGGCTGCGAGGGGCGGCGGAAGTCGCACCTCGCTCAGCTTTTTTGACTTATTATGCCTGAAGAAATCTTCAACTCATTTGGTTGTAAGTTTGATAGACATCAAGACGCGGGGTAATCGTATTACTGACGCGACTCGGGAGTTCGGGGATTTGCGCGTGTTGTTTTTGTTCATATCCATATCCATCATATCCGTTCGCGTTTAAGCGAAGAACGTTTAAACAGTTTAGCTAATCTTAATATAGAAGCTGACTTGACAAAATCTGTTAATTATGACAGTGTCATTGACGAATTTGTTAACCAATCTGTCCATCGAAAAAAAATGTAAATATTTAATAAATGGTGTTTATTGCTTTGTATGGCCTTTTAAATTTTTTCATTCATTAACATCATTCTCAGCCCACATCAACACACTGCTGGATTTTATTTTATGACTAAATGTCTGCTCTTTTCCGTTAATTTATGGGGCGGCAAACCCTACAGGCCCGGGGCGTTGAATCTTAAAATACGCCACTGGCTTAGTCCCAATTAATTTCACCTTAAGGCTAGAAAATACCAAAAAAATCGGCGACTTGTGCAAGAAATAGCCGAAACTAATTATATCTCACCAGTTGATAGGACACACTGCCCTCGTCGCTCGGTGCGGGTAGACCGTAGAACTCTTGATTCTTAGCGTCAAACTGCAGCCAGTGACCTGCAGGCAGTTCCGTGCGGTCGCTGTACCGGAGAGATAGCGCCAGGTTGCGGGTGCCACCGTCTTCCGGGTCGAAGAATGTGTCCTTGGGAAGCGGGGAAGAATGTCATATAAATTGTATGCGTGTGTATACTGTGTATTGTAAATTACTTATCTGAGACTGTGTCAAATAAACGAAATTCCTTGAAGATTTTCTTTAAATGGGGCTGGAAACCCGAAGTTTTTTTTTAAATAAATAAATAAAGTAATATCTACGTAATTTAATATTTGTGAGTAGTAAGCCGACTATTCGTCTAAGCCAAAGTCATTACACAAAGCAGCAAAATGCTTTAATCATTTTTGATTGACAAAGATTTAAATCACTTAAATAAGAGTTAAAATAGTATGCAAAAGATATTTCTTTTTTGACTGGAAAGAACATGCTCAAGCATTTTGCCGCTCTGACATCTTGGACTGGCGCTCGACCTGGTTGCGTAAAATACTGAAACCTATAGACGACGGAAATTATGACATTGTGTGATTTGCGATTGTGATTGCCAAATAAAATATATATACTACTAGCTTTTGCCCGCGGCTCCGTCCGCGTGGATGTTGGTTATCGCGTAAAAAAGTAGCCTATGTCCTTCTCCATATCCCAGGCTATATCTCTGCCAAATTTCATGACGATCGGTTCAGCGGTTTAAGCGTGAAAACGTAACATACAGACAGACAGATAGACAGAGTTACTTTCACATTTATAATATTAGTATGGATTTTATTTTAAATAATTTATTTTTAAATTCTTTTGTAATGTAAGTCTGGAACAACCTATCCTCTTGTCGGGTGTTGTTAGCTGCACCATAGTTTTAACTTTTGCAGCTAGCATCGTTTAACATTGTTTCCTTTGATTGTATTTGGTTTTTGTTCCAAATAAACGGTTATTATTAAAATTATTAACAAAGAAAGAAACAAACATATTTTTTTTTGTTCTACACGAACGACTCGCAAAATACAAAAAAAAAAAAAAAAAAAATACACATACGAATCCAAAGAGGCCTCGTATTCAACTACCATTTAAAATGTCCACCTGCTATATAGTAGGTACATACTAATTCCATGCTATCAAATTGAAATTTTATTTGTTTTGTAATGTATAATTTGGTGTACGATAAAGTATATGGTGATTTTTAATTCACTGTTAACCTTACAGGGCGTGTAAGTACTCATGAGTATGAGCAACCGTCACTATGAGACCAACTCTGAAAAATCGAAAAAAATATTGGCTGTTTCATACAAAAATGCAATATTTACTTGATAAAAATGTATGAAACAGTTTTTTTTTTGCTATTTCGTAGATGATCTCATAGTGAAAGTTGCTCATAATCATGAATGAATTAAAAGTCACCGTGTATAAATAAATTTTAATATGAACTCACCTCAGGCACTTTATAGACCAGCAGATGTCCAACAGTCGCGGTGAAGTGGTCGACTTGGTTGCGCGTGACGGGCGGGTACGTGTCGGGCGCGCGCGTGGCGGGCGGCGCGTGCGCGCACGGGCCCGCGCCGCGCCAGCCCACGCCGCCCACCTTCAGCTCCGGCTGCATAGCGCGCGTCAGGCCCGCGGAGGGGCTGCCTGCTTCGGTGGCGGATTCCATTATCTGGCAGAGATGAAAAAAAATAGCATTAGAAAAGCTACTAGAATACGCACACAAGACAAAAGGAGAAAACACAGGAGAAAAGTGTACCTACCTACCTACTAAGAATCAAAGGGCATCAAAAAATTCGTCCGCATCACTGTCGTCAACAAGAAAAGTGCCCAAAAGGCTGCCAGCATTGCCACGTTGTATGGCAATACTGATTCTTTGGCCAAGAAATAGGCGAGCCCTCTGGTCACGTGAAGAGTCGACCAACCGCTTGGCGATGTCTCGAAAAACTAAGTGGGCACTCGGACCCCACGGTCCTAGAGTTTCAACCCCAAACGGCTCAAACATATAGCTCCCAAGGTTGTTAATATTTGCGCCGTTTGAGGTTTTCTGCACCTGCAGCAGCCGACCCAGCACAGCCCGCCATGCTAGGAAGATGGGATGGCGCAAGGGTGTCGACACACGTTGCAGCCCACACCAAAGGCCGACCTAACTTCCAAGGCATTATGGTCATTCCGTCCGGTCTCTTCCCATCGTCGCGTGCCAAGCCATTGGGTTCTAAGCAGGCTAGCACCCGGGCGGTGACAAGAGCACGACGGATGATGTCATTGATGCTGGCGTGCCATGCAATCCGGCCTGCGATCCTACTGCAGGATAGGCTATGATATCCGAGGCAGTCGACAACTTCACCGCATTGGCAGCGATGCAGAGCCACGCAAGGAGCGCCCAGACGCAGACTGGAAGCCGGAAGGTTGTGTCACCCAGCATAATGTCTATGTTGGGTGACGGTAGTGCCCTACCTAGTACAATTTCAAAATTAGAAATAATTTCTTAATTTTGTAATATTTGTATGCCACTTGACGTGGCAAGACAGAGTGATAGGTACCTACTTTTATAATGTTGTAACACCTTATAACCAGTGTGTACAAATAAACACATTTGATTTGATTTCAGCCTAGTAGATGAATGGTATTCCAGATAACTCTGCAGTCATTCAACCGCTTGTCCAGCGTGAAAACTACGTCCGTGTGCGAGATGGGCAAGACAGCAAATAGTATGTACTAGGCCGAGAGAGTTCGGTAGATGGGTAGGTGTTAACACGTATTTTTTAACTAGACAAGGAGTCAGTAAAAAAAAAACAAAGTTTTTTTTTTACAAGTTTTTTTTTAAAGTTCACAATATCGCGGGATACGCTAGCTTGCTTCGAGCGACGTGAGTGTGCCGAGTACGCACCGAGTGCATGTTTATACCTGCCGAGTGGGTAAGCGAGTTAGTGTGGGAACGCGGGGGTTGGCACTCGGTCTAGTACATAGAACAGGGTCCGAGTGACTGTCTCGCCCTTTATCTCGGCCGATCACTCGTTGATATGCTAACACGTACCGAGCACTCGGTCGAGAGCACTGTCTCGCCCATCTATCTACTCGGTACCGGCGGTACTCGGCGTATCGTGCTTAACTACCGCATAGATCGCATTCTCCGCCACAAGTTCGATAGTAACAAATGAGTCAGTAGATATCAGACAAGTCAATAGTTTTTCTTCCTTTAAGTGCACCCAAAGGTGGTGTTTTCTATAAGAAACTTTTAGCAGGCAGTAATGAGATTTTAATCCTCTTTATAAGTGCGCCGGAATTATCTTTGCCGCGCACTTTTTTGAATTTGGAACATCTTAGTGTTCAGCGCCAAAGAAATCAAACGCAAATATTGTTTGGATAAAGACTGGCTGGTACGACGGCCCATAGTCGCGCCGCCGGCTGAACAATAAAAAAAAAAAGAAATCAAATTAAAAACGCGCGAACAACAGCCCGCGTTTTCGTAAATTTTCACGGATTGTTAAAAATTCATAGTTTTGTTTTGAAAATTGAGTTCTTCAAGTGACAGTGAATATAATTTTTTTGTTGTTTTATCATTAGATACTATTTAATTTCAATGTAGTTATCATTCTATGTTTTATTAAATAATAATATTACAATAAAATATGAGGCGCCTTTTATTTTCTTATAGTGGGTGATGAAAAGTAGAGTGTATCACTCGGGCGCAAAATATATTTTTGGCTCGGGCGACGTACTTTGAATCCCTCGCTACGTTCAGGATTCTACTAAAGATTCCCTCACTTCGCTCTGGATTCAAAAAAGCGCCTACGCCGTAAAAATATTATTTTGCTCCCTTATGATACAATCTACTATTCTATACTCGTAAGCACACCACGCGACTCGCGAGCAATTCTGGAGTTTTAAGAGCACAAACATAGGTCCACTAGCGCCACTCCTTTAAAAAAAATATTATCTCGTGACTGAGAAGCAACAAAATTAATTCTAAAGAAAAACGGCCACATTCCTCTAGATCGTATTTTGTTGCCTCGTGTCTCAATATGAAACTTTATAAAAGGTATTAGAACATTCTAGACACACTTACCGAGGTCGCTGTTGAGCCGTTTTTCATAATTCCTTCTCAGTCACGAGATATATATATTTTTTTTTTTCACTTGCACCTCGATGACTTAAGGCCTGTAACTGCGTTAAGCGGGCGCCCGCGACGGGCACGACGGACGCCGTTGCGGTTGCTCGTATTATCTGCATGCTTACCTTCATCAACCTGTTAATATCATCCATAGGACAGGCGGGATCCTTCTTCAACGTGTCATTAGTCCACACGAACTCGCACATGTCACCGTTCTGAGTCGTATTCAGTACCGTCAGGTGATCCATATCCGTATCTCTGCAGAACAAATCCAATAATTTACATTCTATCAATTTTTCACTAAATTCAACAAAACTTTTATACTTATATATCTTTTCTGTGCAGCTGTTAGTACAATTCATTGTCACATGTCTTCACTAGTTTTTGGTTGTGAATATTAACAGAATCCATTTGGTTGAACCCTATCTTTTAAGATACAGGCTAGTCCTAGTTTAAAAGATAGAGTCTACTATTGCATAATAATGTAAATATTTTTTAAACAATGTATACAGTGCTCTATGTTCTTTGTGAAATAAATATGTTATTATTATTATCCTTTTCATAGGACATTAGATTTACGTTATGTTCAAAAGTAAAAAAAATATATATGATAGTTAATTAATCTAATACAAAAAGGCTTATTCCACAAATCCCCCCTGAAAATCCCCCTTAGGAGGAAAAGTGGAATCTATAAAAAACAGTCTAGAATTCACCCCTGATAATCCCGCTTAGGGGGGGGAAACCAGAATTGAAAAAAAAAAAATGTATTCCAAGATCCCCCTGAAAGTGATTTTTTTACATTAGGGTTCAGTTTCCCCCACTGAGGGGGATTCTCGGGGGGATTAGTGAAATAAGCAGGGGTGAATTCTAGACTGGTTTTTATATATTCCACTTTTCCTCCTAAGGGTGATTTTTCAGGGGGGATTTGTGGAATAAGCCATACAAAAATAGGGATGACAAAAAAAAAAAAAAATTTCAGCCGTCATGTAGATTATTAAAACATATTGGACACGTATTTTTCTTTTTTTACGTAATCAAAACATTAAAGCGATACATTGAGTTCAAATGTGGCATGACGTCACTTCTCAGTAGATTTTATACGTAGCTATGACGTAAAGAGCCCCCACTACCCAAGTTCAATGTGTTTTATCAAAGTTAGTTTTTTATTAATATGATAAAGCAAAAAATACGTGTCTAATATTTTTTTATTATCTGATTGACGGACTTAACAGTTTTCTTTTTTTTTTACCCAGGACACATCCCTATTAAGCTTTAAACAAGTGCGTGTCGGACCACGCACGCTTGATTATAAATTCTATTTCTTTCGGAATCCATTTCTATTTGTTCCTTGTAGAACTAAATCTACTATAGCTAGAACAGCAGACACGGCTTTCACGTCGGAACTCATTTTTGAAAAGATATTTTCTAACACAAAAATTGTTTACTCAAAAGTAGAATGGCAGTTTTTCTAACATGATTTACTAACATGTTAGAAAAAATTGCGCAATGGACCCGGCTTAATGTTATCATGTTGTAAAATGTTGCTTAAAAAGTACCTTCGATCGATCTTTACGCATAACAAAAAAATAAAAAAACATACCTGAACAAGTTAACAATGCCTTCCAATGCTCTAATCTGCCAGTCAATAGCAGTATTATACTCCTTCAACAGTTTAAACTCCATGGTGAACTGGTGGTTGATGGTGCGACCACTCTTGTGTTGTTGCACGGTGATGTCTAAGGGGCCGCGAGCGACCAGACCTTCGCTGTCCTGAGCTTCGACTATGAAGTTCCAGCGAGATACGTGGGCTTCTAACGGTCTGAAGGTGAAAAAAAAATTGGTTTAATTTGGTCAGCATATCATAGCGAGATACGTGGGCTTCCAACGGTCTGCGGGAGGAAAAATAATTGGTTTAATTTGGTCAGTATATTATAGCGAGATACGTGGGCTTCTAACGGTCTGCGGCAGGAAAAATAATTGGTTTAATTTGGTCAGTATATCATAGCGACATACGTGGGCTTCTAACGGTCTGCGGGAGGAAAAATAATTGGTTTAATTTGGTCAGTGTATCATAGCGAGATACGTAGGCTTCTAACGGTCTGCGGGAGGAAAAATAATTGGTTTAATTTGGTCGGTATATCATAGCGAGATACGTGGGCTTCTAACGGTCTGCGGGAGGAAAAATAATTGGTTTAACTTGATCGGAATAAGTCATCCCTATCCTATTTAGAAGAAATATAATAGAATACTCTTTATTATGTTACCAGCTGCTGCCCGCGGCTTCGCCCGCGTGGCTTTTTCTAAAATAAAAGTATCCTCAGTTACTCCTATTAACATCAATAACATCATCTACCAGTGAAAGTCCTGTCTAAATCAGTCCAGCCGTTTCGAAGATTAGCCGGAACAAACAGACAAACATTTAAAAATTTGTTTTTTTTCTGTAAGTAGATACCGTGTATGCTTTTATATGCATTAACCCTTCGGAACGTAGATCTACGCGAGACACAATGGATTTTTAATTGTGTCTCTTATTACGAAATACGAGAGGTAAAGTAAGAAGCTGTTATTTTGACATTACAAACAGACACTTCAATTTTATTTATTTGTATAGATGTAGTTGTAGAAGAAGATCGCCTTGTTAAAAGGATTTCTGGGTGCAAATAAAAGTGAAAAAGGAGAAGTTGAGCTTGGAGACGAAGTTTAAATGGTCAACCATGCCATTCGCAAATGGTGTGAATATAAATGGCAACAGTATCATAAGTAGGTACCGTACTATGAGTTAACGATATTTTACTCATTAGCCCCGAAACACAGAAAGAAACAAACGAAAAAAAAAAAAACAATGTTTTCTCTTTATTTATTAGAGACTTGCGACCATTAAAGGGTCATGTTAGCCCCATCATTTCATTAAACAAGGGTCAAAAGGTTAAATCAATGTAAAGACACAAAAATTTACAAAAAATTGGTATGCTCACAATCCGTAAACTTCTCTAGCGCCGGGTATGAACTGTATCCAGGAGTTGTTGCTGAGCGGCACGTTCTCCGCCTCGTACATCGTGAATGTTAGGTTACTGCCCTCCTCCGGGTCGGTGAACAGGTCCGCCGGAATTATGTACCTGAAGAAGTAGGGTTAAGGTTATATTCTGATTTGAAAGAGTGCCTATGTAGTTTCTACTACGCTTTGGAATGGGCAACTAGCTTCATCTTTCTCCTTGGCTGTTCAAAAGTGCCTATGATTCATCATCATCATTCATCATTTCACCCGAAAGACGTCCACTGCTGGACATAAGCTTCCTCCAATTGGGGGGGGGTTTGCCATAATCGCTACGCTTGGCAGGCGGGTTGGCGATCGCAGTATGTACGGTGTTAAAAATGCATAGAGAACGCTGCTGCCCATTCTCTAGTAAGTCCCTTAGTCGCATTTTACGACAACCATGGGAGTAAATATGGTGGTGCTATTCTTTACGTCCGGCACCACACGGCACCGCCTGTAATTGGTTTCATTGAAATAAATGCTTTCAAAATCGAAAGTCATTTATTCAAATTAAGCTGAGAATCAGCACTTTTCGAACGTCAAAATTACATGAGACAGTCCTCCAAAACGTCCGCTCTTCACCACTTCCTAGTGCTTAAGCTGGGAAGAAGAAATGGCGCAACAAACTCCCCAGCAGCACAGCTGTCTGTTCAGTTAGAAAAACTTGATTCTATACAATAGTAGGTATGCGAAGTAATTAAGTAACATTACGAGACACAGAACAGTAAATTGAATTAATTGCCATATAAGTCAGCTAGCACACGCCAATATACCAGCAAATACAATGAAAACTATACTAAAAAAACAAAAAACAAAACAAAACTGAATACCTAAATAAAAGTCTCCAGGCACAAAGGGCTTGCCCGCTTTGAGTTGGACAACCATGAAATTCAAGACAATAGAAGGCTAACTATCTGGCTAGTATTGTTCCACAGCATGGTAAGAGGGGGGCTCTCCTTTTCCAAGACACTTCAGTTCGCTGCTAAAATTTGAGGAAGAACTTAATGACTGGACAGTTTTATCTTAGTATGTATTTCTTGCATGCTTGGAAGTCAAAATGATTATAATGTTTCCAACGAAGGATTAAAATCAGTCTGCAAATCCGTGTAGATTTGGATCCTTTTTATAATCACAGATATGCTGTTGGTCTTGGCTGTCATTCGTGGATCTTTGACAGTCGTTACGGGTCGTCTGAAGGTCAAAAGTCTGCGGTCTAGTAACAAATCAAGGAAACCTGCGTCATCAATCTTTGATGTTTTCGTTGGTAGTATTGTAGATTGTAGTTTCCGGGACCTACCTGAATGCTTTACCAGCAGTGATGGCTAGTTTCTTCATGTGGTGTTTGAGCGTAGGCGGCTGGTTGACAGGCATGGCCCATGTCACCGTTTCCGTTGTCTGGCCGATTATTGTACTTCTACCCTCTGTTGGGTTCGCTTCCTAAATTATCGAAGAATAAATAAGTAACTGATTGCAGAAGAGATAGTTGATTCTTTATATTTTTGCAAAGATATCAAAATTATAATACAGAAGAAATAATTTACATTTTCTTACATGCCCAGTTAAGATTTTTTTTACATTTAATTTTGAAATTGATGAAGTTGTAATTGTCCGAGGCAAAGAAAAAGTTAAGTAAAGTAAAGAAAAGTTGAAGAATTTACACTATAATACCTACAGCCTTGAAAATCGTTACAATTATGCCAAATTAATTTGTACAATTAAGAAATTTTCACTATACCTGTTTGCCAATTATTAATGATTTAGAAATGTTTTAATGAAACCCAAAGAAGTCCAATCACAAACTGAATTCAATTCGCACACACGTTTGGAGTTGTTAGTAAAATACGAAGTACACCTGGATGATACTGGATGTGATGATTCAGGAAGTTACGTGGATGTATAAGTACTTACTCTATAAGCATTAGGCTTATTCGCACCGTACCGGGCCCATATTTCCAATGTGCTAAGTTAGGTGCATTTTCTAAACGCATGACTATATCATATCACCGATGTTTCAGACATTTTTGGATGTAGGGTATCCTTAATCTCGATCCGTGAATGAGTCTGATATAATTGCAGAACCAGCAATTTCAGGTTTCAAACAGTGTTTGAGTTTATCTCATCAGATAATCGGAAATATGTTCCCGGCCACCAGTGTAATCCATTACGGACCTGTTTAGTGACCTCCTGTAAAGTGGTCTCAGGAGTCGGCGTCGTAGTGGGCAGAGTTGTCGGCGTAGTGGTGGGGGCAGTTATCGGCGGAGGTGGCGGATGAGTCGTCGGCGTTGTCGGTGTAGTTGTCGGCGTCGCTGGCGGCGGAGGGGGAGCCGCTGTCGGTGTAGTTGTCGGTGGCGTCGCCGTGGTCGGTACTTCAGGGACCGGAGTAGGTGACGTCACATTCTCCCTCTCCGTCGAAGAAGACATCGGGGGTAGTTCGTTCGACTCACGTATTATTACGGTTTGCTGAAAGTGCCATGCGGACGCTCACACGATGTGTTGTGAAATATAGACGTTAAGACAACGTTTTTAGAGGCCAGATTGGTATGTACAGAATTGAAGTTGAAAATGTATTTACAGATGATTAGTCCCAGAAAGATAGAATATTAGGAAACCCAATGCATCTTAATTTATTGTGTGTTTACACCGGAATACGTCATGCTGAGTATGCACACGCAGTCTTCATACATCAAATAATTTTGTGGCGTTGTCTTCACGTCGCAGATTAGTCGAGAACATATTTACATACGAAATTACTCTAAATGGGGTATGAATCGTGTGAAACCCGTCACTACCCAATGTTAAATAAAATCAACTCACACACGATTAGTTTCAACTTTTACAGGAGTGAGTTAGGATGATAAAGGTGCTATTTTACGTACCAATTCTGGTTCTAAAGTCGTGGTTTCTTCGACGATGGATGGTAGGAAGGAATCGAAGCGTCGAGGGCTGATAGGTAGCGTCGGGACCACAGACATGTTAACGTTGGTTGTCTCTGAAGGTGACGCAGAGAGTGCGGTGATACCAACTTCATTATGCTGCAGAAAAGTATGTGTTTAGTATCTTTGTTGAGTTCGTGTGGGTGTGAAGTGTACAGTAAGTGGGAAACTATGTGCTGTTAGTCACTGTCTGTGTGTGACTTGGTAGTCGTTACCCGTCTACTATGAAAACATTTTAAAACAGTTTCGATTTAAAATTTTGGTCAACGTTAAAAAAGGCATTTTTTAACATGTTCTGTTATTTTAATGTTTCAGATATGCGACAATTGTTTTTGTGCTTTTACCAGGTAAAGAGTAAGTATAATAGCGTAATTTAGAATTAATACGTCTTTGTTTCTCACAAGGCTGGGAGATTCTGTTTCCATTATTACCTCAGTTTTCAAAGTAGGCGGTCAAGAATTGCATGTAACTATTAATTAATTAGTCAAAAGTATCTGTTAATTAATTCTTTAAAAATATTATTACAGTCATGCTACGTGTTCAAAAACACGGTCTAACTTCTACTAGAGATGCACTATTATTTAAACACAATTTTCAAAACGCATTGACAATAATTTTATCAAAATAATACTATATTAGACATTCCAAAACTATTGTTTGACCGATACCACATACCTTAAGCGCGGCACAGCGGTATCGATCAAACTATATCTAAAACATCTTCAATTCATATAAAAATATAGAACGAAATAATACATTAGGTTAGTATGGTTGTAATTACACAATATTATAAAAATATATACATTTCAAGAGCTTAGCATTCTAAAATATATTAATATGTAACAAAATACACACTGAAACAAACAAACTTACTTAATTGGGGTTCGTTTTTTTTTTTTTTGTAGTATGGTTTAGCTCGCACAACTGTTTATGAGACCTCTAATTGATATGACATAGCACTATGTTTAGTCAACGTACCGTCAAGCGTACATCAATTTGATAGTCACCGGCGCAGGTTGAATGGCTGTAAGCTTTTCTACAGTTGTGCTAGCTATAAAATTGCAGATCAACTCCTTGGAGCCAATGCAGTTAATATTAAGTTAACTGAATACAAACTAACCTAAACTACATTCTAGCTTCAAACGTAGCATGCGACCGGGCCACAACACGCACATGCATATGACACGTAAACTCGAGAGCGGGTTACGACAAACCTCCGTGGTATACGAGTTAGTTGCGGACTCGGGAGTGGTATCCTCGCGGGCATCCTCGGTGGTAGTGGGCGGGGCGCTCGGCGGAGGGGGCGGGGCCAACGTAGGGGTCACAGGGGGAGGGAAGGGGGACGAAGAGGGATTAGGGAGAGGGAATAGGGAGGCAGGGGTCAGCGGCGGGGCGGCGCTCTCGGTCTGAAACGTGTCGGTGCTTGTGTGTGGCGCGCCGTTTAGGGCGGGGGGCGCAGGGGGCGCGGGGGAGGGGGAGGGGGGCGCGGTCTCGCCGTGGTGGTGGCGGTGCGGGTGCGGGGCGGGGGTGAGGGGGTCCACCTGGGCGGCGCCGCGACACACACGCACGTTAGTACGCACACCCTTACGTACCCAAGAGCGCTGTCTGTGGTTATTGGTATTGGCTACATGGACTTAGATAATAAAGCGGCGAAGTCTCTCTTTTAAATCTTCACGAGATCGTACTACCATAAAATAGAGACTACTTCAATGAGAAGCCGGAATACGTACAATACACGGAAGTGTTACATACGGAACGTAGTACGTAGTATATACGGAACAATTTAATTCGATTCGCTAGTCTAGATTCATCAGCCATCCGTATCATTTATTTCTAATTTGCAGCACTCTTCTATATTAGTTATAATTTTCGCAATTACCATACCCATTAATATTCTAAGTGCAATTTCAGTGCTGTAGGTGTGTTATATTGCTTCAGTATGAATAGTGCTTGATAAGATCATTTAAAGCTTAATATTATTTTATGATTATCATTCAGTGACATAATATATAAGTTCGAGTAAAGTGGGGTAATGTGCTCTGGGTTAAAAGTGACAATGGTCGAAGCGCATTTAATTTTCTTAGTCCATGCGTAACACAAATACGCTTTAGCTTCAATTAAAATGCTCCCGTTAGTCTGTTTATATACAGTGATGGACAAAGCGTTTATGTAAAGCATTTGTTATAACCACACACAAAGCTCACAATATTATGTTATCAGGTAAACTTAATTAATAATAATAATGTTTAAGTTGTTTATGTTTAGATGTCAAATGAATGTTGGAAAGTCATGTACGAGTAGGTATGTAAAATTAAAGAGGGTTTTAGGATGTAGAATGTTTGAGACATTGTTACTTAAATTAAAATAAACAAAGGTGGGGACACAACAAATGACACTTTTGAGTTGTTTTCAAATGGTAAAGGATACTTCATTCAACATTCCATGCTATGTGGTTCCCAGTACGAATGCTGCTATAATGTGTTCAACATTAAAGTGCAAGATATACATTCTGTAGTATATGTGGGATGTCTAAACTCACTCATTGGGAAACATGCCTATTTAATTAAAAATGGTCGACTTTGTCTAACTTGCTTTTACAAATAAATTCATTAATCAAATATTTCTTGTTCTGATGTACAGTTAGGTATAATTCCCAATGAGTCGTAGGTACGAATGATGCATATAGGTACTAAGAAACATAGAATGTATGACAGTTCCACACTAAAATAAAATATGAGTTGCATTGATAACATTAAATGATTCATTGTAGTGTGTTGAAGTTATTTTTATTTTCTTTTAATTCCCTAACCGCATGATATTAGTGATCGTTTTTCAAGCACTGGAGGATATCTAAATTTTATAATTGTTAGCTTTGTCCTAATATCCCCATTAAAATTAGATAGGTACTAGAATGGAGTGAAAAAAGCCATTTGTCCTCAAAAGGGACCTTAAGGCGAAAGCGTCTGGGTATCCCGGGAAATTCAAATTTTCTTACTTTTTTCGCAATTTTCTGGTAGTACCAGGTTGTATATTGATCTAAATATGATTCGCGCCCGTATCAAATATTTATTTATAGACGTATAATAAAAAAATCAATACAACTCTCTAAATTCATATAATTCTATTAAATGACTATTTCATGAAATCATGACTTTAAGGATTATACTAACTTAAGGAGTTGTATTACTGATTCTGATAATTAAATATCTGTAAATACATATTTGCTACGGTCGCGAATCATACTTTAATCAACATACACCCAGACAATGAGCTTCAAATTGCAAAAATCGTAAGAAAATTTTAATTTTGCGGGATACCTTACCGCTTCCCCTTAAAGGCAGTTCAGACTACGCTAATATAGCATATAGCAAAACAACACCACAATATCATTCAGCATACATTTTATATGGACAAGTTCACTCAACGCTATGCCATAAAGTATTGGCTAAAGTATTGATATGCACAATCTGATTCCATATCACAGTCATCGCTTGATGAGTTTTCTACGCTAGTGAGTACCAAATCCATTGTGCGTGCACTTTATGATGGATCGCCGTCAAATAACTTGCTGTACATAGTAGACCGGCTTGTGATATAGCGTATAGTGTGAGCATCATGCTATGCAGGGTGGATTTTTGAGACGGATTAAGGGCAGGTAACTTGTCTTTAACTTTTTTAAACATTTTGCGTTAACAGATTTTGAAAATATTGTACAGTCAGCAAGAAAACGGGCAGTTTTAGTGAGTAGTAAGTTGGAGTCTCATTTCTTACGAAAAAGGTTGACTGACTTTCTAGTACTTTAGTTGGCCCAACAGAGTTTTTGATCCTTATAAGAAACAGGATCGATTCATCATCAGCATCATTTCAGCCGAAAGACGTCTACTGCTGGACATAGGCCTCCCCCAAGCACCGCCACTTCGACCGGTTCTGTGCTTTCCGCAACCAGCGGATTCCTGCGGCTTTCACAAGGTCATCGGTCCACCTTGTGGGAGGCCTTTAAACGCTACGTCTTACGGTACGCGGTCGCCACTCCAGACGTTTCAGCCCCAACGGCCATCTGTTCTGCGAGCAATGTGCCCTGCCCATTGCCATTTAATTTTGGCAATTCTTCGAGCTATGTCGGTTACCTTGGTTCTCCTGCGGATCTCTTCATTTCTGATTCGATCACGTAGGGAAACTCCAAGCATAGCCCTCTCCATTGCCCTTTGGATGACTTTTAGCTTTCTAATAAGGCTCATTGTGAGCGACCACGTTTCAGTGCCATAGGTCATCACTAGCAACTCGCACTGGTTAAAGACTTTCGTATTGAGACACTGCGGTATGTGGGACGAGAAGATAATGCGTAGCTTCCCGAACACTGCCCAGCCGAGTCCGATTCGACGATTGACCTCTTAGAAACAGGATCGATTGGCATCAAAAAAGTATCTGTGAATGCAGATCAAAATATCTCAAAAAGTTAAGGACAGTTCCTTAACTTTTTGATATATTTTGATCTGCATTCACAGGTACTTTTTTTTTAAAAGTCTTAGATGACTGCTTCTTAGACTGTTTTCATGTAGCGACAACGGTTAAATTACTTGTCTTTACGGCTTCATCTCAAAAATCCCAAAAATCAATCCTATAGTTATAGCTTATGACGCAATATGCTTTACTATATGTATAGCGTAGTGTCAACTGTCCTTGATATATCTATCTTATAACCATAGCACCAGTTATTCATTATCCCAGTTTCTATGTTATTTAGAAATAGGAGTAACTCGTTTCTAACCTTATATACCCAATTGTTTAATTCAAATTAATATTATGTAGACATTAAAACATTTGTCAGTCTAACTACCATCCAGTCTTTGTTATTACATAACAGAATTTCTTAGAGTACGAGCAAACTATGTAATGCTCATGTCATAGATGAATAGACGGCAAAACACAGCACAACAGTTACGGTCAGTTTCGACAGAATTTTAACAATGTCACATTACTTCTCATTGCTTTTGTCAAATTTTGTTTCTAACAAAATTCTATTTGCGGTCATTTATTGGCTTGTGATGCCTGGCTCTATACTAAGAGAGCCTTTATGTTAGAGGCAATTTCGATTCAATATTTATATTATAATTACAGATCGGATAATAGGATGCATATTTACCTAAAGTTGAGGTGCTGGCTATTATGGAATGCAATTTTGTATCGAAAACATCCCGCGATTCCAGGATAGACGAATTTAGAGTTCTGATTATAAAATCTAATGTATATTTACTTACGTTCTGGAATATGGAATGCACTTTTGTATCGATCGTAAAACTCTAGCGAATTAATAAATTTACTAGTTTTTGACTATAGAATCGAATTCTAGCTTATGGTTTAAAGTTAAATAATATATTTAAGGAGTCGTTTCCATACCATGTATCCGATTAGTTGAGCATTCCCGGATTTTCTGGAATCCCTGGATTTATATTAATAAAAAATATTTGAAAAGCCGCTTTCATAATTTCATAGCGAAAAATTAACTTTCGGTAAATATGCATCCGAATATTCAATCTCTAGTTATAATATTAAATAACAAAAGAATGAACAAATTTTGTTATATTCCTTGATACACGTCTCATTACTATAATGAAAAACTTACTACGTGTGTCTAAAAGTGAATTTAATAATGATAGAAGGACACATGACATTGCCAATACACCTGCCGAACACAACCCGAAAGCATTCGATCACTTCCAAACGAAGCATCGTACTCACCAGGTCAGTGATGCCGACGTCGTTGTTAGTGTAGCCGTCCTCGTCGTCATTATCGTCATAGCCGCTGTAGTCGGCGTCGGCGTCGGCGTCATCTTCTTCACCGTCGTATTCGGCGTCGTAGATGCCACCGCCTGAGCCTTCAAGCTGAGAACAGTGAGAGATGGGGTTTAGGTTCAGAACTGCAGAAGGATACTTTGTTGATAAGCACATCTGAGTGAATGCTGACTAAAAAATCTTGGGGTCCTGATCCTGATGTATGTTTTAAGGAGTCTGGGTAAAAGTGGTATATCGTCACCTTAGAGTGTAAACCTCGGGAATGTTGAATTTTAGTCATTTTTATTTTGTTCCATTTTTGGAAAGAAAACAACATCCAACGCACATCCTAGTTTCACACAAAAAAGTTTTGCAACCTGTAACGCCATCTATGACGAGTTTGAATATTACACACTAAGACACTTATTTGAAGAACTTTTTTCTTCCTCCTTTAACGTTGTCTTTTTCGCATATACGAGGTTTTTACTCTAAGGCGACGATATGGAATGAAGCGAAATGTAAGGATACCCCATCTACCCCGTTGTGCAAAGGGGCAATTTAATCTGGCCCGGCATTTTTAAGAAAAATATACTTCTAATATTTACAGTATTTTCTTTTGACCTTGGAAAGCACGTTAAGCCGTTGGTCCCGGCTGTTATTCGTGGATCTTTGACAGTTGATACGGGTCGTCAGAAGCCCGAGAGTCTAGGCAGATGATGATGATGAGTATTTTATTTTCTTTTGGAATTTCCCGGAGGAAATGTCTTTTTTTTCCTCCGTATTCTTTTGTATTCTGTTCGTGGAGGCGCACAAGTTGATAGTTTATTTTGAGTACTGGAAAAATAACACTCAGAAACTAAAAGTTTGCATCTTTGATACTCGAGTAAGGAAAACCTGATAGGTTTTCTGCATATTATGTTGAGGTATGTTGGCTTGTGTAGTATGTCGGAGACACGCCATATGATCGTCATAATCAGCCCTTTTAAGTCCAGTGCTAGACGTAGGCCTCTCAAAATCGATTTCCACTCGAAACAGTTTACTGCCGTTTTCATCCAAAATGTGGCTAGATATGCTACTTACAATATGAATCTATGAATGAGAGTTGTAATATTAGTGTTGTTGAAGATGTAAAAAATTTGCAAATATCTATCAAGTATCTCCTGCATTGTTACCAGTATCATAAAATATTTTGTACCAGAAAAACTCCTTTTTTTAATAACTTTGTTTTAAACCGAAAATTTATAAAAATAACTACGATATGATTATTTTTTAATTATTATTTCTTAAAATCAGTACTAAAAAGAAAATGAAACCTCTTTTTTCGCCATTTTATGTGAATTACCATTACGAAGATATTTTTTTGATATGTTATCCCCTTTGTTTACATAAATTATCTGAATTTGAGACTTTGGGTATAGGTGGTAAACACACAGCAAAAGAAACATAGTTGTTAGATATGAGGACTCATTGTTTGTCTTATTAATAATCTAACTTATACAAAAAATTTGAAAAAAGCTTTTTTTCTTTTATGTGAGTTTTAGACATTTATCATCTAAATTTTCGTTAACACTGTGATTAATTTTACTTCGAAGGGACAAAAAAAAAAAAAAAAACGCAGTCATAAGGACTGCCGACAGAAGTGAAAACACATAACTTTGGAATAACTGTTTTTTTTATACATAATATGCTCATGGAAAGCGTTCGGTGACGATGACGCAAGTTCCATGATTTTTGTTCACCCAAAAAGTACACATAATATATACACAGTATACATATAGCTCATGGAAACCCATAAGTTTTACCCCTACCAAAAATCGCTCAACGTGCCTAAAGAAGTTTTTAGTTCAAAAAACTATTATTAGTTTTTTTTATTGATTCGTGAATAGATGGAGTTTTTTCTTTTCTTATTGATTCGGATAACTTATATTTTTATAGACATAAGCAGAGGGCTTGTTGAATGTGTTTTTAAACGGGCATTTATTTGTATACCTGTCTCTTAATCCTCGGCGCGGGCTGTATGGCCTGCAGTCTCCAGCCAATGACGGGCAGTCGCAGTACGTGCGCAAGAGTGCCGTCCCGCGCCTGTTCCCGCAGACCGGCTACTAACACTTTGTGGTGGTTCCATAGCTTATTACCGCAACCCACCTGGAAAATAAGACGAAAATGTTTGAATTAGTTAAAGGTGAAAATGCTCATAAATAAATGTTTAAATACTAGAGTGTGTTTGGTTATTTCTTGCATTTTTGTAGTTGAGTCTAGTTTAGTTCCGACAAAATGATGTCATCGACACGAAAAACGAAGCGTAAACGAAGTCGAGTACTTATACCTTTGTATGGGTACCCTACCCATACAAACCTACTTGGAATTGTGAGGGTAGGGTGGACCCAGGATACTTCATCTATGGGAAAATAATTTTCACATGTGCACATTCCCATCATAGTATAATTAGGGTTCCGTACCCAATGGGTGCCAACGGGACACAATTACTAAGGCTCCGCTGTCCGTCCGTCCGTCCGTCCGTCCGTCCATCCGTCTGTCACAGGGCTGTATCTTTTGAACCGTAACGCATTTGCTGCCCAGTTCAAAAATATATTTTTCTTGTAAGCCATAAATTGTTTGGCAAATTTACATACTTAGATTTGGTGTCGCTAGTCGGGTCCTGGGCATGAACAGAAGTCATCTATAGCGACTGCTCGAATACGGGTTGTAGGCACACAAACGAATTATTTTTTGACATATATGCTGGGTGCTGGGCAGCGAATGGGATTAGGTTGATACTAGAAATTTTTACAGAGTGTATATGGCCGCTATAAAAAAAAAATACAAATAAAATAGTTGAAAATTAAAGGGGGTCCGTACCCACCCAGGGTACTTCATCTATGGGAAAATCTTTGATTTCTACACGTGCACCCATGCCCATCCTAGTATAATTAGGGTTCCGTACCCAATGGATGCCAAAGGGACACTATTACTAAGGCTCCGCGGTCCGTCCGTCTGTCAAAGGGCTGTATCTTTTGATTCGTTAATAGGTTGACACTAGAAATTTTTACAGTGTGCCGCTATAAATACAAATAAAATTGTTACCATACAAGAAACGTATATTTTTTCGGCGTTTTTTTTTACGTTACTTATTATTTCGTCGTATCCTACGAATAGGGGCATAACTGCATAATAGCTACAATTCAGGAGACACTTTTTTGTGTTTGACTAAATTAAATATGAAAAAATATGTTTTGGTGATTTCTTTTAATGTGTATTGGTATTTTAAAGTTCGGCTAGGATTATTTTCAATAAATTATTTTTACATTTTATACGAATTTTGTCCTTTAAATCCCGTTTTTAATTGTTTTGTTGAACTGGTTATATGTGGTATGATGAGCAGAATTGAATTATGCAATAAAAAAAGAAAGCCCCTATGTTCGTTAGGGCACTATTCGTAGGATACGACGATTTGTTTAATTTTTCTGTAATTTTTTTTTTGTTAAAAAAAAGAAAGTTTATTTGTTACCTTTTCACGCTTAAACCACTGAACCGATCACCCTGAAAATTTGCATAGACGTCAGAAACGGACATAGGGTATCTTTCAACCCGAAAAAAATTACTAATCCCAAGAAAAAAAAAAAACAATAACGTTCTTATGATAATAGATGGTGCCACGTGTCTTTCGAATCATGATTGAATTATATTATTACAAGCAGAGTACAACCCGAATTGATTGTCAAATTGAAGCCGGCAAAAGCTCGTTTAAAATAAAAATGTAGTGTCAGTACGGTGTTACGGAACCCTTCGTGTTGGAATTCGACACGCACTTGGCCGGTTTTTTATTACAATTATTATTATTCATTTGGAACTTGTTAAGATGCGACGTTGCTTGTTTAAAAACTATTTTTGGGCAGAGGTCGGCGCGGACGCAGACGTAAGTATGTATTTATTATTCTTCGCGATCATTATGTAAAATGCATCCATCTATAATGATATGTAGTTATGCATACTATATTTGTGTTGTATCATCATTTTCATAAAGTTTGTTAATCCTTTAAATACGATGTACAGTGGCCAGCACACCAATCTTCACAAAACTGTAAAATTTCTCCAAACGATTTTAAACTTTAAAATGTTTCTGTTTAAGTTATAGAAAATTTGACAGGTTGTGGTAAGTTGATGTGCTGGCCACCTTACAATAAAGTGTTTCTTTGTATGTCAGAGGTATAGGTCGAACGTGACTAACATTGAACGCCGTTAAATATTTATAACTTAATCTTTTGTTTCCTTAATAGATCTATTAGTATGGACTTAGGTGAGTATGATTCCTTATTTTACAAACGGCGCCGTCCGTTTACAGACGCTCACAGTTATGCAAAATGCCTTAAAATCAGGGTTCGCCGATATATATCAGCGGATATATATATATATCATGATATTGATTTTTATCTTGATATATATCAATTGATTTTTTCCTGTCTTCTGAACTAAACATTTTGGAGATTAATGTTTACCCTGGCAACACGTAGCGAAAACTACAAGTCATTATAATATACTTTTTACTTTTTATGATTACCAATTATTATTAAAATTAGTTGATTTATCTCACAAACAAATGAAGATTATTATAATAATAGGTACTTGTTTTTTTTAAGTGTTCATTAAAAAATTATTTCTCAAATAAACACTAATTCTTTAGTTACTTTTTTTAAATAAAAAAAATGTGGTAATTTGACACTTATATTATTTTACAAATTCTTTTCAGATTTTTAAGTGTTTAATCCCCTTACAGAATGAAATTCGCTTCTTTTTCTTGGCCTGGATATATATCCGATATATATAAAAAGATCGGAATTTTGATATTTATTTTAAAAATCGGATTTTTTGCGAACCCTGCTTAAAATAAATAAAAAATTGGTTGTCAGTAATTTCGGTTTACGGACGATAATTTTACGTGATATCGTAACACAAGCCGAACGCTTAGGCCGATCGTGCCTCTCTTTCGCTTGTTCTGCGCTCTCGCTTGCACACTCGGCTCAGGCGGAGCGTGACAATGAGTCATGTTTTTTCGCGCGTGCAGCAGGCGTTCATCGATTTATAAGACGTTGTCACGTCAAAATAATTAAGGTTTTATTTTAATTAACTACCTGTGTGCCAAATTTCATCCATATCCGTTTTGTCGTGACTGGGTTACAAACATCCATCAATCCTCACAAACTTTCGCGTTTATAATATTGTAGTAGGATTCCGTTTAGTGAGTGATTGCGTAAGAATTTTACCTGAACAGGGTATGGGGTAGTGTAGGGGGTAGTGTAGTGTGGGGATTTAGTCATAACTAACATGAAATATCAAATCTAGAGTACTACTAATATGTTTTAAATTAACTCTCAAAAATCAAAATCAAAATATTTTATTTCACATAAACCTACATGGGCACTTATGAAACGTCAGAAGCTAGGTGCACGGTTCGAGTTAGTTGTTTCCTATGGAGAAGAGCCGGCAAGAAACTCCACGGTTACTCTTTTAAAAATAATTGGCTTTACAATATTATTAAATAACAGTGATAAGTAATAGGTATGGGAGGACAGTGTAGGCCTTTCAACAATTACCAGGTACTTAACAAAATAGAAAACCGGAAACTCTAGATTTGATATTTCATGTTAGTTATGCCTAAATGTAAAAAAAAATTGCCACCGAAGTCAACCAAATAATGAGTGTCCTGAGAATGACCCGAGTACACTTTTAGAGCAGACATTACACACTCTGCCTACTACTTCGGGGAAGACAGATGTAAAATTTTAATAGACTTACATTAAGATAGATGGCAGTAGTGGCGTCTCCGTGCCTGCGCTGTGAGGAACCAGTTCCACTCATGATAGTGTCAGCGTGGGTCTCTGCTTTGTAAGGCTCCATCCAGAACTCATTCTGAAAATAGAAGTAAGGTACTCTTAAATAGGTTTTCTTCAGAAGACTCTGCGAGGTAATTGTAGGTTTAAAATTCTTATATCATGCTCGTTTTAAATTCACCTCTGCGACTAATGAGAAGAGGAAGTTCAGATACGGACGTTAAAGATAGGCCTTGACCACTGGCATTGTGTTGTAACTTATACCCAATGTCTCAAATTCAGATAATTTTTGTAAACAAAGTAATGTCAAGAAATGTCACTGTCAAAATGACAGGACAGTGGTGCAAAACATTTTATCATTATTTTTTTTGTAAATAATCATCAGAGATTGGAGTAGCTAGATTGAAATTACGGAATTTCATGACGTCGTACATAACATGGACATGCCTTTTTTCCGGAAAATTCCGGTTTTTTGTGGGATTGAATTATTTAGTGATTTCGTAACTACTACATTCGAAATTTGATGGAAGCGATACTAAAATATTAAAAATTGATTTTTATTTATCTCTTGAATAATAAAACGAATGTTAGTTTTTTTTTTTGCAACGTGTTTCCAAAAAAATCATCCGATTGAGTTGAAACTTTGGCGAGTTGCAGTGTGCGAACCCGTGAAGGTTTCTACGTACGAATCCCAAAGGCATGTCCATGTTCACATACACGTTTGAGGTCAATGATCCCAATTCAATCTACCTACTCCGATCTTTGATAATCATCTATAAAATTGAAAGTGAATTAATTATAAGAAATATGCAAACAAAATACCGTTGCCAAACAATGTTAAGTGTAGTGTGTCGGAGACACGGCATATGATCGTAATAATCAGCCCTTTTAAGTCCACTGCTAGACGTAGGCCTCCCAAAATCGATTTCCACTCGAAACAGTTTACATCCGTTTTCATCCAACATGTGGCTAGATATGCTACTTATAAAATGAATCTAGAAATGAGAGTTGTAATATATTTGTGTTGTTGAAGATTTTATACCAGAAAATCTCCTTTTTTTAATAACTTTGTTTAAAACCGAAAATTTATAAAAATCATTACGGTATGATTATTTTTTAATTATTATTTCTTAAATCAGTACTTTAAAGAAAATGGACCCTTTTTTTTCGCCGTTTTATGTGAATTACCATTTCAAAGAATTTTTTTTGATATGTTATCCCCTTTGTTTACATAAATTATTTGAATTTGAGACTTTGGGTATAGGCATTTGAGATAACTATACTGCATTTATTTACATTAGACAAATAACCGTTATCACCCTTTCGTTATAAATATATAATAAACTCCATTATTGTACGATAAATACAAACCAATAAAATCTATTCACCATTTACATTAATAATATAATTCTTAAAGTGTTTCAAAAATATTACAAAGTAACTGTCGTTATTTAGCCGTTATTTGAATAGTGCTATAATAAATGGAGTATAGACGGATAAAAAATAAATAATATACCTAATTCGACAAAGTGACGTCATTCAGGATAGTTTTAGCTTCATCAAAGAGGCCCAGCCGACTTCACCGACACAGTCACATACAATACAAGAAATAACTTACGCCATCAAGCGCCATGAAGCTGGCGAGCTGCATGAGCGCTCGTATCCTCTGCCGTGGCGCCACGCTGTGGAAGGAGCCGTCCACCATGATGACCAGCACCAGCCGACTCTCTTCACCGACGCAGGATCCATATTTAGAATGAGGTTTGTCTTGAGCTTTTTTCACCTGCAATTGAAATAGGGCTTCGTTATAGTATACTAGCTTTTGCCCGCGGCTCCATCCGCGTGGATGTCGGTTATCGCATAAAAAAGTAGCCTATGTCCTTCTCCATATCCCATGCTATATCTCTGCCAGTTTAGGCGTGAAAACGTAACATACAGACAGACAGACAGAGTTACTTTCACACTTATAATATTAGTATGGATTTGCATTACGCCATAACTATATACTCGTACAGGCGGGCCCTATCAGAATACCAGCCCTGCGGTAATTTTTTTAATATCGCATCATTATGCTGAGATGCCTTTTTGGCGTGGCACAGGGCATTATTTAGTTTTTTTTTTTTGTTGTTTATTTGAACAAATAAGTCAATTTTAAATGAATTAAACGAATTTTGAATATGGGGTTCACTTTTGGGGGAAAATTAGAAAATTAAAAATAAAGTTTCGCAAATTGTACCGTAAATCACATATCAAATGAGGACTTCTTATGAGGATTTCAATTATATGTTTTTAATAATTTGAAAATAACTAGTTATTAAAAATTTTTTTTTTTAATTGTTCAGTCCCCCCACTCATAATCGCAGAAACTTCAAAAAAATATACAGAAAATAGTTCTTTACTTATAGATTACATGAAAACCTACAAGAAGTGTATGTCCTTAAAACATGGTAAATCACTCAATATTGTGCGTACAAACTTACATTTGCAGTTGAAATGTATGGGGGAACATGATATTCAACTACAATGCTAAGTTCGTTTTTGGGATAAATTCATCCCAACTACGGAACCCTTTATTGTTTGTGGTCCGACACGCACTTGGTCGGTTTTTCAATACGTTTCACAAAACTATTACACAAATGTTTACAGACAGCTCCCCCCTGTTAACGTCATTCAATCGCCAAAAGCAGTGATATACTTATGGTGTGACCGTCGGACTGCTAAGTCATGGGTCTCAAATTCGAAACCGAGGCACGCACCTCTGACTTTTCGGATTCACGTGAGTATTGTATTATTATCACTTGCTTAAAAAACGGTGAAGGAAAATATTCATCGTGAAGAAACCGGCATGCCTTTTTTTTTTTTTTTGAGGAAGGGAAATCATCAAATGACCCCTCCCGCTCTGGGTGGAGCGGAAGGGAGTGTCAGACTCTTACTGACTAAAACCCACCCGTGTTCCTTCCTTGGCCCTTTATGTTTCTGTGCAGCGGTACCCCTTTCGGACAATCCCGCTGAAACATGTGTAGCCAAGTCCCGGCCCATGGGCGGCATAAAAACTCTGACACCAAGCTAGTCACTAACCACACGAAAAGAAGAAGCGCCAAAAGATCCCAGTAGCAGTGTATTTGAAAGAACTAAATCGACGCCGATAATTAAAGAGAGAAAACAAAGACTGCTGACGAACTTTCTGGTACATCATTATAATGTAGAAAATTAACTGTCTGACTCATGGCTGATCCTCTGAGAAAGTTGAGTAGGTACGGTACGACACAAACAAGGGAGTCGCCAGCCGATGGCCCAGAGGGGGGCAGATTGATATATGGAGGATGAGAAAAGTATGAATTGAAGGTATAGTCAAGAGCACATGAAGTTGTAGTGCGAGTCTTACCTCTACGGAGATTGTAATAAGAACGGTACAAAGACTAATGTGTAAAGCACCACGACCTGTTAACTGTACAATAAATAAAATTTGTAAACCAAGTAATTATATTTATTAGAAAAATGGAATAAAGTTACAATATTTTGATAATAAAGTGGTAGAGCGAGACCCTTTTTTTGAGTATATGATTATTAAACCATCATCTTCCATGGTTTTTTTGTAAATTTCTCGATCGATTATGGATTTTTTTTTAATTGTCATTAGGTAATAAGTTTTCTGTGTATACTAATCATAGCCAGACCATTTTGAGTCGATTTTCCCCCATAATGCTTCTTAGTTAGGATTTTGGTTGCTTTGCATTTGGCTACAATTTATTTGAAACTTTAGGAGGGGGCAGCTGCCCCTTCCTGCCCCCCCTTGGCGACGCCCTTGGACACAGACGCTAAGGAATTTGTTGCCCTTTAACAGTATCAAGTACTCACGTCTCTTCATTGAGTGTTTCGACAATATTTCATACCGGAAATTAATTTAATGAAGTACTTACCTATATCATAAACATTGCCAAAGCCAATCACTTGAACGTAACATTGAGGCGCTCCTAAACGGGCTATACTTTCCCGGCAATGTGTGGCGGTACTATTGGCAACTATTGCTCGGAAATCTCGATAACATTTTAATACAGCTTATGGTTGAGCAATCTATGGCTGGGTTTATATATCTGTAGCTAAGGCAATGTTGCCGGCCATTTTGTTGCAGCCATATTGCCCGTTTAGACGCACCTTTAAGAAAATGAGGGCACAATTTCCGCAGTATCATTACTTCCAACATTACCATGACAGTTTAAAATGAAAATGATACTCATACATTGACAAGTGCTGGCGAAGTGAAATAAAAATTCATTTATTACACCGCACCCCTGTTGGTTAATGTAATGTCAATAATATAATTGAATGGCCGTATGAACAAGCCAACTGTCGCTTACTTTATTGGCCAGCGCCCTCTACAGTAAAATATTAGTATTCTATACATATGTAGCAATATTTGTACAGGGTGGCCGATTAAGATGTATACAACTTTTTTTGCCCCCATTCTGATTTAAAGTCAAATTTTGCAGTTGTTTGGTGTTTATTATTTAGTTAAAATGCGGCATATTCGTTATGCACAGTCTATAAGACCATGACCACCGCAATACTTTCAGTAATTTTATCCTGAAGTTCTTAAACGAATTTAAAAACGAACCAATTTTCTAACAAATCATTAAGAGTAACGAATACCATATTGATCATTGAGGATTTCGCGGTGGTTATCCAAAGGGACTTGTCGTGGTCAATATTGATTACAAAAAGCAGAATATTTGTGACTTTGGTTAGTGGGATAACTAACAAAGTATGCGAAAATTTGGAGAAAAACACGATGAAAATCGTTCGCATTTTTGAGTATAAAAAAGGAGATTACGTTGATCTTAATTTTCGTATAAAATCGCCAAGGCTGAGTAAAATAATTATAGAAAATATCCTGTAATTTTCGTTTGTAGTAAAAATAATCAAAATTTAAAGTTGTATACTTCCAAATTGGCCACCCTACACGGATACTTTAATTTTTATGATCTCAGTATCTGTCACCAACGAATAGAACGATTGATTTATGTTTGGCAACAACATGTTTGGTTACAACAGTACTTTATAACATATCGTTTATAAAGCCCATTTGTTTGTAACTGCATATGCTATTCAGCGAAGCATATCTAGCGAGCGAACTAATAAATTAGTGGTATGTTTCACTGAAACTATCAATTACAATTACATAATCACGATATATCTTCGTAATTGTCTACTGTTGTATTTGGACTATCATTTACAGAAAATCGCCTCTTTACAAGAACAACGTGATATTTAAAAAAAAACGTTTTTATGAGTTTACACGTTGCTCTTGTAAAGAGGCGAATTATCATAATGTATTGTCATTATATTTATAAACTATCAATCCGTGTTGTTTTTCCTGCCAGTAGCAGCAGGTCATTTCGCCTCTTTACAAGAGCAACGTGTCATCTCATAAAAACGCTTTTTTTAAATATCACGTTGTTCTTGTAAAGAGGCGAAATGACGTCAGACTCATTAGACATACAATACAGAAGGCTTCACTACACAGGAACTTGAGTGTATCAGGACGTGCATTCTTGAGACATCGTAGTATCTCTTCAATAGTAAAGGAAGCGGGAGGTGTGCCTATGACGTCACACACACACACACACAACACGAACTCCAAAGAGAATTTAACGTTAGGAGCATGAACTCTATAGGACGTGCATATTCCTATGACGTCAAAGTACGCTATAGTGGTTTGATGAATTCTCTTGTCCCACGACTATTAAGAAGTTAACGGTATTGTAGGTTTATGAGCTACTAGCTGCTTCCCGCGGCTTCGCCCGCGTTGCGTTTTCGAAACTAAAGATAGCCTAAGTTACCTAACACTACTAAAGTTTCTATAATAATATAATTCAATCATGGTTCGAAAAACACGTGGCGCCATCTATTATCATAAGAACGTTATTGTTGTTTTCCTCGGGAACAGTAAATTTTTTTTTGGGATGAAAGGTACCCTATGTCCGTTTCTGGTATGCGTAACCCCAGCAAAATATTGCGCCTTAGAGAAAATTGAGTATTACAGATAATTAGTTCATAGTTAGTTGCAATTTGTTCAAGTATAGCAAAATTTGTTCAAGTAGTACTACTTGAACAAATTTCGAATAACTTCGAAAGTACTTTCGAAGTTATTCGAGAAAAACTGATTTTGCTGGAGCAACGTTACCCCAGCAAAATGTAAAAAAAAAATCATTTACCCTGGAACCAAGTACAGGAACAGGTCAAGCTACCCGAAACTGTCAAATTTTCGCAATCAACCTTGAACCTTATGTTGTAGTGATAAAGTTGAAAATCTATTAAAGAAATTTGACAGATTGTAGTAGCTTGATGTGTTGGTGTCTGTACATGAAAAATAGCTTTTGATGAGTTGTAAATGTATACCAATAGCAAAATTTGTTCATCTTATAGTTTTTGAGATATTCAAGATTTTGCTGGGGTAACGTTTTGGGATTTTCAAAATCTCGAAAACTGTTTGTCGCAGAAATTTGAAAAAAATACCAGTTATAGGACTTAATTTGTTCAAATATATAGTATTTCGATTCATCAACATAATTATGTCGATGTAATTAATTGTTTGTAAGAATCAGAAAAAAAAAAATAACTCGTAAACTAGTGCATTTACAAACAAATAAAAAGCAGTTACATATATCTATCATATACCCTTTTAAGGTGTACAAATCTGGATTAAAAGACTTTACGCGATATGAAGATATAAAGAGATTTCATCAAATTTCAAGCGGTGTTTCTTTGGCGATCGAATACACAGCTCCCTCTGAATACAAAACGATGGACTATAGAGAACAAAGTTAATTTTGTTATAAAACATCCCTGAAAGTTTCAGGTTTAAATCCTGAATGGAATAAAAATTATTCAAAAAATAAGAAATTGTCAGCAATTCTGTTATAAACCGACTTAATTACGGAGGCTACGAAAAGGCGACGATTTCATACTTTGTATGTGTGGAACTGTCTGTCTCAACGACTGTACGATGAAGTACATTTTTTCTATACATGTACCAAATTATTACATAAAATAGCGTGTGACTCAGCCCGGCCTGGCTAAAATACGAAGTGCCAATGACAGCATCTCATGTCTGACAGCTGGTAAGTACAAAAAGAAAAAAAAAAAAAAAAACTGTTCCATTAATGTTAACGAGTCATATCTGGAAGTAAGAGACGCATTGATAGGCCAGATGCTACGCGAGTAGAAGTTACACCAGTGCAAACTGACCTCAACAGTGAAAGAGTCGGTGGCAGTGAGACCACGCGTGCTGCCATGCGCGGTCACAGTGAAGGTATGCGTGCCTAAGTCCTGCTTCTGGGGCACGCCGCTGATTAGACCGTGCCTTGAGTCCACGGCAAGCCAACTTGGCATGCGCCGACCATCTTCACTTCGAACCTGGTAATAATCTTTAGTTTAGGACTTTATTTAATTCTATGCAACATAAAACCTACAATGGCCTTAGGCATTCTGTACCAGTCACTTCCTTGTGAGGAATGTCTTGGGAGTTAAACCGCCTATAAAATTACGCTGTCACAGTAGGGTAGCTTTTAAAAAAACTCATGTTTAATCTAGGAATGTTTTAATGCCACCTGTACGTATACCTGGGGCAGGTTCCAACGAAATAAACATTATAAAGATATTATTATGACCCTTTTATTTAAACGGGACACACTTGTCGCATTAAATCCCGGCCACCACTTTTTTTTGCCAGAACTACACTGGCGAAAATCCAGAAAATCGAGACACCGCCGTGTTCCAAGGAAATTATTCAACTGTCTTGGAATCGCAACAGATTTACAGGGAAAGGAGAATTGGAGCAGTGCAAAATGTTTTAAGTTTGAAACATAAAACTTCTATGATTCCACCAAACTTTTTCTACCACGTTATGACTTAATATGAGCTCTCTAAAGCATAAGCCCCAGTTTTTCTTTATAGCGTCAGCGGCGCGGGATCGTGGACTCTTAGCGTTCAGCCAAGCGAAGGACCTGAGTGCCGTCTTGTTGTGTGCGACTTTCCAAGGCCAAGAATGTAGAGTGCGTGTTTTTATATTTTGAACGTCTACGTTAACTAGAACGGACTAAAACTCTCAACTAGAATCAGGTTCTGATAAGTTAAGCTAAATTAGCTAACTGGGTCTGGAATTAAGAAGTTTTACGACTCCAGAAGATTCCAACTAAGTTTAAATTAAATCTAAGCGCTAACTAAAAAGTGAAAAACGAATTTTCACGTACCTTATAAGCTAACACTTTTCCCGAGAATGCTTCCTTTGGGATTTCCATTCGGAACAGATGTCCCACATAGGCCGATGTGTCGGGCACGCCCCATAACCTTCTTAGGCCATTTTTTGCTATTTCTGAGTGGTTTGCTGTTAATTCAACCTGAAAGGTCAACCATAAAACTTTACGCTTCTATTGTTCAATCGGGAAATATACGAGAAGTATGGACGCTACCGCTGCTACGATTTGTCAGTGACGTAATATGATTAATATTCTGAAATAATACATGGAAATCCTGTTGGGTTAGTAGTTAATAGCAGGAAGTGAGTGAGAGAGTGCACTGACCAGGAATTCTTCGGTGTTGTCGAATGCGAAGTCGTCATCGTGCCTCGTGAGCGCGAGTGGACACAGCATGAGCAGAGCGCACGCGATGAACCGCGCCCGCCCCATCTCGCCTCCCCACCAGTACCACTCTCATAAACACATCTTGATCATCTGTGGACAATTTACAACAGTTCATTACATTTGCTAATGTTTATATGTGATGTGTAAACGTGCTTGTTTACAGGAAATCAATTTTATAAAATTTGCAGTCGAAAAAAAAAAAAAAAAACTCCTACTCTCACTTTACAACAAATTATCCGATATTGCATCGGAAAATTTGTTGTGATTGGTCACAAACAATGCAATTTTTTTTCTCGTGTTATATTATTATAACGCTGATTATTTTATTTTAAGTTATGCATGATGCTGTTTGTGCTTTAGTTACCATAATATCAGATAGGAAGGGAATTACGGTCTACCCTTGTAGACCCTAATTCCACTGTGACGGTAAAAATCCACAAGATGACGAGACTCGATGGCTTCACCGAAAAGGCCTAAGTGGGCGAGAATAGGGGACGGTCAAAGATTCTAGAGAGCCCTTTGTCTGACATAGACGGGGCACTTGCTAGCATAAAGAAAAGTAAAGATTTTAATAGATGTGGCGGTGAAACTTTTAAGGCTTTCTCTCTTTTATCAATTTCAATGTCACCCTGTCGGATCACAATGAACAAAGATATTCCAATAATGAATCAGTACATAATCGACATCAAGAAACATTTATGACTAAAATGAAATATGTATACCACATGTTAAACAATGATGGGCGTGATTATTTAGACATTGTTTAGCTCTGGATGCTGCGTTTAAATATAGACAAATTTTCGTTAAATATCGTGTACAAATGACTTGGTAATAAAGAAGAAAGAGAAGGGAGGGCAAACGGAAACGACTCGGGTACTGTTACACAGTTAAAGGCGCGTGTTGGCGCATAATGATTGGACACAAATAGAATGAGCTTTTGAACGCTCCTCGCTTTGCTTAGCATGCTGTCGCGAAACCACTTCAGGGAATACTTTTATATCCCTTTAAGAATAATGTGGACTTTACTACCACTCGAGATGAGAGCCAATATTGTAAGAGCAACGTTTAATTCCAAATATACTTTTAATGTGTTCGAGTTAATTGTGTTGTTATTTAAAGATGTAGGCAATTCGACTCTGGGAAAAAGTCCCGAGACAACAAAGCTTAGGTGTGGTCGTTTCTTCGCGAGACGCAGTAATCTGGAAGGCAAATACTAATGTACCCAGGATCCCTCAGGGATAACAAGCCTAAATAACGTAGTAGGTACCTACTACATTAATACGGAAGGTAGCGAAGCGCATTAATGATAATTAATGATAATTTAGGGAAATAAAACTCTATATATTTTTTTATAAAACATAAACAGACTCGTTAAAAATGATTTATGACGATTCCTGAGATTCTGGACATAACTCGACCACTCCAATTATTTTCAAGAAGAGCGCGAGGCGCGGAAACGTTTCGAATGAAACGTGCTCAGCGATAAACAGTTAAGTACGAATTGTACTTGACTCCATTACCGTAACAAAATGTTTTAACAACAATATTATTAAAACAAAAATCTCTTTTCAACATAGAAAGTTTCTGAATGATAAACAATTTTGCGGTAATCCGACCGAGGGGAAAATCTTGAGGCGAATGTGCGGATACAGGGGTCGGTCAATGGGTTTCGATCGGAAAGTTTTTATCAAGTCGGCACTATACAGATGAGAGGAAACGGGAGTAGTTTCGTTCTAAGTGCTTCCACCCAGCCGTGTAAAGCAGTGCAAAATGTAAAAGCTAAAGCTAAAACGTAAACTAAAGTTGTTGAAATCACACACAAATATAACTACTACATAAAACTGGCAGTCGGCGACAACATTGTATTGTATAGTGCCATTGACAAAATTCGCAGAATATCGGGGAGACATATTGACTTTATTAAAATGCATGCAGTTGTTATTGTTACTGAAATATGTAGATGTACATATTTGTTGAAAGCAACTCTAGGAGTAACAAAAGAAATAATTTAGTAAATCACTACAAAAAAAAAAAAAAAATCTTTAGAAGATAACCTTTTTCAGGTTATCTTTTAAACAATTTGAGTTCTTTGTGATGAGTAAAATAAAATCACTCAGCCACTTTTGGCAAGTTTTAGTATATTTGGCTGTAGTGTCTTTCTGCTGAGTTGGTCATGTAAATAAAATTGTTAATAGTAGACTACTTAGAAACAAACAGCATGTATGTAGTTGCAGACGCAGCAAAAAACAATGTTGCTGAATTAAGAGGTTCAGGTAGCAAAACTATATAAGCAAACAAAATATATTCTACGAAATGTAATGTGAATGAAATAGACAATAATAATGTAGAGAATGTAATATTACATAAATTATTGAAAAACCAGTAAAAACGAACTTTGGTCTTTGTACTAATAAAAACTGTGCTCAGAAAACTTTTTAAGTAGTATAAAAGCAAAACGAAAATTGTAAAATTTGTCCCAGTTTGAGAACAATTCCCTTAGGTATTTGCTTTTCTAAAACTTTATAAACACTTGTTTTTCACAAGTTTGTAACAAATTTTAAGCTTCGTCATAATAATTTCAAAGCGAATTTGGGTCATTTTTGTCGCAAGGTATCAACCTAATTTTCGTCTTTCATTTGAGACAGTTCGAGTCGTTATTAAGATGATGTAAAATGATAAATCCGGAACAAAATGACACTAATATTTGTAAAATGTCTCTTGGATACAGGCACTTTCTCTTTCAAGTTTGTAAGCATGTTAAAGGCAGGCAACCACTCTGGCAGCTTACCCTTGGGTTGTGAGGGGACCGTCGACTAAGAGGGTTACCACAATGGATCCTTTCCCCCGACAAAATCTCGTCTGAGTTTATATAAGGCGTATATGTATATAGATTGTGTTCTATTGAACTTGGAACTAAGTCTACTGCGTGGTATTCCACGCTGTAGACTTAAGTTCCAAGTCATATAGGAAATATGTAAAATATTCAAATCTTACAACGCCACATGCCGTTACCGTACTACATAGTAACAATCAAAATTAAACAAGCATCTAAACTGATAGACTTGTAAACGCGCGACAATATTTACAAAGTTCGGCAAATATTTGCTTAGTAATCACTGTTGGTTCTGGTTACAATGATATTTACCATCATTACTCATTATTTTCGTTTAAATGAGGAAAATTGAAAAGAATCAGACCCTTCTTGAGGGGTGCGATACATGCGATCGAAAATCGTTCAAAGCAGAGGATCCCCCGACGTTCGCGGTTTGGGGTGTAAATATTATAAAACATTCTATCAAAACTTCTTGTTTCGATAATTAAATGTCTTGAGGGAGAAAAGGGGGTTAAGGGTTAACCAGAATTTAAGATGACAAGTTAATGCGCCTGATGTCTCAATGGCTGCAAGTGCTTACGGAAACCCTTGTCCTAAGCTTTATTGTCAAGTGACTTTTTCATTGTGGAAATAATATTACAGTCTTGGGTTTGATGGGGTTATAGTCAGGGAAATTATTTGTGTATCAGATAGACAAATTTCGTCAATTTGACACGTAACAGTTTAAAAAAATAGTTCCATTTTGGATACACAAAATTGTTTTAATTTTTTAACTTTTAATAGCGAGTTGTGATGGATATTGAAAATCGTAGTGTGAACCTCAGTTCTTAACTCGTTTACAGTTGCATAGGATTTTTGTAAATATGATTTTTAGCATATCAGCATAAAAAAAAGGTCTGGTGATTTTGCAAGACATCCGGTTATGTCGTTTATACCAATACAGGCATTGGAAAAATGGTTATTGGTAAGGTATAGGTAGTGGTGATTCTGTTGTTATGGGCCGGAGCACCATCTTGCTGTAGAATTATACGGTTTCGCTCTTCCTCGGGTAAAACATTTAACTCATTTCTTAAGAGGTCCAATATTTCAAGATACTTGACAGTGTTTAGATGACCTTCGTAAGTACACGTGGTCTAACACAACCATAATATTTCTTATAATTCCGCACCAAACGTTGAGAGAGAATCTTACGTGACTGTTACTTTCATGAACACGAACAGAATTCACTCGAGACCATGCCATGACATGCCATTTTTACTAAAGTTTGTTTCGGCAGACCATACAATGTCACTCAAAAAATTTAAAATAATTGTAGGTTAGGTAGTTATATGTAATCTGAAGGACCTGGGGCCCAAGTCTGCTATTTTTATAAATTCGTCACTCCAACACGATCCCATTGTCATTTTGCTAAAAGTTGGTAATCTGCTAAATTCATAATGGTCGATCATTGGTCGGTCAATGGCCTCGTAATAGAGTTGTATTACAATGGCATTTTGAACATTTATTCATGCCAGATTTGATTTATATATATTTTTACATATTATTTATTAGTGTTATATATAAGCAATCTGAAGTAGTAGGAAGTTGGAAGTTTAGTAGGAAGTTTCATTTGTCATTATGTACGAGATTACCAATTCTTTCAATGGAGTGTCAGTAGCTGACCATTGGAAAGTCATAATGACGCCATTATATTAGTAGATTACCAAACTTGTCAAAATCAACAATTATGAAATCAATGATAGACCATTCTGACACTACTGTAATAGCAGACTTGAGGCCCTGAGTGAAAGTGCTTTATCTTGTCCCACTGAATTTATAAGTTTATATTTCATGGTTTTCCTTTCATTTAATTTATCATGCTTGTGAGAGAGATTTGATCCTTATTTATTTATTTATTTTATTTATTAAAACTTTATGCACAAGTAAAAACTGTACAAAGGCGGACTTAATGCCTTGGGCATTATCTACCAGTCTACCTTAGGGTGATGCAGAGATAATACACAGTAGGTGCAATAACAGAAAAACAATTTAGAAGATATTTATAGCTAAGATATAAGAATAAATACATAAATACATACATACAACTAAAAATAAAAAGTTATGAGAGTTTAACAAGAAAACCTATAAAAACTTAATTCTGAGACGAATCTGCCAACTTCTTGTGTATGTGTTCTCGAGCTTTCACTTTAAATGTAAACTGATTGGTTACCGTCCTGATATTCTGAGGGAGCGCATTCCAAAGGAAAACCGCCTGGACAAAGAAAGAGGATTTTATGAAACCAGAGCGATGAGAAGGACAACGAAGAAGACGATTATTCTCGGACCGAAGATTCTTGCTGTGTGCAGCGCATAAATATTGACAAAGGGAAGTCAGATAAGAAGGAGAAGTGGGTTTGTGAAGGAGAGAAAACAGGGTTGTCAAAGCCCTCAACGCTCTGCGCTGCCGGATAGGCAACCACTTTAAAAGCGATCGATGTGCGGATACATGATCATACTTACGGAGATTGAAAACAAATCGAATGCAGTTATTAAGAAGTCGGTCAAGTTTATTGAGGAGATCTGCATTCAGGTCATAGTAGCACATATCACCATAGTCAATTATGGGGAAGATAAGGGACTGTACAAGCATAGCCTTAATGTGTGATGGGAGAATATTTTTTAACCGATAGAGCGACCGCAGCGTTCCAGTGACCTTCTTGCTCACAATCGCGACCTGCTTACGCCAGTCGAGGCAAGTGTCAACATGCAAACCCAGATCCTTGACGACAGAGCTAAACGGAATCACTGTGCCATCAAAGGTAACCGGTGGCACCGTTAAACCATTCAGCTTCCTCAAGCTATAGGGGCTCCCTACAATGATAGCCTGACACTTGGTTGGGTTAACCGCCACCCCAAAACGATCGGACCAGTTTTTGACAACTCGTAAATCCCGATTTACGAGTTGTCAACCGCACCGGATAAGCCCTCAACACCTGCCTGACAGTAGAGCTGTAAGTCGTCAGCGTATAGATGATACGCACACTGAAGCTCGGAAGTTATGAGATCTATAAAGATAGAGAACAAAAGTGGAGATAAAATGCCGCCTTGAGGGACGCCAGCATCAAGATCACACCAGCTGGAGTTAGAGTCACCAGCAAAAACTGATTGCTGACGCCCCCGAAGATAGGAAGAAAACCATTCCAGAACCTCGTGAGAGACCATGCGATAGGAGAGGATGGATAAAAGGACTTCGTGACTGATGGTATTGAAGGCATTTGAAAAATCGATCAACACTAAAACCGTTACCTTAGTGTCTTCCATTCCTCGCCTTATATCGTCAGTCACTTTAAGGAGAGCAGAAACGGTACTGTGTCCGGGCCTGAACCCGGATTGGAGTGGACTGATGAGGGAGTTTTTGTGAATGAAGTTGGAGAATTGTTTATGTACACATGCCTCGAGTACTTTGGATAAAAAGGGAAGGATGGAAATTGGACGAAAGTGACTGAGGAGAGTGGGATTAGGAATTTTAGGTAGTGGTCGAACATGGGCTTTCCGCCACAGGGAAGGGAAAACACCGGAGAAAAGGGAGAAGTTAACTATATGGGAAATTGCAGGAAGGAGTTGATCAACCACTGTCATGATCATGTGTCGACTGATGTTATCACAACCAACGGCTTTGGATTTAATGGAAAGGATAATCTTTTTGATCTCTCCAGGGTCGACTGGGGTGAAGGTATAGGGGGTAATATTGGGTCGCGTCAGACCAGCAAGGTAGTCAAGGGTTTGACATTTGGTTGGATTATCAAGGGTGGGACAAGTGGAGAAATGACGATTTAGATCGTCCAAGCCAAATGTGCTAGGAAGGTCTGAATGTCGCGATTTGCCGATACCTAGAGTTCCAAGGAATTTCCAGATATCAGCAGGAGAAGCAGAAGTGATGTTATCAAGAATGTGGCGACTTTTAGCGTTGCGTATCATCTGATTACAACGATTGCGAGCAGTTTTGAAGAGGGTCCAATTATCATCCGACCGATCCTTTTTAAACTTCCGAAACGCGCGGTCCCTTCGTCGCATGGCCATCCGAACTCCCACATTCATCCATGGCGCAGGTGGGCGCTTTAACTTGACTCTCCTGATAGGAGCGTGGGTGTCGTACAGCTTAACTACAACATTGTTGAAAAACGCAACTTTATCGTCAACTGTAGTGGCTTCCTCCAGGGGTGTCCAGTCAATACTAGAAGCATCTTGTGCAAGCTTTTCACTGTTCATCCGCGCAAAGGCACGCCTGTACTGGAACGTAGGTTTAGGTTTAGGAGATTTAAGGACATAAGATAGGAAAATAAGGTCATGATGGGAAAAACCAGGAGCGTCAAGTTGACCATGTGAGGAGACTAGAGAAGGATTTGAGGTGAGGATCAAGTCGAGCCAAGTGTCATCACCGGCAGCGTTATGATGAGTTGGTTGGAGAGGCAACACATGCAGACTAGCTGACTCGACCAGGTGTAGAAGTTTACGGGATCGATGGGAGTTGTGGGCAAGGAGATTGGTGTTGAAATCCCCCATGACTATATGATGTGCATACTCAGAACCTAAAGATTCTAGGACCGATTCGAATTCGGTGAAGTAATCAAGTGAAGGCGGACAATACACAACGCCAAGAACGGTTTTAGCTCCTTTGACACTGACTTCAAGAAAAAGAAACTCAGCCGAAGTATTACAGGAAGAAGTAGAGAGAACTTTAAAAGGAAGATCAGCACGAAGATATATTGCTACACCACCCCCTCTCCTTCCGACACGGTCATTCCGCAACAGAACGAACCCTGGCAGAGAGTAGGAGGTGGATAAAAGTTCAGGTTTTAGCCAAGTTTCAGAAATCAGAACGGCATGGACGTTGGTGTTATAGAAAGTTTCATACAACTCATTGTAGTGGCTTGGAACGCTTTGAGCATTTATATGACATACGTTAAACAGCCGGCCTAGGTTTTGGCTGAAACTTAGACGTAAAAGTTCACCAAGGTTTTCCGCAACAGAACAAAAGCTATCATCACCAGAAGAGGCAGTAGATTCATTAGCAGAGAAAAAAGATTCGTTATCAGATGTCATAGATACAAATATATATATAAATACAATAAAAACAGATATAAATACTAAATAAATATACTAGTATACTAAAAAGAGACCTACACGAAATACTGGTAGGACGTTTGCATCTCTGCACCACCCGCCAGCTAACATCATCATTAAAAATAGTGAATACAAAAAAGAAATAAAATTAAGAAACGTTACATTTTATAGTAGTAGCGATACAGGAATTCCTACGCTTATTTTAATTATTCCGAACGCACCCTTCAAGCATTCAAAAGACATTACATTTTGCGTGAACGTATCCAAACTAACAAAACGTCACTTATGAGTATGACGTTTACATAGATTGACATTTAACAATAGTTCACTGACACTTGACATTAGAAACGCAAATAAATGAATGAGAATTTATTAGGAAGAACAAAAAGTGAAAAATATAAATCCGGTTGAGGGTAAAAATGCTGAGGTATGCGTTACTTTAATTATTGTCAACTCAGAGATTTGCGAGGAGGAAGAGAACAGAAACAAATACATACAAATATGCAAAAATACAAGACAAAAGTAAAAAAGGTTATCATTATCAAACAATGGAAGATAGCAAACTTTAAGGTAAGGAAATCCTAATTATATAATGGGTGTCTAATGCGTAAATATTATACAGTATAACAATTGAGGATTGATACTAACGCGTCTTGTTTTTCAGGCTATCTCCAGACGTTTGAACCCGGGGATACTTCACCAGCAGCGGACTCAGTTCTTCAAATGATGTCACCTTATGTTTGCTTCCATCGGGAGCTTTAATAGCGATGACGCCGTCCTGAGTCCAACACGACCTCATAGTAAAGTGAAGCCGCGCCTTCCCAAAGATGGATTGTCGGGTCTTAGTCAAAAACTCCTTGACAGAGATAGATGACCCCTTCAGTCCCGTCTTCGCTCTCCAGACCGCAGACCTGTCGTCATAGCTCGAGAACTTGACTAGGATGGGCCTATGGCGATCCTGTTTGGCTAGGCCAAGTCTGTGGCAGACCTTTATGGAGGATGCAGAGATAGTATTAAGTGACAGCTTCTTACTTATCACGTCCAGGATCACTGTACTGCTGACTTCCCCTTCAACCTCTGCTATGCCCTGGAAAATGAGTGCCTTCCGCCGATGCCTGGTCTCCAACCCGTCAATCTGTCTAGCACACTCGCTGATCTGACTTCTGAGCAGACTCAGCATGCTGAAGATCAGCTCCCTAAAGGTGCGAAACTCCTCGGCTACTCTCGCCACGGTGTCCTTGGCAGGTCCTGCACACTGTATCTGCGCTTCCAACTCACTCATCTTCCGGATAAAGCTATCTTCTAGGGTCTTCTGTGCAGATATTATCTCGTCAAATTGAGACATTGTACTGGTAATTGTCCACTTGTGTTCGGAGAAGTGAAAAATAGTGTTGTGAAGTGATGAGCTGGCAGGTGGTGTAAAATTATTGCTTTGGTCACATAAAAGTGCTGCAAACGTGAGTACCCGTAGTGTATAGGCTATACACTGATTTTATATAAAAAACTAGTGAAAATACTGTGAATTACTATTTTAAATATACAATCAATACTAGAGTTACGTCTGTCTTCTTTTCACACCTACCCGCGAAAAAAACTTATGATTGACCCTATCGATTGATGCCATAAAAATTCAGGATGTTATTTTCTCGAATTTTTGTCGGTTCGATTCTTGAGTGTGGCAAGCGAATTTTCGAACTTTGAATGCAATTTTTTTCTTTAAAAAAATAAAGGAATGCTTCCTTTGAGTAAAATTTGCTATCTCCAGTATTTAGAGTACTTTAAAAAAATCTACCCTTTAATACTACTGCTGTGAATTTTTTCACATATCGAAATACAACCATTTAGCTTGCAGGGGGACCTTGACTCTAACAAAAATTAGTACTTTAAAGCTTAATATTACGCAAACGGATCCCTGTATCGAAATATAATTTTCACAAACCACAAATATTTTTGAACAGCCCAATCCAACGATACCCCACACTATGGGATAGACGAGAAAAAAAAAATATCATCCCCACTTTACGTGTAGAGGAGATACCCTAAAAAAAAAGTCAAGGTTTTACCACTTTGTCGGCGTAATTAATATGTACCCATACCAAATTACAGCTTCTTAGTACTAAGGGTCTCTGAGCTAAGTCGCGGACAGACAGACAGAAAGACAGACATGGCGAAACTACAAGGGTTCCTTGTTGACTACGGAACCCTAAAAACAAGTTTTTTTTTATTTAAACAGTCTAAGAAATAAATATTAAACGGAGCAATATCCCAAATAGTTTCCTGAACATGTAATTTGAAGGATCCGTGGTAACTTTTCTGCGTGGTATATCAGTATTTCACCCAACGTGCGCGGCTGCGTCGTCAGGGGTATGAGAACGGCACTACATTCCGCATCGCGTATTTAGGTCAGCTGGTAATAAGGCTCGTCATAACGTGAATAATTCACCGTATCAGATTGAATTTACTTCTGAAATGTTCATTGCGTGCACGATGCTATCTGTTCACAACTCAAGTCAGCTCTTTTTAATGATTATTACTGTAATAAATACTGGGGGAAAGTGCTATTGACCATGGATTTATATTTTCAATGTCAAAAAAAAAAAAAAAACTTAACTTAGAATTTAACTTAGCCTATAGCTGGTAAAATCGCTTTACTTACGCGTCATCATCAGTATCATCATTTCAGTCAAAACACGTCCTCTGCAGGGCCTCAAGTCTGCTATTACAATAGTGTCAGAATGGTCTCTTCATTGTGAGTTTTTGACAGATTTGCCATACAAACACTGTCAAATACTCACACTGGCGAGACCATTCTGACACTATTGTAATAGCAGACTTGAGGCCCTGTACATATGCCGCCCCTACTCCTCCTTTCTGATAATAACGCTATTTAGTTTCCTGCTGTCTACACAGAAAAGAACGGTCACCAAGTTGATATAATATTGATATAACATGTTCTTCGTATTTATGAAACGTTTAAAAAGAGCATTCGGAGAATTCGTTTTAAAACTTTTCTCGTAGGAAGTGGTGAACTTCGCGAAATCCGCTTCAAAGCTTTTCCGGGGAGTTATTTTATAGATTCAGGAAAACGGAACAGGAAACAATAAAATTGACAACTACAAAAACAAAATACTGCTGTGAGGTCAGTGCGCTGTAAGAATTTTCAGTCGACTCTTCTCGTGACCAGAAGGCTGGCCTATTTCTTGGCCAAAGAATCAGTATTGCCATACAACGTGGCAATGCTGCCAGCCTTTTGGGCACTTTTCCTGTTGACAGCGATACGGACGAATTTTTTGATGCCCTTTGATTCTTTCCCCTCCCTTTTATAAACTTGTACATATTATTATTACTTAAAAATTTATTAACTATAATAATTTAAACAAATAAAATCAACTACTGTCACAGATTAACAATTTAAAACACATGGCGTCACCTTCTTGGCGGAAAAACCATGGAACTAAAACTCTCAACATTTTCGCAATGAAGGTGGTCCACACTCCACAGATAATAGTATATTTACTGGCTGTTTGAGATTGTCTATGTCACATGAACGAAATTAAAAAACTAATTACTTTTCACTCCCCAGTAGAAATCTTCATCAACCTTTTAACTATTTTGGTGTTGGCTTCCAGCCTAACCAGAAAGCTGCAGTTATTACCAGGGAATGCAGTTATTCTTAGGTAATTACATCTGTGAGAATTTAAGGTATTTGGCAACCGACGTTTGTCAGGGGCTTATCTAGGTCTTCCACTGGTTTATGGTAGAGTTGAAAATTGCAACACACTCCCTTCAAAATTCTTCGTAAAAAAATATAAAATATAAAATGTTTATATTGTTTCTAATACAATTGTTTTACAGCACAAAATTGAGGCAGCTCCGATAAGGATACTTGTGATGGGATATATCTATATCTATACTAATATATAAAGCTGAAGAGTTTGTTTGTTTGTTTGTTTGTTTGCACGCGCTAATCTCAGGAACTACTGGTTGGAATTGAAAAATTCTTTTTGTGTTGGATAGTCCATTTATTGAGGAATATTATAGGCTATATAACATCATGCTATAACCAAAAGGAGCGGAGCATAAATGAAAAATGTTGCAAAAACGGGAAAAATATTCCTTTTTGAGAGTTTCCGTTGCGTGCGCTGCGTAAACGGTTTAAGTTACGCAAATATCATGTATGATGGAATTGTTCCTCTTTAAATTTTCTAAAAAAAAGTCCGCGACAGCATATGTCTATTTTTTAAGATTTACTCACTATAACCTTTTTTATGGTAATCAAATTTGTTCGAAATTAATGCATTATTTGCGAAGGAGTTTTCATAAACATGGTATTAATCCTTATCCAAATAAATACGTTATTCATCTCAAGTATTTAATTTTGAACAAAGTTGCCCTTATATCATTTAATTTCAATGAATATCTTAGGAGATATAACTGTTTTATAATAACTCCGCAGCAAAATAATGTTCAACTCTGCGAGGTAGTCTATTCTAAAGCTGAAGAGTTAGCTTTTCCGTACCCAAAGGGTAAAATGGGACCCTATTACTAAAACTCCGCTGTCCGTCTGTCTGTCTGTCCGTCTGTCACCAGGCTGTATCTCATGAACCGTGATAGTTAAACAGTTGAAATTTTCACATATGATGTATTTCTGTTGCCGCTATAACATTAAATACTAAAAAACAGAAAACAATAATATTTAAGGGGGGCTCCCATACAACGGACATCATTTTTTTGCCGTTTTTTTTTGCTCTGCCCGCGTGGATGTCGGTTATCGCGTAAAAAAGTAGCCTATGTTCTTCTTCAGGTCGATCGGTTCAGCGGTTTAGGCGTAAAACGTAACATACAGACAGACAGACAGACAAATAGACAGACAGACAGAGTTACTTTCACATTTATAATATTAGTAAGGATAAGGATTTGTATGGATGGTACGGAACCCTTCGTGCGCGAGTCCGACTTGCACTTGGCCGGTTTTTTGTTTTTTGAACGTGCTAATCTCTGGAACTGCGAGTTGGATTTGAAAAAATCTTTTTGCATTTTACAGCCCAATTCTAGAGGAAAAATTACATTCCTATTAACTAGAACACCATTTTTTTTTAATGAAAGTTTATGCGAAAACGAAGTAAAAGCACGGGCAGGCAATCTGTTGCGACGGGGTGTGTCGGGGGACCAAGAAATTTAACGCGGACGAAGTCGCGGGCAGAAGCTAGTGTAGTTATAAGGATACTTGTGATGGGGTTACCTCGCTAATTCCCATCTACAATGTTGAGACATAATTAAACAGAAAAGAAAAAGTTTAGGTTCTAGGATGTTACAATTTTATTGTAGCATGTTCAGGTGTGTGTAGTGTTTGTGTGTGTCGGTGGATTTGCGGGGTGTGTGGGTGTGTTAATGATTGATTAACTGATGTACTTATGTCATGATTTGGTTCTGTTTATTAAAAGTTCAATTTCATCGTACGTTTGTGATTTTAACCATTCCGTTAGAGTATTTTTACATTCGTACCGCAACATGGGGTAAATATTTTGGGCTTATTCCACAAATCCCCCCTGAAAATCCTCCTTAGGAGGAAAAGTGGAATCTGAAAACAGTCTAGAATTCACCTCTGATAATCCCGCTAAGGGGGAAAACTAGAATTGAAAAAACAAAAAATAACTTATTCCAAGATCCCCTGAAAGTGATTTTTTTTACATTAGGGTTCAGATTTTTCCACTGAGGGGGATTCTCTCAGGGGGGATTAGTGGAATAAGCCAATATTTTGGAGATTCAATTTATTATAGATATAAGTAGTAAACCTACATAGCGTCGTTGCGACTTTAAGACCTCTTATGTGTCACTTTTGGCAAAATCACTTTTTTACGCCAGCCTTTTTCACATTTTGAAGCTCTATCGAATGCAAAAACTCTCATGTGTATACGACGATTTAGGGCGCCCACACAAAACCGCGATGCGATGCGATCGATAATTCTTGCTGTGCATTCGTGCTCTAGCTCGCACGCAGATATTTGCGATGCGTTGCGAATTCGCAGTTATGTGTGGGAGCCCTTAATCGTCGTTTCTTTACCAATTTCAAGATCTTACAATGTGCATCCTAATAAAATGTTGGTGCTTAAAATATCGAATTTCTCATAAAGTTGAATTTTACACATAAGAGGTCTTAAAGTCGCAACGACGATAGGTAACAAATTATCAGAACCCACCAATCCAATCATCTGAGGCTGAGAAGGCGGACGCAGCGTCAGTCAGTCTATTTCAACAGCGGAAGTCACGTGGAGCACTTGCGCGTGTGTGCATCATAATGTCATAATTCTCAGTATCCAGACGCTATAAATATGCATGTGTCTCTGCGATCGTGTGTTTATAGTTCTGCGTTCACGTCGGACGCCAGTCATCGATAGGAGCCCACCCAAGCGTGCATTGTGTATGTAATCGCAAAGGGCAAAAAGGGGTATTGTTTCGAGCCGTATGGGGTGCAAAAACTGCAGGTGACGTTCTGATAAATTACCTAGCTTAAAAAATATACGAATCCCTTTTTAGGGGTACGTTGTAAACAAGGAAACCTAATGGTTTCGCCATGTCCGTCTGTCTGTCTGTCTATCCGCGGCTTACCTCAGAGACTCTTAGTACTAGAAAGCTGTAATTTGGTATGGGTATATATTAATATAATTAATCACTCCGACAAAGTGGTAAAATAAAATCTTGATAAATAAATTTATTTAGGGTACCCTCCCGTACACGTAAAGTGGGGATGATATTTTTTTTTTTGTAAATGTATATCGTTGGATAGAAAAAAATATTGCACGGTTGTGACAACCATTTTTCGATTCAGGGATCCGTTTGCATAATATTAAGATTGAAAGTGCTAATTTTTGAGAGTCAAATGGTTGTATATGGATACGTGAAAAAATTGTTTTTTTTTTTTTAATTTATTTATTTAACATGGTAAGTACCTAACTTATAAACTTAGCCCCACAAAACCATTGCAATGGTTTGACTGTGGGGTTAGTGAGTCTCTATTCCCAAAGTCTCTAATTCAGATAATTTATGTAAACAAAGTAATGTCAAGAAATGTCACTGTCAAAATAACAGGACAGTGGTACAAAACATTTTATCATTTTTGTTTTTGTAATCATCTATGAAATTAAAGTGAATTAATTACAAGAACTAGGTATGCAAACAAAATACCGTTGCCAAACAATGTTTTATGTAGTGATAATTACCCCTTTTAAGTCCACTGCTAGACGTAGGCCTCCCAAAATCGATTTCCACTCGAAACAGCTTACAGCCGTTTTCATCCAAAATGTGGCTAGATATGCTACAATTATGAATCTATGAATGAGAGTTGTAATATTAGTGTTGTTGAAGATGTAAAAAATGTGAAAATGTTTGGATCTCCTGCATTGTTACCAGTATCATAAAATATTTGATACCAGAAAAATCTCCTTTTTTTAATAACTTTGTTTAAAACCGAAAATTTATAAAAATAATTACGGTATGATTATTTATTAATTATTATTTCTTAAATTCAGTACGTAAAATAAAATAGAACTGTCGCCATTTATGTGAATTACCATTACGAAGATATTTTTTTGATATGTTATCCCCTTTGTTTACATAAATGATCTGAATTTGAGACTTCGGGTATAGAAAATAATACTTAATCACACACACTTACATATCGAAATAATATTTTTTTAATTTACTTTTAAATCTATTTAAATACACAGCAGTAGTATATATAATGAAGTGAAAAAGAAAACTATCACAGCTAAGTAAGCTTTACAAGTTACCGAGTAATAGTCGACCAACATACATTTATAGTTGAAAAACATGTCTCCCAACGTTAAGTTTATACTTGGGATAAATTCATCTCAATTACGGAACCCTTCATTGTGCGTGGTGCGACACGCACCTGGCCGTTTTTTTATAATATCACCGGTGACGTTTTTTGTGATTTCAGTCGACGGATAAAAATCTTGGAAGCAATCTAAGTACGAAATCAATAGTTGTCAGTCGGCTAGAACATAGTTCAGTGGTTCGTCTAATAAATTGGCGGTTGGTAATGGCAGGAGGAAGTTGGGGGTCGGGCGTTTTACGAGTCGACTTAATTGAGTTTTCGAAAGAGGCTGCCACTCGTGAATTTGCAGAACACGATAGGTTTCGAGAGAGTTGTGTTCAGTCTTCCGACACATTAAGGGTGACTTTCACCAATGCAATTGAACACGTTCAACACATATAATAAAAAGCGCGTTCCAAAGCTGTAAGTGTCAAAATTGTTGTGGAATGACAGGGAAACCGGTAGGAATGGGGTTGTGTGAAACCGTCGCCCCTGGTCAGGGCCTCAAGTCTGCTATTACAATAGTGTCAGAATGGTCTCGCCATTGTGAGTATTTGACAGATTTGCCATACAAACACTGTCAAATACTCACAATGGCGAGACCATTCTGACACTATTGTAATAGCAGACTTGAGGCCCAGCACGACAACAACAAAGACTCTAATTGAGTTTACTATTACTAAATAATAGAGTACATACATAGTCAAATTGATAATTTTGTTTGTGTAGTGATTCGGTATATTTGGTTCTACTACTTGATCATAGAAGGCGTTAAATTAGGAAAAGTAAAGGAATGATTTAAATATTTGAGATGTTATTTTGAGTTTATTAGAACTAAACAATTCTTTCTTTTGCTTCCCTGGAATTTGAAGCTTCGTTACTGCGGCTGACATCTCTTGAACGCGGTTTAGAAGTACTGATCGCGTTCAGTTTTATTGGCAACTTAGCCAGCAGTGCTATACATTATAAATCTGACCGTGAAAACCTAGGTGAAGTGAGCTTGAATTAATGAACTGTCAATAGATAAAACTATGAATCTAGACATCTGCGAGTCTCTGTCTATATATAAGAAGTGTATAATAGATTTAATCTAAGTATATCTCAATGTTATATTACAAAAATTTATGTCCTTTAAAATTTTATGAAATTTTCAATATGTTACCTAATTATTAATAAGTTAATTTTGTTAGCTTAGTTTGTAACTATATTGTGCATGCTGTGGTCTTCTATAAGTGAAGGAGTACACCTGCTTAGTACCTGATGTTGCCCTTTATTTATGTGTCATGTATTGTGTACATCTTTTGTTGGAGATCAATATATAGTGTCAATCCCTAGTCTCAGATGGAATGACAGTTCACTTCGAGATCACTTCACCTAAGGTTTCACGGTGATATTTTTACTGAATCGACCGGCTGGTTAGATAGTCACCTTTGGCTTTATGACAATATTAAAATGGCACATCTATTTTCAGTGCGATGCTTTATAGTCTGATCGTAAATTATCGCCGTCGCGCCTATGCCTTCAGTTTATGACAGCACGTTTAAATATATTGTTGGCACAAGTATACATCAATGTTTATACTAGCCGCATTCAATAAAATTTCTTTATAATTAAACCAGTGGAGGTGGGACTAGATACATTTGAGGCCATGAGAGCCAGAGTGGCCTAAAAAATTGCTCTAAACTTACCTCGGAAGCAGTTTTTCAAAATAAAATCAGGATTGATAAAATTACTGTTAGGCCACTCTGCCTCTCAGAGGCCATGATAGCCAGAGTGACCTAAAAAACTTCTTTAAAATTACCTCGGAAGCATTTTACTAAATAAAATCAGTATTGAAAAAAAATACTGTGTGGTCACTCTGCCTCTCAGAGGCCATGATAGCCAGAGTGACCTAAAAAACTTCTCTAAACTTACCTCGGAAGCATTTTTCAAAATAAAAGCAGTATTGAAAAAATTACTGTTAGGACACTGCCTCTCAGAGGCCATGATAGCCAGAGTGACCTAAAAAACTTCTCTAAACTTACCTCGGAAGCATTTTTCAAAATAAAATCAGTATTGAAGAAATTTACTGTTAGGACACTCTGCCTCTCAGAGGCTATGATAGCCAGAGTGACCTAAAAAACTTCTCTAAACTTACCTCGGAAGCAGTTTTTCAAAATAAAATCAGTATTGAAAAAAAATACTGTGTGGTCACTCTGCCTCTCAGAGGCCATGATAGCCAGAGTGACCTAAAAAACTTCTCTAAACTTACCTCGGAAGCATTTTTCAAAATAAAAGCAGTATTGAAAAAATTACTGTTAGGACACTGCCTCTCAGAGGCCATGATAGCCAGAGTGACCTAAAAAACTTCTCTAAACTTACCTCGGAAGCATTTTTCAAAATAAAATCAGTATTGAAGAAATTTACTGTTAGGACACTCTGCCTCTCAGAGGCTATGGTAGCCAGAGTGACCTAAAAAACTTCTCTAAACTTACCTCGGAAGCAGTTTTTCAAAATAAAATCAGTATTGAACTAATTACAGTTAGGCCACTCTGGCGCTCATGGCTTCATTTTATAGCACTAGTTTAAGTAAGCTGCTCTGCAATGAGGAATTAATTAAGACACATTTCATTCAGGTTGTGAATAAATTTGAAATAAACTGGAGCAAAAAGCGGTTTGTATCTCGGGTAGAGATAATAATAACACAATGGAAGATGTAACTACTGTACAATATGAATACGAATTTATGGGTCAGTATTATCATCAAAGATTCGGATGACTTATTTTACTTTTGAACAGGGCATACCCATATTCCACAAATAAACAATCTATTGGTACTCGAAACAGCTAGCAAAAATCTGAATGTTTTAAACATAAATCTTTTTAAGAATACGTTGCCCCACACTAGGAATAACTTTCTCGCACCACTTTGCCCTGTCTCCGAGAAACTGCCGTTTTATAGCCTAGACGTATCTGCTCGCCATTTTATGGTTTTAGAACAGGAATGACAAAAGAGTTCAACTAACTAGTTCGATGATAAATTATAAAATTCATAGAGCGTGTTTTTATTTTTGCTTATGGCATGAAATATCGGCACAACGTTACGCAGAGCGCATAAAAAAGCAGCTTGTTTCTCTGGCTCTTCCCTACAATAACACCAACCGTCTGAAACAACCAGTATCTATATTATTTCAACAAACGAGATATTGCCGCGGCATACCACTGTGCAAGTGGCGAAAGACGAGCATAAAGTTTTAAGTCGTCTTTAGCCTTCAGTAAATTAGAGACAAAGAGATTAAACTTCCTAAATAAAACAAAATGTAAGGGAGTGCGCGAAGAATGTGGATGTATATTCGTACAGTGCCATTATGTCGAAACCGAAATGGAAGAGGCGGGCTCTGAATTATAAGATGATTTAGATTCTGTGAATAATCTTAAAACGTATTCTTTTAACGTCTAGGCATCCAGATTGTTATTTCCAGTAAAAGATTTTGGTGCGGAGTGAATACATTTTGAGCGGGATAAGTATTACGTTCACTTACTTCGCTGAACGGTGAATAATGGTATGAAGAACCAAATGACGTCAACAAAATTCAGGTCAATAAAATATTTGTTTGCTTGCAATCAATTGCATTACCAGTACAATCTAGCTGAAACTCCATTTTGCACTACAGCACTCAAGAAACCATCCCGTACCTAGGTCGATTATCTACTGCATTTCTCGTTCCACATAGTTTTGTTGAATAGATTCTTCAGAAGGCTTTCATTTATGTGCACGAAAGAGTGTTTACAAGGGGTTTAAAGTGATATGGCGATCATTGTTCTGGGAAAAAGCTATTTAGCTTTCTAAGATACTATGCTTTCACAATAGAAAGATACGGTGGCATAAAATGAAACTGGAGCATCGTATACTTGAGTTTTCATAATAGGCAACATTGTCCTTTGGGTGTGCGCTTGTCGTTAAGCCAGGCAAATATGCGATATTGTTGCTATGTGTACGCAGTTCGCAGCCAGGGGCGGTCCACACGGCTGCACCACATTGTGATTTACACGACACTGGCCCCAAAACACCTCTCCGTTTATGGCCAGACATTTCGGGGAACGGCGATTTATTTGTCTGGCTGTAGATAGATTGTTATCAACCAGCATTCAAGTTTTATTTGCAGCCAAATTGATGTATGTATATTTGATGCTACGCGTCCGATATTAGTTGGATGAAATTGAAATAGCCTACGGAAAAGTCCATTAATACGGAAATGAAGCGTGCACGTTAAAAGCGCCAAAATGGAAAAGCATTTCAAACGGATTTTTTAAGAAACTTGATAGAGAATCGTGACCCCAGTTTATCAAGTTACTGATCTCACTAAATCGTAACTTTTTAACGAAGTTTGGAAATAAAACTGAATAATAGAATACAAGTTTTATAATATTTCTCTAGACTACTTGTTCCACGCAAAGTTTTACTGAGAAAACGACCAAACATATCAATGTCAAAGTAAATACCGCTTAATATGTAATACATTAGTGTGCAAATTGGGGAGGCATTTATGTATACCAGCACAATGCCTGTCTAGACGAAGCACTGAACCGAACGTAACCTACCACCGACACTGATTTACATATAGATATCGGGATCACTTGGGATTCCGGGACACATGTCGCAAAATCCTATGAGATTTATGCACAGAACAGATAAAAGAGATTATTGTCTGTTAAATACATGAAATTTTGTAACCTGTCCACATGTAATAAATGAAAAGGTATATTGGTAGCAAGACAGACGACAAAAGATGGAACAAATAGGCAAATTTCTACTTAAATATTTGCGATTCGATTGGGTCCAAACTAGGGATGCATCCGATACCGATGCCGATATATCGGCGATACTCGAAGTTTGCAGATAAATCGACATTGGCGATATTTTTATGGCCGATTATTATGGTTATTTGTTCTTTTTATAATAATTAAAAAAATAACCTGACTTGTGTTTTATTTATTTTACCTTCATTTTTGAATTCAAAAGCGTATCGGTATCGCCGATATTTTTATAAGAGCATCGGTATCGGTATCGTATCGGCAAAAAGGCGTATCGAGGCATCCCTAGTCCAAACCTCATTTTGCTCTACTGGCTTTTCTTGGTATATTTTAAAGTCTCATGTGATTGAAATTGTACTTTCAATTTAAACTGATGGAAAATACAATGTGCACTTAAACTTCATGTACGTGTTCACTACCTATAACCATCAGACATTCTGAATAACTGAAATCATAATTCAATATACACTGAAATCCATTCTCAAAATACTTCTCGGTAATAATTTTGTAACACGGCAACAGAAGTATTATTCGTGGAACTTCGCATGGGATTCCGAGCTGCATTTTGCACATTACGGGGATATTGCAGCGATACTGGACATTATAGTCAGACGCCGTTAAACTGATTTATGATAGTCTTTCCAACATTTATGTTCTGGAATCATAAGCACTGGGTTTAATGCACTTTTTTATTAGGAGGCAGTAAAAAATGTAAATAACTTTGTTGCATTTTCATGGAATAAAATGTTTTTCATATGGAAATTAAGGTATACACGTAAGGGTGAGAAAATTCCAAGTATAAATTTACTTTTCATGTTTAATTGTTTCTGTTTGCTAAGCAAATTTCAACTTAATTCGTTCAGTAATTGTCCAAATCGTTTCAGCAATTAGAATGCAGACAGAAAAAGACGAATTAGAAGGACGTGAGTGTTTAGTAGTAGACTAACATCCAGAAGAACGTGGTTAAGGGGAATGCGCTTAGTTAGCCCGCGAAACGCAAACTTTCTTATGTTTTTTGCTATTTGTAGGTAACCGGCATGAGTCGTGAGCACAAACTGACACCTGCGCAGTAGTACATTTTTAGGTCTCTTTGGCGGAATGAAGAGCCGGAGGGCGCCGAGCTGCGTGAGATCGGTTCGTCAGCCGATACTCGTCGTCTATTGGACTCTCGCGTGTCATTTTTATTTAGCCGAAAGCGTACATGCGCGAGCTTGCCCCCACTACTGCCCATCTGTGTTCACGACTGGTGCCGGTTATTATATCAGGGTTGTGTTGTCTGTATCTGGGCCTGCAAATTGCAAAAAGCGTAAGAAAATTTGAATTTTGCGGGCTACCCTGACGCTTTCGCCTTAAGGCCCAGATATATGCCAGTGACCTTGAGTCGTTAGCTTGCGTGTTCTGTACTGAGCTCACGCAACGCGTCGTACGTCTAGCCAGTAATAGGACTCGCCCATCCAGGAGTGCTGTCGCAAATAATACGCATTATTAATTTATTATACATAAAACAAAAGGTATTTTAATAAAACACGTATACTTAAAGATCAATAATTAAATTATCTTTAAAAAGGTGAAGGTTTCAAAAAAATACGGTTGATGGATTTTGCGTGATTCTCAGTTTTTTATCCGAGTTAGACATAACTTTACAAATTAATTTCACTATGTAATGTAAACATAATCTCAAATATTCATATATTAAGTTATTAAGGAAATGCTCTTATTTAACATATATTTTTTCCAAATCATTAATACTACTCGTTTAGACGTGATCTTCAGTATAAAATCATTAAAAGTCGGTTATTGATCGCCTTAAGGAGTATATGAAAAGCATGCTATATCGATGCAGAACATGCATGTTTGTATTGTTCTGATGCAATCACAAGCCTTGCAGTTGAAAAACATAGGTAGTACGAAAGCAATGGGCTTGCCAATCTGCTGCTATTTATGTCCCATTGTGGCCCATATTAAAATGGAGCACACAGATGTGCGTAGTTAGTTTCAATTGATACCCACGAGGCTAACGTTTCGACTGCAACATGCGAATGATTTTATGAGGTTACAATTGAGAAAACATTATTGCTTAAATTGAATTTTAAGTCCGAATCACCGTTAAAATTAAATGATAATATTAAAATTACGTACAAAGGCTAGGTAGAGGACTTCGGACCTGATTTATTGATTCAGTAGAAATACTTCGGTGTCTGTACCTTGCAGTGGCGAGGCTTGAGATTTCGTAGCACGGAAGCCTTACTAATAAATTTAATATTATTATTGGAATATTACGAACCGAATAAAATTCAATTGAACAGGTGATAAAAATAAAATAAAATGCGTTTTATTCCTCTATTTCGTTCTCGCCGATGCATGTCTGTTTCGGTCATAGTCATAACCGTAAGCCGTGGCCACGTTACCTTAAAAGTGACATCAAATCAGAATACAAAATGTTTATTTGATAGGATATCTACGGTACAATAGATGTTACAAATATTGGTTCCAGCATACCCTGCCATAGTATGGCGTACAAATATTTCTATACATAAAACAAAGTCTATATTACTAACCTATTAATTAGTTATGAATAATAATAAATTAGAGAATTAAATATGAATGTATAGTAGTTAATTAATACAGATTGAGATTGTATTGTAGTAATAATAATAACTAATCATGAAATTATGTATTTTTTGTATGTGGTGGATTAAAGGCTATTTTTACTTTATTATATTATTAACGATTTATCCTCAAAGTATTCTTGGACACTGTAATAATTTTCTTCTAATAACAGTCTGAACAATACCTTTTAGAAAAACGGCAATGGCAAATCTTGAGTACTATTTGGCAAATGGTTATTTATAATAATTGCTATGCAGTATTTCTTTTAAATAGCATTAGTTTTATGTATTTTTCATCATGACGGGATCACTATTGTTTCAATATTATGGTGTATTAAATACCTGTAGTATATCTATATTATTTGATAATCGTAGATAGTAGGTACTCAATGTGCTATTTTTCAATGGTGGTAGGATGTTGCTCTTCCGATCGTCCGAAGGGAAGCCGGTAGGAATAGAGTTGTTAGCGCGCTACGCCTCTGGTACTTTGGCCATTTGCTTCGGGTCTATACGAAACTCCGCCGTATAGCGCCCTATCATTAGCGCCCAAGACTGGCCGTGGCTTTAGATCCTAAAACCACAGCCATAGCTCGAAAGTAAATAAAATATATGTCTGCTCTCAACGTTACCTACGCTTTTTTTTCGAACTAAATGGAGAATTAAACGAAAATTTTAGCCTTTCGCAACTTACTGCCTGTTAAATATTCATAATGATTATATTCGGCTATGAAGTTAAGTAAAACGTAAAAAAGAGTATCGTTCAATACCACTTACTTATTTAAATTAAAGCCGCAATGGACGGCGTTACAGGAACTTTTTTGACCTGAAAAGATAAAGAAAACGGCATTATGTAAATGAGATCTTTTTAGAAATTAACACGAGAATTTATAGCTGCCTTTGAATGGAATTAATCTTGAGGTACCCTTAATTTTAATTTATATTACAGAGAATGTTCTTACGTACTTGTCGTTGTGATACCGTTCTCGTTGATAGCTGTGATAATCTATACTTAGACTTCATTTATTTTCTTTACTTATATAGTTAGTATGTATGTATCTATGTATCTATTATAAAGCATATATCTGTGTATCTATTATAGGATATTGTGCTGTTATACTTTTTATTTGCACCAATGACAACCCCATTTTATGTCCACAAATTCACTATCCATGCCAAGGTTGCCTGGAAGAGATCGCAGTATGCGATAAGGCCGCCCATTGTATATTTTATAGTGTTTATGTTTTCCTTTTTTTTTGTAATGTGTTATCTGATGTACAATAAAGCATATATAAATAAATAAAATAAATGTTCAAAATCACGTTCATGAATACTTGAAACTTGGGTATCTCGCTATTTCACGACTTTGGTGCTTATTTTTGTGAGAAACTTTTCAGGATTTGTGGGAACAAAAAAGCGAAGATAGACTTTCTTACTCAGACTTGCTCTTCTCTTAATAAATGATTGGATGATTCTTTTTACTTTAAGAGTTCTTACAATGTTTTTCGTATTTCTAGAATTCATTTAGCAGGTATTATGTCATAGGACGTAGATACTCTCGTTGTGTTCGTAGTATAACAAAACAAACCTTTGTTCAACACTGCAAATAGCATTTAGCACTGGTCCGTGGCTTTATTACAAGTTTGTTGGACAGTCGACTTCTCGGTGCTACATCCGTTGCCTGCCAACTTTACCCCTAGCCTGACTCAATCCTGACCCAGTTCGGGATACAACAGCTACACTATGAATAAAATCATTGGAATATTGTTTCAGTTATGTATTTACATTGTGAGAGGTGTAGCTGCTGTTAGCAGAAAGGCCAGTGTGGCTCGAATTGCATCAGTTGCGTTCCATATTGAGTTAATGATCGTGTTACGCTTATTATGTCATGAAGGCTGTTCTTTGCAAAGGTACTGTCGATATTTCCCCCAATATGACCTTTACAAGTTGCGCGGGACGTTAAGCAACTGGTTTACTCCACTTTTTTGTCAAGTTGGATGTAGGTTTTGAACGCAGACATCTCTGAAGCTTATGAATATCTTATACCAGTAACCGTGTGAGTAGTAGTGGAAGCAAACTCATAACAATACATTGCGGTTCAGTACTCATGGTACGCATTTTAATTCTTTCAGAGACCACTAGGGGCGCTGTACAGTATTTCATACATATTATTTACGGAGACGCTAGCGAGTATTGGCTGTGCAAACTCATGGTAGAGCTAGATCCACTTGCCAAGTGAGATGATTTAACATTTATAACAATATTAGCTTTTGCCCGCGGCTCCGCCAGCGTGGATGTCGGTTATCGCGTAAAAAAGTAGCCTATGTCCGTCTCCATATCCCAGGCTATATCTCTGCCAAATTTCATGACGATCGGTTCAGCGGTTTAGGCGTGAAAACGTAACATACAGACAGACAGACAGACAGAGTTACTTTCACATTTATAACATTAGTATGGATGTTTCAAAGATAGTGACACATTATGTAGATATAGAAGACATTCCGGTAAGGAAGTTTTCGGAGCTAATAATGAATCCAGATCAGGTGCCGTCAGAAGTTCTGCTTTAGGCTTTCCTCGTAAGGGACAAAGAGAATAAAGATTTAGATTGAATTTCATTACAATAGTCATTGCTAAGGACAGTCAAGGGACTGAAGATGAGCTCATTTGTATTCAGTTCGATAAAGGATGAATAATAAAAGCGAACCATATGCGAGTAACTTTTATAGTTTAACTCCAATTTAACGAAGAATGATGTCATCTGGACAAATAGGGCGAGAATTAGATAGTGGCATTAACTATTGTCATTGTGTTACATATCTACTATATTTTATTGTAGGCTAATACCGAGCAGTTGTGTCAATATAGATATTACCTACACGCCTTGTAGTACTCTTCCAAAATCAATACAAATTTTATAAAGAGTATAAAATTAGTAGACAGTTATAATATATAAACTAGTAGTAATGAAATTTGAATTTGGAAGGAATGAGACGACGTCACGCAATACATTCTTATTTACTTCTCGCTTTTTTTCCAATTCGAATGAGTTTTAAGTTTATTCGAATAATTTGAATGACTTCTACAATCGAATCATTCGAATAATGTCATTCACAATCGCCCATCTTTATAAAGAGGTCAAAGTTTGTAAGTTTGTATGTAGGGGCTAATGTCTGAAATTACTGAACGGATTCTGAAAACTATTTTTGTATTTGATAGCCCAATTCCTGGAGAAGGTTATAGGCTATTTATCATCACGCTGCGACCAAAAGGAGCCGGGCAAAAAAAAAAATTGGTTGTCTGTTAAGTTGGTTTACGGACGATAGTTTAACGTGACAACGTCATAACAAAACATTGATGCGGCGCAAGCGTACAATGGGCGTAACGGGACAATGAGAGTAACGGGACAATGAGCATAACGGGACAATGAGTCATCTTTTTCGTGCATGCAGCCGGCGTTCATCGATTTATTAGACGTTGTCACGTCAAAAAGTCAGAAAGAACGCTATGTGAAAACGAAGTAATAGAGCGGGTGGTAAACGGGATGTTACGCGGAGGGTCAGAACTTAGTATCTATATAACTTGGTTGCAATCGTTCTAATAGCCAATATTTAGTTTTTAAAATAGAAGAATATACAAAATGTTAAAGCTCTGTTGGATAAATCGCATTTCGTGATGCACCTATATTTCATAAACCTTGTAAATCAAATTCAGATAGAACGAGCGAACGTTTTATGATTCTACTATACATCGAAGATTTACATTGAAATGTTTTCTTTATGAGCTTCAGCCAGTGCATCTACCACGGAGAGTAAATATTAAAGTTAGACAGCGAAATGCGATATTGAACTGAAAACGACAGGCCCAATTTGGAACAATTCTATTGGAAAAATAAAAGGAGAAACAAGTTAATATCGGGTGTCATAAACAGGAGGTACTAACAAATTAACAGCGTGCAGCCGAGTGCATGTGCAAAACGATTCGTGTGTAACCGTCCGCTTATCGGCACCGCCCGCACCGCGACTACCATTTAAAACCTCCTCGCATATTCATTCCGAAAACTTTCGCAATTCCCTTTGGTTTGCAGCGCCTCTAAATTTATGTAAAGCGCTTTTTGCTTCTACGTTTACTGTAAACAGCCGTTATATACTCTTTTGAACGAGTTAATTGCAAAATATTTCATTTCTGTGCTTTCGCTTTGTAGGGCCGCTGGCCAAGGTGTGAGATTTTGAACGTTATATTTGTAAAACCTCGAGATAAGTTTAATTCAAGGTTTATGATTCAGTATGAGCTCATGTCAGTTAGCATGCGTGAATCATTATTTGTATAACTACGCAACGGTGGTCTGTATCAGATACTTTCGACACAGTCATGGATTACCGTGGAATAATAAGCTTTTGTGCGTCCTTCGAGTACCTTCCTTATTTATAAATACTTGAGGTACTCTTATCATAGACGTTTCATAAGTCTATTACCATGCCGTCTACCGATGCCGCCAGGCTCGTTTTATTTAGAGGAAATGACAGTGACAGATAACAGTAATTAATGGTGCCGAACCCCGGGTTTTTCTTCAATCTCCATTAACAGTTGTGTCGAAAGCTAAATTATGTATTTTGCCGACTAAATTCAAAGGTCCAGCGGACCTATTCCTTTCCAACGTTCTACAGATTAGTTAGGTAATCTAGAGACATTAAATTTTCTATAGATTACCAGACAAATTTGTCAAAATACATAGTCAAAAAAGGTTGACCGTCCCGCGTCGAATTAACGAAGTGTCACCAAATATTTCATACAATTACAATTTACGAGTGAACCGATAAATCCTTACAACGTTTTAATTGGCCGTAAATCGATAGCAGCTGTTACAAAAATATAAGGGCCAATTTAAAAGAAATTGATAATACGGGTACTGTAGTAGGTAGGTATTTGTAAACGGTCGTTTAGATTCAGTTTATTGGTACTTCACACTAATAAAGGTATGACTCAATTAATTTCTAGCGATACGCCGCTATCGAGTGCCGGCAGTCTAAATTTGAGGTCTATAATATCCAATTTTCACCTCGTTTATTGGGGTCATAGAGTAATATAAGTACAACACGTTTCAACGGTCTATGGCTACCAGTTTTACTTTCGAATGACCAGACACTGCACTTTTATGTCATTGATTTTAGTATAAAGCTTACAGTTTAATGGCGCCATATATAAAAGGGAGAACTATCAGTTATTTATATCAATGGAGAGAAACGGTAAGCCAACACTGTTATAAAATAAAATAAGTTCAGCAGACCGTAGATAATTACAAATGGACGGCCCAAATTAATATATTACCGATGGATGTTGCGACACCGTCGAATGTCGATACTCTGTGAGTGTGACACTGCGCAGAGATGGTATGGTGTGCAGCTGCGGAGGAAGGGCAGTGATGTCATCTGGGCCGCCGGTCAATATTGTCGCCGTTCCATCGCTTGCGCAACCTTTATGGAGTTTGTGGGCTCGTTTTATGGAGATGTAAATTACCCAGTGCCGGTGATAATGACGCTGCACAACCACTGCATTTCTATAAAAGCATATAAATATTTGCCTTCGTAGGTTTGTGTGTAAAGATACGGATAAGCGATAACGATAATCGGGTCTCGGAAGCTAAGAATGGATGCGGTAAACATTGCCACATGAACACTACAACAACGTGTGCGTAATCGCCCACGTTATTTTATTATTCGATTTAAATCACGAGTAACGCGAGTTAGAGCAAGCAACAAAAAACATAACTGCTTCGTCAGCTCGGATTCCAGGAGGTCGATCCCCGCTTATCGGTTAGGTAAAAAGGAAATTGACACCGAATATATCTCACTGTCAGATAACGTACAATGTATGTAGAAATTATATTGTGAATCGGTACGTTGAAGCGCGTATTTCGCAAGCGCAACTTCGCATAAGTTTGATATATGAGATTTTCGTCAATGTCGACGTGAGCATGAACAGTGAACACTAGCTCAAGTAACAAGATCTCAGCGTAAAATTACGTGCGTGCTGATTGTCGGCTTGATTGACAGAATGAGAATGAGTGCGAGGGAAATAGCGCTGCGTTGTAGTGAAATTGAGACAAAGACTTGTTTCATGTATATTTTGCCTCGTCCGCAAAAATCGACATTGACTGGCTGTTATTTGAGCCTCTAGGCGATATCGAGTTTCACCCTCAAATAGGTAGATTCATGAACGACTTTTTACAAAAGCCATGCTTTATTTGCATTGAAACGAAATGCTAAACGAGAAGCTAAATGAACTGAAGTAAACACGTGAACATTCACAGTGTGTAGGAGCAATTTCAATTACAATAAATGTACCTATTTCAATCAAAGAAACTCAATTACGGCTGAACACGCCAAGGCCGATGTCATCTCGGTATCTAAAGTGTGGAGCTCAGTGTTTCCATTTACGTTTTTTATTTTTCCCCAGTTTCTTAGTGAATTATCCCTAACATACCCTAAAAATCTTCAAAATTCCTTGGTTTGGGGAGCATGATTATCCATACTAATCCTAATATAAAAATGTGAAAGTAACTCTGTCTGTCTGTCTGTATGTTACGTTTTCACGCCTAAACCGTTGAACCGATCGTCGTGAAATTTGGCAGAGATATAGCCTGGGATATGGAGAAGGACATAGGCTACTTTTTTACGCGATAACCGACATCCACGCGGGCGGAGCCGCGGGCAAAAGCTAGTCCATACTAATATTATAAATGTGAAAGTAACTCTGTCTGTCTGTCTGTATGTTACGTTTTCACGCCTAAACCGCTGAACCGATCGTCATGAAATTTGGCAGAGATATAAGTCTGGGATATGGAGAAGGACATATACTACTTTTTTACGCGATAACCGACATCCACGCGGGCGGAGCCGCGGGCAAAAGTTAGTAATAAATAATATGCAGAAGCATATCATTCCACTTATTTAATACCTAACATAAAATACCTACAAAACATTCATAAATTTACACGATCAGAAGCCATTTTTCTTCTTTACTTAATGTTGATCTTGATGATCCTAAATTTTGAGGCGAAGAAGGTGGTTGGGCTTGCTCATCATCGTCTGCCATTTTTAATTAAAGTTACTTTCAAACGAATAGGTAACTATTAGAACATTAAAATATTTTATCTATGGTTCCGCGACCTGTTCGTGATGCAGAATGAAAAATATAACAAATCTAGGTTATAAAATGCGACTTAGTTCCGATGTTGTCTTTAATCATGGTAATACTACTATAAGCAATAGGGTTACCCAACTCAAATTCAATTTTCCCAAAAATTCCCTAAATCCCTGACAAAATAATTTATCCCTAAGACACGCAAAATGTTGGTCCTTTACCCAAAAAGTGGAAACACTGGTGGAGATAATCCTGTCTTGCCAGGCGGTCTGTGGGCGCGGCTCTACGCGCCGCCGCCGGTGGTTCTTGGCAAATTAATCGGTGTGACTGAACTGTCATGCACTCGACTCGACTCGCGATTCGTCATATGCATCGCACTAACCCGACTGGTCGCGCTTTACTGGTACTTCGACCTCTTTCGGTTGCATGCTTTGTTAAAACATAAACTCGATTCGATTAGGTAATTTAGTTAATCCGTTTGCTCTTTGATCGTTAGTCTGGAGACTCGAATTAAAAAGGTTGTTTTATTCATGTCCTTTTTACTTAAAGGTTAGATAATATGATCTATGCGAATTATGTATGGCTCGCACAACCTTCAATTCAGAGAACTTAATGGTTATTACGTCACGAGAAACTATCTGTGTGATGTTGGAACGGTAAGACACAAGAAACTTCGCAGTAACGAGGGCGAGATAACAAACGTTTTCTCTTGTTCAAGGGGATAAAGTTTTTATTAAATATTCATTGCTCCCGTTGCTCGTGATAATTCTTATTGAGGATTTCTTTTACGACTTAGCTCTTGTTTTCTTTATTTCCATAATGTAAGTAACAATACATTATGTCCGGATTGCAGGTAAAATGCACCAATACCTACCATTAAACTTACGGAAGCTCTGTTTGTGCATTTTGTTCCCTGCTGCTCTGGCCAAAGATTCTTGAGGGTCAACAGGTATTAGTTTAACGGTTCAACCTCAAATAAAATCAATCAAACAATCTATATTCAGGAATTTGTCTCAACCAATGTAGACAGACAGGGCAGGGCACATCGCTCACAGAACAGATGACCGTTGGGGCCGAAAGGTTCTGTAGTGGCGACTGCGTAGGTACCGGAAGACGTAGCGTTGGAACGCCTCTCACAAGGTGGACCGATGACCTGGTGAAGGCCGCAGGAATCCGCTGAACCGGTAGAAGTGGCGGTGCTTGGGGGAGGCCTATGTCCAGCAGTGGACGACTTTCGGCTGAAATGATGATGAATGTAGACATGACTTGACATGAGTCCTGAACCATTTCTATTCAGTGACAAAATAACTGCTTCTATTAAACAAACAAAAGCTCATTTATAACATGATACCGGAATGTAGCTCGCCAGTTCACCTAACATAGATCATGTGCACCGTTCACTAGACACGGCAACGGCCGATTAACACTCATTACTAAGACTATTACTAAAGCGCATAGCGAATGCTATACTACAGCCCTATATTAGATAATGGCGCTTCCAGTTCAGTCGGGTTAATAGGATTAGTGCGTGCTATTTTCCATTGTATGTTTCAATGAATTAGTTGACTTAATTAATTGTTGTTATGTGAATATTGTAATGTGGTTTTAAAGGTTAGACGTGTTGGTTTTAATAGCTATTCGTTTTTTTTTTTTTTTAATTAAATTTATTAGTTTATTTTTAACTTTCAACCATCATTCTCATTTCTTTCTTAAAATCAACATAATAATATATTCTTTTTGTATAATATCACCTTACGAGCTCTTAATTTCCGTAAGGGTTTATAGTGTCTAAGTGGCAGTAGAACACTGACTCCTAAGTCACAATTATTCCTAATTTAGGAGTCAGGGTTTCAATTTTTGTGCGCCTTTAATTATTGTGAACTTTCGCTAGATATTAAGCAAACTGTAAGGACTTGTATCAATAAAGTATTATTATTATTTTATTTATATATGTCTAGATATCTCGGGACCCTGGGGTCCCGGACCTTTGGAAGGCGTACGAGGGGCCAAAGCTAACTCGCAGAGGCCCGGGAGACGCCTTTTAATTAAATGAGGCACCAACCGACGATTATCCCTGTACGCACTATGAAAGTGCACCCAAGGACAACCCCCGGTTGGTGTAGGACTATTGCAGGATATGGAAAAGAAATATATTGGACTATGGGTTTGGGTGGTTAAAATGGACTGGTTACCTAAAACTATGAAAGGACTATGGCCCCTGCCTGATCAATGTTTTATTATACACGGATAAAATGGCAGGGGGTGACTTGCACACTCAATAATGGGCCCCCGAAAACGGTCGCTAGCACATAGTGACGTAGCGACAAGGGGGCAACATGGCCTGAGGTGCTCAAGGAGTGGAGAGGTATTCCACGGCTCTCAGAACAATCCCAGAGCCCGGAAGATGGTCAAGATCCCTACAAGCACTTACTGGAATACTTCCTTCCACCGAGCACGTTTACTCTTGCGAATCTCCACTCAAGCCAGCCAATAAAGGCAAGAATGAGGTGGGAGCTCAGTTCCTCGTCAGTGTTCACTCCAGCCGGCCAATAAAGGCAAGCCAGAGATGAGGAACATGACTTCTCCCGGGAGATAGGGTCCGTGGGGTCGCAACTGCCCACCAGCTCGCCACATGCTGCCCTGCGGGTTTCTGTATCTCTCATGGTCTGGCTTCTCACCCTAGACATGTTACAGTAAAGTAAACTCTACCGGCACAGACCTAGAGTTCGGAGCGCGCAAGCCCCACCACGACGTTAACGTAGAGATACGGCGGTGGGGTATTATTATTATTATTATCATTCATCTATAGGACCAGCAAAGTAACGAAACTATACGCTTAATATTATTATTAAAATAAACGGGATATTTACCATGTTTATTAATTGTTAAATATCCCGTTTATTTTAATAATAATATTAGTGACCATGACAGTTTAAAAACTTGTATACGCTTAATCATAAGTAGTATGTGGATAAAGAATTCCAAGTAAAACAATAAGTTTAATTAGTGCCCTAACTCGAGTATAAGTTAATTAAATTCCGTAAAACTTGAGATTATTTGCCGAACCAGAGTTACTTAGAAATTAGATAACATTAATTAAGAAATTATATTCACATCGGTACTTTAATAATCAGTTTTCCAACAAAGCGCCGATCATTTACCTACAGAAAATCGATCAGTCAAATTTTTGCCTGCAAGCAATATAATTGATAACTGATTAATTAATCTTAATAGGTAATTTGTAGAACACAATTAAATAAACGTTCTCGTTTAAAACCACACACACGCACTGATTCTAATTATCGATTAACTATGTTGATTAGTTAGTTCATTCACGATAAGTAAAAAGTTGTAACATCAGACATGCGTGATCTAGCGATGAAAATAAACACCAACGAATGGACATACATTATTAACAAGGTATTAATGTCCCTGGATAAGACTAACGACTTCTTCTTTGAAGTTATCAGCATAATGTGAGGTGACTGACATACGCCCCTGCGATCAACGTGGGGGAACAACTCTTGGTTCTCGGATACTAGAGCTGCGCCAATTACTAGTAGAATCTATTCGTTGGTCTTACCGTGAATTTTTGCATGTCCATTGTCGGATTACTGGGTCTAGAATCGTCAGGGGATATAAAAGGGACGTAAAAGGTCGACTGAAAGTTTGCTTAACAAAGATCTCAATTTTCTAGCAGATTTTAACGTAACCCTTGAAGGTAAATACTTGTATAAATAAAGCTGGGACTAGCAAGACAGTTCAATCCCTCTGTGAACAAGTTGTTAGGCATTAAGCCGAGAATTTCTCGGCTACGTAATTAGTATGTTGGCCCCACACACAGCGCTGTAATGCGCTTTATGTACTAACTAAATCGCCCTGAGGATAACATGGAGACACTGTAGACGAGACAGCCGTATTCATTAAAACTCTTCATAATACCTCGCTAAGACCGTTTTGAACTCACAAAATGTTTTAAGAGATACAATTTTTGTGCTTTTAAAATTTTGCAGACTGGAATAATTTTCCTTTGTTAAATGTCAGCATTGTAGTGGCTAACGAAACAACCAATTAAAATAATAAACACGGCTCAATTAAGTCGTTGTTACGGACGCTGGTTGCTGACGCAGATGGAAATGCTTTTGATAGGTAAGTACCAAAGTGCTAGAAACAAACGAACGGTTTAAATCGCGTGTATCGATAAAATATAACTGGTTGAAAAGATGGCTTGTCTAAATAATAGCTCATTTTATCGTCATGCGTGTAATAATCGCGATTATATCTTTGATTAACGTTAATTATCAACGATTAAACTTGATTGACAACTAGAAATGTACGCAGTTTTTTTCCCTTTTAATTCTATTTGCAATCGGTCTTCGGACCATAAGCGAATTCGTTCCATGTCAAATGGCGTTGTGGTGGAGCAGCCAGTGCTGTGCCTCCCACTTGCCTTTTTACCACCGCTGTCGGGTTTAACAGTTCAGTAACTAGTGGGTTTGGAAGAAAGGTTAGGTGTGCCTTGTGTTGTCTTTTGTACCTACTGCTCGATTTTTGAGTTTCCTGATGTAGATAGTCGTAGATTTTGTCGTTCCTATCTAACCAAGGTGCATTTGCTATTGATCTTAGGATACCATTTTGGATTCTTTGCAGGCAGAGTATGTTGGTTTTGCTGGCAACGCCCCATATTGGATTAAGGACCGAGTTGTAGATGAGAAGTTTGTTGTCTACAGAGAGCACAGAGTGTCTTCCCATGAGCAATACAGGTTGCGGAACTTGTGGTTCATCTCGTCCCACTTATGTTTAATGTTAGGTGCATAACTGACAAAGTACACAGATTATGACATTTGTTTTTGTTTATTAAAACTGTTGCACGTTATCCAGAAATCGTCAACTATCTCTAGATAAGAGAAAGTATGCGTAATAAACTAACAACATTGTGTGAATCTTTCATTCTGCGTATTTAGGCGTGAACTGTTAATCTATGACGGACGTCAGATCGACAGCCGATAACCGTTTAAATCATTGTCGATAAACAAATTCCGAAGAAATCGTGGAATCCTTTATACCGTGTTTAGACTATGAATAAACAAATAAGGCCACCTGCTCCGAAATAAAGTAGGATATGCCGGTCACAATCGATACAGAGATGCGAGGTGCGTAGTGCGAACGATGTTCTTACCGTCATTCTGCCTTCGATGTTCGCATTTCGCAGTTAGTTCTCGTGATATCAGTGGAAGCTATCGATTTAATGCTTGAAACTGATTGACTTGACGTGACGTTGGCAGAAAAAACATACTCGAGCGGTGTAGGGTCAAACAAAACTGTCAGAATTCATGCGACGCGACAGTTGAATGATCGTCCCGAATTGGGTGACGAAGAGTGTTTTCGGGAAAAACATGATGTTTGCTTTATTTGTTTTTCGATTACGAATGAAGCTTAAAATAAAATATAAGTATGACGCCGTTAAGTAATTACAAAGACTAAGTTCGTCATTATTATGGCAATGTAGAGCAGTAACGAGATTAAAATGCAGCACGTAAGCAAATAATATAATTTGGTACATAATCGTTATTTGATCAGAGTTTCCTTTCATCGTATGTAAACTTAACTTGGCAGCTCGCAAGCCGCCCCTGGCTAAAGCTACGGGGGAGGATTGTTGAAATTGGATAACACGGTTTGTTGCTTTATGACAAAAGGTTCGCTAAATCTCATTCGATTTTCCAAAATTTCAAAGCAGTATTTATATTTTAAAACATGAGCCAGCCACGAGCCATCTCATCTTAGAAGACCTCTTCACTAGTGAGAGGAATGCACGTAATCGATAAGTGAAAACAACGAAAATAATTTATCGATCTTTTTGCTACTGTAATGACTGGTTAATAACAGCTGCCACGGCTGATCTTAAATTCAGAGACAAAGTGTGGCGACGCTAAAAATTAACTGTCCGGAACGTTCATTTGCGGCAGCAATGAAGAGGAACTAGACTATAAATTAAATAATTTAATTGCTCTAGTGTCATAGAAGAATGTCAATAAATTAAAGATAACTGTTTTTTAAATCATAATTAATGCTTACTTCCTTACAGATGATTCATAGCATTAAATCAAGTAGTACTACAACAACTACTTATCCACATCATAATCTATTAACCTTCTTACTAATTACTTTCTCAAAAATAAATCTAATCATAAAAATTGTTATCAGAAAATGACTGATTAAGAAGTCATCAGATTATAAATCTGATAAATCTGAAATGTCCCACAGTTTGATACAAAACTATAAACAAAACACGGACGAATATTAAACAAGATCCTAAGGCGGCAGTGGCAGGGGTGAAAATGTTCATCACGTAATTGTTATGAGACTGTAAAATTGAAAAGGGGGATTGGAACCTCCGAAATACCATAATGTAATTGGAATGGATTGATTACAGTGCATTTCAGTAAACACGGACTTATTGGGACCAGATTACTGGTTGATTAGAATGATAATGTAGTTGAGGAAGCGTTTGCAGCTTAATTAAAATGGTATTGATAAGATCTCTTCACGGACAAATAAACTGAGAGAATCCTGCGTAGGCAATGGATGTTAGACGAAGCGGTTATTGAATAATTCTCCCACATAATAATTGATTATAAACCAAAGTTATCATAACAATTACACAAAATCTAGAGGATTGTGGAGGCTGATAGTACGTGCTTGTCTTCCTTGTTCGTTAATCTGCCGCAGGAATTTTGTGCTAAGTAGATTTTCCTGAAAATTTGGTAGTCTTAACCCGAATTAACATAGAGATTACGTTAGAAATTCACGTAGACAAACCTCGGCTATTAAGCTGATGTAGCATGAAAGCAAGCCAGTGCTGTATAAGCATTTTCATTGGAAATCTGAGGCAGAATTTCAGATGCGACATAATAAAGATTTGACGGCGTGTAACAGGAATTGTGGCTGTACGTTCAAGTCGGCTGTGCGTGACGGAGTTGCGTGCCTTCTGCGGTCGTCATAGCAACCAACAGTTTCTAACTACCAAGAAATCTACTAGCCAACGCCGGATGGACTTCTAGAGGGTAGTAACTTACATGCAGCATACGTTAACCTATAGTACATATAAATATTGTGGTTGAGTCACGCTCTGCATAATGATTGTAGTTTCATATGCGAGGAGTAAGTTATGGAGTTCCTAATGTGACATAATCATGCATAAAGGGTGATATAATGCCACAGGTGTATCACGATAGAGTACGTCCAGGAAAATAAGAAACGGCATTTTATCCCATGTTATTCTATGTTTTCTATTTACGCTTCTGTATATTCCTTCTGTATGATGGAATTATTATTGTCCTCTTCAGCCCTTAAGGTCCAGATATATATGCCAGTGACCTTGAGTGTTTAGCTTGCGTGTTCTGTACTGAGCTTAAGCAACGCGTCATACGTCCAGGTAGTAATAGGACTCGCCCATCCAGGAGCGCTGTCCCAAATAAGACGCATTTTTTTTATATATATAAAACAAAAGGTATTTTAATTAAACACGTATACTAAAAGATCAATAATTAAATTATCTTTAAAAAAATAAGGTTTCACAAAAATACGCTTGATAGATTTTGCGTGATTCTCCGTTTTTTCCGCGTTAGACATAACTTTACAAATTAATGTAACAATGATAATTAATAAACATAATCTAAAATATTCACATATTAAGTTATTATGAAAATGCTCTAATTTAACATAGGTATATTTTTTCCAAATCATTAACACTACTTGTTTAGATGTGACCTTCAGTATAAAATCATTAAAGTCGGTTATCGTCGCCTTAAAGAACTGATCTATACTCCTGAAATGTTCAAAGATTTAGAACGGACGTGGGATATAAATCTCCGTAAAGGCAATTTTGGACATACCCATTTCATATATGGTACGCTTTGAATTGACTGATCTTAATCCAAAGTGAACCCGATGTGAATGAGCGTCCTCTCAATATATGAAATAGGGCCGGTCTCAATACGCGAATTTTATTAGGGTTCGAATCAATAGCCCTCCACACATATTTCAACCCCTTTTTAAATGTGTATGACGGCAATAAATACTGTAACGTTAATAATGTGGCGTGTGATTGAAAAACGTTCAATTATGGCAAAATTGAAAGCGTAAATAACATTTCCCATAACTTTTTCGATTAAATTCATGCCAATAAAATTATCTTAATGAATATAAATAAATCTGTTCCGAGTAACAATTTTGCACAATTTATCAATGAAAGATAAGATAAAATTGCAGCTGTAGCTATCTATTGTAGTGTGAGTAGGTAACCTGAAAGTTTTACCTTGAACCGGTGTGCAACTTAGTTCCAAACGTAGAACAAAAAAAAAAAACACGGTGTGGAGATATATTACAACTTAGTTCACATATCACAGCAATGTTCACACAAAATCAACTATTTGACGAGAAGACACTGTTTCTAACACTTTGATTCAACCATACCGAGTGACATGCAAAGATGAAAATAAGAGAGCCGGGGCGTCGACCGACATCAGCGACGCGAGACAACTGACTGGGTAACTGAGTACTGAACTACTGCACGCACGGAGAACCGCGGTGTCAGTGTAATCCCGCCCCTCGCACCGAACACATCAGCTGAGCACACTTTATCATCATAGATAATTCCACCGCGACAATTTTATCTGAAATATTCTTAAACAAACATTCAGCCTTAGTCATCCTGGCCAGCTGCTTTACCATTAATACAATCCTCATTAACAGTTTCTGCGTATTTCTTAATGATCTAGTTATTTGAAAAGTAATTACGGATCCAGCTCATTACTCTTTAGAAATTTCAAGGAATTTAATAAGGTACAAAAATATATGAATGTGTACGGTTTGATTTTGAGATTTTAGCTTAATGTATAAAATAAGTAAAACATGAATAAGTGACAAAAGCCGCAGAGAGTGATGAAAGGAAATTATTTAGTACACATGCTTCGCTTTTATGAATGAGGGTTTATACAAAAGACAGAGTAACAATGAGACTTCTTCTGTGAAGTCTTTCTTCGTTCACTTGTACAATGTTTTAAAAGGTTTGGTCAGGACCAGTCAGGAGTTTTTTGCCACGAGGCTATTCGGTCCACACTGTTTTAGGACCGTGGTCGTTTTGGAATGTCATCAATCACTGACAAACGAAAAAACTCGGACCTTTGCATAAAAAAAGGTATTCGATGTCGTTATGGATTTACTTTTATTTCAAAGCCACGTTAAAAACAGAGTCCTCCTTTGATGTAGCAATGTTACCCTGAAGGCAAATAAAGTAACTACAGAATAATGTTTTATAAAATTATTTATTAATTATGAGCAACCTTTTTTAAGGAATTCTCCAATTAGAAAAAACTTATTCAATATTTTATACACGATGCGAAAACATTCCTGTTCATAATTTAAATAAACTGATCACATAACTGTACCGGTATAAACCATGTCTTCACAAACTTTTGGTACGTCAAAATAATTACTTACACGAATTTGTTAGAACGAGCAACGTAATTATATTGAATAAGATACCGGGGAAGAAATTAAACCCAAAACGAGCAATAAAGTAATTTAAACAAAGAATACTTACATTACAATGTAAAATTAATTGCGAATAACATTTTGCCCCTCAAAACATTCAGTGGTCTGAAAAATTGTAATGAAAGCTTGAATCACAAGGACATCGACATCGGAATCTCCATTTTCTTTGAATAGCAGGAAGCCAAAACAACACGCGAGCATAAGCGACCATTCAAATAATTGTTGCTTTAATAACCTATGTGAGAATGATTGCCAATGAAACGATACATCGAATCAATTAGCGATAAAGGGAATTCCTGTAGTAAAAATGTGTGTAGGTTTTAATTAACCCTTTTTAGACAACAAATAAATAATAGGGGACAATGTGAACCGAAATTCGTAAAAACTGGTAACACGGTAGGGTAATTAGCACGACGACAGATCGATAAACACGGAAATGTAATACGAGTAAGGCAGTAACGCAGCATAACGCATCAAGGGAAGTGCGTCTAACGTATAATAATATTCTGTGCTTGTGATTACAGAAAATAACAAACGGGCCTCGGAGCCAGCTTTGAAGTGAAATAACACGGCGAGCCGGGGCGGCGGAGCTTTTTCATTAACAACTTGGAACATTTAGGCCAGAGGAGACATCGCAAACAAGACGTAGATACGGATGATAATGCCTGACAGACATCTTTGTAAACTGGATGATGTATTTTAAGCCTGACAATAATATTTTTGAACAATAGCAATAGGTTAAAAGCCAGGGGTCTATTTCTGCCAATGTTTGCGTAAAGGTACATATTATTGTATATGTAGCATATAACCACCAGCATTTGGAAATAAAAGCCACCAATTGCAGGAATGTTCCGACCAAGTGGAGCAAGCGAGATGGAGACGTTGAATTAGTTACACAAAGTAAAGTGTCAGGCGCCGCTGACACTACTGTCATTACTGTCAATCAGTCCATCATTGTCCTGTGCCTAGGGTTTTAGCACATCCAAGCTGGTAAATTGGTTGCGTCCTGTTATTCAACATTTGTCAGAGTTTTGTCACTTGCAGCACTTTTATACTGCTGATCCTAAACTATGCACAAATTTATTTGTAAAATGGTCTTTCTTGGAGCTAGTATTCATTTCTTTTTAAGTACCTTTCTTAACAAAGCAGGTGATACTCGGGCGACATCCATTTCCTGAACAGATACGTTTTTGTTAACAGTAAGATTTACTTTCGGGCAGCGCGGTCACAACGCAATTCCCCATAATGTAAAGATTACACAATGAGCAGTACAATTGTAAAGGATTTCCGCAAAGCTTTCGACAAAGACAGGTAAGCACTAATTTAGTGTTTTATTAGGGGAGCGCAACAGGTCGTAAATGTTGCGGTCACAACTGAAATTACATCGCTTTGTTTTCTTAATATGTAATCTAATAGTGTTCGGTCAGGACACGGAGTCGCGGAGATAGTGCTCGACATGCTTTGGTGCCATAATTATGTTATGTTATGAGACGAGTACTTCTTCGTTATGAACCATATTTTATTAACGAACTTATATTGAAGAAGGAAGCAGAAAGACCAAACAAAGTTAGAAAAAAAAAAAAAAAAAAAAAACTATGGCAAACCAGACCCACAGCGTGGTTAAGTTGAAGCGATACATGAAATAGATAAAAAGAAAGAAAAACACTGTGTAGAAGACATTATTGAATCAATGACGGAACAATAATACTTGACAAGTAAAAAAATAAAGAGCCAACAAGGACACAGAAGACCGATCACACAAAAGTTTCGAGTAACAGATTTATATATGGGATGAAAAGCATGAATAATAATCGAAAACTCTCAATGTCTCTTCTCACGTATTTACATAATATGAACAGATTTTGATACTGCGGTGAGTGCATATTGTTCGCTTGCTGACCGCAGTAACCGAATCCAGTACCTGTTTACTGAGCTAAGTACTAACGAGTTTCGTAATATCAAGTTAATCGTACAGCAGTCATAACCTACCTTTAGTTTGCTCAATTATGTTTATTAATTAAATAACCTTTTGCCACAGATATTTCCATTTATTTAGTTTTCTCTTTCTGTTTGTGATAAGTTGTTAACAAATAAATTAGGCAACTATATCTTTAAACAATAAGTTTAGTTCAAGAATAACAATGGCGAAGTCAAACACGATGAATAGGTACCTATGCAAAGTGTCAACATAGAACCAACTCTAGTTTTACATTTAAAATAAGCTTTTAAAATTTAAGTCAACAATATCTCCGTCCAGGTGGTTGAGTAAATAGATGATTTCAGCAGGTCACTGGGAATCAGGTCTCGAGAGTTTACCGTTGAAATTCAATTATTCACGTTTGTATGATAGACGGAGCCAGTCTGTTGAAATTCAGAGGATCCGAGGTGCGGGACACTCCAACGATGAGATTCAATTATGTGAATCATATTCGAGTTGACACGTCCGACAGAGGTCCGCAATCAACGAATATGGTAATAGTTAACGAAAGATAATTGTTTAAAGTTCGGTGCAAATGGAAAATGTTCATGACAACTTTAAGACATCAAGGTGAACCTTTTATAAATTCGTTGTTTAGGAGTTCAAAGCTTTATTACTTCAATCGTACCTACCTATTTTCCGGAAAAAAGAAAACCAAAGCAAAGTTCTGACCAATGTTTGTAGGAAATTAAATGCACGACGACTAATTATGGCATTGTTTCATAAAGTTTTTCAATTAGACGAAAACGTCTGGAAACTTTATCAATTATCTACATAATTACAGTCTAAGCACATACTTCCAGCCGCTATTGATTTCCTACTCGTCTATATTCCTTTAATTACCAGTTACCGTCCGTGTTACAGTTATTTAAGTTTGAATAGACTTTGTATTAATAACAGAAAGTTCTTTGCCGCAGGGTTAATCAATACTCGTGCGGCAACCAAAAGCGGACGACCTCTACGTAACAAAGTAAGAATCCGTGGCCTTCCAAAATATAGCTTATTCTCAATTCAAATTAACTGTTACATTTCCAGGAATTGGAAGTTTGAAATCAGAATCGTTTGATATGTAAACAAACGTTAACATTATGTTTAGGTGGTGGTTTTGTTTTACGTTATAGCAGTTCTCAAATATTTCCAAATTCTACTCCTATATAAGAGCGGAACAGATTTGAATAAAAAATCATGGTCCTAAAGCGTTCGCCATAAATTGTTCCGAACAATTGCAGATGGGGCACATTGTACTCAAACAATAGACAAACATGGACTCAGGCGGCGACCCTTGCGGGATGAAACTGATTTATTATACTGCTGTAACGTTTGAAGGTAATGACGTTGCTAATATGAATGACCACATTTATAAAAGTGACAGTCCACTCATGCAATAAACGTATAAACATTTCATAAATGCGGACGTTGTATGTAGGCTTGGAATAAAACGTTTGAAAAACGATGAATGCATCTCCAAATGCAGATAGGAGCAGGTCAACGTCTTGAAACAGAAATAGCCCGGTGCGGTCGGGCAGCCCCTGGCCCATGTCTTTCATCGCGCTTACTTAGCAATTCGTTCCGACATCTCGTTAATATGTCAACAAGGTTATCAATAAACAATATCTATGGTATGGTCTCCCACTACTGTTTACTTCAAATATATATATACATATATTTATATTTAAATAGAATTATAATGAAGTTGTGTTTACTATCGGGTCAGGCATAATAGGAGGCGTAGGTCGTCAACCGAACAATGGCGACCTATTTTTTTACAAATGGCCTCTAACAATCGCGTCGTCAACTCATTTGCCTCCAACAATCTCTCGTTCACTTCACATTCCTTTCATAACTCGTCTGAAAGTCCATTTGTGAAATGAGACGTGGCCTACTGATGAAATTAATTTCAATTCAAGCGTATCTGAATAGTTGAGTATCGTCGTTTTCTTTTTATAGCTTTGTCAGATTTATTTTGATTTGTGGGCTCTGCAGACCATTATGGATTTAATATTTATGATGTTTAATAGCTGTTTTGTTGAATAGGTACCGCAGAAAAAGGTTGATTAAATGATATTAAAGAACTAGTATTTCATTATTACCTAGTTTGATTTTTATCAACGTACGTAGTAGGGTAAACCGAGGAATAACTGGCCGCTTTCAATAATTGGCCACTGTCCACTTCAACTGCATAAATTAAGAGTTAACCTCACAGCACGCCATCTATTATTTATTTTTGGTATTACCTACTCAAGTAGCTTTCATTATAGTAACATTTTTTTCCACTACGGACACTAGCGCCAAAAATATCCACCATTTGTGATAGTCGACGTGCATGCTTTGACATGAACGGTAAGTTTTTACAAAAATCTTAACGTAACGCTTGATGTAAAATTTGAATTTTGTGGTATTTTGTGTAGTAAACGTGAGTCGATTGTATTTGGCGTGTTGTACAAATGATAAATGATCCTTTTTTAAAGATTTATTCTGTCAGTATCTATTGTAAACCGACATTAGGCGGGTGGCTAGTAATTGATCGACATTTTTGCATATTTTCAATTATTGGCCACCCATGCCAGTTACTGGATTATAACCCAATATTCGAATTTTATGAAAAATGAAACGTATTTAGTAGGTGCATAAGGTATACTATCTCCTAAAAAAATTACAAATAAAAATATACATATTTATCAGTAACTGGCATGGGTGGCCAATTGTATTATAATTGTATGGCCAGTTACTGACGGAATAATTTTTGTTGCACAGATTTTCCAAAATGTCTTTAAAAAAACGCCAATACCCCAAAGAGGCAATAGAAAAGGCTGTTAAATTTATTGAAAACGATGAAGGTTCGATTCGTCAAGCAGCTAAAAAATTTGGCGTGCCCAGAAGTAGTATCCAATTTAAAATACGAAATCCTAACACAAAGTTTAAGTCTGGACCTGATCCAGTGCTTACCGAAGCTGAAGAAAATGAGTTGTGTAACTTCATTATACAACAAGCTAAACGAGGATTTCCCAGAAAAAAAGAGGACATACAGATTTGTGTTCAAGAATTTTTTAAGAAAAATCCAAGACCTAATCCATTCCGGAATGACAAACCTGGAGATGTATGGTTCAAGGCATTCTTGAAACGTCATCCTATCATTTCGATTCGGACATCAGAAGGAGTTAGTAACGCAAGTGCATGTGTTTCGGAATCGGACATTAGGAAATGGTTCCAAGAAATAAAACAGTACATTGACGATGAAGGTTTATCCCCTGTCATTCAAGACTCTGCACGAGTGTTTAATGCTGATGAGACTGGCTTTAATATTTGTCCAAAAACCGGCAAAGTTTTAGCAGAAAAAGGATGCAGAAATGTTTATGAAATTGAAAAAGCATCAGCTAAGGAAAACATAACAGTGCTGTTTACATTTTCTGCTGCCGGTCAAGTATGCAATCCCATGATCGTCTATCCCTACAAAAGAATACCCGACCGAGTCACGTTGAGTGTGCCATCTGGATGGGGAATTGGCCGCAGCGACTCGGGCTGGATGACGGCTGCGGTCTTTTATGACTATATAGCTAACTGCTTCCACCGAGAACTAACGGAAAACAATATTCCTTTTCCAGTCATTTTGTTTGTCGATGGCCACAAAACGCATATAACATTAGAAGTATCTGAACTCTGCCGAACCTTACAAATCCATTTAATCGCACTCTATCCGAATGCAACGCGCATATTACAACCAGCAGATGTTGCAGCTTTTCGTCCGATAAAAGTTGGGTGGAAAAAGATGTTGCGGAATTGGTATGCTGCATGTAATTACCAAGAAAGTCTCACTAAAGAATCTTTTGCTCCTTTACTAAAAAAAGTTGTAGATTCATGCGCAAAAAAAGAAACACTGATAAATGGATTTAGGATATCTGGCCTATATCCGTTTGAAGCCGACAATGTAGATTACAGCAAGTGCATACCAACCAAACAACCTGAAAATAATGCATGTGCAGCAATTATTAACACAACAGATTCTGAATGCGTACTGACTTACTCCGATTTTTGTGAAACCGTAGGTGAATCAATAATTCTTAAATGTCAGACAGTCACGCCATTAACGCTAGTAGAATTTGATGACAACTTTGCAGCAATTTATAAACTTTGGCAGAAATTTAAAGGTGTTTCTGAAGTACATACAAGTAATGACTTAATTAATACACAGGATTGGAATCAAAATCTACACATGGATGAAAGTGATTTGGTAACCGAAAGTAGCTATGTAACAGGATTGAAGGAACAGAGCGAAGAATGCAGAATGATTCTAAATGAATACACCGGTGAATTAACAGTAACCAACGAAGATAATAAATATGAGATACAGGATAAAGAAGTAAAAGAAAATAAAGAGTGCAATCACCAGAAAATACTAATAAATTTGGCGAATTTCAATACTCAGCTACCTATATCTACGACACCAATCCAAATAGAGATTCACGAACCGGACAGTTTTACCGACACTAGCAGTCCACAACCTACCATATCAAAACAAATAAAGATGCAAATACCAAACATTATAGAAGAACCGCAACCTAGCACTTCGAAACAGATAGATCCAAATAAAAAAGTTTCTGTCATCTCAAATGTACCTTTCTCAGAATATCTGAAACAACAGTTGCCTGATTCACCCAAACGACAAGGAAAGCGCCAAATAGAAAGATTTCCATTTGCGTTGACATCCGACCAATATGTTGAAAAGATAAGAGCAAAGCAATTAAAAAAGCAAGAAGAAGATGCTGCAAAAGAGGAAAGGAAGAGATTACGAGATGAAAAAAGGAATCAAAAAGAAAATAATGTACCAAATAAAAAACCAAAGAATACAACGAATAAGACTGCTAAAACCAAAACGATGAAAAGTCAAGATGATTCTAAGAAACTGTTAGAAAATAAGAAAAAACAATGTGTAGCTTGTTGCGACTATTGCCTAAATCCAATCACAAGAAGGGTGATTTCGTGCAGTCTCTGTAAAAAACAATTTCATGAGAGCTGTATTCCATTACCCCACAGAATTCATATTCCTGAGGATGAATGTGATTCGTTTTTGTGCCATAATTGTTACAGAGAGAGTAACACTACGTCTGATGATGATGATGATGATGTAGATAATTTATTTAAACTTGTTGTCAACCAAAATAAATGAAAGCGGTTCTAAGTTCCTCGTTCATATAAATTTTACAAACAAACTGTGGTATACTGATCTCTTTTAAGCTAAGATGTTGATTTTTTTGTACGAATTAGTACAATATTGTTAGAATTTGCCTTATTAAGTTTTTGAAGTTTTTTGTATTTCTAATATAGGTACTTTATCAATTATTTTAATTGTTTTTGATGATTATTTTTACATGGCCAATTATTAGTGTTATGGTGGCTAATTTCTGAATTTTATGGCCAGTTATTACTACAAATAACTACTTTTTAACTAGATTAAATTATTTCTAAATAATTCTGTTTTGTTTGATTTTTTACCCATCAATATCGATAAACGGATACACTCTTTAACCATATATAATTTAAGAATATTAATTTCTTTACACATTTTGTCATAACACTGACATGAACTGGGCAATGTGCTAAAGTGGCCAGTTACTGATGAGTTTACCCTATATACGTAATTCGCGACACTTTGTTTTTATTTCCATTATTACGGTAATGTCCGTGTACAAGTCCATTAACACTTTCAATGCCAAAAACCCAGCATATGGGTCTAAAAATAATTCTATCGCGTGCCCAAAACCCGCATCCGAGTCGTCGCTGTAGGTAGCTATTGATGACTTCTGTACATGCCCACGACGCGTCATGTACAGAAGTCATCAATAGCTACCTACAGCGACGACTCGGATGCGGGTTTTGGGCACGCGATAGAATTATTTTTAGACCCATATGCTGGGTTTTTGGCATTGAAAGTGTTAATATTGATTTGTCGTTTCGCGTCAACATGTGTTGAATCTTGTAGCGACACATGAAATAAAGCGCTTTCACTTACATAATTCACACATGTTATAGTATCTGAGTTAATATGTTGAGGTAAGGAGAAGTTAAGTTGGCTTAGCAGAATCCTCAACAATGTCTATGCAGACGTATTAGCAGATTGAACCACTCGTGTACCGTTCAATTTCCCTGGAGAGATAACAGAGATAGATCAGACACGATACACGACGCATCGTGATTCTATGTCGCGGGTTTAAATCGAGACAATGCTGTAAGCTCGATCCCTTTAGGGGAGCGCCCAAGCTCGTAAGTATTGAAGTTTAACGTTCGCTTTTTACGATCCATCGCGTAGAAAAAAATACGAATTTAAGTATAGGCAAGTGTGGTCGTCTTTAGACGGCAGTACGAATTACTAGGAATTTCGATCTAAAACCTGCTGTTATTTGTTTGAACAGTTAAGAACTAAGTTTCAAGGAGCAGATCCCCTGTAGATATAGTTGTGTTATCAGATTAAAAAAATAATTACCAAGAAATTACCATACTCTAAGTTAGATAAAGGGATTGTGTTCTCATAAATGATGCGCATGGGAAAGAATGTGCGAAAAATGTTGTTCGGCCATGACATATATTTACCTAGATGAGGTTAATCGGTGAATCGTCCTTCAAGCAGTGCAGTATTGAGAGCAATTTAATCACTATGGTGTATATAACGCGTAATAAATTAGGCTTATCTAGACATTGTGTCTATATGGCTGCAATTCATCACTGTCTCACCACACGGGACTTCAGCTGGCATTAGCGAAAGTGAATTGACTGTCTGCGAGACAATCACTATCAAGTTAATTACGTTATCGCCTGCCACATGAGATTAGTGCACTTACATAGTAGTCTGTCACAGAAACGCGATTGTTTTTTTGTTTCAATGGTCCAAAGAAGTTAATAAACTCAGTATGACATGTATTACAAGACGAGAAGAGATGCTAGAATCATGAAAAATATTAGTATTGATTCGTATAAGAATATTAAATATTGTAAACAGCATGTTACTGCTCATCTTGTTATTGAATCAAAAGCAGAATCCACCTGAACATTAAAATCGATGACATGTTATTCCCGGGTTTGTAGAAATGAGACGGAAGTGAATGTTCATGAATGATAAGTAGCTAGGTACTGCATAAATTGTCTTGAATATGCTTACTAATGAGCAGAAAGCAGAACCATCAAGTAAAGTAGATCTGGCAGTGAGCCGGGCAGAAGCGAGGACGAAGAACGATGCCTCGTAAATTACAGAAGCTAAAACTAGTCTCACTGAATCAACAGATAAATATACACGAACGACTCTCACTACTCACTCACACTTTGAAATACACACATGAGTGTAAAAGTAAGTAGAGAATAGGTACTATTAACTATGTTCAGATGACATTTTCGTATTAAAAACACAAGCAACGTATACAGAATTTTAGCAGAGCCCGAGATTAGGGCCACAGTAACAATGAGAACAATGGTCTAAGAAACATATCCAACTAAACTCAAGTAATCCAGTGCTCATACTGCTCATACAAACATACATCCTCTTCAATGGCTTAGGGGACTCCTGAACCACTGTAGAGAAATATTTAGGGAAATAATATACGCACACGCGGGAGCATTGCTCGTTGTTCTATTTCGTTTATTGTTTCTAGAGAAAAACCGCCTGTAAGATATTATTTCTGGCTTTAGTTGTGCTGTATTTGATTACCTATAAAAAACTTCAGTAGAAATTGGCGGTGGCCATATTTCGGCCGAGTGGTGGTTCTCACTCGTCTGACAATATTCTGGTTTCAACGACTACGACTTATTTAGATTTAAGCAGTAAACTGTCCAGTGTACTTTTCATTCAGTATACATATAATCATCCATACTTAATATTATAAATGTGGAAGTAACCGCTGAACCGATCGTCATGAAATTTGGCAGAGATATAGCCTGAGATATGGCGGACATAGAGGCTACTTTTTTACGCGATAACCGACATCCACGCGGGCAAAAGCTAGTAGTTTATAATTTTTCTCTTAAATGGGGAGGGGGTCTAAAAATATTATTTCAGTGGTTCCAAGTTCCATATTTTTGTCGTTTCTATTAGGTGTAGGTTGATGCCGGTTAGATTTATCTCGGAATAAAAACCAACGTCCATACAAAAAGTCCTTTATATTGTACTTAGATTAAGGTACTTTCTGTGTTCTCATTTTTGGCATCCATAAAACAGTGATATCACAGTTTACGCCTTCATATAAAAATATGGCTGAAAGCTAGAGCATATTTACCTAAATTATACCTAGTGAAGATACTCGGTAACTATATGTCTATTGACTGTTCATTATACGAGGCCGTTTTTCGAGTTCGCTGCAAAAACTTATTATACTGAAACAACCCAGAATACGTTAGGTTAATATAAATATGAAAATTTGTTTACAATCTTTCCATATTTAGATTTTACGCGATAACCGAGATCCAAGCGGGCGGAGCCGCGGGCAAAAGCCAGTCTCTTTATGTTTTTCATCTCCGAAAGATCCAAAGAAAACAGGACCCAAGAAAACAGGAAAAGATTATATCGTTAAAGACAACAGTTATTTGGCTCAATTTGAGGCGGGATCACTGCTGAATACATGCTTAAAATAGCAGTACGAATATTGCATACGATTATTTCCTTTATTACATTACACACAATAAAATGAAATGCGAGAAACATTCAGGGCGGATTTCACCAACGAAATTAAACGTTATCAATCAACGCTAACAAACGTTTAACTGAGTTCAGAACTCCATTTTTATGTCACCAATATAAAGTGAACGCAGTTCAAACCTAAACCAGTTTAAATTCTGAACGCCTGATTTTCGGCGTTCAAGTCTCTAAACGAGTTCAAGAGCAGCTGTCCAAGACCATCTAGTCTCGTTCTTTGATGCTGGAAATCGCATTAAAGTCATGCGAAATCTTCCATTCTTGTTTTTTTGGAATCCAGCACTTAAAAGTGTTGTGACCCACCAACTGAATTAGGACCTCCTTTTCGCTGGCTGCGAAGGTCGTATGCCTTTTTCGTTTCAAAGACATTACATTAGACATTTCAAGATTCGAGAGAACACACAAGTTTATTATTAGGTACCCGCGAGACCAAAAATACGAAATTGATGTAACAGAAGAGGACAGTTTTGAGCAAAGAGAACTAGAAAACACACTCTGGTTTTGACAACTCGGTTCCCGCGTTTAGTAGTCAAACTCAAACTCAAAACGTGACGACATTTACATTCTATGCCCTGGAAATTTGAACTCGTTTATGTAGATCTTAGTTTTCTTAAACGCGTTTTTTAATACGAACGGTGAAATTGGCCCTCAGCCGGCAGGCCCGTAAAATAGCTGTATTGTGTGAGTCTCTGAATGAACGTTACCTACCAAATAGAACAACATGCTGAGATTTTAAGTTTACTAATAATAATTTATTACCAGTTCTCTTTGTTAATTAACATTAACAGGATTTATAACCATGTTTTACTTTTTTGGCCGTTAGCAAATTGGTAGGACCTGTTTTCGTGACGTTAAAAGACACGACATTATTCAGTGAATTTTCATTTTCAAATTATTGCCCGAGAGATATAAGCCTTGTTTTATGAGCGTGTTTTAAAAAGGTTAAGGCGCCCAAAAAAGTAACAAAGAGGAAATCAATTTGCCTGTCTGTCTCAGCAAATTAAATTCTTTCTTTCCGGCGGTAAAGCTTTCGTTCGGGAAAACAATGTGTGGGAAATTGTCACGTGACTTTATGCGTAATTCCTACGAATACGGAGGGAGCGAGACACGTCCTGTGCCGTTCACCACCGCCTATTGTATGCAAATTGCAAATTAAAGTCAGGCGGTACATTTTTCAAAACGATGACTCCAGGATTAGTATTCGCAGTTTCGCGTTCGCATAACGTTAGTTGCTTTGCTTTTATTTGGATTAGGCGGCAAACGGTATTTTGCGAGTCACTGGCCGTAATGTGTTAATTTTGTAAAATACATCACTACCTAGGCATGCAATTATCCGTCCCATTTTACTATCCGGATATTTCGGATACTTCCGAATATCAAATAAAAGTTACCTACTTTATATCTAACGAAAACATGGAATGGGCATGTAGCTTCATTTTCCTTACTGACTGACTCTTTGACAATTCAAAAGTGCCTGTAAATGGTTTAATTGAAATAAATGATTTGAGTTTGAACAATGAAATATAATATTATTAACTTAATCACAAATTTCAGTCTTAATTATGAGTGAGATCATATATATATATAGATATATGAACGAAACTCTTACCGCCTTACTTATAAACGCGTAATAAAATTATACTAGGAATAACTTCGATATAACCATACATTTTTGACGTTATACCTAGTATAACTATATATATTTATATTTATTTATATATTTGTGTATTTATATGTATTTATTTGTTCTTATATTTATATATAATTAGGTATATTTATCTTATTTATTGTTGTGGTTTTTTTATTATGAAATTGGAGGAATAATTGTATACATATAGGAATATCCTTAGATATACCTATATCTAAGGATATTCCTATATGTATACAATTATTCCTCCAATTTCATAATTGCACCTACCTCTGTTTGTCTCTGCTCCACCCAAAGGTTGACTGGTAGAAAATGCCTATGGCATTAAGTCCGCCTCTGTACATTTTTTTTTTTGTGCTAAAGTATTAAATAAATATAACTTAATTCCGTGTTTATAAGTAAGGCGGTTTAAGTATAAATAATGATATCAAATAAATAATTTTCTTTCATGAAGAAAATATGACCGAAAAGTTCTGATTAAAAAAACTTACAATGGTTTGTTTTAAAACCGCTTCAATATACGATAATAGACGTCGATAGTGGCCTTGACATGGTCTTTTCGATGTCATTGCTTATTGGATCTGTTGAAGTTAATGATTTTTCAGTCTATCTCTGCTGCTGGTAATCACTGAGAACTACGTCATCATCATCGCTTTTTACCACTAAAGTCGTTGTCTCTGGACAATAGTAGATTGTTATACAAGGGGCTAAAATGACCCATTATTACGAGGTAGTTATTAACACTACAATTGCGAGAAATTACAATAATCCAATACACCTTGACGCAATTTTTTTTTCCTTTTTCGTTTATCTGCAAATTAGGGTCTCAATTCTCACTAGATGATGACATTTTCCTCGTAAAATAAATTACAGTCACCAATTAAAGTAATTACAGAAAATTTCAAAAAAATTGCGCGCCAATGCATTTTTTTATTTCTTCTGTAGCCGCAACACAATGCATGCATTCATTCTACTGAAGAGATCGCCGCTTTTAGTTCAATTTTTTTAATTAAAATGTTATTCTTTTTCCATGAAACAGTAATAAGTCGAGTCGAGACATCTGTAAACGAAAAAGTATTTATTCATAAGTACTCGTAGAATAATAAATAGTAGGCTTGTTGGTAACACCCAAAATGAAAAATAAATGAAAAATATCCCCGCTCTGGTACGCTACAATGACGGGCTTTTTGAGCAAGAGGAGTGAGAAAGTACTTTTTAATATTATCTTTATGATGAATCTATACCCCAAGTCTCGAAATATCACTTTCTAAATGACAGGACAGTGGTGCAAAACGTTTTATCATTTTGTTTTTGAATCTTGAAGATTCAACAACAAATATTACAACTCTCATTCAGGAGATACAAACATTTTCAAACTTTTTACATCTGTAAAAAGTTTGTCTCTCTTGAATTCTTACCAGTATCGTAAAGTATTTTATACCAGAAAATTTCCTTTATTTAATAACTTTGTTTAAAACCGAAAATGTATAAAAATAATTACAATATGATAATTTTTTAAATATTATTTCTAAAATCAGTACTTAAAAAAGAATGGAACCTATTTTCCGCCATTTTTTGTGAATTACCATAACGAAGATATTTTTTTATATGTTTCTTTTGTTTACATAAATTATCTGAATTAGAGACTAGGGGTATACTCGTAGTATAATTATTGTGTCATTACACGGATATTTGAAGATATTGCATGAATTTTCTGCGTAATAAATTGTGGGATTGTAGTGTACGTAAACAAAATAATTATGATAAACCATCGTTGTCACAATTTTACGTTTGTGAATACCTATTTTATTAAAATACAATGTAACCTACCTGTAACCTAACCTACTGATTATGATAATTTTTTTTTATAAATGACGTGCTTCTACAAAAGGAACTGTCCGTATTATTAGTTTTATCCAGATAGTAAAAGTAATGTTATCCGGATATTATATTCAACGGATATCCGGGTATCCGGATCGCATGCACTAGATAGATATGTACATAGATAGAAGATAGAATACTCTTTATTATGTACGACATGAAAATTACAGATATAAATGTAGAACATGTTACATAGGGTGTCACAATGGGCGGTCTTATCGCTAAAAGCGATCTTTTACAGACAACCTTTGGATGGACCAAAAGCAGAAGGAGAGACAATACTGCAGGTGGTACTAGTTATGTTATTATGGTATAATGACATAAGTAGTGCATGCTAGCAACATATTTAAGACATGAAGATCTGTCTTAAATATGTTGCGAAATACAAACCTGATTAAATAAATAAATACGAACATCAGCGTTTTGTTGCAGTTCCAACTAGGTTATTATAAAACCCGACGAAATATTATAATTTAACCATATCAAAGTTAATCTACTCGTGAAAATAGATTGGGATGGGACGTGTATCAAGACAAAAGGCCGCTGATGAGTGGGACAGAGCATTGTTGCTGGGAATCTGGGCGTTGGAGCAATCACCGCGACCCAAATACCGGGCTCGGACCATTTTATGTTTCAACCCGTCATAGATTATCTCGACACCAATGAAAAGGATTACTAACGCAGAGTACTGTACAACTAATTAATGCAACTGTAGCGTATAATGTTAGTAAGTTAACGTAACAAGAAACGCTAGTAGAATGTCAATGACCCTCGGCTCAGTTGCTCGCGATCAAATTGATTAAGCGATATTATGATACCGAGTCTTCACGCGAGTCGATGCTCTTTAATTGGCTCTAATTATTTACCATCGCACAGATGCTTCTAACAATGCGTGCGTTTGTCAAAACACATTGGAATTCCCCATACGGGTGCGTGCACTTTGTGTGACAAATTATTGAACAGCTTATTAATCCATCACATATCAATCAAACGATTATAATTCTGCTATTGAGATTGATACTATGTGTTATACGTGACCATACGTCCCGTTTTGAACGGGACCGTCCCTTTTTTCGGTTCTTCGTCCCGGTGTCCCCGAAAAAAACCTGGGGACGCAAAATTGTCCCGTTTTCAGAAACCGTGCGAAAATTGGCGGGCCGGAAACAAAAAATAAATAAAAAAATTAACTATATTAAAAAAAAAAACGTGCCAAGAATTGTATTCTTACTCAAAATCTTCACCAGCTGCACTAAAACCAATCTGTTCTGCTGACAAATATAAAAATGACTGAAAATCCATACTAATATTATACATATATCGATGGTCATATATATGGTGGTTGACAACTAGTAACCCACATTTTTTCGCAAAATGAGATAAGTACATAATTTTGTTTTTTAAATTAAGCGCCAAATCTTCCCATTGATCCCTCGTAATGCATAAAAAATGTGGGTTACGAGTTGTCAACTTATGACCATCGATATGTGAAAGTAACTCTGTGTCTGTCTGTCTGTATGTTACGTTTTCACGCCTAAACCGTTGAACCGATCGTCATAAAATTTGGCTGAGATATATAGCCTGGGATATGGAGAAGGCTACTTTTTTACGCGATAACCGACATCCACGCGGGCGGAGCCGCGGGTAAATGCTAGTTTATCTATATAGCTGACCTTCTTTTTTTATACCTAATTAAAAAAAAAAATACCTAGCCTGGTATTCTCAAAATTGATCTGCCTGTCCTTTATGAATCGGTCCTACTATAATTGAGATAAAAAACCCGTTGTCCCTAATAATATTGGTCACGTTAGTTATATTTGATGTTTACGTACACACGGCTACATATCAAGGTATATATTTCCAGAATATGCTGACCTCTCATTATACGGAAATCCTATACAATGCTAGATCAGCTTATATTGGAAATGTATAGCTTGATGTGTAGCCGTGTGTACAAAGCAACATGAAATAGCTAATGAGTCACACTTTGCCCGCAAGTTCATTAACACGTTAGCTGCCATGGGGGGTCCAAATGACCGGCACTTGGTAGAAGCGTTTGGGCCATGGGGGGCTTAAATGACCGGCACAACTAAGGTGAACTTGAACACCTTTTGCTCGCTGACGGCCATGCGTGTAACGCAAAATACCATTACAAGTGGCCGGCGCGGCCCCAATGATCACTTTAGATAACTTGGCCTCAAAATATTTTTATAATTTTTTGGTTGTATGAATGTTTTTGTAGCGAGTCAAACAAAATTATGATGTAAATTAAAGACAGTATACTTTTTAAAATATTTTTATTATTACAAATCAAGGACTAGTGTTATTTAGAGACACATTATGTTGTGTTGAGATCAAAGTAATTTAAAATTAAAAAACAAACAGAAAATTAATGATTTTTATCAAAACACGGTCTGCACAAATATGGCTTGTCTGGGCAAACTGAACAAAATGTCGTAACCTTTTTGGTTTTGTTTTTGGCAATTTTTCTTCCATGCGTTTGTGAATTATTTTTGTAACAACCTACACAAAATTTTCTTGTCGTCACAGCCTTTCCGTCTGCTTTTACAAGAGAATGTTTTATTCTCTTTGGCCTACATGGAATGTTAGCTCCATCACGTGGGTTTGAGTCAATCATTTGTTGTGACAGTTTTCGTCTAAATTCAATAATAGGTATCTTCTTTTTTGTGGTAGCTTCATATAAAACCCGAGCATTTACTACAGCTGTGTTTAGAAGCAGTTCTAAGGCCAACTTCTTGTACCACTTGATAGATTTTCGAAGCGGAGAAGAATACGCTGTCATTTGATCCGAGAGGTCTACTGCTGCCTTAGCTTTATTATAATCCATAATTATCTTCGGCTTAATCACCTCTATTCCTCTCTTATTTTTAGTTTTTATAAATCCTATAGAGTGTTTAGTTGACAGTAGACAAACGTCACGTTTGTCCTTCCATTTCATAACTGTAATTCCCTTTGGCTGCAAACTCACCAGGGTTTAATTTGGCTTCCATCACCTGTTTCGGCAAGTACTTTCTGTTTTTACGTAAAGTACCAATAAGATGTGTCTCATTGTCAATTAACTTTTATAATTTTAATAGCTTTGACATATAATAATAACAATAAACTAGAATGTTAGGTGACCATTTAGCGCGCACTCCGATCTGTGACAAATAAAACTTTGCACTGAGTTGTTTACCTACAATTACAAAAACATTCGCACAGGACGCGGAAGAAATGTAATGCGGGGCAGCGGGGAAGGGACGCAGCATGCACTATCCTAATATTTCTTTATTTTTCACTCATCAGTAGCGCGCTCGCTCGGGCGCAGGATGGACGTTCTGGCGGGGATTTTTACGCGACTAACAAGTATGACCGGCGATTTGACCGGCGTGGCTCCAATGAAAAAAATATTACATTTGCGCCGCGCCGGGTGTAAATGACCGGCGGATTAAAAACAGCACATAATATACAAAAAAATATATAAAAACATATATTATATATAGAAATCTTATAAATAAGTCATTTCACGTCATTTAAGCGACTGATGAAAAACGCAAATGTATTCGGATTTCCATATGGCAGGCAACGTGTTAAAGGATCAGCGGTGAAAATAACTTTGTTTCGCTCTGTTTCTGGATCAAAGTGGCATTGTGAACTGGAAATAGACGCTTAGTCACTTGATCACTAACTAGTTAGAAAACCATTAAGTTACTTGCAGTAACTCTTGAATAATGGATTAGAAGTCAGAGGCAGAGTAATAACAGATATATTTTTATAGACAATCATAAATATCGGAATAGCAATCGCTTCCTTATTGGGGCGACAATCCAAAGGCGCCGCCGATACCTAAAATGGATGAAGCAAGGGCTTTAACGAGATAGCAACTCGATCTGAGCTAGCTCTTTACTAATAAATACACATATGACCTTATCCCGTCCCTTTCTAACTCCTTGATGTGTAAACGAGAAAACGAGACGTCGAATGGTCGGAACAACTACAATTGCGTGCAAAAAAATTGACCCACCCCGTGCTCTTTTAATTTCAAAATGTTTATTTGCAAGAAAATACATAGTTTATAAGGGAAGATCGTAGTCTTTAAGTCATTGTATTCTACTTGCAAGCAAGCGTGCAAATGATTTATGTTTAAATGTCATAATTATTAGGCAGAATATATTATTAGTACATTAATAATACATTATTATCACATTTATCACACATTATTACACATACAAATGACATTAATTAATTTAAAAACCAATATTCTTATGTTCTAAAAAAATCCTTAATGCTTACTGTAGAAACACTCTTTTTTGTAACCACTCTGCACCCACCCTGCAACAATTTAAATTCTCATTTAAACTCAACAGGATTTAATAGTAATAACCGTCCTATTATTATTATACACTAAAACCTTCCCGAATGTATGTAGATTACGTTATTTCTAGAATTATCAAAACTGATACATTTTTTTTTTAGGAAATCCCGAACATAAAAACATACGGGTCGGTTGGTTAAAAATTCAAGTTAAACGATCAATAAGAAATTCACAAAATTAAGCTTTTGTCAACTTCACTGACAAAAAAAAATCACACAGTTTTTCTAAACAAAGGTGACTGTTGATCTGAAGAATTTGGGTCGATCTTGTCAATAATATTGCTTTTTACCAAAGATGTGAAAATAAACCTTAACATACAGACCTTCACATCATCATCATTATTTCAGCCGAAAGACGTCCACTGCTGGACATAGGCCTCCCCCAAGAACCGCCACCTCGACCGGTTTTGTGCTTCCCGCATCCAGCGGATTCCTGCGGCTTTCATTAGGTAAACCTTCACATAATATAAAATAATTAAAATAATCATTAACATTTTTAAAATATCATCTCTCAAATAGAGATCACGGGGTGGGCAAATTTTTTGCACGCAAGTGTAGTTTATTTTTATCGAAAAACAAAGTACATTACAATAACCCACAAGTTTGTTCAAGATTGCTGTAGTAAGTAGGTACAGGTTTAGCTTTAATATGATTAAATAATTTACCTCGCACACGTAGTTCCTTTCGAGTAGTTTGAGACTAACGGAGTGTGACACCCAACAGTTTTTGCTGTGAAATTCTCCAGCACCTCTAATAAAGCTCCAAGGCCATTTTTAAATGGTAATTAGTTGCAGTAACCAGTATTTTATCTGGCTTATTTATAGCTAAGTGGCACGCACTGCTGTCCTTATCGGGATGGACGAGTGCGGGTCGCAGGCGACTGACTCAAGTCGACTCAACGCATCAATGTCAAGTTGCGCCGTTTCTTATCCTGATTTAAGAAAGGATCTTGGGACTGCATCTCACAATTTGTTTAGTTGACATCGTGACATAATGTCCTCAAACTGTTTTGTCGAATGTGGTGTATTATTACGCAATTATTTTTCAGGTTTTGCGAGTTCATCGTTGGATGTCTATGAGGTAAAGGGTACGGACATTGACATCAATAAAATTGATTATAACCACTTCCTAAAATTGGGCTCCATTGTTACATTATAGAGGGACAAGCATAATGTATGCACAAAAGCACATACCTACAGTACAAACAATGCATGAGCTTCCATACATTTCTAATAGTAATACCATTATGGCAGTTCATAGTCGAAACGACGCGTTTGCTTAACAAATTAAGGATTTGTATTGAAAATAAATTTTAATTTGCTTCGAATTCAGTATCTCTTTCCGGCTCGAAGGAAGACGGACATTGATGGATTGACGTTTGTGGATCGAACTTTAGAATGGGCAGCGCGTGCACCGATACTCTCGCATCCGGCGTCACAGCGGCGCTCCTCTTGTTTGGCGAGGCCGGATGCCGCGGAATATACTTAGACATACTTGTTCAATATTTATTTTAGTTTTAAGAAGAAATGTACACAAATTGTTTTTGCATAAATTTACCTATATTCTAAGTTTTGTAATTAGTGAAATTCATGCAGGATTGGCCCCAGAAAACATTAAATCTGGGCGGACCCCACCTAACCCCGAGACAGCCACGAGAAGAGTTTTATTTTTCCCTTTTAGTTGTGGTATCTACCCCACACCAATTCGTATATACTGGCTATGTAAACAACAGTGATAGGAAATATTATAATTATAACATCATCATGATACACAAAGTGGATTAAATACGTATTATCGAAGCTTCATCATCATCATTTCAGCCGAAAGATGTCCACTGCTGGACATAAGCCTCCCCCAATTGGGGGGGTTTGCCATAATCGCCACGCTTGGCAGGCGGGTTGGCGATCGCAGTATGGTGTTAAAAATGCATAGAAAACGCTGCTGCCCATTCTCTAGTAAGTTTTTAGTCACCTTTTACGACACCCACGGGAGGAAAAGGGATAGTGCTAATCTTTACGTCCGTCCGGCACCACACGGCACGGTTATCGAAGCTTACTCAAAAACTATCCATGTAAGGTTAATAAAATTTAAATGGGACCACCGCGCTAGCTTCCATTACCAAATAATAAAAATCAAAATCGGTCCACAATTGACAAAAAAAAAAAAAAACATCCGAATTGAGAACCTCCTCCTTTTTTTAGGTCAGTTAAAAATACTGACTCGGTCCAGCTAGGTCCACTTTAATTTTATTATCTTGTATTAGTAGTATGATGGATGAGTTCAATGATGGATGACGCAGTTTAACATGATAGTACTAAGTTTCTAAGAAAAGTTAGCTATAACATGCCCTTGTGACCCAATTCCCTATTATTAAAATTGAATGACATGGACATAGCAAAATTCTAGGGTAAACAGCGGTCAATTTTACTTAAAGGTTACCCGGACTTAATGCGAGCATAGAAATAATGAATACGAAGGTCGCAAGTATAGGTTAAAAAAGAATAAAGAAAAGCACTTATTACTTACTACTACAAAACTTATTAGGAGTGGCTTTATTGTAAACAACAATAGGCTATTTGGGGCGTTCTAACGTGAATATAAAGGTGATTGAAGGGCTTATTTTCACTAGTAGGCATGAGCATGACCCTTTGTTCTTCTGTGTTCAAGATTTTGCGAAAAATCATTTTTAATACATGAAACCTGTATTCTGAGTTTCATAACTGATCGGGTTTCATTGAGAATTATGCCGAAATTCGGTCCGTCTACGCCGAATAAAGGACCAATTTGAAACTCAATTATTATGATATGTTTTGAACTCAGAACCTTTGAGTTGAATGAAGTGTTGATTATAATCACACTGATTGATCATATTCCATTTCTAAGTTTGATCAATATGTTTTATACGGAGAGTATCTAAAACGAAAGAGAGAACTATTTAAAACTCCAAATGGTAACAAAATAAGGCCGTTTATACAGAGAATTTAATAAGAAATCTAGTACTAAATAAAAACAAAGAGGTCGGCTTCCAAACTGAGGATAGTAACCCCAACTTTGATGTAAAGAAAATACCTTTCAACAATTTTTCGGTGACGATTTACTCTAAAACGAAATCTCAAACTTTGATCTCGATAGCAGATAAAGTCGGATACAAGTTCGAGATCAACTTGTTTCCAAAACTTGTCTTTAACAACTCAAGAGTTGTTTGTAGTGTTCCCGATTTGTTTCAGGCGAAAAAATGGCGTGTAAAATTTTATGATTCAACTTTGAAACTTCGGTGAACGTACCAGCCTGGTCTACTGTTGTGCGGTCTTTCGTTGCAAAATCTGTGCATTAAATATGAACAGAAGTTGTTTTCGGGTAAGTTTTAAGACAGACTAAAGAATTCATAAACCAGTTCTTTGTTAAGGACTTTCTCTCAGGTCCCTTAAATATTGGGTCACCCCTTTTTATTTTGTAGGAAATTATCAAATTACTTCTCTCGCTATGGGCGGAGCTGGAAGCCGTGTGAGAGTTTTACTGACTAAAACCCACCCGTGTTCCTTCAGTTACCTGTGTGCCAGGGCCACGGTATCCCTTTCAGACAAACCCGCAACTCTGGCAGGCATATGTCCTGGCGGACCCGGTCAGTGCGTGCTGACATCTCTGAGGCGCGCGTGGAACAAAACGTGCCGTCGACCCGGGCCTGGTCCTCACCGGACAGCAAGCTGCCCATACGACTGATCCTATAAGGGTTCCGTTTTTTCCTTTTGAGGTACGGAACCCTAAAAATAAGTAATTGCAACTACGGCGTGTTTCAATTTGTCTACAATGTAAGTATTAGTTTTGATAGTTAAATCTAAGTTTAAATCAAAACACAGCATTATGATGATACGTTTTGAATAATATATGAGCTGTGATTAAAGCTCAAACAAAGAGGTATAATTTCTTTTGAATGAGATAATTTTTGAACCGGAGTGGCTCAAAGACCTTAAAGTTAATTAAGCAATACACTTAAGAATATTGTTGCTAATAAATGAAGATTTTTATCTGGCAATTAACTTGTAATTAGTAATAAAACGCTTTAGAAAACGATCAACGGTGTGGGGTTTAAAAAACACTAAACTTCCATGAATAAGTTCCAGTTTTCATTAATGGCTTCTGTTAGGGTAGGTACGTTAAGTTCTAGACAAATATGCTTTAGTGAGAACCAACTTTGACTAAACGGTTCTAATAAAGTTCTAGGTATACTAGAATATCGATCTTCTTGTGTTCTGAATCTATAGCACTTTACAGTCGAATAATTGGCAACCAATTAGGAAATTATGAGAGCCGAATAGCGGCTTAAAAATCCACAATTACTCAAGATTATCGTAACTTTTTCATTAATATCCTTCTTGTAAAGCCTCGAGATTAAGTTAAGAGCATGAATGTCTTCGGTTTTTTTATATCATTCCCGGTTAGTCTATTCTGTAGTTTTTTTAATGGCTACGAAATGGGATAGAATTGCTGTTTATTAATTTTTTTATTACTGACTAGCTTTTGCCCGCGACTCCGCCCATGTGGATGTCGGTTATCGCGTAAAAAAGTAGCCAATGTCCTTCTCCATATTCCAGGCTATATCTCTGCCAAATTTCATGACGATCAGTTCAGCGGTTTAGGCGTGAACATAACAGACAGACAGACAAAGTTACTTTCACATTTATAACATTAGTATGGATTGGGCCTCGAACTCGCCTGGTGGAAAGCGATAGATGAGTGCTATGATGTAACGAGCATGCCCTAAACATGCCTGTACTCTTGTTTTAAACGCAGACGGGTTATATGTGGAAGGGAACACAGACACTGGCAGAGTTCCACACTTTGGCTGTGCGCATGTGGAGGAGAAGCGCTGAGCACGACTGGATGGATAGCAATCAAGTACGCATGGTACCCTGCAGTACGTCTGGTAGTCCGGTAATAAAAGGGCGATGGTGGGATCAGGTTGTGGAGCTCCTGCGCACACTCTCCGAAGTACAGTTTGTAGAAGACCGACAGTCAAGCAACATTACGCCGATGAGTCAGGCTGTGAAGCCTAGACACCATCGTTTCGTACACTTTGCTACGATAACACTGTAGATGCTAAAACTTTTATAAAACACACATAGTAAACCGGACTAGCTCAGTACGGTAGATCAAAATTTATTTACCGAAGCCCAATTTTCAATACCCAAACTTCGCACTAGTGATGTGCAAATATTCGTTTAGTTAGAATACCGAAGCGAAATTACTAAATTAGGCAAACATTGTTCACCCAATAAGTACAGTAACTAGGTGTAAGTATACCCGTAGGCTTTCGTAGGTCAACCCTGCGGTTTCTTTTAAGGGGAAAGCGCTAACGTAGCCCGCGAAATTTAAGACTTCTTACGATTTTTGCAATTTACAGCTCATTGTCAGGGCCTCAAGTCTGCTATTACAATAGTGTCAGAATGGTCTCGCCATTGTGAGTATTTGACAGTGTTTGTATGGCAAATCTGTCAAAAACTCACAATGAAGAATGAATAAATGAATGAATTGTTGATTTTGACAAGTTTGGTAATTTACTAATATAATGGCGTCATTATGACTTTCCAATGGTCAGCCACTGACACTCCATTGAAAGAATTAGTAATCTCGTACATAATGACAAATGAAACTTCCTACTACTTCAGATTGCTTATAACACTAATAAATAATATGTAAAAATATATATAAATGAAATCTGGCATGCATAAATGTTCAAAATGCCATTGTAATACAATTCTATTACGAGACCATTGACCGACCAATGATCGACCATTATGAATTTAGCAGATTACGAACTTTTAGAAATGACAATGGGATCGTGTTGGAGTGACGAATTTATAAAAATAGCCGACTTGGTAGTGAGAGTTTCATATCGATTGGGAGAAAATGGTCACTGATATTTATTGTCTAATGGAATACTGCAAGTCTGCAACGTTGACTTGGTAGATGTAACGATTATCCTTTGGCGATTACGAATATTTCCTGAACGATACGATTAATCGTTTCATCCTTATAGGTAGTTATTGGAGTGAAAACTTCTTTAGGCGTACTTTGCGCTCTTTCTGAACAGTGAACGAAACTGAACCGTCACCCTCGGGTCGGTGACGCTGAATCGGGTAAACTCGGCTCCAGTCTGTCGGTGACGCTGATTCACGAATACTCGGCTCTAGTCGTAAGTTTTCACTTCGATCGTTTGGTCATAAACCTCAACCTCAACCTCAACTTTGGTCAACCTCTTTTTTTGGGTTCTGTAGTCAACAAGTAACCCAGTTTCGCCATCTCCGTCTGTATGTCCGCGGCTTAGCTTATAGACTCTTAGTACTAGAAAGTTGTAATTTGGCATGAGTATACATATTAATCACGCCGACAAAGTGGTAAAATAAACTCTTGAAATAAAATCTTTTTAGGGTATCTCCCTTGCATGTTAAGTGGGGAAGATATTTATTTTTTCTCGTCTATGTCATGGTGTGGGGTGGGATATCTTGGATAGTCAAAAATATTGATGGTCTGTGAAATCCTTTTTTCGATTCAAGGTTCCGTTTGTGTAATATTAAGGTTTAAAGTGCTAATTTTGGTTAGAGTCAAGTGTCCCTCATCCCCCCTGCCAGTTAAAGGGTTGTTTTTGGATACGTGAAAAAAAAAATCACGGCAGTAGTACCTATATATAACAAAGTTAAAAGGAAAACTATCACAGAAAAGTTGGCTTTACAAGATAACGAGTAATAGTCAACCAACTTAGATTTGCAGTTGAAATGTATGGGAGAACAAGTTTTTCAACTACAATATTAAGTAAGTTAAGTTTGTTTTTCTTGGGATAAATTTATCCTGACAACGGAACCCTTCATTGTGCGTGGTTTGACACGCACTCGGTCTATTTTTGTTTGCCGATTAAAAAGTAGATGTATTATACATTGTAAAATGTATATACTAAAGAGTAGGTGTTAATTTAGCCTGTTGGATTGATATTAAATACAACAATCACCATTAGGTACTTATTCCAAGTTTCGTGTACAATTGTTACGTGCACACAATCGCTTAGTTTTACGTCTGGCGTCTAATGATGATTGATGAAATATTTATAAGCGACACCTTTGTACGCATACTTTGCATGTTATATTAAGGGCTCAACAGCCCTTAATATAACATTAATTGCTATACCCGGCAAATTGCAAGGTTTTCATGTGAAATACTTTGTAAATTACATGGTGTTGGAAATAAGTTGAACAATTTTCATGATTCCTGAAAACAGTAGGTAATCAATATTATACGTGCTATTTATAGGGTTACCAACCATACTGTTAAAAAGTTAAAAACAGTATTATACTGTTTTCCACTCTAAAATACTGTTTACTGTTCCACAAAAATAAAGTATTTATGAATATACTGTTTTCACTGATATCCAGAGCTATGCCTAAATAATAACTTTAGAACATCGTGCATGCACCTGGGCATTTGCGCGGTGATTCAGCTAGCCTTAATTTCAGAATGAAACTGGTAAATGACCCGAATTTTCGGGACATAGTAAATAAATAATTCAAGATTATTTATTTGTGGAATTGCAGTCAGAACTTTTGGATCTAGTATTAAATGTAGTTAGTTTTGCCACCCCAGTATTCTCAGAATGAGTGATGAATGCTAAGTGGTGGAACGACAGAAATAGAGCTTCAATATATTTGATTTAAAAAAATCTTCTCGTCTATTTGGTGAGGCTTACGAAGTGGTACTAAATTGATGCAATTGATGCATTGCGCGAGTAGCACGAATGATTTATGAATATATAAAAAAAAAAGAAACTTCAAATACTGTTAATTTTTACGAGATACTGTTGATTTTCCCACTTTGACCATAATACACTTTTCTTGTACAAATTGTTGGCAACCCTAGCTATTTAAAAAGCTGTCGTTCATAGGTTGTTTTACTATTTGCTTATACTTACTCCCCCAGGTTATTGGCAATAGGTTCGTCCCCTATAACATGGGACTTAAACCTAACTGGCGAAATATGGGTGTACTATAGGTACACCTCTGCCTAGCCCTTCGGGGCTTCAGGCGTGATGTTATGTTATAATTACATGATTATTGAGCGAGTCTTGTAATAACCTTGTTACAGAACAGAGTGTAATCCAAAAACATTTTCTTTTACAACTTAATTTCGTTTTACTCTTACGAAACTCACAAAATTGTAAACTCTCAAATAATACAACAATTAAGTACAGTCGAACACGCATAAACTGTATAAACGTCCTCAAAATTCATCATTGACACCGCGTGCCAGTAATAACACGACAATAAAACATGTAACAGACTTCGCGAAACATGCGATATATATTTTCATAGCTGACTGTATACGGTGATTAAAACGCCGATCCGATGAGAGATTAAAGTATATTTTGGAGCTGAAGCTGTAGCTTAAATTATGAAATATTTCTTAGAACCCGAATTCAGGAAGTCTCGAGAGACTTTATTTAGTATCCCATTGTATATCTTGAATCTTAGAGGGTAACTTAGACTTGAGTCAACCAAATGCGTAACCTTCCCTTTTACCTACACGCTATACTAATGGCATTACTTAACCTAGTGCAAGACTTATTAGACGAAAATCTACAAAATCTAAACTGTCACAACTTTGAAACTATCAAAAATATTACCAAAGATTAATAAAAAATACCAAGTCTAACTTTAAAATTCTATAGCTCATTATCAGAAGGTTCCAACTCAACTTTGCGGCAATGCTACAACTAACTACTATCTGCTTTGATGTTATCATTTTAACGGAATGCTGGCTGTCTGACGGCAGTATTATAGATCCTCTGCCAGGATATAATGCATATCGCACATCGGTTCAGCAAAATAAAAACGGAGGTATAATTTGCTTTGTTAAAACTGATTACAATGCTAGTAATTGAACCTACAATACTAGACGCAGATCGACTTCTCATAACCGTCGATGATAAAGTTGCAATCCTAGGACACACCAGATCTCCTTTTAGTCATATTGATCCATTCCTAAACTCACTGGACACATTACTGAGCTCACTGGCAAACAAACAAACACTAATTGTCACTGACGACTTGATATTTGCCATACTACCAATAGTCAGTCATCAGAGTACCTATGCCTAATGTCTTGCCATGGACAACTACCTGAATCAGCCCAACTAAGGATAAAGCGTACCTAGACCACATAAAAAAAAAGACTCAGAACAAATGCTTTGGGGTCGTTTGCAAGTCTTCGATCACTGAACATGATATAGTTGTCGCTAATATTTCCTTGCGTAAATCTTCAACTAGTACTACAAAGAGATGGATAAGTAAAACAGACACGGAAGCAGTTTTTGCTGACCTAAACAGCGTTGACTGGTCTATCATCACAAATGACACAAATGTTAATACAGCAACCACAGAATTCACGAACATTGTTTTTTTTACTGTAAACAAACACACGCACCAAGTAAAAATTAGTAGGAAATTGGCCAAACCATGGATCACTCCGGGATTAGTAAGATGACTGATTCATCGTGACAAACTTCATAATGACTGTAAATCTGACCCTAATGACCCTGTCCGAAATAAAATAAACACTCGATACAGAAACTTTTTTCAAAACTTAAAAATAAAATATTGACTACAATAACTAACAGACAATCCAAAAAAATATCTGGAAAGCAATAAAATCAATAGGTCATATCAAAGCTCCCAATTACTGAGGTCCAATAGAGAAAAATAAACAACCAACTCTTGTAACTCACACTTTACCTCAGTAGGAACCCGTCTGGCAGATAAGGTACTAGAAAAACTTAATAAATCTCATGAATCTTTAATGAATACATACACATCCGACGTATCAATCTTATATTCCCTTCTTGAACCGACAGATGAGTACGAAATTATCTAGTACCAATGATTACAGAGGATAGTTAACTCCCGTCTTATTTCTTTCATTGAGAAAAATCATCTCATCTCTGATAATCAATTTGGTTTCCGAAGGAATAGGTCGACCAAGGACGCAGCCACTCTCCTAGTCAATTGTGTATCTTCTCATTCTCATGAGAAAAATTCCTTGACATCTTCCTTAGTCTTGCAAAGGCATTTGACAAGGTTTCAACTGGCTTACTCTTCAAGAAACTAGAATGAATAGAAATAAGAGGAATTTGCCTTGAATGGTTTAAAAGCTACCTGACAAACCAGGAACAGTACCAAAAATAAACTCTTTCACTAGTGACCAACTGCCCATTAACTTCGGGGTTCCACAGGGCAGTATACTTGGTCCCACGCTTTTCATTGTCTTTATTAACGACATATTAAACCTCTCTGTGAATAATGCTGACATTATAACTTATGCTGATGACACAGCAGTCATATGTCACTTTTAAACGTGGAAACAGTTAAACTGTCTAGCAGAAGAGGGATTGTTATTAATCGCGAATCACCTGGACAGAAACCTCACGCTAAATGGCAGTAAAACAAAATAAATTGTAAAAATACTACATTATTTACACACAAGGAGTATGTTAAGCTACTCATGTCGTCTCAATTTGGTGTTACCCTGTGAACCTGCTTACTGTATTAACTGGACAATAAACTATACTCGTATTATATTTCTATATTTTCTATTACCGTAAGAAAATTGAGGCTCCATTTTCCGTGTGACCTTAATTTAACTTAAAAATCACTTAATTGAAGTTAATTAATAAAACAGCAACATACCCTGTGTGGACGACTGTCATGTGCGGTTTCGATTACTCAAATTGTTGGTAAATATATGAGATCAGTCAATGAGTCAAGGAAAAAAAAAACTAACGCGAAAATCAGAACCTGTGAAGTGTTACATACACAGATATTGGGTATTTATTTTGGTAATTTTCCATTAATCACAGCACAACACATATACAACAAAACACACAATTAACAATTTATTTTATTTCGTATGAGTATTTTATATCACCTTTAATTTATCTTAATTTATGTATTAAAACGGACACTTTTATCTATGTTTTTATTATTCTAGCGTATGGCACTCGTGGGTTGCAGCTGAAAATCAGCGTCAGTTGGTACACCTTGTGTGTCATCTGACATTATGCTGAGCTGAGGCCCTTTTGGCATTATAATCATTGTTTTCTGTTTTTTATAGTTTTAAGGTGTATTTTTTGCTGTAATGCCAATAAACGCATTTTTCTTTCTTTCTTTCTTGTTAAGGGTCCGTGCACGAAAAAAACTCTCTTTTGGCAATTTCTTATCTAATTGTGAGAAAACTTGAATTAATCGAAACATTAAGTCTGTGTAACTATAAAAGTACAGTTTTCATGGTGCTAAACCATTCGTGTCAGTCACAGCAGCTTTTAATAGTTTCATAATTTTTGTGCTCTCCAAAATGTAGTTTATTTCTCCATTGATTTATTTAATGAACATATTGTATAATCATTAAACAAAATTTGGATTATATTTCAAGGATAACTGAAGACTAATTTGTGATTTTTAAATTTCTTGATATGATTTGCTAAATAATAGGAAAAATTTATATTACTGACGAGGTTTAAAACAAAAAAAGGTTTTTTCAATATTATTCTTCTGCTATATTTTGTATGGAAGTTGAAAAAAGTGGTTCCGCCACATGCAAGTAGACCATATAATGATGTTGATGATATTTTTTAATGTTCAAAATCAAAAGTAGTTTCTTGTAGAATGATGATCAAATGTCAGTCTCGCGTCATTTTTCGGAAAACTTGTTGCAAATATTAATAATTTACCGTGAATACTTAATTTATTTTAAAAATCCCTTTCAGCCACATGCAAAACAAAGAACACGACTTTTCAATTCTCAAATAATTTTGTCTAAATTATGTTTCCCTTTCTCACATGCAATGAACAAATTTAATCAAAATCAGTCGATTTCGTGCGCGGCCTCTTAACTCTCTTGAGTTTAGGTAATATATTATTTTGTTTATGCATTTCATACCTACTGCGGTAGTGCTAAGTGATCATGTTTTAAAATAAAAATGATTCACTTTTTTGTGGTGGCGATGATGCGTTTATATCTTGGTTCATAGCAAAACTGCCAACAACTCACAAGTCTGCCAATACAGCGACCTTTGTACTGATATGCTTATTAAATCATTTCCATATTGAATCATACACATCACTCAAATAATGGCAGTATTGATAAGTGCCATCCAATAAAATGAGAAGAGCTTACCTTAAATCGATGAAATGGAAGCCTTGTTCATCAGACTAGGTTGATGTGTAATTGACCTGCAAAGATAAAAAAAATAAATTGACTTTTATGTTCACGGAAGCCGGTAGGAGAAAGAATGGCAGCTCTTTGATATGAAAGCATAATTAAACGACATGAATTGCGTATGCGGCGCCGACCTTCATCACTCTTGCAGACGAGACCCGCCCCTCATTCATATTCCCTGCTTGTACGAAGATTGTACACAAAATATTTTCATATTTAGATTAACCTAACGTATCCTGTGTTGTTTCAGTATAATAAGTTTTTGCAGCGAACTAGAACAACGGCCTCGTATAACAGTCAATAGACATACAGTTACGAGTATCTTCACTAGGTATAATTTAGGTAAATATGCTCTAGCTTTCAGGCATATTTTTATATGAAAGCGTAAACTGTGATATCACAGTTTTATGGATGCCAAAAACGAGAACACAGAAAGTACCTTCATCTAAGTACAATATAAAGGACTTTTTGTATGGACGTTGGTTTTTTATTCTGAGAAAAATCTAACCGGCATCAAACTAAATAAAAACGAAAAAAATATGGAACTTGGAACCACTGAAATAATATGTTTAGACCCATCCATTTAAGAGAAAAAAATATAACTAGCTTTTGCCCACGGCTCCGCCCGCGGGGATGTCGGTTATCGCGTAAAAAAGTAGCATATGTCCTTCTCCATATCCCAGGCTATAAATATCTCTGCCAAATTTCATGACGATCGGTTCAGCGGTAAAAAAATAAAAATAAAAACAACGATTTTTTTCAAAATTGCAGGTCTTTAAAAATTATGATTTTGTTAGAATCACTACTTTTTGGGATGTCTCTCGAAATATATTAACTTATCCTGGCTGGCATGTCCTTTATACTGTGATTTAAGCTAGGATTTGAGCAAAATTTAATATTATGTTTCGTACTTATATTTACTTATGTAAGTAACTCTGTCTGTGTCTAGTACCATTTGAGTGTCAAAGAGGTTCTCTAGACAGAAATATCGACTAACCGTACTACATACATATGTATATGTGGAGGAAATTTGATAATTTTCAGCGGGAAAGAAAACAGAGCGTAATTATAATCGTATTCTAGAAAATTTTGGATTTTCATACAGAGCCAAGTTTTTAATCGCAACAAATTATCGTTTTAATCATATCAACAAAGGATTATCGCATGCTATTTCCAGCACCCATAATGAGGCAGAAGAATTTCATACAACTTTATCAAAAATATTTTGGCACATAAAATGTAGCACCTATATTTTGGCCTCAGCTAATGGTAGTTTATGTGAAGGTTATAAACTCCTAACGAGCTTTGTTTACAGTAAACATTAACAATAATATCGTACGACCGTATACACAATATTGCTTTTAGGAATATTTGAAAAAACATTCCCTTGGTAATTTTTGATCAATATAGGTGAACGTGTCTGTGTGTACCTGTGTAGTTTGACGCTAAAAGCGCTCATGTATTTATTTAAATAGTACTGTATTCATATGAACAAACTATATCATGTATACTTTTGTCATATTCTAAGTTCAGATTCTTTAAAGTGGGGCAACTCGAGCTCGAGTTGTTGATGTTTGCCTTATTCAATGTTGTTTGATTTACAAACAGTTTTCATCCAATTACCTATAAGCGTATACATAGGTACACACGGCTACATATCAAGCTATACATTTCCAGTATAAGCTGATCTCTCATTATATGGAAATCCTATACAATGCGAGACCAGCGTAAACTAGTTTTTTATAGCTTGATATGTAGCCGTGTGTACAATCTGTGCACACAGTCTTGAAATATTTTCCAACCGAACGATTTCCTCGATTTTTTTAAATTGGCACGAATTGCGTTCCAATAGCGCAATTGCTTGAACTCACTGCAGGAACGGGACCGACATCCCGGACTTATTTTAATCAAACGAAGCCCAGGAATTTCATTACAAGTCCTGTAACTTATTGCCGGCGTTTGTTTTAACTTAGATGAGAACTGAGAACAGAGTACTGGTTCCGATATTCTTCACGGAGAAGTAAATGAGAATCATTGCGTTAATAACGCGTTCCACATACATCTGGTTTTCGTGCCAAACTTCTTCACTTATTACAGGAGTCTTCGATACGATGTTACCTCAAGAATACCTATTATGATTCAGGCGTGGAAATGCCATCGACATTCACGAGTGACCCCACGCACGCCCAACGATTCGCCAATAAAAGTTATATTGGCTCTACACCGAGAATAGAATAATGACAGTGAAGCGCAAAGTTATAAAGCCCTTTCGAAACCAAGCTGCGAAAACTTGAATGCACAAAATAATAAAAATTGCTTCCCGCTTAACAGAGGTCGGTCACACATTTCTGCATCTGTTTCGAGAAAAGTTAGAATTCAAAGACGGAGTAGCACAAAAGCCTCTTACGAAAATGTTTTCCTCCACTTTCCTCGCATCAAGGCGAGTGCTAGGCGAGGTGCGAAGTTAAAGTGTTCGCTGGAGGAGTTATGATTATAAATGATGCAGAGGGTCGAAGCAAAGAAAGCCGGTACTCGTTTACTACATCCCTGAGGATGAAAATGGGAGTGCGCGCCGCAGCCTAGAAACATCAACTCGAGTAGTAATCGTACATTACACTGTGATCCACTGAATATTTGATCAAGAACGCGCGGTTCGAATTAAAGTCACCTTGAAATAACATACACACTCATCTTTGTAACAATTTCGACACCCCAAATTCAATAGTACTGTGCTAAATATACAACAGCCCAATCAGTTCTCAATAAATTACGAAGTAAAATCAGATCTTTATAATTATGGGATAGCTCTGATCCCTATTAAGGATAAGAGGCTGAGGTTCATAATTGCGTCCCCCATTAGGCGGCAGCCACGTTTTGCGAAATTAGATTTTATTTATGAAATTCCATTGGGTATGACCTGAATCAACTTCACGACACGGAACGCGATTATGTTTAACTTTCCATACTGAAATTTTCCTTGAATATAAATGATCTAAATTTTTCATTTTAGAATTCATTGAACCGTGGCGTTTAAGTACGTGATAGATGTGATGTAATTTAGAGGGAAAGTCTTTTTGTTTGTTTCTGTGGAACTGGTGCCGTGCTGACGAGATAGCACCATCTATCTTCACGCCTATCTACCTCTATGTGGGCCACACGGCATTGTTTGCGCACGCGATAGAATTAACTTGACGAGTAATCTTTTTAATGCTGCTGAATATGTGATAAGCATCTTGGAACTTGATTAGAACTCTAAACGCAGTCTCCATGAAAATATAAAAACAGGAGGCATTGCCTTTAGCAATCTTAGAATTCACAGAAACAATAGAATTGATTTAATGGAGGCATTCATATACTGCTTTATTAGAGTTAACTCATCTTCATACGATGGAAATGGTATTAAATTTTTAGAAAAGCGGTTCTTGACAACAGGTTACTTGGAATAAAGCTGAGAAGAAGACGAAGTATAAAATTATTTTATTGAGTACTAGCTTTTGCACGCGGCTTCGCCCGCGTGGATGTCGGTTATCGCGTAAAAAGTCCTATGTCCTTCTCCATATCCCAGGCTATAATATCTCTGCCAAATTTCATGATGATCGGTTCAGCGGTTTAGGCGTGAAAACGTAACATACAGACAGAGTAACTTTCACATTTATAATATTAAGTATGGATTGCGGCCATTTTTATCAGGAGAGAAAGGACGCAGCATCCATCATTAGGCTTACTGAACATTATATTGCTTTAACATTTACATCATGTGTTCTATCTTTGTGAGAAGATCACCGCTCACGGAAGTAATTTTCATGTGACAAAAAACTGACCTAATTAAACTTAAAACTAAGACAAGTCAACGAAAGGACAGAAAATCAAAGGTGAGCATATATGTAGAAACTGCATTCATGAAACTGATCCTTCAGGCAGGCATTCTGACATAAGCACCAAAAGCATCTTAAGACAGTGTAGTATATGTGAAAAGAGCAAGAACGTGTGGTTCGGACCTTTGTAGGGCATTTCAATTATTTTATAATAATTATGTCCAGAATTCCGTACGAAGTCATATCACGGAAACTAGGACTTAAAGGTTTGCGTGTTTTAAAAAAAACTTTTTATCAGGCCAATATAACACAGTGGCTTTGATCGCGTCATAAAAAAAGAAGAGGTGGCCAACACGCCATGTACATATCTTTATAATACATTACTTCGAAGTTTTGAATGTGACTTGTAATAATCTGACACGGGTAATATTGCGTCGTTACGCTGTTTTTAGATGATATGTTTAACGAAAAACAAGTGAGTTTTTAATTATGATTTATGTCATAAGAAATAAGAAGCACACTTCAACTTCAGAAGACAATAGAGAAAAATTTGAAAATATGAGAAGACTCACAAACAGCAGTTAATGTAACCCTTCATCAAGATTTAACAGCGTATCAACACATTCCACCGTAGTTTTAGATTATTATTATTTATATATTAAATAATAATATTAATATTATTATTATCATTATTTCATCTATCTAAATCCGTATTAGTTCAAACGTTTACTATAAAACCAAGTAAATCTAGTTTTTTTTTTTTTAAACTACTTAGTCGTAGTCAAGTAAGGATGACGAGCACACAAATTCTATGAATACGATCTATAATGCATCGACATGCACTCCCGAATGTGTAAAAAAGAACACAAGATTGTTTTCCTTAACAACAGAAGGTTATAATTTTATACTCAACAGCATCCTTGATGGACATTATCCACGTATACAAAGCTGATGGACAGTGAATCATGCGCTGCGTGTGGTCCCATATTTGTTTAAGAGCCAAACTCCTTTCTAAAATATCATAAAAACTTGAGTATAGTTTACAAAACTTGGCGATGGTTTGTGTAAAAAATATTTACATTAACGTGGTTTGTTTGTATTGTTTTAGTACAGATTAAGATATTAGTGGTTTATATTTTAAGTATCGAAGTATATTGGCATGAGAGCAGATGGTAACCGCATATCCCGAGTCTTAAAATGCAATAAAGATTTAACTTCGGACTAAGTTTCATAACAGCACATGTAATTTAGAACCTTAATCCTTTCTCAAAGAAATAACATGTCTCTAATGGAATATTCAAATAATTTAAATTGTTTCGTGAGAAAACCCCAAAAATTGACAGTAACAAATGAGCGTGATTATAAAAACACATGTGCTAACTAAAGAGAATAAAGAGAAGTGTGAGATTTTTAGCGCCTCGTTCCTTTGAATCTCTTCGTGATATAAATACACCAAGATTTCATATATCTAAATCCGTAGTAGTTCAAACGTTTACTATAAAACCAAATAAAGAATGCTACGTATGTAGGAGCTAAATCGAACATTGTGCAATATAAATAGTTAAACAATCAAAATAGCCGAGTGTTTCAACATTAATGCTAAAACCTTCATCGGACAAATGTGCGTTTTCTGTCATCTCATCACCTAGTTTTATAATAACTCGATTGTTTTCAAACGTATGTGTTTTCTATGGAAGTTAAAACACACGTGCGATAAACAAGGCGCTAGGAAGCCTACAAGAAGTCGAATATACAAAAACAGCCACGGGATAAATTAGAGAAACATTTGAGATTCCAGACGAGTTCGATCCAACCATCTGGCGTAGAATTCGACCAATATAGTGCAGACGACTTCGATCAACTGTAAATTTATTTCCGCAAACTGTTGGACAATCCATCATTTGATATTGATCCATGAGGACTACGCCTGTTTACTACCGCAACAAACCATAAATCTTGATCGAGCTAGTGTTACACAGCCTAAACAAATGCAAATTGAAAGTTGTTGAACAAATTTAGAATTCAACGTTGGAGATGCTAATGCTAAAGCGATAAATGTATCAAGGCTACTGAGAAATCCAATTTAAATAAGAGCAGCAAATGATTTCTTGTGAGTGAAAACTGATTGGTCATTAAATTCAATGACGATATTTTTGCAAATGTAGAAAATTTCGCAAAGTTCTATGCAATTTTCAAAAGAGACCATTAATTTGTAAATCAGAGCAGCTCAAATGTGTTCATTGTGATTGATGATGTTTCTTTTCATGGTTCTTTAGCTCCAATGTCCATAATAATTTGACACAAAGTTATAAAATAGAACCGAACCAATAGTCTTTGATTGAAATGAAATCAATGCAATTGCAAGCCATGAATACAATCAGCTCCCATTAAATACTTGTAGTTGATTGGTATTCCGAGGAGTGTTACTTATTGATAAATAGCAAACAACTGATATTTCTCCACATTTTCGTTCTTTCATTGCTAAATCCGCAAAGCAATAATCTGTTGCACGTCCGCGTCGTTGATGAGAAAATATTATATGCTGATTCACACTATAGCGCTAATGTCGATAGTGTGAATGCTTTCATTGTTCCTTTAAAAATAATCATTTAAAGGCGTAAGAGTTTGTCGAAATCGATCCGAAAGGAATAACGAGGTCTCGTAAAGCAGACGATAGTCATGTATCATGATCATGTCCATGTTCATATCCGAATGACTGTTGAAGATGGCAACGTGGCCACGCAACCTGCTAAGCTGTAAATCATGGATAAACAGTTGACTACTGCCTTATTCATTCGTATTAATCAGTATAGTATACAAGTAATGTATTCAAACAGTCGGCTTTGTCACGAAACGACAACGCAACTGCAGGCATGAGTAGTGACATCACGAAAGGCGGAATATTAGCAATTCCTTCCGCCACGTTCTGTCGTTCCGCCCGAACGCCTGTTTTATGATCAGACACCTCGCTCCGAAGCATGTCTCGCGTTGCTATCATAACTCCGGGGAAATTTTGTACACCTCGTCGCTTCGCACCTGACATTAGCATCTGCTGAGCACATACATTCATTCAGAGGTACAATATCGATCGAGCATAATCATATATTGTGATGTTGGCTTCATAATGGAAGTGCAAATTCAAAGTTCTACGGGAGTTATTTATGACTCAATACTTATAAGGATGGTGTGTAGTAATAATAAACATGACAATTGTTGGTAGATCGTCCACTCAACGCGCATTTTGGGTATGTTTTGATAAGTCGACGATTTTATGTTCTTTTACAAACGGATATCGCTTGAGCACTTATTTACATTATTGTACTCTTGTCAAGTATGCAGTAGAGACACCATCGAAAAACCAACTTGACATTGTGAACTGTCGCGAGTTCGCGACCAAGGCTATCTCTCTGACAAACACCAAGTTTATTTTAAGAATACAATTCTTAAGTTGTTAAAATACAGTCGGGTTCAATATTTATTATCTTTATTTATGGCAAAGTGATAAAGAGTTCGCATGTTATCAAAATTACAAGCAATTTTTTATATCATAGAATTGGCACTAAAATCTCTCTTGAATTTTATTTTCGGCACTTTCCTACCACTACATTTTCTGGGGAATCTGCAGTGGTTACCATAAAATTATGCGTTGACGCCTGACGGGATGTACGAAAACTATTTTTATAAGTAAATCAGTTTCCACTAGCTTTTGTAGATTAGGCACTAGCGTATGACCATCATCTTCTTGTTCTGTAATCCATGGCGCAGCAAGGTTCGTTTTTAGGCTAGTCAAGTTATCATTTATATTATTAGCAACGGTCTAAGAATAGGCTACTCTATTCTTAGCTTGGGTAAGAGGCGATTTTTGTAACAGGTTCACTGCACTCATGACATCATACGGCAAAGACCTGGGAGAGTGTATACAAATAACTCATCGTTTCGTTTTAGCCTTGCTGCAATCTGGATTGATTCAGTATTCCAGACAAACAAACAAAACTCAGCAATGAATAAAAGACGGAGAAATTCTGAACACGCAATGATGCAACATTATTTGGAGCATTGCACCGACTTGCTCATGTAAAGAACTAGCGAAATCGCTGCCATAAAACGCATAGTCGTTAAAAATGATGTCTTTCTTTTCACATAAAATTGATGATTTCACTCGATTTTCTACATTCAAAACTCAGGCGGAGAATATTTATATCTTAACGTTTATGTTTCGTACTGAATTTTATAAGCGTATCTAGGTAGATCTGCTTTTATTCTCAAGCGCATAATGTTTCGGCGTGAGCAGAAGAAGCTGAAGAATAATGTGCAGCAGTAACGTAGCAACTTAAGGTTTACTGACAACACAATATGCTGGTAAGTGGAGTCAGTTTCCTCCTTTGAGTTACAATTCGCGCAGACAAAGGGAATTGCTGCAACCGATATTTTTCTTACATCACCGATGGATGAGGACTGAGGACACAAGTACCTACTTTTACAAAACAAACGTAAAACACTACTTAGTAGATGAACAATACTTAATTTTCTATTTAGTATTGAACGTACTTATAGGTTTGAAGAGCAGATAAACCCGCATGAGACTAACCATAAAAACAGTTCTATATTATTGTATCTCTCCAATATTTGTGGCAACTGGTGCCATATGTCGACACTCTAACAAATTGGGTTCACCTTAAAATATACGACTTCGTTTGCTCTCGACAGCTTTATTACGTTTCAGTGTTAAGACTACTCCAAATGGGGTGATGTTAAATTAAAACAAAATAATGATTGATACCTTTTACGGTGACAGAGTCTAACTGAGAAAAGTAAGCCTAGAGATATATTAAGTTTGGTGTGTTTACATCAGCTGTGACGCAATCGCATATCTTCACATTTATTGTAAGAAGGGAGAGAAATAACTTGTCAACTTTTATCCCCTTATCTTTTTCTTTTGAGTGTAAAGAACTTGCTTCCTTGTTTATCTGGGAATTACAGAACTTCGTATCACCTGCATTCTTTGCTCGCGAGTTGTGCAACTGGAGTAAGAGAAAAGTTGATATCGTTTGGTGACCTGTTACCACTGTTACGTAGTGCAATTTCATCAATTTCAAAGTGTAAAGTTGATCTTAATGATACTATTCGGGCTATCTATCTATCCATTGGTCTCCTCTCTTTCAATTTTCGATTCCGGTTTTCCAGAGATTGTTTTTTGCATTGATTTCAGAATCTCTGAACATTAACTATTAACATAAAATGATTAAATGTAAGTGTTATGCATAACTTAATATTTATGACCCATTGCCCCAAGCCACGTGCAAGTGTTCAGATTAAAGATTACAATCGTGAATTAAGTAGCAAGTTGCAAGTCTATCGCCCACCCACATTCCTTACAGCCATTCCTCCCTGTTTACTTCAAATACTTGCTATGACAAGTGGCTGACATTCCGTTTTTCTTTCCTTTTAATTTTTTCACGCACTGGCTACGCCTAAATGGCTTTGACGGACAGGCGTGTCAGTATTTTTGTTATCAGGGTGAATAATTGATTTGGACATTTATTTTTGAGTCTTCTGTGCGTGAGAGCGTTAGAAAATAGTAATCGACTGTATATCATTTATTACTGTTATGCTTTAATGCAGTTAGAATCTGGTAATGTTGTATAGGAAATGAATCCAATCAATCAACATTAAATAATTTAATCACATTCATTATGTTTCCCTGTGCTAGAAAGCTGTAGGGATATGAAATGAAACAACTATATCTTATAACCAGTTGCGTAGAAATCTTGTCCGCGTAGGCGTAAGCGGAGTTGCCTCACCGCTGGATAACTTCGTGAATGGGATCGCACACGGGATAAATAGCTATAAGACAAAACTAAATTGGGTATTACCGGACTTTGCCTTTTAGCCAGCCACTTCGGGAGTAGTTACGATGGAAAGATACAAGTTATTGTATTATATTGTGAGTAAAAGACCTTTCATTGTCTTTTGTCTATTTATTAGACTCTCAGTTGGGAATTTTGTGTTTGTACGTGGCTGTCAATATGTCTGTTTTCCACAGTAATCATCTTTATAACATACGCTTTGTTACTTTGTTGTATAGTTTCTTTGTTTTACAAAGGGCAATGATTATTAACAGCTATATCTCAACAGATTAAACTAGTATTAAATTCGCCTTTAAACATAGCATCGGTTCGTTGAATCCGATTAGCGATCCCATATGGTGTAATCATATTTTTTGTGCTTTCATTGCATGCAAGGCTTCGAATCACGGCGTATTGATATTCTTGGACCGTGCCAGATGTGCTGTACTTTTTACACAAAGTGGGACTGAAGTACTGTTTATATTGTTAAAGAATTGTAATCACAGTAGAGTACGAAGTCAGTGGACTTGATTTTAAATGCGATCTTGCTGGTTTCTTAAGAAAGTTCTACTGTCGATACTAGACAAGATACTTAGCCTATAAGCAGCTCTTTACAGCCACATACAAACTGGCTAGTAATAGCACAATGTTCATTACTAATGCAATACAATAATACTTGTATCCGTCAAGTGCGTTTCTCTTTACGATCGTCGCACGCGTCAACTGCTCAGTATATCCGAAGCCCTTAGAAAGTTCATTGCACCCATTCGACGGTACTAGATAACTAATGTGAGAAAACACATTCCCCGAATGGAACTTATGACAGTTATGATAATATTTAGCCGCTCTACTAATTAGAATTACATTGAGGGTCACTTGAGAACTTTTTATGCTATGATATTTTCATTGGTCGGAGAAAGTTATATTTTAAAGTCAATGTTGTCTGTGAAGGGAAATAAATAACTGAGGAAGTTTTCAATGGAACTTCGTTAGCAGGGAGTTCAGTATCAAGTAAACTTTGAACCACGACCATAAATTAACTAGAGGTCGGTTTATCACTTCATAATTTATGTCGTAATCGGGGAAGTTCAGGATCACTATAATCGAAAATAAGTTTGACTGCAATTCGTTAAAGAAGAAGTAGGTATTGATAATAAAGTCATGAAATCGGTACGGTACTACAATTGGACCCAGTTAAACGAAAAGGATCCAATCCACGACCTGGTCAAAAATTTGTTCAGTGTACCAATCTGATGTTAAATATGGATACTATCGGCGAGTAAAATAGATCCAAGCAAAAAACTATAGTTTATAATTTTGATCAACCTCAGAACCAGCCCACATGCACGGAAATATAAAATATGATATATCTTCTAAACTTCAAACGTCAATATATCTAAAATGACTGTGTGGATTGCATCCTTTTCGTTTTTAGCTACGTTCAATTATTTGGCTAAAATATTGGCCCTAGTTTGTCTAGTGTTTGTTCTGTAACTCAAACAGACGATACTAATCATCTCTTATTTGTTTTCATGCGCATCTTGAGAATACCTTTGTGTATGTGTGTTTGTATATCATTTATTTTATTGCCAGCCGATGAAGCATAACAAACGCGGGTTAATGAGATAACCCTTTTCTTTCGATGCCGATTAAAAGTGATATTGTAGTTCACAGTAGGTACGTATTGGTAACTAACTAGAACTAACTATAGCAAAAAATTGCTTACTTTTGAAGAAGCACAACTTTATAATAGAATACCCTCTAGCATAATAAATCTACACTTGTTCAATGCATTTAAACTCAACTTGGTCAGTATATAATTGCGGATCGATCAGTTTTGGAGAAATAAAAGCATTGGATGGTTTGTATCTGATGACGACGAACTTTGTGTTATTTATGTATGTTTTAGTGTTGTTCTCAAGTAAGTGATATGTAGGTATATGTCTTTATTGAGAATAAAGTTTCTTTAAACCTAAACCTAAATAAACACTTCTCCATCGACATTCCAAGAGCGTATAAATTCAGAAATTAGATCTGCAATAGATATTGCAGGCATCTCAACCAATCATCGCGTTCAATATTGAAGCTATCATATCCATAAAGTAGTCAATTCCGCCGCCAATTGACCGATGCGGCAAGATGGTGCAACCGGCCAGGGTGGCAACACTGACCTTAATTCGAAATAGATCGGCGGAATACATTTATGGGTTGAATTAATCACTTTATTGGCCACAATGACCGGCATTGATGACAATGCGAGTGGGTTGGCCCCAGGATCGGCGGGGCTCGATCGCCTCGAAAGTAGAGCGTATGTTGACCCATACACTGTATTCATCTAAATTACATGCCGCCGATTTAAAATAGAGTAGTTATTAGATTGGGAATGGGCCATATAAGACATTAGCGAACCATTATATTGCGATATAATGTGGCTAGGTGCCAAATTCGATCCTAATTTTAAGAATGAAATAGGTCTACACTAGCTGTGCACTAGCTAATTAAAATCATGAAATCACAAATAAAATTGAGTTCTCATTTTCATTATCGAATCGATCTTGTGGTGTGTAAACCTAATTGTGAAAAGGGATCAAAGCTTGGTAATGGTCGGTGATGACATCACTTTTGCTCGTAACCGATCCGGAATGTCACCCATTCAAATAATGATCAATCCATTTCGATGGGTTTGCCGGACCATTGCTTGCTTTGTTTGTCGTTAAAAAGCTTCGGGAAACAGAGGTTCGGCTAATGTTTTGAGATGTTCGCCGACGTAATTGAGATATAACGTGCAGGGCTGCCTTTACGCTTTTATAATTATAAAGGTCTCTGCACACAGCGAGCGCGGCGCGGCGGGACGGGACGGCGACGCGACGCTGAGCAGTTGTAATGTACTAGATATTACGGACGACGCCACACAGAGCCGTCCCGCTCGACGCGACGGTAACCGTCGCGCCACGCCGCCGCCGCGCCGTGCGGGAATACAAGTCAGAAGCGGCGTGGCGGTATTTCATGCACGCATTTCCGTTTACGTTGGTTTTTTCTTAGCTACCGCAAATAACAGCAAGAGCGTTTCCACGTCTGAATCGCACAACATCTTTTTGATGAAGACCGCGACACGGTCGGCGTGGACCGTGTCGCGACACGATTCATTCGATGGGCGCGGCGGACGTGATCGCGCCCGCATTGTGACCGATGCCGCTGCGTCAGCGCAGCGTCGCCGCCCCGCCACGCCGCCGCGCCCCGCCACGCCACACCGGCTGTGTGCAGAGACCTTTAAGGCTCAGACAGACCAGTGCGATATTGCGGGCGCGACGCACACTAGTAGCACAATATCTTTGTCGCTGTCTGTCGTGCCTGCGATATCGCGCGAGTCTGTACGAGCCTTAAAACGGTGAGTTGATTTTAATGTTGACGTCAATTTGACCTCGGCTAGTGCAATAGTCTGTAGATCTCCGCCAACAGAATGAGTCACAAACGCACAAGACGGTGCAGACTGTGGTGATGATTCAACAACGCTATTCTTGCGACGCACGACAGTTAACAAGTGACAGCTTTATGTACTACAAGCATGTTGTAATAAACTGTATTGTATCATAGCCAAGCAGTTATAAGAAATAGGCCAACAATAAGTACGAACACTGGGTAGAAAACTTACATGGATTTGCGTGCTCCACGCTAGTCTGTGGCAAGACTACCTATAAAACTGACTTCTAACTTTGTAGTTCTACAAACGAATTCCAATTCCTGGAGAACAACCAACAAACAAGCGCCACAAAAAGGCAGTAACATAAATACAGGGTGTTTGGCAGAACGTTGAACATACGAAAATGAAGGATAGGTGGGGTGATCTGCTACTTACTCAGCCCTAATTTATTTGGCCCTGGCCCCCTGGATATTAAAAAAAAAATTTTTTTGCTTTCTTCTAGTTTCACCACTTTCTTAACTTTAAAGTGTAATTTGTATTAAAAATGGGTAAAACAGGCAATATTTTTATTTATTACATCTTTCTGTAAGTTTGAGGAGTCATAACTTTTTTCTAGCTAACATCTGAATAAAGCAATAATTTTATAAGAATCTGCCAATATTAAAGATAAAAAAATAAACTAAAATATTGCCTGTTTTACCCATTTTTAATAAAAAAATACACTTTAAAGTTAAGAAAGTGGTGAAACTAAAAGAAAGCAAACAAATTTTTTTTTTATATTCAGGGGGCCAGGGCCAAATAAATTAGGGCTGAGTAAGTAGCAGATGACCCCACCTATCCACCATTTTCGTATGTTCAACGTTCTGCCAAACACCCTGTATAGCTGTACAAAAAGTTGCTGCTAGCGGTTTCTGAGGAGTTTTTATAACCAAATTGTAGGTACTACAATAAAAAAATCCCATAATTTTTGTCCGACAAGCGGTCACGGAGATCGCTCGTCTAGATCGCGACAAAACAAAACACCAATAAAAAATACGCCGCTATGTTGGCGCAAAAAATCATCTATGAATATAAACGACCTTATGCAGATGGTATAATAAATTAGTCATTGTTCGATAAGGCATGGCGCATGCAGGTATCGTGACAACACGATCAACAGCATCTGCTTCAATAGTGAAATGATATCTTCAACATGCGTATAAAAATGGCTATACTCAGTCTCAAATTCAGATAATTTATGTAAACAAAGGGGATAACATAACAAAAAAATATCTTCGTAATGGTAATTCACATAAAATTGCGAAAAAAGAGGTCCCATTTTCTTTTAAGTACTGATTTTAAGAAATAATAATTAAAAAATAATCATACCGTAATTATTTTTATACATTTTCGGTTTTAAACAAAGTTATTAATAAAAGGAGATTTTCTGCTATAAACTATTTTATGATACTGGTAACAATGCAGGAGATCCAAACATTTTCAAAATTTTTGCATCTTCAACAACACTAATATTAAAACTCTCATACATAGATTCATATTGTAAGTAGCATATCTAGCCACATTTTGGATGAAAACGGCTGTACACTGTTTCGATTGGAAATCGATTTTGGGAGGCTTATGTCTAGCACTGGGCTTAAAAGGGCTGATTATGACGAACATATACCGTGTCTCCGACACACTACACAAAACATTGTTTGGCAACGGTATTTTGTTTGCATAGTTCTTATAATTAATTCACTTTAATTTTATCGATGATTATTTACAAAAATATTTAATGATCAAATGTTTTGCACCACTGTTCTGTCATTTTGACAGTGACATTTCTTGACATTACTTTGTTTACATAAATTATCTGAATTTCAGACTTTGGGTATAGGTATTCGATACTATAATTACTTGTAACTCAGTAGAAATTAAATTACAAAAATGTAAAGGACGCACATCTGTATTACAAACGAAACTGAAGTTTGTTAAGCGTATTCAGAAAACATTTGTTTTATGAATGTCGTTACTGAAAAATAATAGCTCCGAGACAGGCAGCTACAGTTTTTATGATAGGAATCTAAATAATGGGAAGGAACGTTATTTTTTGCCATTATTCTATAACATTGGAAGGTCTTTGTTGTCTGCTTTATTTCAAAACAGTTTACGTACTTAATTCATTGATTGCAACTAGAGTTAGTTTATTGAAGTAATCTAAATATGAGTACAAAAATCTACTGACGGTTTTTCTTACCATTTGCGTAAATCTAATTAACTTTTTTGTAGTAAACCTTAATCTATGATGATTCCACTGTTTACGGATATCGTCAACATGAAATCGAATACACCAAAGAAGCAGACACACAACTAGCAAGGAATACCCGTTTTGAATGGAATCTAAAACCAACAGTCACTTTTGGAGATCGACAAAAATCAATTCCAACCAAAACACTCCTGTCCAAACATGGGATATGAATTCCTAGCCCAAACACCTAGACCACTTGAAAACTGGGCCAACTAAAAATACGTTCCAATAGATGGCGTGATTCAATCGAGTCTTTTCATGTTAGGCATGATAGTTCTAAAATAGGTAGCAAAACGCAAATGAGTGGAACTGGGTCAAGCAGGTTCCGAGACGAGACTCAGACGAACGATAACCAATCTTTACTAGCCACCAGTTAAAATGTAAATCAGCAGTTAGGTTAATGGAAACTGTTTTAACGGTCGGGGAAAAGTTTAGGAAAACGGATTGTCGTAAGTGGAGTCAATTTGGTTTTGTGGCCTGCTTAAGGTTATTATGCAAAATAAATAGCGCTTATCCAACAAAGAATATTCGACCGTTCTTCGCGAGAGGTAGCGTGGAGAATGTGGCTGTCTATATGGCGGAAGGTAGCGTGAAAAATGTGGCTGTCTATATGGCGGAATTTGGCCCATTCTCATTATCAATTTGCACAGCTCTCAGTTGACAATAACAATAGGTACACACACGTTGAAGACATGTGCGTTCAAATCCGTTGTAGTCCCAAGTTGGTTTTTGTATTTTGCAAAAACATGTTATACATATTCTTATACTTCATTGTACTGAATTTCTGTCATGCTTTTTTTATATACAGTGTTTTTCTATTTCGTTTTAGTAATATAAATTTAAAAAAAATATATTAATTAAAAAATCAAGAAAAATAAAATGCTTTAATAATCATTTAATAATATTTATTATTGCTATAATTTAACAAAACTTTGATCTTATTTTACTACAAAGATTTATATTTTACAATTTGATTTGATAATTTACAGTTATCAAATATACATATTTTGCCAACTGACACAAACGGGATATAATAGTCAAGCGTGTTGATCGATATTAGAGGCAGACAGATACCACCGCCTGGCGAAAGAACGTTTTTTTTCGTTTTTCGTTCGTTTCGTTACAACGATTTTCGTATGTTTTATTATACGTTGTTCGACGTAAAGAGTATGCATTAGAAAACCTCTAATAACTTGTATATGAAGATAAAAGCAGTCAAAAAGTAAAGAAGGATCATTACAATATCACCTAATCTAATAATAACTAACTCCTAATATATTGTTTCTATTCGTGTATTGCAATAATGAATGTCATATCTAATGTTTAAACTGCTGTTTAATGTTTTTAACTACCTACTTTATGATTTATTTCAGTTTGTTTAAAATAATAAATTAATTTAGGTATGTTCGCGCGCAAATAAATGTCAACATTGAAGCGCATAAGCACTTTATAATGTCAGCATTTTATTAAAAGAAAATAAAGATGTATTTCATGTTATGCTAGTGTAATAATTTTAGATGAAAGCCAGTAGGTAATGCCTCTTGCTTTCGTCTAAAGCCGAGAAATGCCTTTAAAATCCTAGTTCATCCCTGTCAGAGTATCTTATAAAGAAACGATCGTTTCACTTATAAATAATGTGCGCTTGAAGTCAGGTGATGGTATTATCAAACTTTCTCTAACATAAACTTGTCAGTTTAAACAGTTTTTACGCAACGGCGACATTCGCAAACAAACTGATCTATTCCAATACGCTGTTGGATTTTTCTTTGACACGAGAGTTTTGCAACATTGTCACGACACACGAATGCAACGAAAAACTTATAATCAACTAGCTGAGGCCCGCGACTTTGTCTGCGATCCAGGTTGAAAAATAGCCTATGTCCTTATCCAGGGCCCAGGATAATTCGATTCAGTGGTTATAGTGCGAAAAGCTAAGAGACAGACTGAGTTACTTTCGCATTTATAATATCAGTAAATATATTTGGGGACGGTATCTGACTGCAACACAGTGACACTGCAATGGATAAAAGGACACAGCGGGGCACTAGGTAACGACGCAGCTGATGAACTATCTATGAGAGCATCCAGCACGTCAGTCTGTGGACCCGAACCTGTCTGTATACAGGAGTTCATCCACACACAGGCGGAGAGCTGGTAGACCTCGACGCAGGCTGCAGACAGTCCAGGGAGGCTATGCCCTCCTTAGATGGTAGGCTAATCGTTATTACGCCTGGACATGGACAGGACCTGCCTGCGCCTGGTGACAGGGACCATCACGGGTCGATAGACAAACAGTTCCACACAATAGCCATAACGGAGAGTCCTCTGTGTAAGGCTTGCATGGAAGCTGAGTAAATCGTCGCGCATGTGCTCTTTGAATGCACAGGCGTCAGCCAGAACAGAAACCCTCGGGGCACTCAGATCTTTCACAGATGTTCTAAACAGACGAGGAGAAGTGATCAACTTCTGGAGAGAGGTGGACTGGTTGGAATAACCACCGACGGCCGCCATGGCCCACGTACAATGGTCCACCTGAAAGACTAAGAGCGGAAACCAAACTCTATAACATACAAAATAGTATATTAGGAAGTATATATTTCATCACAAAACTGCTTGGTTGTGATACATGACGATATTATATTCACTGTTTATGCAACAAACTATCATCATTGCATTATTCCTGTTCCCCAGACCAAAATTCTGTCGGACAATGAGACCAATTGACCAATATGAATATTTTATTGATGAAATTGATGAGTCCGTCCCAAGCTCTATTTTATATAAAAATCTGTATTTTGCAGGCATGTTATTGTTTGCCGAATTCGCTGTATTATATTCTGTCATCGCTGGCAGAAAATACTAGGTTTCGTTCGGAATTTTGGAGCTTTATTTGCATAAAAATTGACGAATAGTTTAGCGAACGGACTCGGTTCTGGGAAAAAATATCTTTTGTTTGGATAGGACTTTAAATCTCTGCAGTGCCAAGTTTCATAGAAATATGAATCAGGGCTGTTTCACTTTTCGTCGAGGAATAATTGTCTTGTCTATTAATTGTGCAGCAGAACATCATTCATTAGTGTTCATCATCATTATTAACCATTACAAGTTAACCTTGGCCTTTGGGGGAGGCCTATGTCCAGCAGTGGACGTCTTTCGGCTGAAATGATGATGATGATGACAAGTTATTTAACCACAGAAGCAAGGTAATTTTGTGAATTGCTAGAACGATTTCAACACAACCGTGGCAGAACTTCATAACATGTTACTCACGAATTCAAGGAATATTATGCTTGATTTTCTTTTGATAGTTACTCGCTATTTTCATTCAATGTTTGAAGGCAACTAGAATATTTTTATGCATGCGACCTATTTCCGAGCACTGACATTTAAACAACACATGGCGCGCAATATGTATTCAGATATTTCAGGTGAGGTCACCGACCGCAGGATACGGCTGCGACGAGGTGACGACGCGGTCTAAACTAGTGTGCTTTGCTTAGGTTTAATGCACTGCACACGCGAAATCGATTCTGGAATATAATATTTGGTGGAAGTAGGTTTTGGAGATCTTTTCTTTGGTACGATCGCATATTTCCATAGGTGTCCTAAGAGATTTGGGCAAGATTGACGTACTTCGAATTTACTTTGCTGGGTAAGCGCTTCATACAACTATGAATATGAACCTTATTCTGGTTCGTAGGTAGGTGTAGAAGGGGTAGGTAGGTACACAGAAATATAAAAAACAGGAGAAGTTGCAAGGGGGCGTGTAAAAAAAAAAAAGTATGTATATAAAAATGAATAGACGTTAGTTAGCCTCATAAAAACTCGAAAACGGCTGAACATCTTTTTTTTTGTGTGTTCTTTATTGTCAGGACAAGGTTTGTTTTTTTTTTTTTAACGTTTTTATATGTATACAAATTATACAATCAGTTGTTCAGCAAGAAGTTGTTAAATTCAAATAGACCATAAGTCATAATCGTAAGTCATAACGTCAATGTTGTATGCGCCCGGGAAGGTCTTAGGTAGGGTAGACTCCTTCCCCCTTAATCCATCCTGTCTTTAGAGTTGCCGCGAATAGGTAGTTGTTATAGCGAATAGTCGAATACTGATTAATCGCCATTCCCTAGGGCGAATAGTCGAATACTCGCCATTATTACTCAACATAAAAAAAGGAATAGGTATAAAAAATTTGTTTATTTATTCTCAAAAAATAATATTACACTTGAACTTGTTATTGATTATTGAGCAGAAAAACTAGTTTTTGCCCACCATAATCTGCCCCTTTTGGACTTTAAATATTAAATTAATAATTTTAAAAACTTATTTATTAATTTCCATTACTGATGTTTGGCTAACTTTTTATATTAATGATAATAATACTAAGTGTGTTTTGTTTTTATCCATACTATCCATACTTCCATACTAATATTATAAATGTAAAGTAAATCTGTCTGTGTGTCTGTATGTTACGTTTTCACGCCTAAACCGCTGAACCGATCGTCATGAAATTTGGCAGAGATATAGTCGGGATATGGAGAAGGACATAGGCTACTTTTTTACGCGATAACCGACTTACACGCGGGCGGAGCCGCGGGCAAAAGCTAGTATTTTAATAAAAGTTTAATTATTATTGAGTCTATAGTTTTTATGTTCATTATTAGGTTATTTTTATTTAAAAATCTATGCGCCAAATGTCGAATAATATGTACACACTATTATTCGGTATTCGACGAATAACAAAAAAAAAATTATTTGAGTATTGCCGAATACCGAAAAATAGCGAGTATTCGCGGCATCTCTAGTTGTCTTAAAAGATTGCTGTTAGCAATAAGACCGCCCTTTGTGCCACCCTATGTAAAAAAAATACATTTCTATCTGTAATATTATGGTGTAGGTAGGTACATAATAAAGAGTATTATATCTTTTTGTTTGAAAAAGTAAAACCAAGTAGGTGATGGTGAAGAAAAATACTGAACTGCAAAGCTAAAATAGCAACAGAACTTAAAAGTAGGTTAAATATACAAAACAATATTTGTCTTTAACTATATTTAAGAATTAAATATTGGACTTAAGATTGTTATTATTGTTTTAAAAATATTACATTACATACTTAATTATCTTCAATGACACTGGTGACTAAGAGATAAACAATCTTTTTCACTTAAGGGAAACGAAAACTTTGATCTTTGAGTTATAATAAATATACATATTATACCAAAGATTACTTAAACCAGTAGAAAATATTTATTTGATATTCTTGTCCAGCTGTGACTACCTTTATCTGATGTATCAATACGTATTAGATTTTATTAATATCAGCCAAGTATTTTTACAGTTTATCCATTAATTAATTACAGCATTCTTATTATTGCTAAAGGCAATTAATAACTTATATTTAATATTTTATATTAAAAGTTATCCTTATTTATAAATGGGAAAATAATTTCCTGTCATAACGGGAAGTTGATTACTTCAGCTTGCGGTTTCAATAAAAAAACCTTTATGATTTTCATTATCAGGAAAATAATATTGAAAATCAGTAACCGGAAATAATTAATACAGATAGTGAAAGCAGATTGATACATACAATAAGTACTAGATTTTATAATTCCAGGGAAGTCTAAGAATTTGTAAAGTAAGATGCTAAGTTTGTTAATCAATTTCTTTATCAGAGATCAATTAGTATTCATGAGAGTGAGAGTTATTTAAGTTAAACCATAATTCTTATTCTTGTAGTTCTTTAGACTATTATATTACTAGTAAGTATATTTTTATTTTTTAAACTACACTTTACTTACTTAAACGTAAGTGTAGTTTTAAAAATAAGAAAGTAGCTTGAAACCATACTCATTCTGGTACTTATTCCGTTATTCTGAACTTTGAAACTAGATCAAATAGAACTAAAGTAAAGGTACCTATATACTTATCGTTTAATTTATTCAAGATTTAGGCCAGTGTGTAGGTGCAACTTACAAGGGCCAAGCACGAAGTTGTAAGACAGGTTATAGATAAGTTTACTTAACTGTAAATACGCGTATTCTTGTCACAAAACTCAACGAGGCCCTTTCTCAATAAGAAGTCGCTCACAATGAAGCAATGAACCATAATTATTGTTGAGGCATTCATTTGTAAAATGTTTATAAGATTGTATGAAGGGTCTGCCGATCCATCCGAAGCCATCGATGGTTATCATAAAAACAGGAGGTCAAAGGAAGTCTTGAGCAAATATTTGTTAAGCAGCTAGCGTCTATCGACAGATTTTTACACCCAAACAATAGAATAAGCATCGCCAAAGTTAAGATTTTCTCACGACAAAAATCTGTAAGTCTGTGAGTTTGATGACTTCAAAAATGTTAATTGAACTCACTTACCTTGTATTTCGTTTGTTTCGACGCCGAAATAATAAAATAAACAATATTTTAATTCATAAACAAAACACTACATAAATCGACAGTCACACACCAAACCACAGTCCATGAGTCCAGTCAACTTCAACTCTACGGTTCTCAAACTTGACCCATCCCGAGTCCCGGCCGGAGAGGTCCTTGCCAAAAAAATAATTTCACCATTATATCTTACCAGTTACTAAAATAAATATTTTGCTAGACTATAATTTATTTAAAACGAATTTTAAGTTTAACTTAATTAAATTATTATCATTTGATTCATTTCATATTTCTCTACAATAATCAGATTGTAATTCTTTGAATGTTTTCTTTTTTAGCGATAGGGCAATACTGTTTGCTATTACAGCGACATCTCTTGTTCATTGAATTAATTTTAATTAAAAGTAATAGATGGTGCTGGAAAGGATACCAGAGTACCATCAATCCTAGCGCCATCTATGTTCAGCATTATCATTGTTATTCCTTTATATCAGCGCCATCTGTTGCTGTAAAATTAGAAATATGAACAGTGACATCTACTAGCGAGTAGAACTCAGGTTGCGTCAGCGACATCTATTAGCTAGTAGCGAGACTATTATTTCTTTTTTATTTCAAAGAAGCTTTCCAATATGGTCACTTGATGGCGGTATTTATTTTATTCTATGCGAGCAAAAAAAAATTATCCTGGCAAATGCACGACATGAATCACGATGCATTGTAAATAATTATTAGGACTTATACTTAGAATTAATACTACAATTTTTACTACTAACAGTAACAGTAATAGGTGGTCAATGCTGCTGAGTGCTGCTGCTCCAAAAAAGTCGTTTTCTAAAAGCGACAAGGTATAATACCCTAATAATACAGTTCTTAATATTATATTAATAGAGGTGGAACGGAAAGCGCTGCACTGATTATGTAATAGAAGTAGTTGCAGGACAAGACTTATGACGCATTTAGGTACAGAGTCCCTTTACCTAGTCCGGATTACTTGTCCACAACTGTATAAATGTCAGAAAAATCAATTTAGGTAAATGGGACTTTGAACATTCCTGGTAAAAATTGGGCTTAGGTACAGTACGCGTCACACGTCAATGGTAACAAAACTTAAAGGCTCCAGCAGACAGGGCCCGACGGGACAGCGCAACGCGACATTAGTAGAACAATTTCAATGAAAACTTAATAGAAATTGTTCTACTAGAATCGCGTCGCATCGTCGCGTCGCGTCTGTCTGCGGGAGCCTTAAAACAGTAAAAGCTGGCCTCGCATTCTATATAATAATCCCCTGCTTACTTCTTCAGGGAACAGACATGATGTCTTAGATTATTATTAATAACTTATTTTATTCCAAAACAGACGAAGATTAATATCCAAACAATAAGTAAAATTTCCATTTGATCACGAGCGGTCACCAAAGCGACGTTGTGTCGAGCATATGCTGATATTCCCAACGCTGGTCCTACTCTAACGAGCTGTCACACGATTGTGACAACTGGCGACGCTGACGGCCTATCTCAGGGCTTTATCTGTTTCAACGAGATACGGCCCGTCGCGTCGCCCGTTAGGTACTCGTAGCCAGTAACCGCCCGTTATTTTTGTTTAGAGATTTTAATCTTAGATGTCTCTTCGATTACAATGTAATGTCAGCAAGAAAATGTAGTGTGAAGTTTGCGGGTTTGTATTTTAAGTAAGTTACTCTGTGTGGGTTGGTTTTTCAAATGAGATATCATTATTTTTATACGGTACACTATCTACCTACACATAAAGCCTTATTCCATTTTTTCCCTACAAGGTAACACATCTACGGCATCGGTAAATATCAATAAAGCTATTAATAATATTTTTAATGGCTTAATAATTAAAAAGCCATAAGCAGGTAGACACTAACGATATGCTATAATTAAAATTTGGTAGTATACTTGCTATGTAGTCTAAAAGGCCAGTACGAGCAGAATTACAAATTAAGAATAGATATCTGTAATTTTTATGGTGTGCAATAAAGAGAACTAATTATTGGACATCATAAAAATTACAGATATCTTTCTTAATTCGCAATTCTGCTCGTATTGGCCTTTTAGACTAGCAAGTATACTACCAAATTATCATCTGATAATTGAGGCCATGAGAGCCAGAGTGGCCTCAAAAAAAGCTCTAAACATACCTCGGAAGCAGTTTTTCAAAATAAAATCAGTATTTAAAAAATTACTGTTAAGCCACTCGGGCTCTCAGAGGCCATGACAGTCAGAGTGGCCTAAAAAACTTCTCTAAACTTACCTCGGAAGCAGTTTTTCAAAATAAAATTAGTATTAAACAAATGACAGTTAGGCCACTCTGGCGCTCATGGCCTCAATTCATCTGATAATTTAGATATAGATAGATAGTTCTATATATCTATATCTAAATTATGAGATTGTGTATGTCCACGGCATCGGCAGAACATTTGCTGTCTCATCTACATCGATTTGTCTCTCATAATCTATTTATAAAGATTTTTTTTTTAAATCTAAAAATCATTCTGCTAACTCGATTCTGAGTACTTAAATACCTATTCACCTGAGGAACCAACTTTCAAAAATCTATGAAAACCTTGTAGCTGAAAAAAAAAGGACCGCGAATTTCATCATCCGTAGTTACAACACCGTAGGAAGATGCATGCTGGTGTGGAACTCTCCACGTGAGCTCCGCACGTGACCACGGCCACACCGACCACCCCGCCACCCTCAACCCCCCAGCCTTTATAAATCCAGCTTTTGTCATAATTTTCCCTTTCAAAACTTCCCGCTATTGTCTACGCAAAACTCCCGAAGTACACGCTAAAGTTGAGGTAAAACAATCTACTTTATGTGGACTCTCTTTTATTTATAACGAGAATGAAATTGTGCGAGCAAATAAACTGCCATGAATTTCACTATCCGCCCTAAACGTTTTGACAAGCGTATACATTTGCATTAAGTCGTCGTCCGCTCATCGAGGCAGAAAACTTACAATTAATATTAAAACATGCGCAATAAAATAAAGCCAAGCAGTCGGAAAGTATTCGCGTCAGTCGAGCAGTGCTTTTGACATGGCTATTATTTTAATGGAAAATTAAAATGCTCTAAGTGCTCTGTCATTGCGATAGAATTTTCCACCTTACGGACATCAGATTACAGGTTTTAATCCTTTGATTGTTATGAAGTGTAAGCCTGTAAGATGTTGGAGCGTTTATCACTATCCTGTGCTATGGGCACTGGGATGCAAATGATACAGTCCTGGATATTGTTCTTCCCGTACTATAGACACAGTTTCTGGCTACGAGTTAAGTAACTGATATTATGTGCGCACGAAATAACAAACATCGATTATAATAAAACAATATTAGTATTTGTTTACCTGTATTATACGATGCCTTCGGGGTATGACCAAACTTTAGCTAATGTATATGTTGTTGTTGCTATGTTGTTCAAATTATACGACATTTTGCATAGATGTACATATGTACTAGCTACGGCAAGTCACGTGTGCGAGATTTTTTTAATCAGCAATAAATTGGTTTCCGTTAATTATTTTCAGAAACGAGAATCATTAAACGATTCAAGGCTCCTACAAACAGGCACGACACGCGACACAACACAAAAGCACCACATATCGCGCGAGCGGTGCCTATGTGTCGCGTCGCGTGTCGCACAACAACACACGTCCATACGTTGATGGAAAAATTGAAAAAAACTATCAATTTCAACTCATGAAATCCAGAATCTGATAATAATGCTATGTTTGACAAAACATACCTCTTTTAAGGCGAAGATAACTGACTTTTAATGATTTTATACTGAAGATCACGTCCAAATGAGTAGTGTTAATGATTTGGAAAAATATTATGTTAAATTAGAGTATTTTCTTAATAACTTAATGTATGAATATTTTAGATTATGTTTATATTACATAGTGAAATTAATTTGTAAAGTTATGCCTAACGCAGATAAAAAACTGAGAATTACACAAAATCTATTAAGCGTATTTTTCTGAAATCTCCACCTTTTTAAAGGTAATTTAATTATTGATATTTGAGTATAGGTGTTTTATTAAAATACCTTTTGTTTTATGTATAATAAATTAAAAATACGTCTTATTTGGGACAGCGCTCCTGGATGGGCGAGTCCTATTACTGATTGCGTGAGCTCAATACAGAACACGCAGCTAACCACTCAAGGTCACTAGCATATATCTGCATCTTAAGTGTAACAGCGTAATTATAGCTTGCTCTTCGCTAAGCTTCATTATAGAATCCCTTGGTCAAAGAGTTTAAAATTGTAACCTCCTACGGCATGTTATAAAAGGCAAGCGGACCAAAAATTATTTTTTATTGGTCTGACATGAAACTTTTCTTTCATTTTCATTTCGAAAGTTTTGTTTTGTTAAGAAATACAGGCATCATACTTTGTAATACCTACATTATTTCTAAGATTTATACTGTATTTTTCCAATATTTATTTTTGAATTAATTTTATTATTTATTTCGAACCTAGAAAATCAATCCACACAAAACACACCAGTTTTCATTTCAATGTTTTAGAAACACGTTTCGGTGGTACTTTCTTAGCAACCTTACATTCGTTCAACAGAAATGGCGTTTGAGCATGCATAGTGCTCGTCGGGTCTAGGGATGATCAGAGCATTTGACCCGCAATCAACTGGAGTGCACCCACTAGTACCTACGTATGTAAATACACACCCGACGGAGTAAGATTTCTAATCTAATTGACAGCAAAAAGATTGTTTCGGACTTCGGATCTTCCGACTCGATGAAGCGGCGATTGAATTTAAATAATGAATTTGTGTTGTGCTATGATTTGATTGGAATTTCTCCTAAGTTAGCTCCAAACAGCTTTGCATTTTTTAAAGAGACAAATAATGAGAAAATGAATTTTCTCATTGTTTTCATTTAGTATCTATAAACAATTCTGTACCTCAGAGGTATACAACATTATATGATGAAACGAAAATTTTACAGGAGAAGCTAAAATGTGCGGAGTGAAACTTCGCATGCTATTGTTTTTTTTTTTTTTAATTGTTTTGCAAAACTAATACTGATGAGTTCGACAGTATTTTTTATTATTATTAGATGAATCTTATCGTCATTTAAGTTCCTATACCCATTAGACGTAAGTGGATAATTATAATGTCATAACCACGATTGGATATTTATTTTCATGGACTTAATGTCGTATACCAGTATGTAGAACTGGTTCTTGTGATTTTAATGGTGCAAGAAACTAATTTTCGAAAAAAGTGGAGTTACTATTGTATACCTCTGAGGTACAGAATTGTTCCTTCAATTTCAAATATCCATCGTAACACCAGTTTACTTTGTTTAACCTCAGAAAACTTAGAAATTGAGTCCGAAATCTTAGATTACTTCTAATCCTTCCAAAATGGGAACTCGACCAGACTCCAAAAAATTACGACGTTGAATGTTTATGATGTGGAACCAACAATGTACATATATCAATGTGTGGGACTAATAAAAAGTAATAAATCTCTTCAGCAGAAATAGGTTCATTGTGATTAAGTCCTCCTTTGTACCTTTTAAGTTTCATAAATAAGCACATAAGAACCAATAATGTGAACCTAGTGATATACTGTGATTGTAACCTGTTCAACAATATTTATGTACGGTCGCCAGCACATCAAGTTACCACAAACTGTCAAATTTTCTCGTTCGATTTTGAACTTTAGTTTAAAATCCTTTGGAGAAATTTGACAGTTCCGTGTAGCTTGATGTGCTGGCCACTGTACGTTGTGGAGCAGATGAATTTTTCAATCACACTAATATTATAAAGGCGAAAGTTTGTGAGTGAGTGTGTATGTGCCTCTTCTTCACGCTTAAATGGTTGGACCAATTTTGATACAATTTGGTATGGACGTAGCTGACACCCTGGATTTACACATAGGCTACTTTTTATCCCGAAATAATGCGGCTAACACCGCGTGGCGCAGCTAGTCATAATATAAAGCAATGAATTAGTAATTTACTTCAAAGTCCTTAAGATTGTGAGTGAATTGATTGTGCTACGCAATGAGGACTATTGCGCTTGAAATCGCCGCTAGAGGCGCCAGTGTAGAGTAGGGTCTCTAGAAATGTCAAATGTGAAACTGAACGTTTACTGTTTGCGGGATTTTCTATCGCAAATTCTTACTAATTATTCATAATTGTAAAGATTGTGCCAGACCTGATTAAATATAGCTTAAGATTTTAGGTAACAACTTAGGATCTAATTTCGTAGCAGTTGGAGGAAGAATAATATTTGTCTGCTTAATGCTTGCCAATTTTAGGAACATTAAAAAGTGTGTAAAAGAAATAAAGAAAATTATTTTATTTGGGTCACGCACAAGAAATACAAAGAAAGGCTTATTTAAAACTAACAAAATTTACATTGTAAACCTGTGCGAGGTCAAAAAGGCCAAAAAGTATTTAAACATATCCAAAACATAATACAGGACCTTACTCCAGAGTGGCGCCAACTGTTGGACAAAAAATCTATAACCCCGGATAAATAAATGAATTCGCACAGGTAACTAATTCCAATTAAAACATTTAGCCTTGAAACAGTCCTAGGAGGTACAGCTCGTAACATATGTAGGTATGTACTATATCAAGTTTGCAACCACCAATTCATTTGAGGAGTCTTCTGCAAGTGGAAGGACATGGGCGGTCGTCCTCTCGAGATTTAGTTCCATTCCATCGTATTAGCAGATTGGATCGCCGTCAGCCACTATAAAACCCGCCCCTGAAGCATTCCCGCCACTTCATTGAACAACGCTTTTTGTTTTATTTAAATTTTGTTTACTTGCTCAACGTTAGAATTAACTGGTATTGGCAGCTTCACCTCCGTGAGCTGTAAGCGCTGAAATGAATATGAATAATTTTGAAATAGTACGTACCTATAGTCCATTTATTATAACATTAGACAAATAACTGTTCTCACCCTTTCGTTATTTCGATGTAAACGTTTAATAAACTCCGTTATTTCACGATAAATACAAAGCACTGTAATCTATTTACCATTTAAATTAAAAATAACTCTAAATTGCAGTAATTTCAACAATATTACACAATAACTATCGTTATTTAGCCGTTATTTGTCTAATGTAATAGTAAATGGAGTATGCCTATTATAATTAAGGGCCGGTTGTTTCAAACAGGACCTCAAGTCTGCTATTACAATAGTGTCAGAATGGTCTCTTCATTGTGAGTTTTTGACAGATTTGCCATACAAACACTGTCAAATACTCACAATTGCGAGACCATTCTAACACTATTGTAATAGCAGACTTGAGGCCCGCTACGCCAAATAATATCGATTACATAATGATGTTTAACATTCGTTAAATACAAAGCGTTGTTTCACTGCATAAAAACCGATCGTCAAAGTTCAAATGTAAAAGAATAAAATGACGTTAAACAGTGGGTATGACACCTGTTACTGTAATCGTTATTTTTTAACGAACGTCAAGGACATAATTTTGTGAAACAACGGTTTGACGATAGTTAGCGCCATTTATGAAGTATACGCGTGCGTTAAGTGGACGTGAAACAACCCGCCCTTAGACGTAAGTTTGTTTTAAGTCTATTGCTATACTCCATTTACTAAAGCATTAGACAAATAACGGCTAAATAACGACAGTGACTGTGTAATATTGTTGAAATTACTGCACTTTAGAGTTATTTTTTTAATGTAAATGGTAAATAGATTACAGTGCTTTGTATTTATCGTGAAATAACGGAGTTTATTAAACGTTTACATCGAAATAACGAAAGGGTGAGAACAGTTATTTGTCTAATGTTATAATAAATAGAATAGGTAGCTAGACTGTAACATATGTGAGATTAGATTGTAGATTGAGAAAGAGAATAGCAGCGATTTTAATGTTGAACTGTTCGCACAATAAAACAATGATAATGTTAATTGTGTAATTCACGCATTCATTCAAACAATCGTCAGTTCGTGGGGTGTCGCGAGTGTCAGCGGTGTACGACACTGTGGCGCTAGGAAGGGTGAAACTGGCCCTCACTCATTTTATTACTACAATGACTTGACATTTATTATCAGTTATGAAAATAAATTCCTAGTCGTGAAATAAAGGGAAAAATGAATTAAACTCAGTCGGCCGCAAAGGAAACGTGTTTGGGACTTAATTGTGTAATATATTTGGAGTAAGGGCCGCCATTTTGTTGCAGTTTTATTATAATATTTTAATAATTTGTGTCATCGCTCCAGTTGTGCGTTTTTTATGTGAACGCGGCCCTTAGCCGGGAAATCGTTGGGCTTAACGGTTTGTTTTATTGTCGACAAAATTTGATGTTAATGTACTGCGCACTTCATAGACAGCCATTAGGAACCGCCATTTTCATTACTGGGGTGAGCGCACACGGAAATGAAATATGAAGTTTTTGATGAAGTGGGATTTTGTAAATATTAATCTGTGGATTCTGTGTACGTGACGATTCATTGTTAGAAAACTTTCATAATGGTTGGAATCGGTGTTATTTTTTTTACAGTGAGCTCGTGTGCTTGTGTTCCGTGACTGTGCTCAGTTTGTAGGGTTTAGCACCTTGTAAATCTCCACATAAAATATACAATGTTGTTCACGTTTCGTCACTGACTATTATTCCGGCGCGTGCCCTTACATTCTTGCGTTTTAGTTTCAATTTAAATGAACCCCGAACAAATACGATTTATGACGGTTTTCCTGTATTTTAAAAAATTGTTCTAGGTCGTACAATATTTTCTATTAGTGCCAGTGTAGAGGTAACTGTGTGACTTGAATTACCACTCCTTTAAAAAAATATTATCTCGTGACGGAGAAGGAATTATGAAAAACGGCTCAATAAGACACCTCGGTAAGTGTGTCTAGAATTTTTTATAACGTTTCATATTGAGACACGAATCAACAAAATTGGATCTAAAGAAAAGCGGCCACATTCCTCTAGCTCTAGATCGTATTTTGTTGCTGCGTGTATCAATATGAAACTTTATAAAAGGTACACACGGCTGCACATCAAGCTATCCATTTCCAGTATAAGCTGATCTCACATTGTATAGTATTTCCGTATAAATAAGAGTTCAGTTTATACTGGAAATGTATATAGCTTGATATGTAGCCGTGTGTACTAGAAAATTCTAGACATACTTACCGTGGTATCTTATTGAACCGTTGTTCATAATTCCTTCTCAGTCACGAGATAATATTTTTTAAAGTGGCGCTAGTGGACCGTTGTACGGGATACAAATAATAATAATAATTTCTCAAATACCCTCGTAGGGGGATTTGAGAAATTCAGTGATGTCCGATGTTCAGGGAGTTATTTAAAATTAATGATTAGATCTCAGGCAGAGAAAATTGTGTGTGCTAATAAATTATTTAATATTTGTTTGTCAAATTAAATCATTCAAAACAATAATTGAACGTCTTGAAATTGAAGGACCCTATTTTAAAGATTTCTTTAGTCCAGTGCAAGACCATTAACAGGCTGTTTCAACGATCCCCCGGCGACCGTTTAAGGTCAGCCGTCCGATTTACGGCAGCAGCGTCTGAGGAAGATTGAGTCGGTACTGCTAACAGTTTTTTTGTGTAGGTGTAAATCTTAAGGCGCGTTTACGACGCACTATAAGACGGCGTAAATGATGAGCGTCCGCGGCGAAACGCATAGGTACATTACACACTTCCAAAAAATAACGAATAGTATCTACAGACCTTTCTAAGACACAACAGACGAACGTCGCTACTCACGCCTATGCCACCGGTTAAAGCAAGTTTTTGAATTCCTCGTCTGCAGTCCGTCTTCTGCTAAAAATGCCTTGTAATTTGTCTGGCAACCCTGCCTCACTAACGAAGAATGCAATAACTCGATTTTGGACGATTCTGAGTTATGCACCGTGGCATTTTAGTCGTCTTACAAACACAGCCCACTTCATGTATCCAATGACTACTAATCATTCATGTAAAAACATTTTTTTTTATCATTTGTTTTTTTTTTGTTTTTTGTTTTTATTAATTATGTCGCATGACATAGTTTAAAACACCCTGTTACGAGTGCAGTCCGAGCCTTGTGATATAAGGGCGCCGATTAGTAGTCGTTGGATACATGAAGTGGGCTGTCTTTGTAAGACGACTAAAATGCCATGGTGTATATTCGTTGAGTTATATATTTGGAGTCAGCGAATCGAAATCTATTGACTTTCTCTAAGCAACTTTTTATTGATCCTTCAGGAACTCGGTTTTTCAGTAAGCAAGAATGCAATAACTAAAACTTCATAACAAATTCAATAATCAAAAATACAATTCGCGGAAGCGGCAAAATCGAGTTATTGCATTTTTCGTAAGTGCGGCAGAACTGTGGACCTAAGTCCCAAATACCCCATTATGTTTTCCATTTCAGGAACAGCAGTGCTGTAGATAGGTAGTAGGGTTGCCAACTTTTTTATTATCAAATATAGTATTTTCGAAGCCATTGCCTTTAAAAATATAGTAGACGGCAAAAAAATATAGTAGGTATGTTTCAAAAACATTTTTAATATTTAAATGCATATTTTTGCTACTTTGAACCTTTATTAACAGGTTTTTTTATGTCTCTTAACTATTTTGAAACTCTAAATTAAGGTTACAATAATTAATTTAAATTCAGCTTTTATGATATTAATACTGGCCCTATTGTGAGCATCTCGCCATTTTGTATTGAAATAAAAATATATAAGTTTTTAAACTTTCATGGTCACTAATATTATTATTAACAAGTTATTTACCATGTTTACAATTTGTTTTGAGTGCCCGATATTTCGGCGCTGTTGCAAGCACCATGATCACAGTGAGTGATGACAGTGGTAGCGGTACTGAGCGCAAAAAACGAACAAGAAAGAGGGTATATCATTTTGTCTGCTCATAAAAACCCACCCGCAATGACTTCAGTTTATCCGTGATCATGGTGCTTGCAACAGCGCCGAAATATCAGGAACTCAAAACAAATAGTAAACATGGTAAATATCCCGTTTGTGTTAATAATAATAAAAATATAGTAGTTTCGCCTACTATATTTTTTCTCTAGAAATATAGTATTTAGGCCTCTATTATAGCAGAACACCATATTATATTGTAGGGTTGGCAACCCTAATAGGTAGTCAGAGAAATGGAATGTATGGCAAAATGACTGACAACCTATTAGTATTCAAATCGCAGCTGTCACAGTTGTTTTTGTATCAAGTGGCTAAAACACTGATAACCTTTATGATCATGCTGATTAGAAATCAAAACGTCTATGCCAAGTATTGCCTAAACCTTATATTGACTAGGAAGCACAATGCCTACCTTGCAATATGTCTGTACAGTATTTGAACTAAACCTTATTCTGACTATGAACCAAAATGTCTACCTAGCAATATGTCTATTATTTTAGGAGAAGAAACGGAGTACCGTTGTGTGGTCACAGTTCTAACCTAACCTACAGTTCAGAAGCCTAAAATTAATGGCCTAAAATTAATGTCTACACAGCAAATTGTCTACACAGTAAATCGCCTAGAGATCAAAATGTCTAAAACTTCTAAGTAGTCTCGACGGTTAAAATAAACTCACACTAGGAAGTGTGTGTTTATTTTAACCATCTCGACTACTTAGAAATTTAGAAAATAAACTCACACTAGGGAGTGTGAGTTTATTTTAACCATTTCGACTACTAAGAAATTTTAGGCATTTTGTTTGTTAAACATTTTGATCTCTAGGCGATTTACTGTGTAGACAATTTGCTGTGTAGACATTAATTTTAGGCATTGTGCTTCGTAGACGAATTGAAAGTTAGACACTCTGATCATAAAGTACGCGGATATTAACGATGTAAATCTGTTAAACTATCATTTTGTAGCGGTTTAAAAATGAGAATTCACTACTTTAACGCGTATAATAATTTAATGACATTTATTAAAAAAAAAACGAAAAAACCTCCTGCTGGGTAGTTTTCTTATGGCTAAATAGAAGTATGGGCGACTGCCCTAGCAATGTATAAACATTGTACCTAGTAATATGTAAAGCAGGCCATACACGCTAGGGTGGACCTGACAGTATGTTGCACAACTGTGCAGGTTTCCACACCTGTACAGGCAACCCGAATTTAAAAAAATATTTTTTGTCTTGGGTGTACCTGTGCAGGCAAAACTGAGCGTGTGTGGCGGTCGCCTGCGCAGGCGTCAGTTGTCCGATGATTGCTAGATTTTCAATTCTTTTAATAAGTTGACATGAGAGTACTGTTTTCGTTGCAGTAATCATGCTTTGCACCACTTTTCACGGTATCTTCGTTTAAATTTCCTGTTCTTCAATAAAACGAACAACAAACCTACTAACGCTACTGTCTCGAGATCAAACGCCGCTGCCGGGTCCATGGTTATAACTGAGAGTTTGTACTGGTTTTACCACTACGTGTAGGTATGTCCTCTACTCAGCTCAAGTTTACCTGACAGGTATAACTGTACAGGCATACCTGTCAGGTACCTACACCCTAGCGTGTATGGCCTGCTTAATGCTGAATAGCTGAATATTAGTATTTCGTATGAAAAGAGTTTCAAAAACTTATCATATCGTTAGAATCCTTTGGTCCTACAAATAATCATTGTGGTAAAATGTGGTATTATCGGCATCTGATTATAGCCTTTTCCCAACTATGCTGGCATCGGTTTCCAGTCTAATTGAATGCAGCTGAAAACCAGTATTTTAAATAGAGAGCGACTGCCATCTGATCTCCACAACCTAGTTATTGGGCGGTAGCGTGTGATAGTTCCATACAAAGTATGTATTTTATTGAATTTTCAAGGTACCTCGTCGATGAAATAATGGCTTACGTATCGCGCTTGGGCCATGGTGTTACGGCCAGACCTTTGCCATAACAACCAGGCACAGTAAACCAACACTTTTAGAGGGTCGTGAAATTTTTAATGTCCTCGTGGTCACGATTTAAGGACGCCTATAGTGTACCGATCATTTTTCTTAAAATACTTCTGATGTTTAAGAATTTGAAATGATGTTAATGGTTGGTTGTGCGAGGCAAGAAAAAAAAGAACCGGCCAAGTGTGTGTCGGACCACGCACAATGAATATGAAGGGCAGTTTGTAGTTACTAATGGATTATAAATGGTCTGCCATACATCGATATACGTTACGCTTAATTCTCCAACTGCAAATGTAAGTTGACTGTTACTCGTTATCTTCTAAAGCCTACTTTTCTGTGATAGTTTACCTTTTAACTTCGTTATATAAGGTGTATCTATTCATACACGAAATATTTTAAGAGAAACATCTATAGGTGATAAAAAAGCCATGATTTTTATTGTAAAACTTGTGTTAGTACACTGAAAAATAAAATAAAAAAGTAGTTGCCACAATCAAGATTTTGTTTAGATTGACTAAGTAACTTGTTTGCATCTGAGCCTATTAAGCACAATGATCACAGCTACTACTTTTATTTGATTGAGATTTGAAACGGGATCTTGATTGGAGTTATCACAAAACCTATTTGCAGCAATGAAGTCAAAACATAGTTGCTCCAACCAAGATTATTAGATTAAAGTTTCAATGATCTATATTGGAGTAATCAAAATGCTGGACTGTCACAACTAACTTACTTTGTTACGGTTATTATTTTTTTAAGTTGTCTCTTTTTTAACTCTTCTACAATGATGTCATGTTAAGGGTAATCGAGAAACTTGTTTGAGCGTTCAATCATGTCGTAATGATCAACCTAAGATTTTGATTAATCTAAACAAAATACCGTCAATCAAGCTAAAAAGTCACTTAATTGGAGTGCATTTTTTTTCAGAGTAAATAAGACTTAAAACTATGTTAGTTGCACTTTGCTTTGCACTACCTTGACTATGTGCTGTCGGTGGTACTTGTCCGCGGAAGCGACGGAACATCACGTTCTGCGGCCAAAAGTCTTCTTCCATGACGAGGGGCAGATAACAATTCGGTACGCGCACCACAAACGCCTATGGCGGAGGGTGCAGTTACTGGAGTCGCGCCGCAATGTCAACTTTAAGGCCTCTACCTCGATTGTTGCCGGCAGCGGAGCGGCGGCGGCGCGCGGCGGCGGCGGCGGCGCGGGAGCGGCGCGGGCAACGCAGACCCGTTCTCGAAACCAGCGGGCAGATCGCGCGGCACTATAGCGGCTTAGTGTTACGTTCGTGGTTGTGTCGTCGAGATATTTGTTTTTATTCGCGAACGAAATGTCTGAACAACGGCGACAACGGCCCCGCTGCCCGCAAGATTCGAGGCAGAGGCCTTAAAGTTGATGATGCGGCGCGACTCCAGTAACTGCACCCTTGGTGTGTAGATATGTGCCCAGTTGCATGTGCCCAGGAGTGGGGTGTTTGCGTAACACACTAACAATGGCCTTTCATTTTGACAGTTTAACTACATTCATTGCGTTATTTACGTTATTGAGCCGACGATTTTTTCAAACACGTCAAGCAATGGATTAGCAGTGTCCTTCAAAATCCTTCGGTATGTGAGTGTATTACGCAATTAGTGCGTATTTCTCTGTGCCTTTCTTCTCGTCTGTTATGTGCGTACATAAACTGATAAATATATAAATAAATAAGGTGCAGAAGCCACATTGTGGCAGTATCTACAACTAAACATGCGAATTACACATCAAAGACCTGACGTCACACAAATCCTTCATCGCGCAATCAGTTTACCCGCGCGACTAGCATATATAAAACATCCCGACATCAAGCGTTGGGCAGTTGCCCACCAGACACAACACCCGTCTGATCGGAGGATCCTCCCTTGTCCATAGAGTATGAGTGAACTTTAAACCCTGTTCCTCATACCTTTATAATATTACTTTTGGATGGAGGGATCTTTTGACTATACTTAGTACCTATTAGTTTTACGTTTTCTTCTTCCATCCTCTTCTGTCATCCGACACTCTACTATTCACTCCCTTCTCTTTCATAATTATCATTCCTGACACAATCCATCAATCTTTTCTTTGATCTTCCTCTCCCTCTTCATCCATCAACATTTATATTCATCCCTAAACGCATGTGACTAAAACATGCGTTTCCTCCCTCCTCGTCACATGCCCATACCAAGCCAAACGATTTCCTTTCAACTGACCAGAAAGCAGTTATTCAACTTAATCTACATTTATTTTAATAACATTTTTATACCGTGAATTGTAAACATGAAATGTAATAAATATTGCATTTGGTGTGAATTTATAAGTGGTTATGTAGGTATAATGTATCGATTTTATACATGTACAACTTTATATCAAATTACTGTAGTACTGAAATTGTTTAGAAATGGTCAAAATTTTAGGATTATTTGCTATTGTGTTTGTGTACTACTGTGTTTATGCAGGTACGAGTATAGTAAAACCAAATTTTTGGTGTAAGCTATGAAAAAATCTACCTAATAATAAGAGTGGATGTGCGTCTTCGTTAGCAAAAAAAAAAAACTTCAAGATTTTACAGCACTTCTACTATTCTACACCCTCTAAGGAGTCTGAGTTCGATCTCTCAGAAAGATTCTCATCCTGTCAAACCACCACCCACTAGAATCGAGTACCACCGAATAAGCAAGTTGAAGTGGCAAAGGGCCATACAGCTTATCATGGCCATTATAGCCGTAAAATCGTTGTTCGAAGCAATAACATTCGATCTAAAGAAAAAACGGCCACATTTTTTTTTTACTATTGGTCTTGACTTTCTTGGTCTGGGTGACAGAGACAAAGTCTACGATGGAGTGAGCTTACCCAGAAGAAGTCTGTTCACTCTCACTTTGAATAGATTAGGGTTGTATGCGTTCCGAAACACAGACGCAGGCAGAGAGTTCCACTCCTTTGCTTTCCACATTCGTCTAGATCGTATTTTGTTGCTTCGTGTCTCAATATGAAACTTTATAAAAGGTATTCGAAAATTCTATACTCACTTACCGAGGTTGCTGATTGAGCCGTTTTTCATAATTCCTTCTCAGTCACGAGATAATATTTTTTTAAAGGAGTAGCGCTTGTGGACCTTTGAGCGCCCTTGAATTTGGATAAGATTCGAATTGCATACAGATCAGACTATATCAGGCCCTTGATTAACACATAAATAGGTACTTTAATATCTGGGCCCATGAATAAGTTGCCCAAGGATGCGAGGGAAACTGCAGGCAATACATAGATAAACGAAGTATATTAATAAAAAAAAAATTTCCAGAGGTAGACAACTTACAGTATAGGTAAGTATTTTTTTATTGGTATGTCAAATGGAATATAATTATGTTATGAATCCAAAATTAAATGAATTTTGTATAGGAAAACCACTACAGCAGATGTGCGAAGAATATTGTCTTCGAATAAAAAGCTTGCAGGCAATAAATCCGGTGACATATGGCTCCGAAGCAATGCAGCTCAACTGCACGCTAAGTAAAACATTCATTGATATTAATAATATACGTAATTCTTGTAACAGTTCTAAAATCGTTTACCGGAAAACCTAAGTGGAATTGACATTCGGTATGAAATTAAAAAAAAAAAAATGGTATGTTTTCTTTGATACAGAGTGTCAAAACCAAAATCTGTTATAGAAACAAAAGCTTGGGAAGTAAACTAGAAGTGCATGTCAAGAAAAATGTTTAAACACCTTCCTAGGGTAGGTCTATACTCAGTAGCGGAGGGTTACACGTTGGTAGTCAGATGATGATGATGATTTTTTTGGGCCAGGTTCACAAAGGGGTTTCGAGAGGATATAAATGATCCACATATAGAGTACGTTCTAAGGAACCGTGAAGCTCGTAATAATGATTTGGAACATTACGTGGTTAAGAAGCATAAGTTTAAAATAAATTATAGGGATGAGGAAAATAAGCAAATTGGTGAGCATGATAATGAAAGAAAAAAACCTAAAAAGAAGAAGAGACATCACCACCATTCGGGAAGGAAAATGAATAAGAATTATAATTCAACAAGAAATAAGAAAACAAAACGATACAAGAATGAAAATGAGGATAGCAACATTCATAAGCATAAAAAAGTAAATAAAGAAAAGAACCACAGCGTAAAAAGGAATAGGGATCGAAATTTTACTAAATATTCGGAACATCCAAAGGATATTATTAGTATGAGTCATAAAAGAGAAAATGATCACATAAATAAGAAGAAACAGGCTAAAGATAAAAGTAAGGATAAACAGAAAGAAAAAAGCATGGATCGTAATAAGCATGCCACAACAGGAACCATGATAATTTCGAAAATGGGTATGATGAGCCTTGCTAATGAAAACGATCACAAACATAATAAAAAACAGGAAATTAATAAAAGTAAGGACAAACAGAGAGAAAAAAGTAAACACACTATAAATACAAATAAGACTGCTATAGGAATTGCCGGGTTAGGCGCTGCAGGTGTTGCAGCCTTGGTAGGAAAATCCCTGGCAGATCCGAAGCTACAACCAGAACATGTTCTAACATCCACGATAACTCTGAAGCCACCACCGAAGCCAGTTCAGGAACGAGAGGTGGTCAAGGAAAAGAAACTGATCAAGCGAGAACGCTCGAATTTAAGGACAAAAGAGAAAATAAGGTCTTACAAATAGTACTTATTTAAATCGAAAATTTAATGGTTATCTTCATAGTTATTGTCGATTTTAAACACTTTGCCTTGAAAATTGGAATACAGTCATATTTAAGTAATAATTCCTAAACATTTGGTCTATCTCTTAGGCAAAAAAAAATTTAAAGGGAACTTTTTCGTGACCAGTAGGATTTTTAGTATAACGGTATTTTTTCACCGTGCTGTCTCTGGTATGTTGCTATTTCATGGCTAATAATGATACCGACCTATAATAATTGTTTAGTCTAAAGTCCTCGCCTCATCATCTTCATCATTTTATACGCAAGACGTCCACTGCTGGACATAGGATGAAATTATTATTAGCATTGAATTATCCAGACAGTGGGCGTTAGACCCATGCCATGTGGATGGCAACTGGCAGTAAAAGACATTTTCAGTCTTCGATATTTTTGATGTTTATTTTACGAAAACTCTGTTGTTTTATTTGAAAATGATTTCAGGGTAACGAGAATGATACCATTTTCTCTGAATAAGCAAGAAGATGAGTAAGTAACCTGAGAAGGATAGAATATTTTTGTGCTCTCTCTAGGATCTCTGTACTTGTAGAACAAGATTGCTCCTGTATACGCCTTTAATACGTCATCATTTCAGGCAAAAGACGTCCACTGACGGACAAAGGCTTCTCACCTTCGATCAATATTATTGATCGAAGCTTCCCACACATAATAAATAAACACACATACAATAAATTTCATGTGTTTTCTATGTTTCTCATTCACATATAATTTAATTATATCATTTTAACTTAACTGTTTAGTTACTTTATCTCAATGCTTTCGTCTGTTGCTGCACCACATGTTTTGTCTCTGTATTTCCCTATGATAGACGGGGGCCCATGCACTATGGAACGAATGCATTTGCTGATTAAAAATCTATAACTTTTTTTTTCTTCTAAAGATATAGGTTTGAAATTTTGCATAAGCATAGAATATAGAGCCGGCCAAAATGGCCGGCCATATTAGCCGTAGAACCGATGACCGTTGGGGTTGACGTGTTCTTGAGTGGAGACCGCGAATTGGCAAACGTAAGGTAGGTCGCCCTCAGGCTAGGTGGAGCGACGATCTTCACAGGGTGGCTGGTAGCAGCTGGATGAGAGTTGCCGAGAATCGAGCTGAATGGCGTGCAATTGGAAAGGCCTATGTCCAGCAGTGGACTGCTATAGGCTGATGATGATGATGATGATGATAGAATATAGTAAAGAAAACTTAAAGACCTATTTATACATTTAATATTATCGATTACTATGTTTCCACGCGACTGCACTCGCGTTAGAATTTTTAATTTCGTCCAAAAACATACATTATTTAAGTTTAGCTGTTAAAATATTGTTCTTTTTTAATAATAATGTAGAAAACGTTAATACAAACTTAAAAAAAAGTAAAACCATTTATTAAATTTTTTGTAGGCACATTTTGCAAAAACAAAGTAAGTAAGTATAAAGTCGTACACATTTTATCTTATATTTTAATCTGTGGTAACGAAAACTGAAAAAAATATAAATATTATTTTGATACGCGAATAGTCGCAGCTGACTCTTAATAGATAGATAGTGTGCGCATGGTATAATATAAATTTTACATCGGAGGCAAGCGGAGCTAAGTTTCAAAAGTCTCGTCAAACTTGAAAAAAAAAAGAAGATATTTTTTATAATTTTTTTAAATAAAAATTAAGGCAGCAGTATATTACACCCAAATATAATTTTAAAAACTATTTTAAAATTTGCAAAACATATACTTTCTAAATAAATGTCATACAATCTAACTTTTCTTGGAAGTACGAGTAATGCTCGAAATCTAACTCTGAAAGTTCGGAACCGCCAGAATTTCACAGTATTTCCATAAGTTCGACATCTAACGTCATTTCCTCTTTATTATGTGTAGTAAAAACATTAAAAAAAACGAAGTGGTTATATATAAGTACTACTTCCTAACAATAAAATAAAACCAAAAACTTACACAATATTCTACACTCCAGAAATGTATTTTTTATCAGTTCTTGTAACACTACGTTCCATAGTGCTATTGGTCCAGGTTGTTAGGGTATTTTTGTTTTACAATATATAATTAAAACTAAATTTATTTACACGATAAAAAAACAGTTTAAACACTTTTCTTTCAGCCGAAAACAAAAACTTAGACAGAAATCAGAGGCGGGCGGGGGGAGTGGATCACTTTCAGCAGGGTCACCTCCCTCGAATCTCAGTCCTTACGCTGTAAGTTAACCTACCATCTACCAGAGGCCCTAGTGTGAGTTTCTTTTGACCATCTCGACTTTACGCCTCGACCGCGTTCAGCACTCCGATTGATGAAGGGCCAGTCGGAGGCCAATCGGAGCGCCTAAGGTTATTCTGTTTAGAATTTCCATTTTTGTACCAGTTTAGAGTGAGTTGGGTTAATATTCTCTAAAATGAGCATAAATAGGCAAAACATCGATATCAGTTTGTATTAGAAGGTACAGTTAGTTACTGCAATTAATTGACCCTTACCGGACTGGTCCTTACCGGACGGCGAGCTGCCCATTGCTCGCCGTCCATAAGCCCGCGCCTACGGTGGCCTTTGCTCAAATGGTTGAGGTTTTTTTTAATAAATAGTATGATTTTCATATTTTTCTAGTTTTGGGCAGATTTCGTATAAGTATTTAAATAAAATTAAGAATTATAAAATTCTATCGATTCGTATTCTAAAAAATCTCAACCATTTAAACAATGGGGGGTCAGCTAATTGCAGTAACTGACTTCTTGAGTACAAAACTTTATTTTTTCAGATATCTGCCCAAATGGAGTTACTAATGAAAGAGTTTCCCAAAGTGAATGCAACTGTTACGAAGTTTGGTCGTACTGTTGAATACAACGACATAGTCCTCGTCAGTATAACTGCGAAAAAGGAAGATGAGACTTATTTCCGAGTCAAAGAGAGCAAGTATATTGATGACGTTCCAGAGAAGAAGATCATATTTATAGTCCATGGACTAACCGTGATGGGACTGAAGGACATGACAAGTCTGGTTAAGAGCTCGGAATTGAAATTACTCTTATCATATTACTTCAAACATTTAGATAAATTCGACTTCTTCTTAATGCCGCTGGCTAATCCCGACGGATACTCCGCTTCACTTTCTGTAAGTATATTTTATTATTGTGTGCTGCTGTTAGTGCAAGAGCACTTGGTTTATTTTTTCATAATGATTCGAAATCTTAAAATAATAAAAATAAAAATAAAACACATCTGAATTGAGAACCTCCTTTTTTTGTGAAGTCGGTTAAGTCGGTCACCAGGTAAGACCTGGTGGTCTAGAGTGCGTGCGTTCCTCACAATGTGTGCTGTGTTCAAGACTAATGTCCAGTATCAGATTGAGGCAGCTGTTCTGCAAAAGCTGCCACGCCATTTACTGACATAACTGTTAATTTTGGGGTCTGTTTGATCAGAAACCACTGCCATCTGTTCTGGTCTCAGCAGACATGCTGCTTTTTAGCGTTTTGATCGCTGAACCTTGAAACATATAGAAACACGCTGTTTGATATATCGCTTAAACGCAGTGAGTCATCAAAACGTGTTATAAAGTCGTAGAAATCGCTGATGCAAAAATATTTTTTTTTTTGGGTGGGAAATTATCAAATAATTTCTCCCACTCAGGGCGGAGCGGGAAGGCGTCAGACTTTTACTGACTAAAACCCACCCGTATTCCTTCAATTGCCTGTATGCCAGGGCCACGGTATCCCTTTCGGACAAACCCGCAACCCTGGCGGGCATCGGTCCTAGCGAACCCCGTCAGATCGGGCTGACATCTCTTTGAGGCCCGCGTGGAACACAACGCGCTGTCGAAACGGGCCTGGTCCTTACCTGACGGCGAGCTGCCCATTGCTCGCCGTCCGCAAGTCCGCGTCTACGGTGGCCAGGAATGGGCAATTGATTCCCGCCGCCCAGGGCGTCTCCTGCGGCGACTAGGGGGCTGAGGGCGCACAGACTGCCTCTCCCTCACCTAAAAATCTAAGGCCCTAAAGTATACATTTGTATTTTAATGATTAATTATGATTAAACACACATACAGTCCGATCGTACAATATGGAACAAGAATGTCTCCCCACAATCTGTGTGTCCTGGTGTCTTCGTGGACAGGAACTTCGATGTTGCGTGGAACAATACGAAGCAGGTCAGCTCTTGTAGTCAACTGTACCCCGGAGCCACACCCTTCTCCGAGGAGGAATCGAAGGCCGTCCGGGATATCTTCCACCAGTTTGGTCATAAGATCCTGGCATACATACACGTACACGCCGGAACCTTTGACGAGAAAGTATTTAAGGTAATACCAATTTTTTTAACTACTTAACAAGTACAGTAGAGTCAAGTTGCATGGAAAAAGTCTGTTTGACCAGAAACGAATCCCATCTGTACAGGGCCTCAAGTCTGCTATTACAATAGTGTCAGAATGGACTATCATTGATTTCATAATTGTTGATTTTGACAAGTTTGGTAATCTACTAATATAATGGCGTCATTATGACTTTCCAATGTTCAGCCACTGACACTCCATTGAAAGAATTGGTAATCTCGTTCATAATGACAAATGAAACTTCCTGCTAAACTTTTGGAAGTTTAGTAGGAAGTTTCATTTGTCATTATGAACGAGATTACCAATTCTTGAAGTAGTAGGAAGTTGGCTTCCTACTACTTCAGATTGCTTATAACACTAATAAATAATATGTAAAGATATAAATGAAATCTGGCATGAATAAATGTTCAAAATACCATTGTAATACAATTCTATTAAGACACCATTGACCGACCAATGATCGATCATTATGAATTTAGCAGATTACGAACTTTTAGCAAAATGACAATGGGATCGTGTTGGAGTGACGAATTTATAAAAATAGCAGACTTGGGCCCCAGGTCAATTGTTTAGTATCACAAGACTACACTAGGATTGAATAGCTATACCCAAAGTCTCTAATTCAGATAATTTATGTAAACAAAGTAATGTCAAGAAAAGTCACTGTCAATATGACAGGAGAGTGGTGTAAAACATTTTATCATTAAATGTTTTTGTAAATATACATCGATAAAATTAAAGTGAATTAATTACAAGAACTATGCAAACAAAATATCGTTGCCAAACAATGTTTTGTGTAGTGTGTCGGAGACACGGTATATGATCGTCATAATCAGCCCTTTTAAGCCCAGTGCTAGACGTAGGCCTCCCAAAATCGATTTCCAATCGAAACAGTTTACAGCCGTTTTCATCCAAAATGTGGCTAGATATGCTACTTACAATATGAATCTATGTATGAGAGTTGTAATATTAGTTTTGTTGAAGATGTAAAAAAATTGAAAATGTTTGTATCTCCTGTACCAGTATCATAAAATATTGTAAACTAGAAAATCTCCTTTTGTTAATAACTTTGTTTAAAACCGAAAATGTATAAAAATAATTACGGTATGATTATTTTTTAATTATTATTTCGTAAAATCAGTAGTTAAAAGAAAATGGAACCTCTTTTTTCGCAATTTTATGTGAATTACCATTACGAAGATATTTTTTAGTTATGTTATCTCCTTTGCTTACATAAATTATCTGAATTCGAGACTTTGGGTATAGTTCAGATTGATGTGCTCATGTATATGTAGCTATAAATAAGTTGGGTATACCAAAAAAAGGTATTTTTTAGGGCGACGCAATTTTGTACCCTCGAGGCTACACCGAGACGCAGTCGGACGATGATAAGTACATCGACATTAAGGGCGAGGTCGACGAAGCGATGAAGAACGCCAGCTTCCGTGTCATGTCGGCGACGGTGGAGACCCTCTCCATTTGGTACGGAGTAGTGTCGGGAACTAGTGTGGACTACGCTGCTACGGTGAGGAACTCAGTTGCTTCTTTTTCTCGGGTTGTTGTTACATACGCTTAACTTTTTGTTCATATTTGCCTTTCATTCGGCATCTTTCAGTCGAAGTGAAATGACTGAACACAAAATGAATCAAAAGTGAAAAAAAATATTCATTAGTGAACCTATCCAACGTCGGGTTTCGGCACTCGACATCTTACACTTGCCAAATGAAGTGAAAGGAGCAGATGAACGTTCATTCCTGATGTAGGTGTCGTGTGAACGTGGAATAAAACAAAAATGAATCTTCACTTGAGTGAAGCGTCTGTTATCGGCTTTATGGCTTCTGCAGTAGGCAAAGATCTGCATTTTCGTGAAAATCAATTCAAGTAATTTTTAGTAAAGATCAAAATCATCAACAAACCCAAAATTATGTATATTTGAGGAGAAATATGACTTTTTCACGAAAGCATGACGATAATATCGGACTTTAATATAAGTTGACCACTATACGGTCAATCTGTTATCAGTACAAATGGAAATATATAATGAAGATATTTTGTGTTAATCTATGTAGCATAAGACTAATCTGGCGTCAATCGTATCAAAGGTTGAACTGATGCCAAATTCAACGTACAATGATCTCCTAACTGGCTATAAAGGAGTTCTCTCCCTCTGCCTACCCCTCTTTCCTTCGTGGAATAAAGCCGTGATATTAAATTACTTCCAGGTATATGGCATTCCTTATGCCATGGAGTTTGTAATGCAGCTATATGACTCTGAGAGCTTAAATAACAACGCACTGACTGAGATCTGGAGCCGGCTCATTGACGCTACGTTTAATAATATGTGGAAGAGTCTGCAGGGAGGCAGCGATGCGAGAAAATTTAGTTAATGTTGACTTTGATTACAACAGTTAATAAATTCGTTATTATTTGTTATATTAGATATACGTACATTCTCTTTGTTATAAAACTTACGTTACTTTAAAGGTGTGACCAAACAAAGCGGCAATCGTGCGCAGCTGCCGCGCGCGGCTGCCCGCGCTATGATTGGATGACTGCCGCACGCGGCAGCCGCGAGCTACCTGCCGCGCACGGCGAACGCCGCGAACGGTGTAATGTTGGTTAGCCAGTGGTTGTGTGTGAACGGACGTATTTTACCAAGTAAAATGGATAACGAAACAGCAATTCGTCTTATTCAAAATATATGGCTCCCATAGTCCATTATGGGATACAAGAGAGCTACAACACACGCGGCCGCTTTCATTGTGGTTTGAATACGAAATAAAGAGCGCGGCGTGTCTCGGACATGCCACACAACAACAACAATTCATGTACACACATATAAACAGACAAGAAGAAAGGAACAGAAAAATACGTATTACGTACGTACGTACGTACGTTACGTTACGTATTAATACGTATTTTACATATCTCGGGACCCGAGGGTCCCGGACCTTTGGAAGGCGTACGAGGGGCCGAAGCCAACTCGCAGAGGTCCTTTAGACGCTTTTTAATTAAATGAGGCACCAACCGACGATTATCCCTGTACGCACTATGCAAGTGCACCCAAGGACAACCCCCAGTTGGTGAAGGACTATTGCAAGATATTATGGAAACAAAGATATTGGATTAAGGGTTTGGGTGGTTAAAATGGACTGGTTACCTAAAACTATGGAAGGACTATGGCCCCTGCCTGATCAATGTTTTATTATACACGTATAAAATGGCAGGGGGTGACGTGCACACTCAATAATGGGCCCCCGAAAACCGTCACTAGCACATAGTGACGTAGCCGTAGACGTACAAGGGGGCAACATATCCTGAGGTGCTCGAGGAGTGGAGAGGTATTCCACGGCTCTCAGACTAATCCCAAAGCCCGGAAGATGGTCAAGATCCCTACAAGCACTTACTGGAATACTTCCTTCCTCCGAACATGTTTGCTTTTGCGAATCAACCCGGCCAATAAAGGCAAAAATGAGTTGGGAGCTCAGTTCCTCGTCAGTGTTCACTCCAACCGGCCAATTAGGGCAAGCCAGAGATGAGGAACATGACTTCTCCCGGGAGATAGGGTCCGTGGGATAGCAACTGCCCAACAGCTCGCCACTTGCTGCGCTGCGGGTTTCTGTATCTCTCTTGGCCTGGCTCCTCACCCTAGACATGTTCCAGCAAAGTAAACTCTACCGGCACAGACCTAGAGTTCGGAGCGCTCAAGCTCCACCACGACGTCAGCGTAGAGATAGCGGTGGGGTTATATTATTATTAGTACTGCGCTACTCCCAAGGAAATTGAGGGAATCTTGTGACCATAAACTTATCCACCCCATCTGTAATTTCTTCTTAAATATATACATTTTTATGTTGACAAGGTACGTGGGTTTAGTTTACCTCACCCACGTAACCCCTTTCCGTCACATTGGCATATCTATATAAAGACAACGTTTTGCCTTTAAACATTTATTATTATTTACCCTTACATAACATCACGCCTTTATGCTCCGAAGGGGTAAGCAGAGAAGTATAGTACATCTACAATTCACTAGTTATGATTAAGAACCATGTTATAGGAGGCGCGCCATTGCCCACAGTTCCATACTTCGGGCTGCCACTAATAAATTCCTGTGGATTTCTAACTCTGTGGTGTTCACTTTCAAGTCTAGCCAGATGCAGTTGAATACCAGTATTTTACAAGGAGCGACTACCCATCTGACCTCCACAACCCAGTAACTGGGTAGCAAGATACCCCTTGAAAGATTCCTTAATAAATTCCTGGTGGAAAAACCTAATAGTATTTTGATCAACCTGGGAATCAATTCCTAAACTAACACCTTTCTCCTTCTAAACCATGTGACTTACCTAGATGTTACTTACCTATGTATATAGGTTGTATCTATTCAAACACGAAATATTTTAAGAGATACACCTATATGTGGTAAAGAAGCCATGGAATCGTTTTTTTTGTTTTTAAATCTGAGTATAATATTTAAAAAATTAAATAATTTAAAATTACTTGATATGATGATTAATTATCAAAATTCACCAGCCTCGTGTCGCCACTGTCGCCGCGTCCGGGCGGGTCATTCATAGAATAAGTAACATTTTGGAAAATGCAACTCCTTTGCAAAATGTCTCAAGCAATTTTAAAATTATAATAATTATGTAAAAAATATAAAAAACTTAGATAAAAAATTTTTGTCGCTGCTTTGGCTTTTTTACCACCTATAGATGGTCTTCTTAAAATATTTCGTATATGAATAGATACGCCTTATATATCTATTTCAACATAATTTTGTAGTATTAGGTTCCCAATACGATCTCCTAACTACGAGCTAAGATTATTTTGAATTGATACAATTAGCCTATAATAATAACCCCAGAGAAGTAATTATTATAGGCTAATTGTAGACCTGTGATTAAAATTTCCTATAGAACACACATATTATGAGCCGAGGTTTAATTAAAGATTTTTTACGACAATTTCTTTATGGCCACTTAACCATACGCAGTCATACTCTCATTGTTCTTGTTACTACATGTGCAATTATTAGGGTTGCTATTTACCGTTGCGGTCGATTGACGAGGTTCCCCGTGGCCTGGATCGGAGCTGCTTGCGCGGGCGCAGCGCACGATATCAGAGACGCCCATGCTCGCTGATATTTTTTTTAAACTTCTTTTTTTTATTGAAAGTTTATACTGTCGTGAATATAGCTAATAAAGTGTACAGTTATGGTGCGTTTATTAATTGTGTTTGGTGAGTGTTTTTATTTTAAAGAAAGTTTGGTTTTGTACAAAGAAAGACAAGGAAATAAGAGGTCTTGTTTAATCTTCGATTATTTTTATTCTACTGAAAATTTATTGTGTATGTAAATACGGTATCCTGCCTTTTCGCCGAAAAGTGTTTGGCAGATTATCACTTGCCAACCAACGTTTCGCCGATGTTTCAGTTTGACATCTAACGATTAGAGAATTTTTGTATGACAACGTTTCATTTGGTAGAATTATTGTTAAGCTGATTATTATAATGACACAAAACGTTTGGGACATTTATCATTTGTCAAACATTTCACTAGGCCACACAACTATTAGATGTATGACGTTTTGTCAGTGTAATTTTTACATACATTTTTTATTTAAGAATCTCAAAAATAACGTTAAACCTTTAAATTGGTAGCAATGCAGAGCAATATTACGATAGGTTAGGTTAAAGTATGACAAACAACGCACGAGCCGGGCGAGCGAAACGTGTATTCCCGTACGTCCCCCCGACTTCGTCCACCTAGTGGGACGAACGGGAATTTACAAAAATAATATTAAATTTGTTCCCGATCGTCCCCTTCGGGATTTTAGGGGGACGAACGGGAATATGTTCTAGAGTGGTGCCATTCGTTCCACTAAATAATCTAAATAATATTATGCATGAAATGGTAATAGTTGTTTTGCAGTTTACTTTTCAAATTAGTTATTTGGTTGGAATTAATAATAATTTAACAAAAAAAAAAAAAAATTTGTATAAATATTACCTATATGGCTCGATTAAGTCCAAATAAACGTTATTATTATTATTATTATCTCTCCCTCCAGTGTCCTTAAATATTGTAAAAAAAGCGTGGTGTACATGGTGTCAATAGTTATAACTATTTTATTGACAGTTATGAATAGAAGGTTCATTTTAATAGGTAATATCTTAGAAAGCACCCCACGCTTTTTTTTACAATTTTTTTTTCTTATTTACACTATTCTTAATTTTTCTTTATGAAAAAAAAAATTACACTATTCTTAATTCAAATTTATTTAAAAAAAAAAATATATATATATGGGTTTTCTATAAAAGCGTGTTTTTTAAATTTTTTAAACTATTATTTTTGTTATAAATATTATTAGATTGCCTACATAGTTAATACTATTTTGTCTCACTGAAATTATTTGAGGGGACCAAAGGGACTCAAAATTTTTTTTTTATAAATTATTCCCGTTCGTCCCACCAACAAAATCAGTGGACGATCGGGAAAAAAAATAACGAATTCCCGTTCGTCCCACTAGGTGGACGAAGTCGGGGGGACGAACGGGAATACAAGGAGCGAAACGAGCGTGCCGCGGCAGCGGCCGGCGATGTGCCAGAAGCAAATGTAAAAGGAACAAACTAGAACATTCTGCTACTTGAAAGTTGGCATTTAAAAAAGTGTCATTATGAAAAGCAGACCAAACGTACAGTTGGTAACTGTGAGGTTGGGAAATAAAACAAAATTATATGATAAGTTGGCAAATGATTATTCGGCGAAATAAAATTCTGCGAACCGTTAAATAGATTAATGGCGAACATGTTCGTTACGCTCCTTTTCCTTTCGGGAAGAAGAGAGCTCGCAGCGGTTGCTTCGTAAGTTAAATTCATTTTCGCTTGAAACTTATAGTCCATTTATATTCTGTGCTTATTAGTTCAGACGGAATATCGTGAAAACGCGCTGCTGTTCAAATTAGAACGATTTAGTTGTACGTTGTTATTGGTACAAGTGTTTAAAATAAATAAACTTGCAGATACTATTTTCGCTTTTGTACAAGAGAATTTCTAATTCAAATTAATCTATTTCGCGTATCAATATTTAAAAGATTATATTTACAATATTTAAGAGAGCCAACTTATTCTTTTCGTGTTTTTGTTTTTTTCTTGGCGTCATGTTTATCGCAAATAAATTTACTTATTTTCTTTCTTTCTTTTTTTCTTCTAGGAACGACTTATAGTCCAGTCTATTGTAAATATCTAGATGGAGGAAACCACATCAAACACCTTTACGTAGTTTTAAAGAACAATGCGGTTACACAGACAGACACGCAAAGCGACTAGATTTTTTTAAATATATATGTCAGAGAACGGAAGGTTTCTCTCGTTGGCATCAGCCATATTTTAACTACTGTGGGCGTACTGTGGCTACTGTTGGTTATTGCGCAACAGAAAAACCGAATTAAACTCAAAATTACTCTTTTGCTGAATCTATGTTGAGAATCAAAATTACATAAGACAGTCCCCCAAAACGCCCGGCCCTTCACTACTTCCTAGTGTTTTAGCTGGAAAGAAGATGTAGTAGAACAAACTCCCCAGCAGCACATCTGTCTGTTTAGTTAGAAGAACTTGATTCTATACAGTAATGGGTAGGTATGCAAAGTAATTAATGTTGGAACACGACACAACTATAGCGAACGCGCGACAGTTTCTAGACGTCTTCACTGCTTGACCGCCACTGATGCTCCGCTCCGCACCGCACCACCGCACCGCACCGTTGCCCCGTTGCTTGTCGACTTGTCGCCGGTCGAACGTTATGTTGGACTCAGTCATGCGCCGCTAGGCAGCACTTGCGTCCCGATTAGTCAAGAATCGTTGGCGCGAACTCCAATAATTCCATCGAACGCGACTAGATGGCGCTGGCGTACCGGATACAACTCGTCTCCGACATATATAAAGACTATATAGGGAGGGAGCTTGTGTCAACTCGTTTGTTATGTTAAATCCATCCAATATCTATTAGCTAATTAAAACAGCCATTTCCACACATGTCCGTTAATCCTCATTTGTCTGTTTCATTTTATTACACAATGCAATTAATAAAAGGTGTCGCCAGCTCTGTTCCTAACGTATTAACGTTTTATGACGGCCACCTATGTCAACGACAAATAACGTTGCAGGTAATAATTTTTATTGTCAATTTAAAAGTGGATTTTGTTTGGAAATTAGTTGCAAATTGTTTTCAGTGTGAGTTTTGATGACTTGTCTAGTGGTCTCACCACAGAACAGATAAAAGAGGTCTCCCTACAAAGTTAAAATAAATAAATGTTTTATTGACATAAGGAAGATGCTACATTAAAAAAAAAAACCCTGACTCCTGAGCGGCTTATTCCATAAATCCCTCTTGAAATTCCCCCTTAGGAGGAAAACAGGAGAAAACTAGAATTGAAGAAAAATAAACTTATTCCAAGATCCCCCTGAAAGTGTTTTTTTTTACATTAGGGTTCAGTTTTCCCCACTGAGGAGGATTCTCTCAGGGGGGATTAGTGGAATAAGCCCTCCTGAACTAGGTAACCTGTGTTACGGGAGTTAGTGTCTATATACCCGTTTGTGGAACATTTACAATTTATTATTTATGTAATAAAATTAAAACAAATGGAAATAAAAAGTATTTTGTGCATACAAGATCTTGTGTGGTGTGTGCAAGTGATTCTGTTTAGTGGTTGGACTTTGGGTTATATCTGTGAGTTTGAGTTTTTATTCTCTCATGTCAGCATAAAAGCTATGCCTAGGCAAAATAATATTCGCCCATGCATTGAGAAGCAGTGATAAAAGATAATGGTCACAATCTGATTGCTTAATTCATGCCAGGTTTAATTTCCCGACTAAGCTAAAGGTTACCATCTTCTGTCACGAAAAAACAGTTGAAATAAAATATTATTCCATGATTTAGTTTGTTTAACAGGTATTTTCGGCTTCATACTACAAGTCCACTGCAGCAATCAGTATGATAAGTAAGTAAAACATCATTTTATTAGCCTGTAAACGAACACTATATCGTCCATTTTCAGGGCCAGTCTGGTCACATTTTTTGAGTACAGGCAACTAGTTAGGTATCGTCACTCAAAAAATGTGTTGGTATGTAGGTACAGTCACGAGCATAAATACCTATTTTCTCCTAAAGTATTGACTGATATTTTATGGTGTTACGGACACAGTATCATCGAAATCTCTCCATTATTCCTATGCCTACTCAAGGATGCATATTCGGTACGGCTCTAATAATCCTTCCATATCTTATGGGCACGTCTTATCTACCATTATCGTGCCCTCCGGTCTACTCCTTGATATGTAATAGTCACTGAAGCCCCATGAAACATGAGGCTCCAGGGGTTAGTGCGAATCTTTGGGTTCATTCGAGTAATGGAGTCTGGTTTAACCACGCTGGGGTCGGTGCATTTCATTAATTCATTCATGCATTACGGACATAGTATAATCGAAATCGTACTGTAATGAAATAGGTTCACTTTCTGCCCTTGACTCAGTGGAACGCAGAGCGAAAGGGCTTATAGGCGACGAAACGTTAGTGGCTAGGCTTGACAGCCTGGCTGTCGGTCTTCTACAGACTGTACTTCGGAGAATGTGCGCAGGAGCTCCACGACCTGATCCCACCATCGTCCTTCTATAACCGCACTACCAGACGTACTGCAGGGTACAATCCGCACTTGGTTGATATCCCGTCCAGTCGTACTCAGCGCTTCTCCTCCACATTTATTATGCGCACAGCCAAAGTGCGCAATTCTCTGCCAGCGTCTGTGTTCCCTTCCACATATAACCCGTCTGCCTTCAAAACAAGGGTGTACAGGCATCTTCTGGGCACGCTCGTTCCATCATAGACCTCATCAATCGCTTTTAATCAGACGAGATCGAGGTCAAGAGCAGGCCCAATAAGTAATAAAAAAAATATAAAAAAATATTTGTATAATATTATATTAATTTTTTTTAATGTGCCGTGTGGTGCCGCACGCAAAGAATAGCACCACCCAATTTCCTCCCGTGGGTGTCGTAAAAGGCGACTAAGGGACTTACTAGAGAATGGGCAGTAGCGTTGTCTATGCATTTTTTACCATACTGCGATGAGATGAGATCTGATTACTTTATGACAGTGCGAGCCATACTTATGGTCTCGTCTTGGCAACATTTTACAAGAAAATGTTTTTGGTGGGATTGTAGTGGTATGTAACCCACACAGTCATATGCACGCTCGCCTGCGAGAACTATATGAGACGTGTGACGTCGCTTGCACTTGAGCTCGCAAGCGAGCGTGCATATGTGTGGGTTACATACCACTACAGGATTTTTATTTCGAGAAAATAGCTTTTAAATTTTGCGTAACTGTAAGATTAACATTATAAGCTCGTGACTGTACAGTCGGTCTATAGAGGTGTAAAAATTCACTTTTTATTTAATTTTTAACGATAGTTGTAAACTCATTTTACTGGGACCATATTTCTAGTATTAGGTATCCATTAAAATTCTAACTCGTTATCAATCATTCTGCAGCCACACCCTCATACGCCTGCATCCCACGCTACCTGTTCATCTTAACGCGGTCGCACGTTTTCAAGACCCATCAGGAGAGGTGTCAGTTTTGAAGGAGAGCAGAGGGGTTAATGATACCTTGGATATTTTAGTGCCTCCAAATAAGCTGAAATTTGTGCACGACTACGCAGACTCCAATGGATTGACTGTAGAAGAAAAACAACGAAATTATGGCAGGTAAGATTATTTGCTGAAATCTATTAATCTTTATTTTAGCCAGCTGGATTCGTTTACACCCATAAAAAAGTTGTGATATTTGTTTTCAACAATTCTCGTAAAAGACCTGTTAGAGACATCATCATTTCAGCTGAAAGACGTCCACTGCTGAACATAGGCCTCCCCCAAGCACCGCCACCTAGACCGGTTCTGTGCTTCCCGCATCCAGCGGATTACTGCGGCTTTCATAAGGTCATCGGAACACCTTGAAGGCCTTCCAACGCTACGTCTTCCGGTACGCGGTCGCCACTCCAGAACCTTCATCGTTCGTCTTCGTCTTGTCAGAGACATGTCATGACATGACTTGTCATGACATGACATGTCAGTGCTATTCTGTAACCATCTCACCGTGAAAACTAAGGTGAAGTGAGCGTGAAGTGAGTTGTCAACAGTGTCAATCTCAAGTATCAGCCGGTCGATTCTGTCAAAATCTCACCGTGAAAATATAGGTGAAGTGAGCTTGAAGTGAACTGTCATCCTACCTGACGTCTAGAGATTTACAGCTTACTTTGAACTAACTTCACCTACGAATTCACGGTGAGATTTTTACAGAATTGCTCTATTGATCTCTGTATAACACATACCTACATATTGTATTGACGTTGTTTCAGACTTGTCTTGTTTACTATTTTGTTCATTTATTTTTATTTTTGACAGGTTTTGTTTATAACTTGTTTTAGGTGTAAACGATAAACGAAAACAGAAGTCAAAAGATGTAGAATAGGTACATGTTTTATGTGTATGTCGCATTAGCTATACTCCATTTGAAATAATATTAGACATTTAATAAACTTTTTTTACTGTCCGTTCAACCGATTTTGACTTCTATTCCGTGGTCATAAGGATGTAATTAAAAGCAAAAAAGTGGTTACAATACCAACTGTTTACTGCAGCTGCCATTTGTCATGCCACCAACGCAATAGAAGTCCAAATCGCTTGTGCGAACTGTAACAAAGGTTTAGGTACTTAAATGTCTAATCTTATTTCAAATGGAGTAGGTATGGGTGTATGAAATGGAGCATGACACACCACGTCATTTAAACTGCTTTATATAAAATAAAAAAACCGGCCAAGTACGTGTCGGACAATGCACAATGAAGTGTTCCGTAGTTGGGATGAATTTATTTCAAGAATAAACTTAACATTGTAGATGAAAAACCAGTTCTCCCATATATTCCAACTGTAAATTACGGAACCCTTCATTGTGCGTGGTGCGACACGCACGTGGCTGGCTTTTTGTTATTAATAATTTTAAAAAACAACAAAAATCTAAAATACGTTTGAAATCACAAACACTTTCAAAAATAAGCAACGTACCCTGGTATTTTGTTTAAACCAGGTACTTATCATTATTTCAGAGCTTGTTCTTGTGCCCTTCAATTTGTATATGTTTAAAATAACTAAGTTATAAGATTTTTTAATTATATTTCTCAATTAGAATATTGGAGGATGTATCTGAACATCATCCCAGAAGAACAGTTCCTCGCAGTTTTCAGCTATATGAGTATAACTCATTTGAAGAGGTGAGTATTTCAAATTGTGATCAAAATCAAAAGCCATTTATTCAAATTAGGCTGAGAATCATAGACCAGGGTCGATGAGAAAAAAGTGTATTTTACAAAAGTTGTAGATATTTTTATTACCTTCAACTTTGCCATTTACCTTTTTTCCATAGGACTTGTAGTTTTGGCGGAAATCGAGATAAACTGTTTTTTACCCTAAAAAACTCAACCCCATCCACTTCCCGACCTCAGATCGCACGTAAATAAATTTTCCTTTCATTTTTGTTATATTCTCTTCCTTTTCCAATGGTTCATCCTACAATATTTTTTTTTTCACTTTTTACCATTTTCAAAGGCTTCGGCCCTGGTCTATCAGTACTTTTAGAACGTCATAATTAAATAAGGCAGTGCACCAAAACGCCCGCCTTTCACGAATTCCTCGTGCTTAAGCTGGGGAGAAGAATTGGCGCAACAAATTACCGAGCAGAACAGCTGAGTGCTGACAGTTCAGTTAAAAAAAAACTTGATTATAATCATTCGGTGGTCATATTGTACCTATATCCATACTAATATTAAAATTTGAAAGTAACTCTGTCTGTCTGTCTGTCTGTATGTTACGTTTTCACGCCTAAACCGCTGAACCGATCGTCATGTTGGCAGAGATGTAGCCTGGGGTATGGAGAAGAACATAGGCTACTTTTTACGCGATAACCGACATTCACGCGGGCGGAGCCGCGGGCAAAAGCTAGTTATACCATTATACCATATACCATGTAAGCCAATGCCAATATACCATATTGTAATTGTAAAAAAAATATTATCTCGTGACTGAGAAGGAATTATGAAAAACGGCTCAACCAGCTGCCTCGGTAAGTCTGTCTAGAATTTTCTAATACCTTTTATAAAGTTTCATATTGAGACACGAAGCAACAAAATTCGATCTAAAGAAAAACGGCCACATTCCTCTAGATCGTATTTTGTTGCTTCGTGTCTTAATATGAAACTTTATAAAAGGTATTAGAAAATTCTAGACACAGTTACCGAGGCAGCTGATTGAGCCGTTTTTCATAATTCCTTCTCAGTCACGAGATAATATTTTTTTTAAGGAGTGGTGCTAGTGGACCCGAGACTGCCCCCTTAAAACAACTGTTCCTTCATAGATGCAAGGGTTCATGGAAGAAGCTGCACTAAAGCACCCGAATTTGGTGCGACTCCAGGACCTCGGCAAGAGCTCTGAGGGGCGGATGATACAACTCGCAAAGATATCGGCACAACCCAACGCTAGCAACCCCATCATATTTGTTGACGCAGGTATTTCCTGCATTCCCCACCACATAGGATAACGCTGCTCAAAGTTTGAATTATGCTACAAAATGTAACTACCAAGAGTATTTGTCTTATTCATCCTTATTAGGTACAAAACAAGGTTTAATTTGGTACCTACTATCGAGGTTTTTGAATTTCGAATTATATTTTGCCAAAGTTAAATGTTCTAATTATAAAAACTGACGTGAAATCCGAGTCTAAGTTGACAAATTTGTATTAAGAGCCATGCTCTGAATAAAGTTCAAAAGACAATAATTGGCTCGAAGATTTGCGTTTGGACTAAAATTGGAACTCGTACATTTTCTTAGGTATCCACAGCAGAGAATGGGTGGCACCGGCAATGGCTATGTACCTTTTAAACCGTCTGATCAGTGATCCCGATGCCAATCAGCTAGAAGGAATTCTGGACGGGATAGACTGGTACATACTACCCGTCGTCAACCCAGACGGCTATGAATACAGCAGATCTGGGGCCAGCGTAAGTATTTCAGTTTTTTTTTTTGTACTTTAATCAATTATTCTGTGAGCTTATAATATCCTGCACAATAAGTGAGCATTCATAAAAAGTTGAAATAAATAAAAAGTCTAAACGCGTGAAGTCTACCTTTGTAGATTTGGGCGCTTAAAGGTAAAAAAGAAATACATTCCGGTTAAGCGTTAGCCGACGCTCAAACGCCCACAAAAGTTAAATTACAATAATTTTGCTTCAGAACCGTTTGTGGAGAAAGACGAGATCAAGAACCTCAAACAGATATTGTTATGGTGTTGATGGCAACCGCAACTATGACTACAAGTGGGGAGTGAGCGGAATGTCCCACAATCCTTGCCACTTGACCTTCGCTGGCCCCAAACCATTCTCGGAGCCCGAGACACGGATGGTCAGTAACATCATGATGGGAAATAACAAGCGGATGAAGTTATACGTATCTTTGCATTCATACGGACAATATTTAGTATATCCTTGGGGATATACAGGTGATTTCCTTCCTAGACAATGGAAGAAACTGAATTACATGGCGAGAGCAGTATCGTTCGCCGTCACGCGAGCTGGAGGAAAGCCTTTTAAAGCGCTGAGCGCCGGCATGTGGTACCCGGCGGCCGGCGGCAGTGATGACTTCGCTTTTGCCGTTGCGGGGGTTCCTTACTCATATACAATGGAGCTGACTGAAGGATACGAGTTCATATTCCCGGAAAGCCATCTGCGTGATGTTCTACCACAGTTTTATGAAGGCTTCAAAGAATTTGGTTCACGGATCAAGAGAGAATTTGGTCATCGAAGGCCTAAGGCGATCTCTGATGAAGACTGAAGTCATGACATAAGCTAGATAAAAATAAAATAAAATTGAATAGAAATAAGAATATTTTTTTTTGATGATTGATTTTCCAGTAACAGTTTATTGCTATTGCAAATTTTTTCCAGTGTTGCTTATACAAATCTTAACACGTGAGCGCACGTCGTCGGCACAGCTTCTCGTTTTCTTCCATACATCTCTATAGGCCATCGTCACAGTGTTAACACCCTTTTTCGGGTCTTTTTTTGGATTCTTAGATGTCACTGCACTGCTTGCGGTAGCGGTGGGTGTCGGGTTGCCTCCGTCCTTCAAATATGGCGAGGGGGGTAGTGGCTGATCTTTGGCGTTGCTTGAACGAGTGCTGCTTGTGGTGCCTGGTCGCCTTGCTGACCATGGTTTCGTTATTGTTATTAGTAATTAACTGTTTATTTATTTTACTTCGATGGTCCTAGTTTATCATTTTGTTACATAATCTATCATTGCATATGTAACCGGGCACGCCGTTTATGCCAGGAGACTTTTATTTAGGTAATTAGTTTTGTTTGCACCGTATTTGCTGGTATATTGGCGTGTGGTAGCTGACATATGGCAAATAATTTAAATAATGTAATGTAAATAAAATGTATGTAGTGTAAGAAATCGAAACCCCGCCCCAGCTACACTTCAAGACCTGCCGATCTATTCTGTAAACATCTCACCGTGAAAACTCAGGTGAAGTGAGCATCAATACACAGTGTCAATCCCTAGCATCAATGGAATGACAGCTCACTTCACCTGTGTTTTCACGGTGAGTTTTGTACGGAATAGCACTACAGTAAGCAATTCTGTAAAAATCTCACGGTGAAAACTTGCTGTTATTGTGGTCTGTAGAATCACGTTCCTAACTAAATAGAGTGAAAAAGGGAAATTAAAAACTCAGTAAACGTTGTATGATGGTTGTTATTCAAACTTCTAGTTGAGAGTACTGAATTTAGAACTTCGAACATCTTTGTATCGACATTACAAATGACATTTAAAACCTAACAAAAAGTATCTTAACAAGTAGGTTTTACAACAAAACTTGCAAGAAGCTTGAAATGACGTGTAATTCCACCTGATGCTTGAGATTGACACTATTGACAGGTCATTCATTGCTCACTTCACCTAAGTTTTCACAGTGAGATGGTTACAGAATAGCACTGCTGTAGAGCAATTCTGTAAAAATCTCACGGTAAAAACTTAGGTGAAGTGAGCTTGAAGTGACGTGTACTTCCACCTGATGCTTGAGATTGACACTGTTGACAGCTCACTTCACGCACACTTCACCTAAGTTTTCACGGTGAGATGGTTACGTAATAGCACTGCTGAAACATGCGTTAGTGGAAGAACGAACGAATATCTCGCAACATCGCGTAAGAAACTTAAACAGCATGCCCAATCGCTTGGCAGCTATGAGAAGAGCTCGTGGAGGCAATACAAAGTAATAATTTTGTTTTAAAGTTCGATTTTGTATTGTATGTGAGGTCCCAACCATTATTTTATCAAAGTAAAAATTATTGATATTTAGTTTTTTATGTAATTTTGACAATTAAACTAATAATATTTCTAACATTTGATGTTGTTTTATTAACTGGTAAATTAACTACAACGTACAGTTTCATTCATGCCGCTAGTTTTATTCTTTTAAGAGTAATTTTAGTTTTTCCTACTTACCAGTATTCTTTGTCCGCGAGTGTAATTCATTTCATTTAATTGAAAGTGTTCGATGTAACAAGATGTCGTGTGAGTTTGGGGTTAATAGAGAATAATTACAGTCGCATCGGGGGGTTGAGATACAAAAACACTAATAATAAAGATACGGCTTCACCGAGGGACTTTTGTCTGCACGAAACGAAATTATGTCAATGATGATTCAATGAAATGGAATGGTACTTGCATGTTTCAAATTTTTTCTTACTTACTTATTGTAAAACTCATTATCTATCAGTCTGTGTGTATCCGTTAGTGTGCTTTAATTTGTGAACAACTTATCCAATTAATATGATTTTTCTTTTAACCTTTTGACCGCCACGTAAAAAAAGCTAAAACGAGCCCTCGGCGCCAAGATACGAATTCATCTGTGGCGGTATCAACAACGCCGCATGCGAACTACGCATCAAAGACCTGACATCACAAATCCTGCATCGCGTAATCAGAGTTTACCGCGCGACTAGCATATACAGGGTGTTTGGCAGAACGTTGAACATACGAAAATGGTGGATAGGTGGGGTCATCTGCTACTTACTCAGCCCTAATTTATTTGGCCCTGGCCCCCTGGATTAAAAAAAAAAAATGTTTTGCTTTCTCTTAGTTTCACCACTTTCTTAACTTTAAAGTGTAATTTTTATTAAAAATGGGTAAAACAGGCAATATTTTAGTTTATTTTTTTTATCTTTAATGTTGGCAGATTCTTATAAAATTATTGCTTTATTCAGATGTTAGCTAGAAAAAAAGTTACGACTCCTCAAACTTACAGAAAGATGTAATAAATAAAAATATTGCCTGTTTTACCCATTTTTAATACAAATTACACTTTAAAGTTAAGAAAGTGGTGAAACTAGAAGAAAGGATTTTTTTTTTTTAAATATCCAGGGGGGGCAAGGCCAAATAAATTAGGGCTGAGTAAGTAGCAGATGACCCCACCTATCCACCATTTTCGTATGTTCAACGTTCTGCCAAACACCCTGTATACAACATCCCGACATGAACCGTTGGGCAGTTGCCCACCAGACACAATACCCGTCTGGTCGGAGGATCCTCCCTTTACTATAGAGTATGAGTGAACATCACCTCTAAATTGGTGTCATCCTTTCGAGTTTTTGTCAAAGTTAATATAGATGAAATATAAAGAAAGAAGTTCTACAATATAAATTAGGATGAGTCAAGGAAATAAAAAAGCAATGTTGTTTTATGACCTGTATTTATAGATTTACCTATATTTAGATGAGCTCGTGGCTAAGTAATAACAGCCACACGGGTCGATCCGTCAGGTTAAGCTACGCTTGCCGGGGTTGGTCCGTGGATGGGTGACCATCTTTACATACCGAGATTTCTCCGTGCCTCGGAAAGCACGTTAAGACGTTGGTCCCGGCTGTCATTCGTGGATCTTTGACAGTCGTTACGGGTCGTCAGAAGCCCAAAAGTCTGACAGCCAGTCTTACCAAGGGGTATGGTGTTACCCAGTTACTGGGTTGTGGAGGTCAGATAGGCAGTCGCTCCATGTAAAAAACTGGTATTCAGCTGCATCCGGTCTTCTCGTCCCACATACCGCAGTGTCTGAAGACGAAAGCCTTTGACTAGTGCGTGTTTCCAGTGATGATCTATGGCACTGAAACGTGGTCGCTCACAATAGGCCTTATTAGAAGGCTAAAAGTCACCCAAAGGGCAATGGAGAGGGCTATGCTTGGAGTTTCCCTATGTGATCGAATCAGAAATGAAGAGATCCGCAGGAGAACCAAAGTAACCGACAAAGCTCGAAGAATTGCCAAACTTAAGTGGCATGGGCAGGGCTCATTGCTCTCAGAACAGATGGCCGTTGGGTCCGAAAGGTTCTGGAGTGGCGACCGCGTACCGAAAGACGTAGCGTGGTAAGGCCTCTCCCACAAGGTGGACCGAAAACCTTGTGAAAGTCACAGGAATCCGCTGGATGCGGGAAGCACAGAACCGGTCGAAGTGGCGGTGCTTGGGGGAGGCCTGTGTCCAGCAATGGACGTCTTTTGGCTGAAATGATGATGATGATGATGAAGTACGACACAATAATCAACCTCTATAAACAAAACATTCCTCGTTCGGCAAATAATGACGAATACTTATGATGAGTGACACTTTCTCTCGCTAACCCATGCGTCATCGATTATTGTGTCGAAATATTTAGTTCCACGAGGCAATTAAATTGAGGTTACGCTTTTCATTGCAGATTAATAGGTTCTAAGTTATTTCAGTCTCGATTTAAAACAGGCGATGTATTCGAAAGTCATCAATTCTGTAGTGTGCTGTTAAGTATGTCAGGCCTGTTGTCGCCGGACTGGTTCTGCATACAAAGACTCATGAGAGAGAACACGAAGAAAGTGATCGAGTCGTTTTCGTGATTCTTAAACGTTTGTGTTTGTTGTCACTTTTGTTTAATACCATCCTTTTTTGACCGTTATTCGTCGAAACAAGGCGTGCGTGACGCACGTGATTGGTCCCGTTCGACAAACCAGTTTCTGTAGACCAATGGATTTATCAATACACTGGAACGGAGACGGGAGTTACCATTGGCAAAAAATATGAACTTCCATACAAACTTTCATACTCTTTTAAACCCCTTTAGGGGTTAAAAAAAAAATATACATTCCTTAGTGTTCACTTACGTTTAGTAAACAGACACTATGACTAGCTTCGGTCCCATGATTCGCCCCCCGTGAAATTTCGGCCCCCGACCCTCCGCGTCATATCCCGTTGCCCAACCGCGCTATTACTTCGTTTTCACTTACGTTCTTTCTGACTTTTTTTCTTTTTGCTCTTCAGAGTCGCAGAAGAAACGAAGCAACAAAAAAATAAAAAAATCAGCCACATTCCTCTAGATCGTATTTTGTTGCTTCGTGTCTCAATATGACACTTTATAAAAGGTATTAGAAAATTCTAGACACACTTACCGAGGTTCCTGATTGGGCCTTTTTTCATAATTCCTTCTCAGTCACGAGATAATATTTTTTTAAAGGAGTGGCGCTAGTGGATCGGTGACTTTCTGGTTTTTGAAAGTCAGAAGTACATGTCAAGTGATAAGATTGGCTGTTGTTATTTATTTATTTATTCAAGAACACCAACAGCATATACATTCAACATGTCTTACGTACGGCTGCCAGACCTAGCCATTATCACGAAAAGTTGAACACAAGCTGTGTGTATGTCAAAGAGGAATGGAGAGGAGTATGATGAACCTAACAAATGGAAGGCTACGAAAATAAGGAACATCACTAAAGTGGCAGACGTTAGAGTAAAAACCAGAACACTCAAGTGGAAATGGACAGGTCATATGATGAGAGCCAAGATGGAGAAATGGACCAAAAAAGTCACAGAATGGTACCCAAGAAATGGAAAAAGACGTAGAGGAAGACATATGAAAAGGTGGGAGGATGATTTGCTAAAGGGCTGGTGAAGAACTACTCTGGACAGGAATAATTGGAGGGAAATAGAGGAGGCCTATGTCTCAAGACAGCCTGACCTGGTAGCCGATTAGTTTTAAGTTCTGTGGCCTAGTGCTAAAAGGGCCAATATCAATAATCCTTATTTTCAGTAATCAGAACAACAGCAAAAACAACTAAACCAAAATTGATAGTTATTATTTACAAGTTATATTTTAGAATGACAAAAATCTCTTTCTGTTATTTGATACATATTTGTAGGTTGATTTATTAATTAAATTCAAATTCAAGAATAAATAGGTACCTATTTAAAAAAATATTTACTTCATAAGCCTTTTTAGCACTAACACTAATCCTATGTTAGTTCCAAATTATGTACTTATAAAATTAAAAAGGGCGTAACTACGTAATAAAGTCGGGACTAAAACGATCAAAGTTAGATCGTTTTAGTTCCGACTTTATTACGTAGTGTTTTTTTATTATTTCTGGGTGGCTTAAGTACACTACGATCTTTTTAAAACAGTTTATTTTTTTATTTGTAACAATGTGAAAGCGCACACCACACTCTGGCCTTTTTTACATAGTATCTTTTGCGAGATTATCATTACACTTACGCCCTTTTAGCACACATAAATAATAGGTTGGGGAAAAAGTTTCTTCGCATTTTTTAAGAATATTCAAAACATTTTTTAATATAGTTTATTTACATTTAACTATAGTATGTAGGTACCATTTTGTTCGATAACTTTTTGCCATCTTGTAGGTAGGGACATGATCCCATTGCTATAGAAATTTTGGGACTTCTGATCAAAATACCGCGACAAGTGGTTTTGGCAGTCCTCTCGTGATGTTAACCTGACACTGCCTAAAGAATTCTGAAGGGACCGAAACAGGTGGAAATCTGAAGGTGCAAGGTCAGGACTCTATGGCGGATGCATTAACACCTCCCAGCCAAACTCTCTTAATTTTTGCTGAGTGGCTAAAGATGTGTGAGGTCTAGCGTTATCATGATGAAAAACCACACCCCTTCTGTTGATTAATTCCGGCCGCTTTCTCTCAACTTCTTGCTTTAATCTCATCAGTTGTTCGCAGTAGAGTTCAGAATCGATGGTCCTGCCTGGTGGTAACAGCTCATAATGAATAATGCCCTTCCAATCCCACTACACACACAGCATCACCTTGTTGCGAGTTAACCCGGGTTTCGCCACAGTTTGTGAAGCCTGACCGGCCTTTGACCACGACTTTTTTCGCACGTTCTTGTCGTACGTGATCCACTTTTCATCACCAGTTATCAGCTTCTTCAAAAATGGTTCGGTTTCATTACGTCGTAATAAAGAATCACAAATGAGTACACGGTTCATTAGGTTTCTATCAGTGAGCTCGTGAGGTACCCAAATATCGAGCTTTTTTGTGTACCCAGTTTTTTTCAAATGCCAAAAATTGTTTTATGGTCAATTCCCAGTTCTTCAGCTACGTCGTAACTACTGATATGCCGATCTTGCTCCACTTTTTCAAGAATGGCATCCTTTTTATCCGTAATAGGGCGACCAGAGCGCCGTGCATCTTTGACATCAAAATTTCCGGATTGAAAACGCTTAAACCAAATTTGTGCTACTCTCACAGACACTGCACTAGGTCCATAAACATCGCAAATTTTTTTCGCGGCTTGCTTTGCATTTTTACCTTTTTTGTAGTAAAATTTTAAAATGTATCGAATTTCTTCATTAGATTCACTCATCTTGACAGTACGAAAAACAAATGAAAATCACACATTTTCCAATTTTAAAGAACATAATTCCAATTTGGAATTATGTTCTTTAAAATTTTAACTTTCAATGATACCAAAACCAGCCAGATACAAATAGTATAGCCAAAGAGATTTTATTACAAGTTCATACATACTATAATGCGAAAAGACTTTTTCCCCAACCTAATATATCGCGTTTTCAATCATTTGGCAGTAAAAACTCATTTCTCACAAAAACGTACTTTGGCTCTTTTAGCACTAAGCCACAGAGTTAATGTATTACTTGTTTATGTATTAAGAAGGCAAGAGTAAAATAAAGGCTATTTATTTACTATTAACAAAGCATAAAGCTGCCTATAGCGCCGCATAAGTGGAACAACAGTGTCACATACATATTTCAATATGTTAAGTAACATGAGTCTAAACTTTCCTTGCGGTAAAGCAAACGGATACAAACTGCAGAAATTCTTATTAAAATTGCTCGTAAGGCCACGAAGAGGTGCACGGAGTTACCGATATAGTTTGAAGAGTAAGCAAGCTGAAGTGGCAGTGGGCTGGCCATGTTTGTCGAAAGACCGATAGCCGCTGGAGCAGACGGGTCCTGGAGTGGAGACCGCGTATCGGCAAGCGTGGTGTGGATCGCCCCCCAGATAGATGGACCGACGACCTTACAAAGGTGACTGGGACAGATTGGATGCGGAAGGTGGAGGACAGAGTGTTGTGGTGCAGCCTGGGAGAAGCCTATGTCCAGCAGTGGACTGCGATAGGCTAAGTTGATTGATTGATTGGTGGGTACACATATGTGAAACATAACATTAATTGTAACATACGTTAAAACGAATATGCCACATACAAAGGGTCAACTTAGATTTAGTTAATTAAAATCGCCTAAATATTTGTTATACGATTTGAAAAGTCGCACCTTTAATGCCGATATGTTAAACATCAATGTCATCACGGGAAAATAACACTTTGTGTTGTAGGCTGTAGGCGTAGACAGAGTATTCTATAGACTGCTGGTTATCTTCCTTTGCATTCGCACAAGAAAAAAGAAGAACATATTAACGTAACTAGCAAAGAAAAGAGACAGAGTAAAAATATTACAATCGTAGACAGAGTATTATTGAACGTATTGAACCTTCACAAACGTCAAACTTGTTGTGCACAATGATGTGCTCAGCCGACATGCCTTAAAGGATTAAGGCATGTCGTCATTGTGCACAACAAGTTTGACGTTTGTGAAGGTTCAATACGTTCACACAAAAGATATTTACAATCGTAGACAGAGTATTATTGAACGTATTGAACCTTCACAAACGTCAAACTTGTTGTGCACAATGATGTGCTCAGCCGACATGCCTTAAAGGATTAAGGCATGTCGTCATTGTGCACAACAAGTTTGACGTTTGTGAAGGTTCAATACGTTCACACAAAAGATATTTACAATCGTAGACAGAGTATTATTGAACGTATTGAACCTTCACAAACGTCAAACTTGTTGTGCACAATGATGTGCTCAGCCGACATGCCTTAAAGGATTAAGGCATGTCGTCATTGTGCACAACAAGTTTGACGTTTGTGAAGGTTCAATACGTTCAATAATACTCTGTCTACGATTGTAAATATCTTTTGTGTGTGCTTTGCTATTTTATTTTATATATGCAATGCAACATGTAATTAAAAACAACAACTAGGCAAAGTAAGAAGAAAAAAACCGGCCAAGTGCGTGTCGGACCACGCACAATGAAGGGTTCTGTACTTGAAAAGAATTTATACCAAGAACAAACTTAACAGTGTAGTTGGTAAACATAATCTCCCATACATTCCAACTGCAAATGTAAGTTTGTACGCACAATATCGAGAAATTTACCATGTTATTTTAAGATTCTTATAAATTTTCTTGTAATCTATAAGTATAAAACAATTTTCTGTATTTTTTTCAAATTTGTATGTTTCGGAGATAAGGGGGGTCAATTTTCGTATATTTTCACTTATAACTTTAAAACAAAACTGCAAAACTTTTTTTTTTCTTGTTTGCCCCCCAAAACTGACCTCAATATTCTAAATTCATTTATTTACGGATCACGTTCGTGTTTGGGTCACTCAAATTGATATGTACATATACCAAATTTCAACTTAATCGGTCCATTACATTCGGAGCAAATTGGCTGTGATAGAGGGACAGACAGACAGACAGACACACGAGTGATCCTATAAGGGTTCCGTTTTTTCCTTTTGAGGTACGGAACCCTAAAAAACGATGTAATTTTCAAATGAGTTGTATGTAACTTTGAAATACATGCAAAGTACCTAATTATCTTAAAAGCTCAATGCACTCTTGATCAGGGCCGCGCCGCCCCTGTGTGCGAAGTGTGCGGCGCACACAGGCGCCAAGACAATAGAGGCGCCGCCATCGAAATTATTTTTGTTACATTTTACACAACAACATATTCTTTGTAGTGGAGTATCGATAAGTAAGTAGGTACAATAGGCGCAATATATGCCTTGTAAATAACAAAACATAATTATAATGCGCTTATTGTACAAGTCTTCTAAGATAATATTCACGTGTGTGGTTTAATTTTACGCTTTGGGTTTTAGTTAACATTAGTTACGAGCTTAGCGTTAAAATCAAAAGAACCGCCGTGAGTTTGTTTGAATGAATTATGAACGTAACCCGATGCGATGCGTGCGACGCAAGCGGGGTGGGGTCACGGGGATTCCCCGACTTTAAAGAACGAGAGTACCAAAACCAGTGTGATCAGATTCAGTATTTTATTTATTTTTCAGTATATTCTAACGATATTTTTGAACGTGAGTATTTTTATATTGAGTGAAGGCAGTATTTTTGGGTATATTTTGGATTACAAGTTATGGTACACCGTAAATGGACGCCATGACCATAGATGTTCAGGGAATTTCCCGGATTTAGTCTACAATACATCTGTTTGTTGTCTGTGTTCATCATTGTACACACGCCAGCACATCAAGCTAGTACAATCTGTCAAATTTCTTTAATAGATTTTCAACTTTATCACTACAGGATAAGGTTCAAAGTTGAATTTATATACTTAAACAATTTGACAGCTGTTTGCCCTAACATCATCATAGCATTACGAACTTGCTAACTATGCCAGTTACCGTAGCAAGCGCGGAAAGGTCCTTTTCTAAATTCAAACTTATAAAAAATTACCTGCGCTCAACAATGAGCCAGGAAAGATTAACAAATTTAGCAACAATAGCCATAGAGGAGGCCATATTAGACCATATAGACATTTCGCAAACAGAAAAGCGAGAAGAGTGGAAATAATATAATTTAAGCAAAATTTAAGTATGTTTATATTCTTACATATTTTAGACTCTTGTTGTTTTTTTTTTATACATAGCATACGTAACAGTTAAATCAGTAGGTAATATTAGAAAAGTCAGCTATTTTGTTATTAATATCTAAGTATACAATTAGATATAACATCATAAATAAAGTATGTAAAAATTAAATTCGTGTTTTATTTTTCGCAGTAATTGGCAAGCGAAAGCGAACTGGTTTTACCTATTCAGGAAAATATTATCTAAGTATATAAAACTGGAGAACATTTATTTCAGTCAAAATTAACAAATAATAAAAAAACATAAGTTGAAACATGAAGATTCGTAAAAAAAAGAGGCGCTTCTTAGGTTTCGCACACAGGCGCTGTGGGGGGTCGGCTCGGCCCTGCTCTTGATGACACTGAGTGTAATAAATTATATTTATTCAGTGCTTTAGCTTCACAAAGGAGATCGTCTCAGTTCTTTGAAGATATACTAGAGATGTACTTACGTATGCATACGGTACCTAAAATAATACTGCAACCACGAAAGTTTTAGTGTAAGTAAATGTTAGGTAGGAACATTCAAATAACATTTTATTTTTACCTAACTCAATCACTGATATACTCCATTTATTATAGCATAGCTGCTGCCCATAGCTTCGCCCGTGCAGCTTTTTCTAAAGTACGAGTAAAAGTAGCTTAAGTTACTAACAGAAAGTCCCGTCAAAATCGGTCGAGCCGTTTCGGAGATTAACCGGAACAAATCGACAGACAGACCGACTAAAACTTTAAAAATAGTTTTTTGTTATAAATACCGTATATTACTTTCATATGTATTTAGTAAAAAGCTGTTATTTTGACATTACAAACAGACACTTCAATTTCATTTATTTGTATAAATTAGAAAAAGAATGTCTTTATAACGACAGTTATTGTTGATACAGTGATGTTGATATTCTTGAAATTACTGCACTTTAGAGTTATTTTTTAATGTAAATGGTAAATTGACTTCATTGCTTTGTATTTATCATGAAATAACGGAGAATGAAGGAAGTACTTAGGAAAATAATAAAGCTTCCGAAAAACAAATTAACTTCCAGCGATCTTTGGCTGACTGTAATACTAACTAAGCTGTGTAAAAATACTACACTTCCGAAAAAATACTAAGTTTCCGAAAACATAATTATGTTCACCGTTCGCATCGCTCGCTCGGCTTACGTTTCTGCAGCAGATTGTAGGTATGATTCGTCATTTTGAACTGGGTGAAATAGGTTAGGTTAGGTTAGACCTGTGACCAACCGCGCGTGAGTCGAGCAAGCGAAGCGAGCGGTGCCGCGGCAGCGGCCAGCGAACGCTAAACTGGTGGAAAAATATTACGTCAGCAAATATTGTATACATTTTTCGAAATTTTCAGTATTTTATTCGGTCGATTCTTTATTTATATTCGGTTATAAGTTGTCGGAAAGTTAGTATAATAATTAAAGAAGTATTTTTCATATTATAAGTATACTCATATTTTAATATTTTTTTTGAGCTTTTATTACTACCCTATTACTACTTATACGTTGTAATTTTATTATATGGCTTTCAACTCTTTATTAGTTGCTTTTGTGGACATAATATTTATTCAGATTTGTTATTGTAGTCGTAGTGGCAACCATGAAATTTGGTTTAAATTGGTGCCGATTCCCTTGTTCACAAACTAAACTAAATTTAAGTTCAGTGCATCTTTTTCTTTCTATTTCATTAAGAAAAGGAGAGAAGATAAATTTTAGTTTAGTCCTGTCAAATTAATCAGCGCCTGCCACTACTCCATACAAGTTTAGACGTGATTAAAAACTCGCCTACTAAAATTACGTCAATTTACGTCAAGTGCTGATTAATTTGACAGTACTAAACAAAAATTTGTCTTCTGTGCTTTTCTTAATGAAATAAAAAAGAAAAAGATGCACTGAACTTAAATTTAGTTTAGTTTGTGAACAAGGGAATCGGCACCATTGTTTGTTTTTTCTTATGTCTGTTCTTTACATATATAGATTATTTTATAATTTGTGAATGTGAAAACGTTGTAGGTCTAATAGACTATAGATTTGCTGATCATTTTCTATTTTGTTAAGTATTATAAGTCCCCGGTACTTGTTGAAATGCCTACACTGTCCTCCCATACCTATTAACACTGTTATTTGAAAATATTGTAAAAGCCAATCATTTTTAAAAGAGTAGGTAACCGTGGAGTTTAATGCCGGTTCTTCTCAATAGGAAACGACCAATTGGAACCGTGCACCTATACAGGGTGAAATTGAATTCATGGGCATTATCTTAAGGGGTCATTATACTCATAATTTTTTCGAGATTTCAGGTTTTGTCCCATAGTGAAAGTTGTTCATAATGATGAGTATAATGACCCCTTAAGATAATGCCCATGAATTCAATTTCACCCTGTATAGCTTCTAACGTTCCATAAGTGCCCATGTAGGTTTATGTGAATAAAATATTTGATTTGATTTGACCAAATCTTTATCACGAGATCAATCGTTTGATCAAAAACTGTCACCTCCAACGGTCTCAAAACAATCGAAAATCTTCGGAATGTTCCCCGGGACAGTGCCATACTTCCTACCTAATCTGATGCTCGACAAGGAGTGACCGGTGACCGTGGTTGCATGTCATGACAATGGGACCGTTAGCATGTAGGCGGTAACCGGTACCACATCGGTTCATTAAACTTTGATAATAATGTCGTTCATTTGTTTACTGCTACGGTATTTTTAACCTGACTCATGTGTCAAACGAATAAATGCAGAACAAATTACCTTTGTCTTCGTATAAAAGGAACAGAATTATTTCGAAGTAATACAGCCAGGAAAGTTTTTGTTAAGAAAATTGTCACTCAACATCAATTTGCCGTGTTATATCCATTTCATATAACTGTCAAAGATTGACTGTTGTGATTTGAATGTACGCACAATTTAAGTTGGTTGTCATTTTGCTTAAGGCGCTATCATTCGACAGAGACAGCGCTTACTAGTTTTTAAAATCCATGGGATACATAAAAAACAGTGATAAAAAATTCTAATATTATAAATGTGAAAGTAACTCTGTCTGTCTGTCTGTATGTTACGTTTTCACGCCTAAACCGCTGAACCGATCATCATGAAATTTGGCAGAGATATAGCCTGGGATATGGAGAAGGACATAGGCTACTTTTTTACGCGATAACCGACATCCACGCGGGCGGAGCCGCGGGCAAAAGCTAGTTCTATTATATTTACAATGTGGGATCCTGGTTTCGTCCCCCAGGTTGGGCAGTGTTGATGGGCGTTTTCCATGCACATTAAAATGAAATTTTGACAATAATTCGGGGTTATCAATACTGATATTGATGATCTTTAACAAGAATAGTCTGCAATTTTACGTCGATCTACCAGTGGTAGCAGATGATACTTCTTACAGAGTCCACGATAATCGGCTGACCGATATGGAATCGTTTGATGAAAGCAAAGATATTTTATGAACCGTCTTTGAATGTTTTCGATGCGGTTTTTACAAAATAGGTAGGTACGGTCAGCTGCAGAGAAATCTCACCCCCTAGCAATGTATTTATTCATTGCTAGGGGGTGAGATTTCTCTGCAGCTGACTGTACTATCGGGGACATCCGAATCGGCACACTTTCAAAACAAAATCCCGTGCTCACGGACGTCCACTTAAATGTTTACCGCCCCTTATTGCGACGACCAATAAAAAAAAAACTTTTATTCAAATATATTTCTCAGGCTCTGTTACAATACTTACAATGATCACAGATGTCTGACCACCTCGGCTAGTTTTTCCGACCTTTTTTTTTCATTTAGGTACAAAAACAAGGGGCTCAGAAGAAACTTGATGCTGCGATTCTATTGGTTGATGAGCATAGGTAAGCGTTACTCACATGCATTCATCAACACACTATGTATGTGACAATAAAATTTTATATTTTGGAATGCTTTTTAGTTATTACGGATTAATTTATGGAGAGACGTGTCAGTCATAAAAGCATTGTTAGACTAATTGACGGATTAGGTGAGTGGAATTGGTTGTATTGCAGCTTTTCAATTTTGTACGATCCATCATCGGCTGGTTATCAAAACTATAAGCCTAAACGAAGGTAGGTCTAGCTATGACCTAGATAACTTTGTTTGTGTTAGTTATTGATTTCCGAATCCGAGTTCATTCATATCATAAAAGCCTGTTGTTGTCTATATATATATTTTTTTTTTTAATGTACGTAATTAAAATAATAACATTGTGCAGGTTACAATTAAATATTTGCACACCATATGTAATGGTAGAATGTAAAGGGGCCATTATAGTTTTAAGATCATACCTTGTAAACCTACATTCTGGCAAATAAATGGATTTGATTTGTTTTGAAGCTTGGTATGTATAGTACCTATGATAAAGTCAAAACCAAATTGACAACAACAATGCAATTGCAACCTGCACAATGTAGTACGGATATATATTACTACTAACTTTTGTCCGCGGCTTCGCCCGCGTGGAGGTCGGAAATATCCCACCGAAACGTGCTACCGGGATAAAAAGTATCCTAAGTGTTAATCCAGGTTATAAAATGTGTGCCAAATTTCACCCAAATCCATTTAGCAGTTTTTGCGTGATTGAGTAACAAACATCCATCCGTCCTCACAAACTTTCGCGTCTATAATATTAGTAAGATTAGCGTTTGGCCGCGGCTTCGCCCGAGTAGAGGTCGAAAATTACCCCACGGGCACGTACGAGTATTCATCATCATTTCAGCCGAAAGACGTCCACTGCTGGACATAGGCCTCCCCCAAGCACCGCCACTTCGACCGGTTCCGTGCTTCCCGCATCCAGCGGATTCCTGCGGCTTTCATAAGGTTATCGGTCCACCTTGTAGGAGGCCTTCCAACGCTACATCTTCCAATACGAAATTGGCACGGGCCAAATCGGGCACGTATTGCCGGGATAAAAAGTATCCTATTTTCATACAAATCCGTTCAGCCGTTTTTGCGTGATTAACAAACATCCAAACATACAAACTTTCACATTTATAGGATTAGGTTTCCCAATACGATGTCCTAACTACATGCGTAGATTAATTCTGAGTAGATACAATTAGCTTGTAATAATTACAGCAGAGGAGTATAGACCTGTAATTAAAATTTCCCGGAACACACATAAGAGCCGAGGTTTGTAATCCGACCAGATAATACCGCCTATTGGGATGGTTGGCTAGCATCGGTATATAACTGAGGCAAGCACAGTATTTAGATTAATGGATGGATAGTTGTTATTATTTATTGAATGAACCTACATACGTAATCTCAAAGATTGGAATTTAAAAAGATATTGCAAGATATGGTGTATCTATTCAAACACGAAATATTTTAAGAGATACTCCTATAGGTGGTAAAGAAGCCATGGAAACGATTTTTTTTTAATCTGAGTATATTAATTACTTGATATGATGATTAATTATCAAAATTCACCACCCTCGTGTCGCCACCGTCGCCGCGTCCGGGCGGCTCATTCATAGAATAAGTAAAATTTTGAAAATTGCAATTCCTTTGCAAAATGTCTCAAGCAATATTAAAATTATAATAATTATGTAAAAATATAAAGCACTTAGATAAAAAGAAATTTCGCTGCTATGGCTTTTTTACCACCTGTAGATGGTCCTCTTAAAATATTTCGTGTATGAATAGATACACCTTATATAGACAAGAGACAAACAATTTTTTTAAAAATTAATGTCCATATACGTATACTGTACAGCCAAGCAATGAAAATGTTAAGCACCTTCTGTTCAGTTTTACTTAATTATGTTTCCGTAAAGAAGATGTGAGTTTGTGATACTGTAAGATTCGCCTTTTGTGCCTGTATGTTTAAGTAATCATGTAAATCTTTGGGAGATGAACTGACTTGTATTTACTGGCACTGAAAAACGGAGCTAAGTACATATTAATAAATAAATGAATGACATAAGTAGTAAGCAGTTTACGGAAAATTTTAAAAGGTTTATGCAACCTTTTAAATTTCATGGAAAAGTCAGTTAGTCAAACGATTGCATTGCTACGCTAATTGATATTTACAATTTTAGCACACGATTTTCGTGTAATTATTTAATTAAAGAATTTTTATGACAATTTCTTTATGGCCACTTAACCATACGCAGTCGTACTCTTACGTCCTTGGTATGGTGGCCAGCACATCAAGTTTTCACATACTGTCAAATTTTTTCGTTCTATTTTGAACTTAATTATTAACATTTTATTGTTTATAATCGTTTGGAGAAATTTGACAGTTTCGTGTAGGCCACTGGCCTTCTGGCCACTGTACATGTGTAATTATTAGGGTTGCTATTTACCGTTACGGTCGATTGAAGAGATTCCCCGTGGCCTGGATCCGAGCCGCTTGCGCGGGCGCAGTGCGCGATATCATACGGCGACGCGCACACGCGCGCACACTCGCCGACAATATTGTTTTTAAACTTCTTTTTAAAATTAAAGTTTACACTCTCGTGAATATAGTTAATGAAGTGTACAGTTATGGCGCGTTTGTTAATTGTGTTTGGTGAGTGTTTTGTTTTAAAGAAAGTTTGGTTTTTTACAAAAAAAGGAAATAAGAGGTCTAGTTTAATCTTCGATTTTTTGTATTTCACTGAAGATTAATTGTGCATGTAGAGGTTAAATAGATTAATGGCGAACATGTTCGTTACGCTCCTTTTCCTTTCGGGAAGAGAGTTAGCAGCGGTTGCTTCGTGAGTTAAATTCACTTTCGCTTGTAACTATCGAAATATCGTGAACACGCGCTGCTGTTCAAATTAAACCGATTTAGTTTTTAACTGGTACAGGTGTTTAGCTGTATAAATAAATAAACTTGTACGAGTAGGTACTGTTTTCGCTTGTGTTTAAGAGATCTTCGAATTCAAATTAATCTTTGATATTGTGTCAAATTCTAGGAAATACTTTTAGTCCAGTTTATTATGAATAACTAGAAATAATATCTAAATGATAGTAAAAACCGCATTCAAATCCGTTGCGTAGTTTTAAGAAAAAAGCAGTCACACAGACAGACACGAAAAATTATACCTATGTACTTATACAACATATCCCGGAATTAACACAAACCACAAAACACCCAATTAGAATACTATGCTATTATCATAATACATACACTGAAATTTTACTATTATTTATAAAACATTGTTTTTTTATTAAATTAGTTAAGCTAAGTATGGGAGAAAATCGTGGTCACATTACAAATCTACCCACGCTGACAGTCGCACACGTATAAGGGTCTAGCGTGGTAGGTACTTCGTCCATTTTGGTATGTTTTGATTGTACAGCCGCGGTAGTGTGACCATAATTTACGTAGTTTTAATTATTTTAAAGATAAAAATTTTGCTATAATAAAAATGACAGATATCGAATCAGTGTATTAATTCAGTTACACATTGTAGATATTTAAAGATTATAATTATGAAATAGTTTGTGCTAATTGTAGTGAGCCAGAGAAATTATAAAAACATGGTGATAAATTACATTAACCATCTTCGCCAGTCAACTGTCAGTAATATAAAGAAAAAAACCGGCCAAGTGCGTGTCGGACCACGCACAATGAAGGTTTCCGTAGTTGGGATGAATTTATCCCAAGAACAAAATTAACATGTAGTTGAAAAACATGTTTTCCTATACAGAATGTATGGGAGAATATTTTTTTTCTACTGTAAATTTAAGTTGGTCGCCAATTACTCGGTAAATTGTAAAGCCTACTTAGCTGTGATAGTTTTCCTTTTAACTTCGTTATATATAGGTACTACTGCCGTAACATTTGAATTTCTAACTATAATCGTTTAGTTGTTAGAGGGGGCGGGGAAGTTCACTTGACTCTAACGAAAATTGGTACTTTAAAGCTTGATGCTTGCTTGACAGTTTACTTAATAAGAAAACGGTCTTCCCAAACCCCTAATATTTTTGAAAGACCTATCCAACGATATCCCACACTATGGGAAGGACGAAAAAATAAATTATCATCCCCACTCTACATGTAGGGGAGGTACCCTAAATAATTGTTTTTTTCAAAAATTTATTTTACCACTTTTTCGGCGTCATTAACGTGTATACTCATGCCAAATTACAACTTTCTAGTACCAATAGTTTTTGAGCTAAACCGCGGATAGACAGACAGACAGATGGACATAGCGAAACTATAAGAGTTCCTTGTTGACTACGGAATCCTAAAAAACGAATATGAAATTCAACTGTTTTTCTTATCGTTTTCCTAATCAATCACTTTCGCAATTTCACAGTTTAATGTTGCTTTTTCTACTGCTATAGGTGATTATTTTTCATAGACTTTATAGTTAGAAAAATGCCATTTATGAAAATCTAGGTTTCATGTATGAAAAAGAGTTAATAGAGTCAGTCAGTCTCTTGAGTACATTACCAATCCACAGCGATGCGGAGGAATTTTTTGACACCATATTTTAGTTTGTAGATAGTTTTAGTTAGTTTAGGTTATTACCTATATTTTTATTTTAATGGTTTGTTAGTCAATTTAGTATAATAAGTTTATCCATTGTTCCTAGTGTTATAATTAAATAAAGTGATCGTAGAGAGATGAATAAGGTGGGTCATTCTCAGGACACTCATTATTTGGTTGACTTCGTTGGCATATATTTTTTTTTTTACATTTAGGCATAACTAACATGAAATATCAAATCTAGAGTTAATTTAAAACATATTAGTAGTACTCTAGATTTGATATTTCATGTTAGTTATGCCTAAATGTAAAAAAAAAAATTGTCACCGTAGTCAATCAAATAATGAGTGTCCTGAGAATGATCCAGGTACAGTATGTGGTCAACTTCTTCCACAGAGCTCTTTCTCGAACATAGTTAAAGAAAGAACGCAGATAAAATTAAAGGTTTATCACAAAATAGTTATAACAATAAAACCACACACATAGGTAACCTCGCACCTTTTTCCTATGGATTGACTAAGCAGAAATTACTGAAAGTCAGCAACGATTTTTTCAATTAAAAATCATCGTGATAAAATTAAATAAATAAAAATGGAACATAATACGCACCTATGTATCCATACTTCCATACTAATATTATAAATTCCAAAGTAACTCTGTCTGTCTGTCTGTCGGTCTGTCTGTCTGTCTGTCTGTATGTTACGCTTTCACGCCTAAACCGCTTAATCGATCGTCATGAAATTTGGCAGAGATATAGCCTGGGATATGGAGAAGGACATAGGCTACTTTTTTTACGCGATAACCGACATTCACGCGGGCGGAGCCGCGGGCAAAAGCTAGTGTAATATAAAAACAATACAAACCTTAAACTATTAGGTACACAACATACTAAAATGATTTTATTTATGTAAATAGGTTAAAGACACGTCATTCATATTTTAAAAACTGGATGAGATCGGAGTTCCCTCTCTCTGAGAAGAAAGGCCGAAACAAACTCAGAGGTCACAGTCTCTTTTAAAGTCCAGACGAAATCTTGGTCAGATCATGTGAAGACCATGTAGATTGGTGTCTGAAATGGTCTTTTGAGGAAAGAACCAACACAGATTGAGTGGACTTGTCCATTCAGTGCACGCATTTGTCAGTAATCGTGCACCTCAACTCAGAACTTAAGGAGCTCAATGATTGATACTAAAGAAAAGACATTAGGGTAGGCCGCATAAATTACTCAAACTGCCAAACCATGATTAAAACTAACTATGAAAAAAAAAAAAAAAAAAAAAAACTAATCTGAAGTGTAACAAAGATTATGTGCCAATTAAGATGTTTCTCTGCCTAATCCTTCTGGGAAACAAGGCCTGATTTTATAGTAAAATGTGTAACATGTTTACGTGCCCTATGTAAAAGTTTCAGTGTTAAACGAATTTTGGTGCTGACCGTACTACCTCACTAATAAATGTTGCCATGATTACCGTGCTTGGCAAACGGATTAGTAATTGTAGAATGTTGAGTTAATATTTTTTACTGTGTGGAATTTTCGATCGATTTGCACAGTAGCTAGAATAATTTGTAAGTTCCAAGACGAAAATTTTTAGATATGTTAAATTTTTCGTATAAAAACACTGTTTAGTCCCCTACAAATTAAACACACTAAATTTTTAGGGTTCCGTAGTCATCAAGGAACCCTTATAGTTTCGCCATGTCCGTCTGTCTGTCTGTCTATCTGTCCACGGCTTAGCTCAGAGACTCTTAGTACTAGAAAACTGTAATTTGGCATGGGTATACATATTAATCACGCCGACAAAGTGGTAAAATCAACTCTTGATTTTTTTTTGGGTACTTCCTCTGCACGTAAAGTGGGGATAATATTTTTTTTTCTTGTCTATGCCATGTTGTGGGAGGCCGTTCAAAAATATTGCGGGTTTGTGAAAACAATTTTTCGATTCAGGGATCCGTTTGCGTAATATTACAAAAACAAACACACGTTACAGCTAAATGGTTGTATTTGCATACGTAAAAAAAAACACAGCAGTAGCACAGTCGCCAGCACATCAAGTTACCACGGTATCAGATTTTCTCATTCGATTTTGAACTAAACTATCGACATTTTAAAGTCTAAAATCGTTTGGAGAAATTTGACAGTTTTGTGTAGCTTTTTGTGCTGGTCACCGTACATCTATGAAAGTTAAAAGGAAAACTATCACAGCTAAGTATGCTTTAGACGTTACCGAGTAATAGTCGATCAACTTTTTGCAGTTGAAAAACATGTTCTACCATACATTTCGTATGGGAGAACATGTTTGTCAACTACAATGTTAAGTTTGTTCTTTGTTCCATCTACGGCATCCTTCATTGTGCGTGGTCCGACACTTACTTGGTCGGTTTTTGTTGTATGTATATTTCTGCACATCATCATCTTCCTGCTCTTATCCCATGTTACTTGGGGTCGCACAACACGTTTCATTTTTCCATTATCCCCTGTCAACCGTCACGCTATCATTCACTCCCTTCTCTTTCATACCATTCCTCACAAAAACCATCCATCTTTTCTTTGGCTTTCCTCTCCCTCTCCATCCACCATTTAGATTCATCACTCTTTTCGTCACATGCGTTTCCTCCCTCCTCATCACATGCCCATACCATGCCAAACGACTCACTTTCAACTTTTCTGTAACCGGTGCCACTTTCAAACTTCCCCATATATATTCATTTCTGGGGCCTTACTCCCGAAAACGATTCGAGTTTGATTTTGATTCCGATTCGATTTCGTTTCTGATCCGAACTTGATTTAAAACTTAAAACTGACCGATGTTAGCTTCGCTTCGAACCAGCGCACGATCGTGCGCTAGTGTTGGATTCAAGAGTATGGATCGGCATTTAATTCGAACCCAATTCGATTGATTCAGAACTCGATGCCGTCGGGAGTTGCCCCAGAAGCGAGTTCGAATCGGAATCAAAATCAAACTCGAATCGTTTTCGGGAGTAAGGCCCCTGACTTTATCCATTTTCGTCATTCCACACATCCATCACAACATTCTCATAGTATATTTATCATTGTTTTTTTTATCATTGTATTTTTCTGCCAATGTAGCATTTGATTAGGTTGCGAAACTTCACAGACCTGGTGGGGTATATTAATGGACATCAAAGAGATATAAAAAGAAACCTACTACCTAAACCTGTAACCAAGTGTTATAATGAGTTATTATTTATAGTTTTGTTCCTATATCGATGCATATACTTCCTAAAATTACGTACAGATTTTCAATTTGTTAATAATTATGTATTTACCAAATGCTTTATTAAAAAGATTTTACAACCTGATTTATCAAATTCAGAAACATGAAAGCTGTGAGAATTTTTTACAATTTGTAAATAAGGAGAGTGCCTAAATAGGCACCATAATTAAAATATCATTAAATAATTCTCAGATATTTATTCATAAGAATAAATAATAATATTATAAAATAAAATAATAATCAACTATATTGCATTTGCATTAGCTTCACTTATATTACCATGAAACAGGATTTCAAAATTATACATAACTACTTACGAGGTTTTGTGACAGATTCGATAAAGAAAGTAATAAACGTAAACAACAAAGAAATTGAAATCGTGAAACGTATGATTATAACGTGACGTGAATCGAAAGAAATAATCAGTCAGTCATTGCGTATTGCTATTCTCGAAGGGGTAGGCATAGATGTACTTATAAGCACACCAAAATTTCGCCAGTAATGTTAAGATAAGTCCTATGTACAGTCAGGAAAATTTATTGTAAAGCAAATTGACACCCTACATCAATTTGACGAGTAATAGACATTTCATACAACTGTCAAATAAAGACAGTTGTGATTTGAATGTACGGTGAAAAGTCAATTTAATTTGCTTATCAGTAAATTTTCTTGTCTTTACCTAATAGGAGGCGAGTCTATTACAATCAACGAGGCCCAAATCCTGACTCCAGGCTGCTACTAAAGCTCGCCGTCCGATCAGGACCAGCCCCGTGCCGGACGGCGCGTACGTGTTCCACGCGCTCCTCAAAGAGATGTCAGCAACGACGAGGGGGCCCATTAGGGCCCAAGCCTGCCGGGTCAGCGGGATTGTCCGGAAGGGGTACCGCTGCCCCGGAACATAAAGGGCCAAAGAAGGAACACGGATGGGATTTAGCCAGTAAGAGTCTGACGCTCCCTTCCGCTCCACCCAGAGCGGGAGGGGTCATTTGATGATTTCCAAAGCACAAAAAAAAAGGTTGCTACTAAGAAATTCCTACACATACTGTATGCGCTGCTGAGTGGGTCGTACACCCCTTAGATGTTAGCTTGAAATGATACGTCCGGAATAGCCAAAGGTGATGGTTTATTGAATAGTTTTAACTACCACGTTACAAACGCTATATAAATGTTGTGCTAATGAGTAAAGCTGACTATAGAATAGAATTTCTCTTTATTCGAGTATCCATGACTCAAAAGCTGTTAGTAAAACTTATGACTATGTTAGTAAGCACTGATAAAAAAAAAAAAGAAAAAAAAAAAAAAAACGCTGATTCTGTACGTCGGGTCATATAAGCATATCACTCCTTAGGTCACCGACCTCGACCTCAGCATCAGTGACAGGTCAATATCTACGGTACACTCCTTAGAGTCGGTGACCTTAAGGTCAAGGAAAATGATCGCGAAGTTCAATCACTGTGACCTGAAGGTCAATGTCCACTGTACAAGAACATTGAGATCAAGGTCTGGTGACCTTGGGAGTGTCCCCCAGAATTCGAGTGCCCTGACATTACTAACACCTTGACTTGAAGTGAAAAACAGTATCTTTTTTTTTCTCTTCTAAATTTTCTTACACATAATGCATGTAGTAATAATCAATAATAAATAATTAATAATATTTTTTTTTTTTCATATTTTCCATACAAAAAATTAAAATTCACACAAACAGCATAGAGCGCCAGTGGCTGAACTGAAACGTCACTGCCGCACGCGCAGAAGCCAATGGCATTAAAAATGGTACATGTGTCAGTACGAGTACATGTACCGCAAAAACGTTTTTAAAAGCCAAAATTCAGATGCCACCCGCTTTCATCGTCTCATACGAGACATACCCTAATACCACGCCCACGTGGTATTAGGGCTGTTAATTGCAGGTGCCGAGCCTACCGCTAGCAAGTGGAGGCAAATTCCCTGTACTGCCTCAGGAAAGTAAAGTATGTAAAGGCAGGCGCATAGGATTAAGGTCAAAGTTCACTAACATCTTGGGAATCACATCTTCTTCGACGCTACGGGAAGTACAGCCTCGTCACCCTTGTGTATTATGCAGCCGCAGCCTCGACTCACAGTAGGCTGAAAATTGACAGAAATCTCGCGCGGATACAAATTTAATTGTAACCCATTAATTTTTGTTTTGAACTACTCAGAATAACCTACTTTAACAGTGGAACTGCGACAAGACTGTGAAATAAAAAATGTTTACTTGGCACTATAACAGCAACAACCACCTCCGCTTAGGTTTGAGGTTTTGCGGTAGTGGTTTGACGGTTTGAAGGTTTCAGTTTAGGTTTCATGGGTTAAGAGTTTGTGGGTTTGGGATTTGTTTTAGAACTTGTGTAATTGTGGTTTTGCACTTTTTGGTAATTAAGCTTAGGTGGTTGTTGCTGTTAAAATAGTGCCAAGTAAACATTTTTTGACGTGACAACGTCTAATAAATCGATGAACGCCGGCTGCATGCACGAAAATGGATGACTCATTGTCCCGTTACGCTCATTGTCCCGTTACGCTCGTTGTACGCTTGCGCCGCATCAATGTTTTGTTACGACGTTGTCACGTTAAAGGTCTCTGCACACAGCGGGCGCGGCGCGGCGGGACGGGACGCCGACGCGACGCTGAGCAGTTGTAATGTACTAGATATTACGGACGACGCCACACAGAGCCGTCCGGCTCGACGCGACGCGACGCGACGCTCTGTGTGGCGTCGTCCGTAATATCTCATCGTTATTTCGGTGATTTCTTTTATTTAATATTTATTGTAATCAGTAAAACGGCAAATAGTGGCCACTAAGCTCCGTTTTAATGATTACAATAAAACATAACAATTTAAAACTACTGTTTGTAGTAATAATAACGTATAGTCTTGTGAAGCACAACTTGATGAGCTTATTTTCTGCATTTTCACTCTAAAATAAAAGAAATCACCGAAATAACGATGAGGGCACCACTGTGCACTCGGCGCAGTCTTAAACTGTCGTCCGTAAACCAACTTTACAGACAACATATTTTTATTTCACAGTCTGGTCGCAGTTCCACTGTTAAAGTAGGTTATCCTGAGTAGTTGAAAACAAAAATTTATGGGTTACAGTTAAATTTGTGGCCGTGCGAGATTTTTGTCCATTTTTACCCACCGTGCGGCGCTAAAAAATACTCTCGGGGTAGGGCAAACAAGTAACCACGTGGAGTCAGGGTTGGCTAAATCGGTTCTCTGACAGTTTTTGCACCTAATCTATCCTATTCGGGTTTCACTAAGCTTCATCTTATTATGGAATTAGGTACATTTGACGCAGTTTTTCCGTTGAACCATTGATCGTAGACGAAAATGTCTTAAGTCGCATTTACACATTCGCGCAAATGATGAGGCGAGCGGCGAGTTGAGGCAAGAGCACGAATATGTAAACGGTGGTTCGTCATCCGCTTCGTGTTTCGCGTTGCCGCTCGTGAAGTTAGCGTCAGGAGCAGTTTTTGAGACAAGAGTCGAAGGGAAAAAAGTGGCGAGGCGAATTTGTGTTTACACATTCGCTTTCTAGTTCATTTCTAGACCAACAATACAGTTATGATTTTTTGAAGCTCAGCCAATCATTAGGTATCCAAAGCATGCTAATCATAAGCATAAGCAGAAATACAATGCTTGGTAGTCCAATCATTGTATTTTTGCTGATATCAGAAGTAATGGGAGTAACAGTGAACAATGTAGAAATTAAGACAAATTCATTGATGGCTACTTTTCGTACACATCGACACAAGAAGCTGGCATCAATAAAATACGGTGCAGGAGAAGACGACATTTACCAACCAAAATGGTTTGCATATTGGCTGGAAAAAAAAAGATATTAAAACACAAATTCCCGGCTCCTCGCTCGCATGCCATAAAAGTGCTCACAATAATTTCAATGGGACTTTTTAATACAAGACTTCAAATTAACTTCCCACGAACTAATATGAGATCAAAGAGCCCTCTCAATTCACTTTAATTTCGTACCGACCAATGCAGCTAATTTCAATAGGAAATGTTCTGATTTTATTAAATTAAAATCATCGGGGATTCTCGATCAAAGGGCCTGTAATGATGTCAATTGCTACGAAATTGGTCTTAGAGCTGAAGCCGGATCACATCTCTGTAAAGAGAGCTCAATTACTTGAAGCCAGAGAAAAACGATAAATGTCACCACAAATTAAAGAATCGTTCCACGCAAATAATCTTGCCTTTGAGAGCCGTGGCACAATTATGGTCACCGAACGTTAAGGGTGAACATACACTTTACAACATCAATCAGCATTGATGTGAAAATATTTTGATAACGCATTTTACTTGCATTCGCGATAGAGTAACAATAGGGGGATTTATTTTTATTTCTTCAGGATGACAAACAATTGCGCAATAATGTTTAACATTTACGTTATTAAACACATAAGTAATCACGCAACCAGCATCGTTATCCACAAATGAATTGAGGGATTCGACTGGCGATCGAGAGATAGTGAGTTTTAACTTGTTAATGAAAAAAAATAAAAAATAAATATTACAATGATAATGATAATGACGATGATGATAATTTGAAATAAATGATTTCATTTTTTGACTTTTACTGTTTATCGTTTGACTGTGGTAAATTAAATCTTGGTATTTACAGTCAGTTTTAGTAGTTAGCTGATCCCCCTTTGCATCAATGTTTGAGATTTTCTAGAAAACGAATCGATAGATTTTTATTATTCTTAATTATATTTAAATACCTACCTATACGGAATCTACCCAAAACTAGAAAAATATGAAAATCATACGATTTTTTAGTTGAAAAAAACCTTAAACATTTTGAGCAAAATCATTCAGGTCAGCTAATTGCTATAACTGACTGTACTCCTAGAATATTTACTTTGATTGAAGGGATTTAACTGTTAGTAAAGTAATATAAATACTCTTATCATAGTCATCAACTTATAAAAACATCACTTTCACACACCTACACAGCTCTTAGGTTCTGAAGAGAGCGATACAAACAATACGAAAAAAAAAAAACCCAGCCAAGTGCGAGTCGGACTCGCGCACGAAGGGTTCCGTACCATTATCTGTAAAAAACGGCAAAAAAAACACGTTTGTTGTATGGGAGCCCCCTTAAATATTTATTTTATTCGGTTTTTTAGTATTTGTTGTTATAGCGGCAACAGAAATACATCATCTGTGAAAATTTCAACTGTCTAACTATCACGGTTCATGAGATACAGCCTGGTGACAGACGGACAGACAGACAGACGGACAGCGGAGTCTTAGTAATAGGTTCCCGCTTTACCCTTTGGGTACGGAACCGTAAAAATGAATATAATGAGACGATTTTTATTATTACCTTAGAACAGTTATATTATTCTGTAAAGTTCACTTCGAATCTAACTCAATCAATCAATCAATCAATAATCTTTATTTGTAAACACAGGTTAACACAGCGTGCAAGATGTTACAATTGTTATAATACGCACACCACTGGAAAGAAAAATCATTTGTTTTAAAGTAAATCATGGCGGATTGACACTTCGAAACCGTTCGAATTTCAAAGTTATGTTCAGAAAATATCTACAATACAGAAGATTAAAGTATGCAGTGTTAATGAATATTGATAAAAAGTGTAGTTTCCCCCTAATAACTTTTAAAAGGAACTACTTATTTCATCGTTTAGTCAAAGAGAAAGTACTTAGCTCATTTATTGGAACGGCCAGCTTTGAACTCAGAATAACGTATTTAATATTATACTTAATTATCCATACTAATATTATAAATGTGAAAGTAACTCTGTCTGTCTGTCTGTATGTTACGTTTTCACGCCTAAACCGCTGAACCGATCGTCATGAAAGTTGGCAGAGATATAGCCTGGGATATGAAGAAGGACATAGGCTACTTTTTTTACGCGATAACCGACATCCACGCGGGCGGAGCCGCGGGCAAAAGCTAGTACTTAATAAATAATAATTGGTTGATCAACTAGAAAGTGAAGCACAGATTCAAAAGTAAATAATAATGTCATTAATATGCTAATTTAGTAAATAATTCGTTTGATTTGCAGGTATGTATATGCAAATCAAATAAATTATTTGCATAACAAATTAGCATATTATTCACACTTAATTATACTAGGTATACATTTGCCTAGCTAGTACATGATATACTACTATGTATACGTGGGTAATCAGTCATGAAGTACCTAGCTAGAGCATACCTATAGTAGATTATTCAATAATAGACTATTTATGTATTGATTACATGAGCGTCTTACAAAAAAATCTCCTAATTTAAAAATGCTTAATTCAATCATCGTATAATCATCTACCTACTCTAGGTATGTGTTTAATTGAGATACTCGTAGGTAGAAATCTATCTCATGCAAATATAAATATTATTATGATCAGGTTAGTGTAAAGTGTAACAACGCGTGTAACAAAGCAATTGTGAAACGCTGTATTTATTTTTAACTAGCTTTTGTCCGCGGCTCCGCCCGCGTGGATGTCGATCATCGTGTAAAAAGTAGCCTATGTCCTTCATGTCCTAGGCTATATCTCTGCCAAATTTCATGACGATCGGTTCAGCGGTTCAGGCATGAAAACGTGACAGACAGAGTTACTTCCACATTTATGTACAGTCGTAGCACCACTGAATTAACAAGACAAATAAAATAATAAATGCATCCAATATCTATTAGCAAATCAAAAGAGCCATGTCCACACATATCCGTTAATCCTCATTGATCTGTTTCATTTTATTTCACAATGCAATTAATAAAAGGTTTCGCCGGCTCTGTCCCGGACGTTTTAATGTTTTATGACGGCCACCTATGTCAAAGACAAATAACGTTGTACGTAATCATTTTTATTTTCCATTTAAGCGGAATTTGTTTGGAAATTAGCTGCAAATTGTTTTCAGGGTGCGTTTAAATAATGACTTGTCCTAGTGGTCTCATTATCATGTTAAAATAAATAAACATGTTAATGTTTTATTGACATAACGAATGTGTGAAGGCTCGTACAGACTCGTGCGATGTCGCGGGCGCGACAGGCACCGACAAAGAAATTGTGCTACTAGTGTCAAGTCGCGCCCGCGATATCGCGCGAGTCTGTACGCGCCTTTACATTTTCAACTGAAGCCCTGACTCCTGAGCTAGGTGGATTTCTTAAAACGCTTATTATTGGAAATAAGAAGGTGACGCCAGTCAAAAAGAAATGACAAAGTCAAAAGAAAAAGGCGACATAAGTGGTCCTAGCAACATGTAGGCTGGTAACACAACAAGAAACCAATAAAATAAAGAATTAGGCAAGAGAATAAAGAGTTTAGCAGAAGTGTTAATAGTGACAAAAGCATAGGCTTTAGCAATAAAAGAAAGGTATGATTCACGCTGAGTCAAACTTCCAGTTAAATAGACGCTTAGAATCTGATCTTAAGTATAAACCTGAGCAAGGAAAGAAAGATTCGACTCGTGTTGTGTCCGACTTTCAGCTAAAAAGACGCATAGAGTCTGACAATAGGCATGAGTAGAGTCCATGGCCCTTACCTAACTATTAAAGTTACTAAGATTAAGAAAAAGGTAAGGGCCATGGACTCTACTCATGCCTATTGTCAGACTCTATGCTTTTTAGCTGAAAGTCGGACACAACACGAGTCGAATCTTTCTTTCCTTGCTTAGGTTTATACTTAAGGTCAGATTCTAAGCGTCTATTTAGCTGGAAGTTTGACTCAGCGTGAATCATACCTTTCTTTTATTGCTAAAGCCTATGCTTTTGTCACTATTAACACTTCTGCTAAAATTTGTGGAACATTAATAATTTGTTCAATAAAATTACACTGAAAGAAATAATTAGCCGAACTAATTAAGTTACTTCAAAAATAACTCAACTTTAGTTATAAGGAAATAAACTTTGCTTTAAATTAACAAAACTGATTTGTAGTGTGCAAAACAGGGTTTTGTAACAGATAAGGCCCTCGCCCACGGCGACTTTTTGTAGCGATGCAGTAGCGATGCTGTCGCGCGTTCGCATCGATACAGCCGCGATGCGGCCGCTAGCTGTTTGCCCTCGCCCACACCACGATTCTCAGTCGCGATGCAAACGCGATACTGTCGCGCTTCTGTCGCGATGCAAACGCGATTCAGTAACGGCACAAAAATGCCACAGTTGCACTGATGCTCGGTTCTCCACTGACGCGCCACCCTCCGTCCGTTCTCTCCCCGATGTCGTCCGACACGGTCGCGCGTTTGCATCGATACAGTCGCGATACTGTAGCGCGGTAGTAGCTCGTTAGCATCGCTTCTGTAGTGCGTTGCAAATGCGCCTAACGCGCGTTAGTAGCAATGCTGTCTCGCGTTTCGTAAATGTGCGACAGTATCGCTACCAGAAGTCGCCGTGGCAAATTGTGACTTGTGAACTAGCTGTTAGGCCCCTCGCCTAACAGCTAGTTCGCAAGTCACAATTTTTGTGTAAACAGTAACCAAAACCTTTGTTACAGTTATGCAAACATTTCTTTCAGTGTAAAACAAAGGAAAATAAATAAATTATTTTGTGCATCATGATCTTATGTGGTATGTGTCTTCTCATGTCAACATAAAAGCTATACCTAGGCACAAAAATATTAGCTCATGCATTGGAAAGCAGTAAATAGTGGTAAAAAGATAATGGTCTCAAGTCTGATTGCTTAATTCATGTCATGTTTAATTTCCTGGCCAAACAAAAGGTTACCAGCAGTGCTATTCTGTAACCATATCACCGTAAAAACTTAAGTGAAGTGAGAGTGGAGTGAGATGTCAATAATGTCAATCCCAAGTTTCAGGTGGAATTACGTCTCTTCAAGCTCACTTTACCTACGTTTTCACTGTGAGGATTTTTTACAGAATAGCTCTACTGCATCTTCTGTTACGGTTGAAATAAAATATTGTTTCATGATTTACTTTTGTTGACAGGTATGTTTGGCTTCATACTACAAGTCCACTGCAACAATCAGTATGATAAGTAAGTAAAACATCTTTTATTAGCCTACTCCATGTTCAGCCACTGGCACTGGCTGCACTGCCATTCTGTAACCATCTCACCGTGGAAGCGTAAGTGAAGTGAGCGTGGAGTAAACTGTCAATAGTGTCAATCCCAGTGGAATTACAGCTCACTTCAAACTCACTTCACCTAAGTTTTCACCGTGAGATTTTGACAGAATAGTACTACTGATGCTTGAGATTGACACTGTTGACAGCTCACTTCACCTAAGTTTTGACGGTGAGATGGTTACAGAATAGCACTGCAGGACCATTAGTAGGTAGGTCATAACTAACAAGTAGCCGCTAGAGGTAAATGATAAATGATTATACACTGAATATTTGCCACAATCAAGATTTTGTTTAGATTGACTAAGTAACTTGTTTGCATTTGAGCCTATTAAGCACAATGATCACAGTTACTTTTATTTGATTGAGATTTAAAACGGGATTTTGATTGGAGTTATCACAAAACCTATTTGCAGCAATCAAGTCAAAACATAGTTGCTCCTACCAAGATTATTAGATTAAAGTTTCAAAGATCTTTATTGAAGTAATCAGAATGCTTGATTGACACAACTGACTTAATTTGTTACAGTTAACATTTTTTTTTAACTTTTCTCTTTTTAACTCTCCTACAATAATGTCATGTTAAGGGTAATCGAGAAACTTGTTTGAGCGTTCAATCATTTGAACTAGTATTGCTGCAATCATGTGATGATCAACTTAAACTAAGAATTTGATTAATCTAAACAAAATATCGTCAATCAAGCTAAAAAGTCACTTGATTGGAGTGCATTTTTTTCAGTGTAAATGATAAATGATTTTATTTATGTAAGTAGGTTTGTACAAACACTTTTACACGTCAATCATATTTTAAAATGAGGTCGGCGTTATCTATCTGACTACTCTAAGAAGAAAGGCCGAAACAAACTCAGAGTTCACAGTCTCTTTAAAAGTCCAGACATAATCTTGGTCAGATCATGTGAAAACCATGTAGATTGGTGTCTATGATAAAAAAACCACACAGATTTCGCGGATTTGTCCTGTCAGTACTAGCAGTTATTAGTAATCGTGCAGCTCAACTCAGAACTGAAGGAGCTCAACGATTCGACGAACAATACCAAAGAACAGACATTTAGGTAGGCCGTATAAGTCAAACTACCAGAGCATGGTAGGGTAAAGTCGGCCTACGAAAGCCTTGCCATGCTTAAAATTATGATGATAAAGGCGACATCAAAAATGCAGGTCGGGCAGTCACATCAATTTTATGAGTAACGAATTGAATGTGACGAAGTCTAAAGTGATCAACGTTTTTGTAAGGTTTTACGTATTGCTACACCTTTTCAACAAGGCGTCTAAACTTTTATTGATTGACAACCACTTAGACGAAAAATATTGGTGCCGATTCCCTTGTTCACAAACTAAACTAAATTTAAGTTCAGTGCATCTTTTTCTTTCTATATTTCATTAAGAAAAGGACAGAAGATAAATTTTAGTTTAGTCCTGTCAAATTAATCAGCGCCTGTCAATACTCCATACAAGTGTAGACGTGATTAAAAACTTGCCGATTAAAATTACGTCAATTTACGTCAAGCGCTGATTAATTTGACAGGACTAAACGAAAATTTATCTTCTGTCCTTTTCTTAATGAAATAGAAAGAAAAAGATGCACTGAACTTAAATTTAGTTTAGTTTGTGAACAAGGGAATCGGCACCATTGTCTTATTTAGAGGTACATAGATTCACTTATTTTTATTTTGAACGAGAGTTGTAAACTCATTATACTGGGACCATGTTTCTATTATTCGGTACCTATTAAAATTCTAATTCGTAATAATTAATATTGCAGCCACACCCTCATACGCCTGCACCCGACGCTACCTGTTCATCTTAACGCTGTCGCACAATTTCAAGACCCATCAGGAGAGGTGTCAGTTTTGAAGGAGAGCAGAGGGGTCAATGACACCTTGGATATCTTAGTGCCCCCAAATAAGTTGAAGTTTGTGCACGACTACGCAGACTCCAATGGACTGACTGTAGAAGAAAAACAAAGGAATTATGGCAGGTAAGATAACATAACATCACGCGTTGTTTCCCTGAAGGGCTAGACAGAGGTGTACCTATAGTAGGTATACCCACATTTCGCCACTTATGTTCAAGACGCAGATATATTATATGCCAGTGACCTTGAGTGGTAAGCTTGCGTTTTCTGTACTGAACTCACGCAACGCATCGTACGTCTAGCCTGTAATAGGACTCGCCCATCCAGGAGCGCTGTCCCAAATAAGACGCAATAATAAATTTATTATACACTAGGTTTTGCCCGCGGCTCCGCCCGCGTGGATGTCGGTTATCGCGTAAAAAAGTAGCCTATGTCCTTCTCCATATCCCAGGCTATATCTCTGCCACATGACGATCGGTTGAGCGGTTTAGGCGTAAAAACGTAACATACAGACAGACAGACAGAATGACAGACAGACAGATAGACAGACAGACAGACAGAGTTACTTTCACATTTATAATATTAGTATGGATATAACAAAAGGTATTTTAATAAAACACGCATACTAAAAGATCAATAATTTAATTATCTTTAAAAGGTGAAGGTTTCAGAAAAATACGCTTGATAGATTTTGCGTGATTCTCAGTTTATTTTTCCGCGTTAGACATAACTTTACAAATTAATTTCATTATGTAATATAAACATAATCTAAACTATTCATATATTGAGTTATAAAGAAAATGCTCTTATTTAACATATCTTTTTTCCAAATCATTAACGCTACTCGTTTAGACGTGATCGGGGGCAAGCCTATTGCGATCAACCGGGCACAAATCCAGACTTCTGGTTGCTACTGAGAAATTGCTGATGGAAAAACCCAATAACACTTTTGTCGACCTGGGAATCGAACCCAGGACCCCACGCCCAGCTGTAGTACTTGTGACCAGTATACCAACAAGGCAGTGTTGAATTTCTCTATGAATTAAAATGAAATGAATTGTAATTGAGAAAGTGTCTTTTTTTGGTATTTATTACAAAAATCTAAAATGAGCCTTAAAATTACAAACACATGCAAAAATAAGCAATGCAATGGTATTTTACTTGTCATTATTTGAGAGCTTGTCCTTGTGCCCCTTCAATTATTCAAAACTAGCTTTTGACCGCGGCTCCGCCTGCGTGGATGTCGGTTATCGCGTAAAAAAGTAGCCTATGTCCTTATGTGCCAATGTGCTATATCTCTGCCAAATTTCATGACAATCGGCTCAGCGGTTTAGGCGTGAAACGTAATAGACAGACAGAGTTATGTACTTTCACATTTAAAATATTAGTATGGATAATATGGATAGTATATATAGTATGGATAACTGAGTAATATGGATTTTTTTATATATTTCTCAATTAGAACGTTGGAGGATGTGTCTGAACGTCATCCCAGAAGAAGAGTCCTTCGCAGTTTTCAGTTATATGAGTATAACTCATTCGGAGAGGTGAGTATTTCAAAATAAAAAGGTAAAAACTATCTTTGAAAGCTTTCGTTTTCACCTAGCATAATAAGAGCCTATGTATTTTCTTCAAATTCGCATGGTTAAATTCTGGCTATTTGTGCGCCTTCAGCAGAGTAATTTCGTAACAGGCCTAAAATGACAACAATAATAATAATAACCCCACCGCCGTATCTCTACGTTACGTCGTGGTGGGGCTTGCGCGCTCCGAACTCTAGGTATGTGCCGGTAGAGTTTACTTTGCCGGAACATGTCTAGGGTGAGGAGCAAGACCAAGAGAGATACAGAAACCCGCAGGGCAGCATGTGGCGAGCTGTTAGACAGTGACGACCCCATGGACCCTATCTCCCGGGAGAAGTCATGTTCGTCATCTCTGGCTTGCCTTTATTGGCCGGCTGGAGTGAACACTTACGAGGAACTGAGCTCCCACCTCATTCTTGCCTTTATTGGCCGGCTTTAGTGGAGAATCGCAAGAGCAAACGTGCTCGGAGGAAGGAAGTATTCCAGTCAGTGCTGGTAGGGATCTTTACCATCTTCCGGGCTCTGGGATTATTCTGATAGTCGTAGTATACCTCTCCATTCCTCAAGCAGCTCAGGATATGTTGCCCCCTTGTTGCTACAGCACTAAGTGCTAGTGACCGTTTCCGGGGCCTATTATTGAGTGTGCAAGTCACCCCCTGCCATTTTATCCGTTTATCTATAATAAAACATTGATCAGGTAGGAGCCATACTCCTTACATAGTTTTAGGTAACCAGTCAATTTTAACCACCCAAACCCATAGTCCAATATCTTTGTTTCCATATCCTGCAATAGTCCTACACCAACCGGGTGTTGTCCTTGGGTGCACTTGCATAGTGCGTACACGGAAATCGTCGGTTGGTGCCTCGTTTAATTAAAAAGCGTCTAACGGGCCTCTGCGAGTTGTCCCGAGATATATAAACATAAAAATAAAATAATAATAAAAACTTTATTGTCAGACTACAGAGATCGGTAGTTAGTTGTACATAGCTACAGAATAAGTAACGAAAACTTAAAATTAATGTTAGTATCCTAATCATTATCTTATACTTAAAGTCTGATATTCCAGGAATATTAGTCAAATAAGGGCAAGTATCTCGGAATAAGAGATAGTCAGCTATAAACTTGTATAAACCTTTATTTTGGCACCCTAAAACTTATCTCAAACCCTACTTATCGTAGGGTGTCCGCGACTACAGATATTCCAAAGTCAAAGGTCAAAAAATCGATTTTTTACACATTTATTGCAAATATCTCGTTTCCAAAGGTCGGATTGCGATTTAGTGTGTTACGCAATAAGGGTGCTGGCATAACATAGAGCGCACTCTTCATTTTGTACCTACGTTAAATAGACGGAATGACTATAATGCCTAGGAAGTTAGGTCGGCCTTTGGTGTGTGGTGCAACTCCGTGCAACATGTGTCGACAATCTCGCGCCATCCCATCTTCCTAGCACGGCGGGCTGTGCTGGGGCGGCTGATGCAGGTGTGGAAAAACTCAAAAGGCGCAAATATAACAACCTTATTGGGAGCTATATATTTGAGCCGTTTGGGGTTGAAACTCTAGGACCATGGTGTCCGAGTGCTTACTTAGTTTTTCGAGACATCGCCAAGCGGTGGTCGACTGTTCACGTGACCAAAGGCTGGCCTATTTCTTGGCCAAAGAATCAGTATTGCCATACAACGTGGCAATGCTGCCAGCCTTTTGGGCACATTTCCTGCTGACAGCGATGCGGACGAATTTTTTTATGCCCTTTGATTCTTACCTCTCTCTTTTTTATATAGTTGTACATATTAATATTTCAAGACATTTTAAAATTTAAATTATGTAAATATTATGCAGACATAAATAATAAATTAAGAATGAGAATTCGCGTGCCTTGCATGATGACATTATGTTAAAAGACCTTATAAGAAAGTGTCAAAAAATTATTTATGATAAAATATAACTTAAAAGCAAAAAAAAAAAAAGCTTTAAAAGCTTTAAAGCTCCTTCATATCTAATTAAACATGTCATTCAGAGCAAAAACAAAGCGTTCCAAACCTGTGTTACCTCCGTAAAAACAATTCAGTCATTGTAAATAGTCAAACAACCAACAACAACAGAACACATGCAACATTTATGCTTCAAATTTAAATTATATATTCTAGAAATAACCATAAAACAACTGTTCCTTCCTAGATTCAAGCGTTCATGGAAGAAGCTGCACGAAAGCACCCGAATTTGGTGCGACTCCAGGACCTTGGCAAGAGCTCCGAGGGGCGCAGGATGAAACTCGCAAAGATATCGGCACAACCCGACGCTGGCAACCCCATCATATTTGTTGACGCAGGTATCTCCTTTATTCCCGACCACACAGGACAACGCTGTTCAGTTTGAATTAGTCTGCAAAATATAACTATCAAGAGTCTTATTTAGCCTTATTAGGTACAAAACAAGGTTTATTTTTAGACTAAAATTTACTATCGAATCCTTTTTGAATTTCGAATTATGTTTTGACAAGGTTAAAGTTGTTTTTATTACAAAAAAACTGGCGTCAAATCCGAGTCTTAGTTGTCAATTTTGTATTAAGAGCTCTGTGCTCTGAATAAAGTTCAAAATACAATCACTAGCTCGAAGATTTGCGTTTGGACTAAAATTAGAACTCGTACAAAATCAAACGGATTATGTTTTCTTAGGTATTCACAGCAGAGAATGGGTGGCACCGGCAATGGCTATGTACCTCTTCAACCGCCTGATCAGTGATCCCGATGCCATCCAGATAGGAGGAATTCTGGACGGGGTAGACTGGTACATACTACCCGTCGTCAATCCAGACGGCTATGAATACAGCAGATCTGGGGCCAGCGTAAGTAATTTAGGTTTTTTTGTACCTTAATCAATTATTTTGAGAGCTTATAATATCCTGCACAATATGTAATCATTCATAAAAAGTAGAAATAAATAAAAAGTCTAAACGCGTGAAGTCCACCTCTGCAGATTTAGGCGCTTAATACATCTTAGAGGCAAAAAAAAAAAAAAAAACAAGCGTTAGCCGACGCTCAAACATGAGTTAAGTTGCAATAATTTTGCTTCAGAAACGTTTATGGAGAAAGACCAGGTCAAGAACCTCAAAAAATCATTGTTATGGTGTCGACGGGAACCGCAACTATGGCTTCAAGTGGGCAGTGAGCGGAGTGTCCAACGATCCTTGCCACGCGGAAACTTTCGCTGGCCCCAAAGCATTCTCCGAGCCCGAGACACGGATGGTCAGTAACGTCATGATAGCTAATAAGAAGCGGATGAAGTTATATGTATCTTTGCATTCATACGGACAATATTTAGTATACCCTTGGGGATACACAGGTGATTTCCTTCCAAAACAATGGAAGAAACTGGATGACATGGCAAGAGCAGTATCTTCCGCCGTCGCGCGAGCTGGAGGAAAGCCTTTTAAAGTCCTGAGCGCCGGCAAGTGGTACCCGGCGGCCGGCGGTAGTGATGACTTCGCTTTCGGTGCTGTGGGGGTTCCTTACTCATATACAATGGAGCTGACTGACGGATATGAGTTCTTATTCCCGGAAAGCCATCTGCGTAAAGTTCTACCACAGTTTTATGAAGGCTTCAAAGAATTTGGTTCACGGATCAGGAAAGAATTTGGTCATCGAAGGCATTAGGCGATTTTTGATGAAGACTGAAGTCCTGACATACATAGGCTGCGACTATTGTAAATAAGAATAAAATTGTAAAAGGAATTTGTTTTATTGATTTTCCAACAGTTTATTGCTATAGCAATAATTGCCAGTCTTTCTAATAAAAATGTTAACACGTGAGGTTTTGTAGGAAAAAATAAATAAAAAGAAATGAATTTAGTTTTATTTTGCTTAGTAACGGTTTTTCTTGGTGCGTTAGTTTTTTTTTACTAAATGACTAGTGGGCTCTGTACTTTTACGTATTATTACTTACTTACGATATGCTTTAATATTTTGATTTTAGTGAATGTACATAAAAACAATGCTGCACAATGTGGGTAAGTAAATTACACCTATCAGCCTCCCAACTTATATAGTTAATTTGGTATAATTTGTATCTGTTCAGAATGAAAAGTGTCTTATTCTTAAACTATAATCAAAAGTTTTGATTTTAATAATATTTATGCGCAGTTGCAAGAGTCTAAGGCCTTGCTATGAAGACATGTTGACGACTTTACTGGACAGAGATGAAGCTGCATGCATAGAAGACGCTGCTATCGGCGCCAGCACTGTAAGGATACCAATATTTTTCCTCTCTATCAAATTTTTGACACCTGGATTGACGTTTATGGTTTAAGAAATTTCGATCTATTTTTAGGGTTCCGTAGCCAAATGGAAAAAAACGGAACCCTTATGGATTCGTCATGTCTGTCTGTCTGTCCGTCCGTATGTCACAACCACTTTTTTCCGAAACTATAAGAACTATACTGTTGAAACTTGGTAAGTAGATGTATTCTGTGAATCGCATTAAGATTTTCATAGAAAAAAAAAAACAATAAATTTTGGGGGTTCCCCATACTTAGAACTGAAACTCAATTTTTTTTTCATCAAACTCATACGTGGATAGGTCTTCAAAAATGATATTAAGGTTTCTAATATAATATTTTTCTATACTGAATAGTTTGCGCGAGAGACACTTCCAAAGTGGTAAAATGTGCCCCCCCCTGTAACTTCTAAAATAAGAGAATGATAAAATTAAAAAAAATATATGATGCACATTACCATGTAAACTTACACCGAAATTGGTTTGAACGAGATCTAGTAAGTAGTTTTTTTTTAATACGTCATAAATCGTAAACCACGCTTGCTGCTACGGAACCCTTCATGGGCGAGTCCGACTCGCACTTGTTGATAAAACTTGCCAGTGACCAATCCATGGATTGTGTTTCTGAGTGAGTCTTTGAGAGACCGAATCATCAAAGTATAAATATTGGAAATTTACAGTATGCGCGTGTCAAAAGTCATAACCCTTTAGGTATTGTATCTATGTTCACTTTGAAATTTCCATAATGGGATAGCCGTGTTATGTTACAAGAGATCGTTCGAACGTTTCGTATCAGTCAAATTCGGGATTAATTTTAGGTGTTGTTTGATAAACAACATATTTCACAAAATGATTCGAATCATATAGGTAGGTTTAAAAAACGGGATATCTCATAAAGTACTTCCGCTGTATTCGTTTACCACGAGAAATAAAGTAAAACACACTTTATTTAAATATCGAATGATTTTATTTTGTTATCAACTTATTGGCAATAATCAGGTGTTATGTTTCAGGTGACAATATTTCTGAAGGCCCTGAAAGAATACTGTGGTAGAGTAATTAATCTAGAAAGCGAGCACATGACGTATGAAGGCAGACAACTGTATGAGGTGATGTACCTAGTCAACCTGGGATTATAGGCACTGATTACTATTTCGCTAAAAAAAAAACCTATTCATTCTGAGCACTCATGGTAACTGATAATATCAAACTGCTCCTATATGATCTTAAAATAAACTTTGACCTCACATTATTATCACACTCCTGCTTTTACTTCAATTTATTAAGGGTCAGCGCAACTTCTCTTTCTCTTCAATGCATCTCTTTAGGCCGTCATCACAGTGGTCCATCCCTTTTTAGGCATAGCATCTTTAATACAATCCATCTATTGTGTCTGGTCTTCCTCCACTCTCATAATATATCCAATTATATCCGTCCTCATGCGTACTCAAAAGTTACATCATGCCAAACTGAAACTCAAATCATTTATTTCAATTAAATCATTTACAGGCACTTTTGAATTGTCAAGGAGTTAGTCAGTAAGAAAAATTAAACTACATGCCCATTCCAAAGCGTAGTAGGTACCTATGGAGACGAACGAGTAAGAAACTCCATGGACATTCTTTTAAATTGTTACAAAAATATTAGTTACATCTATAATGTTGAATTTATAACTAGATGTAAGAACGATGTAAAAATAAAAAAATAAAAACGTACACTTCAAAAATAAAACATGACAAAGACATGACTTTACATCTATAGGTAGTATTGACCAGAGATCATCATCACACTTCAACCGACAAACCGACGACAGAGGAACAACCACCAAAGCCGGTCATCATCATAGAGGCTGGCCAGCAGGGTGGCACAGAGCCTGTGGGACTGGCCCTGTTCCTGGTGGAACAGCTGGTGGCCTGCGAGGAGTATGACAATATGCTGCGCCGCGCCACGTGGGTGGTTCTGCCCTGCACCAACCCCGATGGACAGGAGTACTCCAGATATGTATGTTGCTCTAACACTCTTTAGTTTTCTACGATTCGATTTCATTATCTGCTCATTGGTCGAGATTATTACGAATCAACCTGTATTATCCCACTGTAGGGCAAAAGGAAAGGGAGGCCCCTTTCCTTGTTCCACTCAACTCGATCCTGAGTCATTCCGCCGCGATGCCGTTGGAGGGTTTCAGAAACCCATACCGTGGTGGCCATAACCCACAATGCATCCAACATGCGGCAAACGTGTCCGGCCGAGTCCCATTTGAGCTTGGCTGCTTTTTGGGTGACGTCGGCGATTTGTGTCTTAGAGCGCAGTATCGTGGTAAGTCTAACTCCAAGGATACTGCGCTCCAATCGCTCGCTGGCCAACCTCGAGCTTAGTCCCCTGCTGAACTGTCAAAAATCAGGTTTGAGCGCCGTATAGGATAGGGAGAATGCCCATGGCCATTTATTTCTGTTTATGACAAATTGGAAGATCTCCTTTCTTTTTCCTTTTTTTCATTGACCAATAGCACTTCCAAACGTTGTCGGTGCGGCGAGCAACTTTTATTTCCTATCTCACCTGGGTGGAGACTATTTGGCCGAGGTAGATATATTCTGGGACATATGTCATGTAATCTCCACATACTGTTTTAGTTGACGCTATTAGTCATGAGTTTGGACTTTGACATGTTCATTCAAATACCAATTTCAAGGAATGCCTGTTTAATTCACAAAGCATTTTGTAGGCAAAATTCAGCTGCCGTAGATGAAAAGAACAATATCGTCGGCGAAACGCAGGTTGGTCAAACTTTTTTCGCCGACGACTACTCCTTTATTGGCCCAAATCGGGTTCACGTTTTTAAAAACCTCTTCATAGGTGGCAGGGAATAGCTTAGGGGACAGTGGATGTCGCTGCGTGACTCCTTTTTCGATAGGAAAAGATGGTACAATGGTGGAGATTTTGATAGCGGCTGTACTATTGTGGTAGATGTTCAGCAGGATATTTATATTTCTACATTTTGGTTTTTGAGTGCCTTGAATAATGAGTGGTGGTAGACACTGTCAAACGCTTTGGCGTAGTCAACGAATAGAGTGGTAGAGAGGCCTCTTTGGAATCCTTACTGATTCAGGTTTGTCACCTTTTTTGTGCAGGAAAATTATAGTGGTGTGGCAAAATTGAGCGGGAAACAAAGCAGTTTGCAGTATTGAATTAAACAAGTTGATGTTATGAAGAATTAGTAAGGGCTCTCCGATTTTCACGGCTTCTGTAAAGATGTTGTCTTCGCCAGGGCTTTTACTGTGTTTCATACTGCGCAGAGCACAATGGACTTGAAACCTGTTAAGCAAGCCACATTGTCCTATGCCATTACCCGATACTTTTTTATTAAGTACACTCATAATAAAAACCATTTATTTTCTGTTACAAGAGTCAAGTTGCATGGAAAAAAAATCTTAAACCCTCGGAAGACCAGTTAAGTTACGGTGTAGATTTAACGCGAAACTTTGACCCTCAATGGGGCGCATGCGAGAAAATCGACTCCGGATTCTCACCAATCTACCCTGGCCCCAAAGCAGGTTCAGAAAATGAGACAATTTTTATCAAAAGCATTATCGATAAATATAAAAAAGATGCGAAAGTGTATCTTTCCATCAAACGTGACGGCCATTCCATTAATTATCCATACGGATACTCGAAGGATAACAACCGCAACACGTCGCTGCTGCACCAAGTGGCGGGTGAAGTGGCCACGCGAGTCAATCAGAGAACCGGAGGCGTGCACTTGTTCGAGAACATGAGCGTGTTCGACGCGGAGGGCAAGCAGTACTGCGGGCACAGCGTCGACTTCGCGTACGACAATGGCATCCCTTTGTCTTACGAGATGCGAGTGTTCCTCGGATCAGACAGCAAAATAATGTCCAAGTTCCAAAAAATGCCGAAGGGTTACGAAACTTCTCTGAGAAACGGATATTTTAGCGGCATTAGAGAAATTTTTAACGTCCTCACTAACGAGAAGAAATATGGAAAGATTTAATAATAAACCTTATTTTTATAAAACGCTAGGTCGCCTTTTAATCGCTCCTACGAGCGAGTAACCTATGTGTATGCGGGGCGTATATTAGAAGTATATAAGACGGAGAAACGCAATCGGGCCCAAGATATCACTATTCAGATTTCCTCAAATTATGTACTCCAAATCGAGCATAAAAAAACTTCAACTGGGTCAAAATTATGTACTGGGATCGGCATCTATTACGATACAATATTTATTTAGTACATAATGGTGTATCTACGTTGGAGGAGTCACTTTTCCACTTTTCGGTAGGATGTCGGTCATGCGCGGTGGAACGCCTGAAACGCGCCTGCGCTAGGGGTGGGGCCCGTAGCCGTACAGCCCGCTACCACTCTGTAGTCAGCCGCGGCGGCGGCACCGCGCTTTGCTCTGGCACCTCTCCCAGTACCCTGTCCTCCTAGTACCTCTTTCGACTCTAACTCGAACTTACTCTGCCGCCGCTCGCGCTCAATTCGAAACATTTTTATGAATTCGTTTCTTTTCACATTCCGCATTTGTTTTCTAGTTGACGATTCATTTGTAGTGTTTTTAGATTTATGAGTTCGTTTAAAAAAAAAAAAAATTTTAAAAAAACTTTAAGACATTAAAAATCTATTCGATTGTTTTTTTGTAGTTCATTAATTTTGTGTTTTCAATGAAAAAGAAAACGGGGCCATCGGGTTCTTCTCGTCGTTGGTAAGTAAAATTTAGGATAGATTTTTCAGATGCAGCCGGGAGTTGAGACTTTGAAATAAAAGTAGTAGCAAAGTAAGAGGAAAAGTGCCGTTTCGAATGGGGCGGAAGGCGGTCCCGTCGGCAACAGGTTGCGGCGGGCGTCGGGCGCGGAACGGAGCCTTATGCCGCTTGCTGAGCTCCGCAATTCTATTAACTGTTAATAAACACCCCAGATAGCAGCCTTTAGCGCTAATTACCAACGAGGGACTTATAATATTAAATTTCTTGCCATTCTCGCCGAAAATTCCGCTAAAATATGACTTTTCTGCAATATGAACCGGGGAAAATAAATTGCACGGTCTTTGTCATTTTCTTGACATATTTTCTGTTAAGTTGGAGTTATTATTATGGAAAATAATAGAGAACGGTTGCGGAAAGGGTACGGAAAGACTTCAAAACAAATTTTTATGTGTTCAAGTTAAAGGGGAACTGTAAATCATTATGTTACTGTCTTCAATTGTTGTATCGTTCATTCTATCAAGTTGTTACGAGTAAAGATGACGATAAAAATAAACTAGGTACTACTTATTCCTAATTCTTAAGTAAATCAAGAGAAAAATAATATAATATGCGCCATTTCGTGATCATTAAACAGAATCTAATGGTTTATAGATGGGGAAATAGTTAATTTCCTCTAAAATTTTCGTTTTCATTGGCTTTTTCACGGAAAAGGCTATAATGTCGGTATCTACAAAAATCCAGTTAGTACAAAAATATATACTTACTGAATTTACGAGCAAAAATAGTTCAAACTTAATAAAAGTCAACTGTATCGAATTCTGGAAAATGTTCACGTATTTTATCGGATTTATTCTAATAGTTTAGACGTGAGTCGTAAAAAAAATTGCCGATATTCAAACTTACTAAAGGTAAAAACACTTTTAGAATGTTACAATTTCATGTTTTAAAACCGAGGCTACTAGAAATGCCCTTTTTCATGGATTATTATATTAAAATATTTTGAGTAGTCTTTAAAATGCATTTTTGACGTTTTCAATTACTGTTACGTTTTATTCGTTTTTTTTAGGGTTCCGTAGACAACAAGGAAGTTTCGCAATGTCCGTCTGTTTGTCTATCTGTCTGTCCGCGGCTTGGCTCAGAGACTCTTAGTACTAGAAAGCTGTAATTTGGCATGGGTATACATATTAATCACGCCGACAGAGTGAAAAATAAAATCAAGTTTTATTTTTTTGGGTACCTCTCCTTCACGTAAAGTGGAGATATTTTTTTTATTATATTATATTCAATGTTGTAGGATATCGTTGGATAGGCCGTTCAAAAATATTGCGGGTCTGTGAAAACCATTTTTCGATTCAGGGATCCGTTTGCGTAATATTAAGCTTTAAAGTGCAAATTTTTGTTAGAGTCAAGTGTCCCCCTCCCCTGCCAGCTAAATGGTTGTATTTGGATATGTGAAAAAATTCACAGCAGTAGTATATATAACGAAGTTAAAAGGAAAACTATCACAGCTAAGTAGGCTTTACAAGTTACCGAGTAATAGTCGACCAACTTGTAAAACATGTTCTCCCATACAAAATGTATGGGAGAACAATTCATCCCATCTGTGGAACCTTTAATTGTGCGTGGTCCGACACGCTTTTTGGCCGGTATATAGACGCATTAAAAAAAAACTACGTCCAGTTCAGTCCGTCTAAATTGGAGGATGGTAATATAAGTTACTTAGTTACAAAACTCAGGTATTAGTGCAATAATGCGTTGATTTTCACAAAAAAGTAGGTCTTTATTTTAGACAGATTTAAGATCTTCAAAACAAGTAAAATTCAACGAACTGTTTCCGGAAGAATTTTAAATTCGTGATTTTTGAGTCTTGTTGAGTTAATGTTCTCTTTATAATTTCAATATCATGACAAAATAGGGTTTCTCGTCAATGATTATCAGATTTGCAAGTTTTTTTTTGTACAATGAAGCTCAAAATTTTATTATAATCACGTTGTGTTTGGTGAAATCATAATAGTACTTATATTAAACTTTTCTACACGGTATTATACGCGGATAAACTTGTTTCTCTTAAATAATTGAAGGATTATTAAAACTAGGACATAATATAAGTCAATTAGGCACAGACAGAAACGGGGACATCTTTGCCCAGCAACTGCATAAGTCGAAATAAAATAAAAAAACAATATATGATATGGCTCAGCTTAAAGTTCTATACAGGGTTATACCAATTATGTCCACTATCAGATAGGTATAACGGGACAAACAGAGGGGATACTAGTTACTTTCATAACTAAAGTTTGGAGTGTTGATAAGAACTGTGCTGTGTATCGATCGTCCTCATTAAGCAGTCGAGCCGCGTATCGCCGCGATAAGAGCACCAAGTGTACTATGCGGGTGCTTTGCGCAAAACATTATACTCACCCACATGCTGACATTACGTGCATTGTATGTACGTTTTTAGGTAGTTTCAATTACAATTTTGAGGTTATCTTGGCGATGATTTCATAATTTCAGTCTTTTAATGATAAACGAGTTGTTTCTGGCGTTTACGACCAGTTTTTTAAATTCCAGGCTTCTTTAGTTCTCGTTTCGGCCAAAACCAAGTACGTATACTAGACCAGTTCAAGCCGAGGTAAAATATTAGCCCGTCAGTAAGGTGGTAGCGTGCTGTGACAGCCTTAATTAGGTGAGAAAATATAGTATACCTACGAGCGGAGAGTATTTTAATGCTGACGAGTTAATATTGGCTTGATTTTTTTGGTGCTGACTTAAAATTCGTCTGTTTAAATTCTTTTTTTTTTTCTTTTCTTTCATTTAAGTGTTCAAATTTATATTTTGAGTAAAAATTGCTAGTTTCAGTTCGATATTATATTTGTAACCTGCGTACTTTTTATATTCTATTTATATTGATATTTTTTTGGTTTTTTATGTAAAAACTATAACGAGAAAATATTTATATTAAACATTTTATTTATATTAACTGAGAATCAAAGTTTTTGGAAACGCCCACGTGACGCAATTTTTTTTTTATATTTTTTTTTTTCGGAAGGCTTAAATTATATAGAATTAAATAGCTGATTACAAGCCCCCACAGATAAAAACAAGTACTTACAGTTTCAATTTTTTATAAGTATTCTTTTGGTATTTTGAAAAGGATTTTTTATAATGGTAATTATGAATACGAACATTATTTTAAAGTTTAAGATATAGAGACAAATTAAAATAAAATCTTGTCTTGATTTGTTGGGTTTAAATATAATTTTCTATTTAGTTTAAAGACGTTGTTTTATTATTTCATTTAAACTGTGCTAGAAATATTCATTTTACAGATCCATGAGAACTATTGAAATCATTGAAGAATATCTAACTAATTGATTTGTTTCTGAAGTTTTAGCCAAAAAAATTACTTTGTAGCCAATAAACGATAATCCTGGGGCCTAAGTCTACTAATTTATAAACGTTGCAATGGTCTCGCCATTGTGAGTATTTGACAGTGTTTGTATGGCAAATCTGTCAAAAACTCACAATGAAGAGACCATTGCAACGTTTGTACATTAGTAGACTTGGCAGAATGTAATGATCGTCTCTGAGCTATTAGTATATGTTGAGGGTCCGATAATATTTTGGCGTCAAAGTTAAAATGAATGGTTCGAACGAAACCGAAATTCAAAAATAAAGTTGTTTTTTTAATTAACCTGAACTATAGTTTAATCTTATGTCAGTAAGCGACTGTGTTATTTGAGTCCGTTATGACATGAGAGTTATAATATAACACAAATATTAATTCGAAATGATTATTAGAAAAAGAGAAAAAAGAAACGATAATCTTGAAATTATAATTATTTGAATAGGTAATTGTCGCATTACGTAAATTCGCAATATTAACTGTTACTATTAGAAAAAATATCATGAGATATGTTAAACCAATAAAAAGCAAAGAAAAACTCTTTATCATTTCTCATTTGTCGATTGCTGCCAGATTGGAACACAGATGAAAATTTCTAAATTAAATAGTTAAAGCAGAATAAAAATGACTAGCAAAACATTTCACCTTGTGTGAATACGTATTATTATTTATTATTTTTTTTGCCACTAAGCTAAATCATGTTTTCCTTTCATTGTATTCGGTAAATTTTTTGTATGAGTATGTTTTGTGATGATTTAAATTTTAATACCAGAGAAAACTTTTTGTTACCAGAGAAAAACTGTTGAAAATAACATAAGTCCCAATTGGGCACCATTAAGAATTTAGTGGCGCCCAAATGGGTCTTATGTTACGTAAAGCAAAATAATAATTATATTTTTAACATTATTAACATTATAAACAATATTTTCATTTTGACAAACCTAATAAATTAAAATCCTTATTTTGAACTAATGTTCAGCTACATTGACACGTTACTTATTTGTAAATACATCTATAATTATTATAGCTAAATAGTGGCGTCGCTTTCGGTTGGCTTTGGAATTTAATTCGAGAAGTTACAATAGGTTAGTAGTCGACCCTTTCGCTACAGTGGCACTACAAAGGGCTTCTCAGACTGATATTTAATATTTATTGGGTTGATACCCAAAAGTGTTGAATTCAAGTTTTCTTCATTCATTGTGTTTAGTGTAAATAGATCCTCATGATATTATACGTATTTAGGTTGAATCTAAAAAAAAAAAACTTTAAGTTAAGGACCTATTTCTGTATTCTCAAAATCACGCACTAAGTACACGAGTTTATAGTATAACTAGCTTTTGCCCGCGGCTCCGCCCGCGTGGATGTCGGTTATCGCGTAAAAAGGTAGCCTATGTCCTTCTCCATATCCCAGGCTATAATCTCTGCAAAATTTCATGACGGTCGGTTCAGCGGTTTAGACGTGAAAACATAACATACATACAGACAGACAGACAGACAGACAAACCGACAGACAGACAGACAGACAGAGTTACTTTCACATTTATATAATATTATGTATGGATTGTTTTAATCTGAGTCAAATACTCAAATTATCGAAAACTTAAAAAAAACAAACTCTTCTCCTAAAGCTGGTAACTACAAGGAATCTGACGAGAATTAAAAAAAAACTACTATTCAACGTTATTTATGCGTTCAAAAAAGTTATAGAATGCACATTCATATCTCTTATAACTCTAAGTTATAAAAGTCAACTACGGATCAAGAGGTTATTGCTGTAGAAACTGATAAGCGTATAATGTTTCGTCAATCATAGCAAAGGATTGTAAAATTTAATTGGTTTTAAAGCCACTACATACCTAGCCTTCATCAACACCAAAAAGTGGCCAACTGCGAGTTGGACTCGCCCATGAAGGGTTCCGTAGTAGTAAGCGCGGTTTACGATTTATGACGTATTAAAAAAAACTATTTACTAGATCTCGTTCAAACCAATTTTCGGTGGAAGTTTACATTTAATGTACATCATATATATTTTTTAGTTTTATCATTCTCTTATTTTAGAAGTTACAGGAGGGGGACACACATTTTACCACTTTGCAAGTGTCTCTCGCGCAAGCCATTCAGTTTAGAGAAAAATAATATTTGAAACCTCAATATCATTTTTGAAGACCTATCTATAGATATCCCACATGAATGGGTTCGATGAAAAATATTTTTGAGTTTCAGTTCTAAGTACCAAAATATATTTTTTTTTCTAATTTTGTGTGAAAATCTTAATGTGGTTCACAGAATACATCTACTTACCAAGTTTCAACAGTTCAACAGTTCTTATAGTTTCGGAAAATGTGGCTGTGACATACGGACGGACAGACAGACAGACATGACGAATCCATAAGGGTTCCGTTTTTTTCCATTTGGCTACGGAACCCTAAAAATGGCTCCAAAATAACTTAGAAGCTAATTATACTTCTGCCAAGCCCGCGAGACTCATTAAATATGCACGTTTTATCTACAAAGACATGGTCGGGTACTTTACAGAACGTTCTAAGTCCGCTCGTTTAATTATTTGCCACCAAAACTCGAGTTCGTGGTTAAATTCTCACAAACACATATCGCAGTATCACAAAGACAATTTAAAAGCCACGCAAACAGGAGGCAGAGTTCATTAAAAGCAAGTTACAGAGGATATTGGATTTCTAACTCTGTCTACCTATGAATTCCATACGGCCAATTTAGTATTAAACCTTGTCCGCGGCGAACCGTGCAGAGCAGTATTAAAATTTGAAGCGTTCAAACTTGCCTCCTTTTAGTGTTCATTACGTCGGAAAGTTGATGAAAATTCATACAAGTCTAAGTTCTAATGAACACCGGTCCGCGAAGTTGGACGGTTGTAGCGATCGCTCATAACAACTCACACGCGCGCCTTTTTGCCGGCGCCGCAGAATGCCTTTGTTACTGATATTAAAGTAATTAACGCGAGCATACAGCCACCAGACATTGATTTTTCACGTTTGATGTATATCGCATGACAATTTAAAGTTCAATTAGTCTTCAAACTTTAGCGCCGAAGTTGAATGGGTTGAAGTAGATGTAGCATTTCTCTAAAACGCCTGGCACCCGAGGGATTTCAACAACTTGCCAACTCGGAACTGCTCAAAACTAATTTCCCTCAAAATTTCAAACGTACGAGTATATCGTATTCGTTAAACACCGCGTTTAATAAAACTTTAGCAAAGGGGGTTTTGGAGAGTTATCTACCTAGATCATTTAGTTCATTAACCTAATCTTTAATTATTAATCGAAATAAAAGTCAGTTATTAGAAAAAAATATGCGCTACCACCAAAATTATTTCTAGGTAGAGAAGATAGTTTTCATGTTTAATTATGGATCACGGCTTAATAACCATACTACTAGACAATCATTACACTGAAAAACTTTTTAAGTTGATTTAACCTTTTTTTAACCTATATTTTGGGTTAATATAGCACCTACCGAAATGATTTGTTAAATCAACAAAAAATTGTCAAAACAAACGTCATGGAACAGTTTTTTTTTAACACAATTTAATGTCAACTCAAGCAAAAGGAAATCAATAATCAAAAAATCAACTATTCGGTTTTTCAGTGTACAAAAAAATAATATTTTACACAACTCTAGACATACAGTTACTTTTAAAATAATACCAAAAGTAAATCTCCAAATGTACTACAATTGCAGCAATATTCTTCGCCTGCCCTGGGAGTACAACTTGTTATAAATTGGCACAAAATCCCAGAGACACAAGACAATAAGAAACGCCGAGGTTTTGCGGGGAGCATTAGCCCTGTTGTTATTTTAAGTGGATTAAGGCCAGCGCGTTTCAGATCTGGTTAAGCTGGAATCCAACATTAAGTCTGACAGAAAGCTTACAACCAACGGTTGCACTTTGTGCCCGCTACTCACGAATCTTGTTTTTATTTGTGTCTTTACAACCTTTAATAAATGGAGAAACTGAAGTTTTCGTCTTTTATTGCCCTTTCCATTCCCTCTCGAAAAGAGGAGGCCTGTGTCCCAGAAGTGGGCACATAATACGCTGATTATGTTATTTAGAAATTACGGGTCATTTAATTGTACGACATCAAGTAAATAAACTAGAATTTCACATATATTAGTTGCGTAAGCGCAGTATTGATTTTTTGCTAATTGCAGAAACCGAGTCCATATAGCATAAAGCACTTAAATGTTCACAGAGAAATGTGGACACCTAACCTTCACCTTACCTTTTACTTACATATAAAATGCAAATTTAACTCTTGAAGGAGATAAGGTGGGTGTGGGAGAAGTTTGAGAGTTCTGATTGAAGTTGTTTTTGAGAAAACTATCGGTTATTCTAATTTTTGATGATAGCCTACAAGAATGCAATATAAAAAGCTTAATTAAATATTTGCCATTAACGTGTAGCCCATTTAAACTTCAATGACCTTGCAGCCCTGAAAATTGCCAAATTAACAACAATATTCGATCATCGAGTTTCAACAACCTACTTATTACATCCTCAATAAAGTAACTACGCAACATTATTAGAACGTTCATACTCGTTTCCACCCGATTAATTCATCAAGACGTGTCGAAGTGCGACCCCGCCCGACAAACAGGGGGTGTGGGCATTCGGAACTCATTAGATAAATGAAAGAGTTCAGGCAATGATCGGTCGGGTACGGCCGGCGATGATTGATCGACTTTACACAACTAAGGGTGAGTTCCACAAGTTCTTGCTGCTCCCAAGAAATATCGGAAGCCGGTGTCGAATTACCCATTTATTCACTTACGTGGAGTGCGTGTTTGAGTTGAGACGCGATATGTCGGTACTCGTCTACTTGCTGAGAGCAATAAATTAGTCGTGATGTTGTTCCGTCGGTTTCGGGTTACGCGCAATTTGAATGTCATCGGTATTTTTGGGTTAAGGGTCCTACTTCTTTGAATGAAATGATACGATAAAAAGTAGACGCCTTTAGAAATCGTTGACGTTAGTGAAACAAAGCAGCAGTTTTAGCTTCCAAAAAGATTTGAAATTCAACAAAAATATCCAGATTTATGAATAAATCTAGTCAGTGATCTGATGTTCCTTAGCTCTCCCTATACATCGGGTTACCAAAACCGAGAATTATTTATTTATGTATACACAGTAAAATACATAGAGATACGACATAATTACCTATCATTTTGAGTACAAAGGATCAATTTTCAAATCTAGCAACTCAAGCAATTATTTTCAACTCATTTTTCCATTTTAGTTTTCGGAGCTTTTCGTTTGGTAATTAGATTATGATGAAAGACTTGTCTGCTCCGACTAAATCTTTCGTTTCTTCTGCAGATCAAGCATCTTGTCATCTAATGCCACTTCTATACCCAAAGTCTCTAATTCAGATAATTTATGTAAACAAAGTGATGTCACGAAATATCACTGTCAAAATGACAGAACAGTGGTACAAAACATTTTATCATATTTGTTTTTGTAAATAGTCATCGCTAAAATTAAAGTGAATTAATTAATTATAAGAACTATGCAAACAAAATACCATTGCCAAACAATGTTTTGCGTAGTATGTCAGAGACACGGCATATGATCGTCATAATCAGCCCTTTTAAGTCCAGTGCTAGACGTAGGTCTCCCAAAATCGACTTCCACTCCAAACAGTTTACAGCCGTTTTCATCCAAAATATGGCTAAATATGCTACTTACAATATGAATCTATGAATGAGAGTTTTAATATTAGTGTTGTTGAAGATGTAAACAATTTGAAAATGTTTGGATCTCCTGCATTGTTACCAGTTTCATAAAATATTTTATACCAGAAAATCTCCTTTTCTTAATAACTTTGTCTAAAACCGAAAATTTATAAAAATTATTACGGTATGATTATTTTTTAATTATTATTTCTTAAAATCAATACTTAAAAGAAAATGAAACCTCTTTTTTCGCAATTTTATGTGAATTACCATTACGAAGATATTTTTTTGATATGTTATCCCCTTTGTTTACATAAATTATCTGAATTTGAGACTTTGGGTATACATACTAAATCCAAAAGCCTTCAAGTATAACTGCTTCAGGTTTGAGGTTGGTGAATTCACCTTCTTCTCTAAATAATCTGGTTACGGATATCCATCAAAGAAGTTGCACACACTGAAAAAAATGTACTCCATACAAGTGACTTTTTATCTTGATTGACGATATCTTGTTTAGATTAATCAAAGTCTTAGTTAAGTTATCATCACGACATGATTGCAGCAATACTAGATCAAATGATTGAACGCTCAAACAAGTTTCTCGATTACCCTTAACATGACATCATTGTAGAAGAGTTAAAAAAGAGACAAGTTAAAAAAAAATACTGTAACAAAGTAAGTTAGTTGTGTCAATCAAGCATTTTGATTACTTCAATAAACATCATTGAAACTTTAATCAAATTACCTTGGTTGGAGCAACTATGTTATGACTTGATTGCTGCAAAAAGGTTTTGTGATAACTCCAATCAAGATCCCGTTTCAAATCTCAATCAAATAAAAGTAGTAGCTGTGATCATTGTGCTTAATAGGCTCAGATGTAAACAAGTTACTTAGTCAATCTAAACAAAATCTTGATTGTGGCAACTACTTTTTTTTTTTCAGTGCAGTTCGTCAATTCATTGAAATACTTTAAGCACGTGGGTTAGGTGCCTGGTCTCGGCAGTGTAGGTATTCACTGATTGAAGATTTTTGTCTTCAGGTCTTGCGGTACCTGTGTGCCGAACTGACTTAGCAAAGGTTTTAAACGCTTATAGAGGTATGAGGAACAGGGTGTAAACTTCACTCTTCCTCCATAGAAAAGGGAGAATCCTCCGACCAGACGGGTGTGTCTGGTGGACAATTGCCCGACGGTCAAGCCTTTTTCGTCTATTAGTGATTGGAATGTTTAGTCTTCTGTACAATCTGTCGGTGCCGTGTGGTGCCGGACGTAAAGAATAGCATCACCCTATTTCTTCCCGTGGGTGTTCGTAAAAGGCAACTAAGGGACTTACTAGAGAATGGGCAGCAGCGTTCTCTATGCATTTTTAACACCATACTACGATCGCCAACCCGCCTGCTAAGCGTGGCGATTATGGCAAACCCCTCCAATTGGGGGAGGCTTATGTCCAGCAGTGGACGTCTTTCGGCTGAAATGATGATGATGATGATGACAATCTGTCGAACATTATGAATGTAGTCAAAATTACATTAGCTTTCGCGTTTTGAGATAAGCAAATACTTGTTTTTATGATAGGTAGGTACCTACTGGCTGCGTCAACGGGTGTTATCAATATATCGATAATATTTGGCAGTCACTATAAACAGTGTCATTTCTCCAATCCAGCAGAAAATGATTACGTATTAGAAAAAGGGACAACGATACTGCAACACCACTATGAATAGACATACCTAACCAAATGCTCTTTTAAATTAGTAAATTTAAATTCAGGCAAATCAATCGTAATGCAAATGAACTACTTACTAACTTAAATTGTCTGTATATTCAAATCAGAACCGTCATTCTTTGACAGTTGTATACCACGGAAAATGGATGTAGTGTGTCAATTTGCTTAACCACGTTGTATGGCAATGCTGATTCTATGGACAAAAAATAGGCCACTTAGTTCTTCGAGATATCGCCAAGCGGTTGGTTCCATGCAGTGCAAGCTTGGACTAATATAGACGTGGGCAAAGTCGCATCAGTGAGGCCCCCTTTCTTTCGTTCCCAAGATCTACCCAATAAATCTATCTTACTAAACATGCTTTGACACGACATACCTACTTATGATAGTAAAAAAATATAAATGCGTGGTGGGAGAATATTGAAAACCAGATTTGAAAAAAAGGTTTTATTTTGTAACATAAGTGATATTTTTTTTTTTACAAAAGTTATGTTCTTCGACTCTTTGCTTTACAGAAGTCCTCTAGTAAGAATTTGTAATTGGTTTATGCAGCTAAATTGTTATTTCAGGTTCAAGAAAGTGACGAGGGTAGCCAATATTTTTTGGTTTTTATTTCATTTAAAAATAAACGGGGATTTAAGTCTGGTGGCATTGCTTTTAAAGAGGCCTCGCGAGGCCCCTTTATGTGCGAGGCCGTGGGCGAGGGCCCACTTCGCCCACGCCTAGCTACGCTACTGCCTCCACGTGACCAGACAATTAATTTTCCGGACTGTATAATAGTTAAAATTTCTCGGTAAAGGTTTAGTTTACTTCATAATTAGATTGCCTTAATAATAACTCAGGTTTCTATTAAACGACTTAAAATATGAGCTTGTTGAAACTAATTTGATAAAATATACAACGCTTTTCTAAAATTACTTAAATTATTCGGTAAATCCAACTAGACAAATGGATTAAGAACGTCTAAAATTATTATGAGGAAAAGGGTATTTATAACGAATGACCCGTGCCACGATGAGTGGTTTATTAACTTCAAACATTTAAATATAGATTTATATATTGTGTGAATATATCTCTCTGTGTGGTCGGTCCCTCATGTCTGAGGATCGTGGTCAGCTTCGGAGTTGCATCTGGGCGGATGATCCACCTCCACCGGTTGCTGTCCAGCGCATCCCCTACCACCGTGTAGAATTTAGAGGACGATGATTCCTTCACCTGATCGGTCCACCGTGTTCAAACTCAAACTCAAAGCATTTATTTCAAATAAACCAATTACAGGTACTTTTGAATTGTCAAGCAAGGGGTCGGTCAGTCAGAAAGATGAAGCTAGTTGCCCATTCCAAAGCGTAGTAGGTTCCTATGGAGAAGAACGGACAAGAAACTCCATGGACACTCTTTTAAAATATTGTTACAAAATATGGGTTACATCATTCATGTTGAAGTTATACATGTGAGAACAATGTAGAAAGACGTGCACGTTAGAAGCGTCCGTAATAGAAACAATTCACAAAAATTAAAATAAGCCGTGGCAGCTAAGAGATGACCAGTCCCAACTGACGGCGCCCGTTCACGAACATGACGCATGGATCAGCACCATTTAGCTCAACCATTTTGAAGGGAACTTAATGATCCAACACACACGCCACCACCAGCGAGACATTTGAGTGAGCATGACATACTCTCAGCCGCCAGGGCACATTCAAGTCAATAAAAGACATATTACCCGGTAAATGGTAGCTCTATAGTACATAGTACTCACGTTGGTGAACGACCGCGCGATCGTTTGCCTTCGGTGTTCCCAACCACATTCAGTTTTTCCAAACTTTCATCGCCTCTGCGTACTATGTGGCCGAAATAGGAGAGAATGGGTTGTTGATATACACATGGTCGACAAGCGAGTTTTTATTCGAAGCTGGGTTAAGATCGATGCATTGGTGCGTTTGGCAGTCCACGGTACTCTCAACTTTCGTCTCCAGCACCACATCTCAAATGCATCAACCCTTTCTCTTTCTCGGGCCAAAATCATCCACGTTTCTACTCCATACAGGAAGATAGGGAATACTATACTAGGGCTCGTATCAATCTGATCTTGGTTTTGATACCAATTCCTCTCTTCTTCCAAATGTTATTTAAACACAGCTACCATCATTTCAGATGTGCGAGCCAAGGTAGGTTTAGTGGTCGACGATGTTAATGCCAGGAATATTGCAGGTGACATTTGATAGCTTCCCGGCTCGATCCACAATCATTACCTTGGTTTTCGCTCTATTCACTGCGAGACCAATGTTGCCACTTTCAAAGAATATTTCCAAAATTGATGAGTAGGTAACGCCCATTGGTGGCTGACGTTGTATGAATTGTATTAGTCGGAAAGAAAATCAGTTCAATTTGATTTTTGGGGGGTTTCATCACTTTTCACTTGAAGTACGAAAAAGGAGGTTCCACTTGTATATTGAGCCTAAGTTTCAATAGGTATAGAGTAATGAGGAACAGGGTATAAAGTTCACTTATCCTCTTTATAAAAGGGAGGATCCTCCGACCGTGTGTGCTGTGCCAGAGTTGCTGATGAGGCTGAGGGTGATGACCAGGCATGCGCATCCGCTGCATGCAGGTGGTCAGGATACCCGCTGAAGCCGTGGGTGCTGACTGGCTGTGTGACTCACCGCTCCAAAGCTTGAAGAAGAGACGATGATGACGTCGTCACGCTGAGGTAATTGCATAAAGGCTGCGATGACGATTACGTCGGGGTTACCAGTATAGAGGTATGAGGAATAGGGTGTGAAGTTCACTCATTCTCTATAGAAAAGGGAGGATCCTCCGACCAGACGGATGTTGTGTGTGTGGGCAACTGCCTGTCGGTTGATTTCGGGATGATTTATGTGATTTCAGGTCTGAAATTAAATGAAATCGCTTATTCTATAAATAGGATATTGAAGTCAGTTTAACAAGTCACATAAAAAAAAAAGTTACATGGAGTCGACATTTCCTATCTGACTATCCTTGACAAGAAATGGCGAAAAAAAATCAGGGGTCAAAGTCTCTTTTAAAGTCCAGACATAATTTTGGTCAGATCATGTAAAGACCATGTAGATCCGTGTCTGAAATGGTCTTTTGAGGAAAGAACCACACAAATTTGAGTGTACATGTCCAGTCAGTGCAAGCATTTGTCAGTAGGTAATCGTGTAGCTCAACTCATGATTTAAGGAGCTCAACGACTCGACAAACAATACCAAAGAAAAAACATTTGGGTAGGCCGCATAAGTACTCAAAATCAGACCATCATTAAAACTAAGAGAAAGAAAAAAAAATTAAAAAAAAAAAAACAAATGAATCACATTGTGCTCACATTCACAATAATTAAAGTCTTGGATGCGTATTTCGCATGTGGCGTTACAGTTGCAGCCACATAGGTACCGACAAGTATTCAAACAAAAGTAGTACCTATTTATATCAAACAATTACAAAAAGTAATAAATAATAATAATAAAAAAATCGGCCAAGTGCGTGTCGGACCACGCACAATGAAGGGTTCCTTAGTTGGGATGAATTTATCCCAAGAACAAACTTAACATTGTAGTTGAGAAACATGCTCTTCTATACAGATTGTATGGGGGAACATGTTTTTCAACTGTACATTTAAGTTGGTTGACTATTACTCGTAAACTTGAAAAGCCTACTAAGCTCTGATAGTTTTCCTTTTAACTTCGTTATATATACTACTATCGTGAATTTTTTCACCTATGCATAACTAACCGTTTAGGTGACGGGGGGGGGGGGACACTTGACTCTAACGAAAATTGGTAATTTAAAGCTTGATAACTCACGAACGGTTTACTTAATCAAAAAACAGTCTTCCCAAACCCCTAATATTTTTGAAATACCTATCCAACGATATCCCATACTATGGGAAGGACGAAAAAAAAAATATCATCCCACTTTACATGTAGGGGAGGTACCCTAAATATTTGTTTTATTTTATTTTATTTATTTTGCCACTTTTTCAGCGTCATTAACGTGTATACTCATGCCAAATTACAACTTTCGAGAACTAATTGTTTTTGAGCTAAACCGCGGACAGACATACAGACGGACATGGCGAAACTATAAGGGTTCCTTGTTGACTACCGAACCCTAAAAAACAATATTAATTAAAAGAAAGTAGCTCTATAACGACGCAAAAACCAAAATAGTTGAGATTCCTAATTTTGAACCAAAACTCAGAAGGATAGATGAAACGTACTATAGAAATCTAAGTAGCTCTCTTCAAATAAGAGCTGTACCCTACCCAATTACTCATAATAAAAATAATAATAAACTACCTGGAAACTAAAGCCTCTTAAACATGAAGAATGTTCCTCCAATACGGCTTGTATTTCGGCCATTCATTTTTTCAAGTGGGGTAAACTATGCCTCACGGTCCCTCCTCACAATATAACGTGAACTACTCGAAAACAAAGTCAACAGCCTTGAGATCAGTTTCGCCATGTATCCTTACATTGTGCAATATTTTGGGGCCCTCCGTTCGTCCCTAAAGGTTGGCTTGTAAGTATAAGTTGCATGGTCGTTCTTATTTTTGTCATATTTCTACCTCTATTTTCGAGTCTATTCAATAAAGTAAGAATAGGGTCAAGAAATGTAATTGTAGTTGTATATTGACGACATCTGCTGACTTTTATCTAAATGCGATAATCCAAATGCGATATTTCCTGTCGTTTAGGGTAAAAGATATTTTTTTCTTTATTTATTTAAAGTCACACAAAGGGCAATGGAGAGGGGCTTGGAGTTTCCCTACATGATCGAATCATAAATGAAGAGATCCGCAGGAGAACCAAGGTAACCGATATAGCTCAAAGAATTGCCAAACTTAAGTGGCAATGGGCAGGGCACATTGCGCGCAGAACAGATGGCCGTTGGGGCCGAAAGGTTCTGGAATGGCGACCGCGTACCGGAAGACGTAGCGTTGGAAGTCCTCCCACAAGGTGGACCGATGACCTTATGAAAACCGCAGGAATCCGCTGGATGTGGAAAGCACAGAACCAGTGGAGGTGGCGGTGCTTGGGGGAGGCCTATGTCCAGCAGTGGACGTCTTTCGGCTAAAATGATGATGATGATTTAAAGAGGGTTTTAATCTAGACAGATTATGCCACCCTCATCGTTACAAATTGACTTTACCTAATACTACTACTACTTAAAATTCCAACGTTATACGTACAACGTTACAACGTTTACGTTATTATACTTAATTCCAATGTTTACGAGCCTGTACATCATCCTTGCTGCTTCCGAAGCAGGAGCAGCAAGGACGCTGTTACATATCCCAGTCTCGCACATATTATTAAATACCACTAACAAATCTCGTCTTTCCGGCTCGTTTCGGACACTCCATGATTATATGATAAACATCTTCAATTAAGTTGTATTCCACACAATTTGGTGACTCAATTTTACCAGTTAAAAATGCAAATTTATTTAAGGGTATGTGTAAAGATATTAATTTCTTAAATGACTTACAAATTCACTTATAGAGAAAACATGAATAGGTTTAAACAATATTATGCGCCATCAAACGTAGCTCAAATAAATATTACTATACCCAAAGTCTCTAATTCAGATAATTTATGTAATCGAAGTAATGTCAAGAAATGTCACTGTCAAAATGACAGGACAGTGGTACAAAATATTTTATCATATTTATTTTTGTAAATAGTCATCGCTAAAATTAAAGTGAATTAATTAATTATAAGAACTATGCAAACAAAATACCGTTGCCAAACAATTTTTTGTGTAGCATGTCGGAGACACGGCATATGATCGTCATAATCAGCCCTTTTAAGTCCAGTGCTAGACGTAGGCCTCCCAAAATCGATTTCCACTCGAAACAGTTTACAGCCGTTTTCTTCCAAAATGTGGCTAGATATGCTACTTACAATATGAATCTATGAATGAGAGTTGTAATATTAGTGTTGTTGAAGATGTAAAAAAATATAAAATGTTTGTATCTCCTGCATTGTTACCAGTATCATACAATATTTTATACCAGAAAATGTCCTTTTTTTAATATTTTTTTTAAACCGAAAATTTATAAAAATTATTACGGTATGATTATTTTTTAATTATTATTTCTTAAAATCAGTACTCAAAAGAAAATGAAACCTCTTTTTTCGTCTTTTTATATGAATTACCATTACGAAGATATTTTTTTGCTATGTTATCCCCTTTGTTTACATAAATTATCTGAATTTGAGACTTTGGGTATAGACGTAGTTACTTATCTTAAAACTAACATTATAACAACACATTCACAATAGTTTTGTTATATTAAACAAAACAAATCAATAATATATATCTATCGTATACATACATACATAAACTCACGCCTTCTTCCCATGGGGTTAGGCAGAAACTATAGAACGCCACCTGCTACGCTCCTTACAAACTCCTTTTGCTTCGTTTTCATTCATACATCTGGTCATACATGCACGCCGGTTGCGAGTGCTACGCACCTGACCTTTCTGAAGAACATCACCAATTAGGTCACTATATGTTCTCCTAGGGCGTCCTCTCCCGGCGTTTCCACTCACATCTGCCTTGTAAATATCTTTTGTAAGGCACCTATCTTTATATATAATCTATATCTTTATAATATAATTCTCTGCGTGTGTATGTGTCTGAAGTCCTTAACGGCTGGACCAATTTTGATGAATTTTGTGTGTATATTTGAGTGTGTCCCTGCAAGTGATCGAGGACTAGGAAACAGGACAACGTCTGTCCGGTTAGCTAGTCTATCTATATATATATAGATACAAAAACCAATTGCCGTGCGTTAGTCTCGCAAAAACTAGAAAATGGCTCGAATAATTGTTTGTGATGAAACTTTGGTAAGTTGTTGTGAGCGTGCCGTAGAAAGTTCCTAAAAAAAATAATAATAAGGCTTCGGAACGCATGCAGCAGGCAGTAACTAGTTTAAAATACATAGAATTCTATTAAAGAGCTAAGCTAGAAATTCGCCCGGTTGAAGGTACTAGGTTTTCATAAAATACAAAGAGATCTCACATAATTTTCGAGCACCTATTATAAAGTTACCCTACTACGTCATTACACCGAATCTCATCACAATTCGTCTTTACACAGTTCCCTACTCGTACAATTTGGCTGTAGGCAATACAAAGCCAAGGGCACACCGTATCGAGGAGAACGGAAATGGAGTCCAGGCGAACGGAAATAGTCCGCCGGTGGGAAGCCGAGAGGCGAACATACAACCTGCGACGAGCAAATAACACTCACGTTAGATCGAACATTTGTGACCTAGGCTTTATTTCCTTGTACGAGCTGAGTGTGAGTTTGGTTAGGTTGATTGTGCCAACTGTTAAAGTCATATTTTTTATTTTTTTATTTGTTATATTTGTGAGCTTTTTGGAATGGTCAATGGTGATTCTTTGTACCAGTATTATCCAATTATATCAGTATTATATAGTATCAGTGTTATTATTCCTAGAGAGGGGTAGAGTTTAAAAAAAAAAAAATAGAGAAGAGAATTCATATTATACAGGGAAGATAAAATATAATAAATATAATACATTCTTACTGAGTGGCGTTCAGATATTGTTGCGTTATTATAATATATTTTTTTTTTACAAATTATGGTATGAAATTCCTTCACTCTTATTTATCTTGGAACAATAGATTTTACATTTTCTTAACATACAACATAGCATTTTAGATATATTATTGTCACGCCACGGACACGCCTCGTTTCGCTCGCTGCTATTAGCCGACTAAATCAAATTACAACAATTGTTTGAATTTGTCTGCAACAATTTGCGCGCGTTACGAGTATCTACCTCTTTATTTATAAAATATCATTGGTATTATCTCGTTAATAAGTTTTAACCCGCGAAATTTTAAACTTGTTACGATTTCTGCAATTTGCAGCTCATTGTCTAAGTGTATGTTGATAAAAGTATGATCGGTAACCGTGACAAATATGCATTAACTTAATTATAATCATTAGTCAGTAATACAGCAACTCCTTAAGTTAGTATAACCCTAAAAGTCATGATTTCATGAAATAGTTATTCAATAGTATAAACTTGGAGAGTTGTACTGGTGATTTTTATGATTGTAATTGTATAAATAAATATTTGATACGGCCGCTAATCATATTTAGATCATTTATGAACTAAAAAGAAAATACAATAGACATAGGTTTTTTTTTATACCTTGCCCCACACTAGGAATCTCTTCTGTATCGTGGGTGCGTTTACAAACATTTAAACTCACATACACAAACAGTCACCCGGAACAACTACTTGTAGGTCATACAATATTTGTTCCGTGCGGGAATCGAATCCGCGACATGCAGCGCAGCAGTCAATCGCTTAACCACTGCGCCAACCGTGTCGTCAAACCGTGTCGTGTCGTCTTTTCATTCATGATTTGGCTTGCTTTACCTTGTTTCTATCTCTTTTATTATGAGGGGCCAATTACTATAGCGTGGCCAATTACTATAGCAGTCACCCTACTTACCTGCAAATTCCAAAAACCGTAATAAATTTTTGAATTCCGCGGGCTTTAAGCTTTTCACTTTAAGCTTCCGTAAATGTCCGTAATAAAACGCAATGTTTAAGGCACCTGTTACACGTAAAGTATTTAATGTGTTCCGCCAATAATAACTAATGTATCGTGGTATTTATTGAACGTGTAACTAGCGTACTGATGAATGTCAATATTTAATCATGGATTTCTCGATTATCACATTCCGAAGGATCGTCAATACGGAATCAAGATGATTCCGTATTGACGATCCTTCGGAATGTGATAAATATTGAACGTCTAATCATTATAGCTGAAAACCTTACGTTATTAAAGTCCCTTCCTGTTGATAAGTAATGCATAGTTGATGCAAATTTTTCTCTTGGGCAATTTTTCTCTCAAGCTTTTCTCATCACTGTACCTTGCTTTGTTAAAAATGGTGTTACCATTGTTAGAAGTTCTTCAAAGCAAATATCGGGCATTCGAAAATAATTCTCGTAATCATCCATTTCGCCATGTAATTTCATTTTGGCCATTAAATTCAAATGGGTGTACCTTTCTCTTTGTAGGTACCAGTTTTTTGATCACCGTGTTCTTTTAACTTTTTTTTTTTAAACCAATTGCAAAAATAATAGCCACACAAGCTTTAATTTTTAGCTGTATGTCCATTTTAACGTGTATTCAGCAAGAAACCGGACTAAATACTGACGTAATAAATATTGAACATGTGTCTGGTGTATTAATCCATCAATAAACACAGACGTCTACCAATAAATACTGAACAGACGAATCGCAGTAAATACTTTACGTGTAACCGGTGCCTTAAATGATACCTTCAGATTAAGATTTATAACTGCCAATTTCATTCTTATAACATCAGTATTTATCCAAATCAATCATAAAAACACCAACACAGACATAAGCTATCTGGTTCATAAAAAACAAAACAATAAAGCTCACAATCTGCACTCACAGCCTCAGCTTGTTTAAAAAGCGTGAAATAATTCAAAAGCGAGAGATTCTCGTTAAAATGCAGCTTGAATTTACTAACCGCGGAGTTCACTTTATCACCTCAGCTGTTCACTTTATAGCAGAGATCCGCGTTTCCATAAACTTGCTGTACCTACATAAACGCGCACTTTCGCTGACATGGAAAGTAGTTTACAGGCAGTCTTCACCTTACAGACTCTGTTTATCTCTTTAACTGCCAGATATGGCCCACTAATCTTAAGAATAAAACTTTATTCGCCATTTTTAGGGGACGACGGTTTATGACAACACTTTGTAGACGGAATTAAAGATTAAATGGTTAATGAGTTGTTTGTGAGGGCGTTTGAAAGTTTTTAACGTATTTTCGGTTCGATAGTTAGCTTGATTTTATTTGGTCAGTCACCGGTCTGGCTAATTAAAAGGATAGTTGACCTATGTAAAGCTTTCGATAGGTTTGATTAATGTAAACAGTTAACTTAAAAACCAGCCATGTGCGTGCCGGACCACGCATAATGAAGGATTCCGTAGTTGGGATGAATTTATCCCTAGAACAATCTTAACATTGTACATGTTTTTCAACTGTAAATGTAAGTTGGTTGACATATACTCGGTAACTTGTATAGTTTTCATTTTAACTTCGTTATACCTATATGGAATTTATTCCAAGAACAAACTTAACATTGTAGATGAAAAACAAGTTCTCCCCTACATTCCAACTGCAAATGTAAGTTTATACGCACAGTATTGAGAGATTTACCATGTTATTTTAAGACCATAGACTTCTTCTATGTAGGTAGGTAATCTATAAGTATGGAAATTTTTGCTGATATTTTTTTTTTTCAAAATTTTAAGGTCAGTACTTTCGGAGATAAGAGGGGGATGGTCAATTTTCATCTATTTTCTTAATGACTTTAAAAGTATTTAAAATAAAATTATAAAAAATATATACCTGAAATCCTTACAAATAAGCCCTTTCATTTGATATGTCACACGGTACAGTTTGCAATTTTTTTTTTTTCATTTCCTAGTTTGCCCCTAAAAGTGAACTCCATATTCAAAATTCATTTGTTTACGTTACACATCCGTGTTTGGATGACAGAAATTCATTTTTGTACCACATTCCAACTTAATTGGTCTAGTAGATTCGGATAAAATTGGCTGTGACAGACGGACAGACAGACACGAGTGACCCTACAAGGGTTCCGTTTTTTCATTTTGAGGTACGGAACCCTAAATATACTGGCGTATAATAATAATGTGCTACAACCCCAACTTTCTTTCGTACCGTAATACAATCTATGCGCCCCCTCTGTCTTATTCTTCCATATTTTAATAACAAATACCTCTAACTAACTCGTATGACTTTATCATGAACCACCTGATATAAACATATTGTAACACTTACTACATACCACGAAGGAACTCAGTGATCGCAGTTTTTAAGTCACTTGGAGCCATACCTCACCTGGATGCCATCGCGGTGTAGCCAGGTCGCGTCGCTAACAAAATGTATGATTGGTTACGACCAAGCGGACGCCAGGTGAGCCACCCACCAGATAGCTCTACACGTTTGGTTGGCAGCGCGACCTGGCGAAGTCGTCATGGTAGCGTCCCGGTGAGGTAGGGCCCTTAAGGCGCCGATAACCGGCTTTTAATGATTTTATACTGAAGATCACGTCGAAACGAGTACTGTTAATGATTTGGAAAAAATATATGTAAAATTAGAGCATTTTCTTAATAACTTAATAAATGAATATTTTAGATTATGTTTATATTACATAGTGAAATTAATTTCTAAATTTATGTCTAACGCGGACAAAAAACTGCGAATCACGCAAAATCTATCAAGCGTATTTTTCTGAAACTTCCCCTTTTTAAAGATAAGTTTTATTAAAATACCTTTTGTTTTATGTATAATAAGTTAAAAATGCATCTTATTTGGGACAACGCTCCTGGATGGGAGAGTCTTATTACTGGCTGGACGTACGACGCGTTGCGTGAGTTCAGTACAGAACACGCAAGCTAACCACTCAAGGTTACTGGCATATATCTACGTCTTAACGTGAACGAGTCTCAGTCACGGTTGCGTTCACTCAGAACACTTGAAAACACAATGTTCCAATGTCGGCTTAACGATTCCTCGCTCGACTGTCTCCCATTAAAAGTTCTATAGCAGAAACAAATGGGGAATGAAAATCTCGTTTTGCCCTCTCATTTCTCGCTCATCTTCTTATGTAACCTCACCCCAATCTTCCGATATAAGCAATATCAGACCGTTTACGTTCCCCTGTCGACAAAAAAACTCTTATTGTACAATAAAAATGTTATGAGGTAACTCTATTCAATGAACTCTTCTGTTATTGAAATCGGCAACGTTTCGCTGAAAGTAGCCTTTCTTATGGAGCGAGGATAATAAACAGTGGTTTTGTCTGTATCGTACCCTTTTGTTAGAGACTGTATCGTAGGATTTGGTCTGATTGCTTTTTTTTTCCAAATCATCTACAATGCGGTTGTGGTGTAGATTTTGGTGTTCATTAGCGATGAACTTAATATTAGAGATAGCTCTAATTTCACGTTTTTGTAATTTGTGAAGATATTAGTAGGTACAACAATCGAGTTCAAATTAAACAGGTGATGTAAAGACGTTCAGAAATGTACATCAAACCACTGTATTTTGAATGACCTAAGTCGCGAAGACTCGAATTGTTCTACAATACTCTATTCCAACAAACTTATTCGCTCATGGTTAAGAATGATTATTTACTACGCTTAATATTATCTCACTTTCAACGTTCATATTTTATGAAAAGCCAGTAAGTACCTCACGTTCCATCAATACCGGAACACCAATAAGCTAAAACCGAAAAGCGCCGAACACAACAGTATCGTCAAGTATCGATGCAATTCCCGAAAGGATGTGTACCTCTATTTCCCCGTCGGTGGGCGAAGTCAATATGTCGTCGGAGATGAGTTATTTTTCCATAATTCCGACTTGGCGGCTCCGACGGTCGGGCGCCGGAGCCCCGAGAATTCCCAAATAAATAATAAATACGTCAACCCACATAAGCAGACATGTGCCTCACAGAGCAATGCAAACTCCGCCATATTTGTTTTTCGAATTTAATATGCAGTGGCTTAGTTGCCTCTAAAGTAGCTTCTCCTAAAGATAGCGTTTATTTTATACTAAAATGGGATTTAATTTAATAGTTAAGTGGGTTTTAAAATATGTGATTAGTTCAAACAAAGTGCAAATGCACATCATGTTAATACTCTCAGGAATTGCAGTCGAGGGCGATACATAACTAATTTAATTGTATTAAGTGCTGTCAGCGTTGAAATGGCTGTGTATTAAGTAACTTTTAACGAGAATTAAAACAAAACACAAACAGTGAAATCAAATAAAAATAACTTCAAATAATATTGGGCATCAGTTCTGATCGTGACGTGCTCTGTGCAACTGTTGTTTATAGGAGCTCAAGGGATACCATACCACGGAATAACTTCCGACGAACTAGTTGCACCCTCCTCGTTCCATACGTTCTACAGGGACTTATACTCTGCTCAAAAACTTTCACATTTTAAGACATTATTTAGTTTCCATGTGGCACCCTAAGGACTTTGCTGGTAAATTATTAAATTTACCAAACTTCAACGTTAAATATTAAAGTGCTTGACTTGACTTTTGTCGGATTCAATTGAAAGTTTTGTCTCAATTTTGATTTTGATTTTTCTTTACGTTTTCGAGCGAATTTATCATATATCGCGTTGACCACTTCATATTTATAAGGTTGATGCATTAAAGTACCTAGAGTAATTAATGCCTGTATTATTTTGAGCGCAATTTTCCGATATTCGACCAGTACGTTCGACTCACTGACGCGAAAAAGCTCTTTAAATTTTTAACAAAATGCTTAAATTACTCGCCACCGTAAAATAATTTGGCAGACACATCATCGTTTAACGATATACACTAGGTTTTAAAAATACATAATTAAGGTCATCGTTAATTTTGTAGCTCGTTCCAAAAAGTTTAAAAGCAAATTAACTTTTGTAATAAGAACCACTATACCGACCCACTTATCATACACACTCACTACGAATTTGTAATCAGATAACAAAGGTGAATTTTCACCAATAGATACATAAAGCCCATATATGGCGTTGCATGCCGATGGGCCAACGTCCACGTGGTCAGGCCAAAGCCCCATTGTGCCGCTAAGCTGCTATATCCGGCTAATGGGCGCTGCCCTTTGTGATTCGGTTTTCATTTCTATTGCAGCATCCGACGCACATGCTGCGCTAAATAATACGGGCTGTTTCTCTGCCTTTCGTTGTTCTGCACTGTTTTGATTATAGGTGTGGCTGGTTGTTGTAATGAGGAGTTATTGTTGTCTGATTTATGCTGTACTATTTGTTTTTTCAAGTTGAGTTTTGTCTTGTTTTGTTTTGTCGGGTTTTTTACCAGCTTCGTTATGGATTTAAAAAATGAGGCATTAAATAAGATTAGCACTCTTAGCTTTATCAAAATTTGGCCATGTCGGTATAAAAAGGCCACTAAAATCCAGCAAACGAACTAAACCAACAGGACATAAATACAAGAGCGGCGACTAATGACCTGAGATCTGACCTACATAGCACAAAGAGCAATTTCTCTCAGTCGAGTTTCACCGGCAATGTACAAATTACAGCGTCCCATTTGGCTGTAATTCGGGTTTTGTCCGACTACCCTCATAGGCGCACGCTACAATTTACACCGGACGCGGCCAGTCGTGAACGAGCTGTCGTCACGGCGCCACGTGTATTTTACTGCAGCCTGCGTTTTATATGGCATTATTTATCCTACTTGCCGGTTAACAGATAGTTGGACGTTGGCTGCATGCTCAGTGCTCACATGTTCTGTAGTAAATGAGGCATAGACTCATATCATAGATTGTAATAAAAAAAAATGCAAACTGTATTTTTTTAAGTGATTTTAACGTGCAATGCAGTCTTTAAATATCGTTAACAGTAATTCAAGTTTTAAGAAATGTTAACGCATTAATCGTGGTTTATAATAAAGCTTTAGTCAAAACAGAACTTTTCAAATAACATTCCATAATCTTCTCAAAATCCTCAGCGATAATTAGGTAACATTTTAATAACACCGAAGTATCAAACAATAAACAAATGAGGGTTGTTTCTTAAAAAGGAGATTTCATTTTTATGTTGAGACGTCTATCTGACGAGCTGAGCGACGAGGCGAGCGAATTAAAGATTGTCAACAGATTTATTACTCGGTCCGGTGAACTCCCCCCACAGGGAGATAATATTACTTACCTATTTATTCTGTTCGTACGATTCTAGCCTGTCTTGTTATATTTTTGGGGGATCTGCCAATTAGATAGGAAGTTTATTAGGTACATCATGATTTTTAGGGTGAGTTCCAGTGCATGACTTGAAACAGCCTTATCGTACGCAACTTTGATATTGGCTTAAAAATGAAGAGTATAAATGTCTATCTAAGTATATCATGTAACACTAACCTAGTCAATTTATTCTCATCAAATACCTACATAATAGGTAACTTCTCCTCATAGAAATCAATAGCAAATACTCAAAAATTAATACGACGAAGTAAGTCAACTAGACACAGTATGTTTGTCGGTCGTGTGCGCCACTAATAGGGTATTATGAACTTCGGCTAAGAACTCATGGGCTGAAGGGTGCTAGAGGGAAGGCGCGGGGGTGAGGCGGGGGCGCAGGGCGAGGGTGCGGGAGGTATTTGAGGTATCTCCTCCGCAGTAGGCAACGGGGGCGAGATTACAGATGGCAAGATAAGCCTCGAATTAGATACAACGAATTTTGTATGATGTTGTAAAGGTATTAACCGTCTTGCGTATCCTTGCTTTGAGAATTAAATATTAGGTTTATTTTACAAAAACCTTTTAAGCGGGCATTATGGTATTATTGCATCTATATTCGGTTTTCACGTAGTTAAAATTGTGATTAATTAATAATTACATGAAAATGTTCGGCGTTGCGTTTTGGCGGAACGTTGTTGTAGAAAAGTTTCCGGAATGAGAACACGGCCTCGGGGAATGAATGAGCTTGGTTTTTTTTTTGTACTTACATCTGTTGTTAAGAGCCCTATTAAGGAATATATTAACGTTATTTACCTAATCTTTCCCGTAATACAATATAAGAGGCATATACGAAAATGGGCGAAATTCTGAAACATCTATTGCAGAGCCGAATCAGGTTACAACTAGGACATAATCATTTTTATATATAATTCTTCTGTACGTGTGTTTATCCTACAACCTAACTCCTCCTAAACAGCTGGACCGATTGAGATGAAATTTTGTGTGTATATTTCAATGGGTTCCTGGATGGTTTAAAAACACAATTGGATCGTTCAAACAGGACGACTCCAGTCGGGTCCGCTAGTAGATGATAATATTCTTATATTATCAATGTGTTTTTTTTTTTAATAATAAACAAGTGATATGCAGGATAAAGACTCCTACATACAGGCGCGACCCGCGACGCGAGACAAAAACACCGCGTGCCGTACGACGAGCGGTCTCTTTGTGTCGCGTCGCATGTCGCGCCTGTTTCTAGGAGCCTTAACACCAAGAAAAACGTCGGAATCCGAAGATTGCCTAACAGCATTTCAAATTTTTCACACCCCTCCTTCGTAAATACACCAAAGTATTCCAATTCCAAAAAAAGACAAGATTACAAAGCGCTTTTCCTCCGAAATACGCATTCACAATAAGTCACTTAACATTTAATTAGGCAAGCTAAAATTGCCGCGGCGCGCAAACAACTGAATTATAAAAGGCAAAACGGATACCTATATACCTTACCTTCAAGAGAAAGAACATCGGAGGCTTAGAGGGAGCATCTTGCCGGAGCCCGGAGGCTGCATCCAAACACAAAAACACCCCAGAGCTGTTCTTAAATCTCAATTAAGGTTAAAACCGTGTCTCGGGCGCACGTACACTGAATTAAATTAATGGCCTCACATATTGCAGTGCTGTGGCGCTCCCGATTAATTGCGTATTTTTTTGGTCTTCTTTTGTTTTCAGGTTAAATGTTTTATTAGAGACTTGTTTATTTATAGGTGGGATAGAGAATTGCTCTTTGTATTAATTATTGGGATTACTGGCTTTACGATACGTTTGTTTATAGAGATTGTAAGGATTTTAATCAGTCCCGTTAGAATTAAACTCTTAAAACTTTAGACATCAAATTCAAACTCAAACCATTTATTTCAATTAAACAATTTACAGGCACTTTTGAATTGTCAAGGAGTCGGTAAGTAAGAAAAATGCACCTACATACCCATTCCAAAGCGTAGTAGGTACCTATGGAGAAGAACGGGCAAGAAACTCCATGGACACTCTTTTAAATTAAATTGTTACAAGAATAATTATTAGTTACATCATAATGTTGAATTTATATCGAAATGTGAGAACGATGTAAAAATAAAAAATAAAAACGTAATAAAAACACCTTAAAAGCGTCCAGAGTAAAAACAAACAAATCATAAATAAAAAAATATAAGCCGTGGCAGCTAAGAGATGACCAGTCCCAACTGACGCCGCCCGTTCACGAACATGACGCATGGATTAGCACCATTCAGCGAGACATCTGAGTGAGCATGACATACTCTCAGCCGCCAGAGCACATTCAAGTCAATAAAAGACATATTAACCGGTCAATGGTAGCTCTATAATACAAAGGAGATTGAGTTTATACAATGCAAAGATAGTCTTACAATCTTCAGCAGCTCCAACATTATTTTAAAATGTTAATCAATTAGTTGTGGTTGTGGAGCAGGACCAGCATTCAGCCAAGCATTTTTATCAGCGATGTAATCCCCCAACTTATAATATGCCTGCCTGCATAGTGTGCGTTTTGTACAAGATTTAAATTTAGTCTCATTCAGTTGAAGTATGTGGGGAGGAATTTTATTGTATCATTTTAAACAGTACCCCATGAAAGATGAGTCTACTTTAGCCAGTCTGAAACCTGGTTGAACATCAAGACTAATACACGTGTAGCTTCATGAGACGTTATTATTGAAGAAGTAGTTATCTAATAACATGTAAATAGGTACCTACAGTTAGACAGGTAGGTAACATGCATGGTGGAGGCGCCGTCGTGGAGCGCCGCTAAATAATGTTGGCAACTCCACCGCTGACATTACACGAAAATGACTTTATAACGCAATATTGTGTAACAACAACCTCGCAAACTTAAACTATTTACCTAGTGAACAAGTTTCGCGTTCCGTCCGGATGCCTGGAGCGTGTTCTCTACATTAAAACACGGGATAATCTGTATGCTGTGCGTCGTATTTTCGCCAAATCTGGCGTTGCCATGACGACGGCCCTTGAAGTAAAACTCCACAGTGAAGAGTCAAAGCGTAAGGCGAAATAATGACGCGACGAGATATGGCAGCTGAGTACGTGAGTACACTATATAACGCGTTTACTCTACTCTAAAAATATCTTTTTCGGAGTACGAGTATCAGCCTTTGTGTGTTTGTTTATGGAATCCGATCTTGGGGTTGTAAAGTTGGATCAGTGAGACAGGATCCAAATAAATATAAATATATATCTTAACGAAAGATATTACTTTCTATTTTTGAAATCCGCTCAGTTACAAAAATCTATTCTATACATAAAAATAAATCTTTATACAGGATGGGTAAAAAATCGTGGATCAAACGAAACAGGGCGATAGTTATATACTTGCTGTAAAAAATATCTAAAATATAAAGTAGTATAAAGATTTGTTTTTATGTATAGACTCGTACTCGACTTTTTATGTGTAGTCGACTTACAGACTCATTTTAGACTCCTTAGGTTATATGAGGTCTCTGCGGGTTTTACCTATGTACACCTATAGCAAGTTAGACCCTAACTAGCTATCTGATATCTCTACGACATAATTAGTAATTGGACAATACTCCAAACCCTATTAGGCTACACAGTCACCTTATCCTGTTATGACGTCACAATTAGGGTACTGTTATCCAATTTCGTCTTTAATCTGAAATTTCAGTAGTTTTAGGCTTTCCTCCTAACTTGTGACGACAAAAATAGTCGTACTATTCAAAATGGAGCTTACTTAAAGAAAAGTCAGAAAGAAGAAAGAAAATACGTTTATTTAGGATATTCCTCGAAGCGCACCAACTTTGAAACGCACCAAAAGTATTCCTCGAAAAGCACCATTCAGCTGCGTTAGGTGGCGTATCATCAATAAGGCACAACTAAGCATGATTAATACATTGAATTCTTAACAGTTAAAACTAGTAGTGTTATAGGTAAGATACGAGTATAGGACAATTTTAAGACTTCTTTCGATATAGTGAACTAGCTTTTGTCCGCGGCTCCACACGCGTGGTTGTCGGTTATCGCGTAAAAAAGTAGCCTATGTCCTTCTCCATATCCCAGGCTATATCTCTGCCAAATTTCATGACGATCTATTTAGTGGTTTAGGCGTGAAAACGTAACATCCATTCAGACAGACAGACAGAGATATTTTCACATTTAAAATATTAGTATGGATAATAACGAATCTCTTTGTGTTTAATCGTTGGTGCAAAACTTAGTGAGATCGATTAGGTGCATATTTTCTGTTCATTTCTGTCACCCTGGTACTTTTTAAAACAACAAATGATTCTATATCAAAACCTGTATTTTTTTTTAATGATTGAGCTAAGTAGTAAGTCGCTTAAGCACCTAGTTCCAGTTAATTTTTGCTTTCCTGGTAGTTTTAATAAATTAACAATAAGAACCGTTGAATTTTAAAACGTCTATCGATATAATTCATGAATCCTTCATGCTCTTCTCTATGTTTCATCGTTGGTGCGTTTCGAGGAATAAACAATAATAATTTTATTTTGTTTTGGTACGTTTCGAGGAATACTTTTCGTGCGCTTCTTTTGGTCCGTTTCAAAGTTGGTGCGCTTCGAGGAATACCCCGTTTATTTGCGTAAAACATGTCGCAAAGAAAAAATACAAACACTAGAAAGAACAAGTTGGGGGAAAATATGCGTCACATCCACGCAAATCAGCCATCGCTCAGCATAATGCTGCGGCCCTATGCGAGAGAGCCCCAGCGATAGTTTTCAGCGACAGCCGGGCGGCGTTGACGTGATGACGTCGACTGGTGCAGCATACCTACAATGAGACATACTTTATTTATCACGGCACGATTATCTATCGATCGTGATTTTTTCATAGAATTGTATCGGTCACCTGACTTATGAGTACTGTTCTCATAAGATAAGTCAGGTGACCGATACAATTCTTATACACCTTTCTCACAAGTTGGAAGATAAATCGTTAGAAGTCATTTCTAGCTGTTGCTGTAATAACCCAATTTTTTTTGGAAAACCGGCCAAGTGCGTGTCGGTACCACGCACAATGAAGGGTTCTGTAGTTGATTCTCCAACTGCAAATTTAAGTTTGTAAACGCAAAAACGATTTTTTTATGTGATAAAACTACAAATTAACAATTTTCGGACTTTTTCCTTTACTTGTGCTGTGAGACCTTGCTTTTTGCTAAATTTCATGATTCTAGGTCAACGGGAAGTACTCTATAGGTTTTGATTTACTTGCGAATATCGCATAAATGGCTGTATCTTTTTATTGCGTTGACTTAGAAGCTTGATTTTTTCAGAGCTCCAAGAGAGCATAAACTTTCGTATTTGATATTAATTTCAACTTAATATCTCCACGTGTTCCTGAGAAAAAGGTTCTTGATAGACTGACAGACGGACAACGAAGTGATCCTACAAGGGTTCCGTTTTTTCCTTTTGAGGTACGGAACCCTAAAAATGACTATCGTACTGTATAAATTATCGCAGACGACAGATAATCGTGTCGTGAAAAAACAAGATGATTAGGTATCTATCGTTACGTCAATGTGCGAACACTCGTTTACTGTCCACATATATTATGACATACGACGTGATTATTACTCGGGAACACTAATTACATAGTAACAACTATTAGTTACTATTCAATCTATCACATATACATACCTATATAGGAGGTGATGCCTGGTCTGCATTGCGATGCGGTCACCACACATTCCTGGGCATATTATTATTGATATGTCCGATATTGGGAGCTTCATTAGTGACGGCAATCTGTTTGTATCCTGTTTATATTTATGTATGTTTAAGTTTTGTGGAATGGTCATTATAGCTGTAAAATGTATTGGAGCAGGTATGTGATCTATGACTTAATAAAAAGTCTTGTCATAATCCTAGATTTGATTCGGTTGTGCGAGCTGTGAATTTTTTCACATATCCAAGTACAAGTGTCAGTTGGGAGCTAAATGGTTATTTAGCTCCCAGCTCACACTTGACTCTAATAAAAATTAGCACTTCAAAACTTAATATTACGCAAACGGATCCCTGAACCGAAAAATGATTTTCACAAACCCGCAATATTTTTGAACAGGCCGTTCAAAAATATTGCGGGTTTGTGAAAACCATTTTTCCACGATACCCCACATCACAGGATAGACAAGAAAAAAAATATCATCCCCACTTTACATGTAGAGGAGGTACCCCAAAAAAAAAATTTCAAGATTTTATTTTTTGTCGGCGTGATTAATATTGTATACCCATACCAAATTACAGCTTTCCAGTACTAAGAGTCTCTGAGCTAAGCCGCGGACAGACAGACAGACAGACAGACAGACGGACATGGCGAAACTATAAGGGTTCCTTGTTTACTATGGAACCTTAAAAAAAACTATACTACATAAATAAACCGTATTCGGTAAACGAAAACAAAAACACCCATCAAAATAACCGTTAATAAAATTAAAACTGACGGGCAGTCACACAAGTGATTGCGATCACATCACTACACTAGTGTCATAAGGAACGAGGGGACAACTCTATTATTTTTAACGAGCAAATAAATATTCGGCATTCGTTTACATTTTCATAACGAATGGGCGCATTTTAAAAGCCTTATTACTGGGTGTCACGCCTTGACGTACGACGTACGGTTTCCCGATAATAGCTTATCGATTTTTCAGTTTTTCGAGAAATTAATACATCTTCTGTGTCTTTTAATTTAAGAGTCAGCCTACTCGGGTTTTTATATCAGTTAAAGTTCAAAACTTTAAATGATATGTCTGTGTTTCCGAACGCATACAACCCTAATCTATTCAAAGTGAGAGTGAACAGGCTTCTTCTGGGTAAGCTCACTCCATCGTAGACTTTGTCTCTGTCACCCAGACCTAGACCAAAGTCAAGAGCAAACCCATAGTAAAATAAAATAAAATAAATATAGGTAGTGAAAGTTTAGTTGTCTGTTATATTACAAATATATAATAGTATATTTTGTATCGAGGGACTAAACGAAGCCATAATATACCAGAGGTGGTTTAACCGTGGTGAAACCGAGGGTATATTAAGTTGGCGTTTACTCTCGAGGTGCAAACTGTACTTTTCACTTTGAGTGCGAGAAAAATAGGTAATTTAGTACAAAAACATTTAATAAATATTATTCCTTCAGTCCACAAAACTTTCGTAAGTTTTTAGGTAAATCTTCCGCAATTTTGGCGGCAAAAGATTATCTATTACCTATGTCTTTTGCTCTTTGCTCACCGTCAAACTCTTCACTTTCACTGGACATTCTTAATAAATTTATTTAAAACCGAACAAAACACTCGACAAAAATTCTGAAATTTTCGCGGTCAGTTTTTCTTCTAAACCAGTCACAGATTATCAATTTAAAACGCATGGCGCCATCTTCTTTGCGGAAAAACCATGGAAGTAAAAAAAAAACTCTCAAAATTTTCGCAATGAAGATGGTCCACCTGGCTGTTTGAGTTTGTCTATGTCACACGAAGGACATTAAAAAACTAATTACTTTTTACTCCCTAGAGACTAAAGTGGTCACTTTAGTCCCGCTTCGTAGGGCTATATTGGCGTACTTTTAGAGCATGAGAAGTGAAAAATAAATAATAGTACTTTGTCCAGTACTCTTTCATTCAATACGTCAAACAAATTAAATAGCTCATCGAATTAATCATCATTCATTTTCATTATTTATACAAAAACAAATGACGCCCGTTAAATAAGTATGAGTTTTCCATTAACTACGAACGAATTCTCCAATAACTTGCTCTGGATCAATATGCTATTTACTTTTTTAACTACTAATTGAATTGGGCTCGTACTTATACAGTCCCGTTCAAATTAATTAACTCGTTGAACAGGGAGCCACTCGCAATACGGCCGCATTCACTTTTATAGGTGATAAAAATCTTCTTCTCTAAATACTCCATATCTTCCACAATAATGCTCCTTAAATTTTATTTGACAAACATTAAAATATGTAGTGATTGTTCGGGGTTTATTAGCAGCGTTTTATTACTCGCCTCCGTCGCACATACACGGGAGAGAAAGCCCTGCACAGATACTGTTGCTTGTGACAATAAATAAGACGTAAAATTTTATTTTACAACGGTAAACGAAAGAAGCTAACGAAATTACATTCAATTACGGCTGTGTGCCCGCGGCATTCCACAGTCGCAATAAAGGCCGCAAAGTAACGTTCCTCGCGTAAATTTTTCGGACATAAAACTCTGTAAAAGTGAAGTTAGTGAGATGTAGAGCGACAATAAATGTTTATAGAGGTTGGAGCGACCGCGCGTGCCCACACCGCCGCGCCGCGCCGCGTCGCGTCTTAGGCTACGGACAAGAAGTCAGTGGACGCGAGGTCGCAGTGGCGGCGGCGCGGGGAGCGGCGCGTTTCAATGCATAGGGCCGAAACACATAACCGCGGTGCGGCGCCGCGCCGCTAAAATTGGCAGTGGCGTCAGCGCCGATATTAGCGGCGCGGCGCTTTGTCGTATATTTAAAACAGAGTAATGTCTTCTTAATAACAAATAAGTTTCTTACGACGATCCATGGCAGAGACACATGTATCCACAATCAAAAATCACGAGAAACTGGTTACCCTACCATACGACAATAAAACGCTCTTTTTTGCGACGCCGCAACGCCGCAACGCAAACTGCCGATTTTAGCGTTGCGGCGTCGCAACGTGGTTATGTGTTTCGGCAAATAGATTGATTTATGGAACTGGCCTCGAAGGCAGCGGCGCAGTGAGCGGGGCGTACAAGCGATGCGCACCAGTCTAGCGGTGCCCGCGCGTCTGCATTGACGTAGTGTTTCCTTGCCCGGTTGTAGGAATTCACATCTTCTTTTGCCTACAACAAATTTAACGAAATTTGTATCAAAAAGATGTTGTCGTCACTGTTTAGCGTTCATTTCGCGAATAAAGACACTAATTTCTCATAACACAACGCTACGTCGCTCTAGCGCCGCGCGATCTGCCCGCTCGCTTCGAGACCGGGTCTGCGTAGCCGCGTCACTCTCCGCTCCGCCGCCGCCGCCGCCCCGTGCCCGCTGATTTCGTTTCCGTAGCCTTACCGAGTCACCGCGACTCTCCTCGCCCCCACTCAATTAAGTTTCGGCAGAAGAAAAATAAAAATTCACCGTAGCAAAGGTTCTTCATTCGCAGAGCAAACACGAATGAGGCAAATTAAGTGAGCAAAATAACGTGCCCTTAAATTAGGTCACGCAACCAAAGTGAGACTTGGAGGGCCCTTGCATCTTGCTATAGAATGAAGTATCGCGCCGCACCGCACAGCGCTGCCGTTAATATAATCAAATTTTTAATTTTTAACTTTTTTTCATTTCTTTGATATTCTCGGAAAGCTTTTCTTTGTGCGTAATTCAGTTAAACGAAGAAATGTGAAGCTTTTAGTTAGTTTGGAAATAAACTCAGCAATTTTCTTCTTTATTTATTTTTACAGTTTTCTGGTCGGCTGAGCGCTTAATTGTCAGTTTTCCGCTGTGCGAGATATATTAATGGGAATGGGAAATTTAATTTTTCTACCTAAATACCCGGTATTTTGAAAACTTCTGGGAAAATTGGAAATATATGATATCGAATTGATTCTTTGAATTTTTAAATTAGTTAGTGTTGTAGTACACGATTACTTAGCTTAGTTTGATTTTTATTACTACATATTATTTTAAACGATTCATTACCATTGTAAATAACCCATTGTTAAATGCCTACTGGGCCCCAATTCATGAAAAAGAGTATAAAATAGATTTCCTTTCAATAAAACGGAATGGCCACAGATTTACACTCGTAGTGTTTTAGTTAAAGCACTTTTATGGGTCTCTGAATAAGGGGGCCGGTATCCCATCGTAGGTACACCATAGACCCCCATTCTTTTATACGTGTTACTGTTTTTTTATGTACCGACTTACACCATCAAGATTGCCTATTCTCGATTTTTTAACACGTCTTTTGATATACAGGGCGATTCGCTAGAAGGCGAAGGGGATAATTTTTCAATTAGTTATAGTTGAATTAACTATAATTTAGCAGCCTTTAGCAAAATATTTATTTGAAAATCGGAGGACTGTATGTAGGCTTTCTATTCACCTATATTTTTCACATTATTATTCACAATTTACACATTTATTTTCATAACAGAACAGTATAAAATTGAACCATTTTTTTAGGCTTCTACAGACTGTCGCCATTTATAATTAACACCACACCCTGTCAACAGGAGGTATCGGTCGATAATCACATCAAGCTTGTGTACCGGGCGCGATAATTAGATGACATGAATTAGGGAAATATACGTCTTAACATGGTAGGGTGGATAGATGAGATGTTCGTGTAATCTGAGTTAATATACGAAAATTGTTTCAGGAAAATAGGTACGAAAATGCAGTAGCTGTTTCAACTTGTACGAATGTTGCATTACTGAAAAAAAATCCTCATAACGACCTATTTAAAAGAGTCAGAAGAAAATGTTGCTTCAAAGATTTCTATGTGTAATTAAATCTTGTTTAATTTGCGAAAATACTTTCAGTAAAGTATGAAAATGCCTACTTCAAATTTTATGAAGGGTGTAATACAAAAAAAAAAAAAAACATTCTCAAACTCGGAATTATTTATTTATTTATTGAAACTTCATGTACAATAGTGGTACATAGGCGGACTTAATGCCACAATGCATTCTCTGCCAGTCAACCTTTGGGTTAAATATAAAAACAGTGGTAGGGTACAAAAATAATGACAAAAATACTAACTTCTTGATTAAGAGAATTTATATAGTTTTATTGATACTAATACACATATACAAATAAAATAAACTAATAGATATTTTAACAATTATCTCCCATATTATGTCAAAGATTGTCATAATATGTCATTAAAATCTTAGTGTGTAACATTTATAAAAAAAAACTTAATTATAAGCTTCACGGCTTCAACCAAAACTTCCAAAATTACGTCACAGCAAAGTAAAACAAAATCCGCGGATTAATCCGCAGACACATAATTCACGTTTATCTCGGTAGCCGAAATTACCCACTAACATAACCAATTTTCTTACCTTTGACAAAATCACGGCCCTTACCTATTACGTAACATTACCCAAAGGGCGCACGCGGCGCGAATACGGCGCTAAACACATGTTGAGCCATTCATGCGTTTTTGAGTCATATTAATAAGTGCTAGGGTGTATTTTACGGTGGTGGGTAACGCCGGCAAAAGGCGAACGTCGAACGATGTATAAGACACTCTGTGAGGGCGACGGTAGGCCTATAATGGGTCCTTGCTAGGAGGGCTTCGGGACCGCATGTGTTCGTGCCTGCGGTCCCCGCTTCTGAGGAACAAATTAGAAAATCTTTTGGAGAATAATTTAAGGAGTAGGCCCGCGGTTGCCGAGTTAACTTTGTTTCGCGAGCTATAGGGCGATCAAAGCTGTACAAGTGTTAATTTGAAGTCGCAATTGGACGAAAAATACTCGAGAAAGTTTTGGTGAATTGTCATTATTACGGCTTGTCACAGAATGTTATTTGCTTGCGATAAATAGTTTTAGATAAAATTTATGATGTAAGATCAAGTGACAAATTATGCCTCCATGGAACTGTCTTGAGAGAATTAAAACCTATCAAAATACCCTTACAATCAATCTAAGACTGTATAGTTTAGATAATAAAGTTATGGTTAGAGATCCTTCGGATTCCTGAAAAACCACAAGCGCCTGCGCCGCTAACGTAGCCAGTTTTTTTCTCTTTTAAACAACACCCTCTAACTTATTAAATTACCGCCGCTTCCCGCTCTTATTTCCATATGTACATCTACATGTCGGAAATCACGCTTTTTCCTTTGGCTACAGGTACTTACGCCTGTAATTGAGATGCCATGTTATTAAGATTTTAATGAACATTCGTACACATGAGCAAAGGGGTAAAGTTTAAAGAAAAATAAAGCTGCGTACAAATATAGGCTTGGTTTAATATTATATTTTTGGTCGCACTGAAATTGTTCCAATAGTTAAAATAAATACGCTGATATTTTAAACCAATATTCTAAACCAAGAGCGAAAATATTCGGAGAATTTAAATACAGCAACTCCACAATATTCGAGATTGTTTCCATGCGGTGCTCGTGTTCGCGGCTTGCTCATATCAGCAGCTATCCAAACATCGCCAAACTTTCCTCGTCAAACTTTATCTCAACGCGATCATATTTTTGTATTTTTCTTCACCGAGACGCGAACCGTGAACGGTTTAAATGTATTCCATAAATCAGGATACACTTACGAATTTCGAACAAGAGGGCCCAACAAAAATACTTACTTAACAATTTGTCGAGAAATTCGTTGAACGATTAACAAATGTGTTCGTTCGTTGTTAACATTACGTCTTAAATTAATAAAGTTTGGGATTCGCGCGGGTGCTCGCGGGATAATGTGGCGCGATATGATACTCAGACTCAGTCCCGTCGTACCCACTACACCGCGGGTACTCGAGCCGGTATCCTAGTACAATATTGACACAAATCCCTTAACTTATAAAATCGTGCTTCCGTCCCCGATGTAGGCAATATGGGATTTCCGTCGTCATTTTGATGTGGACCCCGGGGCTGGGCCGGAGGGGGTCGTGTTTGCGCGGGGGACACCTGGCTACTCAGCCGCCCTGTTTGCTGATCGATATGAGCCCGCTTTTGTGGATGACACACCGCTAATGTAACACTAAAATATTTTTTGACACTTTTCCATCGGAAAATATTAAAAAAAAAAAAAATACCTGTAGTAGTGATTCCAAACCACTGGATGTATTTGGCAGACCAAAGGTCATTAGAGATCTTAAGTATTTTTCAAAATCATTTAGTAGAAGGAAAACGTAAACACAGAATCCTAATTTACCTATTCGAACACCAAAATCTCCTCACATTCGGCTCAAGCCGGTGCACTTGCATATTAGTAGACACTCATTGAGCCAGTTCGCCGCACACGATTTACCAATAAGTACGTATTTGCAGCAATAACCGACAAAACAAAGCATCCGGCTTGCACGCTCCTAATCCTCGATTTGGGGAGGGTTTGCGTGCAAATGGAAAAATATTTGTCTGGCAACACTCGGCAAATGTACCGACAGCCGATATCACGTAGCGTTTTATTTTAAGCTAAGACAACCAGGTTGTCGACTTCACGTGTGGACGGGTTTATTTTTCTGCGCTGGCAACACGTTCGTTCTTTTACAACGTGGTTCGTTCAGGTAGTCTAGCGTGTTTAAAGAAGGTGTAATGCAATCTTTGATTTTTACGCGGGAATTTTGCTGAGTATTCTCGAAAAGTCTCGACTTATTTAAAGATCCTGACAGCATAATGCTCTTAAGGAAGGGTTATGCGGTTGGAATTCAGTTTATTTGAAAATGGACGATTTACAGGAAGGTTTAGTTCTTGGGGATAAAAAAAAGGAACGTTATTTGCTTTTTCAGAATACTTATATTTTCAGTTTCCGCATCCACTCTTTAAGAAAAAAAATTTTTTTTTTTCCTTTTTTTTTCTTTCTTTTCTCTTTTTCTTTTTTTTATCTTTACTTAACAAAAACTTTTAAGTTCCTTTAAGTTATTACGGTTAATGATTTTATTATTTGTAGGACATACAACTACTTAATTATCAAAAAATAACATACCTACCAACTAAATAACAATATCATAAGCTAAATAAAACTAATAAAAAAATAAAAAATTATGTGTGGTGTCGAAAAATTCCTCAGCATCGCTGTCGACTGGTAATGTACCCAAGAGATAATAATAATATTATAATATAATGTCACTAGCTTCTGCCCGCGGCTTCGCCCGCGTGGATGTCGGTTATATTGCGTAAAAAAGTAGCCTATGTCCTTCTCCGTATCCCAGGCTATATCTCTGCCAAATTTCATGACGATCGGTTCAGCGGTTTAGGCGTGAAAACGTAACATACAGACAGACAGACAGACAGACAGAGTTACTTTCACATTTATACTATTAGTATGGATTACGTGATTGATAATGTGAATAATAATACTCTTATAATAGGACAGATACGGATATCTACATATTTCAGTAGAAAACCAGTCAATTACCAACACATCATTTCTCTTACTAAAAACACAACATAATAAAGATCGTTATGTTTGTTTATTTGTTATTTAAAGTGTTCTAAACGAAATTCAAAACAAGCCTCAATCCAGCCTCAAATATTCCCTCTAAAGTTAGTTAAAAACATATTCGTAGTCTCATGAACAAGCAAAATATAAGTGGTCTAAGCTCCTGGCATCGTTTGCAGTGCAAGGTTCACTTTGCAACTTTTCAAATATCTGCTAAACCTCACTTGCTCTTATGATGGTGTTATGACCTGAGCGGATCATATTATTATTGGAACAAGTTTGAATGCATGTGGTACGAAATTCGAAAGGTATTCCGAATATTAAGATGGAATTTTCAGAAGAGATGGAAGGAATTTTGCAATTTTTGTTATATTAAAAATGTGAATTGCTTTGGATTAAATAAAAAAAAATCATACGACACACGAAACTACTAAAGAAGTCGAAAACAGAGAAAACTGTTTGTTTTTAGTTTCATTTTTGTAGTCTTTCAAGGCTTCTTCTTCTTTATTGAGTTATCGGCATCAATGTTTATCTGAAGTGGGAAATAAAATTAGACCATGCTTTTTAATAATATGTTTTCATGTCTTGAAATACAGAGATCCAAAAACGTTATAGAACCAAGCCGCATCTCTTACTAGCAAAATGCATTATTTTCATTAATCATTCTTCGATTCACACCTTTTGAAATTGAAATCATTGACAATCGTCTTCAAATAAAAACCGGCCAAGTGCGTGTCGGACCACGCACAATGAAGGGTTCCGTAGTTGGGATGAATTTATCCCAAGAACAATCTTAACATTGTACATGTTTTCCATCTGTAAATTTAAGTTGGTTGACTATTACTCGGTAACTTGTAAAGTCTACTTAGCAGTGATATTTTTCCTTTTAACTTCGTTATATATACTACTGCTGAGATTATTTTCACATATTCAAATACAACCATGTAGCTGGCAGGGGGGCGGACACTTGACTCTAACAAAAAATAGAATTTTAAAGCTTAATGTTACCCAAACGGATCCCTGAATACAAAAATGGTTTTCACAAACCCGTAACATTTTTGAACGGCCTATTCAACGATACCCCCCACACCATGGGATAGACGAGAAAAAAAATATCAGCCCTACATTACGTGTAGACATTTATATTTCAAGATTTTACTTTTCCAATTTGTTGGCGTGATTAATATGTACAATTGTACGCCCATACCAAACTCTGAGCTAAGCTGTGGACAGACAGACAGACGGACATGGCTAAACTATAAGGGTTCCTTGTTGACTACGGAACCCTAAAAAAACATATTTTCAAACATTTCCCGTTTCGTCCGCGTCTGTCTCAGCTGCCCCGTCCAGACGTGCGTCTCGTCCATACGCCGTCTACGCGACTTTATTCCTCTTTTACGCCGTGTACGCCCAGATTGCGATCGCTTTCCACTCTTCACGGCCTTAATAGACCTGTTCGCTTTTATATCCTAATGACCGCGTAAAATGCTCTACGTTTGTTTGGCCTTTATGAACCGGTAAGTGATGCAGCTGTTTTATTTTAAATGTTATTATATTTAACGGTTCGACGGTGATTTTATGAGGCGATTCTGTTTAAGTGCTGTGGGGTAGTATTTAGGTCTGATGGCGAAATGATTTTATTAAGGATACGGCGCTAAGGACTGCTACAGTAACTAACTAACTACAGTAAACGTTTTTTCTTTCTTTTTTTTCTTTCTTAACTGTAGTGGTCCTTAGCGCCGTATCCCAATAGTTCCATTCTCTAGTTCCATTATGGGACTACTGGGATTTTTTTTCTCCCAGTAGTTCCATGTAACTGGCATACAGGCTGTGGCGTAAATAGTGGTCTAACGTTTAGGGGTCAATACACCATATGTTCACATACCACAATTTAAACAACTCATTTACTAGCTGTAATTTCTAGAAATTACATTATTTTTAAATTATTTTTTTGTTCATAATACTTAATGCCATGTATAGAAATTACAGCCAAATTAGTAAATCAAACAGTAAATTTTTCAATAAAAAAAATTAAAAAATCGGATAACTAAATTAAATAGTTCACATTGTGGTATGTGATAGCTGAATATACGGTGTATCGACCTTTTAACGGCGGACCACTATTTACGCCACACCCTGTATGCCAGTTCCATGGAACTACTGGGAGAAAAAAATCCCAGTAGTCCCATAATGGAACTAGAGAATGGAACTACTGGAATACGGCGGTCCTTAGTAGGTACAGCAAATCTAAAAAAAATAAAGTTCATGAAGTCATCACCTCAACATATCTTCATCAACATAATATGTAGTTTGGAAAAGGCTATGTTGGGGTCGGCTTCCAGTCTAACCAGATGCAGCTGAATACCAGTATTTTAAGATACCTCTTGGTAAGACTAGTCGTCAGATTTGGGCTTCTGACGACCTGTAACGACTGTCAAAGATCCACGAACGACAGCAGCTTACAGCATAACGTGCATTCGAGGCACGGAGGGGTCTCGGTATGTAAAGATGGTATCCCATCGACCCTTACGGCTGTTATTACTTAGCCACGAACCCCCGAGTTCATAAAGTATGGAACAGAAATACTCACATCAGCAGTTCTAGAGAATTTCATCATTTTGTTTATCGAAAAAACTTATAAGAAACAAAAGTTTTAGGTACTTTTATAGAGAAAATGTCCTCGAATATCTGGTCACAGTTCGAGTGTTAAAAAGCTCGGATTTATAGTGGTTCAATGGGGAAGTTATTGAAAACAAAACCAAGTAAGAATACCGAAACGCAAAAGTTGGACTTGTTGCACTGAGAAGAAAACTAATAAATGTTTCCCGCGGCGAATATAAGAGCTAGTCGGTGGCAGAGCGTGACATTAAACTTGGGTATAAAGTGAGCGTGCAATATCGAGTTAGAGAGTTTCACAGACCAAACAAGACGGCATCGGACTTCCTGGCGTAAACTACTTAAATCTTGACGCGTCTTGCCTCGCTGTCCGCTGCGGGCGAGAATAAACTTGCCGCGCCGTTTATGTGCGACATAGCTGCGGTATGTGACGAGAGCTCCACGCTACAATCATCTCTGTGTGGACAGGACAACATCTAAAATTGCTTGGTGTGAAAAGGTAGCGGTACGGTGGGATTACAGAGCGATGTAGTCCGCGTACTTTCGACAGATAACGCATAGTCCGGAGTGGAGTGGCTTTCCCGCTTGATTGACACTGGCTCAGTGGCTTTTAGTTGGCAAACGTAGCCATTACACGCGGTGAAGTGTTCCGACTCACACATGTTGGAGTACACTTTGAGCGTCATTTCGGGACGTGTGTGGAACATTTCGAGGTGTATTTGTGGGTAGGTGTGGCGGACAGAGCTGTCTTGTTTGCGTAGAGCTGTTATGTGCCGTGTTGTTTGTTAAATTTATATTGTAATGTTTCAGTTTGTTCAGTTATTTTAGTAGGTGAAGAGTTAATGGCACAAAAAGAAGATTGTTTTTAGTTGGCGTCTAAACTTTGTATATTCAACGCACGAAAATACCATTGATCATGGGACTTCAAAGACATTTAATTATCTACCTCTCTCTATTTAAATAAGCAAGTCTGAAAGTCACAAAAAGGAAAAACGAAACAGAAGTATCCAAAAGGTATTTTTTACAGCCACTTAACATCCGTGTCCGATCTAAATGAAGACACCATGATTACAGAGACCAACAAAAACGCAAGCAAACGGCAATTACATTGGAATTGCTAAAAGGACCCACCTGTTGACTGCCGCAGACGAGAATGTTCTCGAAAAAGATTTTATTGGTTGAAAACGTTGGCTTTCCGCGACAGATGTTGTGCGGGATTTGCTCTCAACTCACAAAACTTGTGTTTGAGAACGCTTTTCAACTTTGAATGCTGTTTAGTTCAGAGCTCTTTAGCTTATTTTTTGTGACTGTTTAACTTTACCTGGAAACTCTTTGCCTGTGTCTGTTTTTAGTGAATTGTGAAGCAATTCACAAAAAAAAAAGACACAGGCAGTGTTTTTTATCCTTCCTTATGTAAAAGGATAATTTAATAAGCTACTGGTTTACTCGTGTATTCTCAAGCAATATTTGAGTGTTTAAGTTGACTGTTTGATTATTACAAGTATTTATCAAGATGTTTGTGTTTCCTTTATTTTTTATGAGACTACTACTTCCAATTACGACACGTTAAACAAAACCTTCTAACAACGCTAAACAAAATCAAATTCATTAGCACATTTTAATGAAGTTGAGGAAAGTCCAAAAAGCACGATATTCGGGTGAAATTTATAGGAGAAATTTCAACAAAAAGTGTGGGCCATAAGCTTGTGCGGGGAACGCCACACACGGAGCAATTATCTAAAACACACACAACGTTTAACCTCAAATTTCACTAATGAAAATTTCCGTTGGTTGGTGGCGAAGGGCGCACCTTATCGCTTATCTGTGGGATTGCTTTCGACCGACAGTCATTATCGTATGGTGTTTCCATGTCCGACAAATAGGTCGGACGATGGAATGCACGATTTAATATTAAATAGGCTAACTGGTGGTGGAAACTGGATAAAGAAAAACTGAAGAAGAAAAATTCAAAGAATTTTACCTACTTCTCATCTAACGATTATCACTTTTATATTTAACTAGCTTTTGCCCGCGGCTCCACCGGCGTAGATGTCGGTTATCGCGTAATAAAGTAGCCTTTGTCCTTCTCCATATACCAGGCTATATCTCTGCCAAATATGACGATCGGTTCAGCGGGTTTTAGGCGTGAAAATGTAACAAACATACTTTAGAGGTATGAGGAGTTTGCATGTGGCGTTCATGTGGCGTTGTTGATACCGCCACAATACAGACAGACAGACAGAGTTACTTTCGAATTTATAATATTAGTATGGATCTTTATAACTTAGTTGTACATACCTAGGAAAATGGGAATTAGGCACATAATACTAAAATTAAAAAAAAAGCTTGTTTAAGTAACACAATTTTACAATTCCAATTTCATTTGATGCACGATCAAAAGAATGTATTTCAATTAACATTGCTTAATGAACTGGCGGACAATAAAATTTTCTTATTAGTTATTATGAAGGGTTCTTTACACAGTAACAAAGTGAGCTGGCTTTATTACACGACCCGTACAATAACTAAAATTAAATGAAGCCACAAACAAACGCAAGGGTCGCTGGATGCACGACACAATTTATGTCGCCATTTCCCACCGGCCGCCTGTATCGATGTCGTTTGCATCTGAAATCTTTCGAGCCACGACTATATTAGAGAGGGGAATTGGCTGGGATCTTAATTTATCGAAGTTTTTATGGTTTAATTAACGGAATTCACTTAGGCGAGGGTCGTGCGCGGCGCGGCGGCGGCAGCGCGCGGTGCGACGCGACGTCGCGCGGTTTGCGCTTTATTTTATACTAATAGATGTCCCTGGGCCGCGCTATAATTAGCGCCAGGACGCCATTGAAAGTTTTAATTGAAAAGCCTTTGTGCAGTTTTATAGTCTGTTAACAATTTTAGAGTGTATTTTCATGCAGTCGCCGCGCCGACGAGCCGTCGCGCTGCTTAATCTTGACACCATCTCTTTGTACGCCTTCAGACGCGACGCGCCTACCCGTTCATATTGTTATTTTAAATATTTTGCGGAAGCATCCCGTTTTTGCTTTAGGCCAATTTATTTACTTCTATTGAAGCAAGTATTTACTGAAGAGTTTTTCTTTTATTATTCAATGATTCGAAAGTTGTTCGGGCCTGTTCGGAAACTTTCGGAAATTAAATATGGCGACAGGTACGAACAGGGTAAACGAAACCTATCAAACTCAATAAAGCGAGGCGCACGCGGCGAAACTTTTCATTGTATTATTACAACATTGTTCATGAAATACGTACTAAATTAATTCACCCTTCCGAAATTTCAAAACTGTAAATTTGTAGCCTCTTGCCCCAATTATTATAACATTTATTCTTTATGGGGTAAACAGATCCCTATTTATTAGGGTTCATTATTCGAATTAATTTGTTTGTGTTATGTTGCGGGCGCGGGTGTAGATGGAGGTTGGCTAACCGCGCGTAAAGAGGCTGTTTTGATATTTAAATGAGGGTTAGGCTTGATTGTGGCCATTGAGTAGGACCGCAGGCGGTCGAGCGGGCACAGGGCACAGGGCGGCCCGGGCAAGGATACGCGCGGCATACGGAGACGGGCGACCGCAAGCGGACCGAATACTTTTATATGTTAATTATTTAAGAGGCGTTCATTTTCGTGAAGGTCCTGAGAAAATAATGTAGACAATACTTTTGATGAAGGGCATACCTACACTGTAAAACCGAATAGTTGATTTTTTGATTGTTGATTCATGACGTTTGTTTTGACAAAATTTTTGTTGAATTAAGAAATTTTTGTTGATTTAACAAATCATGTCGGTAGGTGCTATATTAACCCAAAATATAAAAAAAGTTTTTCTGTGTATGTACATACATCAGCCAGGCAAAGCTATATATTAATACTCTTTTAGATTAACTTTACAAATTCTTCTTCTTTTTCGTAGCACTCTTGTTAGAGCGATCATGGTCTTCATGTAGTGTCTTGTCCAGGGGCTGATGTGATTCGCCTCACGATTTCTCGCTATCTACTTCGATTTTTGAACTTCAAACAAAAAATTCACTAGCCAATCTGTAAAAAAATCTTTACTATTTTAACATTTCTTCAATGTCTTGCCCCAAAACCCTAAAACCCGATACACCAAATAAAAATTAAACAAGTTTAAATTAAGAACTTCATTAACGGCCAGCTGAGGTAACAATAGAATCGCTAATTTTCAATTAGGGTTCCGCAGAGCGCGCGCGGGATCGGTGGGTTCCGATTACAAAGCTAATTACAAGTGTCGCTTTCGTTACACCGCCCGAGTGCTTCCGAGTGTTCCCGAGTCAAGAGTCGAGCTTTTTATCGCTGTTTGGATCTTGTAGGAAATGTTGTTGAGTGGTTAATAGGGAGTTGGGAATTAGGATTGGTAATTTATTAACTGTTGATTTTCAGTATAAGTAGAACTTAAGGTCAAGCAAATTTGACTGTACCTAATTAGTTTTTGATCATCGAAGAAATAATCCATACTTAATATTATAAATGTGAAACTAACTCTGTCTGTCTGTCTGTCTGTTACGTTTTCACGCTTCAACCGCTGAACCGATCGTCATGAAATTTGGCCGAGATATAGCCTGGGAAATGGAGAAGGATATAGGCTACAGGCAGACATCCACGCGGGTTGAGCCGCGGGCAAAAGCTAATGGCACATAAGAAGACAAAATCGTACCGAGAGCGAAGCAAAACATTTATAACATCGACCTTTTTAAGTATGTTGAATATTACCCAGCAAAAACTTATCATTATGCTAACTATTCCACGGATCCCTTGCACCAATAAAAAAGGCAAAAGCACAGTCGATATTGTGCGGAAACACAAATCTCTATTTGCGGGAACGAAATCACATATTCAAACAGACGTCACGCTTTCGACAAGCGGAAGAATGAATGAATGTAAATCTTCCACGATTTCAAGCCCGTTTCACACTGAATATATTTCACGAGGACATATTGTCGACTTCACTGAGTGGGCCCCAAAGACCCGCCTTTTATAATAAATATTTTTTGCTTGTAAAAATATGAGTAGGTGGCCCACCGTGTGAGGTAAAGGATCGTTCTCAACTCGACAAGTTTTTAATAAAAAGAAGATTAGGAAATCGGCTCGTCGCTTACATTTATAGTAGATGTGAAGAATGTCATATAAGGCGTAACGCGCTCGGATACATTTCACACCTCGCTTGACGCTTTCCCTAAATCTGTTGTCATTTCAACGCGATCCCGTGGAAATAGGGGCAGGAATCCCTCGGATAGTCGCCAGATATTTGGAGCTATTTCTCACACGAGTACCCCTCCTGTCCGCTACCCCCCTTACCCTCGCAGCAATGCCAGCTTCTCCTTTTAAATATTTTAGCGGGTAAAAACTGAAGTTGTGTTACCTTGTTACTGTGCCTGGTTTTTCTACTGTCTTACAAATGTAAGTGACTTATTTGACAAGTCTCTTGTTTTCCTTTTTAATATGAAGTGTGATATGACTTGAGGAAGTTCTAATTTGTTATAAATGTTTAAAATCGCTACGCATTTTTCCTATTATAAGCTTTCGGCGTCGTTTTACATTTAAGCCTATCAGATTAATATTTTATTATGCAATTTACGCTGAAATTTTCCTTGTACGTCGACGGCTCGTCAAAAATCTTAGCTGTATTTGGGAGATCAACAAGGGTTCTAAGAGTATGGGTCTCTGGTGGGCATTGAACAAAGCTCTTTGAAGTAGATACCTACCTAAATAAAGTGTTCTCACGTTTAGAAAGTTACATGATATCCTAAGCTTCTCGAATAGCTGTTTTCAATTTCTGTTTTCACACAGCAAAAGCAGAAAACATATTCTGTTTACCTTTTTTTTTTAAATTAATTAATTAATTTAAAATCTGTATTAACAATAACATACACAAAGTCTGCCAAACTGCATAACAGTTTCTCGGCAGTTGTTATCGTCTAGCAATGGATTACAAATTTTGAAACTTAATGCTTAATATGCTAATTAATCTATAAAATAATATACCAACAGTCGAAGACATTTCCGCAGACGTGAGGTTGGTTACAAACATAGCTACGGACACAATGAGAGATAATGTTTTTGTAGAACTTTTTTAAGTTGATCCTTAGACTTGACATTCTTTGGGGTAGCTCATTCAATAATGTTGGTATTAAGTACCTTCTAGTGTGCTTACCAAAGTAGTTTGTTACTTTTGGAACAGCAAGTGTATTCTTCTTAGATAAACGAGTTGGGTAGATACCTATGCTTCCGTTCCAGTTTGTGGTCTTGATAGTTAAATTGTTCAGTCAATATATTTAACTTACTTTTAAAATGGACCTGAAACAGGAATAAGATTCCTAGCATCTATAAAAGGGCGGTATTGTTTACCTTACCACAGAGTTCGTATATTTCAAAATACAAAAATGAGTCTACGTATGGAAATTCGGCATTGTGTTGACAATCGGCGGTGAATGAGACGGTCCGAGCGACCGCGGCTATCGTTTACATCGGTCTTCTATTAACAGACAGCTTAACTCGACTCCGCGCCATTTGTGTTTTTTCGTGCAAACAAATCGGTAACAATAAAACGAGGCCCTCCTTCACAATGCCCGCACGCATGGCCTGCTTTTAATTTGCCGAACGTATATATCGGATCGTGCGCTCCGCCGGGGATCGCTTAAAAACACTCCCCGGAAAATCCCGCCGGTCTGCCCTCCGCTTAAGGCTCTTGTCTGTTTTTAATACCTCTATTTTTATTGCGTGTGTAAATTTCCTCATTCAACCTTTTTTATTTGTTCTACAAACAAATCGAAGCGTCCGCAATTAAGGGCCGATCGATTACCCATCAAATCTCATCGGATTTTGAGATGATACGCCAAAGAGAGTAGAAAGTAATTAGAGGCGCGTACTCTCTCAAGCGTACGATGTTTTGTTGATAATTCAATAATCCGGCCCGAGGCGGATCTCTTTTCACGACGCCTCTTGTCATCCCCCCGACTCATCCCTCGCACTCGACTCGATTCCGATAGCATTCTTATGTAATCAGTTATCTTGTTTTTTCATTTCCTACACCATATTTAGGGACGGTAAAGTACTCGCAAAAAGTTATTTACGTCCCGAGTATTGCTCGATACAAATAAAGTTAAATTGGCAAAGTTATCCAACGAAAAGAGGGATAGGAGGCACAGGTGACATCCATTACGATTCTTCAAAATCATTTTGTAGATATAAATTAGTTTGAGAGATCGTTAAGGTACTCGCTACAACATTCTGGCGTCAATGAATATATTTTTCATGTCGTAAACAGAGCAATAGCTGGGCCAATTTGTGTAGTCCGTATGTAAGTGGAAAATATGGCGGTTGGTTAGCTGCAGGGCGGCCAACGGCGGGGCAAGGGGCGCGGGGGGAGCGGCGAGGTGCGTGTTTGCACCTTATATAGGGAAATGGAACAATTAATTAAATTAGCACTTAAATGTATGGTCGCGGTAAGGACGGGCGCGCCGCAGACAACACTTTTATTAAAACTATACTTCTTTTAAATTGTTTGCAGGCTTAGGTGTTATGAGTTTTATGCTTTTCGCCATTAGAGCTATGTTATTATGTAGTTTTACGGCAGATAATATTGAAGACGTAAACAGAAATTTACGTAATTACCTTACTTTTTTATTATTACTTAATTCAATGTTAACTTGAATTCTTTAGAGATTATTTACTTAATTCGGTATCTGATAGGGCCCGACCTACCAGCCAGCGCTGTGGTATAAATTTTTTAAATATCGCAGCATTATACTGAGATAGGAGTCTTTTTGGCCTCACATAGGTCTTTTTCTATTATGTTTTTTTTTTTTTGTTGTTACAATGTTAATTTTAAATCCTCTTTTTTCCTTTTGTCAGTCGTTTTACTCCAGCAGCCTGTGGATAGCATATACGCAAAGGGCTGTCAATGCTCTGCGGGTCCAATACAATAACTCATTCAGGATGCTGCTGAGGCTTCCTCCGTTTTGCAGTATGTCCGCCATGTTCGTGGAGGCACGCACAGATGGTTCCGCGGCAATTTTACTCAAGAAAGCGGCGTCACTGCTGCACAGAGTGCGTATGAGTAGCAACAGCATCCTGAGTGTGATTGCGGACAGGTATGTCTGTCTGTTTTTCAAACATTGCGTTTATGTGTGAACTAACATAGTTTTTAAGCACTGTTGTACTAACCATATGGATCATGTAGTCTGAAAAATAAATCTATTATTATTATTATTTTCTGTGCGTGTCACAAATAAAATATTTTTTATTTTTTCTAATTATAGTTTTGTCAATCAGATGAAAAGCTCAACTACAGAAAAACTAAGAAAACTCAAATACCCGACCGTCCAGTTCGTGGCTAATCCACTTACTGAATTCAATTCCCGGCCACACCCCCCATTTATCATACTACCATCGACTGCTCCATTCATTACCGGTATCATCACTATCTAATTTACACCTTATACAGTTGACAATAAACTCGTATTGCTTTAACAATGTACGAATTACAAGTCCACTAGCCTAATGTGGTAATGGACAGAGTTCTTCACGACTTTATGGGCTATCCTACGTCGACACATTAGGCGATTGCCGTTTTTACATTAAATTAATTACTGTGAGGTGACGTTTTTATGTTTTAATGAATGAATTTAGGTTTTAGATTAACGAGGAGTTCTAGTTTTGTTGTCCTAAAAAGTTTATGGGTGGTTAATTAAATATTGGTGGTTAGCTTTTATCGTGTTCTGGTAGTTTAAGTAATTTATGCGGCCTACCTAAATCTCCATTCTTTGTTTTTTTTCTTTGTTAATGTGATTTTTTGGTGTGCAATAAAGAATATTCTATCTATCTAGATAGATATCTATCTATTTATTGTTCGCCGAATCGTTAAGCTCCTTAAGTCTGACTTGAGCCACACGATTACTGACAAATGCGTGCACTGACTGGACAGGTCCACTCAATCTGTGTGGTTCTTTCATCAAAAGACCATTTCAGACACCAGTCTACATGGTCGTCACATGATATGACCTGTCCTGTATGTATGTCTGTATGTCCTGTATGTCTGGACTTTAAAAAAGACATCTGAGTTTGTTTCGGCCTTTCTTCTCAGCGTAGTCAGATAGGAAACTAGTTTTTTAAATGTGATTAACGTGTAAAAGTGTTTGTACAAACCTACTTACATCCTGTCTAAAATCTAACACTAACAAAACAATTCCCATTTTACCAACTCAAAAATAAATTTTACAAGCCAACAATCCAACAAACAGTCGTTTTATTTCCATGTAACAGTACTGAACGAGTGCAGGAGGGAGTGCGTTCAGCCGCGGGGTCTCCGAGACCCGGGCTCAATCATCCACTTGAGACATTTCCGTTGTCTGCGACCGATTATTTCCTGCGGTCGATTGCTACCGAAACTATGGAATAAGGACGCACGGGGGCGATTCTACATTATCTTACGTCCTTAAGTGTGTCTCTTCGGTTTTTGGGGATGTTAACTATGAGATGGTTGATTTTGACTTTGAGATGATTGGAATTGAAAATTATTATTTTTGTTAACTAGTCGATAAGACAGAGGATAATCATTCTAGTAGGTAAAAAGGTACATGGGTACGGAAGCTATAAATGTTTATGTTTGTGTTTGTTTTTGTTTTGTTTGTTTGTTTGTTTGTGTTTTGTTTATGTTTATGTTGTGGCTATAAATGCTTATATTTTTTTGCTTTAAAGTAATTTACTTTAATTTAATGTCTGATAGAGGTAACAACTAAACATAGAGATATTGCCATTAGAATTGCTAAGCCATACCTATAACAAACCATTAGGTAGGTACAATAAGCAGGTTAGTACAAAGTTACAAATGCCTATATTAAGATAAGATAAGATAAGATAATTTTTATTTGTTCAAATATGAGTATACACACGAAAAAATCAGCATGCAAGTTGTTAAAATTATTATAAACGGGTCGTCATGCTTGCCTTATACAGCGGCATACAAATATTTAACTAGGTATAAGTATAAGCAAATTTTTTTAGATATTCAAATTATACAAGCTAATAAAAAAAATAAAATAAAAATATTAGATACCTTTATTTTTTTTATATGACATAATATTTTTAAATATGATTATTATTTATTTCTAATTTTAATTTGTTGACTTTGGTAATTGAATTTTTATGTAATAATGAAATTGTGTGTTGTCTTATTTTTTCTAATAATTTTATTTAATGTTACCAATGCTATTATAATCCAATGTTGATTGAAATAAATGAATAGAATTTACTCCACATCTGAAGCTTCGTGAATTTTATCAATTTTTCTAAGAAAAGGGAAACATATATTTTATAAATGTGGACATTCTGATTTTCTTCCATTCTGCGGAAAACTCGGGATCGGGATTTTGTCATAAGTTACATAGCCACCATCTTCGTATGCTATATTTTAACGAAATATTTCCATAGCAATCAATAACCAGCGATAAATTACTGAGAAATTACAAACAAATTAATTTTAGTATATTACTAGCTACTACCCGCGGCTTCGCCCTCGTGGCCATTTCTAAAATAAAAGTAGTCTAATTAACTCACCATCAACATCAGCTATCTGCCAGAGTACTACAAACTCAAAATCCAAGAGAGTACTCAACATCCAAAAGAGTACTACCAACAACAACAACATACTCAAAATCCAAAAGAGTAGGTACTACCGACTCAACATCAGCTATCTGCCAGAGTAAGTTCCGTCGAAATCGGTTCAGCCGTTTCGGAGATTAGCCGGAACAAACAGACAGAGAGATAGAAAAAAAATTAAAAAAAAAAGTTTGTAATTTTTATTTTTTTATTTTTATTCTACTATGAGTTTGCTCTTGACTTTAGTCTAGGTCTGGATGACAGAGAGTTGTTTGTCATAAAGTACCGGTACCTACATATGTACATTCATAAATGCATTTAGTAAAAAGCTGTTATTTTGACATTACAAACAGAAAATTATATTTTATTTATTTGTATAGAAGATATTACATTATTTCCATGTTTAAACTTTATGTACCTATCGAGTGACCAAAAATACCAAAAATGACATGAATAATAGGAACACTTGTAAAAGCCAATTAAAAAAGGATTACGAACAACGTGAACCATTATTAACATTGCACTTCAAAAACATTATGTTTGAACTAAATGATTTTAAAATAACAATATTAATTGGGTAGAGCACAGTGCTGTTATTACAGAAAAAAAGAAAATCTGCATACAAAAATAAAAATAAAAACAAACACAAAAGTATTGTTAGGATATTTTCAAATCCGCAAATAAACATGAATATCGTACCGAAACAGATTTGGGAAGAACTAAAAAATATAAAAATACCAATATGATTAAAACCTCTTCGATTTTCGTATAACCTAGCGGAGAGCTCTCATTCAATATAAATACCTACCTATCATTGGAATGAATATTAGATTTCACTATCGCAACAGCGAAATCTGTGGAGTCGAACTTGGATTTTCACTTAAAATATTTTTATCGCACGCACCTATCTGATATTTGGTATTTGAAATTGAGTTTAATAGTTAGAGTTAAGTTTTTTTTTCGTTTATAATACCAAGGCCAAATTAAGAGCCTTTTCTAGCGCCGGAATTTCAAGTATTTTTTTTAAAATAAAAGAACACTTATACACACGTTATTCACATAACTATAATAGCTAGACATATGCTGTCGGGACACATTTTGTAGATAATGATGTGTGCTGCAAAGTCGTAGTACATTATTTTGTTCTATCATCAATAGTTTTCGCAGCGCACGCCGTATAAGGAACTTTTAGGTCGGGTGAAATAATTTTTTAAATCGGTCTAGTAGTTTCGGAGCCTATTCAATGCAAACAAACAAACAATCAAATCTTTCCTCTTTATAATATTAGTATAGATTAGCTGACAGGACAGACGTTGTTCTGTTTGCTAGAACTCGACCGTAGCGCCACCTACCGGGTTTTTGTTTCAGTGTATTCAATAGTTGGTGAACCTAATAAATTAAATAAATAAAAATCTGATCAAGTTACAGTTTCGTAAAAACTAAACGCATGACACGACTCCATACCCCTCTGGTTATTCGTTTCGGTTGTTTAGGGGCGTCGAGTCTCCCCTATTGATTACCCAAAAAGCGGAAAATAAAATTGTGTACCTCTAGGCCTCGTCGTAACACAATACTGTGGTCGATGGGCCCCAAGAATTTATCGCAAAAACATACTAAGTCTGCCCCTCGGATACGACCACTTAAATGAATTAAATCTCAGTTTTTGTGATACAATTTCATTTTACGACATTTTTTGTTCCATAATGAATTACATTTTTAATCCTCAGCCAGATTCGGTAAGCCAAGATGAGACACCGCGGTGTCGAAAGTTGGAGAGCAATTTGTTTTACTATTGGAACTCGATTAGCTATAACGACTCCAAAATAAATTACGGTGACGCTGGTGTTTGTAGTGGAGTGACTTATTAGGGGTTCTAATTAAAGTAACATCCTGTCAATTCTGGATATGTGGTATATCCAATATGGAAACAGTCATTGAACAAAATTTCCAATCGAATCCGAAAAAAACCGGTCAAGTGCGTGTCGGATCACGCACAATGAAGGGTTCCGTAGTCGGAATGAATTTATCTCAAGAACAAACTTAACATTGTAGTTCAAAAACATGTTCTATCATACAGATTGTATGACATGTTTTTCAACTGCAAATGTAAGTTGGTTGACTATTACTTGGTAACTTGTAAAGCCTACTTAGCTGTGAAAGTTTTCCTTTTAACTTCATTAGATATGCTACTACTATGAATTTTTCCACATATCCAGATACGACCATTTTGTTGGCAAGGGGTCCCGGGACTTGACTCACAAAAATTAGCACTTTAAAGATTAATATTACGCAAACGGATCCCTGAATGGAAAAATGGTATTCACAAACCCGCCATATTTTAAAACGGTCTATCTAGCGACACTCCACACTATAGAATAGACGAGAAAAAAATATCATACCCACTTTACACACACAAAAAAAACAAGATTTTCTTTTATAACTTCGTCGGCGTGATTAATATGTATACTCATGCCAAATTACAGCATTCTAGTACTAAGGGTCTCTGAGCTCAGCCGCGGACAGACGGACAGACAGACAGACGGACATGGTGAAACTATAAGTGTTCCTTGTTGACTACGGTACCCTAAAAATCGTTTATAAAATACCTAAGCTAGTTATTTCTAGAACCATAACCTATAACATATATCGACAGTCCATACGTACATAAAGACATGTCAAAAATGTCTTTTTTTATTGAACAATTGGGTTTAGATTTTCCATATGCATATACCTGTATAGTTATATTTTTTTAATATTTATTTATTTATTTTATTAAAACTTTATGTACAAGTAAAAAAAAACTGTACAAAGGCGGACTTAATGCCAGAGGCATTTTCTACCAGTCAACCTTAGGGTGATGCAGAGACAAAACATGGCAGGTGCAACATAAGGGATATATTACGTATTTAACGGCATTTACAAATTGTATATAGAATTATTTCTAGATCAGTTTGAACATAAATAACGCTTTCCTGTAAACCTCGGTTTTTGACATGTCTTTATGTACGTAGGGACGTATACTAGGGTAGGGTAGGGACATATATTTTATTTTATTTTATTCTACTATGAGTTTGCTCTTGACTTTAGTCTAGGTCTGGATGACAGAGACAAAGTCTACGATGGAGTGAGCTTACCCAAAAGAAGCCTGTTCACTCTCACTTTGAATAGATTTGGGTTGTATGCGTTCGGAAACACAGACGCAGGCAGAGAGTTCCACTCTTTTGCTGTGCGCATTATAAAAGACGTTTGAAAATGCTTAGTGTGAGTTGGTGGAATGTCAACTAGGTAGGGGTGGTAACTTGCAGTGCGTCTAGATGTCCGATGGTAGAAGGGGGCCGGTGGAATGAGGTTGTGGAGTTCATGGGCACACTCGCCGAAGTACAATCTGTAGAAGACCGACAAGTAGGCAACCTTGCGGCGATGAGCCAAGCTGTGAAGCTTGGCATCCACCAGTTTTACGTCGCCAATGAGCCTCTTAGCTCTGCGTTCCACCGAGTCAAGCGTAGCAAGTTGGTACTTTGCTGAGCCATCCCAAAGGTGGCTGCAATACTCCATGCAGGAACGGACTTGTGCTTTGTAAAGGGTTAAAAGCTGTCCAGGCGTACAGTATCGCTTCACCCTATTTAGGACGCCCAGTTTCTTGGCCGCAGTTTGAGCTTTGCACTCGATGGTGGAGCCGAAGTTGAGACCAGATGTCAATTTCATGCCTAGGAGCTCGAGCCGATCAGTTACAAGAACAGATGTACCCCGAAAAGTAGGAGTTTGTATTTAGAATATAGGTAACATGACTTCAATCATTTGGTATAAACAATGTTAAAAAAACCTCCATTATGACATCACAATACGCTATTCGACAACTAGTAGTAACACGCGCGTCGCTCACTGCCGACAAACTTCAACGGCGCGCCTTCCTCTCCGCAATCTTTATCGAATAAAGCAGTTTAGTAAACCGCCGCCGAACTCCCGCCTCCCTTTATTATCTATTTATGAACAAATTTAAATAGACCGGCACCCCATGAGACTAACATTCGTTTAGTTTACAACCTCACAGGTAAACAGCCTTTTCTGATCATATTTTATGCATATGGCTCAGATTAAATCTGTGGCCTGGTGCTAAAAGGGCCAATATCAATAGTCCTTATTTTCAGTATGTAAAATGACAAAAAGCTCTTTCTGTCATTTGATACATTTTTGTAGGTTGATTTATGAATTAAATTTAAATTAAAGAAAAAAATGGTTGTCTGTAAAGTTGGTTTACGGACGATAGTTTAACGTGACAACGTCATAACAAGACATTAATGCGGCGCAAGCGTACAATGAGCGTAATGGGACAATGAGCGTAACGGGACCATGAGCGTAACGGGACATGTTCGTGCATGTAGCCGGCTTTCATCGATTTATTAGACGTTGTCACGTCAAAAATTGTATATTTGAAAATATGTGCTGCTTCGGCCTTTTAAGCACTAACATGAATCCTATGTTAGTTCCAAATAATGCATAAAATTAAAAAGGGTATAAGTTAACTTTGATCGTTAGTTCCAACTCTATTACTAGCGTAGTGTTTTTTTTTTTTAATTCCCTAGTGGCTTAGTTACACTACAGGCTTTTAACGCTTAATAATTTTTATGTAACAGTAGATGAAATCACACATCACATTGGTATTTTTAACATAGTATCATTTGAGACATATATATATAACTTTTTAATTTATTATATATATCATCAATAAAATCTCATTTCTCACTAAAACGTATTTTGGCCCTTTTTGTCCAAAGCCACAGACTTTTATTGTTTTTTTTTTTGTTTTCGTTTTTTTGTATTTAGGGGATGATTAAATTACTTTGGTTTAGAAGAAAGGCTTCTTTGTAGTGTTCATTATTAAGGGATAAAAATTACAGTGGTAATTCATACCTAAATAATTAACAAAAAATTGCCTGCTATGAACTAGGTATGTAGTGACATACCTAGTCCATAGCAAGCAATGCAGAAAGCCATAATACAAGCATTTTTTATCTTCCTTGATAAGTATCCAACAAAGAATTTGGGAAAAACAGACAAAGAAATTGACAAAATATGCACAATATTTGATTACGTTTTGGCGTATATAAAACTTACTTCTAGATATAATAACAAACATGCCTGCATTTTCCTTTGCACTAACGTCACAAAATCACAACTACCCCATCATTATTTTTGATAAAAAAATATCCTCAAACTTACCCGCGACGCGCGACGGTAGCGGAAACCCGTGAAGTAATATTTTGATGTTCATAATAATAATAGAAGCACGACACACACAAGGGAGGAGGGCGCGGATTTATACGTATTTTATTACTTTTTTACGCGTCCCGTAGACCCGCAGTCGCTGCCTAACATCTCCTAACGTTACGACCCGCCATATTGTGCCAGATATAGCACCTTTATTAGTGTTATTAGTATTTATAAGTTAAAAATGTGCGGCTTGTGTTAGGAAGAGGGTTAGAAGATCTTTCGAAGATAAAGATTTCATGATTTGAACAAATGCTCTACAGCCATGTTTAAGTTAAAATATTGGTTGTCTATAAAGTCAGTTTACGGACGATAATTTTACGTGATAACATCATAAGAAAACATTGCGTCACAAGCCGAACGCTTAGGCCGATCGTACCTCTCTATCGCTTGTTCCGCGCTCTCGCTTGCTCACTCGGCTCAGGCGGAACGTGACAATGAGTCATGCTTTATCGTGCGTGCAGCCGGCGTTCATCCATTTATATGACGTTATCACGTCAATAAAACTGTAGGTAGAACTTTTTTTCTTAAATAACCAAGCATTCTTCCTACATTTGGACGATGTGACTTCAAAACGAAATAAGATCTATTTTAATAACCGATCTTGGTTTATAATAAGCAAATTCTGATAACATTTTTATTCAGTTTATCAGAAAAATATCCAAATAAAAAGTTCACAAAACATAACATATTCAAGTGAAGTAACCCTTGCTTACCCTTCTCAATAAAACCTGACTATCGTTGTTAGAAACCAAATGAGTGTAAGAAACGTCGATTTAATCCAAAACATTGTATCAGAGCGCGGAGATGTGAGAAAATAAAAATAATAGCAGTGTTTGAGCCCAATGGCCGGAACGAGCCGCGAGTGTTTGCATTTGATAAGACGATACTACCCTCTCCCGCTACAGAGGGTTCCCCCGACACGCTACATACACCACCCAATGTTTCAGACTTCTTTTGTTTTTATTTAACATGCTCTTCTGTTATTACTCCTTTGATTTTTGTGGCTACTGTAAAAACACTCTCATCTGTGACTGTGACCTCAAAGTTATTTCGTCACTCTAAAATAAACGAAAGCACAGCTACTGGCCCGAGTTAGCTTAACGTACAGTGGACAAACAAATAAAATATGAGCTGACAAACGCGGGATTTCGTTCCGCTAGCAAAGGGAGCTGATGTTCGTACACTACAAATATTAACCCCCGTTATTAATGCAGAACATTGCGACCGGCCAAAGGACAGCGCTCCACAAAAAGACCAAAACCGAAACACAATTTAAAAGAGAATTCTTAAAGAGCGAAGACGTTGCCCGGCAAAAAGATAATTTGGAGCGTTTGCCCGGGGCGGCGGGCACGCGGGCAGGGCAGGCTTGCGTTTGTCTTTGCTATTGTGAACTTTTATTTCGCTCACTTTTATGAATTATTTTCAGCTGTTTTTATCACCGGCAAATTCAAATGGAAGCTTCAGGCGAGTTCTTTTAGTCCCAACCGCAATGTTTGAAATGTTGAGTTTAAACCACCCTTTTGTTTTAATATTTAGCTACGTTTGGAGCAGGTGGCGGGCGCTTGTGGAATACCTCGGCGACACTTATTTGAATAATTTTGATATAGAACATAAATAGTCGGTTAAAATAAGCTCGTGTTCATGATGTATTGCATTTAAATTAGTCTGAATGTATCTGGAAAATGAAATATGTTCGTAGTAATACCTTTTAGTCTTGACAGTCGAAATTAGTGGAGTCTGTTTGTCGCGCCGTCATAGATGGCTTGTTAGCTCGCCTTGTCATGTTAATACATGTTGTGTGAGCTCGCGACTTAAATTACAGAACAGTGGGGTTATTAGTAGCTCCTACCATTGACACGGGTAATTGGTACGTGAATGCGAGTAAGCCAGTAATTGCATAATTATTCGCAACCGTCTCATTTACTTGTATTGTGTCTTTTGATATGTGCGGCGTATAATTTGGTAACAGGATATATTCCTGCATTTCAATACAGCCTCATTGATGGATTAGCTATGACAAATTTATAGAAGTTCTATATAAATATAAGTCTATACAGGAATATTTTTTAATCAGTGCGCAAATTTTGACAAACTTAAACGTGTTTTATTATACACCTATTTCTTATTTTGATATGTCTTAGTACAAAAAAATTAAGTTATCGTAAACGAAAGATGTTTATTTTGAAACTGGTATAATGGATACTCGTCGCGCAACACGCCGGCGGCGTGGTCAGTGAAGCGGAACGCAGTAGTAGGTACCTATCAGTTGTGCGCTCGCCCATTGATATTATTACGAATAGATTGTATGCATATTTTGCTGATTTCAAGTAGGACCAAAAAAAAAGTATTGAATAAATAATGGAAATGGGTTCTATTACTGACGCTGAACCACCAAAAAAAAATTTGCGCACTGGTTAAAAACTGATCCTGTATAATCATTAAGCTAAATAGAGTCATCGTCATCATCATTCAGCCGAAAGACGTCCACTGCTGAGCATAGGTCTCCGCCGAAACCTCCACAACCCAGTTACTGGGTAATACAATACCCATTGGTAAGACTGGTTGTCAGACTTTCGGGCTTCTGACGACCCGTAACGACTGTCAAAGATCCAAGAATGACAGCCCGAACCAACGGTTTCCTCTACAGACTGACCACGGCAAGCGTAGCTTAACCTGATCCATCGACCCGTACGGCTGTTTTTTTTTTCCTTTTTTTACCATTGTAACATTAACACTTATAATTAACACCAACTATACTACACAGTTCAACAATACATATGAAACTCTTTGTGATAAAGATAGAAGTAACCGATTAAGCGCTCGGGTACACGGCACTGCCGCAGCGTCGCCACCGCTCCGCCGCCGCGCCTCTGCGCTGTGTACACGAGACCGCCACCGCCGCACCGCCGCCGCTTGATTTCACCATACCACTATACGGTTGTTAGTTATACATTGCTATGCAAGAAGACCACACGTGTCGCATTGACATGTCCTCTACTAAAAATAGAAACGTTTTGTTATCAAAATTTTCCATGATAGTTTACTAAAATGTTAAATTGTGTAAGCAAGTGCCCGCGGTGCACATTTGTACGCGGCCGGTAATGGAATAAAAATACTGCAGCGGGGTGGCGGGGGCCGCGGCAGCGGCGCGTTGGCGGCGCGGTGGCAGTGCGGTGGCGGCTCGTATACACAGTGCAGAGGCGCGGCGGCGGAGTGTACACGAGCCCTAAGGATTGTTATTAAATGACATAACTTTTTGGCACCTTCTGAAGTTGGTTGGGATAAAATTGATTGTATTAATCCCACGTTAAGCCTATTTAAGTCTAATTCTCTCAAAAGTGCCTCCCTCTCGCGCCTGTTGCGGACACAATCCATCAGCAAATGCTGCACGTCCTCTATCTGATTACATTCTCTGCAATTCGGTGAATCAGTTTTTTCATAAGAAATGCAAACTTCGCTGGATAGTGTCCAGAGCGAAGTCTTAAAATTAATTGAACATAATTCCTACTAAGTTGGTCGACATCGAACCAAGGCACACGAGGAGGCTCGCCTTATATGCTCTTATACCATATATATTTTTGCTGGCTGATTCTATTAAAGTGCTGTTTCCAGGATTTATAACAAATTACTTTATATTTAGATATGTATTCCCAATAATCAGGTAAGTAGTCAATTACTGTACCCTCTACTGCAGCTAATTTAGATAATCGGTCGGCTTCCTCATTCCCATGCGGCTGTTATTACGTTCATTATTATTTGAATAGCTTCAGGACATTATAAAAAAATATAAAAAATTTACCACTTTGAAAGTAAAGTCACCAACTCTAATAAACAAGTATGAGCACATATCGTAACTGTCAGCAAACATGCAATGCGAAGAACACATAAAAGCAAAACCTCATCAAAGGGACAAGATGCAACAAACAGATAACTGCAAACAGCGAATACTTAAATAAAAGAAACGAACGCAATACAAAATGAAAGGAAACATTACGAAGCTTAAAAATTTATACGCATAGTGAACATGCAGTCGCCCATGAGGAATTCTTTTCTCGTGCAAAACAAGCGAATAACGTGGACAAACAATATACAGAGCAGTTGACGAAACAAATGAAAAGAAGACTGAGACTGCTCAAGTCTCAAATCCAACAAACGTAAAAGAGATTACCCACGCTCCAACTGCTTTCAACTTGTATAAACAAAAAAAGCTCAATTTGTCCGTTTTAAAACAAGGCGGGATTGCCATAGACCGGCAAAGACGGTGAGGAATATTAAAAACGCTTTTAAAAAACAACTGAATGTGAGGGCAAGTTATTTGAATTTTTATTGTGACAAGTGCCACGTTGAATTTCGGGAGGGATTTTGTTGAATCGTTTATTATAATAGGCTTTTTATTTGCATGTTTTTTTCAATTCCTAGGTACAGCCCCGCCATCACCACCGACTATGTAGGGACTCCAGTCCTTTATTTATATTTGAAGAGTTTAAGAATTTAAAATACATAAACAAGGTATCAACAACGCCACATGCGAACTACGCATCAAAGACCTGACGTCACAAATCCTGCATCGCACTATCTGAGTTTACCGCGTGACTAGCTTAAATACAACTTCCCGACATCAACCGTTGGGCAGTTGCCCACCAGACACAATACCCGTCTGGTCGGAGGATCCTCCCTTTACTATAGAGTATGAGTGAACTTTACACCCTGTTCCTCATACTTCTAAAAAGATAAGTAGAAACTATAGACAGCCACTTGCTACGATCCATACGTACTCGTTTTGCTTGCTCTACCTACGTTCATACATCTGGTCATACACGCACGCCGCCGGTAGCGAGTATTACACACCTGACCTTTCTGAAGAATATCAGCAAAAGTTAAAAGAAAAAAAAAATGAGTTCGAATCAGAAATTAAGAGATCCGCAGGAGAACCAAAGTAACCTACATCATCATTATTCATCATCATTTCAGCCGAGACGTCCACTGCTGAACATAGGCCTCCCCCAATTGGGGGGGTTTGCCATAATCGCCACGCTTGGCAGGCGGGTCGGCGATCGCAGTATGGTGTTAAAATGCATAGAGAACGCTGCTGCTCATTCTCTAGTAAGTCCCTTAGTCGCCGTTTACGACACCCACGGGAGGAAATGGGGTGGGGCTATTCTTTACGTCCGGCATCACACGGAACAAGTAACCGACATAGCCCGAAGAATTGACAAACTTAAGTGGCAGTGGGCAGGGCATATTGCACGCTGAACAAATGGGCGGAAAGGTTCTGGAGTGGCGACTGCGTACCGGAAGACGAGCGTTGGAAGACCTCCCACATGCTGGACCGATGACGTTGTGAAGGCCACAGGAATCCGCTGGATGCGGGAAGCACAGAACCGGTGGAAGTGGCGGTGCTTGGGGGAGGCCTATGTCCATCACGTCTTTCGCCTGAAATTATGATGAGGTATACTAATTACTATTATTAGTACCTATTTCCTTTTGACTCACTTATTTGGCTTAGACTCTTTCTTTATTTTTTATTTGAATATGAGGTTCTTCTAATATTAAATCTAATTACTGTATTTTTTACTTTTATCTATTTATTAAATTGTTCAGTTGTTTGGTTAATTAATTAACCAAACTGTCACGTCTACTAATTCCTAACAAATAAAAAGGTAAAAATAGACTAAATAAATTAAAAGGAAAAAAATACAGTAATTATATTTAAAATTAAAAGGACCTACCTATCACGCACTCTCGAGGCAAGAAGGAGGAAGATGAGATTTATAATACTTGGAAGGCACACCCAGCTCCGCGTCAGGAAAGCTCCGCAATCCAGTAGACAGAGCAGCTCCGAAGAACAGGCGTCAAGGCAGCTGCGAAGAAAAGATGTCAGTGCAATCTCCGCAGTGTCGAGAAGGAATACACTTAAAAAGTTATATCATAAATTTTCTCTAAAACTTCTATAGTCTCTTAGGCTTGTATTCAGTAGTACTATTTAAGACCTTTGATAGACATAAATTATACTTTAAACCAAATTGTAGTGTAGGTGTTGACCTACAAAAGATAGTGGGTGTGAAAGTAGGTGTTAACTTTAAAATAGATTTTAACTTACCGTGGACTTATATTTTTTATGAAATTCATTTCATTTTCTGTGTGTGTGTGTGTGATTAATATACTTTAACTCACATACTGACATAGGTTATTAAATGTTAAAATTTTAGAGAAATCATCTACTTTTACAATGTTTATAAATATGTGAGCACCATGTATCTAACGCATAATTAATTTGTCTCTCATTGCTTCACTTTTCATTATTTTTACCTATTGTTGTATAGTAATTTTATTCTAGGTAAGTGCATTGTCTTCACATATAATTAATAATTAATGTATACAAATATTGTTAATATTTTAAAAGAGTACGTATGGAGTTTCTTGCCCATTCTTCTTCATACGTAACTACCTTATGGAAGGGGCAACTAGAATCAATTAATAATTTTTGTAAATTTTGACGATCAAAAGTGCCTTTTATGTGCCTATTTGAAATTTGTCGCTGAAAACCAGCGCTGGGGCTCTGTCTCGCATAGGGTCGCAGCATTATGCTGAGCGATGGCCGTTTTGCGTGGATGTGACGCATATTTACCCCAAACTTATTTTTTTTTGTGTTGTGTTCTTTTTTTGCGTCATGTTTACCGCAAATAAACGTTTTAACTTTCTTTTTTCTTCTTTTCTTTCTTAAATATATTTATTTATTTTAATCACTATTATACCACCTTTACAGACTAATCCAATGCGATGTTATAAGTAACAATGTCTACACCGAAACAAACGAAAAAAATAAAAAAAATAACAGCAAGCAGAATTACAGAGAATCAATATTATGTTTGTTATCAATCTAATAGACATATATACATTAAGAACTTAAAATAAAGTGCTCTCTTTTCAATTTATAATTACATAGTAGGTATGAAAAACCTAAAACACACATATTTACATAGCTTACTACATTTAACAGGATTTTTGCGAATTCACTCAAATTGCACGAAAATATATCAATTCTTTCATGGACTTCGTTGATTATGCGGATTGTTCGGGTGAGGGGAGTTGACTGACATGACTGACTTGAAATGACTTGACTATGACGTGGTCCTGCTGTTTACTTTGATATTTTTAGCTTTTCTAAATAACTTATGACAAGTAGTTTGGTGTTTCTATTTTTATTCTTCTTTGATCATTGTAAATTCGTATTTATAGATAAACTCACGCCTTCTTCACAAGGGGTAGGCAGAAAGCATAGTATGCCACTTGCTACGCTCCCTACATACTCATTACATACACGCACACCGGTTGCGAATGCTACGCACCTGACCGTTCTGAAGAACATCACCAATTAGATCACTTTATGTTCTTCTAGGGCGTCCCCTCCCGGCGTTCACACTCACATCTGCCTTGTAATTTTAGCATTTCATTCATCCTCTCAATATGACCAAACCATCTAAGCGTATTCTTTTACATTTTTGTCACTACCTACATTTTTAAACCATACCGTCGCCTTATGTCACGCTATTCATTACATAATTAGTTATTTATTACATCTACTAGCTGTACCCGCGACTTAGTTCGCGTGGATGTCGGAAAACAATATTGTGCCGCTTATAGAAGGTGTATCACCTCCTCTATTGATACGGGAGAATTTTTCGACCAGGCCTGGTGATTTTTTCTAGTAAATAGCTGCCACAAAATTTGTGATTTTTAGGTTTTCCTAAAAATCACAAATTTTGTGGCAGCTATTTATATGATTCTCTATATCTGGGACTCATCCTCGACAGCCGGTGGAACTTCGTGGAGCATTTCCGATGTTTGGCTCCCAGACTGGAGCGGACCGGGGCTGCTTTGAAGCGGGTCTTGCCCAGTTTAGTCTATATTTATGCCCGGTTGATGGCAATAGGCTTGCCCTCTTTTACACTAAATGCGGGTGTACGATAGGAGCACCTCTGCCCAACTCTTCGGGGAATACAGTCGTGATGATATGTTGCTATGTCATATTTTAGAAATCCTTCAGGTACGATTCTGTCGTCAAGCTTGTACCTTCTACTTTCTACTTAAAGCGACTTTCAAGTACCAAATCCCCCAACAAATAAACTTAAATCGATACCCCCAAATTCTTAACCCAAGAATGCCTCCCCCAAACACTACAACAGTAAAACAGATCACTAGTAAGTAATTACAGCCCCGTCTTGCCGAAACAGAGCTCATTTCCATAGCTAACGCTAAGCGATCAACTTACTTCGCAATATAAAGCGAGCGCGTATTTTTGTGTTAACCCCCCTCTGATTACACACAAATTGAAATAAATTGAATTTTAAACCTAACCGCCTTGCCCGAATCTGGGGAACAAGAGCCTAGCAGCGGTAGGGTTATTTGTTGAGTTTAGGGTTGGTGGTACTTTCTTACTACGAGCGTTTATTGTGTTTTCTTTACTGGTCGTTATATAAGTACCTACTAGGAAAAGGTTTGGTTTTCGTTCGATTAATTTGTGTTAATTTTTAAGGGTCCGTACCTCAAAAGGAAAAAACGGAACCCCTATAGGATCACTCGTGTGTCTGTCTGTCTGTCTGTCTCTGTCTTCCGTCTGAGTCAGCCAATTTGCTCGGAATCTGCTGGGCCGATTAGGTTGAAACTTGGTACACATATGAACTTCTGTGACCCAAACACGGACGTGTATCGTAAATAAATGGATTTTGAATATTGGGGTCACTTTTGGGGACAAACTAGAAAATAAAAAAAAGTTTTGCAAACTGTGCCGTATAACATATCAAATGAGAGGGATTTTTGTAAGGATTCAGATATATTTTTTTATAATTTTAAAATACATATTTTTTAAGTTATTTAAGAAAATAGATGAAAATTGACCATTTCCCGACCCCTTATCTCCGAAACTGCCGAGCCCAAAATACTAATATCATAATATTAACATATGATACCTACATATTAACCATACCTACCTACTTATATCAATTGTAAAGTCTCAGTCAAAAGCTAAAAATATAAATAGCTACTGAACTTAAAGCAACGATGAAAAAAATATTCTTCAATTTCAAATACTTAATTCCACAATGAAGTGACAGTAGACAGCCCTACAACATTAAAGTCAGTATAATGGCCGCGATGATTTCTTGGCTCAAACCGTCTCATAATAATAAGTAACTTGTACCCTCGTCACTCACAGTTAACTTTGTTTTCACTTATAAGCTCCGTTTTGCCTATCATTCAGATTTAAGTGCTTTTAAGTTAAAGAATGTCAATCGTAGTCATATGGGAACTGTCTTCTAAGAAACTTATATTAAAAGTTATTTTTTGTAGTGGAAAATCTCGAGAACATTCAATGGAAAGTACATGCATACGAGATATAGAAATTTTATTTTTAGACATTTTCAATTTAAATCATCATCATTTCAGCCGAAAGACGTCCATTGCTGGACATAAGCCTCCCCCAATTGGGGGGGGTTTGCCATAATCGCCACGGGTTGGCGATCGCAGTATGGTGTTAAAAATGCATAGAGAACGCTGCTGCCCATTCTCTAGTAAGTCCCTTAGTCGCCTTTTACGATACTCACGGGAGGAAATAGGGTGGTGCTATTCTTTACGTCCGGCACCACACAGCAATTAAAAAAAAATATATATATATATATATATATATATTTAAATACACTAACAAAAATTATACTTTCAAGACAATACCAAACTAAATCAGTGCAAATAACGCAAGGTCCAGTTACAAGCCGATAGCTTACCATTGGTGTAAATTAGCGGTATAGTTTGAGCGTCGGACAGCGATTCTATTGCATTACTGCGGGGAGCCAGCCTTTATTGCTCAATTTGACTTTATTTAACGCAATTCGCAGGCGGTAGGGGGAGGTGAGGGGGGTGTGGGGGCCACCCCACGCTCGCCTGACGGGGAACAGATGAGGTCCCACTCCAATCCACTTAGCACGCGGCAAGCCAGTAGGTGATCGCAATCTACAGACTAAAGACGCCCGAACGCTTTCCACTATATTTCTTTGCGTAGAGGACGCCGCGGTGTCCTCTACGAGTATTCAATCGAGTATTGCGAAATGAGCATATGTATTCCCTAGTATAAACATGCTAGACGTATAAGAAATGACCGCGTCCCTCCACTCCAGTCTCAGCTACTTAGGTCCAACTTTAAGCAACACCAAACTAATGTCTCCGCCAGAAATTACTGTAACATTCATACATCTCCGGCAGCGTGAAGCCGTGTCTACATTTTGTGCACGTGCATGCAAACTTGGTACAAGTTTGGGACTATCCAAATTTAATTTAGCCGCCGCAACATCACGGGCTCACTCCGCGTTTATTTTGGTTAATTTGTGAACAAGTTTGTGCTATAGAGTGATCTCCTTAACCATCATGTTTATTATCCGAGATACAGTATCGAGTCGGCCCTAATCTGGGGGTTTCAAGGGTGCGGGGGCGTGAAGGGTGTCATTTTCACGCTGGCATATTGCTCGCCACCGAACCATAATTGAATAATAAAATTGTTGCGAATTTCGGCACAGAGTCCTTTGATTCGTTGCATTTGATGGGGGACACGGGGACACCGTTCGTTTTTATGTAAGACGGATTTTGTGAGATTCGTGTTCGTAAAAATGTCGCCACGAGACTCGGTAACGATTTGGGAAGATGTAATTTGTATTATGTGATTGAGGTTTTATTCATTGGCAGTTATTTATCAATAAATTAGGGAGTACGGCGTTTTTTGCTCAAGAGGGCGTACAACAGTTCACTAGCGCAGTGGCGCTAGTGGACCGTGCCTTTAAAAAAATATTATAGTATTTTCTAATACATTTTATAAAGTTTCATATTCAGACACGAAGCAACAAAATACAATCTTTTTTTTTTTAGTTATACATTTAAGTTGACAGGTATTTAGACAAAATTTTGTAATTTGTGGGAGATCTGGAGTCTAAGCTAAGCCTAGGCCTGTATTTTAGAACTCCAGGACCCCCATTATATCACATAGTAGAGGTTGTCAACGTGGTACAATTGCAAGTGACTGATGGCGTACTAATATAATGCGTGGGCCAGTGTATGTGTGTGAGAGGGTGTGTGGGCGAGTGTATGTGTGTGAGAGGGTGTGTGGGCGAGTGTTTGTGTGTGAGAGGGTGTGTGTGTGAGAGAGGGTGTGGGTGAGGGTGCGTGTGTGTATACCTACAATTATTGTACAAACAATAATTCATAAATATATAATATAATTAAATAAGTACATGTGCATAGGAAATTAAATATTAATATTAATACGTAGAAAACTACAAAGCACTTGCCCACCACCTCCGAGTGGCTTAGGTACACCTATCTATACGCAAAGTCTCTAATTCAGATAATTTATGTAAACAAAGTAATGGCAAGAAATGTCACTGTCAAAATGACAGTACAATGCTGCAAAACAATTTATATATTTTTTTTTTTTGTAAATAGTCATCGTCAAAATTTAAATGAATTAATTATAAGAACTATGCAAACAAAATACCGTTGCCAAGCAATGTTTTGTGTAGTATGTCGGAGACACGGCATAAGATCGTCTTAATCAGCCCTTTTAAGTCCAGTGCTAGACGTAGGCCTCCCAAAATCGATGTCCACTCTAAACAGTTTACAGCCGTTTTCATCCAAAATGTGGCTAGATATGCTACTTACAATATGAATCTATGAATGAGAGTTGTAATATTAGTGTTGTTGAAGATGTAAAAAATTTGAAAGTGTTTGGATCTCCTGCATTGTTACCAGTATCATAAAATATTTTATACCAGAAAACCTCATTTTAAGCTATTGCATAGCTTCTATCGCGGGCCTTGAGCGCGGGGACCGAATCCAGAAATTCCGTAACGAAAAAACCTCACGCTCCCCACTCCGACGGTTATTTTACTACACCAGTACCCTCTAGTGATCTAATAATTTCTGGCAGTTCCTTTTTTCTGTGTACTGCGTATTTTATTCTTATAAATATTAGTTTATTAAATTATGATCTTCACAAAAAGTGATTGTTGATAGTGGGGTTTGAACTCACGAGCAGTCGATTACGATTACATTCAGTTCCCCTGTTGCACCGCAAGGCTACAATGACTTAATTAAAGCTTGCCAAATAGCTGATACCATTCCAGTTGAACAATTTTTAAACTTGACTAGACGGTTGGAAATGACTCATGTACATGGAATTTTTTCGCTGTCAAAACAATTTGTCACTCTTTTTTTATTTAAAATTACTTTAGGTTCAACACTTTCGTCTATTTTAAAGTTGTTATTATGCTTATATTTGAATAGTATTTGACTTTGTTTACGTAGTTATACACTTTTACGACGTTCAGCACTTATTTATTTTGTTTTTAAGCTATTGCATAGCTTCTATCGCGGGCCTTGAGCGCGGGGACCGAATCCAGAAATTCCGTAACGAAAAAAAAAAAAAAAAAATAATATCAAAGAAAAAGAAATACTGCATAAATAAAATAAATAAATAATTATAATTGCATAAGTTGATACAAAATGCTATGCAATAGCTTTACCGCGGCAGTCCCCGAGTGCCACACGTCTTTTTTTTAATATCTTTGTTTAAAACCAAAAAAAAAAAAAAAAAATATTACGGTATGATTACTTTTTATTATTATTTCTTAAAATCAGTACATAAAAGAAAATGAAACCTCTTTTTTCGCCATTTTATGTGAATTACCATTACGAAGATATTTTTTTGTTATGCTATCCCCTTTGTTTACATAAATTATCTGAATTTGAGACTTTGGGTATAGCTAGAGGAATGTGGCCGCTTTTCTTTAGATCAAATTTTGTTGCTTCGTGTCTCAATATGAAACTTTTTAAAAGGTATTAGAAAATTCTAGACACACTTACCGAGGTTCTAGATTGAGCTGTTTTTCTTCAGTCCTTCTCAGTCACGAGTAAATATTTTTTTAAAGGATGGGACTAGTAGACCGTTTTAAGATTTATGCATAAGAGTGGTTTAAATCAATATTATACAGCTTTAGATATTTGGCACACGCACACCTGGGTCCCAAATACGTATTCGGTGCACACGTGATGGTGTCGCATGTTTTCAAAGAGACATCCTCTCCACCTAATTTCACCACGGCGCATACTAAACACAAATTTCCATTAACCGGGCGCTGTTTACAGTGAAATTCTTTTTTCATCAAACGAGATTTATTCCCTCAAAAATATGTAAAGTTGGGTGCGCGAGACACCTCGGATAGCGGCCGATGGGGGCGAAATTAAAATAATATCTCAACATTCGAGTCACGCGAAACATTAAGTTCGCCCCGCAATAAACCGCGCCCTTAAAGAGCTTCATTCAGAATTAAAATTAGCCGCCTGATCTCTTCACGGTGACGTTTGATGGATCACCGACTTGCCTATTTTGTTTAATTTCAGAGGACGTCAAGTTGCCGCGTTCGTGTCAACTGTTCACGCCGTCACTCCAGGGCCTCAAGTCTGCTATTACAATAGTGTCAGAATCATCTATCATTGATTTCATAGTTGTTGATTTTGACAAGTTTGGTAATCTACTAATATAATGGCGTCATTATGACTTTCCAATGGTCAGCCACTGACACTCCATTGAAAGAATTGGTAATCTGGTACATAACGACAAATGAAACTTCCTACTAAACTTCCAACATCCTACTACTTCAGATTGCTTATAACACTAATAAATATCATGTAAAAATATATATAAATGAAATCTGGCATGAATAAATGTTAAAAATGCCATTGTAATACGATTCTATTACGACACAATTGACCGACCGATGATCGACCATTATGAATTTAGCAGATTACGAACTTATAACAAAATGACAATGGGATCGTGTTGGAGTGACGAATTTATAAAAATAACAGACTTGGGCCCCAGTTGCCGTGTAAAATTATGGCAAAACAAATTAAAAGTAAATTTCAACACATCACCTGCCTGTTTCAGCGGTGTAATCAAATTAATTTTAATTATCTGACTGTCCTAAAAAGTTTCTATAAGTACATATTTGTCTCCTTGAACTCATTTATTATATATAAAATGTCTCGAAACTTTCATGAATAATTAACTGTCCGTCTAAAATTAGCAATTACGTACTTTATTTGAGCTTTTGTAATGTTTAACCAACAAAATTAGTCTACGTAATTTAAAGTTTGTCTGTTTGCCGTAGCTTCGTAGCAAGTGCTACGGCGTAGCACTGAATCGTAGCCGGAGTCGTATAACAAGAAAATGACCGTGTCTAACAATATTTGAACTTGTTTAATAAACCAGTAATAGCATTACAATAGGTACACACAAACTACAACGTAATATGATTGCTGAGTATTAAATGCGTCGTAAAAGCGCGCGGTAGCGGTAAAATAATGAATATAAAATGCAGTAAACGAGTTAGAGGGCGGCGGACGGGGGGAGACGTTTTTTAAAATCATTTGTAGTTAGTCGGTGTGGCCCACTTGGTATTCAAGACGGCGTAGTGCGGCGGCATCGCACATATTTTATATTTATTACCGCCAACAACGGCGCGATGTGTCGTGAAATTGCAGCGGCTTCAATATGCACGCACGCACGCGCCTTACATAATACCGCTTACGAGCTAGATAACACGATGATCATATTGAGCCACAACCAGGAACTGCGGGAAACTAAAAATCCTCCAGACATACCTAATTCCAGCCGCCGCGGTAGACGCTCCGGGCGTCGGGAGCCGCGTGACGACTCCCGGCCACAGTAGGCGCGGGCCTGCGGGCGTTGAGTAATGGGTAGCTCACCGTCCGATCAGGACCAGGCCCGTGCCGGACGGCGCGTACGTGTTCCACGCGCGCGTCTAAGAGATGTCAGCAACGACGAGGGGCCCAATAGGGCCCAAGCTTGCCGGGTCAGCGGGATTGTCCGAAAGGGGTACCGCTGCCCCGGAACATAAAGGGCCAAGGAAGGAACACGGGTGGGTTTTAGTCAGTAAGAGTCTGACACTCCCTTTCGCTCCACCCAGAACGGGAGGGGTCATTTGATGATTTCCCATCCTCAAAAAAAAAAAGAAATCCCTAATTCCGTACCCTTACGCAACTTATAGTATTTCCCCAAATCTCAGTGATTTGCATTTCCTTAAGAATAAATGGATCTAATAAAGAAATCACGTTAGCTACCAATAATAACTGTTTGTAAATATAATTAGAAGGAAAACTCACGATCACAGAGAGCATCTTAATGAACGCCTGATGGAATCAATCATCCTATAATGAGATAATCAAACAATGACCCTCGATAATATCCTGATACCGGCTTGGCGGTGTTGGCACAAGAAATTTGTCGGAGCAATATCGCGGGGATCCCTCCGAGGGAATCGCCAATTTTAGGGGAAATCGACGAAGATAATTATGTTTGAAGTTAGTTATTGAGTAGAGTCAACATGCGAGGAGATTAGCCGTCCCGTCCGCCGTCCATCCGGACACGGCCCGGACACGGACGCTCTCGTGTGTGCACACACTTATATGTGGGACGAGCCTCAATACTTAATTATCTACATGGCATTTATTATTAGTTGATATTTCTATTCGTTGAATATAAATATATTAGCTACATCCTACTTAATAACTTAGAAAAATGTTATATTGGACTCGCTGATAATAATTTTGGAGAAAAATGTGCGAGACTTGAACATTTTACTAATGTGTTTTATTAATGTAAGGTTTTTGTAATCGTCTCGATTTTTCGTTGATTTATGTTCGGAATATGATATAATTATGAAAATCATTTTAATGTTACTTAAAAAAAGATTAGCAATAATTTTTCAGTAAAAAAAAATCAGACCCTATATTCTGTCCACCGAGAGAATGCTTTTTGACACATGTCAGTTGTACAAGATTGGGAACTAATAAAGTTTAAATTCGTAAAACAATTATTCGTTTGTATGAAACTGACAGGTGTCAATAAGCATTCTCTCGGTGGACAGATTATAGGGTCCGATTTTTTTTTTACAAATAAAATATTGCCAATCTTTTTTTAAGTACCTAACATTAAAATCATTTTCAAAATATATCATGAATTATTGCGAACCTAAACCAACGAAAAATCGAGACGTTTACAAAAACCTCACATAATAATCCTTTATTAGTGCTCTTTGAGTTGAATGTTATTTTTGCTTATCACATTGAGTTTCAACCATCTTATTAAGCAACGAGTTTTATGACTTCATTAATTAATAACCAAAACATACGAATTAGGAAATTGGGTTAAACATCACCTCGGCTTTGGGACCGCCCTAATCACTCGCGGCTTTGCTTACATATAAATAATTTTCACGCGATATTAGTAAAAGCGAGTAAGCCGATAGACGGCTGAGGCCCTACGAAGGCTTTAATTTTGTTGATAGGTAATTTGTGAGCTGTTCCCTGGGGTGTATTTCTTAGCGAATCAACACTAGTGTAATTAACGAATTCATTTAAAGTTATCGTTGGGATTATTTTGGGGTAACCTCTAGCTCTTTGATGTATCGGTGTCTCGGCGGCGGGGCGGTGGCGTGGCGCGACCTGCCACCGCGCTCACTCGACTTGTGTTTTCGGCTTCAAGTCACACGTCACCGCATAATTTAAATCAAGTTAGTTTGATTAATGACGGAAGCAAATTGTCTTGGAGTTGATACCGGTTGATAAACTCAAGTGTTCGTATACAATTAATGACGTGAATAAAATTGATAAGGGTGTCAAGATTTTCATCATCATCATCATCATTTCAGCCGATGACGTCCACTGTTGAACATAGGCCTCCCCCAATTGGGGGGGGTTGCCATAATCGCCACGCTTGGCAGGCGAGTTGGCGATCGCAGTATAATGTTAAAAACTGCATAGAGAACGCTGCTGCCCATTCTCTAGTAAGTCCCTTATTCGTCTTTTACGACACCCACGGGAGGAAATGAAGATTGAATGAAGATTTTTAATAGTGTATTTTTGTTTCACAGGATTAATAAACTACAAGACATCGTTAGCAACACATCGAGTTCAGAGTTTTCAAGATCAGCACGCCGATTCAGAACTTTACGATATCTCATAATGTTGTTCGATTCCCTTTAATACGCAGTCATTTATATTTTACTAGCTTCTGCCCGCGACTTCGTTCGCGTAAATTTTTTTGTTCCCCGTTCCCTAATCCGTTCTCGAGATATCATCAAAAAAGCCGTTTTGTACAAAATGTATGAGAAAGTGAATTTTCTTTATATATTTTTTTTTCGTTGATTTTTCTCATGTTTTAATAGTTATTCTGCTATTCGGGGCGGAGACAAATCCAACAAATCCAACATCATAACAATCGGTCCAGCCGTGAACACGACTTTGTTTTATATATTAAGATTAAAAATGGTCTTGAGATTGTTTACAAACTTGTGTCAATGATGTTGAATCGAAAATGATGATAATTCCAAGCGAATCACAAATTTTTGCCATGGTATCTTCATCGGTAAGTTCTGAATCGGTTCTGAATTGGCGGGAGGAGAGGATTGTAGGCGAAGGCGTATCGTCACTTCTTAGAAAACTGAAAATACGAAAGGCCAAACAAGGTTTGCACACGATTGTTTCTCAGTAATAGCTACTCAGTTAAATACTTTATTATCCTTTCATTATAACCACAAAATCCTAAACACTTTATTCCAATGTCAGTTTCCACAAACAATTTCTTTGACGTCAGCCACAATGCCCGCTGAAAACTAAAGAAAAATAAAAACTATTATCTTGTAAAAGACGATAAAGGGGAATATCTAGCTATCTTCCCACCGCGGATGTTTCAGGGCTGCAAATTAGATATCTTGAGCATCCAAAGGCTAAACGCTGGCGTTGCGTCTCTCGCTTCATTTGCATGTTAATTACCTGTCGGTCCTGCACAGTGCTGCCACCTGCGAACCCTTTGCCAACTCATTTTTGTTTCACTATTAGATATTATGCATATTTTTTGCTGAACAGTTGAGCGTGTGGCGGATATTTTGTGGTTTAAGATTTATTTTTTATGTTTAACTTCTGTTTCACTTTGTATTCCGCAAAAGAAGAAAGTTATGAGGATTTTTTTGCAGACTAGTTCGTGTTGATTTGGGCAAAAGCTTGTTCTCCTTTCAAACGTCACTATCATCTGCGACTTCTGACCATTGGTGTCGTGCCCAAGCTCATTAATAAAATCATGATTCTTACGCACTTTGGACTCATAAAATGAAAACTGTACTAAACTCAACTTTGCAAACAATTTATTTAAAACACTCTTTTATCTCCCATCATAAATCACGTCCAAAATCAAGTCTATAAAAACTTTTAATCACCCACCTGTTCAATAAATATTTAAATAAAAAATCCTCCATCCGAAACAATCTCAAACACGATCAGAGTAGATAGTTAACAAAAACAAAACACTGTCGCTTCTATAAAGCTGATTTATTATAAGCATCCTAATAGTTCCGCCAGCCTCCTTTGTTCCTAGTCAGGATTGGCAGTTCGATTATCCTTAGCTCTTGCAAAAAGGCATATAAAAATTAGTCTATAATGTCCCAGACTGCTTAAGTACACCGCGGGGAGCGAGCGAGCGCTACGCTAAATTAAAACGTCTGAAATATGAGACGTTCAACCGAGAAAAACTTAGGTAGCTGCTAATACTGCACTTAAAATTTGATAATTAATTTTTTGATGTTTTACGTCTCCGCGAGTTTTTTGACCAGATTTGGATTTTGATGACTTTGACGGTAAAGTTTAAGATATTTGTCTATCTATATAGCCTTTAAGAAATGTATCTTAACAAAGCCAATTATTGTCAGAAAAAATCGAATTAAAACAACATTTTCTTTCTATCATGAACAAAAGAAACGAAAACAACAATGGCCCATTACAAAATTAATCCAAACAAAAACGAATAACAATTATAATAAAACAGAAAAATACCTAAGCACTTATTGCCAAAATTACCCAGAAGCCTTTTAAAAATCAGGTTAAAGAAAAACATGATGAAGTACAAAGCAACAATATAAACATGGGATTGTCCCCGGCGCGGCTCGCGTTTACGTCCGCTTTATTCTTTTTAAGTCGTTTCGAGTACTCTCTCGTTTGGAACTTTCACCTTTTCCCCCAGACACCGCCTGAAAGTTAATTTCTTTTGGTGTATTTTAAAATTAATTTTGCTTTTGTGGCGACCGCGACCACACGCCCCAGGACGAATTGTAAGCGGCCAAATGGTACAGCTCTCGGTTATAATAGCGCGGAAAAATGGTGGAAAGCATTTTTATGCTTTTGAACAATGTCGTGATCGGAGGACGCGCCTTTGGCGAAATTGGTTATTTTTAATTATAAATACGTTACGATCGTGTTTATGTATTCTCTAATGTTTAATTAACTAGCTATTGGTGCCGATTCCCTTGTTCACGAACTAAACTAAATTTAAGTTCAGTGCATCTTTTTCTTTCTATTTCATTAAGAAAAGGACAGAAGATAAAATTTTAGCTTAGTCCTGTCGAATTAATCAGCGGTTGACGTAAATTGACGTACTTGTATGGAGCAGTGACAGGCGCTGATTAATTTGACAGGACTAAACTAAAATTTATCTTCTATCCTTTTCTTATCGAAACAGAAAGAAAAAGACGCACAGAACTTAAATTAAGTTTAGTTTGTGAACAAACAAGGGAATCGGCACCATTGTAGCTTATATGTTTGTTATGAACGGAAATACAAATTGGATTTTGATGGCAAAAATTCAATTTCAATGTTAATTGTAAAAACAACACGAAATTTTGAAATTCAGATTTCAGAAAACAATACCACAATTAAAAGCTAGCAAATTCATATAAAAATTTAAAACAAAAGGTCGTAGTTTTATAGGCAATGTGAACATGCTGTTACTTGTCATAATATTTTAGTTCGAACAATAAAAGCGGATAAATGAACGACACTGTAATCGGCACGCGGCGCGACTGCTGTAAAATACAAAAGGATTGTGAAGCTAGTTTTGTACTGTCACTCTATTTTGAACTTTATCCGTATGACGGAAAGATTTAGTATTGTTTTGTGTTGAATTGTGAAAAATACTAGTTAAAATTAAAAATTATATCACCGCAATAAAAATACAATTACTAGATACTAAACACATAATAAAATGACAATATTGTAGCTGCGAGTCAAACATGAAATATCTCATCAAAGTATTATGAGCTCTGTGAAAATACGATAAGATTTAATTCTGGTTGTTTAACATATGCCTGATTCCCGTGATGTAGGTAAATGTAACAGAGGGTGTAAAATTATGTAAATAGTTTATAGTTGCCATTCAGTGAACTGGTAACTGGAACATACTGCAATATTTGCATGACTTTTATAAAGCAGTTATGTGGCTTGATGCAACCGATCGGCTTTTGCTTTTCATTATTTAATTATTGTTTTATTGTTTATTGTTTGTTTATGCATACAGTCTTAATACAGGTTCGTTTGTTTTGTACCATTAAACCAGAAATGGTTTGTATTGGTACTCACATTCGCTATATGAACACTCTTTAATCACTTAAATATAACTTGTATTTATATTATTCATGTATATTATCCACGTACGGACACTATTTGCCTATATTATATAAATAAGTAAACAATGTAGGTATACGAACAATAATTTGCACGTAACTATTTAAGCCGTAAACATCTATCAGTAAGTAGGTAGGTACGTGAGTCTGAGCTGCTCGCTACTAGGCCGCTCATTAAGGCCGGTTCTAGTCATCGTAAAGAAATCCTTATACATGTTGCTTCGTTTTTATTTATTTTTATTCGTGTTTTAAAGAAAACTACTTTATTAAGCTAAGCTGAATAAGTAGTTGTAATAATATTTTTTGTATTTTTGCTTATAGTTTTTCGAGTTAATTTCGTCTTTTATAGATTTTGGTATTTCATTGTAAATTGTGGGTATTAAAAATTTTACAGTTCGTCTACCATAATAATTTCTAGCCTGAGGTACTATTAGTTTATTTCTGGTGATACTTCTTGTGATTATTTTATGTGATATCGGTATTTGAATGCTTTTGTTATTAAATTGCTCAATCGAGAGGGCCATATCGTCTGAATTGGCAAAATTTAAAAAAAAAATTAATAATTCAATGACGTTGTCTTTATACTGGTCTTTAATTTTTTTTAATTAAAATTAAAGACACTGAAAAAAAAAAAGTAGTTGCCACAATCAAGATTTTGTTTAGATTGACTAAGTAACTTGTTTACATCTGAGCCTATCAAGCACAATGATCACAGCTACTACTTTTAATTGATTGAGATTTGAAACGGGATCTTAATTGGAGTTATCACAAAACCTATTTGCAGCAATCAAGTCAAAACATAGTTGCTAATAGCATCACCCTATTTCTTCCCGTGGGTGTTCGTAAAAGGCGACTAAGGGACTTACTAGAGAATGGGCAGCAGCGTTCTCTATGCATTTTTAACACCATAAAAGTTCTGCCAAGCGGACGATTATGGCAAACCCCCCCAATTGGGGGAGGCTTATGTCCAGCACTGGACCTCTTTCGGCTGAAATGATGATGATGATAGTTGCTCCAATCAAGATTATTAGATTAAAGTTTCAATGATCTTTATTGAAGTAATCAAAATGCTTGATTGACACAACTAACTTACTTTGTTACAGTTAACATTTTTTTAACTTGTCTCTTTTTTAACTCTTCTACAATGATGTCATGTTAAGGGTAATCGAGAAACTTGTTTGAGAGTTCAATCATTTGAACTAGTATTGCTGCAATCATGTCGTGATGATCAACTTAATTAAGATTTTGATGAATCTAAACAAGATATAGTCAGTCAAGCTAAAAAGTCACTTGATTGGAGTGCATTTTATTCAGTGGATGGTTACCGGTTTGATACTTTAAAAATACACTTCATATGCGGATAATAGAGGCATGTAGAAAAACAACCCCAAATAAAATGGTGTAAGAACTGGATACTTGTTTTAATTCAATTATTAAGATGAATTTAACACATTGAATGCCGACTACGGATATATCCGTATATGGTTTCTATGCAGGACGCCAACTACGGATAGATACTTCAATACGACTTGGACTTCTATACGAGTTTCAATAGAATCTACAGTAGCTGGCCTCACCAATAAGGTATTTTTATATAGGATGGCATCTCAAATAGACAAGCTTTAATAAAAGAGTAACTTTATTGATTTTTCGCTGATGCCATATACGTATATATCCATAAATAGACAAATGTATGGTGGCAACCAACTTTGGCCGTATAGCCAATTTCGGCATTCAATGGGTTAAATGAACTATAACAGTATGACAAAGATAAGATATGAGGAGTTTGTGGAAAATTAATAACAGCCGCACGGGTCGATGTATCAGGTTAAGTTTCGCATTCCGCGGTTGGTCCGTGGATGGGTGACCATCTTTACATACGAAGACCCCTCCGTGCCTCGAAAGCACGTTAAGCAGTTGCTCCTGGCTGTTATTCGTGGATCTTTGACAGTCTATACCGGTTGTCAGAAGCCCGAAAGTGTGACAATCTACTGTGTGTTACTGGGTAACACTTTTCCCAGTAACTGGGTTGTGGAGGTCAGATGTGCAGTAGCTCCATGGAAAATACTGGTATTCAGCTGCATCTGGTTAGACTGGAAGCTGACCCCAACATGGTTGGGAAAAGACTAGGCAGATGATGAGTATGATCAACAAAGAAATAAAGAAAAAGTATTTATTGGGACTCATACAGGGAGATCACATTTTAAACTAAACACACTCATAGTACAATGCGTGCCACGAAAGATGAGACTTGACCGCGCCCTCCCGCGCCGTTTCCATCGCACCGATGACGACCGATCCTGTCCCGCGCACAGACCTCATACCGCTAAAGAGACCTAAAATTATGTACTGCGCAAGTCAAACCACGTGGTGTGTCAAGTCTCATCTTTCGTGGCACGCATTGTAACACTAATAAAACACATAAGACACATAGGACATGTTTGAATGACATTATTAGTTTAGTTATCTCGGATTTTTTTTAGTGTATGAAAGGAAACTGGCCAAGAAGGTACTACCCACTGTACGTCCAAAACCCTACATAGTTTTTCCTTTTGCTGTTTCGGTCATGCATTTACACATTAAGGAACAGGCGCGATACGCGACGCAACAGAAAGGTACCGCTCGTCACGCGACACGCGATGCCTTTGTGATGCGCCTGTTTTTAGGAGCCTTTATTCATACAAAAAAAATGAACCATTTAAAAACTGCACTAAAACTTCCATGTTAATTTTCCGTGCACTGCATCCAACAGGTGGTAAGCAGACTGCTCGCTAATTGTCTTTCATATTTATGAGACTTTTCAACTTTTTGCTACCTCCTTCTACACCCACCTTTATAATATCATTTTATATTGCACACTCGTAACCTCATGTTGTTTAAAACTGTTTAAAAGGCTCGGTCGCCACTGAAACCAACCATTACATTAATTAATTGTTACCGTGATATATTGAAACCAAAGGTAATCATCTGCTTAAATTCAGCTGCCAATTTTGCTGGAAATATCTGTTGTTTTAAAATCATGTTGAAAAGTTAATTTTAACAGGGATTTTGAGAGCAAATATAGGTACATGTTTTTAACTGCAAACTTTTTACAGAACATAATCCCTTCTTCCCCACTGCTCAACTGCATAAAGTTGAGCAGTGGGTAATACCAATGGCTCAACTAGTAATTGATCAACTATGATTAGTTGAGCATTGGGTAATACCCGCTGATCAATTAAAACTGCACAACTATATTTACATAAAGACTGGAACTAAAAACTCCAAATCTCATAATTATTATACTTCATTAGTAAATCATAAAATTCAAAAATTATTTCTTCTTTCTTTTTACAAGAACTTATCTTGTAAGAAAAAGAAGAAACAGATTTTTTTTTTAAACATTTAGTTAATGAACTTAGACAAAACTTTATTTAAGTATTACCCTTAATATACGTCATACTACTATGACATTTTAAAAGTAAAAACTAACTAACTTTTGATCAACTAAGTTGTGTAAAAAATTGTTGAGCTATAGAGCATAAAATGTTCGGTAATACAAACTATGTCCTACAGCTCAACTGCTCAACTAGTTAAGCAATCTAGTTGAGCAGTGGGGTAGAAGGGAACATAATACGTTTACCAAAAACAAACCTTCAAGATTTCGTTGTTCCATCTAACACATTTCAATTCTGTATTTTGTTCTGCCTACCTACCTACCTACGCCTCCCGTGCACTGTCGCCCCTGCCTTTTGCACTAGACACGGCAGTTTGTTTTGTTACGCATAGAGTTCGTAACATTTAGAGTGTTGAATTTAAATATTTTTATTTTTGTATGTACTTAAATATGATTTAAAATCTGATGAATTATTAAAAGTCATAGAACAAAAGTGTTTGTTTATAATGCTAGTAATATAATAGTTTTGAGAGGAGTAGTTTTTTACCAATGACCCTGTATAGTAATAATATATATTTCATTAAGGCGAGGTTCTTCGAGCGTGCATTTTTGTTCAAGAGGTGGCAGCTGGGCGCGAGTAAATTGTGCTGTGAATTTCGTTAATTTTGGGTTGAAAATTATATGTTTTACGATATTAACAATGTTAAACCCGACGGACATTACATCATGTGGTATAATATTCAAATAAAATTATTTTAATCTACAAAATAAGGGTATGTATGGATTTTTTTTTTTCAATCGAGCGAACTTCATCTAATTATGTAATGAGTACCCGATCTACCTACAGAAAGGTCTCAAAAGCAACATATAATTTTTTCACGTGTTTTATCACTACCGTTTCTAAATAAAATGACATTAAAATTACATTTCCTAGAGGTTTACTTGAAGAACCTCGCCTTAATTTACTTCTCTAGAATATAATGTTTTGAAAATTGCAATTACTTATTTAAATATACTACTGCGGACTCTAAAACCTGTGTATTATTGTTAATAACGATGTCATCCCCGTGTATCTTCTTATATAACCTTAATCGCCCGTGCAGGTTACGCGGAGGCGGCAGGCGCGCGGTGCGGCACAAAGGGCGCGTGCGACTTCAAAGCGAGCCGCACGGATCAAAGAGCCGCCCTCAGATAACGGAGGCCAGATAAAACCTGCGCTATCGGGCGAACGCCGTTTGATATCTATCTGATTGTCGGTTAAAGATCGTGCCACACAACAAACATCGAATAAAAAGGTGTTACAAATTTTACTCTTTTAAACTCTGCAAGTCTTTTGTGACAACTTTTTTCATAATGCGATCAAAAGAGCTTAAAGCGGTATGAATGGAAAGAAAAATCTTAACAGTCGGTCTATTCATACGCGAGTCTCGTATTTGGCACAAAGAATGTTAAAGATCAAATGTTAAAAGTTAGAGGTCGCCAATACTTTGATAAGCAATACTTAGGTAACTTAGATAAATTTTCATCAAAGAAATAAGAAATCAAAGTAGTTTTTTTATATGTGGGTTTTATAAAACCTTTTGCAGCACAAGTATCCAGTGCACATCTAAAAATAACAGTTTCAATCAATCGCAGATTGTTCACCAAAGAATGATAAAGGTCTCTGCACACAGCGGGCGGGGCGCGGCGGGGCGGGACGCCGACGCGACGCTGAGCAGTTGTAATGTACTAGATATTATGAACGACGCCACACAGAGCGTCGCGTCGCGTCGCGTCGAGCCGGACGGCTCTGTGTGGCGTCGTCCGTAATATCTAGAACATTACAACTGCTCAGCGTCGCGTCGGCGCCCCGCCACGCCCAGTCCCGCCGCGCCGCGCCCGCTGTGTGCAGACACCTTAAATCTCTCTAAAACGTTGTGGCCCTGGGTGCGCGGCGTTTAATCTCGACAATCAGCTGTGTGTCTGTTTCGTCCGGCAGTAAATCCGGAGGCATACGGCACCGAGTCCGGCGTTGCGGGCTGGATTACCGGCTGTGTGCGGATGTGCCGGCGGGCCCGTTCGTGCCGACGCACTCCGACCCGCGATTAGTCCCACTAAGGGCAGTGGGACTTGTCGGAAAATTCGACCCGGGTCATAACCCGGATAAGACTCACAGATAAGTACAAATAAATATTGATTGTGTCTCTGTTTAGATTTTTGTCTGGTATTTGATGATGTTTATTTATTTATTTATTTATTTAAACTTCATGTACAATAGTGGTACATAGGCGGACTTAATGCCACAAGGCATTCTCTACCAGTCAACCTTTGGGTTAAATATAAAAACAGTGGTAGGGTACAAAAATAATGAAAAAAATACTAACTTCTTGATTAAGAGAATTTATATAGTTTTATTGATACTAATACACATATACAAATAAAATAAACTAATAGATATTTTAACAAATACCACCTAATAATAATTACTGTGACTAGACTATCATTATGTCTATCATTATTTATGTTCTAATATTTTCCCTGATGGGATATTGTGGGACTGTGTTATGAACTTTATTTTAGTCATTGATTTACATACATGTTGGTGCCTGTCTGTACGTACAAGATATGTATTGTATTTTAATTGGTACCTACATTTCGAATGTGGTCTTTTACTTTTTATTTTAGTAGGTAGTGTACCTACTACGAAGACTACCTACCTTCGAACTTGGAAATTTGGAGTTTTGAAGTGCTAAATTGTATGTCAATGACTAAAATATCGTAAAATTGTTGTCGCAGTAAGAATAACAAACTCTTAAGAAAGTTATGCTCGAACTTCCCAAGTTCGATGGAGACTTAATTTTCACCACAGGCGTTCGCGCAATCAATGGAGAAATTATACAGGTCTAATCGTCAGACAGAAGTAAGATAGGAACTAGACACACACGAATCTACTTAGGTGCCTACTGAAACAATTCCATAGCCTTAGTACCTAGGTCTATCGAGGATCTACGAGACATCAGCTACGTACGTCTCCGACCGCGTTTGAAAACGTCGTTTGATACCGATTGCGTTGCTTTCGCATGCGTTCGGGCCCGTCCGTAGTTCTGGCATCTGTTTCGGCGAAAAATAAAGGCTCCTACAAACAGGCGCGGCACGCGACGCGACACAAAGGCACTGCTCGTAGCGCGCCACGCGGTGTCTTTGTTGCGTCGCGTGTCGGGTCTATTTGTAGGAGCCTTATACCAGTGCGAAGAAACTTGAAGATAGCTATAGTTATTTTTACTTTGTACGTACCTATTTAAGTGGAATCCTCGTGTGTCTAGTCTCTTGTTTCATTATTTGTAGATCCAATTCTATAACTTAGACAGAGTCGATTTTTAGTTTCGCTTTTATTTTTATTTCCTTGACTGCAACTGGAACGTCGCTGGACCTGGTCGCTGAAGAGACGGAGAACCCTAAATCCAACTTGGAGGTCACGCGTATTCTTGGGGAATTAACACACATTACGAGATGTTATTGCTTGAGAATACACGTAGCTGACGAGGAGGAATTCATCTGAAGAGTCCGGAAGGATGAAGGTGGACCAAAAGACAGAGATTTCTTTTATATTCATTTGTGTTCATGTACAGTACATTCTACGGATCTTTGTGTTTTTGAAGTAAGCTGCAGACTGAATATCCTCATTATATACCCACCTTTGGACTTTAAAAAATAATTAGGAAGGTACTATACGTTAACCGCATAAGGGGTCTTTGTACTCATCTATGAACAACTTTTACTCTGTACCCTAACCTGAAATCACGAAAATAAAATCACCTGTTCCTTAAATTTTGACAACATAAGCGAAACAAACCGATGCGGAAACGGTGCACATCTTTGGTGCGCAGGGTCCACGCCAGCTCTAACACCATCCTGAGGATGATGGCTGAGAGGTTCGACTGTCACTACATTAACCATTGTTGTAAGCTTAATGTAGTGACAATAACAATGAAATGAAATAATCATACATAGCACATTATTGTTCAATATCTGTCCCTCTTTTCTATTTTACAATATTAAAATGTTGAATATGTGATACCTAATTATTAAATAATTTTTATATGATATAATATTATTAAATATGATTATTATTATTTCTAATTTTAATTTGTTGACTTCGGTAATTTAATTTGTATGTAGGTAATGAAATTGTGTCTTATTTTTATATTTTTTTCTAATAATTTTTATTTAATGTTAGCAATGCTATTATGAACAAATGTTGATTGAAATAAATGAATTTAATAAATAATAAACAGCAGATTTTTTTTTCACGATTTCAGGTTTGGTCCCATAGTAAAAGTTGTTCATAATGATGAGTACAATGACCCCTTAAAAGGAAAACGGTGATTAAAATTTCACCCTGTATAAGTAGGTACCTACATACGTAATTGTGTCAATGAAAGGCGTATTTAGTACCTACCTATTAATATATCATAATTATTTCTATAAACGTTGCTACTTCTTCTACATCTTGACAAGCTCTGTCAGCTTTTCAAGCTGATCCTTTATTCTTTTATATCCTTCTCAATATGAAATAGTGTTTATCTCATTATAAAGGCTATCAATTTCAATTTATTAAATATTCGTGGAGGTCGGTTTTCAAAGCCAACCGGACAAAATCTCTACCATCAGCTACGCCTCTACTGGATAATATGTATTGTAACAAATTTTATCCATCTGAGATAAATACTACATAGATCCTCCTGCGAATGCCTAGGTACTAAGAACATTTACATACACTGAAAAATAAAAAATGTTGCCATCTCAAGATTTTGTTTAGATTGACTAAGTAACTTTTTTGCATCTGAGCATATCAAGCACAATTATCACAGCTACTACTTTTATTTGATTGAGATTTGAAACAGGATCTTGATTGGAGTTATCACAACACCTATTTGCCCCAACCTAGATTATTAGATTAAAGTTTCAATGATCTTTATTGAAGTAATCAAAATGCTTGACTGACACAACTAACTTCGTTACAGTTAACATTTTTTTAACTTCTCTTTTTTAACTCTTATACAATGATGTCATGTTAAGGGTAATCGAGAAACTTATTTGAGAGTTCAAGGGTGCCTGCCGTTTTGCCGAAAATATTTTGACAAAATTTCATTACCCAAACAAATTTTAGCAACCTTTTTTTATACCATTGCAATATTTCGAATTATTTTAGTACGCATATTTTCATTTGGTCAAATTTTTACTTGGCAAAATATAACCAAGTATAATGTCATTATGGCATTTGGTCTTTAATCAAATGATTTATTACAGCAAACAATCTTCAGACAATAATCGTTTGGTGAAATGATTTGTTAAGACAAATAATATTAAGGCAAAAATAAGATTTTTTGGGAATTATATAATAAAAAATGCAATTTTATTTTAATATAGTAGTTAGAGTAGGTTATTTTTTTTTTTAATGGTTAGGTTAGGTTAGGTTAAAACTGTGACCTCCTACGCACGAGCCGAGCGAGCGAAGCGAGCGGTGCTGCGGTAGCGGCCGGCGAGTGCCAGACACGACTTGCATTAATAGAAAAAAAAAAATGTTTTTAGTAGGTTACCCGGAACTCAACTATTTAGAATTGAAAACTGACCATACTGAATATTTGGCTTATTTGATTTTACGTAAAAACTGTTATTCCAACTGAAATATTTGACTAAATAAAAAATGTTAAAAGTACTAGTTGGCAAACAAGTTATAGTTTAAACGTTCATTTGCCAAACATTAGGTTTGCGTTACAATTTTTTGTGAATAGATTTTTTGCTAAGTAATAATTTGGCAAATAAAATTATGCGAATTTTTTTTTGGGATGTGAAAATTTGTCAAATTCCTTTCGGTCAAACAAGGGAGACCCAGAGTTCAATCATTTGAACTAGTATTGCTGCAATCATGTCGTGATGATCAACTTATCTAAGATTTTGATTAATCTAAACAAGATATCGTCAATCAAGCTAAAAAGTCACTTGATTGGAGTGCATTTTTTTTCAGTGTACCGCCAGAAATAACAATCAACAATAGGTATGAGGTAGGTACCTACGTCTCTTGCAAAAGATGGCTTAAGTCATGACGAATGACTCGCGAAAACCTGACAGTGACACTGCGACAAGTTTCAGTCGAGTTAATCGTTAATGTGTGCCAATATGCACTAACCCAAACTAACGTCGTCATGCTTAAACATCGTGGAGCCAAAACTGGCGCGAAAAAAGCCACGCGGTCTTCTAAAAACAAATTGACGCGATAGGCCCACAAGGGGTTAAATGTATCTACTTATCTACTAAAATATCATAGCAACAAAGCCTTAAACATCATGGAACGTTATTGAGTCAGAGGAAAGCAAAGTCAGTAGGTAGGTAGGTATGTAAGATTGATCACACCTGTTTTGTCCTAACACATCTGACATTGGCAGAATAAATTGTCGACATCGGCACCACTGCCATAGAGAAAAATACAATAGAATAGAACAAATCCGTGGCGTGTACCTACTGTAGACTTGTTTGATTTCGATTTGCGTGTTTCGCTAGTGTACTTTGATTAGTAGCTTGTTGTGCTTACACTGATCAATTGCTAAATCGATGTACAGTCACGAATCCTCTTCGATCTCACGATCGACCAGTGGGCACAGGGAGCTACTATGTTCATGATAAAACGGAATTGTGAGTAAATAAAATGATGGCAACATCTACTTATGTAAAATTGTAGGTAGGCCTGTATCTATCTATTTTTTCGGTTTTTACTCTCCAGTCACCTATTAAATTAAAATTTTCTTTTTTCATTAAATTGTTCACTTTATCAATGTTGCGATAACAATGATCAAATGAATATAGAGTCACAGCTATGTAAACGAAGCTAAGACATAGAAATTGCGTGGACAAATCAAACCATTAGATAAGGTTTATTATTGACTATGATTATTATATTGTCGTCGGTTTTGCTGAAAAAATAACTGGATTTATAATAATTCTTATCTCGTTTTATTTCCACCAAAAGAATGTGTTCTTGAAACTGATTAAAAGTATAATAGTTGTGTGATATTTTGTTGCCATTCTAAATAATCATACGCAATATTTGCCGTAGTAGTTGAGTGAGCATTTTATTAACATGTTTGAACACTGTTCGCAGATGTGGAGAATGCCGGCCGGGTGGATGGTGTCCGTGAAATGCGGTGCAGCCCGGCAGAGTCAACCGAGCAAAGGCATTGCTTTCATGTGGCAATAGAAATACCTACAAACAAGAAGATACTATTGTAAATTAAGCTTCGAGCAAATATTGTAATTTTTCAGAACAGGTTGTGTATCTAATATAAATATTTACCAATGTAACATAAAAAAAAAAAAACTTGTTGTATTTAATTTTTCCGAGTATTTTTGCACTAGTAAACTGCTACATACAGTCCTACATACAATGTATTTATCGAAGTCTTAAAAATATATTTGAATTGTATTCTGTTACCTAGTTTGAACTCAATAATTAAACAAGTAGGTGATGCACGAAAGTGGTTTTATTTTCTTATCCTGTTAGATACCTAAAGGTCTTTTTAAAATAGTCCGCCGTATTCTGAATCTAAATAAAAAATCGAAGAGAGTCGCCAAGACAATTTGGCTTGGTATGATAGCAGTTGGTTGCAAAGGGGTTACCTAGCCGTCAACGGGAATAAAAACATGTAAAACCCAGATCCTTTTCTCTTGTGCTGACACAGGCTGTAAATATTTGAACTGCAAGTCAGTGAGACTGATTGTACTGGTTGCGCCAGTAGAACCTGGGTACGGTCAGTTACCAGAATTAGCTGACCCCCCCTTGCATAAATGGTTGAGATTTTTTTAGAATACGGATCGATAGAATTTTATAATTCTTAATTTAATTTAAATACCTATACGAAATCTACCCAAAACCAGAACAAAAATTAAAATCGTACGATTTGTTAGTAAAAAAAACCTCAACCATTTGAGCAAAGGGGGGTCAGCTAATTGTGGTAATTGACTGTACCAAGCGGAGTTTATCTTTGTGATAAAATCAAAATTGCAAATCGATCCCTATTCTCAGTCAAGACGAGATATTTAATTTCTATTTTTCCATCAAGGCTCAGGCCATGTCCTGACTAAAGCAGATCGTCGCGCGGACATGCAACACGCGACCTTCGCGTTTCTTTTGTTCGGCAAACCTGAACGTGTGGTCGCGCCGACAGAGCGCCTTCGTTGTCTGACAAATTAACGTGACGATCGCGTAGTCGCAAAAATCGCTTTGGTTAGGACATTGGGTCAAAAAATCGGTCTCATTTAAGACACCGATGCACTTAAGATACTGATTTAATCAAAAAGTGTGAGTATTTGACTCACAAACGTTCCCTACCAACAAAACTATACTGCACTGACTGATTTTTCTTATTATTTGCCATCATAACACGTATTCGGTTGAAACTACAACTTGCTACATAATTACGATTTAAAAGATTCTGCCTTGTGACAGCCGACGTAGGCTTGCCCATTGGCATTCTGTGGGTACGGAACCCGAAACAAGACAATAAAACTTATAAAATGTAATATGCTTTGAGATGTGACTTACCCATAACGAGTCACGTATAAAAGAGAACGATACTCAAGCATCAAAGATAGCTGTTCAAATCAGGTGACAGATAATCTTGAGTAAGTACGAGTATAAGACTTTAACTTACAAGAATTGGTAATATATGCAAAATGAACTACACTAGGATGTGTTTCTATACTATTTGGCTAAGTACTCGTTTCTTAGTCATCGACATTATCTAATAAAAATAAAATAAACGAAAGTGTCTGCTTGAATGTCAAAATAATAGCTTTTTACCAAATGTATATGAATGTACACACATCAAAAAAAGTTTGTGATCACTAGCATAAGCTGATATAATTTATTAAATTGAACTTTATCAATCAAAATGCTTTGTTATGTGTTTTCTTTAAATAGAAATACCCTGTTTGAAAAAAAAAAAATATTTATAAACAATATAAATAATTAATCATAATGTAATTGTAACAAAAATTTGATAGAAAGAAAAAGACTGTTTAATCAAACTTAAACAACAATTTATTAATAAAAGGTTTATATCCAATATAACTCCACTCCTTGCTCGAACACACGCGGTGATCCTCCTGGGCATGCTGAGAATTAAAAAAAAATATCCATATCCAGCATTTCTTGGGATAACCTGTCCCATTCTTGAATAGCGGCTTCCCTGAGCTCTGGCACTGTCTGGGGACGTGGCTGACGGTTCCAAACAGCTTGCATAGGAGCATCCCACGCGTGCTCTATTGGGTTGAAGTCAGGCGAGCCGAATCATAATATAATCTACCGTACCTAACAAAAAAGATTTCGATTTTTCAAAGTGATCGCAAACTTTTTTTGATGGGTGTATATTCGGAACTTATAACAAAAAATTAAAACTTTTTGTTTGTCTGTCTGTTTGTTCCGGGTAATCTACGAAACGGCTGGACGGATTTTGACGGGACTTTCACTAGCAGATAGCCGAGGTTATAACGAGTAACTAAGCTACTTTTATTTAAAAAAAATCATGCGGGAAAAGCCGCGACAGCAGCATGTCTTTTACAAATGTAGAATTAGGTACTTACCCCTACTTACCTACACATTCTTACAAAAAGGCTCAGCAGGTAGTCTGTTGCTGTAGCATCTCTGATCTAGCACGTCTACTTGAAGGATGCAGAGACATAACTTACCTCTTCAATCAAGGTGCATCATCATAGGAAGCTATAGTGTTGATATCATTTTTATCGTGCTGCAGTTATCAGAAACGCGAACAAATAAGTATGCAATACAAATAATTACTCTACGCGAGGATTTTATAATTGCCAAACTGATGCTCAGTTCTGTTGTTGTGATAGGATTCTTCATAGATGTGAAGGGATACAGCGCCCTAATTGCGTAACACAATGGGAAATAAAAATAGAATAATTTTATGGAATCAGGGGATGATAGGTACTGGTATGGATTGAAAAAATAAACTTATGAAAATAATGGACAGTGTTTGAACAAAAATATTTAATGGCTAAAAACTAAATCACTGAATAGAGTATGCCATCCTCCAGCGCCAACCTCTTAAGCATAATCAAAGAAACACGTTATTTCGGTAACACAAATTTCTAATACATACAATATTAGAATACCATAAATATTTACAGATTTGCTTTAGGTAATGGCAGAATACTTCTTACACTACAATCACCTTTGTAACATACCATAAATTAAGTTTTTTTTTATCTATAAAAAATAAGAACATTGTGAACATATTTTTGATCAATACATTTTCACTGAAGATTCATCCGATATATTGTGACTTATTTGATCTTATTCGAAGATGAAATTCTCTAATAAGTTCTTGAGACAGTATTATCTACTAGATAGATTATATTAACAGTTATCGTTACGGCAACATCTTTACTTGTTCACAAAAGCGGTTACGAATAATCGGAACTTACACATAGATATATTGCGAAACGAGTTCGGAATAAGTTAATGTTATGTTAGTCTAATTCGTCAGCCTCAGGGGAAGCTCTGGGATCAACTCTCTCAGAAGCCGCCGCCGCCGGTGCGTCGTTCGGGACCAGAGGTGGGTCGTCATTGTTGAGCATGACGCTCTCTTTTCGTCTACGATCCAAAGTAGACGTCTCATCTTTGACGTCCGTCACATTAGTGGGGTCACTGTTAGTTCCACTCGGCAAGACTGCATGTCCATTTTCATTGGTAACGGAGTTACCATTTGCAATATTGATTTTATTGTTAGAATCGTTTTTCCTAGCAATCTCTTCTATCTTGATGTCAGCGTCACCGGCAGGGGTGACGGAGTTATCCTTATCAGTATTTCTTACATCGTTAGTAGGACGCGCGGCAAGTGAGCTCTCCTGTGTATCCCCACGCGAGGTGGAGTTGCTTCTGCGACTATTCATCGCCCTCTGCACGGCTTGGTCGAAGATTTCAGGTGACAGCATATCGCCAGAGTGAAGAGTGTTGGTTTGTGCGGTGGAGACGGACGGTGAAGTCTGCGTAGTAGACTGTGCGGTGTTCTGAACTGTCTGCGTGGTAGACTGAGCGGTAGGAGGAGTAGCCTGTGTGCCAGTACCGGGAGCATCGTGGTAGGCGGCGCCGCTCGCGAGGGCAGCGATGCCTGCCAGCCCCATCACGCCGGCCATGCCGCGGTGCGTGCGGAGAAGCAGCTGCTGCAGCTGAGCCTGTTGTAGTATCACGGGCAGCTCGTAGTGATGGAAGAAGTACAGCATAGAGTGCTGCAACAAAAATATTGAATTATAAAACATTCTAGACTATTTTAAATTCATATTTGTAAAAATTTATTTAAAGGCCACCTATTCAGGATGTAAAGGGACATGTAGCAATAAATAAACGGTAAAGAGATAAGCTGGCAATAGTTGCGGCGGAGATGGCGTCCGGCTAGACGAGAGCGGTGCGCTATGCTCACTCGCAGATAGATGTTGTGAGTCCAGATTATGAGGCACGTCCGTCGAACTGAACAAAACTCCTTTAGACAAATAAATGAGCGACTCGTGACGGTGTCCTCACTCCTCCCCAGTCTTTATTTATTTATTTCTGGGTCAAAGTTCCCACCCCTCGCGTCGTCCGACGTAAGTTTTAATTAAGAAACTTGTGACCGCGCCTGACTCAACTTTTATTTGAAATTATATTTTCTGATCCCCTCATTTTGATTTTTCCAAGTGGCGGTGTAACGGGTTACCGGCGCAGACAAGTTGCGACACCTTGTGATTTATTATTCGCGGCGTGCGCTGCTTGACAGATAATTGAATGAATTTTACATCATTTTTTACAGGGCAGCTGCACTCTTTCAGTTCACAATATACAATTATATCCAATGAAATGTGTTTGTATTTCGTAAGTTAGCATACAGGAAATTATTGAATATTGCTCATTAATTTCCTTCATTCACGAAAATAGCAGCAGATTCAGAGCGCACTTAAAAAAGGTTTCTATTTGAATGGCACATATGAGCGTATAGGACGATAGGTCAGTGGAACACGGGCTACATTGTACGGGCTTAATTAACACCATCCGTTCGTGCCCCAATCTGTTCGCGGATCATCGCAACAGCAGCAAATATAAAAAAGGATCAAACGTTTAAAAGGTATTTAATGGAGAGATGACGCCCTTTTATACGTCCATTAAAATCGGCCGCTTTGAGATTTACCGCCGGCCCTGTTAGATAGATACGTGAATAAAAAACGAGGTCTTTTTTATCAATTTTCAGATCGTTTGTAACAGATTACGTTGGCAGTGTATAGATGTACGAAAAAAATTCTAGGGGCTTGGCCGTTAGGTAATATCTAACATCAATGGTTATTTTTTTGAGGAAAATTATATCGTTAACTGTTGTGATTTCTTGGTCCAACTAGTAATAGGTACGTAACTGTTACTAGTTGGACCAAAAAATCACAACGTGGTGGTATTTCTCCTGAACATTCACATAGGTACCTATATAGGTGAATGTTCAGGAGAAATACGTAACCACCAACCAGGAGAAAAAAGTTTCTAGCTTTTGGCGTAATATATTTTCTTTTTTAAATGAATAATATCGTTAACTGTTGTGATTTCTTGGTCCAACTAGTAATAGGTACGTAACTATTACTAGTTGGACCAAATAATCACAACACGTGTAGTGGTATTTCTCCTGAACATTCACATAGGTATGTATATAGGTGAATGTTCAGGAGAAATACGTAACCACCAACCAGGAGAAAAAAGTTTCTAGCTTTTGGCGTAATATATTTTCTTTTTTAAATGAATAATATCGTTAACTGTTGTGATTTCTTGGTCCAACTAGTAATAGGTACATAACTATTACTAGTTGGACTAAAAAATCACAACACGTGTAGTGGTATTTCTCCTGAACATTCACATAGCTACGTATATAGGTGAATGTTCAGGAGAAATACGTAACCACCAACCAGGAGAAAAAAGTTTCTAGCTTTTGGCGTAATACATTTAATTTTTAATTGAATAATATCGTTAACTGTTGTGATTTCTTGGTCCAACTAGTAATAGGTACATAACTATTACTAGTTGGACTAAAAAATCACAACACGTGTAGTGGTATTTCTCCTGAACATTCACATAGCTACGTATATAGGTGAATGTTCAGGAGAAATACGTAACCACCAACAAGGAGAAAAAAGTTTCTAGCTTTTGGCGTAATACATTTTCTTTTTTAAATGAATACATTTATGTTTAGAGAATTTACAATCCTTTGTTAACATAGGTAATATCATGAAATAATTTAGGGAAACAATCTAAACTGCAATGCACTCATTTTGTTGTGCTCAATGATACATATAAAAAATATATATATATATTATTATGAAAAAAAAAAAAGAAGAATACACACAAGTACGAATTTAGGTAAACTTGAGTAATGCTAGTCAAGAACCGACACTTCAAAGAAATGCGAGTTCTTTGTGATAATAATTTTTTTAGCCGCAAAATTGTCTTAAACACTTTACGGGCTCCGCGTTGATTATGCCAAGACGGGAGAAAACTCTGACAAAAATAAAGTTATTTTGATTTAAAATGCAAAGAAAAAACAGCGGACGAAGGAGCGCGGCCCTCCACGGACGAGACATTTTTTTAAATCCCTTTTCATTTTACAAATCCTTAGACGGGCGTAGGATGACTACGTTTAAGAGTTGAGTTTCAACAACATCGCTGCCATTCACTTGACCTTTTTGTCTATAAATAAGCAAGAGGTGCATTTAGGGTTCTGTCAGCACTTGCCCTAAAGGTATGCCCAGCATAATGTACCACAAAGTAAGCCGCTGAGAGTGTTTGACTTAAGTTTAACTAACTATAATTTGCAAGAGATCTGGAAGATTACAACACTTTACATTGTTCAATGATACCGGGCCGTTTCTGTTGATTTAGGACTTGACAGAAATTAACTGAAGCACGCCTATTAAACCTCCACAATAATAGGGGTCTCGAGTTAGTCTTTAACAACCGTTTTGACGGACAATATTATTTTACGGTATCAAAAATTTCAGAGACAATAGAAAGTTAGGTAATTATTAATTGAGAGTGAAATCCTATTTGAGCCTGTTGTCAACAAGTTGTTCCGACTGTTAAAATTAATGTAAGAAGGATCTCAAGTCGGTGACAGTATTATGCGCGGCGCGTCGCGCTGGTCCGACCTCATGAAATATGATTTTTAATAATAAGTTGACACGCTCGATGATTATAAGATAAGCCCCCACTTTGCATTCCGAAGGGGCTCCTTGTTTTTCGTCGTCACCCTCTCGCTGTAATCCGGTAGAGCCTACTCCCGCCGCCTGAGCCCGCTCGAGGCGCGCCTAATGTTATCTCCATACTCAATTATAACTGCGCTTTCCCTGTCAGCATGTATTCTTCACAACATGTTCCTACATCGGAGATTACGGGAAGATTTCCGAGATTAAAATTTCTCATGTCAAAAATAACTGAATATAAAATAATTGATTTGAAAATCTATATGATATGACAGCGAACAAGAAAAAGAGGTATTGGTGGCCCCAACACAATCAGGGATACGTACATTTGAAAAGGACCTAACTAAATATTACGAGAAATAACCGCAATCTGCCAAATCAAATGAAAGTATCTTATTAAATCATTGGGTATATAAAAAAAGAAGTTTAAACATGTTTGTAGTAGTTTAGCCATTTACATGTAACCGATATTTTGTTTTAAAAGAATGTCCGTGGAGTTTCTTGCTCGTTCTTCTCCATAGGAATCTACTACGCTTTGGAATGGGCAACTAGCTTCATCTTTCTGTGTAACCGACCCCTTGACAATTCAAAAGTGCCTGTAATTGGTTTATTTGAAATAAATGCTTTGTGTTTCAGTTCGATTTTGTGACAAAATACGGCCATGCCGTTACAAAATTCGACATATAATTTAAAAGTAGCACTGAAACTTTTTGCAAAGAATATGTTTTGCATATTATTTATCTTAATCCATACAAGGGAACGATGCATACGTTTATTACGTGCCATAACCCCATTATAGCCCCATTATAGTTCATAGCCTCATTATAGTCCAATCTAAGGCGAAACGCACTGCCATAATTAAAGAGACCACAATTTAGATAGCTTGGTCACTATTAATACATTGTCCACCCACACATAGCATATCAATCGGTACAACGCGGTGTGTACATGTGTGTTGTATGTACTTGTGTAGTATCGACGGGAGGCCCGAGTCCGCTCGGCGTGTTATTAACTTCCGTGCAGCATAGAGACCGGAAATCGACGCCGGAGTAGATCCGCTCAAGACACACAGTCTGAACCACCCCTAACATTCTCGGATCAACTACATAACGTTATTATCCGACAACAGTGGAACCCTACCTTAATACTCAAGTATGTTCGACATGTAATTTCTCGTGATCACTTTGATATTTTAATTTGGACAGCGTATTAATTTTTCAAATTGTATGGGTTCTATGGAAGGAATCAAATTAAATGTTCTGGTTATTTGAATTCGGGGAAGAGTAAATGTTTGATTTTCTGGTTATCGATAAAATTTGTTTTAGCTCGCGGATATTAATATTAATGGCTGATTTTGATATTAAATTAGTAAATTATTCAGACATAAATGTACGTTCCAGCAAACAATTTTCCTGCAAATCAATTACTACGCCAGTTAGTAGGTATTTGAGATATCGTCCCCGTAGAGCGAAAAGTCACTAAGTCGAAAAATGCCCAAAATGACTTATCAATGTCACTAAAATCAACATTTTCTTATCTAAATATCTGTCTAATCGTAGTTTTTGTAGCTGCCCACGCTTTTGGATTACGAAATGTGAAAAGAAAGTAAGTCAACCTTTTGTACCCCACAGCGTAATGGGAGAAATAACTAAGTTAGTCAAATTATTATACATTTATCGAAAATTTACATCACCCGAAATTAAAATTACTTAATTACTTTTTCTCTTGATTTATCAAAGCATACATACATTATGCATGCATACTTTAGATAGTCTCAAAATCACTAAGATGATTTACTGAGTTTTTAAAGTCAGTTGTTTGCTCATTGTTCGCTAAAACACACAAAAGCGAAAATTAACTAACTCGACTTAGTGACTACTCACTCTTTATTTTTAAATTATTTGTACAATACTACAAAAGAGAACAATTAATCAGTTTGATGTTTTTAAATTTTCTCAATTATTAGAGGTTTCACGTGTTTTAACTCTTATAATATAAATAGTATTTTATTTCCTTCAAACTAAAGCTAAAAACATAAAGATATGTATCGGCAAGCCAAAGTTATAACGATTTTTATTTTTTTTAACTTTAACTCTCATTATCTCAAAACACGATTTTTCGACTTAATGACTTCGCTCTACGGGGACGATAAAATAACTTTTTTTAAACGAAACTTCCCAAAATCTTCCAGTTTCTAAAGTTCTAAACATTCAAATGTCACTTTGCGGTCAATCACTAGTTGGACCTTGTGTCCACAAATCACAAGCACGTAATGTGTCAGTGACGCATCCCCCCGGGCCGGCGGAAAATATTACACGCACCGCCGTCGTTTGTATCGTCTCGGGACACATTTGAAAAAACTTTGACGTAAGGCGACACACGCGTCTTTTGGAACATTCTTTGCGTAAGAAAAAACCTTCAAGTTGTGTCTTTGGTACTATAGAATACTAATTAAAATGAGAACGTTAACAAATTGCAATTACTCAATACTCAATGTATTTATTTCATAATTAGAACTAAGGTTTTACAAATACATGATCATTCGTTCCGAAGTAGGATTGGAAATTTTAGAATGCAAAGGCAACTTTTGCCAACTTGAAACTATGTACACCAAAATAGTCGAACCAGAACATTGCATAGTGCTTGAAAGATTGACATGTCTCTATAAACCCAACAATAAACTTGCACAAATTGACAACTTCTTCCAGAAAAAACTATTTTATCTCCCATAAAATATAGTCGAATTTTCCGTGATGTGTGTTTTAGGCACAATCACAAAAAATAGGGACGTGATTTGTTGACAAATGCTCGCGGCCTGACCCTGCTTCGTACTAAAGAAGCTTTCTCTTTTAGTTTAAAAAATAATAATAACTCCCGAACTGTGCAACGATGATAAAAAGTGTGTGTGTGTGTGTCAGATGTGAGTGAGGGAGGGTGTGTGTGTTTGTGTAAAATTCCCTTAGGCGACCGGGCGACCCCGTGCCCCGTCTGCTATTGTAACGTTGTCATGACATACATGTTGCTTATTTTATAATAAGACGATATTTTTCCACTATTCAGCTGGGACTTAAATAAATATTAGCGGGTACATTTTCTGGTGTTAAGTCTGACAGCTGGTCAAACCGAATGTCGGACTTGCCCTGAAATTGGGTTTCCACAGTAATTTTTTTTTTAACGTTGCCCCACACTTGGGATTTCTCCTGTATTGTGTGTGCGTTTACAAACATTTAAACTCACATACACTATCAGCCAGACCCGGAACAACTACTTGTAGAACATACAAATATTTTTTCCGTGCGGAATGGAACCCGCGACACGCAGCGCAGCAGTCAATTAACCACTGCACTGCTTAACCACTGCGCCAACCGTGCCGTTAAATTTCAAGTCATGTAGAAATACCTCCTTGCAAAATCCTGATATTCAACGGCATCTAATAAATTGGAACTCGACTTCAACCTACTTTACATAATTTAGGAGGACCATGATTATTTTTATTTTTTGTTGAAATTTTCAGTTTAGTTGAATATTACGGTACCCTTCGTCAAACGAATTACTTTTTGGGACAAAGGACTTTTAACCACCAAGTATACCAATAACAGTGTGGAGATGCGGAAAGCTAATATCGCTTTAGACAAACAGTTTATGTATATGAAGCGTCCGCGCTGCGTGGCGAACGCGTGGCGCCTGCGGGCCCTGACCGACATCAAAGTGCTCTCGACAAACACTGCACTTGGTAAATAGGCTAGTTGAAAATTATCATAATATGACATTTGAGTACAGTCAGCCTCAAAGCGCTGCCGCTGTTTATATCGACAAAAATCATTTGTTTGTCTACAATTCGTGTTTCATAATACTGTATCAATTGTAGCTACAATTCAGTACTTACCAATGATATTATATTAAACAGGGCCTCAAGTCTGCTATTACAATAGTGTCAGAATGGTCTCGCCATTGTATTTGACAGTGTTTGTATGGCAAATCTGTCAAAAACTCACAATGAAGAGATCATTCTGACACTATTGTAATAGCAGACTTGAGGCCCAGATATTATGTTGTGAGCGCGCAATCGTGAAGACTCGAAAATGTCCTAATTGGGACGTATTGACTTTAGTCTGCGACACGCATGGCAACGAGTAATACGCTTAGTTCAAGCAAACACTAGCTGTCTCTTTTTTTCTTGTTGTTTTTATCAAGCCATCTCTTTTCTATCATTTTTACTTGTAGTGAAATGTAAAATGAATGGAACACTTTTTTCGGTTGTTTTGTGAGTGATGTATAACATAATCTGTTAATATAATATCATTGGTACTTACCCAATGTGTAATATGTTTTACGGCTACAGTTTTTGTTCCATAATATTCTATCAATGTGTAGAATATTATGGAACAAAAAGTTGTAGACAATTAAATGAATTCTTGTCGATGTATATTCATCAGCGTCATCATTTTGACTGATTGTTTATCGAAATACTGCAGTATATGATTCATAGGTTTATAGATATTTCCTTTATCTTTATGACAAGTTTCTCTATCTTATTTTCAATGTGTAGGTATTCATGAAAGTTGAGAAAAAAAGTAAATAACAGAGAGAAATAAAAAAAATAAAAAAAGAACAAAGAATTTTGAAATCTGATTCTTTCAATGTGAAATAAATGGAAATAAGAACATGGATCGAATTGTTTAAAACGATCGCGGGAGTCATAATTGAGCCCTTAAGGGTCCGTGCACGAAAAAAACTCTCTTTTGGCAATTTCTTATCTAATTATGAGAAAACTTGAAATAATCGAAACATTAAGTCTGTGTAACTATAAAAGTACAGTTTTCATGGTGCTAAACCATTCGTGTTAGTCACAGCAGCTTTTAATAGTTTCATCATTTTTGTGCTCTCCAAAATATAGTTTATTTCGCTATTGATTTACTTAATGAAGATATTGTATAATCATTAAACAAAATTTTGATTATATTTCAAAGATAGCTGAAGATTAATTTGTGATTTTTAAATTTCTTGATATGATTTGCTAAATAATAGGAAAAATATATATTACTAACGAGGTTTAAAACAAAAAAAGGTTTTTTAAATATTATTTTTCTGCTATATTTTGTATGGAAGTTGAAAAAAGTAGTTCCGCCACATGCAAGCAGACCATATGATGATGTTGATAATATTTTTTAATGTTCAAAATCAAAAGTGGTTTCTTGTAGAATGATGATCAAATGTCAGTCTCGCGTCATTTTTCGGAAAACTTGTTGCAAATATTAGTGATTTACCGTGAATACTTAATTTATTTTAAAAATCCGTTTCAGCCACATGCAAGACAAAGAACACGACTTTTCAAATCTCAAATAATTTTGTTTAAATTATGTTTCCCTTTCTCACAAACAATGAACAAATTTGATCAAAATCAGGCGATTTCGTGCACGGCCTCTTAATTCTAAGACAAACTCATTAATCAGTCTACATTTAAATGAGCTTGCATCTCAGGCATGTCATGTCTAAGAACACTAGCTCATTTTGACCTCGGTAACGCAACTTAGGACAAATAAATATCTATTTAAAATATTTTGTATTTCGCTAAGTTACAGAATGATCTTCTGGCTTTATTCACTTGGTAAGGAATTTTGAGAGTCATCATTTCAGCCGAAAGACGTCCACCGCTGGTCATAGGCCTCCCCCAAGCACCGCAACTTCGACGGGTTCCCGCATCTAGCGGATTCCTACGGCCTTCACAAGGTCATCGGTCCACCTTGTGGGAGGCCTTCCAACGCTACGTCTTCCGGTACGCGGTCGCCAGTACACAACCTTTCGGCCCCATCGGCCAACTGTTCTCCGAGCTATGTGCCATGCCCACTTCTACTTAAGTTTAGCAATTCTTCGGGGTATGTCGATTACCTTGGTTCACCTGCGGATCTCTTCATTTCTGATTCGACCACGTAGGGAAACTCCAAGCATAGCCCTTTCCATTGCCCTTTGGGTGACTTTTAGCCTTTTGAGAGTAGTCTTATGTAATACTTGCCTGTATGAAGAGCCATGACGTGACGAGAGCAAGGCTGCTGTACTGTCCGTTGAACCGGTAGTGGTACGCGTAGAACGAGAAATGGTACAAGTAGAAGAATCTGTGGACAAAGGAAATATTCCGTTAAATAACATTTATGGTTATGTTGTTTGCTACACGCTGGTAATTTTCAAAGGATTGGGCAGAGGTGTACACCCACATTTTGCCAGTAATGTTTGAGTCCCATGTAAATGTAATAGGGGGCGAGCCTATTCCCATGAACCGGGCACAAATCCAGACTTGTTAAATATTGTTAAAATAAAGCAATACAATATGTATTGTTTTATTATCCATACTAATATTATAAATTTGAAAGTAACTCTGTCTGTTACGTTTTCACGCCTAAACCGCTGAACCGATCGTCATGAAATTTGGCAGAGATATAGCCTGGGATATGAAGAAGGACATAGGCTACTTTTTTACGCGATAACCGACATTCACGCGGGCGGAGCTTACGGGCAAAAGCTAGTTTCTCTATAAAAATACAATTAAAGCATTTTTCCAAGAAAATATGTATTTTTTTCTAGTTGCTGTCTTTCGTTCTGATTGGTCTCTTAAAAAGGGATAACAGTAAATGAGTTGTGGTCAGATAGGCACTCGTTCCACGGAAAATACTGGTACTCAGCTGCATCCGGTTAGACTGGAAGCCGACCCCTATGTCGTTAAAAAGGGAAATATATCTATACAAATAAATAAAATTGAAGTGTCCGTTTGCAAAATAAAAGCTTTTACTAAATGCATAATATGAAAGTATCATCATTATCATTTCAGCCAAAATACGTCCACTGCTGGACATAGGCCTCCCCCAAGCACCGCCACTTCGACCGGTTCTGTGCTTCCCGCATCCATCGGATTCCTGCGGCTTTCACAAGTTCATTTTTTATTTAATAGTATAAGTTACGATCTATTTGTAATCTCATATTTTAAGTGAACTATTTACTAGTATGTTTCTTTATGCGAATAAATATCTTTAAGACGATTTTTTATTTGTGCTTGTCATTTGGGGGGGGGGGGGAGGTTGCCATAATCACCACGATTGGCAGGCGGGTTGGCGATCGCAGTATGGTGTTAAAAATGCATAGAAAAAGCTGCTGCCCATTCTCTAGTAAGTCCCTTCTGAAACACTTGAAACTTCCCTTATGAAAGTATATAAGTACGGTATTAATAAGTAAAAAAAAAATACAATCTTTTGTGTCTGTTTGTTCCGGCTAATCTCCGATGCAGCTGGACCGAATTTGACGAGATTTTCACTGGCTGATGTTATAAATAGTAACTTAGGAGCTACTTTTATTTCAGAAAAAGCAACGCAGACGAAGCCGTTTGCATCCCATCTCCAATTTCAATAGATAAACTTTTGGAACACGTTGGTGTGTAATCGTTAGTTTTACATGTACCTAGGTATAAAGGCACATAAAAAAAGACGTTGAATTGAATATCCATTACGGGAGCACTAGAAGACAAAAGCTAGGTAATATAAACAAGCGTGTAGTAGCAACCATCACATAAACTGTATTCTAGTGTTATCTCGTTACGGCCAATGTTGCAGGGCAGCAATATTCGATTCAGAAGGTCCATTTACTTCTGACTATCGAAGACATGTGGACACCGCGAAAAAGTTTACCATGTCAGTCGTGTTTGAAATAATAAGTTTATTTATTTAAACTTCTCGCACACAATAAGGTACAAAGGCGGACTTAATGCCTTAGGGCATTAAGTCCGCCTTTGTACCTCTAGTTCTAGTTCTCTAGTTCTAGTTGTTGTAGTGCCATCTTATGTAAAGAATGCCTAAGCATTCTTTACATAAGATGGCACGTGCTCTGATTGAGAGGAGATAATAATAATTAAAATATTAAAAACATAACATAATGAATTATGATAATTAAAATAAATACATTAGGATATAAACTATGTCAGTCGTGTTTGAAATAATAAGTTTATTTATTTAAACTTCTCGCACACAATAAGGTACAAAGGCGGACTTAATGCCCTAAGGCATTAAGTCCGCCTTATTAGTGCCATCTTATGTAAAGAATGCCTAAGCATTCTTTACATAAGATGGCACGTGCTCTGATTGAGAGGAGATAATAATAATTAAAATATTAAAAACATAACATAATGAATTATGATAATTAAAATAAATACATTAGGATATAAACTTATAATATACATAATAATAATAATAATAATACACAAATTAATACACACATTGACAGTAACTCGATTATGTCTACCACTCAAAATGGATGTAGGAACGGGTCCCGCGGTACTAAGGAGCTACTCCTCATCGACATGGCCATAAGCCAACAGGTTCGTCGATCCCGCAAGGATCTGTCGACATGCTGGATAGATTATAAGAAGGCCTACGACTCGGTGCCACATACATGGCTCATGAGGGTGCTGGAGTTGTACAAGATTGCTGCAACTCTACGCGCCTTCCTTGTGTCGTGTATGGGGCAATGGAGGACGGTCCTTCGTTATCCGGGATGTCGACGGATACAGGGGAGTGATGAGCCTGTATGGATTAAGCGGGGAATATTTCAGGGCGACAGTTTGAGTCCACTTTGGTTCTGCTTAGCCCTGAATCCTCTAAGCACACTGCTGGAGGATTCAGGTCTGGGCTATCGGTTGAGGAGAGGTGGTCAGGTCATATCTCACCTCCTATACATGGATGACTTGAAACTCTTTGCCCCCAACAAATTGCAACTGATGGAGCTACTGAAAGTAACTGAAACATTCAGTAGCGCCATCAGGATGGAATTTGGTGTGGACAAATGTGCAGTCATGCATGTAAAGCGAGGGGAGATTATGGAATCCGAGGGAATTCAACTCTCGGATTCCATACATCTTAGATCCCTCTCCTCATCCGAAAGCTATAAGTATTTGGGTATGTCGGAAGCGTTAGGCATCAACGTTGCTGACATGAAACAATCGTTGAAGGAACGCTTCTTTGGTCGCCTGAAGAAGGTATTAATTAGCCTTCTTTCGGGCGGAAACAAGGTGCGCGCCTTCAACGGTTGGGTCATGCCGGTTTTGATGTACTCTTTTGGCATACTCAAATGGACTCAGACCGAACTAGACGCCCTGGATAGGAGGGTCCGTACACTGCTGACCGCAAACCGGATGCATCACCCACGATCATCGGTGATGAGACTGTACATCCCGCGGAAGTGCGGGGGTCGAGGCTTTTTAAATGCTAAGACCCTTCACAACCGCGAGGTGTGCAGTCTCAGGGAATATTTTTTTAAATCTGTAGTGGGTATACACCGTGATGTGGTCGCAGTGGACAAGGGGCTCACCCCGCTCTCCATGGCTAAAGAGAACTGGCGCAAACCTGTAATACTTACTATAGATGATCGCAGGGAGGTATGGCAAAGCAAGGAACTTCACGGACGCTTCTATCGGGCTCTTCATGAGCCTGGTGTAGATTTCTTAGCGTCCTTATCCTGGCTACGTTTTGGTGACCTTTTCGGGGAAACTGAAGGTTTCATCTGTGCAATTATGGACGAAGTTATCTTGACGAATAACTACCGGAAACATATTATGAAGGACGGGACGGTTGACGTGTGTCGGGCATGCCACCGTCCGGGTGAGTCCATCAGACATATTATTTCTGGTTGTTCTCGTCTGGCTAACGGCGAATACTTGCACAGGCATAACCAAATAGCCAGGATTATTCACCAGCAAATTGCTTTGAAATATAAACTTGTGAATTCTGAGGTACCGTATTACAAGTATGTGCCCGACCCAGTTCTCGAAAATGACCATGTCACGTTGTACTGGGATCGGTCTATCATTACTGACAGGACTATTGTCGCCAATAAACCTGATATAGTGGTGATAGACCGATTAGCGCGCCGCGCAATGATAGTCGATGTTACCATTCCACATGATGAGAACCTCGTGAAAGCTGAGAAAGAGAAACAAATAAAGTATCTCGACTTAGCACACGAGGTTGTCGACATGTGGAATGTGAGCTCAGCTATCATTGTGCCGATTGTCGTGACGGCCAATGGCCTGATGGCCGAAAGCCTCGATCAACATCTATCGAGGCTTTCGTTAGGTGGTTGGATCAAGGGCCTGATTCAGAAGGCAGTACTCCTTGATACGGCTCGCATTGTGAGGAGGTTCCTGTCTCTGCAACCCTAACCACCGGTAGCTTGGACCCTGCTCCCGACACCGGCGGACCTCTATTTTTTATATTTTTAAATGTTTTTTATATCTTTTTTAAGAAATATTTAAAAATGTATTTCATATGTATTAAAAATTAAATAAATGTCATAATAATATTTTTTTTTTTTTAATATTTCATCTAAAACATTTAAAAAATACACAATATTTATCCATATAGGTACGTAAGTGTTACTATTTTATTAGTAAACTAAACAAGTCTACTGAAGAAGAGAGTGAAAGAGAGCCTAGTAGTGAAGTATTCTTTTAAAAACCGAGCACCGGGTAAACAAATTCAGAGTGTTTTGGTACCTAGTACTTCAATATAGAACTGTCTGTTTTCCCAAGCAAATAAATGTTCTAAAAAGCGTCTCATCTTTAGTGTCCGTTAATATCTTTTTTGAACAAAATTTTATAAACAATGTCTGAACTTGACCATAGTAAATAATTCATATATTTTCAGACAAAGTCCATTACATTAAATTAAAACACAAAATTGGTATAAAAACCATTATAGACAAGAAAATTATATTCAATCATTCAAATCAAATAAAATATAAAATAAATACAAATGTCGTCCAAAACCAATAAAATTAAAAATAGAAATATTACATAATACAAGGGGAGGCGCTACTATGAAGCTACGGCCACCCTCTGCAACAGAAGCAGATCCCACCGCACCTTCAGGACGCTGTTCAAGCTGCTTTGTAGGCGACTTAGTAGCGAAGCGCTCCGTTTCCTTATGATTGCGAAAAAATCATCAGTTCGCGCCTCAGTAAACATAGTCGAGGTACTACATCACCGCGGGAACCCTAACATTATCCTGAATCACAGCATGCGACATCGGGATGCTCACGCGAAAAGAGGAAGTCTTCGACGCCTATGTAAAATATATCACCAATATTCTGAGCCAACTCAAGAGCTTCAACGGCACATGAAAAACGTTTTATTTAATTTAATTTTTTTGTTACAAATATTTTATAGTTTATATTTATCACAAAATAAAATATATAGGTATATAATTATAACCCCAGTTCGAACCACAAACAAATAGGACAAGACAGAACCTGTATCAAATCGCAGAGACTGTCGAAAATTAAAACAATCTGAATGTAAATATAAACCAAAACAAATAACAAAAACCAGCGAAACAAAAAATAATAAAAAAAACATTTTCCTGAAAGCATTTTTGTACTGCAAGCGCGGTGCGCTGTACGCCCGCTGCAGGGGGGTAAAGTTACCTTCACGTTCACAGCTATTTTTTTAGGTACGCCATCTATAAATCGTGTTCTTTATTTTAGGCAAATAATTTATCTATACCCAAAGTCTCTAATTCAGATCATTTATGTAAACAAAATAATGTCAAGAAATGTCACTGTCAAAATGACAGGACAGTGGCGCAAAACATTTTATCATATTCTTTTTTTGTAAATAGTCATCGCTAAAATTAAAGTGAATTAATTATACGAACAATGCAAACAAAATACCGTTGCCAAACAATGTATTGTGTATGTCGGAGAAACGGCATATGATCGTCATAATCAGCCCTTTTAAGTCCAGTGCTAGACGTAGGCCTCCCAAAATCGATTTCCACTCGAAACAGTTTACTGCTGTTTTCATCCAAAATGTGGCTAGATATGCTACTTACAATATGAATCTATGAATGAGAGTTGTAATGTTAGTGTTGTTGAAGATGTAAAACATTTGAAAACGTTTGTATCTCCTGCATTGTTACCAGTATCATAAAATATTTTATACCAGAAAATCTCCTTTTTTTAATAACTTTGTTTAAAACCGGAAAATTATAAAAATAATTACGGTATGATTATTTGTTAATTATTATTTCTTAAAATCAGTACTTAAAAGAAAATGAAACCTCTTTTTTCGCTATTTTATGTGATTTACCATTACGAAGATATTTTTTTGTTGTGTTATCCCCTTTGTTTACATAAATTATCTGAATTTGAGACTTTGTGTATAGGGCGTACTAGATGTCTCTACAAAACGACTTAGACTTTATTTAACAGTTGTTGAAAATGCAGTTTTAATTTCTAATTTATTTTCATTATTTATTTTAATTTTAAAGACAAAATAGGAACAATTATTATTTTTTTGGTTCATCTATTTATTATATCGACTGCTAAAGAGAATCACAAATGCCAAAATTCGAATTTGTCAATAGAAAATGCCCGAAATGTTTTGCAATTTGCGTGTGCGCAAAATTGTTTACGTGTTGTTTATGCTGTTTTCTTTGCTGCTAATACGTTGAGTTGAGCTTCTGTCGGCTGCTCCGTAAAGGCTTGAAGAGTACATCATCAGATTCGTCATTACGTCCTTGCGTTGAGTGTTTCCGTGAGGCGAAGGCTGACTGAATTCTGTGTCTGTTTGCGATATTTGGACGCTATTAGTTAAGTTTTGCGGTATTGGACGCTATTAGTTAAGTGTTGTTGTGTTCACACTACCAAACATGGTTTTAAATCAATCAATCTTTATATATGGGAAATATCAAAAGCAACCAAATGAAAATGAAGGGTAGGGTAGGTATGTATAGTATGGTTAGTTACGGAACATGAAATCCAGATGGCGCTACTCGTGACAGGTTGCCATAAAAATCCCGTGAGATAGCACTGTATACCAGTATTATAAGGTGCTCTGTGGCCCGCTGCGTAAATTTGGTCCACAGGTTGCACGTCTAAAACGATGACGGTTGTAAAAGTCAACTCAAATGTAGTACTTCACATTTTGTAGACTAGAAAGTCTGCCCGCATAGTAGAGAGGTGTAACGTCAGCCCATATAAGTGATACTTCTCTATCTTTTATTCAGTGGCATGGCGTCGAGTCAAGCAACAAGTATACGTGAATCGTCGCAGTGGGCGAGCATCATTAGGAGCTTATTGAAACACAAGACGCCATGTTTGATTATAAGTTCCTGTGTACGGCGCTCACTGGTGCGAGTTTTAGCTGATGATATTTTTGTGCGAATGAAAAGGTACGGAGGTATTTTTGTGAGGAATAAAGTAGATTTCTCTTTAGAACATTTTAAGTTACGTAATATTCTCGAGACAAAAAAAAAAAACAACCGACTTCCAAAAAAATAACTTTAGTTTCGGAAGTCGGTGGTAAAAAACTAAAATAAAGATCCAAAGCCACCGACTTCCAAAATGAAAGTTATTTTTTCACTTTGTAGCATTTTTTAGGGTTCCGTAGCCAACAAGGCACCCTTATAGTTTTGCTTTGTTCGTCTGTGTCTGTTTGTTCCGGCTAATCTTCGAAACGGCTGGACCGATTTTAACGGGACTTTCACTGGCACATAACTGATGTTATAAGGAGTATCATAGGCTATTTTATTTTATAAAAAGCAACGCGAGTGAAGCCGCAGGCAGCAGCTAGTAGTATTCAAATCTATACAAAAAATAAAATATTGAAGTGTCTGTTTGAAATGTCAAAATTACGGGTTTTTATTAAATACATAATTATGAAAGTATATACGGTACATATAAAAAAAAACATGCGGTGGAGACTGTCGATAGAAGTGAAAACTATGTAACTAAAGCGTTCGGTGACGATGACGCGAGTTCCATGATTTTTGTTCACACAAAAAGTACACATATATACACAGTATACATATAGCTCATGGAAAGCGTTCGGTGACGATGACGCGAGTTCCATGATTTTTGTTCACCCAAAAAGTACACATATGTATATACACAGTATACATATAGCTCATGGAAAGCGTTCGGTTACGATCGCGAACCCATAAGTTTACCAAAAGTCGCTCAACGCGCCTAAAGAAGTTTTCACTTCCAAATTTTTGTCTGTCTGTCTGTTTGTTCCGGCTAATCTCCGAAACGACTGGCCCGATTTCGACTTTCACTGGCAGTAACTTAGATAGATAGATAGATAAAACATTTATTCAGTGCACACAAAAGACATAGCACAACACACAAGAGCACAAAAGATTAAAAATTCCATGAATATTATTAAACAAACAAACATGACAAATATACAAGGTGCGGTGTGCGTCTCAAGGTTGCACCAAATGGGTGTCCAGCTCAGCATGTGTCAGGCAGATATACCTGACGCTGATATTCTGCTGGATCCCTGCAGTGACACACGGACGTCGAGCTGACGACATAAAATAAATTGGTGTTGTGATTGTGACAGGCGCGGATTATGAAAGTATACCCGCAACTATGGATTCTACAGTAAGTTTCGCATTACGAAAAGTTCTCGTTCGTTGATGTGCTGATTGTTTTTATATTACTTGATTATAAAAGTTATAAATGTATAATGTGATTATGTGAATTAATAAGTGTAAATGTATTGTGTGATGTGATTACGAAATATGAATATTCTTATATTATGTATAGTGACGTAGGTGCGAATAAAATAACAAATTGGCTAGACTAAAGTATGTTTACAATAAATAAATACAGGTAAATAACATGTTATTATAACTATTATCCAACAAAAAAAAAAAAAACAGAACCTATTGAATTACCTACTAAGTAAGTACCCCCTTGTTCACAGGTTTGTGACCACGAGTTACGCTAAACGACTTAGGCTACATTTATTTTAGAAAAAGCCACGCGGGCGAAGCCGCGGGTAACAGCTAGTCAATAATAAAAAATCAAAAGAACATAAAAATCCCAATACAATCCTTTTAAAAGTCAGGGGCGCCCAACATTTCAAGAATGCAACTCGACAACCAGCCGACAATACTTTACACAAGCGATCGAGCCAATCGTATATTTCTCTTGTATAGATGCCATTAGATTCGTTATCTGCTTATTTCGGTGGATAAATTTCCAATGTACGACAAGGGCGACAAACCGACCCCGGAAAAGGGGAAATGTCACCTCGTTATCTGAAAAGGTTGCAATTTTATTTGAAATCGATATTCACTGAGATATACATTTTTCTTCCATTGTGTTCGAGTGTGAAGACATGCTTTTTGTACACGAAGCTCTTTGAGATGTGCTTCTTATTGTGATGGTGCATTTGAAGGAAAGTAATAAGCATCGTGACACGTAATGATTAAAAAGAGATATGAGGAAACGAAACGTAGTTGTTGGTTGTACTATAACAGCCGATCAATTCTGTAAACATCTCACTGTGAAAACTCAGGTGAAGTGAGCATCAATACACAGTGTCAATCCCTAGCATCAATGGAATAACAGCTCACTTCCCCTGTGTTTCCACGGTGAGTTTTTTACGGAATAGCACTACAGCCACCTGATGTTTGGGATTGACACTATTGACAGCTCACTCCACGCTCACTTCACCTATGTTTTCACGGTGAGATAGTTACAGAATAGCACTACTGGGCTAAATTTTCTAGTACCATTTTCTTTTTGCCTTTCGTGTATTCAAGGCTGAGCTTGACGTGAGCTATAATTCCACCTGATGCTTGGGATTGGCACTATTGACAGCTCACTCCACACTCACTTCACCTGTGTTTTCACGGTGAGATAGTTACAGAATAGCACTACTGGGCTAAATTTTCTAGCACCATTTTCTTTTTGCCTTTCGTGTATTCAAGGCTGAGCTTGACGTGAGCTGTAATTCCACCTGAAGCTTGGGATTGACACTATTGATAGCTTACTCCACGCTCACTTCACCTCTGCCTAACCCTTCGGGTATTACAGGCGTGATATTATGAGGCACCCATACGTAGTTCATCTAGTTTTATACATGTATGCTTAGACATTCGTTTTCTATTCTTGACTCTTTTTAGAATTCCGGACGTCCGAATAAAAAAACGGAACCCGTTAAGGGTCACTCATGTGTCTGTATGTCTGTCACAGCCTTACTAATCACAATTCTTAGGATAAATTCATCCCAACTATGGAACTCTTCATTGTGCGTGGTCCGAAACGCACTTGGCCGGTTTTTAGGCTTCCGTACCTCAAAAGAAAAAAAAAAGCGGAATCCTTATACTTATAGGATCACTCGTGTGTCTGTCCGTCTGTCTTTCTTTCTTTCTTTATAGATAACAGGAAAACCTATAAGAAGTCTATGGTCTTAAAATAACATGGTAAGTCTCTCAATATTGTGCGTACAACATTACATTTGTAGTTGGAATGTATGCGAGAACTTGTTTTTCAACTACAAAGTTAAGTATGTTCTTCGGATTAATTCATCCCAATTATGGAACCCTTCATTGTGTGGTCCGACACGCAATTAGCATGTTTTTTTTTCTCTGTCATTCTGCGGCGCCCTTGTATCACAAGGCTCGGACTGCACTCGTAACAGGGTGTTTTAAACTATGTCATGCGTCATAATTAATTAAATAAAAAATAAAAAAACAAATGTTCAAAAGTTTTTTTTTACATTAATGATTAGTAGACATTGGATACATGAAGTGGGCTGTCTTTGTAAGACGACTAAAATGCCACGGTGTATATGGAAAGTGTTCGGTGACGATGACGCGAGTTCCATGATTTTTGTTCACCCAAAAAGTGCTCAACGCGCCTAAAGAAGTTTTCACTTAAAAAATTAAGTCATAGATCGTAAGAGCTGGAAGTCATGGGGCCATGGCCTTTGCCCAGCAATGGGATGATGCAGGCTAACAGTAACAGTAAAAAAATCAAGCCTAGCCTTTTACCAACTATGTTGGGGTCAGCTTCCAGTCTAACCGGATGCAGCTGAATACCAGTATTTTACATGGAGCGACTGCCTATCTGACCTCCACAACCCAGTAACTAGGTAACACGATACCCCTTGGTAAGACTGGCTGTCAGACTTTTGGGTTTCTGACGACCGGTAACGACTGTCAAAGATTCACGAATGACAGCCGGGACCAACGGCTTAACGTGCTTTTCGAGGCACGGAGGAGTCTCGGTATGTAAAGATGGTCACCCATCCACGGACCAACCCCGTGCGGCTATTAATACTTAGCCACGAGCTCCTCCTTTAATTATAACAGTAACAGTAAGTCATATTATATTCCCATATAAACCGAATAACAAATTGTGACTGACAAGTAAATATTAATGTAATCTTTACTTGCCAACTAAATGTATCCAACTGCACATTTGAACGTTCGATAGCACAAACAGGGAGGATACGATTAACAGGGTAATATGAGCAGAAGGCGCTAATTAGTAGCTTGAGGTAAATCCCGTGCGCGCACGAGCAAGCACAACCACGTGTATCGTGCTCACCTTGTTGCTAATGCTCATGTTAGTGACAACTCGTGTTAGATCATTAGATCACTTTTTAAATAAATTTTTTGAATAAACTTTACTTATTTATTTATTTTATTATTTATGTACACACAGTTAAATACTTAGAGATACGAAATAATTATAATTTCAATACAAAGGTACTGCTTATTTCTTAAGAAGTTTCTTCCAGCACACCTGCGAAAGGAGAAATGAAAAAGAAATGTAGACAATAGTGTGTGAGAACATGAAGAGAATAATATGAGTAAAAAAGTAGTACGAGTATATTATGTCCTTCTCCATATCGCAGGCTATATCTCTGCCAAATTTCATGACGATCAGTTCAGCGGTTTAGGCGTGAAAACGTAACACACAGACAGACGGACAGACAGACAGAGTTACTTTCACATTTATAATATTAGTATGGATATCGTCCGCGTGAAATTTCGGATATTTCGTGACTTTCTTTATGTGAGATAAGTTCGGGTTAGTCGTTGGTATGTGATCAAGTGATCATAATCTAGATCGTTACATAATTTTAAGTTGCTTGTCTATGCACACAAATAAATATAATAGAAGTGTTTTTAATGTCATAATAACAGCTTTTTACTCAATACATATGAAAGTATATACGGTACCTATAACAATTTTTTTTTCTGTCTCTTTGTTCCGACTAATCTCCGAAACGGCTGGACCGGTTTTGACGGGATTTTCACTGGCAGATAAGGTGCTAATTTTAAAAAATAGCTAGTTTTAAATAAATTATGGTGTAACAATTACTAAGCTAATGATAACTTTAGGTAAAGTTAAAGCATTAAAACTTAATAGTTATTGTGAAAAAGTTCTATATTATTTTATTATCGTTTTTGATTATGATAAAACGTTAATATTTTATGTAAAACCGCAAATATCACTGAAATTACGTCGAACGATTGCAATATCATAAAACAACACCAAAAACAAATTGAAACCAATTTAAAATCAGAGGTAAAAAACACAAAAGGAGACACTAAAATTGGAATTCAATAAAATGTTGTTTGAAAAAACATCTGTTCAAAGAGCAACGCGTCGATTAAGTTCTTAAGTAACAATTTCAGCGACAGATCGTTCCCGGAATAATTTAAAGAGGGGATGGGGCTGGTCCTCCGAAGTCCAGCTAAGCTCTGTAGGCGTCGGCTCTTTGAGCGACATCAAACGACGCGAGATTACCAACGCATTAAACATACATGCTAGAAGAAACAAGCGGTGTTTTCTTAATGTTATTTCGTTCATAAATATTTTATCGCCTCTGTAATGGAAAATGTAAATGACGTCTTGACACGGACGTGTGACTTTTTTGTTCAGTTCCTTTCAGCTGATTATTGAGGATGCACTGGACTGAAATTATGAATGAGGACTCTCGCGCTTGAATTCGCCGCCAGAGGTGCTAGTGTAGAGTAAGGTCTCTAGAAATTTCAAATATGAAACTTAACGTTCAATGTTTGCGGGATTTTCTATCGCAAATCGTTACTACTAATTATTCATAATTGTAAAGATTGATCCATTTCTAATTAATTATGGCTTATGATAAGTTACAACTTAGGCTCTAATTTCGTAGCACTAATAAAAAGAAGAAGTAAGAATAATATTTGTCTGCTTAATGCTTACCAATTTTAGGAACATTATAATGTAAGTATTCATAAACATTTTATGAAGTAATGAGTACTTAAACATATCCAAAACATATAAAATAAAAGTACCTACTGACAGGATCTACCTACTCAACAGTGGCGCCAACTGGTGCATGGCCACAAAAACGATAGACCCACTGGATGTGAAAAACCTATTTATAGATACAAGTTTTAGGTTAAAATGGGTTTAACACCTTCGGCGCCAAGCATGATTTCCAAAATCACACGTTTTTTTGTATATTTTTGTTTTGTTTATATGGTTTTATTTATTGTATTAATGTGTTTTAAGCTTTCATCTTCCTTTTCCCATCTTTTTTCAGGTTTTTCAGAGTGTATATCATAAATGATACACCCTACCAAATAGTTTTGTGTGTTCTCATATCTCCAGGGCCATGTGTATCATTTTTGATACACATTGTATTAACAAGTGTGTGCAAAAATGATACACTGGCACCGAAGGTGTTAAGCAAGAAATTAAAATTCAGATGTAACTATCAAGGGTATTTAAGGCCCAGATATATGCCAGTGACCTTGAGTGGTTAGCTTGCGTGTTCTGTACTGAGCACACTCTACGCGTCGTACGTCCAGCCAGTAAAATAGCCTTTATGATCATGCTGACTAGAAATCAAAACGTCTATGCCAAGTATTGCCTAAACCTTATATTTATATTGACTAGGAAGCTCAATGCCTACCTTGCAATGTCTATACAGTATTTGAACTAAACCTTATTCTGACTACGAGTATGAACCAAAATGCCTACCTTGCAATATGTCTATTATTTTAGAAGAAATGGAGTACGGTTGTGTGGTCACAGTTCTAACCTAACCTAACCTACAGTTCAGACGCCCTAGTGTGAGTTTATTTTACCATCTCGACTATTTAGAAATTATTGCATTTTAGGCATTTTGCTTGTTAAACATTTTGATCTCTAGGAGATTTACAGCTTAGGCAATTTGCTGTGTAGACATTAAATTTAGGCATTTTGCTTCGTAGACGAATTGAAAGTTAGACACTCTGATCATAGACCTAAAATAGGACTCGCCCATCCAGGAGCGCTGTCCCAAATAAGACGCATTATTAATTTATTATACATAAAACTAAGGGTATTTTAATAATACACGTGTACTAAAAGATCAATAGTTAAATTATCTTTAAAAAGGTGAAGGTGGTGAAAGGTCGGTGGTGGTTTCAGAAAAATACGCTTGATAGATTTTGCGTGATTCTCAGTTTATTATCCACGTTAGACATAACTTTACAAATTAATTTCACTATGTAATATAAACATGATCTAAAATATACATATAAATTAATAAGAAAATGCTCTGATTTATCATATATTTTTTCTAAATCATTAACACTACTCATTTAGACGTGATCTTGAGTATAAAATCTTTAAACGTCGGTTATTGTCGCCTTAAACGCCAAAGGCCTGTATTCACCAACATTTAAATCAACTGTTTAGATATTTAATCAGTTGTTTACTCAACATTTCATAGGAAATTTGACATAAACCAACTGTTTAAATACCTAACCGGTGGTTTGAATGTTGGTGAACCCAGGCCTAAATACATGACAAGAAAACGGTATAGACACAAACAGGTGAATCATTTACCATAAACGTGTCCAAATTAAATATATCATTGAACCTCGTCTGTCTGTACAAGTGAGCCGTCACGCTACCGACTGATAGGCTGTATAAACACCAAAAGTCGAATGCCCATTTACAATTTTCCTTATTACACGAAAATTATTCAGAAGCCCGATAGGAGCGGGGCGAAACTGAATCTTGTTGAACTAACTCAGTGCGAAATCACTTTCGCCTCGGCCTTTGATCTCGACTGCGCCAAAGGAATGTTATTCAGTAAAAACATGCAAATTCGATAAGGTATAACACAATATTATGGAGAGCGGCTGCCGGCGCGACGCTCTTTACAATACTTGGCCCGCATCGGGAAATGCTTTGAATATTATTTATCAGATCAGAAAATCTTAAGGTCCCGATTAATCTTGGGTTAATTTTCGTGAATGGCGTACCAAATAGGTAAAATTGGCAAAAAAAAAAAAAATTGGTACCGTACAACTAAGTATCAATTTTACCTAACTGTAAGTTTGGTTGAGTTTTTGTTGCTAAATATAGCATCAATTATATCGATGAACTTTTTCGGTCACACAGATATTAGTAAAGAGGAAATCGCATTTAAATTTAACATAGCTACAATAACAAAATATTGCGATATTTGCAATTTAAAAAATATATTTTACAAAGACAACCAACGCCGAAGAACCAGGTAAGTAAGAAAAAATACTTTTTTGTTAAAATTATGCTCTTCTTTGAATATTTCATCACTGAAGCTCAACTTCTAATGGCGCTCTGAAAAATATGAAAGGATGCTCCCAATTAGGTTATATATACTGTTCCTTTTAACGTAAATTGCCCTATCTCAATCTTAAATCAATGTTCTCCCTGTATATTATGATAATAGGGTTTTATCGCTGCTCAATTTGCAAATAGAATTTCAGAGAATGTTTGTAGTTGCCAAATGAAGTCAGGGACAATTTAGTGATGTTATGACGCACGTTGAGAAGTTCGTCAATATGGAACAAAAGAACTGAATGTATAGGGAGCGTGGGGCTTTGGGTAGACCGCAGGAATCCGCAACCCCGGCAGGGTGCGGCACTAACGAAATGAAATTCCACTGACATTCCTCGCGACGGCTGCGTTCGCGGCTATGACCACTGACTGCTGACAATACCAACTATCCAATAATTCCATGCCGCCGATACGAAAAAGGTTCCAAGTTTATCAATAACAGGCCACACACGCCGCCGCCGCTCCGATTGTTAAACAGGAATGTAGTGAAATGCGCTGGTAATTATGCTGCACCTAGTGTCGAATGTTAGAGTTCATTTCAAAGCATTTTCAATCACGTATGTGTAGTACGTAGCTTTTATGACAAGTCTTGTACAGTTCAAGCAGTCGATTATGGAATGCCTTGCCCGAGTCGATAAGGCGTGCTCAATCTTTATCCACTTTTAAAATTCTGGTTAAAAATCACTTCCTCTCTCCTTTAAAATCATCATTACGTAAAGTTTCTTGCTCTTGTTTATTTATTTATTATTTATTTATTTAAACTTCATGTACAATAGTGATACATAGGCGGACTTAATGCCACAAGGCATTCTCTACCAGTCAACCTTTGGGTTAAATATAAAAACATAGTGATAGGGTACAAAAATAATGTCTAAAATATTAACTTTTAGATTACGAGAATTTATTTTTATTATTTTTATTAAATTTTTTATTTTTTATTTTTTTTATTGATTATTAATTTATTTGTTTTTTGTTTTTTTTTTTTTGTTTCATGTTTTTTATTGTATATATAAGGTGTATCTATTCATACACGAAATACTTTAAGAGATACACCTATAGGTGGTAAAGAAACCATGAAAATGTTTTTGTTTTTAACTCTGAGTTGATTATTTAAAAAATTAAATAATTTATAATTACTTGATATGATGATTAATTATCAAAATTCATCGTGCTCGTATCGCCACCGTCGCGGCGTCGCAGCGTCCGGTGGGGTCATTCATAGAATAAGTAAATAAAGGTGTTTTTTGCAAAAAGTCTCAAGCAATTTTAAAATTATAATAATTATGTAAAAATATAAAACACTTAGATAATTTTTTTTCTTCCGTCGCTATGGCTTTTTTACCACCTATAGATGTTTCCCTTAAAATATTTCGTGTATGAATAGATATACATTATATAGGTGGTAAAAAAACCATAGCATGGTTTTTTTATACATAAGTGTTTTTGTTTTTACATAATAAAAAATAAAAAAAAAACAGAATATTCTGTTTTTTTTTTATACAGATGTTTGCCTTAAAATATTTCGTGTATGAATAGATACACCTTATATAGTTGGTAAAAAAGCCATAGCATGTTTTTTTTAAATATTATATATGTGTTTACATAATTAAAAAAAAAAAACAGAATATTCTCCATTTTTTTTTATCGTTTCGTTTACTTCTTTACTACCTGTGGTGTATCTCTTAAAATATTTCGTGTTTAAATAGATATACCTTACATATATATTCATATATTATATAGATTAGTACCTGTATGCTTTATTTTTATGAATGTATTTATTGTATATGTAAATGGTACACCACTGACTACCTGCAGTATTGTTTCTCCTTCTACTTTTAATCCATCCAAAGGTTGTCTGTAAAAAGATCGCTTTTAGCGATAAGACCGCCCATTGTGTCACCCTATGTAACATTTCTACATTAATATCTGTAATTTATATGGTGAACATAATAAAGAGTATTCTATCTATCTATCTACATATCTATGTCATGAAATAATTTCGGATATTGAAAGCATGTCTGTTTTTTTTTTTTTTTTAATAGTGAAACTGCTCTTGAGAGAAAATTACACTATGCAGAGGTTATTATTACTGGATTTAAAGCAGCAGTCACAGTTGTATCATTTCAGCCGAAAGACGTCCACTGCTGGACATAGGCCTCCCCCAATTGGGGGGATTTGCCATAATCGCCACGCTTGGCAGGCGGGTTGGCGATCGCAGTATGGTGTTAAAAATACATAGAAAACGCTGCTGCCCATTCTCTAGTAAGTCCCTTAGTCGCCTTTTACGACACCCACTGGAGGAAATGGGGTGGGGGCTATTCTTTACGTCCGGCACCACACGGTACTCACGGTAATTTAGTTATTAGTATGATATTATTACTGTGCGCTTAATAAACGAGGAGTGTTGCGTGTTATTCGCAACAATTACAAAGCGGCAAGTGTCGCTTGAATATTGTATCTATATTTAGTTTAGTTTAGTTTAGTTTAAGAAGTAAATTTCGAAAAAAAAAATGGCAGTCAAAGACGAAGGAGTTTTGAGTTTTCACTTCTGTCGGCACAGAAGTGAAAACTCAAAAATTTGGAATAACTGGCAGTTGGACGCCACACGTCATAAGTTTTTCCCCTACCAAAAATCGCTCAACGCAGCTAAAGAAGTTTTCACTTTTAAAAAAAAGCTTGTAACGTTTCGCACCAATCGCTCCTCCCAAAGATAACCTAAACAGTCTAACCTCTAATAGCTACAAAGTCTATTGGAGAGTTTAGCTCCATGAATATGTAGTGCAGGGATGGGCAAACTACGGCCCGAGGGTCATATCTGACCCGCGAATGGTTGCATCAACCCAGAGGTAGATAAATCGCGCGAAACTAAAATTGATCAAATTGAGAAAAAAAAAAATACAAAATTGAGAAGACCAGGGCGGGGTAAAGTTACCTTCACGTTCACAGCAATTTTTTTAGGTACGCCATCTATGAATAATTTTCTTTATTTTAGGCAAATAATTTCTACAGGGCGTACAATCTACAAAACGATTTAGACTTTATAGTTGTTGAAAATGCAGTTTTAATTTCTAATTTATTTTCATTAATTTTTGGTTTATCTATTTAATAAATCGACTGCTAAAGAAAGTCACAAATGTCAATATTCAAAATTGTCAAAAGAAAATGGTCGATACGTTTTGCAATTTGCGTGTGCGCAAAATTGTTTACGTGTTGTTTATGCTGTTTTTTTTGCTGCGAATACGTCAAGGTGAGCCTCTGTCTGCTCCTCCGTAATGGCTTGAAGAGTACATCATCAGATTCGTCAGTACGTCCTTGCGTTGAGTGTTTCCGTGGGGCGAAGGCAGAATGAATTCTGTGTCTGTTTGCGATATTTGGATGATATTAGTTAAGAGTTGTTGTGGGTTCACACCACCAAACATAGTTTTAAATCAATCGATCTTTAACTATGGGAAATATCAAGAACAACCAAATGAAAACGAAGGGTAGGGTAGGTGTGTATAGTACGGTTAGTTACGGAACATGAAATCCAGATGGCGCTACTCGTGACAGGTTGGCATAAAAATCCCGTGAGATGGCACTCTATACCAGTATTATAAGGTGCTCTGTGATCAAGACAGAAGTGCAGTGTCGCATTGATCAACGCGTACAGCGCAATGACGCGTACTTGCTTACAATAGTAAGTCTTTGTTCCTATTTTGTAGATTACCTGCAATAATATTATGTCCCTATTATTCACAGTGTAATTGATTTGAATATCTATAGTTCATATCGCTTAATTTTGTATAAATGAGTCAATGAATAATTTTATTTCGGAAAATACAAATACATTCGTATTTCAATAAAGAAATATATCGGCTGTTTTCTGCAAGAACTGACTAAGTGATATAGTCAAAACTTTGAAATAAGCAATAAGTTAGTTTTAGTTGTATTGATTGCCCTTTAACATATTCATTATGCTTATGTTAAGGGTCCGTGCGCGAAATCGACTGATTTTGATCAATTTTGTTCACTGTTTGTGAGAAAGGCAAAAATAATTTAAACAAACTTATTTGTGATTTGAAAAGTTGTGTTCTTTGTTTTGCATGTGGCTGAAAGGGATTTTTCAAATAAATTAAGTATTCACGGTAAATCACTAATATGCGCAACAAGTTTTCCGAAAAATGACGCGAGACTGACATTTGATCATCATTCCACAAGAAACTACTTTGGATTTTGAACATTAAAAAATATCATCAACCTCATTTTATGGTCTACTAGCATGTGGCGGAACCACTTTTTTCAACTTCCATACAAAATATAGCAGAAAAATAATATTGAAAAAATCTTTATTTTGTTTTAAGCCCCGTCAGTAATATATTTTTTCCTATTATTTAGCAAATCATATCAAGAATTTTAAAAATCACAAATTAGTCGTCAGCTATTCTTAAAATATAATCAAAATTTTATTTAATGATTATACAATGCCTTCATTAAGTAAATCAACTGCGAAAAGAACTATATTTTGGAGAGCACAAAAATTATGAAACTATTAACAGCTGCTGTGACTGACACGAATGGTTTAGCACCATGAAAACTGTACTTGTATAGTTACATAGACTTAATATTTCGATTATTTTAAGTTTTCTTACAATTAGATAAGAAATTAACAAAAGAGTGTTTTTTTCGTGCACGGAGCCTTAAAGAAAAATTTAACACAATGAGTTTTTGCATTACCTATATAAAACTCGCCAAGACGAGTTCAAGGGGTTGTAAACTTTATGATTTTTGGCCATTAATGAGTTATTGCAGTAAACCGACGATATTATAGTCAAAAAGTCTAAAACATGGCCGCCTATAAATTCTGTTTTTTTTTTTTATATTGGCCCGTATAGGAAAAAGTTTGCCCATCCCTGATGTAGTGTATGAAATTAGAATGTCGATACATAGCAGAGCAAGTTGGTGTCGATGCTAATCGAAGGCAGAAGTTGCGATCGGCCCCGACAAATGCGGTTCAACACACAAACTTGGTCTAGTCGCAAGTTCACGACGATATGTCGAGATATACTTGTGTGTTCGCTGAGAATGTGGCTTTAATAGACCGGTTTTAGAGGGTAGATAATGATAGACAGGTCATGTTGAATGGGACATTATATTTTTGTGTGGCAAAATAATGAATGTCACATTCTATTAACCTATATTCCGTTTGCAATAAGATTAGACATTTAAATAAACCTTTTTCAATACAGTTGTTAAACATGGCGTACTTTCAGAGGCTATAATTATGATTCGAAAATTGAATGTTTTGCATAGGCATCTTTCTGTTACGTGGTCGTGACTTTTGATTACGAGCTCGATCATTTTGTATTCCAGTTTAGTTTTAAATTTATAAGACAATTTAAAAAGATTAGTAGCAAGGAGTTTTCATACATAGAATAAAATGGGATAGATTTTATACGAAGAAAAATGAATGAGTCCGGACGTCTTAGCATTGAATTCTCAAAAGTCTTATAAATGATTGTTTAATATATTTAATTATCAGTTTTAATTTAATTATTATCACATAAACATTTGTCAAAAATCGAATAGGCTGTATAGGCGTTGTCGTTGTAAAAAAAATGTCTAGTTGCAAAAACGCGCCATTTTCAGAAAATTTTAATTTTTCATATCTACCTAATTCTTTTGTTTTTTACTATTTCTCAAAACTGGATTGAAAAACGTCGTGTGATACACGGGTGTGTAGGTTAATGCAAACTCGTGTCATTAAAAACCCTCGCCTTCGGCTCGGGCTTGTTAATGACAGCTCGTTTGCAATAACCTACTTCCCACCCTTGTATCACTATGTACTATTTTACAGTCTGTACAACTGGTTTTGACTTTATTGCGTTGGTGGCATGACAAATGGCAGCTGCAAGTAAACAGTTGGTATCGTAACCACTTTTTTGCTTTTAATGTCATCTTTAAGCCTACGGAGTAGAAGTCAAAATTGGTTGAACGGACTGTAAAAAAAAGGTTTATTTCACATTCACATTGGCACATTGGTACTTGCCCGGATTTGACCCCCAACCTCATGCATGAGAGGCGAGGCGAGGCGTTGGTTAAGGAGTATACTTAAATTGAGCTATTATTTTATTTTATAAGATTTGCATTTGTGCAACTTTAAAACAACAAAAAAACATCTAAATGTGTGACTGATTGATGGATGTGTGTTTTTGATTTTGCCGACTTAGATAATCTTGAAATCAATTAATCAAACAGTACAACAGAGTTAGGGGTTTATTTAAAAACGTTGTTTAATGATATGAGACGTTTATACGCCAAAAATGTATGGTTAAACAATCGCTAATCATTACTTAAATTTAACACATTGAACGCCGCTTTAATTTTTAGTAGTCGTAGTAGTAGTATTTCTGTTCGAGCCGTGGGGGACACCATGTGGTCGACATACAATAGTTCCGTTGGGGCTGCGGGGGGCACCATATGACCGCGAGTCAGAGGCAATTTTAAGCATTCCTAATGGGCCGTCGGGCACAGATATGCCCATATGCACAGATATGCCCATATGCACAGATATGCTAATATGTACTTGACATGACCCCCACGGCCCTGCAGACAGATTGTATTTGGTTTTCAGTAAAAAATATGACTATAACTTAACAATCGGGCATTTTTAACCTGGCTCCTTTTACTAAACAAATGACGCCCATATGTTGTCCCCCATGGCGTTTAACATGTTAAGCAACGTTTACTGGTAAATAAACCCCATAAAGTACAGTGTAAGAATGGTGTTTAGTAGTTATCCGCTAAGTCTTACATGAGGAAATAACTATGTCGTTAGGCTTGTCTAATCATGCCTTCACATCACCAATATTCAATACTCATTCAAAATCCTCAAACCAATGCATCTATTTGCCAAACTGAGCACAAGTCATGGCAACAACGGCGGGATAGCTCGAGTAGTCGCAAGGAAGCCACACCACGACAAAGATGCGAACTTTGACGGCAACCACCTACATCTATTTAGTCGAGTTTCGAATGCACAACTTCCTGGCTCTATTCAGACTTGCTAAGGGTTGCCAACTCTAACAATTTGTAAAATTTCACTCGTTTATCTACGACTTCTTACGTAAGTAATTGTAAAGTTTTTCTATTGTTCTAAAAATGTTTTTTCAAACAATACTCAATGGTAACGGCCCTTTGAAAGTTTCGCAATTTGCGAGAGGGTAGTTCTTTTAACTTATAAAAACATACTTTTTATTGCTTCGTTTAGAGACGAAGAAATTTTTTTTGCTTTTGTAAACGAATGTTTGCCAACGTGAGGACGTTATTTTGAATATTTCAATAGGTATAGAAAATATAAAATTAACACAATAACTTTATGGCGTATTTCTAAACACAGTTATAAGTGCTTCGTTTAGAAACGAAGGAAACTTTTTATATACTTTTGAAAACGAATGTCAGCCAACGTGAGACCGCAAAATTGAAAATTTTCGGAAGAATAACACCGTATTTCGTAGTTCTTTAACTTTTATAAACATACTTTTTAATGCTTCGTTTTGAAACGAAGAACAAAATGTTTTGGTAAAGCCTAAACGAATGTTAGAAAACGTGAGAACGTAGGTAATAGTACATTACTTACCAAGGGCTGTAAAAGAAAGAAAGCCCGAAATCGCAGGTATTTGTGACCCGAGCCACAGACGAGGGTTGTAAATATGCGATAGAGGGCTTTCTTTTCTACTGCCGCGGTGAGTACACAATTTTACGTCTTTACCTGGCCAAAATGCAAGTTTTACCGTACGCGTAGCGTGTGGTTAAACTTACATTATGGCCAGGTGTGACGTAAATGATATTAAAATTTCGCACAGAAAATATAAAATTAACGCAATAACCGCATATTAGGTAGTTCTTAAACTTTTAAAAGCATAGTTTATAACGCTTCGTTTTGAAGCTAAAGCAATTTTTATTTTTTACTGTCGTAACGGTTTTGAGCCAACGTTACATTATTTTGTCTTACGTGGCATTATTTTGATCATCTATAGCTTACAATCAAATATAAAATTTTGTTGAGTTTTAACAATAACGGACTACGTACATACCTACGTAAGTGATTATGCCTTAGTAGTTTCTTCATTCCCAAAATTTGTATTTTTAAACAATAATTTTTTGTAATATAGAAACAGAAAAATCAAAATCTATAATGAAAACAATATGATCAAAAAATAATCAGCTACGATTTATCGTAGCTTTACGTACAAAGCTCTACAGCAACTTCGTAGCGTCGTAGCACCGGAGCTCCGTAGAGGTCTCGTAGCACTTGGTCACGCGCGCGGCGATCACGAAACGTTTTTACCGCATTTCCGTTTTTTGAACTGCTCACGTGGCAATCTCGACGTAAATTTCAAAGCGAAGCTTTTAAAATTCTGAATTTACAAAATGATATGGATGCGATTTTTTCTTTAAAGTCACGGGATAAAATATGAGGGAGACGGTAAAATGCTCGACAGTTTACTAACACCTGTGTCGTGATGTCGTGATATTGGACAAAGATCGAGTACAGTGTACTAGATTAGGGTAACATGTTCAGTCTGAGAGTGGACGTGTCGAGTCGGGACTGTTTGTTTGCGAGACGTGTGTCGGTGATGTTATTAAATTCCCGTCTTTTTTTCCCTAATCTCGTTGTCGACACGCCCCGCGGGCCCTCATCGGAAATGGCATTATTTCCCGGCCCGAAGCAGCCCGAAGCGTCCCACTACGGACACCGGATACCACCCGCTAGCAGTACGCACGTCGTCCACCCCGAAAACTCCGTTGTTTGAGTGAAATTTTCAGCTATTTCCTCCGACGTCCGTTTTTTACATTACTTTGTCGTAGATGTTTGAGTTTTAATATCAACGTCACTGAGTTTCGGTTATTCTTGTGCACTTGAATTTAATTACTTTAATATTTTATTATGCAATTTTTTAATCAAATATAAGTATTACAGAATGAAAGTAGCATATTACTATGATTTGCTACTGGTTTTAACATTCACATACACTCTCGTGCCTTTGGTCATTTATTGTGAACAAGGACCCCTTTTTTTTTGCGGTAAGTCGCTGGGCTTTGAGCAGATTTGTTGTTGGATTTGATAGTGCAGAGTGGTTTCTCATGCGAGATTTCCTTATATACAGGGTTTTTGGTAAAACCTCTCAGGATTATATTACTAACATCGTAAACAAAAAAAATTGTTCTATGACTTTTAATAATTCATTAGATTTCAATTCATCAGACTTCCATACAAAAATAACAATATTTAAATTCAACGCTCTAACGGCCCGGACACGATATTGCGCGAATTGTGACGCGGCAAGCGTTTTTTTTTTGTATATTGCGCGTTCAAGACGCGCAACGCACTGTGGCTAGTTGGGATAACACGCAATGAATTATTAGGGTACGAACCGAGTGCACGCTCGACCCGAGCGTCCGACGGGGCGGCGCGTGCGGCGTTCATGTTAAACACATACGGCCTTATTACAAAACAAGGTTCATCTTTAGAACCAGGTTTAAACCATCGAGACATTTTTGGATTTCGATCTTCATTCCGACAAAGTTAATGTTCTAAAACAAAAACTGATTCCCGATACTGCCTGCTGTTTACCGATTTTGACTTCTATTGCTTTGGTGGCATGACGTATGGCAGCTGCATTAAACAGTATTGTAACCACTTTTTGCTTTTAATGCCACTCTTATGCCTACGGAATAGAAGTCAAAATCGGTTGAACGGACTGTAAAAAAGGTTTCTTTAAATGTCTAATCTTATTTCAAATGGAGTATAGTTAGCATTGGAAAGGTTTATTAAGGTAGAAGCATTATTGTCATACATTCTGTAAGAGTTTATAAAAAGTAATTTAAGACTAGCTTTTGACCGCGGCTCCGCCCGCGTAGGTGTCGGTTATCGCGTAAAAAAGTAGCCTATGTCCGTCTCCATATCCCAGGCTATATCTCTGCCAAATTTCATGACGATCGGTTCAGCGGTTTAGGCGTGAAAAGGTAACATACAGACAGACAGACATACAGAGTTACTTTCACATTTATAATATTAGTATGGATGGATTGCGCACAACGTTCCAATTGGGGCCACACCTTTAAAAAAATATTGTCTCGTGACTGAGAAGGAATTATGAAAAACGGCTCAATAAGGAACCTCGGTAAGTGTGTCTAGAATTTTCTAATACCTTTTATAAAGTTTCACATTGAGACACGAAGCAACAAAATAAGATCTAGAGTAATGTGGCCGCTTTTCTTTAGTTCGAAATTTGTTGCTTTGTGTCTCAATATGAAACGTTATAGAAAATTAAAAGCAAAAAGTTCCTTATTGAGCCGTTTTTCATAATTTATAGAGAGAGATGTATATATATATATATTTTAAATAGGCGCTGGTAGACCGTTGGGACCTTTGTACGGCCTCTTAACAGCAACCTTATAATGACAATGAAAATCTTAAACAAATAATCCGTATGAAATAATGTAATCTTATTAGAGGTCTCATTAGGAACGCCGACATAAGTCAGTCGCTAATGAAACGAAATACAATCCTTGTTTACTTTCACTACTGAAGGTATTGTAACCGCTGGTTTATGCTGCCCAGCGGTTATCATAATATTTTCTATTGCCCTTGGTATTTCGGTTACACCAACATTTGATATTACTGGAAATAAAAACAAATCAAAGGTCTACATTAAATTAATAAGGTAAACAACATTGGTTCAGTATCGGCTACACGTATGTACATTACGTGTGCTGGTAATAACAATGGCTCCTCTTGGACAGGTCTCGATTTCACCCTGCTGGTTATTTTTGTCTTTTGTTTTGCTATTCTCCAGAGATAAATGAAAATATATCATTATTTTCTTGTGTTCATTTAGCCACGCGAAAAATAAAGTAAAATACTTTGTTTATTTTTCGCGTGGCTAAATTGAAATAATAGAGAGTGGAATATTTCAAGCCATTTGTTTTAAAAGAGATGTCCTTCGAGTTTCTTGCCCGTTCTTTTCCATAGTGATCTACGTATTGGAATGCCATCTAGCTTCAACTTTCTGACTAACTGACCGTCTCTTTGAGAATTCAAAAGTGCCTGTAAATGGTTTAATTGAAATAAATGCTTTGAGTTTGAGTTTGAGTTTTTCCAGATAGTACCTAAGTACAGTCAGCAACAAAAGTCGATTAACATTTCACTTTCCTAAATCTTAATTATTGAACCAAATATTTAATTAAAATCGGAACAGAAGTAAAAGGTAAAGATAAATAACTCTATGCTACATACCAAATATTTAATTAAAATTTTAATTAAATATTTGGTTCAATAATTAAGATTTAGGAAAGTGAAATGTTAATCGACTTTTGTTGCTGACTGTACCTCCACATCAATCACACAATCCCAATCTCTTTTTAAAATTAAAAAGATTTTCTAACTAATTTTGTAATTTATTACACCTGAAAAATAATTCGAATTAATTTCCCTACTTCATATTAGAACACAGATATAAAACAAAATAGACAAATCTGGACGAGCATTGACATAACAAATAATAAAACAATCGGAGAGAGCTCTTACAAAACTCTGGACACAAAACGAGGTATTAAATGTTATTACAAAAAAATAAAATAAGAAGTGGAGTTGTCTCTGGAACATATTCCCGGTTCTCACGTCCCCGATATTTGTCGCCTGTCGCCTGGCGACGGCATTGTATGGAAAGGAGGCGACACCTGTGAAGGCTTATAAGGACTATGGTCCGCTTCCATTGTACAACAACACCCAACATAGGTATATAACTTCTAACAAATCTTATTGTGAGACACACTTAGGTATATGTTTCAAATTTTTGTAAACAGCTTCGAGTTCTGTTCTGAATTGTTCGGTAGATTAAAAATACTATTCTTTTTTATGTTTACCTACATATTTATAAATATAAAATAAGTTACGCTCAAAATCTTTTGTATTTTTACTTGTTTCAAAAACATATTTTGGTTGATTGGACGGAATTTCTGCCTATCAATACATAATAAAATTTTGTTATATAAGCATATTTTCATGCCGATATGGACGTACTCGTATGGCATTCAACTATGAGGCTGTACTAAACCGACCAAAATCAAAATGATACAGACATTCCAAAATAAAGTACTCAGGAATATTGTAAATGCGCCCTGGTATGTATATAAGAAATGATGACCTCCATCGTGACCTAAAAATGAAACCAGTCATCAATCAATCTGCTTAGCCTTTTCCCAACTATGTTGGGGTCGGCTTCCAGTCTAACCGGATGCAGCTGAATACCAGTATTTTACATGGAGCGACTGCCTATCTGACCTCCACAACCCAGTAACTGGGTAACACGATACCCCTTGGAAAGACTGGTTGTCAGACTTTTGGGCTTCTGACGACCCGTAACGATGTCAAAGACGGATGTCAAAGATCCACGAATGACAGCCGGGACAAACGACTTAACGTGCTTTCCGAGGCACGGAGGAGTCTCGGTATGTAAAGATGGTCACCCATCCACGGACCAACCCCGGCAAGCGTAGCTTAACCTGACGGATCGACCCGTGCGGCTGTTATTACTTAACCAGTCATCAATATAATTCAAAAAATTGTTGAGGCCCATGAACACTGACTCCACCGAACGTCGAGGCAATTCAGCTGCTAGACAACACAAATATAGTGCGAAGACTAAAACGAACAAAAAAACCCTTTGAGTTAGTGTAGTGTAAAAAGTGTAGAAATAAAAGTGACAATGACACACATATAACACATGAACAAAGTGTTTTTATTATTATAACTATCAGACTCTAAGAAAGTGTAATGGAGTTGTATAGAGTGCAATAAACACTATTCTAATTTTTTTAATAATTACCACGTAAAAAGTTAAGTTAGATTAAAATTGCTTATTAGTCCTAAAGGATTCTTTTAATAAAGGATAAAAAAAATAAAAAAATATTGTGATGCAACGGAAAGACGTTCTGAGTAAAGTAAAACAGACGAAAATTATGTGTTTCCACATTTTTATATCAAATCACCAGGAACATTCTAAAAAACAATTTGTAAGTACGACTGCGCTTTATTCTCAAGAATATTGCACTTCAGACTTCTTACGATGATGATGAAGCATTGCTTATGCTGTTCTATTTCACAACTATAGTGCTTTCGTCGAGCGCTGCATTGTTATTTCTTAGTAAAGTGCTGAAATATTGCGGCGGCGCGGTTCGGAAGCGGAACAATGGCGCTACGAAACTGATCTTTACCGCAACCACTTTAAGGAGACCGAGAAACTCTCGTTTAGGGTATAGTTTTTGGCTGAGTGGGCGGTACTTTATGAAATGAACCTTAGGGTGCCGTGTATAGAAGTTGTTTTGTTGTAAAGGACGAAGTAGCCGCAGGTGCTGGCAATCCCGCAGCCACGGTTTGAATCACGCCTGTTGCACAGCGCCGCATATATCTTAGCTCACTCAGCGCGTCACACCTCGTTGCTCTTTTTATACACTTAGTACTCCATACAATGTTACTTTAAAAATATTGCTTGGCGTGTACTCGTGTATCTTCGTTGTAGATACATGAGCACAGGCATAAATCAATACACTGGCTATTTAAGGCTTTCTAGGAGATCTACTTACTCGTTCAGGAGAAAACAATGACAAGGTTCGCTGGGACATGAAGTGTGACAGTCCATTAAGTTCTCATTGTCACACACTGGCGGACAATGGACGTCGAAAAGCTTGACGTTTTGTTTTCTTGTAATACGACACTGATTCATTAAAGAAAAGATAAGCAGCTAATGGAACATTGATACAACATGCGTAGAATGGATGCGTCAGGATGCAACGCTAACAAAAGAGAAAACCTAATGCGTCTTTAATGAAGTAACGAGTTATGAGAAAATTTGTATTAAAAAGACGGTACATAGATGCAAACAGCGTGTAAGTGTAGCATCATATATCACGTAAAGAGCTCTTAGAGGCTTCTAAGGTGAAAGACAGCATCTCAAAGTAACTGCACTCAATTCGATTTGGCTGCGACTTGTTTAAACATCTCGACGGAAAACGTCTAACATATCAGTTACCAAGACTAGGCTGCGCACCTCCGCGTCTTATTTGTGGCGCAAATACGAGGGTGGAAGGGTGAAGTAAAAAATGGAGAAACGCGTCCCGAATAAACACAAGAGAAATAACGACATCAAACAATAATTGAAATCATAGGTCGCGGCGGGAGAAGGCTGATGCCGCGGCGCCGCATGCATGGCGCGACATATACTTACATAACTATACTGTAAGTAGCTGCACGTGTCTACGTCTTAAGATGTTGCCTTTCATAATAGTTTTCTTTCAAAATGAAACAGAAGATTGTTGTTTATTTTTGAGCGTGTCGATAATTTAGTTATCTTTTATAAACCCCGGAGTTAATGCCTCACTAACGAATCCATCTTAATCCTATTAACCACCTTGTAAATAAGAATTTCCTTCACAATTAGTATCTGATCCATCAATTTCTTAACATAAAATCTTGAATTTAATCCGCTTTGTTACTAATAGTTTAAGCCGATCTAATCTTTGAAGCAATTTATTCTTGTAAAACTTTTGTAGTCAAAACGTCATTAGGTAATAGGCAACATTTCGCGAGATATACACATCGTGGCTATTAACCTCGACAAATCGAATAAAAAGGTTAATAGAGGCTCGCTGGGAGGGGAAGGAAAGATTGGCTCTGTCCTCAATGGGAGAGGCGAGCCCTCTACAGCCGCGATACCATTATTAGTGAGTTAACTCAATTTGCGGCATATTGTTTGAGAGGAGCTTAATAACAGAGGCGAGAGGACCTGGGACATCGTCATGACTACCCTTGATCCGCCGCTAACCATATCCGACATAAGACTTGTCACAACATGTTTGTAAAGGCAACTATGACCAGCCATTTTGATACTATGATGAGTACTTACTTGTCAGTAAATTAAAAAGATTTTATAAGATTTTATATTGAGGTCTGAGATGTCTAAGTAAAACTATAATCAGTGCATAAATAGCATAGTAACAAGATAATTTTGTGCCTCAATCTAAATGTGTATTACTAATAAATCCGAACCCTATTTAATTAGGTACGAAGCCTGATATTCTCGGCCTTTTAATTGTCACTACGTAAAATTACTTGAAAATTCAGCTAAGTAATAATGTAATTACAGGCCAAATTAATACCCATTAAATAAACAAGTGGATCGTACCGAGCCTATTTTGAAAGCGATCGGTATCTCCGCCTTCGGAAGTTGATACAAATGCCGTTGAGAACCGAAAATAATTTGCCCATTGAGGGTTATTTAACAGTTGTACGGTTGTTTATTTGCACCGCGGCGCTCCTACAAAAACTACCAAAGTAAACCCGGTCACAAAATTAAAAGCACCTCAATACTCGACTCTATAGCGATGTCGTAAAGTTGATAATTACAATTTTACGCTCGGCAATTACGAGCTGAAGTCGATACAAGTCGGGGTAAATTATTAAAAGGAGCTGTCGAACAAGCGAAATTAATCGAAAGTATTCCGTTTGAATTTGAAACGAAGTCGGAGGACCACTTCTAGTTTATTAGTTAGTTAGCTCGGTTGGTGTGACTAGGGTACTGGGCTGGTATAGAGGTTTAGTAGTAGGTAGGTACTCAGTAAATTATCAACATGATTACTACTAAAAATTACTTACCACTCTACTTAATATTACACTTATTTATCGACACTTGAGGTTTAATCTTCCGGAAGTTCCAAGAAATCCGATTCCAATTTTAGAAGGGAGATGTTATTATTCGAAATTGCTCTTCCATGATTAGGTATGAAGGACGATCTTATTCGTCGTATGTTCGTCCTAGATATCAATAAACGATTCCGGTAATATTGAGAGCCGATCGGAAATAAATCATCTGTAAAATCGGTATCGGGACGGTACTAAAGACCAATAAAGGCGACAAAAACCGTGTCGACAAGTCATTTTGCAAGCGTTCGAGCATATCGTTGAATAGCATTAGCGGTACAATATTTTATGCAGTGTTGGTGTGCGAGGGGGAGGCGCGGGGTGAATGCCGGGGACAGCACGGCGGGGCGCCGGATGTCATGGAAAAATTGCTACTTCCGAGCCGGAGCGCGCACAAAAGGGCCCGTCTGCGATTTTATTATCAAGTGTAGTGACCTCCACGGTGCTCTGTTACAAGAAGTCTATAAAAAAAATGACAGTTCTTTTAGTGAATAGCTCACGTTGAATCTTAGCAGAAGGATATTGTTTTCTCCGGAGTTTCTTGCAAGATTTTTTGTAACGTATATTTTTAAGTTAGTTTATACCGTGGCATTTTAGTCGTCTTACAAAGACAGCCCACTTCATGTATCCAATGACTAGGTACTAATCATTCATGTAATTTTTTTATTTTTATTTTAAAGTTAGATTTATTTATTTTTTATTTATTAATTATGACGCATGACATAGTTTAAAACACCCTGTTACGAGTGCAGTCCGAGCCTTGTGATACAAGGGGGCCGCAGAATGGATTTAGATTAAATTTAAGTTGCAATAGTAAGAAACACATTTTTGCGTTAGGGTGAATGAACTCTGATAAAGATATAAGTTTTTAAACTGTCATGGTCACTATTATTATTATTAACATAAGCGGGATATTTACCATGTGTGTGTTGTGTGATAAAGATGTCGCCGCTCCATTCCGCGGCGCCCTTGTAACACAAGGCTCGGACTGTACTTTTAACAGGTTGTTTTAAACTATGTCATGCGTCATAATTAATTAAAAAAAAAAAAACAAATGTTAAAAAAAAAATATTTTTACATGATGATTAGTAGTCATTGGATACATGAAGTGGGCTGTCTTTGTAAGACGACTAAAATGCAACGGTGTATAGCAAAGATGTTTTATTTTTAATGTCAACGTTAAAGCTTTGGAAGTTCTTTTTCTTCGTCATTCCCACAATGCTGAGGATCGCGACCTCATTCATACGACGCGTCTCACAGTGTGGAACGCTCGGTAAATGCTGCCTCCAACAGTCTTCTTGATCACGTCTGACCAACTTGGATGTTACAATATGCCATATTGCCATACAACGAACTCGGTCTTAACATAACAATATGCCATACAATAATCGTGCACAAATTTTCGGAGCATCGCGCATACATCGCAGAGAGGCGGCGAGAGCTCGGCGATTGTTTACAAGTTGATACGTTTTCAATTGCAGAAGCCTGTCAGTGTGCCAATTTCGCGGCATTCACAACAAATTACGTATTAAAGCGAGTGGAAGCGCAAACAAAACGGTCGGTGTTCGTGACGTGAATTGAGCGCGTTGAACGTGCACCGCGACCAGATGCGGACACACTGTGCCCGGACAGCGGACGAGCGCGCATATTTAGTACCAATATTAAGACAATACTGTTTAAATAGACTATTGTTTGTTAAAATTCTGCGTTGCTAGAATGTATTTTTGGAGGACATACTCTGGGAATGTAGAATAATAGCCTTCATTTCAGCTCGAATCAGACCCACGCAATGCTAATTTTGTGTTGAAATGAAAAAATGCACAAGCTGCACTCATTTGTGGGAGCTTTCATCGGGAATTCTACTGAAATCCGAAATGTTTCGTTTTAAAACAGGAATCTGGGATAAATAAGCTTATTCATGCGATAAATATTGTTCCCTTGTATAAATCATGGAAGAAAAGTCATGTTGCGTCGTCCCAGAATAAATTGGGAGCTTTGTTGATAACTTCTACATCAACTGCGCCTTTTGAACGCATTAGTCTCGCTCCATCATTCGAGAGCCACACACGTACTAATTCCTAATTTTGTAATTTCTATTTTTTATCTTTTCAAATATACTTTGAGTAAAACTTTTACCCTTTTTTTAAAAAACCTCTCGCGAGGAAGGAGAATGATGCTGATGAAAAATATTTACTTAATTCTATTTTTATTAACATAGCATTTTATAAGTTAACTAGCTTCTGCCTAAGACTTCGTCCGCATGATGATGTTCCCCCGACCCACCCCGTTGCGTTCTGTCTGACTTTTTTATTTTTGCTCGTCTCCTAAGGGTCTTAGCGTGATGGTAATAATGAAAACTTTAATAATGAAGTACATAATTTTTATGTATCATCAATAGTTTTCTCAGCGCAGGCCTAATAATGAATTTTATAGGCAAAATTTTGCTACTTTGGGTTACATTATTGCAATTTTCTTAAGGATTTATACATTTTTTAAATAATTTTTAGCCTACGTTACATCCTGATAATTTAGTTTTCTATTGGTGAAAATTTTGTTAAAATCGGTCGAGTAGTTCCGGAGCTTTTCGGTACAAACAAACAAAAAAATCTTTCCTCGTTATAATATTAGTATAGACTAGCTGCTGTCCGCGGCTCTGCCCGCGTGGCTTTTTCTGAAGTAAACATAGCCCAAGTTCAACAACAGCATGAGTTATGTGCCAGTCAAAGTGCCGTAAAAATCGATTCAGCCGTTTCGGAGATTAGCCGGAACAAATAGACAGACATACAGGCAAAACATAAATAAATAGTTTTTTGTTATAAGTAGGTACCGTATACAGTGTGGATCTTTATAATGTGCACATATCGAAATGAGGGAATCTATGCGTAATTTTATCTACGGCAAAAATATAAAAAAAGATCTAAATATTTTATTTTTTTATGGAATTTAAAAATATATTGTTCCCAGTGTTAACAAAACGGTGTCACTAAATGATCTATCACGATGAAACAAACTCCATAATGATTGGAAGTAATTAGGCGTCCTCATAAAATAAAAATTGGGGAAAAAACTACCCTCAATTGAAAAGAAATATGTTTTTTTTAATCAAAAATCTGTTTTTTTTTTCATCATTTTTTACAATAATTGTAAAATTTCTCAATGAGGTCTTATTGAGAAATTTTGAAATAAAAATTCCATAAAAAATAAATGTTTTTTTTTTTTGTATTTTTTCCGTAGATAAAATTAAGCATAGATTCCCTCATTTCGATATGTGTACATTATAAAGACTCACACTGTATTATGACATTACAAACAGACACTTCAATTTTATTTATTTGTATGTATATACTGTAGAGATGAATTTAAGATTTTTAATAAGTAACCTTTACTACGCTGAAACATCAATAAGACCAATTTCCTGAAGAGTACTTTCAACAAAATCTGTAGGTACTTAATAAAAAATAAAACACTTTTAAAACAGAATCCGCTGTTCCAATCACAATGGTCAGACCCAAAGTGGTACACGTTTAATTTAATTACTCATGTGCCAGACACCGACCCGGCTAGCCTTAGAAAACACGTGACAGCGTTTCAAGGGCCTCAAATGTACGACACGGCCCAAATTGGACTCCACTTATTGTGTTAATAATAGCTTTTCGAAACTAAATTAATTGTATCGGGTTTCTAAAAAGAGTTGTGTTGAGACTATAGAATTTGTATTATTAATAGATTTGCGCTTACGGTATATTTAGAATGTGGTGCTGGAGAATGCTTGGGATATCGTGGACAGAATTCCGCACAAACGTGTCCATACCCCAAGATCTCGGCATCAAATTGCGTCTATCAGCACTAATACAGTCTCGAATACTGAAGTGCTTTGAGCATGTCTTGAGACGGAATAATGACTCCAGACGTCTACGTCTAGTGGTGCAGGGCAGAGTAGAAGGTAATAGGCCACGCGGGAGGTCACCGATTAGGTGGACCGATCAAATTAAATCGGCAGTTGGAGGTCCTATTAGTGAATGCGCCAGATTGTCACCTAACAGAACAAGATGGAGGGAGATCGTGAGGCGAGTTAAGACAATACCTGCGATTGGACAAAACTCATTGTGACCACGACCGCTCTGTCAAGAGCGAAGCGAAGAAGATATTTAGAATTGTTTCAGAATTACATTCTAAGCGTGTTTTGCTTGGTTAATCCCACTTTGGGGTGTATCGGTGTAATCACTTCCACTCTCCTTAAACATCATCATTACTTAAAGTTCCTTGCTCTTGTATCATGTTTATTATTGTATACATGTAAATGGTACACCACTGACTACCTGCAGTATTGTCTCTCCTTCTACTTTTTGATCCATCTAAAGGTTGTCTGTAAAAGATCGCTTTTAGCGATAAGACCGCCCATTGTGACACCCTATGTAACAGTTCTACATTTATATCTGTAATTTTTATGGTGTACATAATAAAGAGTATTCTATATATCTATCTATCTACCGTTGCAACCGACAACCAACCTTATCCGGATACTATGATTTGCACACATACATACAGACAAGCATAATATTAATAATTAATTTTACTATAAACAACTAATACCGCGTAGCGCGAATAGATGACTTTCATGGCATCATGCGCAAATGGTGTGCATCGCTCAGTAGTTTCGGAGATAAGCGGGGAATGGTCAATTTTCATCTATTTTCACTTATAACTTTAAAAAGATTTATTTTAAAATTATAAAAAAAAAAAATTGAGACCCCTTCACAGTACAGTAAGCCCTTTCATTTGATATGTCACACGGTACAGTTAGCAAAACTTTTTTTTTTTTTTCTTATTTGCCCCCCAAAACGGTTCACGTCCGTGTTTGGGTCACTTAAATTGATATGTATACCTTTCAACGTAATCGGTCCATTACATTCGGAGCAAATTGGCTGTGACAGACGGACAGACGGCCAGACAGACAGACAGACACACGAGTGATCCTATAAGGGTTCCGTTCTTTCCTTTTAAGGTACGGAACCCTAAAAATCGAGGAGCGTATATTTTCGCAAAAAATATTGTGTATTTGCTAATTAGGTACGGCAAGGTCAACGAGTCTTCGATAAAAATGAAACTCAATAAGATCAACAAGCTTAAGACTGTTTACATCGTTATTTTCACAAAAAATAGTTGCGATATAAAGTATTAGGACCTACTTGGAAATGTTTAAGAAGATTTTCTTTCATTGTTGCTTGTGGCGGAGGTGGGTATTAGAACTACCCACCATAATTTTGCTTTTAAAGAAATCTTACACCTATATTGAAATTCTGTACGTATTGTTCGATACCGAACAAATATATCGTTTTCCAGAAAACATGCTTGCATAGTTTAACAATGAACGACTTAGGCTGCTTGAGAAATACGATCACCAACTATCAATAGAAACACTTAATAAACTGAAACTCAAATCATTTATTTCAATTAAACCATTTACACCTTTACCATTTACCATTTACCTTTGAATTGTCAAGGAGTCAGTAAGAAAAATGAAGCTACATGCCCTTTCCAAAGCGTAGTAGGTACCTATGGAGAATAACGGGCAAGAAACTCCATGGACACTCTTTTAAATTAAATTGTTACAAAAATAATTATTAGTTACATCATAATGTTGAATTTATAACGAAATGTGAGAACGATGTAAAAATAAAAAATAAAAACGTAGGTACACGTTAAAAGCGTCCAGAGTAAAAACAAACAACTCAAAAAAAAAAAAAAAAAATCTGTGGCAGCTAAGAGATGACCAGTCCCAACTGACGGCGCCCGTTCACGAACATGACGCATGGATTAGCACCATTCAGCTCAACCATTTTGAAGGGAGCTAAATGATCCAACACACACGCCACCATCAGCGAGACATCTGAGTGAGCATGACATACTCTCATCCGCCAGGGCACATAAGTCAATGAAAGACATATTACCAATGGTAGCTCTATAGTACATAGTACGTACTCACACCTGTGCTATGCAATTATACAATACAAAGGAGATTTGAGTTTATACAATGCAAAGATAGTCTTACAACCTTCAGCAGCTCCAACATTATTTTCAAATGTTAATCAATTAATTGTGGTTGTGGAGCAGGACCAGCATTCAGCCAAGCATTTTTATCAGCGATGTAATCCCCCAACTTATAATATGCCTGCCTGTATAGTGTGCGTTTTATACAAGATTTAAGTTTAGTCTCATTCAGTTGATGTGGGGAGGAATTTTATTGTAACATTTTAAACAGTACCCCATGAAAGATGAGTCTACTTTAGCCAGTCTGAAACCTGGTTGAACTAATAGGACCCTATTTCTAGTACTATAATTATGTCTATCACCTTTTTTCCTAAAAATACTCTAACGAATCTGTCACTATAATGCAAGAAAGGTACTCGCCAACTGTCAACCGACGATACTCCTCTGGTACAGTTGACATAGCACTAAATAGCCGGGTTTATTCTTGCAGACACAATTACAAGTTCCGTTGCAAGCAGGCAGGCAGTCGGCTCGATATCGGAAAGAGATGTTGTTATCTGGAACACGAGCACTCGGCGTAATCCCTTTAATTAGCAAAGCAAGACGAAATGACACCCTCCATAGAACTACAACTGGCTTAGAACAGGTATTTATGTGAGTTTAAAATCTCTCTGTAATTTAGAAAGGTCATAAAGTCCTTTGAATAACGTAGGTTAGAGATATTTTTATGAACGTCAAACATGCAGTTTCGCTTTAGACCACTTCATATTTCTAACATGTGAAGTGTAAGAATTTCACAGCATATTCATGCAGATGTATACGGCGTATCTAAATTTAAATGACGGTAGTGATGTGTGTAAGGAAATAAAAGGCATCTGAATGAAATTAACGGGACGCATTCAAAGCAGACAACCGGTCTAGTCGGCGACAAAGCCGCGCAGACAGCCCGCAGCGCGAGAGACTCGTCGTGAATGCCTAATTACGACGCTGAGTAAATAACTTTTCTATTTGCCTCGGGTCGGGTCGCGTTCGGTAAAACATTAATCATGATTGAGCTAAGTGGCTTAATACGGGAGGGATAATGGCGAGCAATGATCGCCGGCAGGGGGTGGCGCCGTATGGGCGCGCAGTTGGACGTCGGCGGTGCGTCACGCCGACGACGCCCAGATGTATGTACGTCGACACACACGATTCTATTAAGGCCCAGATATATGCCAATGACCTTGAGTGGTTAGCTTGAGTGTTCTGTACTGAGCTCACGCAACGCGTAGTATGTTCAGCCAGTAATAGAACTCACCCATTCAGGAGCGCTGTCCCAAATAAGGCGCATTACCTATTAATTTATATTACACATAAAACAAAAGATATTTTAATAAAACACGTATACTAACAGATCAATAATTAAATTATCTTTATAAAGGTGAAGGTTTCAGAAACATACGCTTTATAGATTTTGCGTGATTCTCAGTTTTTTATCCGCGTTAGACAAATTAATAATACAAACAAACAAAACAAATAAATTAACAAAAAATAATAATAATAGTAATTACAAATTAATTTCACTATGAAATACAAACAATCAAAAACATTCACATATTAAGTTATTAAGAAAATGCTCTAATTTAACATATATTTTTTCCATATCATTAACACTAATCGTTTAGACGTGATCTTCAGTATAAAATCATTACAAGTCGGTTATCGTCGCCTTAAGAGACCCGATGACACGTTACATTCGGTGACTATTGATACAAAAGAATATGTTTTGTGAACCAAAAGACCAAAAACAGATCCAAGAGACCTAAATTATTGCAGTTTCCGAAGGGAGCTGCATGCGCTGCTTGCCTAGTTCTATTTGCTTAATAACCAAAGGCTAAAACTATCGGGCCCCGGCCTTTAAGTACAGAAATGAAGCCGCGATAGTTCCTAAATGGAAAACACAAACATAGGGGCGGTGTGCCGCGGGCGCCCCGCACTGTTATTGTTTGTACATCGAAACTAAAGCCAGCAGAGGAAGCCCTACACGGGAACAAACGGGAAACTTGAAAAGAAACCATCAAGATAAAGGAGTACTTCCCCACACATTTTGATATGAAGCATCAATTAGACTCGCGTCTTGAGAAATATGCTTTCATTTTGACGTTGAAAATTTCAAAATTATGGTCTAATTAGTTTCAAGTATGAACGTTTCACCATATTCCATAAAGTTCTTGAGAGATACTAAAGTCGAAAGTTTCCATATTACTCGTACATTTTGTATTCCGGAAAATACAAAATAGCTATTTTGCTGAATGCTCTTATATTATCTACACTCTTGAAATAATATCAACCTCGTACGTTATAAAGGAAAAGCTACTTGCAGTACCATCAGGTATAGTGTATGCGAACGTAAGGTAGAGGAGGTGCAATATCGATATCGGGTCTCGACAAAAGTGGGCAGTATACCGCACCGCAGGAGACGTCAGGGGCGCGCGCCTCGCCCAGAGAGCTTTTCCTTGTCACCGGGCATAACACTAAACGATAATATTGCGATCGACTTCCGATCCTTAAACGGCAACAATTGTCGTATGTAACGTTAATGGAACCGCTGCTCCGGTGGCTTGCGAACCACGCCCGTTTTATGCATATCGACGTCTATCGAGATTTAACGCCGATAGCAAACCATTAGTGAACGCGCATGATGTAGGATTTTATATGAAGAGGTCATTTTTATCGATAATGGGAGCCGCATCCCTTTTTAAAATAATTTCTAGCTAAAAATGAATTTCATGCACATTGGGTTTCGTAAATGGTTCCATGTAGGCCTTGTAGAGTCAAGGCATTTCTTTGTCGCTGCCTGTCACGCCCGCGATATTGCGCGAGTCTGTACGAGCCTTCACTGATAATTCGATTTATTGACCATTTTCTATTTTTTTAAGTACCTGGTACTTGTTGTCAGGCGTACACTGCCCTCCCATACTTATTAACACAGTAATTAAGAAATATTATACAAGCAAATTATTTTTAAAAGAGTAACCGTGGAGTTTCTTACTGGCTCTTCTCCATAGGCCAACGATAACGACTAATTGGAACCGTGCATAGGTGCTTTTGATGTTTCATAAGTGCATTATGTGAAGAAAAAAAAAATGATTTCAAAGAATACGGATGATATTTTGCTTATTTTATAGCAAACAAAATATGCTACGTGTTGAGTTGAATTCACCTCAATTAAAAACACGAACTGCCAAAAAGCAATATCGAGGGGCTACGAAGAGCGCGTTGCAAGGATTCTTTCCAATTGCGCGTCGATAAGGATTCTCCTTTTAGCGTGGCCGCGACGGCACAACAATATCAAACATTTCTCACTTGCCTTGCGGTGGCTTCTTTTCGATAAAACCGCTCAAAATTTATAAGTGGAAGGTTCCGGGGTAATGCAGCGAGAAGATTCAATTTTCAAGTTAGATGGAGTTTATTACAATCTATTTCTTGAGCTACTACAATAATGATTTTGTCACAAGTCTGCTACTATAAGTAAATTTACAGATACGAGTAACGAGGAAAACTGTTCCACCGTAGTACAGTTTATACTACTACGGGGAATTCGTGGTGGCTTCAGAAAAGCCAGCAGCCACATAGACAAAACACTTGTCTAAATTAAATTGCTAAAAGAAGTGCCGCGGAAAAAACTGGATTCATAAGAACAGTTCATTTGATACACCTACGAAGCATAGACACATTATAATAAATATAAGCTCAAAGGCATTAGATAATTTCACCCACTTGGTTCTTATTTGAGATAAGTGTGTTCTCCTCTCAACCCTCAACCCAATAGTTATTCCCAAAAATACATTGCTAGAGCGTTAAAACACCAATTAGTAAAAAAAAAAAAGTATTAAGTAACCCTCCTTGGCTACAAATAGAGACAATTCTTATGACATGGGTTTGTCATAAGAATAGGGATGATGCCTGGGTAAAAAAAAGAAAACCTGTTAAGTCCGTCAATCAGATAATAAAAAAATATTAGACACGTATTTTTTGCTTTATCATATTAATAAAAAATGACTTAGGTAAAACAGATTAAACTTGGGAGTGGGGGCTCGTTACGTCACAGCTCAGAATAAAATCTAATGAGAAGTGACATCATGCCACATTTGAACACAATGTATCGCCGTAATGTTTTGATTACGTAAAAAAAGAAAAAATACGTGTCCAATATTTTTTAATAATCTACATGTCGGACAAAAAATATTTTTTTAGTATCATCCCTATTGTCTGTATGAAACTCTACATGTCTGATAAATATAGGTAAATGGTCTAATATATAGGCCTATCTATAATATATAGGTAGGGATGCCGTCCGTCCGGGTTTCCCCGGATTTGTTCTAGTTTAGAGGGCGTCCGGGGAGCGTCCGGAAGGGGATTTCAAGAAGTGTCCGGGTGATTCCCGGTCACTTTTTGTGTCCAATCCCAATAAATTGGAAGATAAGCAATAAATTAAAGATTTTTACGAATTCCTGATGAAAAAGAAAGTCATGTAGGCAAAAATTTTAAAGTCTGAAAAGTAACAAAATATGTAAAAAGCACTAAACCAAAATTCTAATAAAAATTTGATGATTCATTTGATGCCAAAAAGAAGAGTGCTTATGGTGATTTTCACTCTAGGTATTCAGATTACCTTAGAAAGAGAAGACTATAATTTTATTTGTTTTATTTGACTATATTATTATATATTACATTATATTTGATATATTACTGTTTTCTAAATGTAAATTTTTGTTTCGAATTGTTAAATAAAGCGCAAATAGGCTGTTTAAATGAAAAAACATTAGACAAATAACTGTTCTCACCCTTTCGTTATTTCGATGTAAACGTTTAATAAACGCCGTTATTTCACGATAAATACAAAGCACTGTAATCTATTTACCATTTAAATTTAAAAAATAACTCTAAAGTGCAGTAATTTCAACAATACTCGTATTACACAATAACTGTCGTTATTTAGCGAAAGTAAATGGAGTATAAATGTCCGGGGTTTTGTAAGTTTTTTCCGGCGTCAGCAATTTAGATGATGGCAGCCCTATATATATATATTCCTAGTCAAAGTAAGAAAGAAAGAAAAATATTTTATTTGGGGCACGGACAGCAAATACAAACAGTAATAAAAAAGGAGCATTTAAAACTAACAAAATTTACATAAAAAAAATAAAAAGACCTGTGCGAGGCCAAAAAGGCTTATACTTCGCATAATGGTGCAATATTTAAAAAATGAATACCGCAGCGCTGGTATTCTGATAGGACTCGCTGTGGTGCCACGGACACACCTACAGACATTTATATAGTCCTTAGGAGAATAAATAAAATAAAATATACCTACATTTCGAGAAACAATAAAAAAAAAAAAAACTATTTAGGTACAATAAATAATGACGAACTAATGCAAAAAGTTCAGAAGACTAAGAAAAAAAAAGGCATGTCGGACCACCCACAACGAAGGGTTCCGTACTTGGAAAGAATTTATCCTAAGAACAAACCTAACATTGTAGTTGGTAAACATAATCTCCCATACAGTCCAACTGCAAATGTAAGTTTGTACGCACAATATCGAGATATTTACCATGTTATTTTAAGACCATAGACTTCTTATAGATTTTCCTGTAATCTATAAGTATAGAACAATTTTCTGTATTTTTAAAAAAAAAATTAGTTTCAGTAGTTTCGGAGATAAGGAGGGGAATGGTCAATTTACGTCTATTTTCATTTATAACTTTAAAACTATTTATTTTAAAATTATAAAAAAATAATATTTGAAACCCTCACAGTAAGCCCTTTCATTTGATATGTCAAGGCTCGTACAGACTCGCGCGATATCGCGGCCGCGACAGGCACCGACAAAGGAATTGTGCTACTAGTGTCGCGTCGCGCCCGCGATATCGCACGAGCCTGTACGAGCCTTCACACGGTACAGTTTGCAAAGTTTTTTTTATTTTCTTGTTTGCCCCCCAAAACTGACCCCAATATTCTAAATTCAATTATTTACGGTTCACGTCCTTGTTTGGGTCACAGAAATTGATATGTGTATAAAAAAAAGGGGAAATTGGGAGGGTATACAGAATAAAAAAAAACAAAAATAATACTAACTAACTGCATGTCCTTAATTTTTCGTGCAGGAGCGGGTGCTGTATTCTGCAAATCTGAATCCAACAAGTCTGGACCTAGTTATTGCGAAATTAAAACTAAATATTTATTACATAACTTTTGACTAAGATAAAAATAACTTTAATACGATCCCAAAGGTCAATTTCATAACCAAAAACATACTATTATGTTACTAATTAAAGAACAATAATCCTATTAATTATCTTTAGGATGTGGAAGTGCGCTTATCAGTACTAGATTCGCTCATGAAGAACAAGCCCGTAATAATTGGCAGCTTATAGAAACTATAGCATACGGTTCATTGGCGCGAACGTCCCCATCCGCGACAATATTTTGGAACCAATTAATTTCTTATTTCTCTGCTGATATTGCAAATGTCCGTTTCCTGCCTGAGTAAAATAGAAATGATTTTCAAGAAATATGGAAAGAAAAATCTTTTTAATAAATATTGTTGTGGGAAGTGTGATCTATTAAATTATATCTTTATCTGGTCTACAAAAAACGAAGACTAGACAACTAAGTTTCTCAGTCCATGATCAAATATTTAACTCCAACATGCAGAAATATTATGTAATGCATTTTTGGGTTAGCAGAATTCAATTTATAGTGGATGGTTTACTTTGCGTAGGGAGCAAACAACTATTTTAAAGGTGAGAGTGTTTCTTTGAATCCAGAGTGGAGCGAAAGATTCTAGAATAGAATCCTGGGCGTAGCGAGGGATTCAAAGTAAATCACTCGAGTCTAAAATAGTGTTGCTCCCGAGGTGGACACTCTACTTTTTATCACCCTCTATGAGAAAATAAGTAAGTGCAACTTATGTCTAAGAAATAGGTACGTTTATATATTTACATACAATTAGGACCAATTAGACATAACATAGAAATAATTAGAGGCTATGTTTATATTTGAACAATTAGGGAAGTGCAACGTATCAATTTTATTACTACGCGGAATGCATTTCGCGCCTTTTTTTTTTCACAAATATTTTTTTTATTTGGCTCGCGCGCTGTTACTTTATCATACAGCCTGTTACTTGTTCATACAATGTTCGTGATTGATCTCTTTGGTGATTGAAACTTTAACTAACAATATCACATTCCAAATTCAAATCACTTTTAGTCCTTAGGGATTAAAGAGCTATTTTAGTCCCTGTTTACGAAGAATAAACTAGCTCTTTTTGAATAGATGTGATAAAAAGTATATTAGATTCATGTCAAGTAGATTGCATATGAAAAATATCTTACACCTGAATGCACCACCATAATTCAACAATGTAGAGTACGCAATACGAAGCGAATTCACCGAACGAAATTAAAATAAACTCGGCAACGTCGAACTCCATATTGAAAATCGGAAAGTACCCAACATTTCACAGATTTCCTGAAATCATTTTAGTGCTTTAAAAAAAGAAAGTATCACGCATTTAATGGCATAAAAATCTTCGTAACTCAACAATAAACAGCATCCGAAAACGAAACCAAACAAAATTCGCTTCAGATGGTAGTGCGGAGTGGGGTTTGGGGCGAAGCATGAGGGGCGGAGGGGAGGGGGCTCCGTGGTGTTGCCGGCTCACAATGCTGATTGAAAGCAAATAATGAAATCATAGGGAATGGAACCCCGGCCGCACCCGCAAATACTGTGAAAAATTGCACTCGGCTCTCACAACAATGAATGCACAAAATACAATACGGAAACCTGGTCAAATATCAACCGTGCTCGTGTTTCACGCCGCCAAAAGCCTCGCCGATATACTGCCGAAAAATATTTATTCAAAGTATTTTTGTTTGGTTTAAATATCATCATTTCATATGGAAAGCTCCATATGAAGTGTTAATATTACTGTAGTTATAGTTTTCATTCGTGAACCGCTTATATAACCGCGACAATAAGTAATTAGTTCACTTTCCTGCGGATTCAAGTTGTCCAGCCTTTTCTGGGGTTTTTCTGAATTTATCTTTCATAGTATAGGTAGAGCAGGAACCATAGAATTCAGGTTATTATCGCTGCTAAATTATACAGCGTTATACCATTGAGTCGCTTCGAAAGAGCATAACAAAAAAATATTGGGAACATTTACGTAGGTAGAACGTTTCTAAAAACATCTTTAGGCCTTATAAATGATAATAAAATGTATTTTATAACCACCCGCAACCTCAGGTATTAATTTAAATTGTATTTTAAAATACAATATGTTTTGTGTTCATAATGATTTGCACGTGGAAAAGGTTATAATACATGTTGATACGTGGAATATTTCCACAGACCTATTATTGCCAAAATATACACAATTATACTATTTAAATGCTTCAGCTAGCATTTCACACAATTGGCATATTGAAATTGAAAATGAAATATTTCCGCAATTTCTGAATGTGGGATGGAATATCAGTGTTGTACAAAAGTATTCACTGAACCGACCGCTAATTAACATAACTATTTGCAAATATTTCAGTTTTCATGAAATTCATATTGAAATAATTTTTAAAACGTTTTTGCTGTACTGGCATTCGGGACTTTCCTACCAACTTTTTCAGGTCATATTTCCGATCAGAGCCCGCCTTTAATAGATCATTTTCTCAATCTTTCAATACTAAAAGAAATGCAACATTTTGTTAAAAAAAAATCACAAAATTCTACAAAGAAATAGAAAACTCGGCGCTAGCTGCAACGTTGAATCTTTACTCAAACAAGAAAAGAATGGCGGCCCTCGATATTTACATCATAATTCACGAAAAGCTACACAAAAAGGTGTGTTCTTCCAGTTTTCAAATACGCTAGACTTAGTATCGTGGCAAGGCGATGGACGATCATAAAGAAGGTGGTCAAACACTGACGACAAACACAGGAGCGTCTGGCCGCGCCTTAGTTCAAACACCACTTGACCGATCATCCTTACCGCGACCATATTTTACCAAGCCAACGATATAATGTTTCATATCGATGTTTTGTTGGTATATTTAATTGTAGTATGTTTAGGGATTTTGGGTGTTTTGTTCAATTTAACCTGATAGAGTTTTGTTTCTTTTCTAGCATTGACAAGTGTCGAAACATTCCGTTTTGGAACAGGAGTCCCACTGGGAATTATCATAGGGCTAGTAGAGTTAAGATTAGTTTTCGCGATTATTGCTATTCATTTCAAAACGTGAAACAATATATCAGCTTTATCAAGAATTATTTTCACTTTAAGAGTATACAACCTCAACGCCACCTCACTCTGTATCTCGCTCGCACACTATTGCTACCGGTCACGCGAGCAAGCGAGACAGGGTGGCAGGGAAAAGGCTCCAAGGCGCCGATAGTTTAGGTAATTTCGTTTTACGGTGAAAATAATGGTCATTTAAAAAAAGTAAATAACATAAGACCTGCTTTATAGTTAGTACAATTAATATGCAAAGTTTCATTATCTAATTTGAAGTATTTTTTTAATACCAGCGGTTTATTGTTCGGTTTGGAGGTAACTTTGGATTTTTTTTCTATCGAGAAAATTTTATGGAATCGTGTTTTCGGCTAACATAGTACTTAACATTAATCCTCAACTTTACCATATATTTATTTCAAAATTAATGGTGCAGTATTTTCGACATAACGGAGGATCATGCTAAGCCATTTGAGGTAGTATAGGCCCTTAAGGCTCCGTGCACGAAAAAAACTCTCTTTTGTCAATTTCTTATCTAATTGTGAGAAAGCTCGAAACTAAAAATCGAAACATTATGCTTTGTGACTATTAAAGTACAGTTTTCATGGTGCTAAACCAATCGTGTCAGTCACAGCACCTGTTAATAGTTTCAAAATTTATGCGCTCTCGAAAATAGTTTATTTCGCCGTTGATTTACTTAATGAAAACATTGTATAATCATTAAATAAAACGTTAATTATATTTCAGAGATAGCTGAAGACTAATGTGTGATTTTTTAATTTATTGATATGATTTGCTAAATAATAGGAAAACATATATTACTGACTGGGTTCAAGAAAAAAAAAAAAAAAAGTTTTTTTAATATTATTTACTGCCATATTTTGTATGGAAGTTGAAAAAAGTGGTTCAGCCACATGCAAGTAGACCATATAATGATGTTGATCATATTTTTTAATGTTCACAATCAAAAGTACTTTCTTGTAGAAAGATGATCAAACGTCAGTCTTGCGTCATTTTTCGGAAAACTCGTTGTGAATATTAGTGATTTTCTGTGAATACTTAATTTATTTGAAAAATCCCTTTCAGCCACATGCAAAACAAAGAACACAACTTTTCAAATCACAAATAGTTTTGCTTAAATTGTTTTTCCCTTTCTCACAAACAATGAACAAAATTAAACAAAATCAGTCGATTTCGTGCACGGCCCCCTTAATAATAAAAATAAAAACCTAATGGAAAAGCACTACGCCCTAAAACAGAACAAAAATAAAAATTATCTTTTTTCAACGACGGACAATTCAGTCCGTGTTTGTGCCCCAGTGTTTAACCGTCCATCGATGGCGTCGATTATGAAAATTACATGTCAGCGATGTCAGTGCGCCGCGTCGTCGAGACATGCGCCCTGATGCTAATGATATACAAATGAAGCGAGACAGACTGCCACCGCGCTTGATCAAAACATACCCTTCGTGTTCGAAACGTGCATATTTGTTTATGAGTTGTGGAAATAATTGTTCAGTGTTTTGCAGAGGAAAAGAATACATTACCTTTAGCCCGATTGTATAACTAATAAATACCTATACTCCATTTGAAATAAGATTAGACATTTAAATAAACTTGTTACTTATGTCTTTAAGATAATTAGAGGGCAGATACAAAATGCGGATATATTGCGAAGGGTGGAACTAGTCGTGCCAGTCCGTCGTCCACCGCGGTTGCTGGCGGTACCGCGCGCGCGAACTAACTTGCTGCGTAAGAGCCAGTCCACACGGCGCGTTGCGTCAACGCAGCGCTGCCGTTGCGTTGTTTTACATACAAATAACCAAAGTGTACACACGGTGCGCTGCGTCGTCGCAACGCACACTTGACGGACAGCAGCCCCCGAGACGAAGCGGGAGGGAATGTACTCATTGCGACGTCGCAGCGGCAGTGCTCAGTTGCTTGTGCGTTGATAGGGAGGATGACTGATTGCGATGTTTTTACAAAATGCTTGCCGCAACTGTGCGTCGCCGCTGCGTCGACGGAACGCGTCGTAGTAACACTGCGATGGCGCAGCGCCTGTGTGGCCAGCTATGCGTCAAAATATTTGCGTTGCGCCGACGCAACGCAACGCACCGTGTGGACTGGCTCTGAGGCGCCGCTGACGAGCGCACTCCGCACTCTCAACCTCATTGCTGATGACGTTGACATATTCTGTTGCGCTTTGGGTGAATTTGAAAAAATTGCTACCTATAGAATTTGTTATGGTACAAGTAGTCGTAGAACCTAATTTTTAAATGTACTAAAATATCGCATGGGGTCTAAACCTGTAAGGATATTTGTATGTTTGGAGTGATAAATAACTAAATAAATAAATAATAAACCTTTTTACACTCCGTTCAACCAATTTTGACTTCTATTGCGTTGGTGGCATGACAAATGGCAGCTGCAGTAAACAGTTGGTATTGTAACCAATTTTTTGTTATTAATGCCATCCTTGTGCCTACGGAATAACACTCCAAATTGGTTGAACGGACTTTAAAAAAGGTTGTTTTAAATGATCTTATTTCAAATCGAGCAATTTTTTTTTTTTTTTTTTGTGGAAGACAACACTTTTAGTTTCTATATAAAACGAGACCGATCCCATTTTTTTGGCAGCAGTTGAACATCTGCAATGGTATAAATACCAGTAATGATAATGATATTATAGAATTTCTTCATATTCAAGAATAAATTTCATCAAAATCATGAGGAAAATCTCTCTTTTTACCCGACTGCGCGACAGCAAAGAGGGTTATGATTTTACAGAATTTTCTTTGATAACAAAATCAATTATGCAACAAAACATAAAATTCAGCATCGGACCACAGTCATTTCACTTAACAACTGTGTCCCATCCCACTAATAATGAAGTCCATTGCGTATTAACCATAATGAGATTTTAATTGAGGCGTCGCGGTGATCTGTCCTCGGATACGGTTAACTTCATTAGGATGGCCACCGATTAACTTACGTAATGTAATTGTGATGATAAACTATTTATCACAAACATATGTTTTTACAACTCGGTTAATGGAATGAGGTTTTGAGTGCCAAATTGAATACAAAAATTATAGTCCGAATTTTTTTACATAAACTGGTCCTTTGAGACAGTTTGTCTCAGGGTTCGCCGATATATATCAGCGGATATATATCATGATATATATCACGATATATATCAATTGATTTTTATCATGATATATATCAATTGAGTTTTTCCAGTCTTCTGAACTAAAAATTTTGGAGATTAATGTTTACTCTGGCGTAGCGAAAAACTACAATTCAGAATAATTTACTTTTTTATGATTACAAATTATTATTAAAATTAGTTGATTTATCTCACAAACAAATGAAGATTATTATAATAATAGGTGCTTGTTTTTTTAAGTGATCATAAAAAAAAAAACTCAAATAAAAACAATTCTTGTGTTACTTTTTTAAAATAAATGATGTGGTAATTTGAGTGTTTAATCCCCTTACAGAATGAAATTCGCTTCTTTTTCTGGGCCTGGATATATATCGTATATATATCCGATATATATAAAAACATCGGATTTTTGATATTTATTATAAAAATCAGATTTTTTAGAACCCTGGTTTGTGTACTAATTGACACCTTAAGAAAGTGCTGATCTTCATGTATATCTTCCGATGCATTATCTTCTATCTATATATATACTAATATTATAAAACTGAAGAGTTTGTTTATTTGTTTGTTTGATTGAACGCGCTAATCTCAGAAACTACTGGTTCAAATAGAAAAATTCATTTAGTGTTGGAAAGCCCATTTATTGAGGAAGGCTATAAGGCATATAGAAGGATATAATATCACGCTACGACCAATAGGAGCGGAGCATCAATGAACGTCATCGGTCCACCTTGTGGGAGGTCTCCCAATGCTATGTCTTCCGGTACGCGGTCGCTACTCCAGAACTTGTCGGCGCCATCGGTCTGTTCTGCGAGTAATGTGCCCTGGGGGCCATTCTAGTATTACGTACGCAGAATTTTAGTAATTTTGATCCCCCACCTCCCCCTTGTCAGCATAAGTAAGCAAATCTCATACCCCTCCTTTGCTTACTTAAACATTGTTTTTTTTTTTAAACTGTTCAGGATTCTTTATTTTTATTCATGAGTCTAGAAATAAGGAATTTATAGACTAAGTCCGCAGTAAGTATCCGCGTAGTAAGTTGCTAGGACCGGTGCCTGCCAGGATTGCGGGTTTGTCCGAAAGGAATACCGTAGCCCTGGCACACAGGCAACTGAAGGAACACGGGTGGGTTTTATCCAGTAAAAGTCTGACACGCCCTCCCGCTCCGCCCAGAGCTCCGGAGAAGGTATTTGATAATTACCCCCCCCCCCCAAGGCTATATCTCTGCAAAATTTCATGACGATCGGTTCAGCGGTTTAGTTCGTCATCGTTTCAGACTTTCGGGCTTCTGACGACCCGTAACAACTGTCAAAGATCTACAGATGACAGCCGGGACCAACGGCTTAACATACTTTCCCAGGTATACGGAGTGGTCTCGGTATGTAAAGATGGTCACCCATCCACGGAACAACCGCGGTAAGTGTAGCTTATCCTATTATTACTTATCCACAAGCCCCTCCTAAATACTACTGGACGCAATTTGTTTAACTTACAGTAGCTAATATTAATTTTATCCGTATAATAATAACGTCAAGTAAAGTGAAAATTGTTCATGAGTGTTTCCATGAAGAAGCTTAAATTTTTCCCGAACAATTTTTCTTTTAATAATACGATGCAGAATTAAACGGTACCCTAGTCATATTTCTCGGAAACTGCTTCGCACTATATTCTTGATAATTTGGAGGGAACCATCAGTGTTCAAGTTGTCATCTATGTGGAGATGCAAATGAGCGAGCGGCGTCAAGCGTGGCGCCGCACTGTGTCCCCACTAGCACAAGATAGTTGGACAAAAACTCACTTGCATATTTCTGTGAATATTGTAAGGACAATTTTTTAAATAAGTACCTTTTAGTTAGTTGCTGAGTAGAAAAACATACTGTTAAAATTTTTGTGACTTTTAACGGTAAAGTTTCAATGGCATAAAATAAACCCCAGTTTGTAAAACCCTGTTGTATTTAGTCCGTAGGTACCAAATCAAAGCTTGTGTCGATGTAAAAGTCGGTTGTTGTTTTGGTTAACCACTGACAACCATGACAGCCTGCTACAGTTAGGATGAAAATGAACGTGAAATTTACTTATGAAATATTTGATCGGCATTTCGGAAACAAGGGTTTTATAATTCCACAGTTGAACGATATACAGCTTTCAACTTCAGCTTTTTTTATTTGCTTCTAGCACACAGAACTATCAACATTTTGCTTATTATTTTTGTATGTTAACCTTACAACATTATTCCACAGCTGGGCTACGGTCTTCCATAATACTCTTCCTCTGTATTAAGGCAGGAAAATGCTACTGTTACGTTTATTTTATTTAGCAAGTATTGAAAAACAGAAAGACAGAAAAAATTGTTTATTTGTCCCAGAAACAAGTGCATGCAAAAAAATAGTAAGTTTTTTTTTTTTTCAACACATAGTCTACTTCATAAAGGTCTTCATTTTGAAAAACAACTGATTGAGCAACTATTACTTTTGCCTAGCTATCATGTTTAATGAGAACACTGTGCACCGCCCAGGGCGCCAAACTGACGGCCGCGACTAATCGCCGCCACGACATACGCCGATCGCACTCATTTGCGATTTAATTGTGAATTATTTTGATTTATACTATTTACATGTAAACAACTTTGACAGAAAGCAAGTGTGGTCCGTTTGTTTGCATGTTATAAATATAATAATTTTTAATTTATTTGTACGTTATTAAGTTGCTAAAATTGAAAAGGTTGTATAAATTAGGAATCCCACAAGCTCTGTACAAAGCTGTAAAATTGGATTTCAACGCTCCAAATGTATAGAACAACGAAATGTTTATAGTTTTCCTTTTAACTTCGTTATATTATACAGGGTGGATTTTTGAGACGGGGGGAACCTTAACCGTTGTAATTGCAAAAAAGAAAAAAAAAAAGGTTTCAGGATACTTTTTTTTTTGAGAAATTATATAACCATTCAAAGAATTAAAAAAAAAAATACAGTCAGCAAGAAAATTGGCCATTTTCAAAAAACCTTTTTTTGTTGCCAATCGATCCTGGTTTTTTTTTTGGATCAAAAAGTTCTATCGGACCAACTGGGATTTGAGTACCTACTAGAAAAGTCAGAAATCGCAAAAAACTTTTCGTATAGATTTCGTAGGAAATGAGACACTAACTTACTAAGAGTCTCTGAGCTAAGCCGCGGACAGACGGACATGGCGAAACTATAAGGTTTCCTTGTTGACTACGGAACCCTAAAAAGTACCTTCACCCAACCTTATCCGAAAAGAAATAATGTCACTGGACGCAAAGCTGCCCTAAGACCAGTAAATGTTTTCCGACAGTTCACAAGGATCTATTAGGGACAGTTTGCGAGTGTTATCGGCATACGTTGGTTGTTCGTTGGAGCGTAATTAACGTTAGCTGCCAGCCGTCATCACGCATTTGGAGCACGGCTGAGTGAGCCCGACCCACGGCACCGTGCGACTGGCGACAAGGGCCTTGTGTCATAGTACCACTAAAACATTGATGATAAGCCGCATTTAGATGGAACATGGTTGTGTAATTGAGGTTTAGCAAGTGTAGAGTTAACGTGCCGTGTGGTGCCAGACGTAAAGAATAGCACCACCCCATTTCCTCTCGTGGGTGTCGTAAAAGGCGACTAAGGGACTAACTAGAGAATGGGCTGCAGCGTTCTCTATGCTTTTTTAACACCATACTGCGATCGCCAACCCGCCTGCCAAGCGTGGAGATTATAGCAACCCCCCCCCCCTCCCCCCAATTGGGGGAGGCCTGTGTCCAGTAGTGGACGTCTTTCGGCTGAAATTTGAAAGATAACCTTCGCGTTCAGTACAATAACGCATTCAGGGTGCTGTTGGGGTGGCCCCGATACTGCAGCGCATCTGGGATATTTGCTGGAGCTCGCGTTGACTGCTTCTACACTGTGATGCGGTAGCGGTACGCATCCCTGGTTAGTAAGGTGCGGGGCAGCACCAACAGCATCCTGTCTATGGTAGCAAGCAGGCTATATTATGCGTTTGTGGGCCACTGTAGAATACAGCGCAGTAAATAAAAAAAATAAAAAAACTTATAGGTTATTCGAGTTCACGTCGCATCCCGCCATTTTTGTTCGATACTAGTATTGCAAAAATTTATGTTAGTTGTTTACAAAAATGAGTAGGTAATACAAGCTTTGATAACAAACTACCAGATATTTCTAATGCAGCAAAGGACATTTCTAACCAATTATTACCAGAAAAGTTGAAAAAAAAAAAATATATATGAAAAGGCGTACCAAGATTTCATGAATTGGAAAATATCAAAGAGTAGATAACATGGGTGTAGATAGTCTTGTATGCAACTGTACATAATTAGGTATTAAAACACTCATGTCATGTCATGTGTGTAACCCACATTCGTGTTTTAATACCCCTTATTATACAACAGTTGCATAAATAACTATTATGTTTGTATGAAAATATTATAAGTCATAGAATAAAAGTTGTCGTTTATGATGTTAGTAATATAGCCCTGAGAAATTGTTAGTTTTACCAATCAATGACCCTGAATAAAAATTGTCATTAACGCTCACATTTTTCCAGTGAACACTTCCAATTAACACAATTGTCTCGCAGTGTCTCATAGCGTGTGGTCGACATAAAACTATAACAGCCAACGAGGCGGAACGTTAAACCGTAGCAAACTTGAGACAAGCAGGTTTACTGCCGCTACAGACACGCTGCGTTTATTGCGTGTTGTTGACTATGACATTCATTTGGCAACTGCAGCTCTTATGTGGGTACCATTTGCTAATTTTTCGGTTAAAATATTAGTACCGTAACTTGTTTTTAGGTTCGAGATCATCGATTTTTACACGGTTCCGTGGTCAACAAGGAACCCTTAGGCTTCTGCCGCGAATCTTGCGGGCAGCGTGGTGGCGGCGGCGGCGGCGGCGCGGGAGCGGCGCGGGCAACGCAGACCCGTTCTCGAAACCAGCGGACAGTTCGTGCGGCACTATAGCGGCGTAGTGTTGAGTTCGTGGTTGTGTCGTCGAGATATTTGTTTTTATTCGTGAATGAAATGTCTGAACAACGGCGACAACATCTTTTTGATTCAAATTTATTCCTAACGTCACAAAAATAAATTGCACAACACTGCAATGCAGTCGCGCGGGCGGTCACCGCTTGACTGGAGTGCACCGCTCGTTGCCCGCGCCCGCACCGCTGGTTTCGAGATCCGGTCCATTTGATTTTACGCCGTTGCCCGCGCCCGCGCCGCTGGTTTCGAGAGCCGGTCCATTTGATTTTACGCATTAGATCCTGCCGCTCCCGCGCCGCCGCCGCCGCCGCGGCGCTGCCCGCAAGATTCGAGGCAGAGGCCTAATAGTTTCGCCATGTCCCCCCCCCTACCAACTAAATGGTTGATTTTGGATATGTGAAAAAATTCACGGTAGTATTATAATTAACGAAGTTAAAAGGAAAACTATCACAGAAAAGTAGGCTTTACAAGATAACGAGTAACAGTCAACCAACTAATATTTGCAGTTGGAATGTATTTCAACTACAATACGGAACCCTTCATTGGCTGGCCTTTTTTATTATAATTTTGCCTAGATGAAAACTACATCTGGTCTTTTGAAACGTAGCTCCTAAGTTACATATTTCAAACAAAGAAAAACTTTCAACTAATCTATAAGAGTACAAAAATAAACATTAGTAGAATACTTCCAAAATTCTAAATTATAATTCAAAGAACTTGTGGCGGTATCAACAACGCCACATGCGAACTACGCATCAAAGACCTGACGTCACAAATCCTGCATCGCGCTATCAGAGTTCACCGCGCGACTAGCATACATATATACAACATCCCGACATCAACCGTTGGGCAGTTGCCCACCAGACACATCACCCGTCTGGTCGGAGGATCCTCCCTTTACTATAGCGTATGAGTGAACTTTACACCCTGTTCCTCATCTAAAAACTTATTCTAAACCAAAATTGATTCAAACAATCTCATGCTCAACAACGCGCTACTTTGATCTTAAATTATAAGGCACTCTGTCATTACGTCATACTGCACACCAAACGCATCAAAGCTTTGACGTATCCGACGAGATTATTAACGTGTTATTTTCGTAGCCCTCATAATAAATGCGGCCATATTACGTCGTCGTTCGTATAAGAAAACTGACCTCGGCCGAGTGAATAAACCTCTGATCGAAGGCGCGGGGGCGCTACGGTCCCGGGGCATAAATCAGACTCCCCTCGCGATAACGTTGGAGCCTTCAATTTGGCACATCCTTAAAATGACACACGAGAAGCACACCCCTAACGACGCCCGCGTCAACTCTCACACCACGCTTATAAATAAAATCGCACACATATTACCGCATTATATATCATTGGCCTAGTGGTAACGAGCGATAATTTCAACTGGTAAGTTTACGTAGTCGTGAATTTGATCCCCAGATCGACGAAAGCATGAATTTATGTATTCCGTTAAAAAGCTATCGAAAATTTTCATTATTTTTGCAATGCGTACCTACGCTCAGAAGACGTAGATATTTTATTGTCCTCAAGAGCTAAACAGCTTCCTCTATGCTTCATCTATGATCATTTTTTTTTTTTAATTGATTATACAATGTAAAGTGTTCTACTGTTGTTGCACAGCCATATTTCTCAACCCTATCACCACTACATACATTACATTCATATATCCCTATCACATTATACCACCGTTACACTGAACCTTTCCGCTTATCCACGAAAAGTTTGAAAGGAAACGTCACAAAAACCAATAACCGTTTGTGTATTGGTAGGTGTACAAATAAAGGGTTATCGATCTGACAAGGGCACGGGGTAGTAATAAATGGGAACAGGGGTGCACTCAATGTCAGAAGTCAAATTCGTAATTGAATGCAAGAAGGGAGTTACGACAGTTAAATAAATGTGTGTAATTTTTTGTCTAATGTAAGATTGTTTTAGGACTTTTAATTAGTGAGTTAACATTACATTTTCTATGTAGGTAGTGTGTATCTTTGCAAGAAATGCTCAAAACACAGACTGTAAATGTATTTTTAGTCCACAGGGAGTTTAAGCTAGATTTTCCCAGGCATTTCCCATGTTATTGGCACAGTATATTCGTCAATTTAAGAGTTGTTTCACACATAGATGCGGAGAGGTCTCGTGTGCTCGTGTCGCAGTGAAAGCAATCAGGGCGGCGTCGTAGACAAACTGTCGGGGCGGGCCTTAATTGGCGGTCGCGGAGATTTATGCGGGGAGCCGCTCGTCACGCGGTCACCGATTTCGCCCGACCGCAGGGTCCCGGGTACCCAGTGGTCCCGAGCCACGTAACACGACCGCGTCCACGACAAGTCGAGGGTTAACCCTTAGCAAACACTGGCCGCGCGCTTATTAACACATTGCATTTGAACTGGCACGGTATCGCTTTGTGAACCGTAATCGTACCACTAATTAGATTAGATGAGTGCTCTAATTTTGTGGAGGTTATCCTTATGATGAGACATGTCGGGTTGGAGGGTTAAAACCCGCTTCTTTAACTTCACCTCTAAGACCACTGACTAACGTTAAATATAAATCGTCATACGCAGTGAAAGCTCATGTTTCCATCTCTATGTAATTAAACTGGCCTTTGTTCTCCAAAGCAACAATTACAGGCCGAAATTGTATGTTTCGATAATATTAATCATGCCTGGACTACTTTATTTAACAATGCAATTAATATACAACCCTTAAAAACAATATTGAAATGTCCATTCTTATAACTGAAATGGGGAATAGGTTAACGGTTATAGGTTAACTCTCTAACGGTCCCCAGCTGCAGGACGTACCTAGGTCGCAGAATGTTTGCACCTGGTAAGTCCCAGAAATTAATATTAAAACAATGCATGCCTTCCAAATACGTAGGATGTTCCATAAGTCTTGCAAAAATCTAACTATTTATTTAAAAAAATCAAAATAAGAACCATCACTGTTAATACACTTATACATGCGTTCAAACCACGTATTAAACATAATCTTCCACTGATCCTTTGTGACACTGGCACAGGCCTCATCCCATGCACTTATTAATTTGTCATCAGTTGCAAATCGTCGTCCTTTCAACTTCAACCTCTTTGAAATTCCTTATACCACCTGAACACAGTAGAAAGAGAAGGGCTCTCTTTACCGAAAGTATTAAACATTTCCTCGTGGCACTCCTGGTAAGATAATCCACGTTTGAAATTGTAAAAGAAAATCACTCTGTACTCGCGGTTACCGAGACTAGCCATTTTCACATTTTTATTTTATTTTTTTACCAAAGATTACTGATGCCAAGCTCAACAAACACTGCGTGCATGGACTTGTTGGCAGATGACCATACGCTTAGTCATACATGTCCAAACTTGTTACATTCTTTCTATTGCAACACTTATGGAACAGCCTACGTATGCATGTCGGTAAAGACTCGTCAGAATTGGATGGTTAATTAATCTAGCCCGTGGTTAATTAACTTACGCATTTTGATTAGCATACCTGTCAACCTTCTCTTGCTTCCCTTTTTTCGATACCGCGCTTGTTTAATTTTCAGCTTGCTTGAAAAGTGGTAAAATAAGGTATTCTGCGGAATTGTTTGTTTTGCCGCAGTCGTGGTGCTGCTTTTAACAGAACGAAGTCTGTCGGGTCAGCTAGTACATTATATTAAAAAAAAAAAAACTTAAATTTTGGTCATACGAGGGCTGCACTAAAAGTATCGGGAATGGAATATTTCCACTGTTCCTGTCATATTAAAATCTTTTTAATTGAAAACTCCTTGGTTTTAAAAATCGAATACCATTTATTTATTTAAAAAAAGATTCTCGGTCTTGTCACAAGGTTTTGTCAAACTTGTTTAGTCGTTGAGAAAATGGAATTGACTCGAGAAAATTCAAGAGCGATGATTTATTATGACTTTCGAAGTAGTTTAACACAAAATCAGTGTGTTGACCGGATGATTTCTGCATTTGGTGATGAAGCCCCAACCAAAACCACAATTTATCGCTGGTTTGCTGAATTTCAACGTGGACGTGTCAAGCTCAGTGATGATCCCCGTCAAGGTCTTCCAAAAACTGCAGTCACCCAAGAAAACGTTGATGCTGTGCGTAAGCTGATTGAGGAAGATCGACATGTGACATACCGCGAAATTCAGGCAACTTTAGACATTGGCATGAGTCAAATACAAATAATCTTGCATGAACAATTAAGTGTAAAAAAGTTGTTTTCCCGATGGATACCGCATTCGCTCTGTGAAGAGCAAAAAGCGGCTCGCGTTACTTGGTGCGTCAGAACTCTCGAAAGATTCCACGCAGGATCCTCAAATGCTGTATACAACATCGTATCAGGTGACGAATCCTGGATATATGCGTACGAACCCGAAACAAAAAACCAGTCACGAGTTTGGGTGTTCGAAAATGAGTTAAAGCCAACAAAAATTGTTCGTTCACGGAGTGTTGCAAAAAAAAATGGTGGCCACGTTTGTCTCCAAAACCGGCCATGTTACGACTATTCCTCTTGAGGGACAAAGAACGGTTAATGCAGAATGGTATGCTAGCATTTGTTTGCCACAGGTCGTTTCTGAACTCCGTAAAGAGAACTGCAACCGCCGCATCATCCTCCATCACGACAATGCGAGTTCTCACACCGCGCACAGAACAAAAGAGTTTTTAGAGCAAGAAAACATAGAATTATTAGACCATCCGCCGTACAGCCCCGACCTAAGCCCTAATGATTTCTATACTTTCCCTAAAATAAAGAATAAATTGCGTGGACAGAGATTTTCATCACCTGAAGAAGCTGTGGACGCCTACAAAACGGCCATTTTGGAGACCCCAACTTCCGAATGGAATGGTTGCTTCAATGATTGGTTCCATCGTATGGAAAAATGTGTCAAATTTCGCGGAAAATACTTCGAAAAGCAATATATACATTTTTAAATAGTAATGTTGTGTCTCTTCCTTGATTCCCGAAATTTTCAGTGCCGCCCTCGTAGTCATAGTTTTTTGGCGCTACGTACGTTACAGCATGACGTAGTTACAAAAATAAAATTTATGCTATTTTGTGTGGATTCACAGCTTAGGGCCGCAGAGTTTAAATACAATTGCTTTTACCCAATTATGTAACGTAATGTACCTACTACGTACCCAGTGTTTGTTAAAAGCGAATATAACAGCAGCTTGGAGCTTTTTCCATATTTAAAAAGTTGCGTTACCTTTATATCATTAAGTAACCTCTTTTGCCGTTGACGGAAGCTTTAATACAGATTGCAAGCAGAAAATTGCAATATTTTTTAATATGTTTATAACATCACAGTTAATATGATGGGATACATAGAAGAGGGGCACTTTAATGTAAGTATAAAATAAAATGAAGACGGGAAATTAAATTGACAAAGAACTGGCTTGTAACAGTAAAAGTACATTATTTGTTCTGTTGTGGAAGGTGTGAGTACGCTTTTTATTTAATTATGTTTTAAAGCAGCGTATATTAAAATTATTTAATTTTGAATAGCCTTTGGCAGTCTTTGTGAGCCACTTTTTACGAAGTTTTGTACGTGAAAATAAAAGTATAATTATTTACATATCATGTTTAGATATTATGCTCAGTAAATAAAAGCTCAGAGCGTAGCGAGTAAAACAGACATGTATGTGTCGTGTAGCGGACCACGTATCGATAGTTCTGGAGATATATGTGGCAGTTAGATGAAGCAAGAGGTTTCGCCAGACGACAGTCCGTTGTTTTTGCGGGGTGGTCGAGGACGCGGGGCCGGTACTACTAGCCCTCTCCAAGGGGGGAAGCGGTGCCGTTTTCAATTTGCTTTATTTGCGCTTGTTTTAATAGCGCTCACTCCTTATTGCCCGCGCGGACGGCCAGCCAAATTGCTTCGTGCCCGGACGCCTTTTGATTAAGGAGAAACACGCGCGACAGAAGTAGGCGTAAAAACAAAGTGCCCGAACAAACAGAAGGATTCCACTGCCGTGGTATACTAGAATATCTTAGAAGATAATATTCATATTATCAGAGTTGTGGAATACTATTCAGTCCAATCAATCTGCCTAGCCTTTTCCCAACTATGTTGGGGTCGGCTTCCAGTCTAACCGGATGCAGCTGAATACCAGTATTTTACATGAAGCGACTGCCTATCTGACCTCCACAACCCAGTAACTGGGTAACACGATACCCCTTGATAAGACAGGCTGTCAGACTCATGGGCTTCTGACGACCCGTAACGACAGTCAAAGGTCCACGAATGACAGCCGGGACCAACGGCTTAACGTGCTTTCCGAGGCACGGGGGAGTCTCGGTATGTAAAGATGGTCACCCATCCACGGACCAACCCCGGCAAGCGTAGCTTAACCTGACGGATCGACCCGTGCGGCTGTTATTACTTAGCCACGAGCTCCTCAAATACTATTCAGTCCATCTTCCATAAATTTTCGAGACGCAGAAGGTAAAATCCCAGGAGTATAAGTTTGCGAATCACAAAGCTTTCTACAAATAATGTTGAAATAAGCCCTTAAAAATATCTTCACAGCAAGTATGAATCACCATTAAAATTTCCCTTATGAATGAGACTCAAAAGATCGTTTCCACATAAAATCAGAAAATATTCTTGAATGTCAAAAACGCGCTTGTTAAACATCAATCGTATAATAAGTAAATACTTAGACGCGACACACTCGTCACGGCGCGAGCAGTATGTCGATATTTACACGAACGTACAAATGCCACAAAATAATGAGCCCAGTGCAAACACGAAACAAAGATGTATGTATAAACAAACAATTACAGTATTTTTATATTCCTTTTTAGGGTAGTAGTCAACAAGGAACCCTTATAATTTCGCCATGTCCGTGTCTGTCCGCGTCTTAGCTCAGACACTATTGAGAACTAGAAAGCTGTAATTTGGCATGGGTGTACGTATGAATCACGCCGAAAATGTGGTATTCTTCTTCTTCTTCTTCTTCTTCTTCTTCTTCTTCTTCTTCTACTTCTTCTTCTTCTTCTACTTCTTCTTCTCCATGTTGTGGGGTATCGTTGGATAGGCCGTTCAAAAATATTGCGGGATATGCGAAAAAAATCATGGCAATAGTATATATGTATAACGAATTTAAAAGGAAAACTATCAAAGAAAAGTAGGTTTTACAAGATAACGAGGAATAGTCAACCAACTTACATTTGCAGTTGGAATGTATGGGAGAACATGTATTTCAACTACAATGTTAAGTTTCTTCTTGGGATAAATTCGTCCCAAATACGGAACCCTTCATTGTGCGTGGTCCGACACGCACTTGGCCGGTTTTTTTTATATTCCTGATTCTATATAAAAAAACCGGTCAAGGGCGAGTCAGACTCGCGCACCGAGGGTTCCGTACCATCATTATATAGCTTCATAACCTTCATTTGTATAAGTAGAGCTAAATAATAATGTGCCCAGAAAAAAAACTACAACTGTGCTTCACCCAAAGCAACCTGCGAGTAGGTAGGAAGGAGGATATTTTGATTGTGAACCACGAAATGTTTGTTTGTTTGTTTGTTTGTTTTTTGAAAACATCGGCGAGGCCTTTATTCGTCAGTTAATTTTAACACTGCGGTGTAGAATATTGCAGTTTTAGGTCAGCGCCATCTATTGACAGATAAAGGAACTAATGTAATTTTTGTTGATTTCTGAAAAAGTGTGCTATTTAGAGACATAGTTTTATTTTTCCTGTAATCTTTACATAAGCTTCTATCACGTAGACTAATTTCAGATTTTTCTCTATGCAAACTTCGGAGATAAAGGGGGGGGGGGGGGGGGGTAATCTTTTTTACATTTTTCATTAAAAGTCGAAAACTATGCAGCCTAATGAAAAAAGAAAAAATGTTTGAGAATGTGCAAACAGCGCTCTTTCATATGATACCCCACATGCCCTAGTAAGCGGTATTTAGAATTTTTAAGAACAACTTTCAGTCCGTGTTGCAAAAAAAAAAACTTTTTTGTTTCTTTCTTATTTGCAAAATAGTTGGGCAAACGTCATCTAATTCTATTCTAAATTTCAAGTTAATAGCATCAGTAGTTCTGGAGATATTCAGCTGTGACAGACAGACAGACAGACTGAGTCACACCATAAGGGTTCCTTTTTACCATTTTGGTACGGAACCCTAAAAAGATGTTAAGTATCGATGCTCAGTTGAGTGCGTTGCTTTGAGCACAAGCAAACGAGCAATTTGATCACTTCCTTTTGGTTTTAGTAGTAAGTTTCAAGTATGTTGAATTTAGAAGGTTTTGGTATTGACTTTGTCTCATTTTATGCTACACCGGTCGACGGCATCACGTCAACGCCGGCTGTCGCTGAAAACCAGCGTTGGGGCTCTGTCTCGCATAGGGCCGCAGCATTACACTGAGCGATGGCCCTTTTGCGTGGATGTGACGTATACTTTCCCCCAACTTGTTCTTTTTTGGGTTTGTGTTCTTTTAATGCGTCATGTTTACCGCAAATTAACGTATTTTCTTTCTTTCAATTTAGTATTCAGACATTTTTTTTTCCAGAGATATTCATCCATACTTAATATTATAAATGTGAAAGTAACTCTGTCTGTGTTTGTTACGTTTTCACATCTAAATCGCTGAACCGATCGTCACAAAATTTTGCAGAGATATAGCCTGGGATATGGAGGAGGAAAAAGGCTACTTTTTACGCGATAACCAACATCCACCCGGACGGAGTTGCGGGAAAAAGCTAGTTAAGTATAATTTAATTAAAAATAATAATGGTAACAAATATTATAAAAAATATATATAATTAAAAAAATAATTATAAAAAATATATATAATTAAAAAAATAATTATATAAAATTTTATTTATGTTATAAATAATTATTATTATTATATATTTTTTTTTCGATTTTGTGGGCGACAATACGGATGTCCATCGTCCAGTGACTATGATAGACTTATTAAATTGTATATTTCGTAAATAATTCGTTAATTCTCAATGCTATAATTATAAGGCCGATTAGTTTTAATAACTGCCTTGGTCTAGTGGTCGCAAGAGGTACTGCTGAGCATGAGGTCCTGGGTTCGAGTCCCAGGTCGGGCAAAGATAATTTCTCAGTAGTAGCCAGAAGTTTGGAATTGTGCCCGGTTGATGGCAACAGGCTCGCCTCCGGGAGGAGCCTAAAAAATTAAACATAATTGGCGAAATGTGGGTGTACGTAGGTTCACCACTGTCTAACACTTCGGGGATTACAGGCGTTATGTTATGTTATGTAGTTTTGATAAAATTGTTTTACTAATATTGTGATAATACAACGTCATATCATATTTCGAATCAACCCAATATTTTCTTCACTGTGGCATTTCATTGGTCACTTTTTGTTAAATGTTCACAAAAATGTGAAATGTCGACACTCAGTGGACGCGATAACACCCATTCATTTAATTATCTTGCCATCGGCCGCGTAAACATATTTTATTCAGGTTGTCGAGTATTATTTTTAGTTTCGTTTGTAATTTTGTATAGTGCAAACAAAAATCTTAATAAAGGATTATAACTTGAATACTTCTGAGGACCTCATGGCTAAGTAATAACAGCTGTACGGGTCGATCTATCAGGTTAAGCTACGCTTGCCGAGGTTGGTTCGTGGATGGGTGAGACCATCTTTTATATATCGAGACTCCTCCGTGCCTCGGAAAGCACGTTAAGCCGTTGGTCCCGGCCGTCATTCGTGGATCTTTGACAGTCGTTACGGGACGTAAGAAGCCCGAAAGCTTAGACTTCCAGTCTTACCAAGGGGTATCGTATTACCCAGTTACTGGGTTGTGGAGGCCAGATAGGCAGTCGCTCTATGTAAAATACTGGTATACAGCTGGAACCGGTTAGACTGGAAGCCGACCCCAACATAGTGGGGAAAAGGCTAGGCATATTGAACTTGAATACTTCTCTGTGCATTCATCTCTATACGTTATGCTGGACCGTGGAAATAGTAGGCATTATAAAAAAAATATGTTAGGTAAAAGAAAGTGTTTGCATAACATTGTTCTTATTATTAAAAACAACACTGTCGTGATTTACTTTTCACCCATATGTGGAAACCCAAAATATATACATATGTTGGTACCTACATAAATGTAAACCTCGACTCAAAGGTACTCAAATTTATTAATGTCAGATGTCAGCACAAAAATAATTGGTCCTTTAACGCTATGGATGTAAATATAAAATTCCAGACGTATTTCATGAATTTGATCATTGACATCCAAATATTTTTTAAACATAAAAAATTTGGCCGAAAAGTAACCAGAACAAATTATTTGGTCCTAAGTGCCGCACTTACCTGAGCCAATGTCTTTTAGCGATGGCAGTATGGCAGCAGATTGCGTCGTACTGGTCCGCGATCCAGACTATCAGGATGATGTAGAACGCCGTCGTCGTGTCGTTGAAGAACTCCGACATTATCGCCTCCATACCTGCAAAGAAGACATTCGGTTAGAAATTGTATTTTAACACGCAGACAATGATAGAAAAGGACCAAGGGAGTTTTTCCAACAAGGAAACAACGAGTTAATAAATCCAACGTAAAATATCTAAACTATTTTGTAAAAGTGCATAATTTTGATTTTTATATTAAATCTCTCTTTATGATCCCGAATATGAATCCTTAAATCATTATAGATATACATTTTTTTATCTCTCGAAACGTCGCGCGCTTTACTCGTGGTAACCAAATGTACAAACACGCTGCGAATGTGTGAGTAAGTGAGCATCGTATTTGAGCACCGTACTCAAATACACGAGCGGCACGTTGTCGACTGCTGCAGTTGCCTCTGCCGTTCAGTGAGATAAAAAATACTATAACAAGAGTCGTATCTTTCAAAATACTGCACAGTAGCGTGTCACACACATGTCAAAGTGACTGTTACAACTTCAGTACCAGCCCTTGTGGAGCATTGTTGTAAATATGAGATTGCTGTAAACTTTTATAAATAAAGAACATACATACAAAAATCAAAGGTACACACGGCTACACATCAAGCTATATATTTCCAGTATAAGCTGTACTCAAATTGTATAGGATTTCCGTTTAATGAGAGGTCAGCTTATTCTGGAAATGTATAGTTTGATGTGTAGCCGTGTGTACCACCTCTCACAAAAGGCAGTTAATAAAACATCTCAACCACAGTGCAAGTACATTGCTGTCGGTCGAGGTGGCGATGCCGCGTCGCATTAAATATCGCGGGTCATGTGTGAGCTCGACATTGGAGACCCGCACTCCAGTGTCGCGACTAATTAGGTGTCGACAATTACTCGCTAACGACCGAAATCCGAGCAGGAGCAGCCAGGAGCCTGGAGCTTATTAAACGACTGCATACAGCTACGCCCCGAACGATTCATTCCTGTGTCTTTCAGACGAAGACGGTGTGTATTGAGTTTATAAGCTCCTTTGCATGTGTGGTGAAATACGTTTGATGCAGTTTGGTGTGTTATTATGATTAAGTTGTATAGAAACCCATTGATTGCCTTCCGTTTCAGCGAAGTGGTGAACAAGATAGTTGAAGACGTATAGGTACTAATGTACAACTTCAGAATATTGAGTAGCATTGCAATTCGGCTCATAAGAACAAACATTCTAAATGGCGATTTCTAAAAAAACATCCATTACATATTCTTCACTCAAGTTACCAGAAACATATTCCAAACTTTAAAAAGCCAATAATTTCATAAAATCCTAAACAAATCCCTCAAAATAATTGAAAGCTGCATACATATCTAACGGTAGCAGACACAATACGGTCGAAACAAGGGTACATAGAGAACAGGAGTGTAGTGAGGATTATAACTCAATACAGCGCCGACAACTGTCCGGCGCCGCGGCCGGGCTTGGGCGTGCCTTATTTGCATTTTGATGAGCCTCGACACTGATACAATAAACACGCCGGGTGCGATCGGAAGTCCGGGCGGCCGCCCGACTCTCGACCCGCTTTGGCGACGTTTAGCCGTATCATTCATAACCGTGTTCGGTCAATTAACTCCGGCTTTGAATTATATACGTGCCATCGTGCCATGTCTACGCTCCAAACTTCGCTAAATTCTTAATGAAATTTCGTGTGCAGTAATTTGTTCGAATTTCTAAAGCTTTATCGTTAAATGTGATGACAAGCGTTGGAAGCTGTGCGAGGATGTTTTTTTGGATGATGCCCAAAAACAACCCGTCAAAGTTTTTTTTTTTTTCTTTGACATACAACGGGGAAGCTCTTGGCCTTCATCTCACCTAATGGTAAGTTATGATAATCCCGAAGATGGAAGCGAGCTACACCCGGAATCCTCAACCAATGACGAACTGGCTATCTTACCTCTAACTGCCGAAACACAACAAATGCTGTTAACATTGTTGTTTTGGCGACAGACTTAGATAAGATGGTAGTGCTAGCCAGGCGGAAAGTATTTTAAAACTGCAAACGATAAATGAACGACCATTTTAAAACGTTCCAAACATGAACGCCGCAAAAAGACCAACAAAAATAAATGCACGCAAAAAAAGTTATTAAAACGATAAAAAAATCATTAGCAGAGAGAAGTGGAAGTTGACTGATACTTATGAAAAGTCACCGGGAGTTACCTATTCAGCGGAGCATGCGACGTAATCCTGAGCGAGACGAGTAAACAAATTACTGGGACCGGGTCGGACCTACCACGACGTGCCTTCGCCCGTCCGCTATTAATTTTAATTCCGGCGCTAGCGAAGATCGCCCAAGATGAGCGTGAGGCACGCGCATCAGACGTCGACTCGAATCAGTGTAACATTATCGAAACAGATCAAACAACTATAACTATGATATTACAGGTAAGTAGCGTTAAAGACTAAACAATGAAGTATTTAGTAAGTAAGTAGTGTTGTAAAACAGTTTAAAAGAGTAACCGTGGAGTTTCTTGCCCATTCTTCTCCATGCGAAACTACCTTTTGGAAGGGACAACTAGAATCAATTTTATTTCCGTGTAAATTTTAACGTTCAAAAGTGCCATTTATGTGCCTATTTGAAATAAATGCTTTGACTTTTGACTTTATTTAACAATCGTAAGGAGTGGATTTCCAGGACAAGCCGAGTAAAAAATCTCGGTATAGCAAGAAAAACTATTGAATTAATAAAAAAGGACCGGAAAATTCCGCGAAAATTTATACGCAACAAAGGCGTATTTAAAATCCATGAAAAACAGGCCGTCTAAAAAATGCTGGGTTCAATTTGAACAGGCTTCAATGTCCGACAGACATCGATACGTTTACGTAGGCTCGTGTCATCGACAGGGCTGGACTGCAGGCGGTCGCGTCGCCCTCGTCAGACCTGCCGCCGAGAGGTACACGTCTATACGACGTATCAGGATACCCAAACGTATATGATAGACGTATGCATGATTATTTATTAATTTTGTTTTGCTTGAAATTATGCTGATGAAAAGTTATTATCCGATCAGTGCAAGTGCTGACTATAAAATCACTCAGGTACGACATCATTAGGACATAATATAAATCCAAAACCTAATCTACAGCTTACTCAGAAATAGATTACTTAACTTACAAGCAATCTCAACAAAACCACAAGCAATCATAACTGGAACAAAATTGAGCTAAACTTTCGTTTAGTTAACATCTTCAAGAAGTCTCTTTCAAAAACAAAGTAATAAAAGTTATGAAATTCTAAGGTAAAATGGAATCTAGTAAGCTGAAGTGCAATTCAGGAGCTAGTGTATAAACCGGTGGGGAATGTAGGAATGCACACAAATTGTTACTTCTTACTTCCCGGGGTTTAATCAAGGGGGACACCCGCCGTGTCTGCCGCCGTGCCGTCCGCGCTTGGCGCAAATTGAGAATAATGGATCCACTACGCCGGTTTAGGGTTCTCTGAACAAAAAATCTGTTACATCTGATTGTTCCTTTTGCAAGGTCTTGGTTGATCAACTACTATTACTGAAGAATTCTGCGTATAAAGTAACTTTACACGTTTTCGGTTGTTTCAAGCGATTGCTTCTTATAATACGTTCCGTATCCGGCAACGCTCATATATCAAACCTACCCGCGGCGCGTATGTTTCGGCTAAGCCGTGCATTGGAGATCCGTCTTTACGATCTCGTTAGTGCCAGTAATCGCGACGTTGCACGATCCGGATTACGTCTGTGCATTATTAGTGTTTTTATTGATTCACTCGGCTGCCGTCGTAAACTGAGATTATTATTCGCGACGTAGCCCGCGCCCCGCGCCCCTCCCCGCGACGCCCTCCAGCCAAGTTGTTTTGTTACTTAATCGCGACGATAACAACATTTAACGACGGCTAGGTGACTGGCGAAATTCCGCTTCGATGTTTAGTGCTCATTCTATTTTCATTAACCATTTACCCACTTAATGATCCAGATCCTAAGGGAGTGATTCAATGACTTGAACCCATAAAATTAAACCTTAGCGTGACCTGTACACTGTAATTAATAGTTGTTACAAGAAATGCTTTAAATTCCACAGGTAGCTATGGAATTTGAGAGGACGTTGGTTGGGACTTAGTTCAATTTGATGAATTTACTTAATAAAAAAGAATACAGTAGATATTTGAACGGAATTGTGTGACGAAATTATTGAATGAAGGGCCAAATAATTATACCACATCTCACGTGGAATTTTAGATGACTTTTTTAGCGAAACTACACTCGCGGTCAAACGTATATTTTTATTTTTGGGTCGATGACTAAAATCCCTGTAACTTGCAAATTAATAGTGGTATATGCATGAAACTAACTTTATAATACAGAGAATTTTATTATCATTTGAAATAAAACCTTAACAGATCTAGAACGTATTTAAAAAAAATTACAATTTTAAAAACTTCTAAATTTGAAAAAAAAGGCTATTCGTGGTTCTATACTTTTGCTTTTTTCTCACTTTTGTTTTCAATCTGTCAAATGAAAATGATAAAAGACGGTTTTTTTGTCGTTTTTCACCATCATTATTGAGTTAATATCATGTTGCTAAACACCAAAAGAATGTACGCGTATCGTCACTATGTTAGAAGAAGGCAGGAGTCAGTGAAGTACAGCAAGAACAAGGCCTGTCACTATTATTTTAAGAGTAATTTTAGTTTTTCGTACTGACCTATATTCTTTGTCCGCGAGTGTATGTTTTACATTCACAAACTATATTTCTAGGAAAGCGCACCCAATCATTTTTTCTAGGAACCGAAATTCAGTCGAAAAATAACTCTACAAACGAAAATTCAATCTATCAACGAATCCGCGAACTATCATACATTTGGCAAGACCCGCAAACTATTTTTCTCAAACATGTATGGAAATATTGTCATTATTTTCGAAAAAAGAACACGCGATGTATCGAATTTACGGACAAAGAAAATCAAATACATAGCAGGAGCATTTTTTGAATTTGGAACATTACAACGCTCCAGCAATGTTGTATGAAATGGCGTGCTGGGGTTAATAAATACTCTTTGATTGGATCTCTTATCATTTTTGTCCAAAGTACGTCTCTTTGCTTAGCACAAATTGCGTTCACGTAGCTGTATAGTCATAAATGCGTTTGCCTTTCGGCACAGATGACAAATAGAAAATTGGCGGCAAAGCTGAAAATTCGTCTTGATTTACATACTTAATAAATATAAATTTAGTTAAAATGAATTCCCACGGTTCAGAGAGTGAAATGGAGATTGATTGTACTCCACCAGATTTAAGATCAGAAGCCAAATTGGCAATGGAAAACCTGCTTCCAGCGAAGTCAAAAGAAAAATACATGAAAGTATGTCTTATTTCCCTGCATTTTTTTTGAGAAAAGCACTATATATGCCGCGGAGGAAATGGCAATTGCCTGTCCCGTATTAGTGAAGTCCTCGCCGTCGGCTCGGCCTTCATACTAATACTCGGCCTGAATAATGTACTATTATATTACTTTTCGTAAAGACCTGTACAAACATGAAGCCAGGTCACCAGGAACATCCCACTTTAATCAAATTAAGGGAGCAAACGGGCAACACTTTCAGCTATTATAATAAATTTAATAATGTATGCGCTTAAATACTCCGCGGAAAGTGGGTAATTGACGAACCTTTTCCGTAATAGCTTTAATGTAACGAATGTGTTACCGCAAATTCTATAGTTTATAAGAATGACATTAATATACTGTTTTTATTTTACGTATCACTTTATTTCCACAAAATTATCAGACCTATACTGGACTAAACAGGGCTTGTTAACGTTACCAAATAACAAAATAATAACCGTTACCTAACGTTAACTTTCAATGTTATACCTACTAACGTTACAAAAATTTAACTTTACTTGATAACATTACCAGTAATATAACGTTACAAAAATACGATAATTAACGTTAATTTAGCTACGTTGCCGTTCTGTGGGTAAGAATCAGGCAGATTCAGGCAACGTTTTGATCGGCACGGCATCAGAGAGGCGCGAGGGCGGGCTCCCGCCGCTCCGCACGCCTCAGGCTCCATTACTTACATCTCACCCGTTTAAAATAACGATAAAATTAATAGTCGCATAAATAACGTTAAATCGATTACCGTTGTTTTAATAATAACGTTAACTCTGTCAATAAAAGGTAACGTTATGAAAATTTACCGGTATTTAAAGCCGACTAAACACGAACTGGTTTTACTGGGGTTTTACTTGGTACCGAATAATATTTTCTAACAGTATAACTAGTGTGCTGTTACAGAAGATTTTTGGTACCTTTACCTAATTTCCTTGCTTTCAGTACATGCGTTTTACGTAAAAATTAGAACTCTATGTCGCACTATTACCGATGAGTTGACATGGAATAGCCGATGCCAACCCTATGCTTTAATGATGCCAGCGAACATTAGAACTAAAATACCAGTAAAACCAGTGCCATTACATCTAATTTTTGTTAGTGTTCATAGGTTCAAATACGATATTTGATCAAGAAACCTATATTCAAATGTGGTTACTTACTAAAACAAATGAAATAGCCTACTAGGGTAGGCTATTTCATTTGTTTTAGTAAGTAGTCGTTAGATTAAATAATTAAATTAAATTTACTTTCCACAATAACCTAAATGGGGATTTAAGGTATTGTGGATTTAAATGCAAAATTTCAGTGATAATAATAAAAAATAACATAATAAAATTATAGGTACTTGCGAAAAATATTATGACGATTTTAATATATCAATTCGGCAGCATGTTTTTTTTTTTTCTGAATTTTGTCAATAAGTAGATCATACATATCATTGGCAAAAAAACACAGTATACATTTTAATGTACACCGTGTAAAAAAAATAGAACACACAAAAAAAAAAACACGGTGTAAGTAGGTAGGTACCTTAAAATGTACACCGTATTTTATTTTGAGTGTTGTACTTTTTTTTAATTCTTCAATATTATGTTATTACAAGCATTATTAAATACCCCAAGATAGTCATCATCATCATCATTTCAACCGAAATACGTCCACTGCTGAACATAGGCCTCCCACAATTGGGGGGGTTTGCCATAATCGCCACGCTTGGCGGGCGGGTTGGCGATCGCAGTATGGTGTTAAAATGCATAGAGAACGCTGCTGGCCATTCTCTAGTAAGTCCCTTAGTCGCCTTTTATTCGACACCCACGGGAGGAAATGGGGTGGTGCTATTCTTTACGCCCGGCATCACACAGTACAAGGTAGTAGGTGTACCTAACTTATAAAAACCCTTTTTTTTTTTCTAAATGACCGAAGTCCTAGTCTACATCGAGGGAGAACATTATTACACGGTAGAATCGGCTCACCGCACGGCGCCACCGACTCATCGCCAATTTGTATCGAACGGGACGTATGCATGTTAATAAAGCCTATTGTAGTCCCGTGCCCGTGCCAGATTAGTCCCCGACTGCAACAACCTAATATAGAGCCTTTATCCCCTAACCTATTATGGATAGTGTACAATGGACAGATTTGTAGATTGAATATGTTCATAGGAATGATGCTGTCTCTGGTAACATGGAGGTTACATACAAAAGGTTTAAAACGTCAAACACGCGGGGAATAAAATTATTTGATCTAAAATTCGTGTAAATGAAAACTTAAGCCAGTTCGAATGAAAACATTAATAAATGTACTGGTTTTCGCTACACTTTTCAAATGATGTATTTTAATCCGCTTAGTAGAATACCAAAAAATAACAAAAATATTTCAAAAATGAAGTTATGTTTTACTAAGTAAGTGGGTATTATTAGCGATTGTGCCGGTTGAGAGGAACCCCCGGCATTCGAGTGGAAGAGTCGATCATTAGAGCCGTTGAAGAGGTTAATTTCGATAATCCGCTTTGCCACTCGCCTGAAATCTGCTGCCTGACTCCCTCCAGCCAACATTGAGCAGATTATTGTTATGCGTGCACGCTACTCGCGGTTCTCGATCCGATTCCGTGTGTATTTTGTGAGATAAATCGTTTACTGTTGCTTTGAATAATTTCACGTCGATGTCGTGCACATTTGTGCAAGTAGATGTAGTGTGTAATTTATGAACTTTTGCCGCCGGCGCGTTGCGCGACGAGTAACCATTATACCAGTTTCAAAATAAACATCTTTCGTTAACGATAACTTGATTTTTTTGTACTAAGACATATCAAAATAAGAAATAGGTGTATAATAAAACACGTTTAAGTTTAATTTGTCAAAATTTGCGCACTGATTAAAAAATTCCTGTATAGAGGTTTGAGGAACAGGGTGTAAAGTTCACTCATACTCTATAGTAAAGGGAGGATCCTCCGACCAGACGGGTGTTGTGTCTGGTGGGCAACTGCCCGACGGTTGATGTCGGGATGTTGTATATATGCTAGTCGCACGGTAAACTTTGATAGCGCGATGCAGGATTTGTGACGTCAGTCAGTCTTTGATGCGTAGTTCGCATGTGGCGTTGTTGATACCGCCACAAACTCAGCTGTGTTCGTATTGGACCGAATAACATGAAACACCGACCAAAACATCTCGTTTACAAAAATAACGTCTATAAAAAAACTTCTGTTAGACCCAGCATCTTATAAGCATTGACTGTTGAACACTCAGTAGGTACTTAATTATACTAAAGAGAACCAAAACTGTTATAATTTTTATGGCCCCACCGAATAAACGTATAAGAGAAAAATGACAACTTTTCAGCAAAAAATAAAAAAGTTTAAACTTCAATAACGCTCATTTCATTGTAAATATAGGTATAAATAATGTATAATCGAATTATTGGTAAAAAAATAAGCTATAGACTTGTATATTTACTTTTTTGGCGACTCAAAAGCATGTAATTATAACATAAACTATTATTCCTATACTTTTAAAATTAATTATTTCCCTAGAATAAAGAAATTCACTATTATAATAGGCGTGTTTTGAGTCTAAAATTCATAAAAATAATTAAGTGGGTGCAAGATAGGCAAAACAAACGAAAAATGTAAAAAAAAAATTCGTGTAAGAAGCATTGCACGCAGGGCTTGTTAACGTTACCAAATAACAAAATAATAACCGTTACGTAACGTTAAATTTCAATGTTATACGTACTAACGTTACAAAAATTTTACGTTACTTGATAAAATTACCAGTAATATAACGTTAATTAACATTATTAAAAATAAGATAACTAACGTTAATTTAGGGACGTTGCCGTTCTGTGGGTAAGAATCAGGCAGATTCAGGCAATGTTTTGATCGGCACGGCATCAGAGAGGCGCGAGGGCTGGCTTCCGCTACACCGCACGCCTCAGGCCCCACTACTTACATCTCACCCGTTTAAAATAACGATGAAATGAATAGACACATAAAAAAAGTTAAATCGATTACCGTTATTTTAATAATAACGTTAACTCTGTCAATAAAAGGTAACGTTATGAAAATTTACCGGTATTTAAAGCCCTGAAAGCACGCTTATTCGGTGGGGCCATCGATTTAGCAACGAGTTTCGCATGACTGTCCTAAATGAGCAATGGCTGCAAAAGGTAATATATAATTAAGCCTATTAAACGAGCTGTCAATACTGAAACAGCCATACAATAGTAGTTCGCAATCCATTTGCGAGTCAGTTACGTGGATGTGCCTAGTTTAATTAAGGCGGAACATTTTAGGTGAGGCGAAAGTAGATCAGTGAGTCGTGCGCATGGCGCGGGCTGGCGGCTGCCTTGCCACCACCGACGGACATGCCCCGCGGTCGAATCAACATTTGCCGACGGATCGAATTACCGCACTGCCGCGTCAACGTAACGTAATTGATTCAGCGTCCGGCGGGCGCCGCCACGCCTTTTTGTCTCACAGTCAGGAAAAAATATAAAATCCACCACTAATTCAATATCCTCACACTTTGCCAACGTTTTAAGCAGTGGAGCGAATTTTTCTTTAAAAATGTAAAGGATTTTTCCTAGGTTACTCATTGGTTATTGGTTAGCCATATGCATCGGCCGCTACTGGGTCTTACCACTTTATGGATATTAGATTACGGCGGCAGTAATCTTATAAACTTAAACTACTTCAAAGCGATGGAGGAAAAACATTTCTTTTTAAATTGCGCAGCGATGTTTTATTTTAAAAATGTATTAATTAATTAAATACTTTACGAGCAAGTGGTTCCTGGGGACGTAACTTCTTTATGGGAGATGAGATTACTGCACGAGTAATCTCATTGTAAGTAGGTAGAGCAAAGTTGTAAAATGACCAAATAATGTTTATTGGAACATGAGGGGATATGTCTTAATAATTTTATCACTCAGATTTTTGTAGATGTTTTATGCCAAGGCAGAAAATAAAGGATGTGCTTTTACACCTCCACCGATCGGCGTGAAACATGGAATACGAAATATAATTATCTATACTAATATTATAAAGCTGAAGAGTTTGTTTGTTTGTTTGTTTGAACGCGCTAATCTCAGGAACTACTGGTTGGAATTGAAAAATTCTTTTTGTGTTGGTTAGTCCATTTATTGAGGAATGTTATAGGCTATATAACATCACGCTACGACCAATAGGAGCGGAGCATAAATGAAAAATGTTGCAAAAACGGGAAAAATTATTCCTTTTTGAGAGCTTCCGTTGCGTGCGCTGCATAAACGGTTTAAGTTATGCAAATATCATATATTATGAAATTGTTCCTCTTTTAAAGTTAAAAAAAAAAGTCCGCGACAGCATATGTCTATCTTTTAAGATTGACTCACTATAACTTTTTTTATGGTAATCAAATTTTTTCGAAATTAATTCATTATTTGCGAAGGAGTTTTATCAACATAATATTAATCCTTATCCAAATAAATATGTTATTAATCACAAGTATTTAAATGTAAACAAAATTGTCCTTGACATCACTTGATTTCAATCAACATCTTAGGAGATATCATAATTTTATTATAACTCCGCAACAAAATAAGTAGAAAATTAATTACTTAAACCACTCTCTCTTACGAGTAGGTGACGCAGACGAAGTTGCGTGGGTCAGCTATATAATTTGCTAGCTTTTGTCCGCGGCTCCGCCCGCGTGGATGTCGGTTATCGCGTAAAAAAGTAGCCTATGTCCTTCTCCATATCCCAGGTTACATCTCTGCCAAATTTCATGACGATCGGTTCAGCGGTTTAAGCGTGAAAATGTAACATAACAACAGCCAGACAGACAGGCATACAGACAGACAGACAGACAGACAGAGATTCTTTCACATTTATAATATTAGTCTGGATAAAGCTGAAGAGTTTGTTTGTTTGGTTGAACGCGCCAATCTCAGGAACCACTGGTTCGAATTGAAAAAATATTTTAGTGTTGGATAGCCCATTTATCGAGGAAGGCTATAGGCTATATATCTATCTACGCTACGATCCTTAGAAGCCAAGCGAAAAGAACGGAAGTCAGAAAGAACGCTAAGCGATAACGAAGTTCTAGCGCGGGCGAGCGACGGGATGCCAATGCGACGCGATGGGGGGCCGAAATTTCACGCGGACGAAGTCGCGGGCAGAAGCTTAATATATTTAGAAGCCAAAGTTAATCTATACTAATATTATAAATATGAAAGTAACTCGTTTCTGTCTGCCTGTCTGTTACGTTTTCACGCCTAAACCGCTGAACCGATCGTCATGAAATTTGGCAGAGATAAAGCCTGGGATATGGAGAAGGACATAGGCTACTTTTTTACTCGATAACCGACTTCCACCTGGGCGAAGCCGCGGGCAAAAGCTAGTAAAAAATATATTACAAAATGGCTACCATTCAACCACACCAGCACCCAAGTAGCTACATCAAAATTCAATCGCCCGATGACTACCTCCCATCACGCGACACAATTCTAAAGAAGCCTGAAATATCTCGAACATTTTTCCGTGAAATACCTCCGTGTATCAGTCATATAACGGAGGACGGGGTCCATTCCGATGCGAGTGCAATTCGACTTCGTGCAATTGAACACCATGCGACTTGGAAACTGATACAACGAATGCACTCGAATACGGAGGAAGAGGCCATACTCAAGAATCGTACGTATGATAAGTTATTTGGTATTTTTGCTGGAGAATTTTCACCTGTTTGTTCGATTTGTTCGAAATGGACGGTGTTCGTAAGTGATTTCATATCTCAAAGGTACTAGGATACCTCTATTAACAATCCGCGTCTAAATCGATATTGGCAGAGACATAATACATCGGAATATTGCGTGTTACCGCGAGAATAATGCATATTGCATTTCATAAAGTAAACCAATGACAATTCAACAATAGTAATAACATGAAAGCCGACATACGGATGTCACAATAATAAAGTTAATATTAGTTTCATAAAAGAATCACAGCATTGTAGTGTATGCATTGCGAAATGAAAATCAACCAGGTGGAATCACCTGGGAGACTCGGGCTAGCAATATTGCGGTATTCGATTTAAAACTACGATAGGTATCAACACAGGCAACCTATAAAAGTACTCAATACTCCGGTGAAAAACTAAATATGAACGATATTGACTTCCACTCATGACCGATTCTACATTGTAGGCAACAAATATCTGAGTTGATTTATTTTCTTTGTCAAATGAAATGGAAAAAGCTAATTTCAAACTTTATTGACTCATCATCTATTTGTCCTTATGCAAGGGCAAAATGATAAAAGACAAACAGCTAGAAAAAACCTAAATATAAAATATGTGACATCTATTTATAGTTGATAGGTAGTTACTGTCTTCGATCGCGGCATGAATGCAGCGCCATATAATCAAAAGTTGCACGGCCGAGGCGGTCTCCCTGCAGCTTCCGGTACTCGCCGGATGTTACCAATTTACACAAACTGACTTAATTCTTCAATACAGGCAGCCCACTTACATAGGCTTTGAACCGTAAATAGGGCGCTTCAGTGCTCCGCTATGGTTGCCAATATTAAAACGTCCACCGACAATATACAGGGATGCACAGAATTTCGTGGAAAATAAATTTCAGCTCTATTCCGTATACCCGACTATAATTCTGTTTTCGGTTTTTATTTACAATGAAATGCAATACGTATAGACATATAAAATAGAAACTGTTATTCGGCACAGTATACAGTGAGCAGCAACTATTTTTGTTGTTGTGTTATGCAATCTGAAATTCTGATTTTACATTTGTCCCGGTCGTAGCATGAAATGAATCTTGATTTTGAATTGATTTTGTTTATTTCTATGGTTGATAATGAAGTCGGGTAGCGAGTGGGTCGGGACGTGCGGCGTGCAGTCGCATATGCGTCGATATTCGTGTTTTGTTTGACTTTTACCCGTCCGCCGGACCGGGCCGCGCCCGGCAGCCGATCACGAAACTAATTATACCTCGAGGCGAGCACGGCGTCGCGTCCGTTCTTCGCAAACTTCGAAATGAATCACTAAACTCATGTGTGGGCCGTTGTGCGGTGAGAGCGTCGCAAACACAGGAAGGTTTTTCAGAAAACTTGAGGAACTACAAAAGGACAATATAGCGCATAATTACCACAGATTACGAACCTCATGTTTAGTAGATAATACTCTTTGTTGGTTCCGTGTGGTGCCGGACGTAAAGAAAAGCACTACCCCATTTCCTCCCTTGGGTGTCGTAAAAGGCGACTGAGGGAGTTACTAGAGAATGGGCAGCAGCGTTCTCTATGCATTTTTACACCATACTGCGATCGCCAACCCGCCTGCCAAGCGTGGCGATTATGGCAAATCCCCCCTTTTGGGGGAGGCCTATGTCCAGCAGTGGACGTCTTTCGGCTGAAATGATGAATGATGACTCTTTGTTGCACACCATAAAAATTACACTTAACTGCCTCTGTGGTCTAGTGGTAATACCACCTGTCTCAGACCCAGAGGTCTCAGGTTCGATACCCAGCGGGTGCAAAATTTTCTACTCGGTTTGGTTGGTGGTAGACCTTGTTATTTGTACGCCTGGCAGCTACCATCATCTTATCTAAGTCTGTGAAATACAACAATGTTAACAGCGTTTGTTGCGTTTCGGCAGTTAGAGGTAAGATAGCCAGATCCTCTGTGGTTGAGGATTCCGGGTGAAGCTCGCTTCCACCTTCGGCCTTATCATCACTTACCATCAGGTGAGATGAAGGCCAAGAGCTTCCCCGTTGAGGATATAAAAAAAAATACATACAAAGTGTTTTTTTTTTTTTTTTCTTCATATTCCATAACTCTAGGGTTATATTCTATGAGAAAAATAATACAAAAAGTCCTAGATTATGTGGTCCAAAAATGCAAAGTTTCGAAGATAATTATCATCAATCATATTAATTTAGGTCAAAAATTGTCACCCGTATGACGAATTGTTACTTTTGCGACGTTGCCAAACTGATGGAACTGAGACCCTCAATGTGTGTAGGTATCTAAGTTTCATTGATAAATACGAGTAATTCATTTTCATTCAAACCAATCATTAATATTTAAAGCTTAGAAAATGCGACGTTGTCATATTTCACGTAAGGGTGTTTTACATTAATAATCGTGACTGTCGAAATATTAAAAAAAAAAAAAATATATATATATATATATAGGATTAAAAAAATATTCATATGCTAATTGATTCTTTGATATGGTCTCATTCCTACCCTAGAGTTATGAGATATAAAAAAAAAACACCTTGCATATCGTCGTATCCTACGAATAGGGGCGTAACTGCATAATAGCTACTTTTCAGGAGACACTTTTTTGTGTTTAATTAAATTAAATATGAAAAAATAGGTAGGTAGTGTCGTGATGGCCCGTTGGTTAAGGCCTCGCCTCTCATGCATGAGGTTGTGGGTTAAAATCCGGGCAAGTACCAATGTGACTTTTTCAATTCATATGTACTTTCTGAGTTTATCTTGGACATTACTGACATCGGTGAAGGAAAAACATCGTGAGGAAACCTGGACTTATACTCAAAAAAAAAAACTCAAACTCAAAACTCAAAGCATTTATTTCAAATAAACCAATTACAGGCACTTTTTAATTGTCAAGGGGTCGGTCAGTCAGAAAGATGAAGCTAGTTGCCCATTCCAAAGCGTAGTAGGTTCCTACGGAGAAGAACGGACAAGAAACTCCATGGACACTCTTTTAAAACAAAATATTGTTACAAAATATGGGTTACATCATTCATGTTGAAGTTATACATGTGAGAACAATGTAGAAAGACGTGCACGTTAGAAGCGTCCGTAATAGAAACAATTCAAAAATTAAAATAAGCCGTGGCAGCTAAGAGATGACCAGTCCCAACTGACGGCGCCCGTTCACGAACATGACGCATGGATCAGCACCATTTAGCTCAACCATTTTGAAGGGAACTTAATGATCCAACACACACGCCACCACCAGCGAGACATTTGAGTGAGCATGATAATAGTTAATATAAGTCTGAAATCGCCAACCCGTCTTGAGCAAGCGTGGTGATCAATGCTCGTGCCTTCTCTGTATGAGAAGAGGCCTTTGCCTAGCAGTGGGACAGTTATAGGTTGGTATTATTATTATGAAAAAATATGTATTGGTGATTTCTTATAATGTGTATTGGTATTTTAAGGTTTGGCTAAGATTATTTTCAATAAATTATCTGTATATTTTATACGCATTTTGTCCTTTAAATCCCGTTTTTAATTGTTTTGTTGAACTGGTTATATGTGGTATGATGAGCAGAATTGAATTATGCAATAAAAAAAGAAAGCCCCTATGTTCGTTAGGGCACTATTCGTAGGATACGACGATATATATGTCGAAGTTTTACAAGGGGTGATACAATGGGCGGTCTTATCGCTAAAAGCGATCTTTTAAAGACAACATTAGAGTCAAAGAGAGTGTGTCTTAAGTAGTAGATGCCTTTGAAGGGTAACATGATGACAATTTAAACGTCTGTACTTTACACCCCGGTTTGACTGTCTGTTCCTATATTTCAAAGTTCAAATAACTCCGACTACCTTCTACCGAGCACTCCTTATCTTTACAGCCAATTAAGTCCACGCGAGCGTCAAATAGCGGAAGTAAGTCTGTTGATTTTCGTTACCATTTACTTCGCCTTTTTCAAAAGACGGCCCGTTCAGCGGCTCATCTGTATACTTGCTCGGGGGAACGAATGCTCTTTCTAATTAACTTTATCATAAAGCGTGGGTTATTGCCTTGTCGGCCGTCCGAAGGTTTAATCGAAAACTCGCTACAGTATTATAGCGTGGGATTTTTCGTTTAGGGATTAATGTTACAGCGATGTTCGATGTTTCAAGATACTCGCAAAAGTAATATTGCAGTCGTTACTTATTACCAGAGATCGAAATACGTCGAGTTAATTTACCTAAACTTCGAGGAAGAATGTAACAGAGTGGATAATACCTCCTCTAAAATCAAGGAATAATTATTATAATGAAGTTTAAATCCAGGGATTTAAAAACCACGAATTATTTATTGGAATTTATTTATAGTTACAAATTATTGATTTGAAGAATCATATTTATTATTTATGATTTCGTACTAAAATTGCTAAAAAAAGCTCTTTATTTTAATAGTTTTAATATGGACCCCTAAAAATGTTATATGATTTTTCAAATCAATCATTAAAGAAAATTTATAAACGTCATTATAATTATTCCGGGATTTTAGAGGAGATATTATCCTCTCTAACCCTATTCTGATCTCTGCTTATTACATACTTTTCATAAGTAACCGTAAAAGATTGCTACAAACAGATTCACGCGATAGTACGATATATAAGTGTGTGGATTTATCATTCGTCTGAACATTGTCCTCACATTGACTCGTATGAAAAAGTAAACCAGCTCAAACGTCTCTGACGTCATACCGAAACGAAGCCCATGAAATCATCTTAAAACCCAAACGTCGATACAATACGTATCATCATAATCATATACCATAAACACGTATAGGGCGGAGTGCGGCAAAGTGGCAGTTTTCACGAGATTACGTCGGATTTCGTCGGGGTAATTCACTTGGCAGATTGGTGCGGCTCGTGCGGGATCGTACGGTCTCGTCCGGCTCGGTTTATGTCCCGTGTCCTGTTACGAGCACTCCGTGCGATACGGCTGTCCCATCATCGATTTCGACACCGTCCATAACCGCACGAGGGACACCTATTTCTAACTTGACATTTTGTGATCACATTGAATGAATGACTTGGCTGTCTTGTTGAAAAGTGGTCCAAATTATTATAGAATCTAATCAGGTAGGTAACTTAAAAAAGTTAATTTGAGCACATTAGTGGACTGAGACTTTGATCCCTGAATTTTTTTCGCTGTTTCTTCTCAGGGGGTAGTCAGATAGGAAATGTCGACTCCGTCTAGCTTATTTTTTTATATGACGTGTAAAAGTGATTCCGATATCCTATTTACAGAATAAACGATTTCATTTCATAACTGAAAATTCGGTTCAAACCATGTACTCAGAATGTGAAGCATAATGAATGTAGTAAATAGATCACAAATAATATAGGTACGCCACAGACCAACTCGGTTGATATATGTACATTATTATATCCACCTATTTCTTTATAGTTGACACATATTGATGTATTTTAACAAAGCTTTGTTTTCATTACATGACGATATGTGTATCAAATGAAGTGATTTTATTTAACGAGGCACGTATCAAAGGGAGACGACTGTCCGACAAAATATTGTGCCTTAATTAAATTGTATTCCGAAGTGTGACGATCTCTTTGTTGAAATTGAAGAAGTTTTTTTTGATATTCACTAACGTAATTACCTGAATGTATGAGGTGGAAATATTAACAATTGTATTCGGTTTGTTTTTGGCCTTCGTAAATACGATCACATTTCTTCCTCCAGTTCTCAGCTTAAATGGTTGCCTATCCGACTCAGGAGGTCCCTCAGATCTCTCTGCTTGCTCTTCACGATTATGAACGATCCATGTGCTCCCGATTATCTTAAGAATTATTTCGAAGTGTTGGGCAGTTCTCATAGTCGTAACCTACGAGCTTCCAAGAATCTACTTCTTCAAATTCCTTCACACCGTACCGGTTATGTCAAATTATTACGCTCTCTCTACTATAAAGCTCTGGAACGCGCTTCCTTTTGGAATTAAAAAATCTGAAAACAAATTTACTTTCAAAAGAAAAGTTCGTAACCACTACATAAGTCAGACTAAATAACTCTCAAATAATAGTCTAGTCATAGTAATTATTATTAGGTGGTATTTGTTAAAATATCTATTAGTTTATTTTATTTGTTTAAGTGTATTAGTATCAATAAAAGTATATAAATTCTCGTAATCAAGAAGTTAGTATTTTAGACATTATTTTTGTACCCTATCACTGTTTTTATATTTAACCCAAAGGTTGACTGGTAGAGAATGCCTTGTGGCATTAAGTCCGCCTATGTACCACTATTGTACATGAAGTTTCAATAAATAAATATATGTTAAATATTTTCAACATATTCATGGAATTTACTGTCCACAAAAGTGTGTAGGTATGTGCGAAAAATTCGGTTATTTCATTCCATCAGCTAGGAACGTAGTGGAGGTACCGACAGAGTAATTCACTTAGTAAGATTAAGCCCGACTCTATCGGGGTTTACACCTCGGAACGTGAGTCCACTAAGCATTACCAACACTTTAATGTGTTGTGCGAAGCTTTGTTTTTTATATATTTTGTGAAAATACTCGGGTTGCAATCAGCTCTAAGGCGTTGATTCAATTTAAAGTACATTGGTGTGTATTTTCTAGGAATCCCGCATGTACTGAAAGCACACCGTAGAATATAAAGAAAATAGTTTAAAGGCGACGATAACCGACTATTAATGATTTTATACTGAAGATCACTTCTAAACGAGTAGTGTTAATGATTTGAAAAAAATATATGTTAAATTAGAGCATTTTCTTAATAATATAATATATGAATATTTTAGATTACGTTTATATTAAGAAGTGAAATTAATTTGTAAAGTTATTTCTCAAGCAACGAATCACGCAAAATCTACAGCGCGTAATTTTTTTTAAACCTTCACCTTTTTAAAGATAATTTAATTATTGATCTTTTAATATATGTGTTTTATTAAAATACCTTTTGTTTTATGCATAATAAATTAATAATGCGTCTTATTTGGGACAGCGTTCCTGGATGGGCGAGTCATATTACTGGCTGGACGTACGACGCATTGCGTGAGCTCAGTACAGAACACGCAAGCTAACCACTCAAGGTCACTCGCATATATCTGGGCCTTAAAACTTATTATTACAAAGTATTGCAGTGTTACGCCATACTGCTACAAATCTACGACGTAGACAAAGGCGGTATAAAAACTGTTTGACAATAATAATTTAATTCACTAAACAAAACGGCATTATAACTACTTAAGAGGGCATTCACCGGTCCACTAGCGCCTCCTTCAAAAAAACATTATCTCGTGACTGAAAAGGAATTATGAAATACCGGACGACGTCATTACGTCAACGCCGGCTGTCGCTGAAAACCAGCGCTGGGGCTCTGTCTTGCATAGGGTCGCAGCATAATGCTGAGCGACAGCCGTTTTGCGTGGATGTGACGCATTTTTCTCCCATAGTTTTCTTATTTTTTTCGTGTTTATGTTATTTTTTTGTGTCATGTTTACCGCAAATAAACGTATTTTGTTTCTTTTCTTTCAAATACGGCTCAATAAGCTACCTCGGTAAGTGTGTCTAGAATTTTCTAATACCTTTTATAAAGTTTCATATTGAGACACGAAGCAACAAAATTCGATTTAAAGAAACGCGGCCACATTCCTCTAGACCGTATTTTGTTGCTTCGTGTCTCAATATGAAACTTTATAACGACACCTGCAAGGAATAACATTGTAACTAATATTTAGTAACTTTACAGGAGAGCGCGTCAAAAAAGTTTTAAAATATACATATATATATATATATATATATAACAATATAATCATACGAAAGTGTAGCTAATCCCTCGTTGACTCATATTTTCAAGGTTGGTTGGCAATAAGACTTAACCAAAATCTGAGAGATTTTTTTAAATCTTTGACGCGCTCTCCTGTAAAGTTACTAAATATTAGTTACAATGTTATTCCTTGCAGGTGTCGATAAAAGGTATTAGAAAATTCTAGACACACCGAGGTTGCTGATTGAGCTGTTTTTCATAATTCCTTCTCAGTCACGAGATAACATTTTTTTAAAGGAGAGAGGACCGTTGAGCGCCCTCTTGATTCGATTTTTTTCGCAAATCGATTAAAATAATTTGGACAAAGAAAACCAAATTAAAGTCCGCTACGTTAGTGCTACGCAACTATGCTACGACGCTACGGCGTAGCAAGTGCTAGTTTACTTTCGAGAGCAATTCGTCAGATTACCATGATTATTGCAGAATTGCTGCATTCCACTGGCAAATCAGTAAAAAAAAATCGACCATGCTTAAAAACTTCGTTTATAGTACATTATTGCAAAGGCCGGGAAATTGGCAATTGCAGGTCGAGTATTAATATGAAGGCCGAGCCGAAGGCGACGAGTTTTCACTAATATGAGGCAGGCAATTGCCATTTCCGCCGAGGCATATGGCATATATAGTGCTTTTCTCAAAAAAATGCAGGGAAATAAGACATACTTTTATGTATTTTTCTTTTGACTTCGCTGGAAGCAGATTTTCCATTGCCAATTTGGCTTCTGATTTTAAATCTGGTGGAGTACAATCAATCTCCATTTCACTCTCTGAACCGTGGGAATTAATTTTAATTAAATTTATATTTATTAAGTATGTAAATAACAAATCAAGACGAATTTTCAGCTTTGCCGCCAATTTTCTATTTGTCATCTGTGCCGAAAGGCAAACGCATTTATGGCTATACAGCCACGTGAACGCAATTTGTGCTAAGCAAAGAGACTTTGGACAAAAATGATAAGAGATCCAATCGAAGAGTATATTAACCCCAGCACGCCATTTCATACAACATTGCTGGAGCGTTGTAATGTTCCAAATTCAAAAAATTCTCCTGCAATGGATTTGATTTTCTTTGTCCGTAAATTAGATACTTCGCGTGTTCTTTTTTCGAAAATAATGACAATATTTCCATACATGTTTGAGAAAAGTATATTTATTAGTTTCTTTACTGCAAAATGACAAAACACTTGAAAGTTAAACGCGTTACTTTTTTTTAATTCGCGGTCTTGTTCTACAACAGCATTCTGTACCTAGCCAGCAATAAAGATTTAAGTTAGGCACAAACTAATCTCTTAAATTGTTCCCGAGTAAAAATAAAGTTTTCTCAATTAAATGCAAAGGAAAGAACGTACGGGCAAAGTTTCAGCTTTCATCTGAGATAAAACTGAGCGTCTGGGCGAGATCCTATCGAGTGTGGATTAATAATAAAGGAGATAAGCATTGGCTCCTAATTCAGTTCATATCGAACTTATTATCGAGTCTGGAGTGAGGTGAGCGGCAATTTTCGATAGATTTCCTGCAAATCAAATGTGGCACTGATATGATTATGGCAATGCCCGCTGGGACTGCTCGTGGGGCGTGTTTTAGGTTAATACAGTCAACGCTAGTTCTGAGTGTGCGTCCACATTGCCAGCCTAGCGCGGTTGCGACGACGGGCGCGAAATATCAAACATATGAAATCGCCGCATGCGTCCATAGCAGGGTTCGCCGATATATATCAGCGGATATATATCATGACATATATCACGATATATATCAATTGATTTTTATCTTGATATATATCAATTGATTTTTTCCTGTCTTCTGAACTAAAAATTTTGGAGATTAATGTTTACCCTGGCAACACGTAGCGAAAAACTACAATTCAGAATAATTTACTTTTTACTTTTTTATGAATACAAATTATTATTAAAATTAGTTTATTTATCTCACAAACAAATGAAGATTATTATAATACTTGTACTTGTTTTTTTTTTAAGTGTTCATTAAAAAATTATTTCTCAAATAAACACTAATTCTTTTGTTACTTTTTTTAAATAAAAAATGTGGTAATTTGAAACTTATATTATTTTATAAATTCCTTTCACATTTTTAACCGACTTTCCAAAAAGGAGGAGGTTCTCAATTCGCTTGTATTTTTTTTTAGTTTTTTTTTTTTTTTTAAAACGTTGCCCCACACTAGGAATTTCTCCTGCATCGTGGAAGCGTTTACAAACATTTAAACTCACATTACACAAACAGCCAGACCCGGAACAGCTACTTGTAGATCATACAAATATTTGTTCCGTGCGGGAATTGAACCCGCGACACGCAGCGCAGCAGTCAATCGCTTAACCACTGCACCAACCGTGCCGTCAATTGTTGTCGTTTGTTATCTCAGATGTCCGTCGTTTTTAAGTGATAAATCCCCTTACAGAAAGAAATTCGCTTCGTTTTCTTGGCCTGGATATATATCCGATATATATAAAAAAAATCGGATTTTTTATATTTATTATAACAATCGGATTTTTTCGAACCCTGGTCCATAATGTAGTGACTAAGGCGGGCGCCTAGCGCGATGGGCGAGATAGCACGCGTAGTTTTCAAACGTTCCTATCCGTGCGTTATGGCCACACTACGGGCCTAGTCCACAAGCGACCTAATGCGCGGTTGGCGGGGGTATCCAACCAGGGCCTCAAGTCTGCTTTTACAATAGTGTCAGAATGGTCTCTTCATTGTGAGTTTTTGACAGATTTGCCATCCAAACACTGTCAAATACTCACAATGGCGAGACCATTCTGACACTATTGTAATAGCAGACTTGAGGCCCAGTTCGGTCTTATCGCTCGGCGTACAAGCGTTAGTTTTTTTTGTAAAATGGCGATAAATACTGAAGTGTTTATAAGTGTGATTAAATCTAAATGGCAAATGGCAATTCCAGCTATATGGCAAAGTAAACATCCTCACCACAGTACTCGCATAATAATAAGAAAATTATGGAGCGAAACCAAAGAACAATTTCCTGATCGGACTATCTAATAAAAATACCAAATCCTCGTACCTACATGGTTTGCAACACCTGAAATACGCCTTAGCGCTACAACGGCTCGCACGTCACTGTGGCCTAGGCGTGTGTAACTCTTTACGGAACCGACTCACTGATCCGGATCATTGAAGTGATTCAAAAGATTGGTTCAGTAACAACGTTTCAAACGCAACATTTGGATCTGAAACATTACTTTGCTCTGTGCTCTTTCTGCGCGACGCGTCGCTTGCGAGGCGACTGAGCAGTGAGCGAGAGAGGCAAACTGAGACACACTGAGTTACTTTACTACTGACTCGCGAGTTGCGAGTGAGCGGTTGAAATATTACAATCTATACAACTCAGAAAGAGATACCAAATAAGATCTGAATCAGTTTTTCGTTGTCGATAACCATGCACGTAAAAATGACCACTAAGGCGCTTACATATTAAATACTATAAGGTCGTTTTTTGCATATAATATTTGCGCTAACAAGTTATCGTTTTACTTTGATGCGTAAATGTATACGTAAGATTCAGTATTTTATGTCCTTTGGGCCGATGTTCCCAATGATCCAAGTGAAACATAACAGTGTTTCGGATCATTTCAGTGATCCAGATGCAAATGTTCCAATCGCAAAAATGATACACTTTGCCCATGCCTACTGTGGCCATACTGGCCATCGCACGCCTCCGCCGCCGCGCCCGCCACAGTTTTAGTGTTCGAACTGAGTGCACGCTCGACTCAAGCGTCCGGCGGGGCGGCGCGTGCGGCGTTCATGTTAAACACATACAATCCCACGCGAGTGTCCTGAGTGGCGGCGCGCCGAACAATCTTTCGGCGCTTGCACGCGACGTAAAACGCCCCCCCGCACGCCTTTTCACTCAAGCCGTACAACTAAGTCACCGCGCGTTCAGTGTGAACGCACACTGAAAATTGCTAATATACCTAGACTAATAGTGAAAGTCAGATTAGGAATAGCTCGGTTGGAAATTGATAAAAGCAAGTAAGCTGTTCAGTCACCTTGATTCTGTGATAGAGATGAAATGGAACTTCTGTACATTTGGTACTTAGCTGCTGCCCGCGTGGCTTTTTTTAGTAAATTAATAAATCAAATCGTCTAAGAACACATATCAAACTTAGTATGATTTAAAATTAATACATGTTTGTGATGCACAAATATTGATGTTTGGATAGCACCAATTTAAATGCATTTATGTACCTACCAGGGACTGAAAACCGATATAATTTGGATACATGATACCAAAATATCGCTTTAAATACCGGTATTTGGGTATAGATATAATACCGTTATTATTAAATTTTCTTGCGTTTTTTGCAATTTGAAGGTCAACGTCAGGTTGTATCTTGATCAAAATATGATTCGCGACTGTAAAAAATATGTATTTACATAAGAATCATCAATAAAGATTCTGTGAAGTCACATTGTAGCCTGATATCAGTACTGAGTATCGATATAATTATCGATATTTTATACCGATACTCAAATTACTAATATAAAATACCAGTATTTATGCCAGTTGTCGATACTGTTTTCGGTATTTTCTTAAAAATATCAGTATTCTTCGAGTATCGATATGGGTCCCTGGTACTCAGACTTTTCTCATACTTCGGTAAATATAATGTCCTTTGAAAGTAATTGGAGATGTAGTCGTACAATAAACAAAAGGAACGTTAAACAAATTATTCGATGCAAACAATTGACAGTTATTCTTAAGTTATATCTTCTTGTAGGTAATTGCATTTCTAAACGGCACAAAGCTTATTTCATTTTATTGATAACTAGCTGTTACCCGCGACTTCGCCCGCGTGGCTTTTTCTAAAATAAAAATAACTCCTTAGTCCACTCTTAGTCTTATTCACATAAAATGGCGAAAAAAAAAACGTTCCATTTTCTTTTAAGTACTGTTTTTTTTTTTAATATTATTATTTCTAAAATCAGTACTTTAAAGAAAATGGAACCTTTAGTTTCGCCATTTTATGTAAATTACTCTATTAATGGGGACACGGCCGGTGGGAACAGCGAGAACCCCTAATTCAATCATATGGCGCAATATGATTGAATTAGCTTTATATGTACATCGCGAAGCGCTATCAATACAAGTAATTCGGTTCAGTGAGTGCCGCTCGAGATACAGCTAACGATCGAGATAGTTTTCTGCTTGTTATGCAACAAGAATACCTATCTGGATAAGCTGTGAACTAGGTCAATTATTATATGATTACCTTAGAATATTGAAGTTTGAGATTTGATATTATTTACCTGTACTTTGTTCGAAATGCGTTGGGAAAGGTAAAACGGCAAGTATGATGCAACTGATAAACTATGTTTCAACGGATTGCTTTTGTTCTGAACTCAGTTTTTAGGGTTCCGTACCCAAAGGGTAAAACGGGACCCTATTACTAAGACTCCGCTGTCCGTCTGTCTGTCTGTCTGTCTGTCCGTCTGTCACCAGGCTGTATCTCATGAACCGTGATAGTTAGACAGTTGAAATTTTCACAGATTGCCGCTATAACAACAAATACAAAAAAAAAACATTATAAAATAAATATTAAAGGGGGCTCCCATACAAAAAACGTGATTTTTTTTGCTCGTTCGTTTTACTGATAATGGTACGAAACCCTTCATGCGCGAGTCCGACTCGCACTTGGCCGGTTTTTGACGTAGATTGTTAACTATAAATTAACCAAGATCTTTTCAGACTAGTATGTAGGTACAGCTGAAAATAACCTTTGTCAAATATCAAATATAAAACGTATCTCATTATTTTGCACACCTAAGCAAATTTTAAAACAATTTTCCAATTAATTAAAGCACAATTATATCACACTTTCACAGGAAACAACAGTCAGCGCAACACAAGTAAACAATAAATTCCATTATAGTGAACAAGTTAGAAACTTGATTGCACTAAGTCCATAATGGAAATAATAAAAGTATCAGTGGCACTCGTTGCCGGTCGAAGTATCGGCTCACAACGATAGAAGAATCAAACAAACGGGGCGAAACTTCTTAAAACTCCAACTGGCGAGTTGTTTCCACCAGACACTAACTCTTATTACAAACTTAGGTCTTACACCCACCTCGTCTCGCCTGCCGATAGACAACTTATAACTAGGGAAGATATCGTATTACAAATTACTTAAGATATGAAAACATTGTACGGTAATGACGCACGGAAAGTTTTTCGACGCTTCACGGTTAGATCGCGTGTTGATGAACCCTAATTGGCAGCTAAGTTGCAATTTCATTATGCCACGCGTCGCTGTACACACGAATTTCCAGAATTAACGGAACGCTGAAATAATTCCTGGAACGGTCTAAATGTCTGCTTAATTTTATAGTCGATCGATTTGATGATGGTAGACGAGGCAGAATCCTAATGGAATATTGGCCGAAATGAGGAGATGTACGTTAGGACGGAATCCTGCAGTATGAGGTACAAATACCTCGGAAAGTTGATAGCACTCAAAAATATGTATGCCCAGCAGTGGACACTGAGCACGTTGAAAGTGAAGATGATAATACTGCCGTTGATTTAAATAAAGATATCATCATCATCATCATTTCAACCGAAAGAGATCCACTGATGGACATAGGCCTCCCCCAAGCACCGCCACTTCGACCCTTTCTGTGCTTCCCGCATCCAGCGGATTCCTGCGGCTTTCATAAAGTCATCGGTCCATCTTGTGGGAGGCCTTCCAACGCTACATCTTCCGGTATGCGGTCGCCACTCCAGAACCTTTCGGCCCCAACGGCCATCTGTTCGGCGCGCAATGTGCCCTGCCCATTGCCACTTAAGTTTGGCAATTCTTCGGGCTATGTCGGTTACCTTGAAACTCCAAGCATAGCCCTCTCCATTGCCCTTTAGGTGACTTTTAGCCTTCTAATAAGGCTCATTGTGAGCGACCACGTTTTAGTGCCATATGTCATCACTGGCAACACGCACTGATCAAAGACTTTCGTCTTGAGACACTGCGGTATGTGGGACGAGAAGATATTGCGTAGCTTCCCGAACGCTGCCCAGCCGAGTCGGATTCGACGATCGAAATAAAGATAATTCGATATATATTTTAGCAAAAAAAAAGTTCAAGAACCGACACAAGTCCAAAATTTAACTGCCTGAATCATCTTTTATTGACATCCAGGTACCAAGCAAAACCCCCACGAAACATTTTAACACAGCATGTTTTAAATGTAATAAAAAAGCACTCCGGCTAATTTTCCAGTTCTGTTGAACAAACAAGCCGGACTGAATCCGCCATAAAGACAGTGCTCCCGGCCAAACGAGGCTCTGCGCGGAACAACGAGACAAATTATTGAGATAATCACATCGCCAGCAATTGCGGTAAGAAATAACATTTCTCAGAACCAGCGTTTATTAGAACAACAAGGCACTGTAAAAATATTATCTGTCGAGAGATGAACAAAGTTCATCCGTCATTCGGTTCTTTGAAATTCTATTTTGATTATAACATTGTTTTTATCGATGAAGTTTAAATTGGAATTGTTTTTCCAGGTTGGAAATTGTGGAGCAGCAATATTGTGAGCAATGGTTTGAATAGGTACTAGGCGATGACGTTATGACAAAGCACTGCCAACGATGTTTACTCGAACTCGGTGATATCGAGGGCCTTCAGAAATGCATCTCTGTCCAAGCAGACGTGTTAACAGATGAACAAGCATCGGATAGCCAGCCTCATATAAATCTAGGTCTGTTGCGTCGACCATGCCAAAGCATCATTAGTCATGAAGCAAGGATACATCCTCTGCATATCCAACAGCAAGGTATAATTGGAGACATTATACCTTCATCAAAATGATATTGTGTTACTGCAAAAATTGATTACAGGTATTTCGCATCAAATTTTGCAGGAACCAATTTCGGCTATCGGACAGCCGAAAAACTCGGGAAGCTTCATAATAAAACTGCACTCTATACGATGTGATGACAGTAAATTGAATGAGTCGGGCGCGGCGTAGTGTGTTTGCGGCGCTCATCAATCATCCCCGTATGGATTTCATTTTAATGCGACGTCATCGGCGTCTCGTATGGCCGCCCCGTCATGCTACCCGAGCTCACAGTCTATTGTTTTACGCGACCGACACCCAAAGCCTAACTGAATATTTAGTCGTATAATTATAGCTGCGACATTGCTAAACATAAACGTAGTTATTAACCTTATTTTGTTAAAATAATCAAAGGTAATAAGGGACACAAATAAATATGGCAGAAAGTTTAAAGCATTCTCATGCATTTGCCGCATTTCATTAGTATCCTCCTCTGCACTGGACATGAGTGAGGCGATGGGGAGGCAAACAAATTTCCGGCTATTGTATTTACGGATACGGCAAATTAAATCCCCATTTGTAGGAGCAGGACACCTAAGGGGGGGCAGTAATCCAATACCGTGGTCGCCTCCATTGTCGTCCGGCCTGCGCTAGTAACGGGCTTAAGAGCTTCGGCACGAATCGAAAATCTACGAACATTTTGCAAATTAATAACTTGTCTCACCGATACTCGACAATATTTAATACGGAGCGGGGATTTAAACGATAGGAAGCGTTTGATAACTTACCAGGTTACCGGGATTTTGACGTGTAACAATAATCATTCTGTTAAAGTTGAGAACAGATGGATTTATTCCGTTCTAATAACAAAAACGAATACCACTATGTATGTTTTTCAACAAATTTGAATAAATATCAGTGGTATTCGTTTTTGGTATTAGAACGGAATAAATCAACAGATGCACATACGTTGATTTGTCATAATTAGCCGGTCAAAAGTCAAATTTCAAAAGTGGTTGTAATTTTTTTTATTAATCGCAGAGCTAAAGTACAATGCCATTTTCAGTTATTAACCATCCAAAAACCCGAACCTGTTAAAATGCGCGTGCGCAGGTATTTGAAACTTAATCGTCTCACAAAATGCTCGCCTTGTTTTCAGCGCTCTCAATGTAAACATTTAAACAAGGTTAAATAGTGTGGTGTCCACGTAATCTTTTAGGAATTGTGATGGATTCGAATAAGTTTGTTATGCCGTTTTGTAATATTTATTTTTATTTTGTTTTCATATTCATTAGACATTATCTTATATTATCGCCTCCGATAGGGCTTTATTTTTACAAGCTTTTTGACGTGACAACGTTTAATAAATCGATGAACGCCGGATGCATGCACGAAAAAAGGATGACTCATTGTCCCGTTACGCTCATTGTCCCATTACGCTCATTGTCCCGTTACGCTCATTGTACGCTTGCGCCACATCAATGTTTTGTTATGACGTTGTCACGTTAAACTATCGTCCGTAAACCAACTTTACAGACAACCAATTTTTTTATTGTATTGTATACTTCATATACTTATTAAGCTAAATCATGACGTACAATTAATATGCAGATAGCTACGAATGAATGTTATTGGGTTTTTTGTAGATACGGACACAAAAAGAAAAATAATATATTTTTGTATCAAACGTTATAAAGTGTGATTTTCTTTGTTTTAGGTGCACCTGTTACCTCGGTTTATAACAATAGTGGCCTGATATCTTTACGACCAAATGCAAGAGCATGCTTTGTCTAATATGGACGACAAATATAAATATCTTGAAAATCACTAGTGGTCTGTTATGGTGTTACGCCAGATAATTTAAGCAGTTTAAAACAAACAATTGCGTATTTTAAATCGTCCATGAAAGGAAAATGGCTTTTGGCTTTTAAAATATTAAAATTATTAACTCAAAATCTCCAACTCGTGCTGGGAAATGCAGGGAAATACAGAAAAGCATACAGAAAATCTGATCAAGAAGACAAATCTTATAAATGACGTATGTGTTTTTGTTCTTAAAAACCGTAATTGAAAATAAATTGTGATTATTTTTTTATTTCTTATTTTTTTTATTTTTTGGTAGAAAATACATGTAAATTTTATAAAATATTAATCACTCATTTCCATTAAGATATATGATTTAAAGGTTAAAAACAATATTAAAAAAAATTGCCCGCCTAAATCCTCTAAATCAACCTGTGTGTGACGTAAAAGCTTCCGATTTATTCGCTGAATTCAAAGGTTTATTTAGTAGAACCAAAACTATAGAGGCGCAACGATATTCGTGGAAAGTACCGGGAGGCCAAAAAAGCTAAAAATGAAAACAACAATCAAATTCAGTGAGCGGCTCTGCACCGGTAACCGTGTGGTGCAACTACAAACAACGTTGATTCATGCTCAGTACCGATGCGGTGGGATTACTACTTCGAACCAGATTATAATTCGTCACGCGCGTTCCACAATACTTATTATGCAATACAGCCAAAATCATTGCTCAATCGAATATAACCTGCAATAAAAATTGTCCATGCCCCGATTTTTTTGCTTCGCATCCATTGAATCATCTATGCCAGTGATTTTCAACCTTTTTCATGGCGCGGCCCCCTTAGTATAGAAAAATATTTCGCGACCTTGAAATTGTAACTTCTGTTCTACCTTAAAATTCAAGTCTGTCACTTCAGGTACCTTTTGGTTAAACAGAAAAATAGAATACCCACAATTAACCACAGAAGCTTTGAAGTATTTTATTCCATTTGTAACCTCCTACTTGTGCGATTAAACGTTTTCGTCGATGGCAAAAAAAAGGCAAACAGAGAAATCGCCAAAATTTTGAAAAAGATTTAATTCTAATCATAAAATATTTATAAATTGAAAAATCGGTTAAAGATAAACAGGAGTAACCAACACATTAATGTGAATGGGTACGCTTGGTCCTCGTCACATTAATGATTTATTTAATTTGCAGGTATTTGTTGATTCGTGTTAACCTAAGCCTTTACTTAACTTTTTCTTAATAAATATAACATTTTGAACTAGTATGGTTTTATGTTTATGAGCTTCAAATATTTAAGTAACGGCGACGCCCTTTAAGAGGCTTGGCGACCCCTTAGGGGGTCGCGACCCACACGTTGAAAAACACTGATGTATGCTAATAGCACTTTCATCACAATATCACATCTGCCGATCCATTTTGTAAAAATCTCACCGTGAAAACTTACGTGCAGTGAGCTCACAGTGAGCTTAAAGTGAGCTGTCAATAGTGTCAATCCCTATCATCAGGTGGAATGACAGCTCACTTCACTTAAGTTTTCACGGTGAGATTTTTACAGAATAGACCTGAAGAACTGAAAAGCTTTGTTCATCTAATAATTTTGAATAAATGCTAGGAAACAATATAATAACTAGGTGGGAGAGCGAAAGGCGCACTCCATTTGATTGGGCATTGTTTCGGACGGCCGGGCGTTAATACCATGTGCAGTGTATGCGATGCGAATCCAATTTTCGGACGCGCGACCTGAGCGGCGTCTATCCACTGCTATCCATTAGTATTCAGCGCGCGCGTCGGTACGTGCTCGCGGAAAACGTGATGCGATGCGCGAGCAAACAAAAACACGAGCGCTACTAAAATAGGCTCGCCCGCGTCGCCTCACCTTTGCCAAGCGTTATTGTTTTCGGCATTCGGGCGAATACATTGACGAGATTTTTATTTCACTTTTTACCCGACTGCCCAGAAGGAGGGCAATGTTTTTCCAGAGTATGTATGTCTATTTCTTTGGCACGCTCTGTAACCTAAACGGCTTGATGGATTTTAACATAAATGAGGTGTAATATATAATTATGACGAATCTAACTGTCGTTAGATTCGTCATAATTATATATTACATCTGCAAATTCTAAAAAGGGAGGGGAAGGTTTAAACAAAATTACAACAATACTGGTATCAAATAAAAGCTAGTAATGAGAAAATTCCAAATATAAGTATATATGTATAATTAACAAAACTAAAAAGCTAGAAAAAAAGCAAATGATTAAATAAAACAAAAAACTCGACTACAAAAAACACATAACTGAAAAGAGAAAAACAAGCATTACAATCTATAGAATTTCGGTATCGAGGCGGGAGCCTGCGAATCCAAAATTCTATTATATTATATTCTATTATAATATATATTCAGGTATGTGTTTTTGCAGTCGGGTTTTTAAGTTTTATTAAATAATTTCCTTTTTTGGAAGCTGCAAAGATGATAATGTTAGCAGCCGACATAAATTTGAAAGTAACAACCCACGCTTATCGGACAGACAAAGTCTAAAAAGTACACAATCTGAGGCGGGTATAATTGAAAAGTCTGCTCGTCGCGGGCAAGAGTGATGTAGATAATAGAGCTTATTAAATATGCCGAACATCTCGGCGGCTGCCGAGAACGGATTGAAAATAATCTCTTAGGTAGTCATTTTTCAGAGTTCACGAGTGGCGACCCCGAGACGAGCGGCGCACGATAGCATCGTCAGGGACAGATTGAAATTTAAAATGCGTAAGCCTCCCGAAATGACTACTAAAAGGAACCTCAAAGAGAAGACGAACGAAAAAGATGACATATTTTTATGGAGTTTTATTAGTTGAAGACTTATTATCAAATCTACTTTGTGAGATATCCCTGAAGAGCTCGGGAATACGATCCATATTATGTGCTCGTGCAGTGAGCACATACACAAATATATTTTTCTAATAATACAAATTAGATTTCGTTTTAAACAAAACTGACCTTTTATGAAAATATTGTAAGTATAGGTACAGTTAAGTAATCAATAAGTACGTTAAGCAACTTAAGGTTGATTTTTTCTTGAACCTTATTATTCTTCAGTCTACGTACTGGAGAATTCTTAACCTTAACATATAAAAACAAAATTGGGTTATCTACACTATTTATAACTGAAGAACGGCTGGACCGATTTTTATGATCTTGGATTTGTTGGATTTGTCTCCGCCTCGAATAGCAGAATAACTATTATAACATGCGAAAGATTCACAAAAAAAAAAGAAGAAAATTAATTTTCTCATACATTTTGTATGGAACGGCTTTTTGAAGATATCTCGAGAAAGGATTGGGGAACGAACAACGAACAAGAAATTTTATGCGGACGAAGTCGCGGGCAAAAGCAAGTTTTACATAAATGAAAATAACAGATCGAAAAAGTGAAATGCGCAATGTGCGAAAAGAATTTGTCCGAAAATTACTTGGTAACATTTTCGTTCCTTCACCAGTGTTTTCTTTTTTTTTTTTTCTTTAACGAATTTATTTACGTGTATTCACATATTACACTTAAATAAATTCTTCGAAGAAAGTAAATAAATTCCATGTTCTCGGTACACGGTCGCAGTACACAATATGCGGTAGAATTTGAAAGTTGTCTGAATCCATACGACATGGGCGACTCGGCGGACGATATTAATCAGACGATATGCAATGCAGGGGCACACGTGTCTAACTTCAAGATTAGAAATTCTGTGGAAGCTCGTAACAAATAATTGAGTCAGACGTACCTACTGGACTACTGGTATTCTGTTAACGTACATTGTAGTATGAAACATTTTGGAATTATTTCCATTTTTCAGGTTTGAAATGCTATGAAATTATTGAAGAAGGTAGGAATAAGGTTCATTTAAAATAGGAAGGTTTTTGACGTGACAACGTCTAATAAATCGATGAACGCCGGCTGCATGCACGAAAAAGGATGACTCATTGTCCCGTTACGCTCATTGTACGGATGAACGCCGGCTGCATGCACGAAAAAGGATGACTCATTGTCCCGTTACGCTCATTTTCCCATTACGCTCATTGTACGGATGAACGCCGGCTGCATGCACGAAAAAGGATGAGTCATTGTCCCGTTACGCTCATTGTACGCTTGCGCCGCATCAATGTTTTGTTATGACGTTGTCACGTTAAACTATCGTCCGTAAATCAACTTTGCAGACAAACAATTTTTTTAAAAGGTTCGTCTATAATTATGAAAAAGATTGTGGGGCAATGCTGTATTATATGTATTTAGTCGGTACCTAAGCCTTTATACCTATTATATTATACATTATTATACAAATAAATAAAATGAGCAAAAGCGAAGCAAAAGGAGTATGTAAGCAGCGTAGCAAGTAGCGTTTTATAGTTTGTGCCTGTACCCCCATGAGAAGAAGGCGTGAGTTTATGTAGGTGTCATTCATCATCAGTTCAGCCGAAAGACGTCCACTGCTGGACATAGGCCTCCCCCAAAAGGAGGGAAATTTGCCATAATCGCCACGCTTGGCTGGCGGGTTGGCGATCGCAGTATGGTGTTAAAAATGCACAGAGAACGCTGCTGCCCATTCTCTAGTAAGTCCCTCAGTCGCCTTTTACGACACCCACGGGAGGAAATGGGGTGGTGCTATTCTTTATTCGTCCGATTGGATTTCATATTTTAAAGGTAGTTTTCGAAAATTAATGATAAATTTTCGAAAATTACCAGGGCCTCAAGTCTGCTATTACAATAGTGTCAGAATGGTCTCTTCATTGTGAGTTTTTGACAGATTTGCCATACAAAAACTGTCAAATACTCACAATGGCGAGACCATTCTGACACTATTGTAATAGCAGACTTGAGGCCCTGGTCAATTTTCAAGTCTATTAATCAAAGGAAAAATGATTTTCATAGAAACTGTATCCTCCCTTTTTACCCCGAAAGGGGTTGATAATCAATCGTGTTTTTTCTTCATTTTGTTTATACTGTTGTATAATATCGAATAGTGGTGGTATTCTTTACGTCTGGCACCACACGGTACGTGTATGTAGGTGTATGTAAATAAAATTGAAGTCTCTGTTTGTAATGCCAAACTAACAGCTTTTTTCTAAATGCATATGAAAGTATATACGGTACATATAACATATTTTTTTTAACTTGTTGTCTGGCTGTCGGTCTGTCTGTTTGATCCGGCTAATCTCCGAAACAGCTAGACCGATTTTCACTGGCAGATAGCTGATGTTATAAGGTGTAACTTAGGCTACTTTATTTTAGGAACAACTACGCGGGCGAAGCAGCGGGCAGTAGATAGTAAATAAATAATAATAAGACTGTGCCGAGCACGCAGTGGCGTCCTCATCGTTTGTTCGGTGATTTCTTTTATTTGGGAATGAAAATGCAGAAAATAACCACGTTAAGTTGTGCTCTACAAGACTATACGTTATTATTATTACAAACAGTTGTTTTAAATGGTTAAGTTCATCATCCGGTTTAATGAAAACAATAAAACTTTTGCTCATTTTATTTAAGTGTGCTAAGGTTTAGTTCTAACTTTCTGGAAAAGTATTTTTCTCAAAAATTCACTCACAGTAGCACAGAGCTTGTTAACGTTACCAAATAACTAAATAATTACCGTTACGTAACGTTAAATTTTTGTAACGTTAGTAAGGACTAACGTTACAAAAATTTAACGTTACTCGATAACATTACCAGTAATATAACGTTAATTAACATTAACAAAAATACGATAACTAACGTTAATTTAGCTACGTTGCCGTTCTTTGGGTAAGAATCAGGCAGATTCAGGCAACGTTTTGATCGGCACGGCATCAGAGAGGCGCGAGGGTGGGCTGCCGGCGCGCCGCGCCCCTCAGGCCCCACTACTTACATCTTACCCGTTTTAAATAACGATAAAATAAAATGTAGCATAAATAACGTTAAATCGATTACCGTTATTCTAATATAATAACGTTAACTCTGTCAATAAAAGGTAACGTTATGAAAATTTACCGGTATTTAAAGCCCTGCAGTAGCAGTTAACGATTATAATTATTATAGCGTAATATTATAGATTAGTAGCGATATACCTCCGTTTAAATAAACATCGTGCAAAAACTGAAATCTGTGCTAGTACAATGTTAGTAGCATCAGGTTTATTTTTAGTTCAACTTGGCTGTCAAGAACAGAGCATACTTTTAGCGAGCGTTTCGTTGCTTTTTCCGTTTTACTGCAGCAATCTTCAGATTTGTTCATATTTGTTATTTTAAAAGGTATTTTAACCCTTTATTGTTGATACAGAGCGGTGTTAGCCCAGTGGCCACGACATACGAGCTTGTAGGTCATGAGATCGAACCCAGGCAGGCACTATAATTTAGCCCCCTTACTAATAAACGTTGTATAGCGTCTGTATAGTTACACAACGCTTTGTCTTTTACTACTCTAAGTTGGGTTAGTTACACCATTTATAACTCAAGAATCGCTAGTCCGATTTTTATGATCTTCGATTTGTTGGATTTGTCTCCGCCCCGAATAGCAAAATAACTATTAAAACATGCGAAAAATTCACGAAAAATACATTTTGTATGGACCGGCTTTTTTGATGATATGTCGAGAACGGATTCGGGAACCGGGGAACAAGAAACACGCGGACAAAGTCGCGGGCAGAAGCTAGTATAATTATATAAAAGGAGAAACTCTGAATGAATGACATATCAGTGCAGAGCCGAAACTACTGGATCTACATGAAATTTTGCACAAGGGTTCCTTTTATAATGTAGGCGAGCTCTTCTAAGAGGGTCTTTGAAAATTCAACCTTTAAGGGGGGATTTTGTGGGGGGTGAAAAGTGGGAATTTCGTCTTTATGAAAAATCTTATCCCTTGAGTTAAACTTGAAACTTAGCACGAATACATTCTTAAATACACACACACAGTTCACACACATCACACACACACACTTGGTACACACACACACTTACACTTAGTTCGCAATAAACGTTTTGACTTTGACTTTGTCTTTAATAAATAATAAAGATTGCCATTATTCGATTTTCTTTAGTTAAAGATTGTATGGAAGAAAATTAACGCGCGGTCCGATTATATCGAAATAACCGAAAATAGAAACTTAAAAGTTCTTTGGGGGGAGGGGGGGATAATCTGTGTGACAGGTTCCGAGTGCTATCAGTCTTCCACAAAGGATTTATCAGATGTTGTAATCTTCATCTTTTTAGACGCCTTTTTGGAAAAATCGAAAATTCGAAAATAATACGTATAGTAATTAAGGTTTTAGGGGAGGATTTTACTACGTGTCTTGGTTAATAATAATAGTCCTCCAGACAGAATTTCGGCCAATGCGACCGATCCCAGCGGAGACCAGCCTCCGGCGCGGGAGATATTAGATGTTTATACAACAGTAATCTATATATTTATATATATATATAACACAAAGTATTAATCTAATGTCCATTATAGTCTTTGAAAATACTGAACGGATTCTGAAAATTCTATTTATATTTGATAGCCCAACTCTCGAGGAAGGTTATAGGCTATTTAACATCACGCTACGACCCTTAGAAGCCTGGCAAAATTACTTATAAACGCCGGGTATCTGCTAGTATAAACATTAAATGAAGAAAAAAACGATTGAAGATTTTTCAAAATCAACTCCTTTCGGGGTGAAAAGGGAGGATACAGTTTCTATATTCACTTTTGTTTTTATTTGTGTTACTATGAGTGTGTTTAGTTTAAAATATGAACTTCCTGTATGAGTCCTAATAAATACTTTTTCTAAACTTTTAATAAACTCACGCCTTCTTCCCATGGGGGTAGGCAGAAACTATAGAGAGCCACTTGCTACGCTCCTTACATATCTTCTCCTTTTGTTTCGTTTTGCGAGTGCTACGCACCTGACCTTTCTGAAGAGCATCACCAATCAGATCACTTTAATTAGGTACTACTTTATTAATCAATTAAAGATCATAATAATTTTTGCTGTTCTAGTATAAGGTCCAAAAACCTTACGAATTTCATTTTTCAACAAATAAAAGTGCGGAGCAGTAATAGCACATTTACACATTAAAACCAACATGTCTTTGGATTATATATCAGTTTTCAAAAGACCAGATACGGACAGCAATAAGGCTTACCCCAAAAAAATGCTTACAGTTCAGAGGACCCCGAAACCATAAAAAAAAACGACCACTTTTGGATGGAGTTCAACGCAAGTATGAAAGTTTCGTGTCAATTGAATAAGTAGCTTTTGAGTGAAAAGTAAGAGAAGAAACTTGGTTTTAACAGCATTAAATAGGGTAATTTAAGCGATAGGTTAACTCCTAAATGGCTATTACGTAGTTGGTAGATAACTAAGGGCCGGTTGTTTCAAACGGTTGGTTAACGTAACATACTTACGTCAAATAATAACGATTACATAATGATGTTTAACGTTCGTTAAATACAAAGCGTTGTTTCACTGCATAAAAACCGATCGTCCAAATTACATAATAAAATAATAAAATGACGTTAAGCAGTGGGTATGACACCTGTTACTGTAATCGTCATTTTTTAAAAAACGTCAAGGGCTTAATTTTGTGAAACAATGGTTTGACGATAGTTAGCGCCATTTATGACGAATACGCGTGCGTCAAGTGGACGTGAAACAACCCGCCCTTTTTTTTTTTTTTTTTTGGTTGGGAAATCATCAAATAACTTCTCCCGCTCTGGGTGGAGCGGGAGGGCGTGTCAGACTTTTACAGACTAAAACCCACCCGTGTTCCTTCAGTTGCCTGTGTGCCAGGGCCACGGTATCCCTTTCGGACAAACCCGCAACCCTGGCAGGCACCGGTCCTAGCGGACCCCATCAGTGCGTGCTGACATCTCTTTGAAAAAAAAAACAACCCGCCCTAAGAAAACAATGGGTCAAAAGGTCAACCAAACTGGTGATTTGCAGCAAAATATTTTGTTGGAAACGCTGGAAAACGACCAAAAACTTACTGGAAAAAGTCTGGAATGCATTTAAGATATAACGGTCCACTAGCACCACTCCTTTATAAAAAATATTTCCTCGTGACTGAGAAGGAATTATGAAAATCGGCTCAATAACGGACCACGGTAAGTGTGTCTAGAAATTCCTAATACCTTTTATAACGTTTCATATTGAGACACGAAGCAACAAAATTCGATCTAAAGAAAAGCGGCCACATTCCTCTATATTCTTTCTTCTTCCTTTATATTCTCTTAAAACACAAACAGCGTTTGGAGGGGGGGACAGGTTTCAGATGCCAGACTCCCACAGAGGATTTATCAGATGTTAATCTTCATATATTTAAGGTGCCTTTGTGGAAGAGAAATAAAATGTTTATTTATTTATTTATGGAGAAGCAGAAAAGAATATGAATAAGTACTGATATGGTAAATAAGAGAGCAGTGTACCATGATGTCCATGATTACCAGCGTCGATGTCGTGTCGTTATCATTACTAAATGGATGGGTGGTTATTCAAGCCCACAAGCTGTTGCATTTGTTGTTGTGGGTATCTAGGTACTGGTAGAGCGAAAAACGCTAGGATAATGAGGTACCAGGGACCTATCAAGACTAAAGAAGCTTTACTTGCTTATTGACCATAACTGTCTGTATTGAACCTTCATAGAGGTTAAATAGATTGAGTGTAAAAAAAAAAGTAATAAGACGCAGATATATGCCAGTGATCTTGAGTGATTAGCTTGCATGTTCTGTACTGAGATCACGCAACGTCCAGTCAGTAATAGGACCGCTGGAGTGCTGTCCCAAATAAGACGCATTATTAATTTATTATACACAAAACAAAAGGAATTTTAATAAAACACGTATACTAAAAGATCAATAATTATCTTTAATCAAAAAGGTGAAGGTTTCAGAAAAATACGCTTGATAGATTTTGCGTGATTCTCAGTTTTTTATCAGCGTTAAGAGACATACGTAACTTTACAAATAAATTTCACTATGTAATATAAACATAATCTAAAATATTAAGTAATTAAGAAAGCCGTCCGTGGGTACCGGACGTAAAGAATAGCACCACCCCATTTCCTCCCTTGGGTGTCGTAAAAGGCGACTAAGGGACAGAGAAACAAGGACAAGATGACAGAGGGACTAGAGAATGGGCAGCAGCGTTCTCTATGCATTTTTAACACTATACTGCGATGACCAACCCGCTTGCCAAGCGTGGCGATTATGGAAAAACCCCCCTTTAGGGAAGGCCTATGTCCAGCAGTGGACGTCTTTCGGCTGAAATGATGATGAATGATGATAAAGAAAATGCTCTAATTTAACTAAATTTTTTCCAAATCATTAATACTACTCGTTTAGACGTGATCTTCAGTATAAAATCATTAAAGTCGGTTATCGTCCCCTTAAGTCGCGCGCTTATCCCGCCGAAAAATTGTTAGGCAGTTTAGTGGATTTAAATAAATTATTCATATGTTTGGTCCAAAATAAATAATCAGTTATTATTTTTCGCTCATCAAAATGGTTGTTTGAAAGTTGATAAGCAAAAGTAAGCTAACAAAGTAGGTACATAATAAGGCGAATCAATCGTTCGTTAGCAGCAACTTCACGGAGCTTTTAGCTTTGCTTTTGTTATTGTTTACCAAGTATGTACAAGAAGCCTTTGCTTGTTTATTATTGAATGAAATTCGGCCCTAGAACTGCTTACAAGAGCAAATTGTATAATTATTATTAATTTCGACATTAACGAACAGTTTTCTACTGAATTTTAGAGAGGGTTTGTGGTTTTATTGCAAAGTTGTGTTGCTCAGTCAATAGAGGAGAGTAAAAATGTGTTATCTCGTGGTAAAAAATAGTATATTTTATATCGAGGGACTAAACGAAGCCATAATATACCAGAGGTGGTTTGACTCCCGAGCGTGCGAGGAAGTCAATGAAACCGAGGGTAGGTATATTAAGTTGGAGTTTAGTCTCGAGGTGCAAACTGTACTTTTCACTTTGAGTGCGAGAAAAATAGTCAATTTAGTACAAAAACATTTAATAAATATATTCCTCCAGTCCATAAAACTTTCGTAAGTTTTTAGGTAAATTTTGCGCGATTTTGGCGGCAAAAGATTATCTATTATGTCTTGCTCGTCTATTTGCTCTTTGCTCGATGTCAAACTCTTCACTGTCACTCGACATTCTTAATAAATTTATTTAAAACCGAACAAATTTACACTCGACAAAAACTCCGAAACTTTCGCGGTCACTTTTTTCTTCTACACCAGTCAGATTAACAATTTAAAACACATGGCGCCACCTTGTTTGCGGAAAAACCATGGAACTAAAACTCTCAACATTTGCACAATGAAGATGGTCCATACTCCACAGATAATAGTATATTTACTGGCTGTTTGAGTTTGTCTATGTCACATGAAGGAAATTAAAAAACGAATTACTTTTCACTCCCTAGAGACTAAAGTGGTCGCTTTAGTCCCACTTCGCAGGGCTATATTGGCGTACTTTTAGAGCATGAGAAGTGAAAAATATATTTTTGAGCTTATATCAAATATATTTTTGTCTAGCCGGTTAAGTTAGGATGCCTAAGTGCCCATTTATATCTAGAGCGTCACACACAAAGCTAAACGTAGGAAGAATGTGGTTGAGCTCTGGACTACACTGACTCTGACAACTGGCTTTGTTCCTCAACAGTAAAGGACCAAAGACCAGGACCAAGTCTCCAAGACCTCTCGACCAATGCCTGAGATGCAGTCAAAATAATTTGTGAAGCCCACATAAACCGAACGTCACAAAGACTACGAAATAACGGAGAGCCTTTTGGACAGTCGAATTCCATCAGAAATAGCCTTCAAAACCAACCAAACTAAACCGAATTCGAAAATATCGAACCGCACACATCACCATTCGACTATTCAACTCGAGCCCGTTTCTCCGAGCCCCATATCGGGATATCCGCCATCCAAATGTACGATCATGTAGAAGTGGGTCAAAAGTATCTCCATTATGGGCAAAGCACAGGCGTTATGTGGTGGTGGGCGGTTGAGGCGTCTGTGAGGCGCAACAGGCGCCCCGCCCCGCCCGCCGCGCGCAACAGGCGCCGGGCCCGACTTACTTGTTGAATCGACCGACCTACTAACGTGCCAAGACACTCGACACACCAAATTCTCGTACATAAGGAAAAAGGAAAAAGTTGGTAAGGTCTGCAAAAGGTAAACGTTGGTAGGGGCAAGCGTACCAGCGTGGTGCCAACGCACTCGGTATATGACATCTGTTATCTAATTACAACATACAAGGACCAATTTTAAACGAAGGGTAAATCTGAAGTTTCTATACCAAAACCAACGACACCAAATTGGTAGCGACATTAAACGTTTTTAACGATATCACTAAAAACGTTATTTCCCATATAGGTACGTATAGTGGTGCAGCCTGTCAGTCTTTATCTTTGACAACCTGGACAACCTCATCACAAACACTCATTTACTTCAGCAGAACATTGGCTTGAACATAGATCGCTCCAACAAACGATCTTAATATCTTTTACCTTAAGAGGATGCCGAGCGCGCAGTGACGCCCTCATCGTTATTTGGTGATTTCTTTTATTTTAGAATGAAAATGCAGAAAATAAGCACGTTAAGTTGTGCTTCACAAGACTATACGTTATTATTATTACAAACAGTAGTTTTACATTGTTAAGTTTTATTGTAATCATCATTAAAATGGAAAATAGTGGCCACTAAGCTCCGTTTTAATGATTACAATAAAATATCCCCAGCTCTCATCGTTTGTTTGGTGATTTATTTTCACTGCGCGCTCGGCATCCTCTTAAGAAATGACTAACTGGTACACAAATTGGTATTTATAGAAAAAAATCAATGTAGGAAGTCAAAAGCGCATACGTTGTCACACTTCAGAAATACAACTAATTGGACGGATTGGACGGAAGTAGCATTTCCTTTCAAAGTATATTTCTATCACCACCTACATGGGTATCACGTAATAATGACGCCTTCTAACAAGGAATGCCATCCCAACACTTCTCAAAAAGATAGTTCTACACCTTTACAAAGCTACGAACGTCAAAGAGCCTCGAACGTGTGCATTTCAAGTGACATTGCAAGAGCTGCTTATATGCTAAGTACCACACCGTGCTATAATAATATGTTTCCTACTCACAGGGTGTTACAGAAATTAAGGACAACATTTGTCGAAATAGTTCTCTCGTGCCCAGTCTTCGAGACATTATCACTATATGAGACACACAATTTACATTTAAGTCTCTTTAAATATTAAACATATTTTAATTAAACTAAACCTATCAATGAGTGTTAATATATAAAAAATTACATTGATCCTCAAATCGCAATCAAATTACTTATTACGTCAAAAATTGGCCCTTCGGTACCATCTAAGTTATGACTATTTTTGTCACATGCTGTACAGGGATTGCTATGTCTGTTTGCACGGTACACTTTGCCGCAAGCACCAAAGTTCCCCTGAGCCTCTACGATGTCGCAACTATTAATTTGTTAGCTCGAAAAGCACCTTGAGTTATTCACGTGTTACGTGGGGCACTAATTTGCCTCAGCATAATAGTGCAGTCTCATGTCAACACCTCTTATGTGCATAATGTATTTCGGTAACATTGAAGACACTTTACACAAGGTGTTACAAAGAACCTTTGAATTTGTAAAGCTGAGGAAAGTCGAATGTAGCTCGCTTGATATCGTGAGTCCTTCTAATGATGGAAAATCCCCAAACGGTTCAATTTCTGTCAAGGAGTTTATACACGAAAAGGAATAATACGTAACAATTTTAATAGTGAGGAACAGCAGAAACATCAAAATGTGTTATCTCAGACCGAGACAACTTAAAAAAAAATACAACATAATAATATACTTTCGCTCCTGTACCATCCTCACTAGAAGAAGGAAAATTGTATTTTTCTTGTGATTTTAGGTTTAGGCACATAAAATTAAGCACTTACCAACTAACGCCAAAATTACTGTGAGGAGCGGTGCAGCCGGGAAAGATACCGTCACGTTGAACTCTAGCATCTGCAGTAAGTCCACTAAAACAAAATTATTTACCATTATTAAACAACATTGCTGCATTTATTATCTGTAATTTTTATCGTGTACATAATAAAGAGTTCTATTTGCAAACCAATTTTTCTGAAACACAGGATTACCTAGTTCAAGCACGTAAGTCTTAGGAATATAATTTACATATAAGCAAAACTGTACTCATTTTTATTTATACCTTGTTAATTTTTTTTTTTTTTTTTAATAATAGTTTTAAAATTCTGAAAGGAATGACAATGATCTAGAAAATATTGATCACATCGCATCGCCAGCGAGACATGTTTTTAGTTAACGGTGAGATATTTTCGGAACTATTTTATTATGTTATCGAACCTGACAAAATAAGTCTAAAACACGTGTATGAAAAAAAAAACAACGTCCTCGTCGTTGTCAATATGATTTACGTCGTAAGTCTAAGGCTGAGGCTACAGTATGCAGCGATTTGCGATGCGACTGGAAGAGCGAAACCAGATAAACATGGTATGGCTACATTATAAGCAAAAATCCGGCGTATATTCGGCGATGACACAAGCTACACAAAGAATTAGCAAGAGCAATTCATGCGGCTACACTATAAAAAGGATAGTGTAGCCGCATGAATCGCTACGCATAATGTAGCTACACGCATATTTAGTAGCACTATTGAACTAGTCGTGCAAATGAGAAATTTTCTAAAAAATTCGCTTCAGTTTCGCTGATATATTGATGTAGCCGATGCCGTGATTACCGTAATGTTGTTCCCATCGCATAAAGAAATCAAAATAGCTATTAATATTTGATGTACGGTGTAGCCATATACGTGAGCATTCATTTATTTGTTTTAATCGCTCACGTGTCGCAGGTCGCGTCGCGGCTTAATGTAGCCTCAGCCTAAGTTTTACATTTATACTGAACTTCTGCAACACCAAGGAGAAGGTCCCATGGTGTATCAGCTGGTTGATATTTTTTCGGAATTTTAATTAATTTTAAGAAAGATAATTCTTTGATTATAATGAACAGGATATTATTATTTCAGCACAATATTTTATGAAAATAGCTGCTCACATGAAGTTCTGAGAAGTCAACTATTCGCATTTTCCATTTCAAAACTATGAATCGCACTATGAACAGTTCGCGGAATACTTCAACAGTTGATTATATTCCGTCCACTAGAGAATGCTTTTTTGACATATGTCAGTTTCATACAAACGAATATGGTTTTACAAATGTAAACTTTATTAGTTCCAAATCTTGTACAACTGACAGGTGTGAAAAAAGCATTCTCTTAGTGGACAGAATATACAAAGGAAAGATGTTAAATACACTGAGGTATTTTTTTTCTCCGAGCATTTTCCATTTCGAAACTATGAATCGCACTATGAACAGTTCGCGGAATACTTCAACAGTTGATTATATTCCGTCCACAGAGAATGCTTTTTTGACACATGTCAGTTTCATACAAACGAATATGGTTTTACAAATGTAAACTTTATTAGTTCCAAATCTTGTACAACTGACAGGTGTCAAAAAAGCATTCTCTTGGTGGACAGAATATACAAAGGAAATATGTTAAAGATGTTAAATACACTGAAGGTATTTTGTTTCTCCGGGCATTTTCCAATACCTAAATTCTCTGAACTGTCGCATAATGCTAATATCATGGCTTTACTCAAATGCAGTACGCTGCGTCACATAGGCTTCTCTATAACAAAGAAAGTACTGCTACAGCTGGCATGTCTTGCCAAATGCCTTAGCATAATCAGCCTATTTTTCTTTCTTTCTTTCTTATAATATTCCCACTGCTGGAAAACAGGCCTCCTCGCTTCAAGAGGGAGTGGGGTCTAATCTACCAGGCGGGCCCAGCGCGGGTTGGTTGATGTCACATGTCTTTTCGGTTTCCTAACGATATTTTCCTTTACCGTTTTGAGACCAAATGCCTTGTGACTTGATAACTATCAACAGACCGGATATTTTTAGTTACGTATCCTTATTATAATCCAAATAGCTCTCTGAGGATGCGGTTTAGTACCTTCCTGTATCGATATTTCATAAAATAACAACTACTATTATATATTTTACAGTAAAATTATGAATAAGTGTTATAGTGCACATTTAAAACAAGCATAAGAGAGCGCGGCGTGCCATAAGCCGCGCTTAGCGCCCCCTGGAGGCGTGCGCGCACGGCGGCATCGCACGTTAACGCGATCAAACGGCTGGTATATGAATTTTTCATGTGCCACGAGAAGTAATGGTGTCGCCCGAGACGTCGGATCATTCTTTACGAGCCGACAACGGAAACCTTTAAAAATATACGATTTATCTATTGCTGTATCGTATATGTTGCGCCACCGCACACCAGACAGTGCACTCAGACTTTCGAAAATCAGATCCAAAGTTAGCAGATTTTTTTAAAGTGCGCTAAATAGATTAACCGCTTCCGAAAACTGCCGGAAAAATCCACCTAAATAGGGTTGAGTTCAAAGTGACTCACCATGTCACGGTTTAGGGAGAGTAGATCCGTAATAAGATAAAGGTTTTATCGTCTTTTCGTTAGCATAGTTCTCGTGTGCTCTCAGTTTGTCTGAGCTTTGTGGACGGTTGTTTGCTTAAGGTGGGATAATCCCGGTACAGTTTCCGTATCGAATACATACGCCTTTGTCCCCTCTGTCACATCTTTTGATGTTGTCTAGTAGAATAAAGGGTTTGATATGACGAATCTAAGGAGATATTCTGTGAAAGGTCGTTCTGAGTATATCTTAAGCCCAATAAAGGTTCCTTATTATAAAAAGATTATCATGTCGGATGTTCCAATTATTAAATCTAATCTGCGTTTTAAGGCTGGCTACACAAGTAGCTATCAACAGAAACATTATAAGATACGACTAACTTATCCTTCATAAAGTAATCAGGTGTTAAAACTCGTTACACAGAAGACACTTTTTGATATTCTCAATAAAAAAATTGTAAATTGCAACGTCATCGTTCATCATTCATCATGTGAAATTAATTTCGCCGTCGCTTCCTCCGTTCCCGTTTCGTTGCGTACTTTCTACGATTTACTGCGCGGATTCACATTACCGTAAAGTATTGGTAGCAAGGAGGACGACGATATTAAATATTGTGCAATATGCGATCCTGGAGTTATATTTCAAATTCCATTTAGGAGATAAATTTTGATATTTTAAAATGAAACGTTTTCTAATACTGGTAATTAATTTGAGTATATTCTGCGAACGAGTAGACTAGTAGAGCAATCTCTCTTGACGCGGCGGAATGGTGGAGGTCGGGCGGAGATACTTGACGCTCGGAACAATGGAGCGAGCAGGTAATTGGCATTAAACCGTGCTTGAAACGGTTGTTAGTGCAAGCCGGAGCGGCGAAAGGGCGGCGCCTCTCCAATACCGCTTGCCCTAATTAGGTAGAAATACGAGAAATAAGAAGAAAAATGATATTGTCCCAGAGCTGTCGTTAACAAGAAGCGCCTTACTTTTCGGTACTAGTACCTATCTAAGCCCTAGTACTTATAATGCTTATGTACCTACTATCAGTTTTTGTTTTTAACAAAAAACCTGCATACATCTACAACTCTTCAAAACTAGACGTTACATCAAAACAAAATTATAAACATAACATCACGCCTTGTTTCCCCGAAGGGTTGGGCAGAGGTCTACATAAAGTATACCCACATTTCGCCGGTTATTTTTAAGTCCCATGTAATATTGGGCAAGTCTATTGCTATATCAACCGCGCAACAAACCAGACTCCGGGCTGCTACTGTCTATTGTCTAATCTATTGTAATAATAATAATACATTGACAGCCGGTCACCTGCGCCCGCGTCTCATCGCTTGTCATAGACAATAGATAGCATAAACAAGTGATGTTGGAACGTCGCGTCGGGTGTTGGTCGATCGTGATATTAACGTACCTAGTTACGGATGTTATTTGTTTATTGTTTCTCTAAATTATATTTTATTGTTTTAATTTTTCAATCCCCTAGTGGGACATATAGATTTCCGCAGGTGTGTCCGTGGCATTACTGCGGGCCCTGTCAGATACCAGCGCTGCGGTATTTATTTTTTAAATATCGCAGCATTATGCTAAACAGGAGACTTTTTGGTCTCGCACAGGTCTTTTTCTATTATGTTTTTTGTTGGTGTTTACAATGTAAATTTTGTTGGTTTTAAATGCTCCTTTTTGACTGTTTTTATTTATTGTGCGTGTACCAATTTTTATTTCTTTCTGTTTTTACTGAGAAATTCCAGATAGAAAACCCAATAACACTTTGCCTAACCTGAGAATCCAACCCAGGTAAAATAAAGTTAGCCGAACGGTGAAGGCGACATGAAATTCAAACAAAAACAAAATGAATTTCTGCAAAGCATGGACCGGGCGGAGAAAATAAGTCAGATTTTATTGACGTCGGCACATCATTATTATCTGCTTATTTTCCTTTTCGCCCCGATACCTCCTAATACCTTATTGCTATGGAAAATTACGTTCTATTTGAGAGCTAAATAATTGGCCAAATTACATCTCAAATCGGCTTAAGAAGGAAAAATTCGCAAATTAGATACTTAAAGGATTTTCAAACCTACGCTACAACTTTGGTGTCGAGAAATTTATTTTTTGGGTTCCTTATGGAACAAGTTAAAATATTAGAAGTAGCGCTTTACTCATAAAATAAATTATTTGTGACAATAGGTGCTAGAAACATAGATCATAGGAAAGGCTTATTGTACACCGTAAGAAAACTAGCATTAAACATAAGTTGTATCATTATTTTCTATTTCTATGCCATGTAAGGTTTTCCCACGAAAATATGAAAATAGACCAAATCTAAAGAATAGAAATAGTACAGAATCTCTCAGTGAACTTCAAACGTAACAATACCCACACACTTACATAAATCTTAACTTTTTTTTTTTATAGAAATCGGTAGCCGTCAATATCTTATTTTCAATGAAACATTTCCAATCTGTTTTCAAAGAATTTCTATTTCTGCGATAAGTAGTCTGGTGCTTCGCAGTATATTTTACTTTCACAATTTACTAGTAATAACGTTATAATGATACTCGATGAAGAAGTACTAGACCTACTAAAGACTCTCAATCAAAGCTTATAGAAACAAGAGGTTGTTCACGTATAGGCTAATTTATGTAACAACTAGCTGCTGCGCGCGGCACCGCCCGCGTTGCTTTATCTAAAATAACATCAGCTATCTGCCAGTGAAAGTCTCGTCAAGATCGGTCCAGCCGTTTCGGAGATTATCCGAAACAAACAGACAGACAGATAGACAGACAATTAAAAAAAATGTTTTTCACCTCAGCAGCTCAAACAAGCAGGTTTTGCTGTTTAAAGACAGTGAGCAAAATTAGATTTTGCTGCGAGCGTGAGACAAAGTAACTTTTAATTTTTTGTTTTAATGCCGAGAACAGTACTGGGTCTACTCACAAAATTCCAAAAATTTGAACTTCACTTTGTTCTGTCATGTTCACTTCGATACGAAAAAAGCGAGAGATGAAACAAGTCGATTCGAATCGATTTACAAATTCGACTCCCGTAAAATTGCAAATCACCTGTTAAGGTTTTAAATGTATTTTTTTTATTTTTTATAATCAAATAAAGAAAATGTTGAAGAAAAAAATACGAAGTTTATCATGTATCGACATAATTATTTATAGTTTTAACAATCTTTTATATTGTGACAAAATACCGCGGGTGCATTTTCTGAACGCATCTTTAAAAAATAGCGGGATTCACATTTTTATTGTTTTTCTTCTGTTACGCTAGCTACAAAGTTCGATACACGTTGGATATTATAAGAATAATAATTAATAAACATATTTATTAATTATTATTTAAATTATTAAAAAAAATATAATTTTATAATAAAATTACAACAATTTTTTTTTTATTATTTAAATTTATATTATATATAAGTGAGTTCAGTGACGAAGTCTGATATGATATTTTTAAGCAATGGAGACTCACAAAGGGTGCAAATAGTTTTTCGGAGACTGTGCTGTTATCGTACTTCATAGAATTATCACATACGATGCAACCATCTACAACTTGGAGTATTTACTCAATTTTGAAAGCCATAATAAAGACAAAAGATGACGTGTATATTGAATCCTATCCCAAACTTATTGCATTTTTGAAAAGCATGTCAGTAGTACAAATCCAAAAAGTTCAAAAGTAAATCTTTTTACTTTTTTCATATTGTTTGTTTTAAAAATATACATGTGGTTGAATTTTTTTCCATGTTGTATTTTTTTCCTCTAGGTAGGTAATATATAATGTTCTCGCTGCTGCGGTGAAAAGTTGTATGTGTTACACGAGACCAAAGTTATTTGCATCTCGTGTCTTTGAATCCCTTGCTGCGCTCAGGATTCTAACATAGAATCACTCGTTACGCTCGTGATTCAATTATAGAATCCTTCGCTTACTCTAGATTCAAAATCAACACTCGCAGCAAAAACCAACTTTGCTCTCTTGTTGCACAAATAACTATTTTGTTATAAGCACCGTATATAGGTACTTACATATTATGCATTTAGTAAAAAGCTGTTATATGACATTAAAAACAGACACTTCAATTTTATTTATTTATTTATACATATAAGTGTATAGATTTATCTAGCATTGAACCTACTTGTACCTATTAATCTTGTAAGCAAAATACAATATGTGCGTATTTCCTGGTGTAGGATTCATAAAGCATTATTGTGTAGCCTTGATAAATGACTACCACTAACTTCGATAACTATGATTAGATTTAATTTGTTTACTAATATGTGGCTAGTTTGGGAACTGTACACATTATGTAACCCAAACCTATACTTCATTCATCTCGAAAGAACAAATACTCTAAAGTTGAGAAAAAATGCGTCCTGAGTTTTAAATAAAAAATAAAACAGATTATCTGCAAGGCTTTTGTGTTAAACTCGAGCCTTATTTTTTCCGTAAGTTTCCAAGAATTAATTTGTTTACTAATTTGTGTCTACTTAGAGAACTATATACATTATGGTGTACATAATGTATATAGTTCCCTAACTATACCCAAAGTCTCAAATTCAGATAATTTATGTAAACAAAGGGGATAACATAGCAAAAAAAAAAATTCACATAAAATTGCGAAAAAAGAGGTTCCATTTTCTTTTACGTACTGATTTTAAGAAATTATAATTAAAAAATAATCATACCGTAATTATTTTTATAAATTTTCGGTTTTAAACAAAGTTTAAGTTAAAAGGAGATTTTCTGGTATAAAATATTTTATGATACTGGTAACAATGCAGGAGATGCAAACATTTTAAAATTTTGGACATCTTCAACAACACTAATATTACAACTCTCATACATAGATTCATATTGTAGGTAGCATATCTAGCCACATTTTGGATGAAAGCGGCTGTAAACTGTTTCGATTGTAAATCGATTTTGGGAAGCCTCCGTCTAGAACTGGGCTTAAAAGAGCTGATTATAACGATCATATACCGTGTCTCCGATACACTACACAAAACATTGTTTGGCAACGGTATTTTGTTTGCATAGTTCTTATAATTAATTTATTTTAATTTTATCGATGATTATTTATGAAAACATTTAATGATAAAATGTTTTGCACCACTGTCCTGTCATTTTGACAGTGACATTTCTTGACATTACTTTGTTTACATAAATTATCTGAATTAGAGACTTTGGGGTTAGCGCATAGAGCAGCTATGCCGCATTCAACTCGAATGACCTGTTTGGTCATTCGAGTTGAATGCAGCATAGCTTTAACTTTTATTAACATTAAAATTGAAAAAAAAAAATGCGCCCTGAGTTTTAAATAAAAGTAAAAGAGTTTTTCTGCGAGGCTTTTCTGTTAAATTCAAACCTTATTTATTCCTTGAGGTTCCAAGAATAAATGCACGATGAATAAGGTATCAACTTCCGAGTAATCAGAAACCCTAGTTGAGATACTAGAAATTGAATATGCACTTTTTCCCGCTTTTTAGGGTTCCGTAATCAACAAGGATTGATCCTTGTTGATTACGGAACCCTAAAAAGCGGTAAAAAGTGCATATTCGATCGTGATTGAATCAGAAATGAAGAGAACCGAACCAAGAAGGTAGCCGACATAGCTCGAAGAATCGCCAAACTGCAGTGGCAATAGACAGGGCACATTGCTCGCAGAACAGATGGCCGTTGGGGCCAAAAGAGTGGCGACCGCTTACCGGAAGACGTAGCGTTGGAAAGCCTCCCCCACAAGGTGGACCGATGACCTTGTGCAGGCCGCAGGAATCCGCTGGATGCGGGAAGCACCGAACCGGTCGAAGTGGCAGTTCTTAGGGGAGGCCTATGTCCAGCATTGGACGTCTTTCGGCTGAAATGATGATGATAACCTACCTGTGGCAATGAATTACAGCACGTATAATGTACTAATTGTGCTACAGACATTAGAGTAACGATTTTTTTTTTTACGGTACCTCCCCTTCCCGTAAAGTGGGGATGATTTTTTTTTTCTCGTCTATCCCATGGCACACCATGGATATCGTTGGATAGGCCGTTCAAAAATATTGCGGGTCTGCGTAAACCATTTTTCGATTCAGGGATCCGATTGCTTTAAAGTGCAATTTTTTGTTAGAGTCAAGTGTCCTGCCAGCTAAACGGTTGATTTTGGATATGTGAAAATAATCAGTAGTATATATAACGAAATTAAAATGAAAATTATGTCAGAAAACTAGACTTTAAAGAAAACGAGTAATAGTCAACCAACTTACATTTGCAGTTGGAGAATTGACCGTCACGTATAACATATATTTCAACAACAGGTTGGTTTTTGGAATAAATTCGTTCCAACTACAGAACCCTTCATTGTATGTGGTCTGACACGCACTTGGCCGGTTTTTTATTATTAAAACTCTTGACTGAAGTTACATGCAACGGCTTCTTGGTGACAAACTAAGCTAGTCATTAGACTACATTTTTACTTTGCGCATAAAATGCACAATCTTTACGTAATTATTACCAATAAATGTATGCAAGGAAATATACATTTCTGCACATCGGTAGAGATTGCGTCTCGGAGGCAGCAATAGTAAGTTTATCGCCAAAGGAGCAAGTGAAGCAATTTGCTGTGTGAAGCGGAACAAGCAGAGCGGGAGAAGCCGTGCAAACGAGCACGTCTCGAAAACACCAATTGGAAATTACCGGTTGCACTCTGTAAAGTTTCGTATAAATTCTACATTTACATAGGTGTTCCTAATTATAAGTTGGCATATTAAATTGGATGTATTTCTGCCGAATGCCCTCCGTTTAGTACACGGTTTTTGGAAGCCTGATCAAGAAATCAGATGAAAAATCAAACAAAAACAAGTCTCAACATTACGCCTGTATTCCACGAAGTGTAAGACAGACGCGTACTACCACAGATACAGTGGGCCAGCACATCAAGCTACACAAAACTGTCAAACTTCTTCAAACGATTTTAAACTTTAAAATGTTGGTGATTACGTTCAAAATCGAACGAGAAAATCTGACAGTTTGTGGTAACTTGATGTGCTGGCCACCGTACACCCACATTTCACTTGTTATGTTTAAGTCCCAACTAATAAAAATAAATAATAAAAAACTTTATTCAGTTCAGAAAACAAAAAAAACACTGTACAATATTTAAAAAACAAACATCCTGAAAATATTATTACACTGGATGCGCAGGGCATCCAGCGATCTTAATAATAACGCAGTCACATAGAAATGTTATCAAACCGTATTCGTAGTACCTATTAAATGAAAGAGAGGAATTACATATTAAAATGTGCTTTGTTTTCCCACAATCACAAATTGACCTCAATCTCTTGCAAAGTACTCTTTCGGAACCCTACACGGCTGCTTCATTCAGTCTCATTTCCATTTAATTATTAAAACCCGCTCGTGGTTACGTACCCCACTATATTTTCATTGCGAACAAACCATTTTTGTTCATTAAAATCAGACTAAACAACGTTTGTTGTATAATCCTAAAATACGGTTGTTTTTCCTACCATCCATTAGCGGCGGGAAAGCTAAAGAAAATGTTTAAGCTTTCGAGAATTACAAACATCTAAAATACCTGAAAATGGTGAATAAACAATAGCAAATCTTGATAAAAAATATCCTGGGGCTTTTTTTATAGAACACTTAATTATCTCGTCGGATCGTCGACTTAATTCCGATATTTAATTATGCAAATGATCAACCCTTTTCCGGGACTGTCTGATCCCTCAGTATTAATTGAGGTGAGTCAATCAGATTGCAAGAAGCAGGAAACCATGCTGGCTTATATAATTTTTAGATAGAAGCTATAATATTTTTTTTTATTTATATGTACTTATAGATACGAAACACAATTCAATAGATTACTATGCATATCATATGTAATTGTGGCGGCATCTAAAACGCCACATGCGAACTACGCATCAAAGATCTGACGTCACACAAATTCTGCATCGCGCAATCAGAGATTACCGCGCGACTAGCTTAAATACAACACACCCCGACATCAACCGTCGGGCAGTTGCCCACAAGACACGACAACCGTCTGGTCGGAGGATCCTCCCTTTTCAATAGAGGATGAGTGAACTTTACACCCTGTTCCTCAAACCTCTATACAGGAAAAGTTTTTAATCAGTGCTCAAATTTTGACAAATTAAACTTAAACGTGTTTTATTATACACCTATTTCTTATTTTGATATGTCTTAGTACAAAAAAATCAAGTTATCGTTAACGAAAGATGTTTATTTTGAAACTGGTATAATGGTTACTCGTCGCGCAACACGCCGGCGGTGCGGTCAGTGAAGCGGAACGCAGTAGTAGATACGTATCAGTTGTGCGCTCGCCCATTGATATTATTACGAATAGATTGAATCCATATTTTGCTGATTTCAAGAGGACCAAAAAAAAAAAAAGTATTGAACAAATAATGGAAATGTGTTCTATTACTGATACTGAATCACCAAAAAAAAATTGCGCACTGGTTAAAATCTTATCCCGTATAATTGTCCCTTCTGCTCTTTATAAGATCGTGATGCCAATTTTCTCGACCTGATTTTAGACAAACTTATACATTTCTTGTCATCATCTGCCTAGCCTTTTCCCAACTATGTTGGGGTCGGCTTCGAGTCTAACCAAGTGCAGCTGAATACCAGTATTGAATTACATGAAGCGACTGCCTATCTGACCTCAACAACCCAGTTACTGGGTATTACGATACCCCTTAGTAAGACTGGTTGTCAGACTTTCTGGCTCCTGACGACCCGTAACAACTGTCAATGATCTACAAACGTCAGCCGGGACCAACGGCTTAACGTGCTTTCCGAGGCACGGAGGGGTCTTGGTATGTAAATATGGTCACCCATTCTCGGATTAACCGCGACAAGCATAGCTTAACCTGATCGATCGGCCCATACGGCTGTTATTAACTACTTAGCCAGAAGCCCCTCAAACTTCTAAATTCCTTGTACAATAAAAAAATTGCATCGCCTAAATCAGCATCAAAAAAGTAACTTTATATTTAAAACAACATATTTCATGGCTTAAAACAGCCAACACAATCGCAATCCCAATAATGACCAACTTCATTAAACGTATACCGTCAACAATTAAATTAGGTGCGGCAAACAGCGGCCAGCCCAACGCATACCGCGTGGTGCGGTTCTTTTGTACGTCCGAAATATCGACATGGAATGTCGCGTCAATAGGTACAAATTATAATAATAATACTGGTCTAGTGAAGCGAGTACCGCATGGTATTAGTGTCAATTTAATAGCAATCCTTTTTAGAGTCTATCATAGTGATGTATGGTAAACAGTTGCGTGCTGTTAGACCGCAACGATTATAATGGATGATCTGATTTGTTAACTGGTCAAGCGTTTTAAGGTATTAGTGGGAAAATATCAAATAACTTCTCCCGCTGTGGGCGAAGCGGAAGGGCGTGTCAGACTTTTACTGACTAAAACCCACCCGTGTTCCTACAGTTGCCTGTGTGCCAGGGTCGCGGTATCCCTTTTGGATAAACCGCAACGCTGGCAGGCACCGGTCCTGGCGGAACTCGTCAGTGCTGACATCTCTTAGAGGCGCGCGTGGAACACAACGCGCCGTCGACCCGGGCCTGGTCCTTACCGAACGGCGAGCTGCCCATAGCCACGCCCTGGGCGGCGGGAATCGGCTCGCCGTCCACAAGCCCGCGCCTACGGTGGCCGGGAATAGGCTACCGTAGGCGCGGGCTTGCGGACGGCGAGCCGATTCCCGCCGCCCAGGGCGTCTCCTGCGGCGACTAGGTGCGTGAGGGCGCACAGAATGGCGCTCCCTCACGCCGCGAGCATTACTGCTTCGCAGAAGGAGGTGACTGGCTCCCATGAAAGTGCATGGGAGGCTCCGGAGACCATGGCCTGGACCAGGGCTGGACGAGAGAGATCGCCGCCGCCAATTGAGGACACGGCGGTGCTCTGCCCAAGCCGGGCAGACCTCTACCGTATGCTCCACCGTGTCCTCCGAGCGATCCACACAATGATAACAACCGGGCGTTTCCTCCCGCCTTATCCCGAACAGAAACCTCCCGAAACAACCGTGTCCGGTGCGGACCTGTGTCAGGCGGAAGGTGAGGACGCCGTGGCGCCTCTCTAGCCACTCCTCAAAGAGGGGACTTATCGCCACAACTGTGGCGTGCCCTTCTGGACCCCTTCTGCTTTTACATTTTTCGTCGGTAATTTAAAATATCCGTCAGAAAATATCCGTCCGAAAATATCCGTATTCTTTTGTAGGTAAAAGCTGTTTTTTTTTTTAATAGCCGACGAAAAATTTCAACGCAGGGAGTTTCTGAATCATGTACTGCATCCATGGTAACCGGTTTCGCGTCGATGTCCCTTCTGTCCTGTGTACAGTTTTATTTTACAGTAAATTTAGCATACTATAACACTAAGGTCTTAAACCAGTGCGTCCTGCTTGTTGACATACGGAGCGGAAACGTGGACACTGACAGCCGGGCTGGTCAACAAATTTAAGGTCGCTCAGCGCGTTATGGAGCGGGCCATGCTCGGAGTTTCCTTGAAGGATAAAATCAGGAATGAAATTATCCGGAGTTACCGACATAGCTTGAAGAGTAATCAAGCTGAAGTGGCAGTGGGCTGGCCATGTTTGTCGAAGGATCGATGGTCAGTGGAGCTGACGAGTTCTGGAGTGGAGACCGTGCGTCGGTAAGCGTAGTTTGGGACGCCCCTCAGCTAGATGGACCGTCGACCTCCAAAAGGTTGCTGGGACAGACTGAATGCGGAAGGCGGAGGAAGTTTCTGGCACAGCCTGGGAGAGGCCTATTTATAGAGGATTGCGATAGTCTGAGTTGATTGATAACATACTATTAGCTTAATTGGGGTATCCTGTCTTTTCGCCGAATTTTTTTTGGTAGATTATCACTTGCCAACCAACGTTTCGCCGATGTTTCACTTTGACAACTAACGATAAGCAAATTTTTGTATGATAACGTTTCATTTGGTAGAATTATTGTTAAGCTGATTATTACAATGACACAAAACGTTTGGGACATTTATCATTTGTCAAACATTTCACTAGGTCACACAACTACTCGTATTAGACGAATGACGTTTTGTCAGTGTAATTTTTACATAAATTTTTTATTTAAGAATCTCAAAAATAACGTTAAACCTTTAAATTGGCAGCAACGCAGAGCCATATTACGATAGGTTAGGTTAGGTTAAAGTATGACAAACAACGTACGAGCCGAGCGAGCGAAACGAGCGTGCCGCGGCAGCGGCCGGCGATGTGCCAGAAGCAAATCGCTTTTGTAAAAGGAACAAACTAGAACATTCTGCTACTTGAAAGTTGGCATTTAAAAAAGTGTCATTATGAAAAGCAGACCAAACGTACAGTTGGTAACTGTGAGGTTAGGAAATAAAACAAAATTATATGATAAGTTGGCAAATGATTATTCGGCTAAATAAAATTCTGCGAAACGTTAGTTGGCAAGTGAAAATCTGGCAAACAATTTTCGGCGAAAAGGCAGAGAACCCTTAATTGGATATAGTATGTCTCCTTAAAGATGAGAGACAGCTTCTATCCGACAAATAGGCTGGGAAGCACCCGTACCCTTATTGGTTAACACGCTTTATCACAATCCGAGAGTTTTTAAGAATATTCCTAATCCATTACTGCATAGGTTTGAATAATTCGTTTGCTCACATCGTATATAACGCAATGAAACGTCAAAATGAAAAGCATTGCGATCTATTGTAATTTTATGTATGATACGCAATTACCCCGCAAGTCAGTATGAGGGGAGTGTTTGCAGCATTTGTAACGTGAAACAAGAAAATCGTCCGTGCGTTACATACAAGTAAACGTAGCCCACACAACAAACTCGGAAAAATACTGCAATAACTATTTCTATAACTTACATCTTCGACTTTCGTTTATTTACCGTTTAGTCGTGTATCTTGCACTCGAAAAGCTTTAAGGGTAAGTAATTAAATGAAACAAACGAGATGTATTGTTGAACAGTTCCAATCTATCGAATGAAACAAACGACAAATGTATGAATAAATAAAACTGAAATGCTTTTCGTTGGTAAGCACATCACTTGAGAACGGCTGGACCGGTTCGGCTATTTTTTGGTTTTAAAACGTTGGTAATAGTCCAAATTAGGTTTTTATAAATTGGAAAAGATTCCGGAAAATTTTCTAATTCGGGAAACACTGAACGTCCTTTTTTCTATGGAATTTTTGTATGAGTTATTGTTTAGACAGGACAAAGTCTGTCGGGTATGTAGCTATGAAATAAAGATATGTTGAAAATGAAATCAATACAAAACAACGCAGAATGACAACCATACAAAAAGGGTGTTTTGATACGGAAACACTAATGAGAATCTGTAATATTAATAACTTACGCATTCCCATTTCAGTTTTTATTAGAATTATTTCTAGGTATTTTCAGTCGCATTACGTCAAAAAAAAATAAAAATCCTCAAAAGAGATTTATCGGGTCCTAGCAATATCACTGAAAGTAATATCTTATGTCCGTACTTTAGAATTGCAATAAAACAATTCGATATCAGAGGATTATATCCAAGATAAGAATGCTTGGAAACATGCTGGTCCTGCTCCATAGGACAACGTAGAGTCTAGATAAAATCAAACAGGTTGCTAATTTAATTGTATAATGTATTATTTTTATGACAATAATTTTACATTCCTTGATAAGTTTAATTCGCACACTGACTTATTATTTGTTAAAATTTTAGTTAAATCGTCTACTTTAGCAATATTTTTAAATTTGTGAGCAACATGTATCTAACACATAATTACACAATAACATTAATTTATCCGTCATTGCTTCATTTGAATTGGTTTTACCTGTTGTGGTATAGTAATTTTATTCTAGGTACATCGTTTTCACATAATGATATAATTGATGTATACAAAGTATTGTAAAGAAAGAAATAAACATTGTTTATTCTGCACAAACAAAACGCACTTAACAAAAAATAAAATTTTGAAAATACACAAATTCAAGTAGCCAAAAGCCTCTTATTCAAGCAATAAAAGTTTGACAATTTAGTCCATTGCTTGACGTCTCAGGACCAGGAACCAAAGACAATTTAAATTGTTACACTGTGTTGCGTCACTGGCAAAAATGTCAACAAACAAATGATCAAAACAAAAACAAAATGCCGATTACAGAGTGGAAAATAACTACTTTTGTAACTAAAAACCAACAATAACAAGAACAATTTAGCCGTGCGTCGCATCTGTGCAAGAACAGGTCATTGCTCAGCAAAATGCTGTGACTTCGGACGAATCTACCATCAAAGCGCTGATTTTCAGCAACTAAGTCAAAGTCAAAGCATTTATTTCAAATAGGCACATAAATGACACTTTTGAACGTCAAATTTACACGGAAATAAAATTGATTCTAGTTGCCCCTTTCAAAAGGTAGTTGCGCATGGAGAAGAATGGGCAAGAAACTCCACCGTTACTAACTACCTTTGGGAATGAAGTAATGACGTGAATGTGTGATATAATAAATCGAGTAAGTAAAATATTCCACAGAAATAAGTGTGATTCTAGCTGAACAGAGCATGTAAATACAAACAAAAATAAAATATATAGATTAATACATGTTTTTAAATTTATTTATATATTTATACGTAACTTTAAAACACAATTAAAAAGAGTGTATGGAGTTTCTTGCCCATTATTCTCCATACGGTTTCGTTTGTAACAATTGAAACCGAAAATTCATATCGGTATATTGATTTAATTGAACACAAAATAAGCGGATCCAACGCACAAGCAGAGATCCGATGGTAACCGAATATGCCTAGGTAGGCATGATGTTATTGAATGCATCGAAATAGGGATGGTACCTGGCCGGAATTTGCGACCCATCGATAGTACTGTCCTACCCTTTGACAGATTTCAACTGTTACACCACACATTTATTACATTCAAATCAAATTATTTGAATTGAATATTTATATGTGTTAATGAGTAATATGAGACAGATATATTTAACACTACATAATATAATGTAGACGTGTTCTCTTAAGGGGGATGCGCTGTGGTAACCCGCGAAAACATATGAATTTACATAATTTTAACCTTATAAATCATCAATACATCTTTCTAAATTAGATTTCGTGCTTATTCTTTAGATTTCGTTCGTTCGACGAATCTGCACGAAATCTAACTTAGAGAGATGTATTAATGATTTTTATGGTTAAAATTATGTAAATATATATGTTTTATTGTCGCGTATAATATTTTGATCAAGATACAACCAGACACGGACCTGCAAATTGCAAAAACCCAAAAAAATAATTATTTCGCGGGCTACCACAGCGCATCCACCTTAATAGTTACTAACTTTTTTTATTTTGCTGTAGAAAATATTTACAAAGATTCAATACTCAATGACCAAATGTATTCACAAAACCAAACATACAATAAAATAAAATAAACTATTGTTTTTTTTACAACCAAGAATATTTTAAATGTATTCGAATACGGTAACCCCGTAGAAGGGGTTCCAACACTGGATAGAATACGTTTGTGACGTTGCACAGGCTGTAATCCTCTAAGCGTCCAAGCGGCCATGTGTGGCGGATCGTACACAACAGATCTGCGACCTAAAAATATATTTTTATTCATCCGATAATCTGCTTGAAGAGTGGTCCACACAGTTTGTGTTCTGTGTTAAAACCTTCTTTGTTGCAACTTAAACTCTCTTGTATTCTTTAAGACCAGTGTGCTGTGGCAAATGTATTGTGACAATTCTTTAAACCTATCGTGAGGAGGTTTTTGTGTGACTGTACGTTCGTTTTCCATGTGTTTTGCAGGTTGTTCTGGCACATAAACGCTTGGTCCACATTTTTATTATTTTGGTGTACCTATCAGATCACCGTCGCACCGTGGCACCGCGTTGTATAATTATAGCTATACTTGAAGTCTCAAATTCAGATAATTTATGTAAACAAAGGGGATAACATAACAAAAAAATATCTTCGTAATGGTCATTCACATAAAATTGCGAAAAAAGAGGTTCTATTTTCTTTTAAGTACTGATTTTAAGAGATAATAATTAAAAAGTAATCATACCGTCATAATTTTTATAAATTTTCGGTTTTAAACAAAGTTATTAATAAAAAGAGATTTTCAGGTATAAAATATTTTATGATACTGGTAACATTGCAGGAGATCCAAACATTTTCAAATTTTTAACATCTTCAACAACACTAACATTACAACTCTCATAAGTTGATTCATATTGTAAGTAGCATATCTAGCCACATTTTGGATGAAAACGGCTGTAAACTGTTTCGATTGGAAATCGATTTTGGGACGCCTACGTCTAGCACTGGGCTTAAAAGGGCTGATTATGACTATCATATACCGTGTCTCCGACACACTACAAAAAACATTGTTTGGCAACGGTATTTTGTTTGCATAGTTCTTATATTAATTCACTTTAATTTCATAGATGATTATTTACAAAAAATAATAATGATAAAATGTTTTGCACCAGTACCCTGTCATTTTGACAGTGACATTTCTTGACATTACTTTGTTTACATAAATTATCTGAATTAGAGACTTCGGGTATAGTTTGAACGCATCATGATACAAATGTGAGCGTATCATCAAATCTGATATGTACACCCAAATTATACAAGTGTGGACAAGGCCTTAAGGCCCAGATATATGCCAGTGACCTTGAGTGTTTAGCTTGCGTGTTCTGTACTGAGCTCACGTAATGCGTCATACGTCCAGCCAGTAATAGGACTCGCCCATCCATAAGACGCATTATTAATTTATTATACATAAAACAAAAGGTAATTTAATAAAACACGTATACTAAATGATCAATAATTAAATTATCTTTAAAAAAAGGTTTCAGAAAAATACGCTTGATAAGATTTTGCGTGATTCTTAGTTTTTTATCTGCGTTAGACATAACTTTACAAATTAATTTCACTACCCATACTAATATTATAAATGTGAAAGTAATTCTGTCTGTCTGTCTGTCTGTATGTTACGTTTTCACGCCTAAGCCGCTCAACCGATCGTCATGAAATTTGGCATAGATATAGCCTGGGCCTGCTACTTTTTTACGCGATAACCGACATCTACGCGGGCGGAGCCGCGGGCAAAAGCTAGTGTACTATAAACATAATCTAAAAATATTCACATATTAAATTATTAAGAAAATGCTCTAATTTAACATATATTGTTTCCAAATCATTAACACTACTTGTTTAGACGTGATCTACGTTGCCTTAAACCGAAAGATTAGGTTATTGCGCTTATGTGTTGGATCATTCGGTTCCCTACAAAATGGTTGAGCTGGATGGTGCTGATCCATGCGTCATGTTCGTGAACGGGCGCCGTCAGTTGGGACTGGTCATCTCTTGACTGCCAGGGCTTATTTTTAATTTGTAAATTTATATTTTGAATTGTTTTATTAGTTTTTACATTGTCTCACATATAGAAGCAACAAGAATAATGTACCCAGGATTATGTAATATCTTGATTTAAAAGAGTGTCCTTGGAGTTTCTTGTCCGTTCTTCTCCATAGTGATCTACGTATTGGAATGGGCATCTAGCTTCAACTTGCCGACTCTGACTAACTGACCGTCTCTTTGACAATTCAAAAGTGCCTGTAAATGGTTTAATTGAAATAAATGCTTTGAGTTTGAGTTTGAGTTTATTAACCATTTTATTTGAGACTATGATTTTATTATAATATAACGTAATTATACTTTTGTATATCGTTTTTGCACGCGCATTTTTCAGAATTGCTTATTTTCGGTTTCAAACTCAGCACTCATTTCGTCTCACGCCCTTAGGTTGCTAAATATGACCGTGATCATAATTAAACTGTATATAATATTATTATTATTTATTTATGTCTACATACATCATCATACATCTCGGGACCCTGTGGTCCCGGACCTTTGGAAGGCGTACGAGGGGCCGAAGCCAACTCGCAGAGGTTATTATTATTATTATTAATTAGTTTATTTCAGATCAAAATTAATCCATACAAATTATAAAAATACATAGAAAAATACAGATAATAAAATAAAATACAGAGAAATAAATTATTACAATTACAATACCATTACTTATAAATACCTATTGTGTTAGTGAAATCTTATAAACTATGTTAGTCAACACCCATCACAATATGCATCTATTTGTTCTGGATGGGGCAATCCGCACGAGATACATACATACAGATATTATGGGACCTACATAAACTTTATTATTTTATGAATTATTAACATAAAAAACCGGCCAAGCGCGAGTCGGACCACGCATTGTGTATACGCACAATGAGGGGTTTTGTAGTTGGGATGAATTTATCCCAAGAACAAACTTAACATTGTTGTTGAAAAACATGTTCTCCCATACCGAATGTATGGGTGAAACGCATCCCTGAATCGAAAAATGGTTTTCACAAATCCGCAATATTTTTGAACGGCCTATCCAACGATACCCCACACTATGGGATAGACGAGAAAAAAAAATATCATCCCCACTTTACTTGTACGGGAGGTAACCTAAATAAATTTATTTTTCATGATTTTATATCACCACTTTGTCGGCGTGATTAATATGTATACCCATACGAAATTGCAACTTTCTAGTACTAAGAGTCTCTGAGCTAAGCCGCGGACAGACAGACAGATATGGCGAAACTATAAGGGTTCCTACGTAACCCTAAAAAGTAGCTGTGAGTTTTTCAACGGTGTAAATAAACCTCGCATAGCCAGAAATTTTTAAATTCCAAGAAATTATTTATCTTATAGATAATCGCTACTCAAAGTAAAAGCAAAGGCGAGCAAACATTAACAGTATTTTACAAAACGAATAAAATTCTTTTACATAGAAAAAATGAGCGGCACTTTTTAAAAACATTTTACAAAAAGAGGAACTAAAAACAACGGCAAAGCGATGTTCGCAGGTACATCTCTGCCGGTACACAGGGATGAGTCGTCATAGAGACCAACTGGATCCCATTGAACAGATTTACCCTTATCTGATATTGTGAGTTGAATAGTTTATTCTACAAACTCGAGCTAAGAGCTCCTTTAGATATAAATCTTATTTTACTGTTGGGGTTCTATACAAAAATGATAAAAGGTGTCCCTTGAAGGTGGTTCGCGGATGTTTCGTTTGTCGCGTCTAAATGCGTATCCTAGATCCAAAAATTTTGTATATTTTTACAAAGGAATTATTTTCAATAATACACCTATACACCTCGTTACATCATCGTTTAGTTTAGTTACGTGTGATGATGTGAAATAATTCAATTTACTGTTCTGAGTCTCGTAATGTTAATTACTTTGCACACCTACTATTGTTTAGAATCAAGTTCATCTAATTGAACAGACAGATGTGCTGCTGGGGAGTTGGTTGTGCCACTTCTTCTTCCCAGCTAAAGCACTAGGAAGTGCTGAAGGGCGGGCGTTTTGGGAGACTGTCTTATGTAATTTTGATGTCCGAAAAGTGCTGATTCTCACCCTAATTTGAATAAATTACTTTTGATTTTGATTTGGATTTTGATGGATGTAAATAATGATCTATGTACAATAATGGATGTTGGTATATATGAGACTGATAAACTCCAACCGTTTGACCGACTAGGTACCATGAAAGTTTGCATATACAATGTGTAACTGAATTAATCATCGTATAGGCCGTTACGGTACTGTACTGTTTGTTACTGGTTGTAATTAAAAACTAAATATTTATGTTTTTATTTTGTACCTAAAAACATAAAGCGAAATTCAATTATTATTACCACATTTGAGAGCAATATTATGTCGAACAGTCGAAGGTATGTTCCGTCGAAATAGAGATCCGCCGAACAAATGCATATCGAAGAAGGCTTCTGTCGAGGTAGTTTCTTCGAAGGTGTATGTTGTCGAAGTATGTAAATGTTCTTTCGGACTAATGCTAGTCGAATATGTGTTCTGTCGAAGCAATGAGTAGTCGAACTATTTTTTTCGAAATTGGGACCGTATCGAAATAATTAACTGTCAAAATTCAGAATGACACTTTAGGAAAGTAGTTTGTTCAGAATCGTTTACTGAATCCATTTCTGTCATTTTTAATATAGGTAACTTTTTATCCCAAAAATTATTAAAACTACGTAAATTGAAGTCACACTGCCGCTGTAGAGTCAAAACAAACCAAAATGGAAGAAGTACCTTCTACGCTAGACCCATCTATATCCATATCTATAACCATCTCGCCGTGAAAACTTAGGTGAACTTAGCTTGAAATGAGTTGTCATCCGACCTGACGCTAGGGAATCGGGGGATTGACAGCTCACTTCACGCTCTGTTCACCTAAGTTTTCACGGTGAGATGGTTATAGAATAGCACTGCAGGTGCGACTGTGTGCGTGCGTAGATTTGTAATGTGACCACAATTTTCTCCCACAATCAGGATAACGAATTCAATAAATAAACAATGTTTTATACATTTCATTGCTAAATTACTCTACGTTTTTCATTGTTTCATTTTCTTTTCCTAAAGAGCCTATCTTAAGTTCTCACTCGTTTGTTACTCTACGGGTCACAGCAATGAGGAATAAAACCCCACTGGAGTACGGGAGGTATTGTAACTGTTACTGGCGGCCTTATACAGGAAAAGTTTTTAATCAGTGCGCAAATTTTGACAAATTAAACTTAAACGTATTTTATTATACACCTATTCTTATTTTGATATATCGAAAGATGGTTATTTTGAAACTGGTATACTGGATACTATAGTCGCGCAACGCGCCGGCGGCTCAGTCTGCGAAGCGGAACGCAGTAGTAGGTACCTATCAGCTGTGCGCTCGCCCATTGATATTATTACGAATAGATTGTATCCATATTTTGCTGATTTCAAGTGGACAACAAAAAAACTGTTGAACAAATAATGGAAATGTCTTCTATTACTGATACTGAACCACCAATAAAAATTTGCGCTTTGGTTCAAAACTTATCCTGTATATTGCAATGTCAACAGTATACATAAGGTAACAATTGTGAAATAAATACATAATAGTATAAATTTAATGTATGTATTATGATTATAACATAATATTCAGATTGGGTTGTTTGGTGGTGTGCGTTAATTCCGGGACATGTTGTATACATATTTTTTCATGGAGAAGGTTTATATATAGGATTTTTATTCCGATCTCCACGCGACCGAAGCCACGGGCAAAAGCTATTCATGTCTCTAGCCTATTCCCAACTATGTTGATGCAGCTGAATACCAGTATTTTACATGGAGCGACTGCCTATCTGACCTCCATAACCCAATTACTGGGTGATACCCCTCGCGTGGTGATTATGGCAACCCGCCCTCCAAAAGGTTTGGAGGAGGCCTGTGTCCAGCAGTGGACGTCTTTCGGCTGAAACGATGACGATACCCCACGGTAAGACTGGTTGTCAGACTATTGGGCTTCTGACAACCCGTAACGACTGTCAAAGATTCACGAATGACAGCCGAGACCAACGGCTTCACGTGCTCTCTGAGGCACGGCCACGGGCAAAAGCTCATAATAAAAATAATAATAAGAATCAAGTAGGTCCCCGAAAATTACGACTTCATTAGTAGAGATACCATAGTAACAAACAAGTGTCCAAATTAATACGTACGTAATAAGAAATCATCGTCGCATATATCCCGGATATCACTAACGAACGACGCACGCAGGTAATTACTACATATATCTACCTAATTAATACAGCGAAGTAACTCACTATTTTCCCTTGCTTGTTTTTCGCAAATATAAAAATACAAATCGACGGTTAAAAGGTAATAAGCGACATTTTGGTCGAAAATGAGTCATGAGCGCCATCCTACTTAAAATAAGACTAAGTAGGATGAAATGTAGAAACGTTATTCGAGTTCATCTGAAATATGAATTTAATAACAAACAAAGGCAACGGTTGGGGAAAATATGAAATTTTTCATTTTCAAGGAAAAGAGATTTAAAAAGATTTTCAAACAATCATCGTATTGAAACACTACGGCAAGTGGCGGTGCGAGGAAATACAAAAAGAAACAAATTATCTCTATCTGGCTAATTGTCGACAGATCAAAGAGGAGGGCGGGGGGGGATTGGCTAGGTAAATCCGAGTCGGTATTTTTTTACAGAACTGGGGTGGGTCGCGAGCCGCGGGCGCTATTCACAATTATTGTTATTACAGAGTTTGCCTGAGCCGGCTCACGACTTGAGCATTTTTCACTGAAATCATCCTCACAACATCTCGTCGTATCCTACGAAAAGGGGCGTAACTGCATAATAGCTACTTTTCAGGCGACACTTTTTTGTGTTTAATTAAATTAAATATGAAAAAATATGTATTGGTGATTTCTTATAATGTGTATTGGTATTTTAAGGTTCGGCTAGGATTATTTTCAATAAATTTTCTTTATATTTTATACGAATTTAGTCCTTTAAATCCCGTTTTTAATTGTTTTGTTGAACTCGTTATATGTGGTATGATGAGCAGAAGTGAATTATGCAATAAAAAAAGAAAGCCCCTATGTTCGTTAGGGCACTATTCGTAGGATACGACGATCTAATTGCAGCGTATATTTTGTGAATTCGAAACGACATCTAGCCGTTACGTAATCAGGATTCATCTATACTGTCTGGAAAACCGAAATATTTGTACGAAAAGCTTAGTTGGATGGCTAGTAGACGAGATTGCGCGCCCAGGCAATGTGCACAACAACTTTCAACACAGTCTCATAGGACAGAAGCTTTCAGAGGCACCTTCCGATACGCTGCATCTAAGATATGGAATAATATTCCACCACCGTTAAGGGTACTGGGCACTATCCACACGTTCAGAATACGTTTACGGCAGTATTTGATAGATTCGCAACGGAAACTCGATATGGTCGCCCTAAATGTTTCACTTATATGATACTTACTGGCTTTTGCCCGTGGCTCCGCCCGCGTAAATGTCGCTTATTGCGTAAAAAAGTAACCTATGTCCTTCTCCATATCCCAGACTATATCTTTGCCATATTTACAGAGACTTTATTGCTTTCACTATTTATTTTTTATGTTATTAGATTTGATTACTTGTTTAGTTATGTACCTATTTATTTATTTATAAGTATAAAAATTATGTATTAGGTATGTTGAAACAGTTTGTACTCTCCGTCACTTGTCTCTACAGTAGCGCTATTCTGTAAAAATCTCACCGTGAATTCGTAGGTGAAGTGAGATCAAAGTGAGCTGTCAATCTCTAGACTCCCTAGCGTCAGGTAGGATGACAGTTCACTTCAAGCTCACGTCACCTATATTTTCACGTTGTGATTTTGACAGAATTGACCGGCAGGTTCATTAGAAAACCAGCGTCAGACAGCATCTGTCTGGCATTAATGCTGAAATGAACCTTTTTGGCCCAGTCGTGAGGCACACAGCAATTTTTTTATAACATTTTTTATTTCACTTTTTATTTTTTTCGTATTTCGTGTTTCACGAACTGTGACCAAATAAACGTTATTCTTTCTTTCTCTTTCTTTCTATACAAATAAATAAAATTAAAGTGTCCGTTTGTGATATAACAGAACTAGTCGTAGTTCTGGAATTACTAGGATAGAGGTGAACGTTGGTTTTAATTGAGTTATAAGTGGGTTATGAGACTCATGGCGCTGACATGTCATGTTACGTTGTAAGGAGACCAAGTTTAGTTGGGAAATAGCGTAGCCAGTGAGGGTTCAATTTACAGACTGAAGTATTCGATTAATCCAGTCGTACTTTCTAACTTATAAGGCGATTGGACAGTTTGGAGCAGTTCATGTGAAAACCAGTGCAATTCCGTTAAGTTCTGTCGTCATTTATCTATACAAATAAATAAAATTGAAGTGTCTGTGATATCAAAATAACATAATATTTCAAGAATAGCACTACCCTATTTCTTCCCGTAGGTGTCGTAAAAGGCGACTAAGGGACTTACTAGAGAATGGGCAGCAGCTTTCTCTATGCATTTTTAACACCAAACTGCGATCGCCAACCCGCCTGCCAAGCGTGGCGATTATGGCAAATCCCCCCCTTTTGGGGGAGGCTTATGTCTAGCAGTGGACGTCTTTCGGCGGAAATGATGATGATGATGACTAAATGCACATGAAAATATATATGGTACTTATAATAAAAAAAGTAGTCTTTCTGTTTGTTCCAGCTAATCTCCGAAACGGCTAGACCGCTTTTGACGGGACTTTCACTGGCAGATAGATATGTTATAAAGAGTAACATAAGCTACTTTTCGCTGCTGCTCGGGAGTTCACCCGCATAGATAAAAAAAAAAACACATTACAGACACTTAAATTTTATTCATTTGTAAAAAAAAAAAAACGCCACGCGGGCGGCAGCTACATAGTTAGTAATATGGCGATATGAAAGCTAATCATGTTTCAGAAAACCGCAGCCGAGGAGAGTCGTGTTTGCTCAAAGGACGTCAAAAGAAAGCAAAAGGCTTACCGATGAATACGAAGATCTGATGGTGTGCGTAGCGCAGCAGCATTGATATGGACACCGTCTGCAAAAAGAAAAAAAAAATAGATTAAGGGATTTTATATACAAATGCGTGTCAGACCACGCACAATGAAGGGTTCCGTAGTTGGGATGAATTTATCCTATGAAAAGTAGGAAAAAAAAAAACGTTCGCACACAATCCAACAACAATGTTTTTTTTTTTAAAATCATATGTACAAAAGAACACAGGATTACTTTATTGTTTTTGTAAGTTGGTAGACTATTACTCGTTAACTTGTACAGCTAACTTAGCCGTGATAGTTTCCCTTTTAACTTCGTTATACATACATACTACTTCCGTGAATTTTTCCACATATCTAAAAACAACCATTTAATTGGCAGGGGGGGACATTTTTTTTTAAATTTATTTATTTAGAGGGCTTTCTCGCTTAGCTACCACATCGCCCAGTGCAGAAAAACACAAAATTGTTCATTACGATCTATCTTATAACTAACTTGTACAATTCTTTAGCCTTATCTGACACTGGAAAAGCAAGGATGGTATTACAAAAGCCAATATCATACCTTTTATATCGTCCGAAAACATTAATTCTAGTGTTTTCATTCCGGACACACTCCGTCAGAATATGAAATATATCATCAACCACTCCACAGTCATCGCAATTTGGAGACAAAGCTTTTTTCATTAAGTAAAAAAACTTATTTGATGGAATATGTCCGGAACGAAGTCTTAAGGCTATAGTAATTAGGTTTTTATTGAGGTCACAATCAATCCACGGAACCCGAGAAATCCCTGGCTGAATAGTTCGATACCATATTCCTTTTACTTTTGATCTCTCATCAACTAACTAACCGTTTAGCTGACAGGGGGGGACATTTGACTCTAACAAAAATTTGCATTTTAAAGGTTAATATTACGCAAACGGATCCCTAAATCGAAAAATTGTTTTCACAGACTTGCAATATTTTTGTACGGCCTATCCAACAATACCCCACACCATTGAATAGACGAGAATAAAAAATTATCATCCCACTTTACGTGCAGGGAAGGTACCCTACAAATTGTATATATATTTTTTTTTTCAAGATTATGTTTTACCTCTTTGTCGGCGTTATTAATATGTACAGGTACCCATGCCAAATTACAGATTTCTAGTACTAAGAGTCTCTGAGCTAAGCCGCGGACAGACAGACGGACATGGCAAAGCTGTAAGGGTTCCTTGTTGACTACGGAACCCGTGATAAACAGTACTAATTCTGAGAAATCAGATCGTGCTCTTTGAGATAAATACGGGGAAATATATGCAAAGAATATTAGAGCAAAAATTATTTATTAACTGAATGCTGCAGCGTAAAAAACTTTTAATTAACTTCATCCGAGAAGTCCGACAAGTAATACGTATGTATTTCCACAGTATCTGTTTTCTACAATGGAGAATCCTTTTATGCTATTTATCTGACGAATACAAATTTTACGATGTGCTTTTTGCAATTACATGCTACACTTTGTAGTCCTTTATTACTTAGCTGATACTCCCCAATAACCAAGCTTTACTGTGGTAACACTCCGTAAAATGTTCCCACAGAGGTCCCAACAAAGTACCGTGTCCGAGCCACAAAATGCGCGTTGTTAATAAAACGTAACATAAAATTGAAAATTCCTGTAGCTTTCAATCGTATACAATGTTACTGCATAAGGGTACATTTAGGAGGGCCAAACCCACTGTTACTTAAATGGATTCAATCTGCACTAAGCGTTTCGTTAATGAAATTCAATCGCGGCGAAGCGGTGCGGGGAGCAAATGATGTGGCGAAAAGATTGATAGCGGCCTCTGGGACGGGACGAGCTACCTTTAGGTACGTGTTGTACAACTTGTGAGTTGTGCTGCTAGTTCGGTCAACGAGCTCGCTTTCTGGTATTGCAACGTTAAAATCTATAAAGAGAATCAGCTTTTCGATGTGCCTTTTGCTTTCTACCGAAAGGCTTTAATTCTATAGTGAAAGTTGCAGCATATACATGCGTATTCCAATCAGCTCATACCTCTTTTATATACATCAGATTTGGTGTACTCTCAAAGTCAGTGCCGGATTAAGACTACTTGATGCCCTAAGCAATCCAAGCCTGTGCCCCCAACCCCCCCCCCCCCACTTCCATAAGTAACCTAGTACGTAGTAAAAAAAAATCGTATTTATTACAACCGAATAGATCATTACGTACCTTAGAATATTTATGAAAGACGAAAGAGTTATGTGGAGTTGGTATTCCATACAATAAAAATCTAAGCATTTTTATTTATTTATTGAAATGCCACTTGCGACTGTTTCGGGTATTAAATTCGCGGAAAATAGTTGTGAAGTCCCAATGTTTTTAGCATGTCTATGTCTGACTCTAAGTAGGTATAATAAATATAGTCAATTTAAAACGCACGGATTTTCAAACTACCTTATTTTTTATGTGCTAGCAAACATTTTTTTGTTGCTGCCTATGGTGCCCCCCAAGACGTGATGCCCTAATCAATTGCTTAATTTTCTTATGGGCTAATCCGGCACTGCTCAAAGTGATGTATAAAATTCTAAAGCTTTAACTGAGCTCCTAAATACACCTAATACCGAGCTCATACTGCCTTGTAATTACATTTTTATAACCGGAAGCTTATCGAGAAGTTCCAAACTATTTTCGTGTAGGTCCGGAGTCGAGGCTGCAGTGTGACGGCGCGCCGGACCGTGCGGTTCCCGCAACGCAATGGGCCGGACGTAATCCTCCACCGAGCTGTTAGTTTTTACGGCACCGTAAAGTACAGAGCGGCTCACATCGATCGTCTACCACAGTTAATATTAAAAGGCATAGTGGGTAATGCCCCGGCTTCTGCTTTTATTATAGGTCCCAACAGTGATCGATCAAACGCGAGTTCCGACAAACGCCTCATTGTTCCTGCTTCCAAGTTCGGGGTTGGAATTGTTCAGATTCGGATTTACCTTGATGAAGCACTAGTAACGATACAACTTTAGTACGAATTGAAACGTGGATACGGTAGTCGGTAGGTATTCAACAAATTCACATGCCTATAATAATATTGGAGTAACTTGGTTTCGCAAACATGAAATTATGTTGGATAAGAAAAACTTTAACTCAATTTTGCTTGTTGGTACTTAATGTTTTATTTATACGGAAAAGGCAGCACCAAATACATATTTTCTTTCTGTGTTCCCTAATAACAGTTTTTAACAAACAATACTAACTAACACGTATAGAGATTTGATATTCGGATGCATATTCACCTAAAGTTGAGATGTTGGCTAATACTCGTATGGGATACACTTTTGTATCGAAAAAATCCCGCGGGTCCGGGATTGATATATTTAGGTTTTGATTATGGAATGTATATTTACTTACTTCAAATGTTGGCATATGTGGAATGCATTTTTCTATCGATCATAAAAACGACAATTTTTTTTTTTTTCTGACTAAAGAATCGGATGCATATCTACCTACCTAAGTAGCTGAGGTAATATTTACTGATATAGTACCTACTTTATTTTATTTAATTATTTTTTTTGTTTTAACTAACACACCACCCCTCCTCTTACACCCAACATACACATATTTCCATTGGGGGTTAAATATTAATCTTAAATAAATATGCATCTGAATAGTTATGCAATCCAAGAAACCCGGGGTTTTTTAAAGTAAATATTTGTTTAGAAGTCGCTACAATACTATACACACCTATAGTTATGCTTTTTTGGTGTTCCTGGCATCCCGGGAAAAATATTTTTTAGGAAGCCGCTTCTATACTTTCATAGCTAAAATGTTACTTTAGGTAAATAAATATACATCCGAATATCCGATCTCTAAACATGTCGTAACGATACCATTTAGCGACCAATTAAGAAAAACAACGTCACAGTTGGCTTAAAACCTATGATGTCCCATTCGTCTGCTGCATTAAATCAATGTCCTGGCCGGATTTAAGCGCAATAGCCAAATCGAGTTACAAAAATCTTTTCACCGTCCGAAGTCATAGCGAATCAGAACAGACATTAATAGATACATCGCATGCAGCATTCCCAATCCACTTTGAGCTTTGACAATGCATACCATGTGAAAACGTATATGTGTTAGGGAATACGTGTGCCGTTTGACAATTGATTAATGCAATTTCTCCGACTACTGACGTCAGCCGTGGAATTAGTTCCTGAAACGTATATTGCATGTAACCTGTCATACACAATGCCGATGTAACACCGCACATGATACACACATTGACAAATAATGGAAATCAATATTAATATGATATTGTTGTTCATTAATAACTGTGGCTATGTGGGACATGAAATAGAGCTTGCAGGAATATTAATTTGAAATTGAAACCTAGTTCTCAGTATGCCTGTTTACAACGTCGATAACGCTATTGAGATCTTCAAAATAACAAGCACCTATTAATACGAGGAGAGCCTTACATAAGTCGTCAAAAGAATATTCTTATAGACGAAATCAAGCTTCTTAAATCTATATTTGTATCACAAAAATATTAAAACCTTTGAAGCGTACGAAGTACTGCGAAAACAACTTCCTTTACATAAGTTACAAAAATAACTTTAGTGAGAACTCTTGTGAAACGAAGGCTTTTCAAATTTATTCCAAGCATAACATAGGCGCTATAAGTAGCACTACAAAAAATCTTGTTTTTATTTATGTTATATCTAGCTGCTGCCCTCCGCTTCGCCCGCATGGCTTTTCTTAAATAAATCCTTAAAATACCAGCTATCTGCCAGTGAAAGTTTCGTCAAAATCGGTCCAGCTGTTTCAGTAATTAGCTGGAACAAACAGACAGACAGACAAACAGACCGGAAGACAGACAAAAAATTTTAAAATTGTTTTTTTGTTGTAAGTACCGTAAGTATATACTTTATTTATTTATTTATTTGGTACACCAACAGCAGTACATACAAAAGATTTAAAAAAGAGCAATAAAATAATAAAAGTACTAGTATGTATGCCTATTATAGGTGTACTCAGCATTCACCACAAAACAACATCTTAAATAACTAAAAATAATAATAATGAAGATAATTAAAAAATATAATCAGAATAACAAAACAAAATTAAAATAAGTTGATATTTGAATTATACTAAACAAAAATATTTATACCTGAAGTCTCTAATTCAGATAATTTATGTAAACAAAGTAATGTCAAGAAATGTCACTGTCAAAATGACAGGACAGTGGTGCAAAACATTTTATCATTAAATGTTTTTGTAAATAATCATCGATAAAATTAAAGTGAATTAATTATAAGAACTATGCAAACAAAATACCGTTGCCAAACAATGTTTTTTGTAGTGTGTCGGAGACACGGTATATGATAGTCATAATCAGCCCTTTTAAGCCCAGTGCTAGACGTAGGCGCCCCAAAATCGATTTCCAATCGAAACAGTTTACAGCCGTTTTCGTCCAAAATGTGGCTAGATATGCTACTTACAATATGAATCTATTTATGAGAGTTGTAATATTAGTGTTGTTGAAGATTAAAAAATGTGAAAATGTTTGGATCTCCTGCATTGTTACCAGTATCATAAAATATTTTATACCAGAAACTCTCCTTTTATTAATAACTTTGTTTAAAACCGAAAATTTATAAAAATAATTACGGTATGATTATTTTTTAATTATTATTTCTTAAAATCAGTACTTAAAAGAAAATAGAACCTCTTTTTTGCAATTTTATGTGAATTACCATTACGAAGATATTTTTTTGTTGTGTTATCCCCGTTGTTTACATAAATTATCTGAATTTGAGACTTTGAGTATAAATGAAATCAAGAAAGGTGGAAGGTGAAAAAGAGTGTGTGTAATAATGATATCTAAGATTAAATATGAATATGAACATGAATTTACAAAAAATAAAAAAGTGTTGGTTAGTATATGTACAAACAGTAGTTTGAAATTGTTAAGTTTTATTGTAATCATTAAAACGGAGCTTAGTGGCCACTATTTTCCGTTTTAATGATTACAATAAAACATAACAATTTCAAACTACTGTTTGTAGTAATAATAACGTATAGTCTTGTAAAGCACAACTTGACGAGATTATTTTCTGCATTTTCATTCGAAAATAAAAGAAATCTCCGAAATAACGATGAGGGCGCCACTGTGCACTCGGCGCAGTCTTAAGTGATACACCGTGTAAGTCGATTTCAGATGATTTGCAAAAACTGTTGTAATTTCTGCAAATTCGGAGCATGGGAGCGTTGAGACCAAGATTGGATTTGCGGAAAGGAATATGAAACAACCTGGTGATGGGATGTCTTGGAGGTTTTGAAGGGACTGCGTATTGGATACGCTCAACAAGATCGCTACATTTTACAAATCCGTTTACTACTTTGTAGAGGAAAATTAAATCACGCGAACGGCGACGGTCTCGCAGTGATTTTGATTATATTTTGATTGCAGTCTTTTTACTTTCATATGCATTTAGTAAAAAGCTGTTATTTTGACATTACAAACAGACACTTCAATTTTATTTATTTGTATAGAAAGAAAAAGGTTAATTTTTATATTTCAAGCAAAGAAAAATGTGATGGGTATGTACGGTAACGTGCAAGACTGAAAAACGCGTTTACAGAATGTATTTCGAATAAAGTATTTAATTTAAAGTATGTTTTTTTTTTAGGCTCTGACCAAAATAAGGTCTGCAGTTTAAAAGAGACTGTAACCCTTGAGTTTGTTTCGGTGTTTCTTCTCAGAGTAGTCGGATAGAAAATACCAATCACAAAAAGTTACGAAAAAAAAAAAATGGGTTTGTTAAAACCAATTTACAACATTTATCATCATTATTTATCGGTTTTGGTACCAACATAAACAGGTAACAGGAGCAGAAAACCTAAACCGACTCCAAAATGCTTCTTTCATTTTTAGGGTTCCGTAGTCATCACGGAAGCCTTATAGTTTCGCCATGTCCGTCTGTCTGTCCGCGGTTAAGCTCTTAGTACTAGGTGTAATTTGGCATGGGTATACATATCAATCAAGCCGATAGTGGTAAAATAAAATCTTGAATTAAAAATTGGTTGTCTGTAAAGTTGGTTTACGGACGATAGTTTAACGTGACAACGTCATAACAAAACATTGATGCGGCGCAAGCGTACAATGAGCGTAACGGGACAATGAGCGTAACGGGACAATGAGTCATCCTTTTTCGTGCATGCAGCCGGCGTTCATCGATTTATTTGACGTTATCACGTCAAAAAAATGTAGGGTCCCTTGCACGTAAAGTGGGGATGATATTTTTTTCTCGTCTATCCCTTGGTGTGGGGTATCATTGAATAGGCCGTTCAAAAATATTGCAGGTCTATAAAAACCATTTTTCGATTCAGGGAACCGTTTTCGTAATATTAAACTTTAAAGTGCCAATTTTTGTTAGAGTCAAGGTGTGTCCCGCCCTGCCAGCTAAATGGTTGCTTTTGGATATGTGGGATATGTGAAAAAATATGCGGCAGTAGTACCTATAGGTATATAACGAAGTTAAAAGGAATACTATCACAGAACAGTAGGCTTCACAAGATAACGAGTAATAGTCAACCAACTTACATTTGCAGTTGGAATGTATGGAAGAACATGTATTTCAACTACTTACAATGTTAAGTTTGTTCTTGGGATAAATTCATACCAACTACGGAACCCTTCATTGTGCGTGGTCGACACTTGGCCGGGTTTTCAACTAAAGAACAATTTTGAAGTCGTTTTTTATTCGTTTTAATGCAAAAGCATCCTCTGCCTGTTTAGTCTGCATAAGTTGTGGAAGTAATCTGAGCAAAATGGATTACTATGGCTTGGCTTCGGGTTCTCTTACCAACTACTGAAAACTGCTATCGTATTATTTTTGCCGTTGAATTTTTTAAATACCGAAGAATTTTATACTATTATTTTGCTAAAGTTCGGATCAATAGGGATTGATGACTAAAAAAAATTGTTTTGTCCGTCATGTAAATTATTAAAAAATATTGAACACGTATTTTTTATTTTTTTACGTAATCAAAACATTACGGCGATACATTGAGTTCAAATGTGGCATGGCGTCACTTCTAAGTAGATTTTATACTGAGCTGTGACGTAACGAGCCCCAACTCCCCAAGTTTAATGTGTTTTATCTAAGTCATTTAATTTTATAATTTAATATGATAAAGCAAAAAATATGTGTCTAATATTTTTCTATTATCTGATTGACGGACTAAACAGTTTTTCTTTTTTTTTACCTAGGAATCATCCCTATTTACAAAACTCGATTCAAGATCTACAGGAGTTAATTTTATAAGTTTCCGCGAACCATTCTTGTACTTTTCAGTTTGCAGTTACCTGAGCGATGTGCATTTACGAGATAAATATATGTAAGTGCAGAAGTACTTTACTTCTACATATAAACCCAGCAGAGCATTACGAATTACGACAGAAGTGTACACTTGTAAACAATTCCTGCACACTAAATCCAACCAAATGCAACCAAAACTTCCGACATCACCTGAGTTTCAAAACACAGAAGTGGCTATTCACGTAAGGAGTTTTGTAAAACAAACATAAGGCAGGTTACAGTCTGAGCGGGCGTCAGAATTTGGAACCGTAATAAAGTTTGAAAGGGCTATAAAAGAGCAGTAACTGTAACTCGGCGAGAGAGCCTGATTTTAGTGGGGTAGGGACCGCGCCTCGCGATAACCTATTAATTGATCTGTTATGTCTTTGTGAAATGCAATACGCTCTTAGGACACGTTGTTTTAGGATCAAAAGATAAGGAAGAACTGAGTTGAGGTAGCATATTTTTTTTTCCTTTATACCCAAAGTCTCTAATTCAGATAATTTATGTAAACAAAGTAATGTCAACAAATGTCACTGTCAAAATGACAGGACAGTGGTTCAAAACATTTTATCATTAATTTGTTTGTAATTAATCATCTATAAAGTTAAAGTGAATTAATTATAAGAACTATGCAAACAAAAAATGTCTTGTGTAGTGTGTCGGAGACACGGCCTATGATTGTCATAATCAGCCCTTTTAAGTCCACTGCTAGACGTAAACCTCCCAAAATCGCCGTTTTCATCCAAAATGTGGCTAGATATGCTACTTAGAATAAGAATCTATGAATGAGAGTTGTAATATTAGTGTTGTAGAAGATTTCAAAAAAAATAAAATGTTTGGATTTCCTGCATTGTTACCAGTATCATAAAATATTTTATACCAGAAAATCTCCTTTTTTTAATAACTTTGTTCAAAACCGGAAAATGGATAAAAATAATTACGGTATGATTCTTTTTTAATTATTATTTCTTAAAATCAGTACTTAAAAGAAATGGAACCTTTTTATTCGCCATTTTATGTGAATTACCATTACGAAGATATTTTTTTGATATGTTATCCCCTTTATTTACATAAATTATCTGAATTTGAGACTTTGGGTATAGTTAGATCTTTAGAAAGTTTGATTAGAATTTACGTATCAATATGTAGAATAGGCCATGCGCTCTTTTTTTGTGACCGAACACGTAGTTCGTATTCGTACACATAGACAGGCAGAAGGAAGTGAGCAGCCTTGAACTAAGGCAGGCAGACATGGCATTATTCTGTTTTGTGACCAAACGACAGAAATGCTTTAAGACATAGCATAGGGTTTATGACAAAAAGATTAATATTTTTTTAGGTACTTAAATAAATGTTTTATTGTTCAAACACTGAAAGGGCAAAATTATTATTTCGTAATGACGTATAGCAAAAAAAATAAAGCGCCATCTGATCCTCCCCACCTGAACTATAGCTAAAACATGGGACTGAAACACGGTTTTCAATAGCTTCATCTATCCGACGCTAGGGGATCAGACGAACACAGCGTGGAACACCTCATACAATTTCTTTTGAAAAGAATCTCGGCTCCGCTATTCGCCACTAGATGGCGCTAACAGTAAGTTGGTAAATGTGGTTTACATTGTACCAACTTTTAACGCCATCTACCTTTAATAAAAGAGGTTAACAACTATACGAATCCTATGTATGTCGATAGAAAACAACTATGAAATAAAAACTCCAGATAACTACTTATAAATTAACAAACTTTTTTCATAATTAGATCAAATAAACAATGCAACACTTATATACAGAGTGGAAAAAAAAGACCGTGGTTGGAGGAAAAGTACCCTTAATATTGATGATGGCAAATTTTACTGAAAGGAAACATTCCTTTATTTTCAAAAATAATCAAAACTACATTTAAAGATTTTTGAAAAATCACCTGCTTGAGCCGGGAATAGAACTGGTGAAATGTGAAAAAAAAAAAAACCTGTATTTTATGATACCAACTGAAAAAGTTATTCGTATGGATCAATTCCTTTTTAACAACATAGTATCTTAAATGAAAGAAAGACGATAAAAAACTCGATATAAAAGGCGACACGTAGCGAATTCAGTCGAAGAATACGTCTGTGCATACGTGAAAGTGGATCTCATTTTGAGCAATTCATAAGTTAAGTGAACTATTTTCTTTAGATAGTGAGTAAGTTTTACAACAAAAAAAATATATTTTTCTTGGTCTGGTCTGGTACTTTTCCTCCAACCACGGTCTTTTTTTTTTCACCCTGTATAAAACAGAATATGAGAGTAGAAAACTTTTACTCATATCATGAGAGAAAAACAGTTGATAAAAAAATTGTGTTTTATTATCAAAAGTCAATAACGTGTGTGTATTAAGCGGTGCTTGCTCGTGGCTAAGTATTAAGAGGGCTGTCTCGGGTCCACTAAGGCCACTCCTTAAAAATATATTATCTCATGACTGCGAAGGAATTATGAAAAACGGCTCAATCAGCTGCCTCGGTAAGTGTGTCTAGAATTTTCTAATACCTTTTATAAAGTTTCATATTGAGACACGAAGCAACAAAATTCTAAAGTAAAACGGCCACATTCCTCTAGATCGTATTTTGTTGCTTCGATAAAGTAGCTCTACTCTCATCCGTGGCCCTCCTTATGGCTCGCGTCAACGGCAGAGGCAACTGCGTCTACAACGTGCCGCTCGTGTATGAGCACTCATTCGTTATTCTTAGATTGTTTTTGTTAGTTTTGCTTATGATAAATTTAGCTGTACTTACGAAGACCAGCATAATGAAGAAGGCAGCGATATAAGAGCTGCGCGCAGTCAGCATCGACACGAAGCGGTAGTGTTCGCCCGTGATCACGTTTCTGAAACAATACGTTGAGCGTGTGTTAAGGTAACAAAACAACACCAAATTACGAGTGAATTTGTTTCAAGGGATTGCTTTGGTTATTACTTTCCAATCACTATTGGGGCTGGTATAAATAAACCAGTCAGAAAATGGCGCTTGGCATTGGAGCTCTCAAATAAACTTAGGTTCATATAAAAAAACATTGTTCATGTTTTTTTTTTAATTTGAATCTAAGTATACAAGGTGTTTTTTAATATTTTTTTATATTCTATAACTCTAGGGTATGAATGAGACCATGTCCAAGACAACTGGGCCTCAAGTCTGCTATTACAATAGTGTCAGAATGGTCTCGCCATTGTGAGTATTTGACAGTGTTTGTATGGAAAATCTGTCAAAAACTCACAATGAAGAGACCATTGCAACGTTTGTACATTAGTAGACTTGGCCCCCTGGTATATGAATTATTTTTCAATTATAATTATTTTTGTTTTTAACTTGCCATAAACAATAATTCGACAAAGTCACGATCATTAATGTAAAACACCCTTGAGTGAAATAAGACAACGTCGCATTTTTTTAGCTTTAACCTTTTGAACGCCACGGTCGGCTATAGCCGACAAATGAAAACTGGCCCAACACGCCAGTGTCGGCAAGAGCCGACAAGAAAACGACATTTTTAAAGCATAAAATAAATATACAAAATAAAAATTTCTGTGTTTCTTTTTACTATTATTTAAGACTTTATTAATGGTATATTGCAAAATGACACAATGATATATCCATTAATTACATTTTACTAGAAAAAATAATCCTCAAAAATTGCTAATCGATATTCTTAAAAAGGTGTTCTTCCCCACGCCACAGTCGGGAAGAGACGACAGCTAGTGATGGGTGAGTAAGGTAAAATATATTTCATATTTATGGAATATTTCATTAAAAGTAGCTTACTATTACTTTAACCATTATTGTTTAATAACAACTATTTGTATCCGAATATTTCTAATGCATATTGCACAAGTTTTTTTTTTTTTTAGTTCTTAGATGACATAAGTTTTCCAAGTTATGAAGAGTCAGACTAATTACATAAAAGTGAATTCATTAAATTGTTGTCACGTATATGATTATTATTTACTAGCTGCTTTGCCCGCAACATCGTTCGCGTGGGAAAAACTTCCTCGCTTAAATCCCGAACATAGGTTCATAGAGTGACATAGGATAGTTTTTATGTTTTAGGATAGCCTAAAACCTAAAAACTATCCTATGTCACTCCCAGGGTCGTAAACCATCCGTATTTCATCTAAATAATAATCATAATATTATTAATTTACTCTTTATAATATTAGTATAGAAGCTGCCACAACCACAATGTCACATCCCTACTCGCATGCGAGAAAGTTGTCAAAGGTCGTGCCAGGTACGCCGGAGTCGGGTCTTCCCGACAGCGGATGACGTCATGAACGAGATTAGTGATGTACCTTATTAATATTTAACATATTCGTTTGCAGTTGGTAATGTCTGCTTTTACGTTGTTTAGAACTTTGTAACTGCTGTTAAACGATATTATGATAAAAATAGGGTCAAATTAAATAAAAGAATGATGAAACGAGTATTATTTTATTGAAACAACATGTGATGAAAAGCAAAGATTAATTGGTTATCGAAAACTTTTCGATAAGATGTTGGAATCCCTATTTTTTTTGTAGGTATTTGCGCTGAATTTGTGGCTTGGCGTGGAAGGGGCGCCGATGCGTTTACGCTCTGGCGTTCAAAAGGTTAAATATGAATGATTGGTTTGAATGAAAATTAATTACTCGTATTTATCAATGAAACTTAGATACCTACACACATTGAGGGTCTCAGTTTCATCAGTGTGGCAACGTCGCAAAAGTAATAATTCGTCATACGGGTGACAATTTTTGACCTAAATTAACATGATTGATGATAATTATCTTCGATACTATGCATTTTTTGACCACATAATCTGGAACTTTTTGTATTATTTTTACTTATAGAATATAACCCTAGAGTTATGAGATATAAAAAAGAAACACGTTATATATTATGTGTTTTCGTTCATATACTTTAACCGGATTACAACGACAGTGTGTATATTTTAACGGCAAGCGCATGTTTAGAGGCCATGATCATTTTTTTTATTCTACTATGACTTTGCTCTTGACTTTAGTTTAGGTCTGGATGACAGAGACAAAGTCTACGATGGAGTGAGCTTACCCAGAAGAAGCCTGTTCACTCTCACTTTGAATAGATTAGGGTTGTATGCGTTCGGAAACACAGACGCAGGCAGAGAGTTCCACTCCTTTGCTGCGCGCATTATAAAAGACGTTTGAAAACGCTTAGTGCGAGTTGGTGGAATATCAACTAGGTAGGGGTGGTAACTTGCAGTGCGTCTAGATGTCCGATGGTAGAAGGGGGCCGGTGGAATGAGGTCGTGGAGTTCATGTCAGGCAACACAGGAATTATAATTATAACAAGAGGGATCACGCTTTGTCTAGCTTTGCCGCAAATAAGAGGATATAAAACTCGTCTCAGGCAACATTACCTATACAAATCGTCTAGTAGTATTGAAACTTTTTTCAGTCTCTTACACATTTACAATTGATGATGATAGACTCGCTTCCTAATACTTGGGTCTTAAACATAACTGACGTAATGTGGATATATTTGTACCTCTGCCCTTACGAGACCGTTTCGGAAATTAAGGCGTCATATTTTAATACCAAACTTATGAACCAATTACCTTAAATATCCCTTATTATCTTCCTGTTCAGCCAGTGTCTTGATAGACGCCATGAGCAGGTCATCATATCCCAGAAACTCGTCAAGCACGAACCGCGAGAAGGGGTCGCCGAAGCACGCATCATTTTGTGGGTCCAATGTGACGATCTTGACTGGGATCTTGAGCCGTAGGCGGGCGCTCGGCGACAGTCGCAAGAAACCATACTCCAATGAATATTCTAGTATGTAGTCTTCATCTGAAATTGAGGGAGACAAACATAGTAGTATATCAATGTGTATAACTTATTTGTGATTGAACTCAAATTGTAGTATTAAGACGTTACAAAGTGTTAATTAAAAATAGGCCTTCTAATGTCCTTATTATCAGGACGGTTGGTGACCCGAGATATCTATGTTCTATGTTATAGGGTTTGGTTCCGCACTTAGTCCTTTAGGTGGACCATTGTGCGTGGGTCATGGCAGCCGTCGGTGGTTATTTCAACCAGCCCACCTCCCTCCAGAAGTCGATTACGCCTCCCGGTCTGTTTAGAAAATCTGGTGCCCCCAGGGTTTCTGTTCTAATCTGGGTGACGCCTGTGCGTTCAAAGAGCACATGCGACGATTTCCTCAGTCTCCATGCAAGCCCTGCACAGAGGACTGGCCGTTATGACCGAGATAAGTATCCACCCTACCCAGTAGGTTACTTGGTGAGGTGTACATGTATTGTAGCAGGTATAAATAACGAAGCGGCAAAGGACGGGTTATCTTTTTTTCTCCAGGAATCTTAGTTTTAATATTACATTTACTTTAGTTTGATTTCGGGCTGTCCAACCGAAGCCTGTAGTAAAAATTTCCACTATACAGTTGCTGCATTTATATTTTTTTGACGTGCAATAATATTGTAATTACTATGCTTAAGACTATTTGTCATACGACGGGAATTAGAATAAGCTTATTAGTTTATACGTCAAACGAAACCCTTCAATGCTTGTTTCTAATTTGAAAATAAATTCTTGCGTTTATACCTTCTCTGTATGAGAAGAAGCCTTTGCGTAAAGCAAAGGCCTCTTCTGTATCTTCAGTGGATCAATAAAAATCTGGTATTATTACCAGATAATACCTGATTATCTGGTAATAATACCAGATATAATTGATGATATTTATTTTATATGTTAAATGATATTACTATTTTCAATATTTTATTTTATATGTTAAATGATATTACTATTTTGATATTAATATCTTGAATATTATTATTAAATACTCAAGATTTCGAAAGAAGGAGGTTATGTATTCGACGCGTTTTTGAACCTCTCACCTCTTATGCAAGATGTGAAGGTCATCACTAATTTCGTTATTTTATTATCATTGTTTTTTTTGTCTGGCTCTAGCAAGCATGTTTTGTTGTTATTTTGTAACAGGTTTGCAAAGATAACTATGAACAAAAAGTCCATTGGTTATTTGAGTGGTTGTCCAAAACTTAAGTGGAACCGTTGTATGTTGGAGATCGGTACCATATTTACAATCGCGCATTACCTTTACGAATTAGTATGTATTTACGTACCTTTTGATGAGTCGTTGGAAGCTGACTCATCCAGAGATTCCTGAAAATAAAGAAAATAATTATAATTAGATTTATATGCATACATAAACTCAAGCCATTTTCCCATTGGGGTAGGCATAAAATATAGAGCGCCACCTACTACGATCCTTACATAGACCATTTGCTTCGTCATACATGCACACCGGTTGCGAGTACTACGCTCCGTCCTTTCTGAAGAACATTACCAATATAGGTATATGTAAGATTTACTGCTTACAAATTCTCCGCTCTTACAAAAATAGCTTCAGAAATAAGAAGTTATTTGTGTTGACAATGACACAATACTCTGTGTTTATTTTCACATTGTATGTTTATGTATACAAGTATGTAAACAAGAGCGTCATTTAGGCACACAATTTTGCTAGGTTCATTAACTAAAGTTATTTTTTGCGCATATGATACAATTTTATCATAATTGTGAGTTAATCATCGTCATCATCATTTCAGCCGAAAGACGTCCACTGCTGGACATAGGCCTCCCCAAGCACAGGAACGGTCGTTGTGGCGATGCTTGGGGACGTTCCCAAGCATCGCCACAACGACCGTTCCTGTGCTTCTCGCATCCAGGCATGACAATGGCAATGAATATTTCTGCCTTAACTTACAATGTATAGGCTAAAGTTAAGAGGGCTGTCTCGGATCCACTAGCGCAAAGCAAAAATATTCATTTTAAAAGCCTTCCACAAGGTGGACCGATGACCTGATGAAGGTCACGGAAAAGCCGATACTATACATGACCGTTTACTTTTATAAGGTAGACATGAATTCATGTTGATAACTAAAAAAACGCTAGCTATGATAAATTATAACTATCATGAATTATGTGTAGTTCATAAATCACACATAAACATAATCGGTAAGTAATATTAGTTTACCTACCCTAATGCATAATTACTACATACGCAGTTTGATAATTATTAGGATGCATGCAACGCGTTTCGCTCATTATAAGTCAACATTAAACGTTTATCTAATTGATATGAAACCTCTAATACCTATCGATTTAAAGCCTCTGTAATCTATAAAATTTAAATTAAAAAAAAATATATATATAAAAAAAAATATATATATATATATATAAATATTATTATTATAAATCTTTGTAGATTTTTATTTATTTATTTATTTATCACATGGAAAACTAACAGCTTTACATAAACACAATAAATAAACTGGCATAAGAAACATGAAGCCAATTAAAGGTTTTCACGGCTAGCTATGGTGTAATACAATAAGAGATCTTATACACGACAAGTTGTCAAGAAGCACACCAATCATTAAATCGGCACCGCCAAACGTAAGGAATAAATTACAATAATAAAAAACGAGAACTAGAACCAATATTGATACAAATAATTAATTTTGAAGATATTAACACATGTAAATTGTTCAGTCAACAAATGGGGTTTATCACTACTGTGGATAGAGCAGTGCACTTGAAAGTAAATATATTTCCTTATAAAGTCATTTGGGACCTGGAACTAACCCGACTGCATTATTGGATAACCCTTTATTTATTATCTTTGCAACGAGTCTTTACCCTTATGTATGTTTGAATTTTTTGTTTGTAGTTCAAAGAAACCTTTTATTTTTTAAAGTCATGTGGATAAAGTGTATGATTGGTATAATTCATTCCATAAGGGCTTCGCTCCTGGTAAAGATTAGCAATGAAGGCCTGAGGCAAACAACTTATGCATTTCACAAAGCCATATGAGCAAACTCTCATAGTGAAAGTAATAAATTATTCAAAGCTAGAAAAATTAATTGATAATTCTATGAATTCTAATAAAACATCAAAACAACAAAACTTCAAAGTAGGTAAGTCGGTACACTCGGTTCAACTAACCTAACTGATAGTTGATAAGATTGGACAGCAACATCAAATTTATGATCTCAATGTTTATCTGGGGTCAATGGACTCAGGTGACTCAGTCTTTACCTTAATAACTGATTAACATAGAAATTGAATGATTACCACAATTTAAATAAGACCATTGATAAAAAGGGTGGCCAATTTGGATTTTTATTACTTGCAAACTAAAATTACAGAAAAAAATCTATAATTATTTTATTCAGGCTTGGCAGTTTTATACGGTAACTAAGATCGGCCTAATCTCGTCCTTTTTATACTTAAAAATGGTTCATCGTGTTTTCATTAAATTTTCGCATGGGTACTTTATTAGTTATTCCACTAAATAAATCGTCATCATCGTCAGATTGACTGCTGCGCTGCGTGTCGCGGGTTCGATTCCCGCACGGAACAAATATTTGTATGATCTACAAGTAGTTGTTCTGGGTCTGGCTGTTTGTGTATGTGAGTTTAAAATGTTTGTAAACGCACCCACGATACAGGAGAAATTCCTAGTGTGGGGAAAGGTAAAAAAAAAACCGTTTTTGTTGATAAAAAACCAGTTAATAATCGCTAACCTCATATGTCGATGTCACCTTTAGATGTAAAACACCCAAATGAGACACAATGTATAAAAACAAAAACAAAACAAAGAAGTATACTCACATCCACCAATTTGGAATCTCTATCAATATCTTCAACAAGCCCCATTATTCCTTCCCAAATAGACGAAGAAGGTTCTACATCTTCTCCGGACACTATGGTTGCATTGAGATCTGTCTCCTCATCTGTGCTACCTTCCCCTTCTGGCTTTACGTATGCAGTTTCTATGACTTTATCTGGAGGAGCTTCTGCATCATCATGAACTCTGGTTATGTTGCCGTAATCTGTTCCATCACGAATGTAATCATCGTCGTCTATGTCATCATTTGTCGATGACTCAATGTTGATGAACCTGGAAATGAACATTAGACAGATGTTAACAATTGTCTAAAATAAAATAAAAAATAAAATTTATTCAAGTATAAAGTAAAATTATGATTTAGATTAATTACAATCGAGAAACATTTTATTCTAACTGTAATGTAGACCTGCCTGATCTAGGTTTATTAAAAACCTGTGTTTCAGGCCATCAATTTACATCAAACATTTAAAAAGAAGACAACAATAGGTTGGTGAGATTTTTTTTTAAACATGTCAACATTATCAATAATTCTGGGGTGTAACTAACTCAAGAAAAAATATATTGTGACTAAAACTGGTTTACAGCATGCCAAACTTGAAAACTAATCATTAGGATTTTAAAACAGGTTCCGTAATCCATAAAAAAGCACTTAATCATTACTTTCTTTGATGCATATTTAACATTGCATTGAGAGATGATATTTTCAGAATAATGAGTTTGTTTTGAAGCACTGACATCAAAATAAATTACTTTAACTACTTGAAAATGCTGCAGTATGACTAAAATTTTACTAATTTTATCACAAAATGTGTATGTATAATAATAGAATGGGCTAACAAATCAACAGCTTTACATGAGTATTATCTTTAAAACTTTGAATTAAGATGATGCAACTGCCAACTTGTCTTTACCAGACTGGTTCTGTGACTAAATAAAATTATAGTTATGATAGCTATAATTTTTTTTAAACTGAATCGCAAATTACTTTCTAGCAGAAACACTAATACCACTCACGTACTTTAATTTTACATATATAAAACCCCACCTAATTGTAAGTGTTCACAAATGTCTCCGAATGAAATCAGTGTTTTTAACTTGTCCATAAGACAAGTTAAAAACACTGATTTAAAACAATGAAATTAACTAATAATGACAAATACACTAAGACATAATAACACTAAATCAAGTAACAATCACAATTTACTTCGTAATATTGAAGTTTCAATTAACATTTTATGCATTAATTACAGTTTCAACAAAAACACATAAATAATGACTTGTGTTTACTGGCTTCAAAATTGTAACTATTGAAATGAATAGAATACAATCACAAAAACCATGTCAGGGAAGTGTGCCAAAACTAAATATGAACAAAAAAAAATTGACCTATGACCTATGAATATCTCTCGAGTGGGTTGTGGTGCTGCTACAGTTATTTCAAACTTAGATGTGCAGAAAATTATATTAATCTTATAACATTTACAAGGTAAAAATTTACATAACTTTCATATTTAAACCTCAAGTCTGCTTTATTTTGATGCTAAGATTAGGAATTTGGTGACAATAACAGCATTTTGATAAATAATATTTACATAATTTATTTTCAAGTAATCAGAATATATTAATCTGACCTTTTATCAATTGAAACAAATGAGATCCTGCTTATTAATTACTTCAACAAACATATTTTAAAGTGTGTAGTCAGACCTCATTTTCTATTTTATACCCAGAATTCTCTATGAATATTACTTTTAATCATTTAATATTAAGGAAAATGCATGTCATTGTCCAGTGTACAGTAGTTTAATAAATCATAATAATTCTAAACAATATCTTACCCTTCAGTGGCTAACATCCCTAACATAGAATTGAGCTCTTCTTTATCCTTTTTCAGTTTCCTCTCCTTGGCATAACTCTGTTCAATAGTATAGTCCTGTGTAGGGTTCCTCATTATCTCAACTCTCAATATGCCATCCCTAGGCCACGAGTCCTTCACATGGTTCAAGCATGTTGTAGGAGATCTTGAAAATGCTATGTGTATATACGCAAGGACAAAAAATGCAACTAGCGCTTTCAACAACACAAGGAACTCAAAGAATCTCCGCACAGGCCTCGGAAACGTCCGAGCATAAGCCAGCGCAAATTTAAAAAACAATGCATGAAATAACCTCTCTCTCATATTAAACAGAGGGTTTTGATTATTATTCCTATTTCTATTCATTATTGGATTTATTATGGGACCTCCAGGCAACAAGTTGTTGTCCACATTGACTCCGGGTGGTAAGTTATTCATTATCTGTGGCCCACCAGCGCTCATATCTTTGTTATTGTTTGTCTGTTGTCACCCAATTTTCCGTCAATTTGTTATAGCAACGACATTCTAATTATCTGCAAGTGAAAGTTTAAACTCTATAAGAAAAACGAGAATTTAACCTTTAGTATAATGTCAAAGTTAGAGGACACAGAGAAAAATGATGCCAAATAAACGAACTGTTACGATGAATAGGGGCATCCAATTAATATTAAATGGGGCAGTAGTCGCATGAATTATAAATCCAGCTCTGGACTCTCAGTAGATGATTTAATAATAACGACATATGGAACGAGAGACCCCGACATAAATAAACATTGGAACAATAAAACGGAGAAAAAAAAATGCTGCATTATGGGCGATCAGCAATAAATAACAAGCAATAATGATGAAGTGAATGAGTTTAGTATTCAATAATTTTAGGCCAAAGAGTAAAAGTTAGTGGGTAACATGTTAGCATACATACCCCTGAACCTAAGTCAAAAACGGTATAATCACTTGTTGATCCGTATTTCTAATATATTTTGAGTGATTTTCAACCATTAATTATTCTCTTTATTTTATTTGAAACTCGCAATTCACTTTCTATTTATTAATTACGAGATAAATAAAAAGGAAAACTGTCAAAATCTTGACATAACAACTTGTCACTTGACATAGGAAGCCAAAGCGTTCGTTCAAGTCGTTAATTGGTGCGTTCATTTTGTCTATTTGTTTATGGTTAGTACAGATAATAATTTACGCACGTAATTTTTATGGGATCGATTACAAAAGGATATCGAAGGGATAGAAAATATTTATTTCAAACTCTCGCCATGATGCCAAAGAACTCGTTTTTTTAAAGGAATATAAATATAGTTGTATTACTGTTATTTCTGCCTGCATTCCTTCAGTTATTTATTGTACTGCCTCATTTAGTTCATGAAATATCTACTAGATGACACTACGCATCGGTTTCAGGCTTCATAACTACTCTGAAAAAGGATAATAATTATGTAGGTACACAAAAACATGGTCTACTCCACATATTTAACCATATAACTATATATAAAAGTAGTTTTATTAATTTTGCCATCGGTTTTACTTACCTACTTATGATAAACCTACACCGCGCGCTATCACGCGGATGCCGTAATAATACTTATTATCTTTATTGTCTTGGAAGGCGAATCGCCTATGCACCGAAGTAGACTGCGATAGGCGAATTTTATTAATTGGTGACCCGAAGGCGAAGATACAGGTAAGTTCCTGCTCATGATGTTTGCCACAGAACAAAAAAAAGAGGTTAGAGGGACTTGTGAGCAGGGAGGCAGGCGCAGAAAGTATCCATAACGAAAACACTGCGTTTGACGAACACTCACACCCACAATTAATTTCTCATATATGTTACGGTGAGCAAAAGGTCGATTATTTGTATAGATAAAATTACTGTCATTTTGGTACTTTCAGTTTTGCAATTTTTCGCTTTAATTTCGGGAGGGGGGACGGGGTACGAATAGTGTGGACTTCCTAAAAATACATAAGGGGGAACATCCACTAAAACCGCGTAATTCAAATTTTCATTCGTGTTTAGCTAATTGCAGCTCTGTTTTACGTTATAATTATTATGGGGTGGTAGGTAGTAAAAATGTTATTTTAATTCAAATTTTACTGATAATAACTTGTGTTCATACACTCATAACTTAATATCGACATTGTTTACAACTTGGTACAACACTGTCGATACGCACGGATTTCGCTTTGGCTCAGCGCACGCAACGTTCGTAGTGAACGCAACAACATTGCGCGATTGCTCACGTTAGTACACACGGCTACATATCAAGCTATACATTTCCAAAATAAGCTGACCTCTCATTATACGGAAAGCCTATACAATGCGAGATCAGCTTATACTGGAAAATTATAGCTTGATGTGTAGCTAATGTACTTATTGCAAGCAATGTACAATTTTGCATCTGTATGCGATTGTATCGTTTTTGTCTACAAACTTCGTAATACTATTGCAATAATTGCAAATATCACTTGTATTTTAAGGTTTTTGGACTTACTGGTGAAAAGAAATCCCTTCTCTGAATACATCCAACACGTTAGGTATAATAGCGCAAGATGGCATCTTTATGCCATCTTGCGCTATTACGAGTATACCCCAAAATCTGACGTTCATGGCCAGTCTATTGTGACAGCGCACGAAGCTCCGCGAAAAATAAAGAGTTAAGGCTCGTACGGACTAGTGCGATATCGCGGGCGCGACGCGACACTAGTAGCATAAGATAAGAGATAAGATAAGATAAAAATTTATTTGCATAATTTCTTTGTCGCTGCCTGTCGCGCCCGCGATATCGCGCTAGTCTGTACGAGCCTTAATTCTTTATTTTTCGCGGAGCTTCGTGCGCTGTCACAATAGACTGGCCATGAACGTCAGATTTTGGGGACTCCCTGATAAAGCGCGCCACGACTCGACTTTTATTTAATATTTAATTCGGTGTTTGGGATTAAATTATCATCGTATCATTTACAAAACCATCTTGCGCATGACTTGTAAAGAAAATTTCAAAGGGTACCTTGTGAGTGTGAACTATTTTATGTTTGATGGACACAGAGGATGATATGTTTTTCTTATCTAAAAATAATCAAATTTTGGAGGCTTCTCCTTTGTGGAGGCCCGAGGCCAGAGCCTGCCCTAAATCCGGCCGGTTTAGGTAGGTACCTACCTATGGTAAGGACTTATACGAAATGAATCAAAACAATACTTTCCTTACTAGGTATATTGATTGATGAATTCTACATTCTCATTCATCTGAATTTGAGACTTTGGGTATAGTCTAGTATATGCCAAATTGGTGAAGAGATTAGAGAGAGAAAGTAAAAGGTACCTACTGCATTAGGCTAGCTACCTACTTAGATGAAAGATTTCTACCTTCCTGTCCATTAGGGTTCTTTGTTTCTTATCCGTTAAAAACCATACCGAAACTTCAGACTAATGGTAGGAACTAACCAACATGGATAAACAAAAGGCAACTTCATGCCAATTAACAACCTAATAATCTGTAGCATTATTTAAAGACTATAGCAGCAGATTCTAAAGTGCGAATGAATGCGTTCACATAAAGAAGCAGCAATAATTTAACGGATCATTCCTAGCACAAAGCATGGGATTCACAACTCCCCAGACATGCAGAGCCTATGAAAGGAGACGCACTGTGACTGGGAACAAAACCCATGGAATTATAACAAAACCCACCATTACCTTAACAGAAAGTGTGATTGACGTTTAAATTGTACACGTGACTTGTAAAAGGATTTTTTCATAATGAATGTCATCTATTCAAAGATTTAATAGGGAAAGACTGAATGATAAATGTAAGAAAAAATCTATTGAAATGTCGATCGGTGGTACCTTTTACCCGAGCACGTCACATTGTGTGAAACGGGATTAATGGGCTGAAGTAGTGTTTTAATGCTCTACACCTAAATTCTTTATGCTGCTAAAATAATGATTTTGTCACAAGTCTGCTACTATAAGGCCTATTGTCCACGTAAACAGCACGTCATGCGCACGCTTTCATCGATTGACGATTGCAAGACGAATGCTTGCATCTTGCGTAGAAACAATCAAAACTGTGTCCACGGAGCGGCAACGTCGCGTCAGCCTTTCGTCATGCGTTCGTCAAGGCTCTGGTGGTGGCGTGTGTGTTGGATCATTAAGTTCCCTTCATAATGGTTGAGCTAAATGGTGCTGATCCATGCGTCATGTTCGTGAACGGGCGCCGTCAGTTGGGACTGGTCATCTCTTAGCTGCCACGGCTTATTTTAATTTTTGAATTGTTTTTATTACGGACGCTTCTAACGTGCACGTCTTTCTACATTGTTCTCACATGTATAACTTCAACATGAATGATGTAACCCATATTTTGTAACAACATTTTGTTTTAAAAGAGTGTCCGTGGAGTTTCTTGTCCGTTCTTCTCCATAGGAACCTACTACGCTTTAGAATTGGCAACTAGCTTCATCTTTCTGACTGACCGACTCCTTGCCAATTCAAAAGTACCTGTATTTGGTTTATTTGAAATAAATGCTTTGAGTTTGAGCTCGTACAGACTCGTGCGATATCGCGACCGCGACAGGCACCGACAAAGAAATTGTGCTACTAGTGTCGCGTCGCGCCCGCGATATCGCGCGAGTCTGTTCAAGCCTTCATGCGGTGCGCGCGGCAGCATGTCACTACTCGGCCAACTCGCGAGACGCACACTTGACATTTTCACAACGAAAAGACGTGCTTTCTCGATGCTAGTTGAAAGAAAACAGAGATGTTTTGTAGCGTGATTGACGATTGCATGAAGTCGCGTGGACATAGCAAATATGCAAAATACGCCTATCGTCAATTGTAGGTTGCATGCATTCGTCAAATGACGCGTCCGTGGACGGTTAGCCTAAGTAAAACAGACAACGAGGAAAACTGTTCCACTGTAGGTAGTACCTACAGTTGATACTAGTACGGGGAATAGAATAAATCAGTTACGTTTTAGCAACCATAGTATATAAGTACGATACATACCAACCGAAAAAATTACTTACATTTACTGCTTAAGGGCGCGGTACGACGGTCCACTATCGCTACTCCTTAAAAAAAAATATCTCGTGACTGAGAAGGAATTGAGGCGTCTAATTGCAAACCCCGCTAAAACGATTTTTTTGGATATTGAGTTAATGATGAGTTTTAAATTCACTGGAATGTAATCGCACTCCTTGGTGCACGACACATTTACACAAGTCTCCATTGGTCCGCCATACTATTCGTAAGGTCACTTGGTGCAAAAGCAAGCGCTGTGATTGGTTGTTTTCGTTGTAGAGGAATTTTAATTTAACCCATGCCATTTATAGTAGACTAGGTTTTGCCCGCGGCTCCGTCCGCGTGGATATGGATTATCGCGTAAAAAAGTAGCCTATGTCCTTCTCCATATCCCAGGCTATATCTCTGCCAAATTTCATGAGGATCGGTTCAGCGGTTTAGGCGTGAAAACGTAACATACAGACAGACAGACAGACAGACCGATAGACAGACAGAGTTACTTTCGCATATATAATATTAGTATGGATTTTGTTACCAAGCATAAGGTTGGAGGCTCAATTTAGTACTGTTAGAGAGGAATTTACTCGGAAATGAGTTTGTCACGTGCTTAAAGTTAAGTAATGATTAGCGACTGTTTAACCATACATTTTTGACGTTTGAACGTCACTTTAAGCAACGTTTATGAATAAACCCCTTAGTACAGAATTGAGAAAACATTCAAAAGAGAGAATAAAGTCGGTTACAAGGTAAAATCGTTTTAGCGGGGTTTGCAATTAGACGCCTCAATTATGAAAAACTGCTCAATAAAGTACCTCGGTAAGTGTGTCTAGAATTTTCTAATTCCTTTTATAAAGTTTCATGTTGAGACACGAAGCAACTAAATACGATATAGAGGAATGTGGTCGCTTTTCTTTAGATCGAACTTTGTTGCTTCGTGTCTCAATATGAAACGTTATAAAAGGTATTAGAAAGTTCTAGACACACTTACCGAGGTTCGTTACTGAGTCGATTCTCATAATTCCTTTTCAGTCAGAAGATAATGAGATTTTTTTAAAGGAGTGGCGCTAGTCGACCGATGTACAGACGCCAGCAGGTCAAGCTACCCGAAACTGTCAAATTTTCGCAATCAACCTTGAACCTTATGTTGTAGTGATAAAGTTGAAAATCTATTAAAGAAATTTGACAGTAGTAGCTTGATGTGCTGGCGTCTGTACTTAGTTATTTCTTACATGAATTGTGCAAGGTTGTAAAATTTATTATGCAAATAAAGTTCGTTTTCTTTAATCTAAATTCTAACCCGATCATTTCTGACTGGCTTACTACTTTTCCTCGTATCATTATGATGAGACCGGATTCGGCTTATGAGCCGAATTTATAGATTAAAAACATCAGGTACCTAAAACTAGTTTTATAAAACAGTCCTACTAGAAAAGTAGAAATTTAATTTACGAACATTTCGTTAACATTTCACCTCTAAAACCGAGAACTTAGCCCATTAAAGAGCCCACTCAATACAAGTACCGTCGAAATGAACCAAGTTAGATAAAGGAACAGAGATAACGAGAGGTAAACTTAAATTACGGTCCGCTCACGTTATAAATATTCAAAAAGCGGTCCGGGTCGGTCCGCTTAGAAAAAATTGACGTCTCAATTATCGAAGGCTCGGCTCGGTTGGGACGAAGCTGTACCTCTTATTTTATATTATTCTCACGACTTTTATTTCCTGTTGGCAGCTCACTATACTTAAGATCGCACTGTGCGCCGGTTTGAAATAATCTCGAGAATCGTGGACATAAATTATGAATTTATTATGAATTTATTTAAAGCAGTTGTTCTTAGGTAATAATCTAAATTAATTAACCACAAGACATATTATTAATCAATAAAACCAAGCATGGGTTCAATTCGCAGTTACGCAATCAAGCTTGCACGGATTTTTCAAACTTAATGAACTTTTTGCGATTTCCTAACAGATTTAGAAAATATCATCTAAATAAATTCTATGACTAAATTATTTAAATAAATTCTTCCTGTCAGCCGAATGTCGGCTCGAAGGTGCTCGTGCCGACTTAATCATTATTTCTTTGAAATATTACACACTCGTTATTGGAACTGTCATCGTCGTTAATATTAATTATCGAGCTGTTTTACGACTGACTTAATAGGTATAGCGAGCGACAAGAGATGTCTTTGGATTAAAAATAGTTTGCTTTATTTCGGAAAGCAGCATTTGACTTAGGTAATTAAATTGCAACGTGATTTTTTGAAAGAATTTGGTTTTATCATGGTTTCAGTTTGGTAGTAAGTAAGTTTGGTAGGTACCTACTTTGAACAAACATGGATACCTACGTTGAATGGAACAAAAATGGCAAGACCCATCATCTTTTGGATTTAAAAAACATTACCATCTATGTACCTACGAGTATACTTACCATTTTACCTACTTATTACCAAACATGTAAGTTAAACACATCGGTGTGAACACTTATCAGAACAAATTGTGTTTAAAAGAAAAACCGAGCCCGAAACATACAAACTGCAAACATTACATAAATATATGCAGTTGTGCGACTTTTTACACCGAAACACAAACCCAAATTACCGGGTGCCATATACAGCCAGTTACGGCAATATGACACGGATCGTTTTTTTTTTTTACTCCGCTTCTCCGAAAGATTTTATCACCTTATGAATATTTTATTAGCTCGAAAATCGTATGCACCATAAATTATTGTGTTAGATATGTAAATGTTAAGAACACGATTGATTTGGACGATCTTAAACGAAATGCTGCTAAGGTCGTAAACTTGATTGATTTACTTCGTTAACGGTTGGAAATGTTAGATTAAGAATTAAATAGGTAATGTAAATACAGGGTTGGCGCTCCTGAACTGTAAATTGCAGGCGAAGCAAAACCATAGAATATATTATCAGCTGATAATAGTCTTTATAACCTAGCGCTGGTCGTAAATGTCGAGAAAGGAAATGCCAACTAACTATCTAGTAAAATGGCTTGCCCCTTTACATGAAGGTGCTATTTTCGTAGTCATTAAACTCACAACGTCAAGAAAGGCGAAATCTCAATACTCAATACTTTTATTGCATTCCACATGTAGGTATTCTTAGGTGGTATAATTAGATAATTATGGACCCTGTCGGGCACAGCAAAATAAGTGAGTTAGGAGAGAGGAAGCGTTTGTTAATTTAATTTATAACATTACTTAATTGTCTCGTTAATTGTTTGATCAAAAATTTTTGCTATCTGGTCCAAATTTCCGTGCCTCGAAAAGCACGTTATGCCGTTGGTCCCGGCTGTCATTTACAGTAGTTAATTGACAGTTGTTACGGGTCGTCAGAAGCCCGAAAGTCTAACAACCAGTCTTACAGAAAGGTATCGTGTTATATACCTAGTAAAGATTTTTGCTGGTCGTAAATGTCGAGAAGGGAAATGCCAACTATCTAGTAAACTGCCCCGGCCCTTTACATGAAAGTGCTATTTTCGTAGTCATTAAACTCACCATGCACGTTAAGACAGGCGAAATCTCGTAAATTGACGTAACATCATTTTTTGCTATGTTCGAGTAACTACTTCGAATTTGTTGCTCTATGAAAAAATTGGTTGCATGATTGCATCACACACAAACCAGCCGGTCGATTCTGTTAATGTCTTACCGTGATAACTTAGGTGAAGTGAGCTGTCATTCCACCTGCAGTGCTATTCTGTAGAAATCTCACCGTGAAAACCTAGGTGAATTGAACTTGAATTAATGAGCTGTCAATAGTGTCAATCCCTAGTCTCAGATGGAATGACAGTTCACATCGAGATCACTTCGCCTAAGTTTTCACTGTGAGATTTTTACAGAATAGCACTGCAGGAGCGCCAACCCCGTATTTACATTACCTATTTAATTCCTAATAATCATAATCGACCGGCTGCAATGTTATTATTCAAAAATCTCACCGTGAAAACTTAGGTGAAGTGAGCTGCCCATAGTGTCAATCCCTAGCTTTAGGTGGAATGACAACTTACTTCACCTTAGTTTTCACGGTGAGATTTTTTACAGCATACTGCCGCAGTAGTGTTATTCTGTAAAAATCTCACCGTGAAAACTTAGGTGAAGTAACCTGTCAATAGTGTCGAGCATCAAGTGGAATGACAGCTCACTTCACTTAAGTTTTCACTGTGAGATTTTTAAAGAATAGGTCGGCAAGGATGACACCGAAAGATTAATTTTCGTCTGAGACAATACTAACAGTGTCTAACACTATGGACTCTCTGAAATAAAGAATTTGAATTTGAATACACTTTGCAATTGACCAAAATTGGTGTTATAAATTGTCAAAGTAGCGTTTTAAATATTTCTAATGTATGCGTCACGATATAAAGAAGGAACAGCTTAACCATAAATTATTCTTACTCAATATGCTTCGTATTATGCTTAACATTGTAAATTCAGGCCAGATGAACATCCGCGTCGGGTTAGTGCCCGACGCGGATGTTCATCTCAATTAAGAAGTAACATTGTTCGCGGATGACAATGTGTCTGGTCGTACAATGGGCGTCTGCGCAACGCCCAATCGTTCCAAATGCTTGCTTGAGTAATAAGCAAAACAAAGCAATTATGTGTTAACCTTCCTGGATGAGAAGCAGCTGCCTTTGTAGAATTTTTATCTGAATTTTATGCATTAGGTAAGTTTGCAGTTAAGCTACAGAAGAAGTAATTAGATAGGTAGGTACTAACGCGGTCTCGGACTTCGGACAAACGTAAGGGACCAGTCCTGGATTTTTCAATAGGCCGTATAGCCACGCCCTAGGGGTGGCAGTGTCCTAGGGGCGGCAGATTTCAGAGGACTGCAGAGTGTGCAGTGAAGCCTGGATCAAACTCACTACTCAGTCTCTCCACGTTTTTGAGGAATCAATCTCCGGTCTAATGTTTACCTTAACTTGGATATAGCTCTCCGCATCGCACTTTCCACTCCGGCTACAAATTGTTCTGGTGAAAGGAGATTTTCCTGTTTAAAACGCGTAAAAAATTATCAACGGTCTTCATTGTCTTAAGAAAAAAAAAATATTCTTTAGCTCTTCGCCACATAGAAGCAGAGATAATGAACACCATAAACTATGATGATATTATAGATGATTTTGCTATTAAAAAGTCCCGTAAAAAATTGTAATTCTTGTTTATTTTTTACGCTCTTTCTTAATGACTAATTCATTCGTTTATTTAACTTTAGTGCCTTCCTTACTAAAAATGGAAAATTATTATTTTAGAAAGGTACTTACAAGGGGCGGCGCAAATAAAGTGGCCAACACTCATAAAAAATATAAATCCGGCACTGGTAAGGATTATTCCTGCTTGCAGCGCTCGGCCGCTATAGTAACGCTTACCTACGCTCATCAACCAATAGCATCAGATTTTTGCTAAGCCCCTTGTTTTTGCAAATGAAAAATAAAAAGACCGTAAAAAAACCAGCCGAGGTGGCCAGACATCTGTTTGTAACAGAGCCTGAGAAATGTTTGTCAACAAAAGTTTTGTTTTTATTGATCGTCGCAGATAGGAGCGGTAAACAGAAGTGGTCATCGTATGCACGGGATTTTGTTTTCTAGGCGGTTACATTTCTGTGACCGCGATAGTACACACGGCTACATAACAAGCTATACATTTTCAGTATAAGCTGATCTTGCATTGTATACCATTCTCATAGAATGAGTGGTCAGCTTATACTGGAAATGTATAGCTTGTTATGTAGCCGTGTGTACCTACCTAAATCATTTTGAAAATGTTCGAAGGGTTGATCAGAATTCATCAGAATCGTTTAACTGTAACTTTTACTAAATTAGCCACTTGCGTCATTAATTTTATTTGCCAGTTTTTAAAGTTGCATTAAGCTTAAACTTTTCGGACAAGTTGTAAGCAACAAAAAAACACTAATCTACTTAGGCCTAACGCAACTTGTAAATATAAAATTACCTATTAAGGCGAGATTCTTGAAGCGTGCATTCACTCCTCCGACTCTGCCCTAAGCCGAGGTTCGTACCCCGCAGGGGGTGCCCTTAGCGAGCAGACGGAAATTTAGCTTATCAGTATGCCCCTGGCTGGAGGCCTTAAAATCCGTTAGGAGCTTAAGGCACCACAGGATAGTCCGGTTAAAGAGTCTGAGCCCTCGTGGTTACACTCTGAGTTGCCATTAAAAAAAAAAAAAAGCGTGCATTCTTGTTCTTGAGGTGGCAGCGGGGCGAAAGTAAATTGTGCCGTGAACTTCGTTAATTTTGGGTTGAAAATTATATGTTTTACGATATTAACAATGTTAAACCCGACGGAATTACATCAACATAGAGGTTTATTTTGATGTGATTTTCAATAGGTACATAAAGTAGTATAATTATGAAACAAAATGAGTTTTAATCTACAAAATAAGGGTATGTTTGGATTTTTTTTATATCGAGCGAACTTTGTCCAATTATTTAACGAGTATCCGACGTATCTACAGAAAGGTCTCAAAAGCAACATATAATTTTTTCACGTGTTTAATCATTACCGTTTCTAAATAAAATGGCATTAAAATTACATTTTCTAGAGGTTAGCCCCCCTCAAGCCACTCTACTTAAGAGCGGCTTGAGGTTCTCTAGTACCTAGGTAATTTTGAAGGTCGATCGTTCAAGAACTGTCTTGAAAGGTCAATAGCGCTTGCGCGGCAGGTGAAGCAAACAAAACAAAAAAGTTTCATACACTCATGTTTCTATTCCCGATACCGTATGATGATAAGCCTTACTCCATGATTAATCACCTCGCCATCGTTCGGTTATGGCCACTCAAAAAAAGCAATTTGTTCTTTATTTTAGGAATGGTTCAGGTTGTGGTCATGGTTTTTTTGGCCCTATCAATTTATTGGTTGACGTGGATGTTTCTTTTTGTATTTGTCACAAATACAAAGATTTTTGATGTTATATTCGAATGGTAGTTTTTTTTTTTTTTTTCAATTAAAATTATTTGGTGCTGGTATCTCCTAGGAACACTTATTGACGACTCGAACACAATATATTCGGACACAGTGTCCGAATTGACACATTTTAATTTCAATATTTTTTTCACTGACAATTCGGACACCATCAAATTATTGAAGCAGTTTAGTACAGTCCGATAAAAAAGTTGGTTTGTAATACTATTTATTAAAAACGGCTGCTTTCGTTAAAATCCGGTTAAAAACTGTGTTTTTACAACTACAGGTTGGGCGAAAGAAGATGGATTTGCTGTTGACTCTAGTCTAGGTCAGAGGTGACAGAGACAAAGTCAAGGATGGAGTGAGCTTACCCAAAAGAAGCCTGTTCATTCTCACTTTGAATAGATTAAGGTTGTATGCGTTCGAAAACACAGACGCAGGCAGAGAGTTAAATTTAATAGTTTTGTTTAGAGGAGGTATTACCCACTCTATGTTACTTCCCTCCTCGAAGTTTAGGTAAATTAACTCTTCTATTCCGATCTCTGTCAAAGTCAAAGTCAAAATCAAAGCATTTATTTTAAATAGGAATATACATGGCACTTTTGACGTCAAAATTTACAGGGAAATAAAATTGATTCTAGTTGCCCCTTCTAAAAAGTAGTTTCGCATGAGCAGAATGGGCAAGAAACTCCACGGTTACTCTTTTAAACTGTTTTACAATACTTTTTTGCATCAATTATATAATTAACAATCAACAATACGTATGGCGAGCGAACTACCGGTTACCGAGACTTATTAATAGTCTACCCTCAGAAATAAACAAATGTATTACACATAAAAATATCAAATGTAAACTTAAGCAATATTATTTAAGTATTATGTAGGAATTATTGTAACTATTTATGGAACTAAAGATGTTATTAATTGTATCGGCAATAACGCGTACATATATAATGCTTCATTGTATAGTTAGATATTGAGATAGACTCATGATAGCACAAGTTTAAACCTTAGTGGTTTTTGGTTGCTATTTATTAAGTAATCCTGTGTTCTTTTGTATAAATGATAAATAAAAAAATTACAAAATTACATGTGAAGACGAATAAAATGACTATACCACAACAGGTCTGTTCATCATACTCTAGAAAGCCTAAAGAACGTTAAAAATAAGACCATTAATTTAAAAGCGATCCACATTCGACACAAACAATGCCTAGATCAAGTTATTTCCGGCTCAGAGCGCAAGGTGAATTAGATAATCCGCCGGTTTCAACATTACTAAGATTACTCCACTGTTTGACTCCCACTTCACAAATATTTACACAGTACTGTGTAAACTTAACATATACCTTCACAAAAATAACTTTATCACCCGAAGAAACACAAAACTACACTTGATATCGAAGATATAGGGTTCAAAATCCAATGTCAGAATCGATAGTATGTGTAAAAAGGTTTCTTTACTTATTCAGTCAGGTTGACAGCTCCCGATTTGGGAGCATTTCTTTGTTTTTCTCAGTAAGTCGCTAATCTGTATTTATTTTTTATGTTAGTTAAGTTGACGTTAGTACTTATTTGACTAATCACGATGACATGATCGCTATGTTTGCTTGCTACCGTAGGAGCTGCTACATTTTTTTTTCTTTACCTACCTATTTATAAAGTTCATTCAGCTTCTTTCTTAATATTATTAATTACGGTTATCTATGGTTAAGAACTTTTTCAAAATCACCCTCATAACTTTTCAACGCAATCATCCTCTTTTAATAAAGGACAATTTATTCGTAGCAATTATAAATGCAAGTTACAATTTCAAAATAATCTCTGGGTATCTAATAAAAACCTATGACATACACATAAACGTTCTTCCTCAAGATGAAGACGAAGAAATAAACATATTTATTTGTAACTGCAGGAACTCGACAGAAATAAATAAAAAGCCTCCAACAAAAAAAATATAAAAAAACTTATAAACCTTACTAAAGCTTTCCTACAGAGCCGAGCACAAAAGAAAAAGAGAGATATATAGGGATTGGTGTGAGTGCGAAAGGGATGTGTGGAGTGGGACCACGTGACACCTGCCGACCGCCAAATGAAGATATCGCAGCTGGATGCGAGAGGATCACGGACAGGTATCGTCAACATTTGAACAAGACCAGACATTAAAGTTAAAATTAACTTGAAATAAAATTTGAACAACAACTGATTGCAATATTTTTCTCTTATCTTCCCTTGTTTTTCATTAAAGTTAAAATGTCTTTGACAAGGCGACTGATAGATTATGGGAAAAAAAGACACTTTGCCCTGACCCCAAATAAATCGGGATAAGGTCGGGGGATACAGATTAATGAAACTGTGATAAAACACAAAAATGGTCCTTCTTCTTTTCGTATCGATGGTACTCTTCATCGATGTTTTTTTTAAATTAATTCTTTTATAATGTATGAGCCCAGTAGGTGGCCACGTTGATTGCGGCATCAGTGGCATTCTTGAGATCATCTTAGGTGCAGGTGAACGGGCACTTATGTAGGACACTCCAGCAAGTGGGGCAACTTATCCTGAAACAATGTTAGTAAATATTGCCTGATTTTCAAACCCAACAGCCTTGTTGTTTCTAAGCAGGTATCTACAATATTGACAAATCAAAACAGAAATTAAAACTTTGAAATCTACCTAAGATTGCCGACCTGCGCCTGAGCAACACGAAGACGTATACAGATGCTACCACGGCACTAAGGTTGCAGTGTTACTGGGACTTATAAAACGAATACAATACACGTGCACGTACTTTTAAATATATTTGCCTTTATCGACGAGACATTGTTGCTCTGCATCGTAAACTAGAAGGATTAAATGGCGTATTTGAGGATATTATTATTTGAAGATCTCGTATTTCTAACTTTTGTAATCAAAGTATACATCATTATATCATTATATGAGAAAACGATGTACCTACCTATCTAGAATTAAATTTCTATACAACAACAGGTAACCAATTAAAAAAAAAGCAATGACGGATGAATTAATTATGTGTTAGATACATGGTGCTCACATATTTACAAATATTGTTAAAGTAGACGATTTAACAAAAAATTTAACAAATAATAAGTCAGTGTGCAAGTTAAACTTATTAAGGAATGTAAAATTAATGTCATAAAAATAATGTATTATACAATTAAATTAGCAACCTAGTTGATTTTTTCTATATTCTACATTGTCCTATGGAGCAGGACCAGCGTGTTTCCAAGCATTCTTATCTTGGATATAAACCTCTAATTTGTAATAAGCTTGCTTACAAAGTGTACTTTTAATATGAGTGTCCTGTTTTCTTTAATGATATTGGGTTTCCGATGCAGCCGGTCTTTTCCGTAAAAATCTCATTGTTTGCTTGATGCTATAGATTGACACTATTAACCAGTGGCGAAGCTTGACATTTCGTAGGAGGGAAGCCGAAGAAGAAATTGTTTAGTTCTTTAGATAGTCTTATAATTAGGTTAAAATTAATTTATCTCGCTATTTTATGAATTTTTAATTCGCGAATATCACGTCGTGGCGCCCCGGTTTGTTACTTTGTTTAAAACAATTGATGTTGTTGTTGGAATTCAATGCTAGGAATAGGCGTTTTTGTAGTTTGTACTTGTAGTTTATCTATATAACTTGGCAATCGTAGACACTACTGAATGTTCTAATTTTCTATAGCGGTAGGTGAAGTTGTTCTTCCGATCATCCAACGGGAAGCTGGTAGGAATGGAGTTATTTATTTATTTATTTACTCCAAACATACAAATATCCTTTCAGGCTAGACCCAATGCGGTATTGTAGTACACTTAAAAACTTAATAGTTCCAGTACTGCTGCCATAACAAATTCGCAATAGAATATGTCGACGTCATCAGCAATAAGTTTGAGAGTGCGGAGCGCGCTCATCAGCGGCGCCTCACGCAGCAAGTTAGTTCGCGCGTGCGGTACTGCCAGCAACCGCGGCTGGCCGCTGGCGACGAGGACCCACATACCCGTCTGGCACGACTAGTTCCACCCTTCGCAATATATCCGTATTCTGTATCTTCCCTCTAATTATCTTAAAGATATAAGTAACATTAGTGTGTGATGCCTCATGACCCTCAGTTCATTATATCCGACCACGCCAGAGCCGTTAGCAGAGTTGTTAGTGCGCCACGCCTCTGCTATTGACAGCTCACTTCACCTTAATTTTCACGGTGAAATTTTTACAGAGTAGATCGGCTGATGTCAAAAATAGGGTGGAGTAGAGATGAAAAATTTAGGATAGCTTATGGATGATAAGCTATCAAAAAAAGAACTGCGGGGTAATTGCGTAACATATACAGTACCCAGATAGCAGTGTAAACTTGTTTCAGACTTGCAGCAAGTTAGAAATATCAAATGTGCAAACTTGCATCAAGTTTGACGAGGCAAGGGACAAACTTGTGGCAAGTTTGTATCAAACTTGTATCAAATGTCTAGTTTCCCTCTTTCAAACTTTGCATAATGTTTGCCAATGCAAACTTGACAAACTTGTGGCAATTTTGTATCAAACTTGTGGCAAGTTTCTATCAAACTTGTGGCAAGTTTCTATCAAACTTGTGGCAAGTTTGTATCAAACTTGTATCAAATGTCTAGTTTCCGCCCATGAAACTTGTATAATGTTTGTTTATCAGGAGGCTTACTCGCGAACGCAAACCACTACGACAAAAATTAAAAATTGTGGCGTCGTTTGCGAGTAGGCCTCATGAAGAAACAAAAAACTTGACGACATTTAAAGTATGAAATGAAATCCATTGAAATTAAAATTGAATGGGTTTATTAAAAAAAATATTATTGTATTAAAAAAAAAGTAGGAACTATAAAGGACTAAACTAAACTCGCATCATAGTTGATTTTGTTTTTGTCTCTCGGCCCTGAAACAATGAAATAAAATGGCTGTTAGTCAATAAACACCTGCGAAACTAACTTTTAAATTAATGTACCATTGAAATACAACACAATTACAGTCACCCTGAACGAGCTGTCTTGTTATGAAATAAATAAATGTATGCAACTACCTATACAACTTTCAGTCATTGGTGTCAGCGCCGGGGTTCGAACCCAGTACCAAAGGCCCCACTAGACTATCTACACCCGCTCTACAGAGTATTATTATAAGAAGAGAGTAATTTACCTTCTTGACAATCTCACTTTGCGTTGGTTTAGCCAGTCACTGATTATCTCTTTCTGCTTATCGTCAGTAGCAGTTCCATGCACTTTCTTACACATTTCTGAAAATATAAATAAAACGGCTATAGTAATGATAGTTGACAATAAGCAGCATGTTTCGTAATGTGACTGTTGGTTATGTAGGAATTAAAACAATAATAAAAATAAACAGATCTACCGAAATAGGTAGGTACTTACGAAATATTAATTTGCAAGTTTCTGTGTCAAGAAATGATTTCTTTTGAGTTCTTCATTTGTTTTCCCATCAGAGAATATTGCTCAACTACTGCATCCAGCAGTATTTTTCTCAGCATGTTTGTGGTGAAAGGACGGAGGTTTTTACTGCCAATACCTGTCAAGAGAAAAATTTTGGTAATGGCATATATATGGTACCTATAAATACATGTTGGGTGCATCATAAATATAAATATATATATATTTTTTTTTTTGTTAAATAAGGTTTATACATACAAAGTCAATAGTTGTGCAATTACTCAAGTAAAAGCCAGATAAAATGGCATGGAATTGAATTGACCCTTAATATTAAACATTATTATAAGTGTATTTAATAAAATGTCACCCTTACCATTGCCTGTTGATTGTCACTATTTTTTAATTGTCCATTTAAATGACAGAAACTGTCATCGTCATTTACTGGCAGGTTTGTTAAAAACTGTGGCAGTGAAAAGGGATCATGCCTTCGTGAAGTTAATGGCTCTTCCGGCCGCACTAAAATCAGGTCCATTTTTTTTTTGTTAGTTTCTGACACTTGTTTTGACAGGTCAGTCACCATCTGTATGAGATGACTTTGCTGGATTGCCAATTGTTTGCTTGTAGCACAGTCTGTAACAAAAATATTAAAATTAAAATATCATTAACATCCTCTGAATACTGCATACATCACACTAATATTATAAAGGCGAAAGTTTATGTGTGTGTGTGTGTGTGAGGGTATTTGCGTATGTGCTTCATACTCAAACAGCTGGACCAATATTGATAAAATTTTGTATGGAGGTAGCTGACACTGTAGGTAGCTGTCATGTTATTTTTGTAGCTGAGTATGATATTTCTTCTTCTGATTGGTTGTCACCTCTAGTTGCTGAAGCAAATGTCATATTTTCTCTTTTAATGCTCTTTAACCGGCCTTGTCTCGACATTTGTACAAACGGTTTTTGAGACATTTTTGCCGAGTACTAACCTACAAAATTAAGAGCTGTATGATTCCAAAAACGAATTTTATACAAATTAGGGGTAATTGGAGCAGTTTTACATGGGAATTGTTAACAACATTGTTAGCATCAGCTTGCTAAAAATGAAGAAAATTTTGAGGAAACATTAGGAAACCCGAGTACCTGAGGTGTTTATACAGGCAGCTGTGGGCATACAGTAATTTCCCTCTCTCTGAGAGGCCCGTGCCCTACATTGGGATGTATGTTGGCTGGTATTATAATTAGGGAATCGTACCACATTGCGAGATAGTTAGCAGCCATCTGTGACAAAAACTGTTATCAGATTATGGTAAGTTGGGATTTTTTTGAGGTTATGTGACTATACAAAGTTCTCAGGGGGTCTGCATTAGCTCTAATTGATTAAAATGATCACCACACTGTAAAGCCGTGTCCGCTGAGGTATGTTTTAGTGTTTTTCTAACACATAACGTGTTATCCATTCGACTCTGCAAACAAACTGCGAACGAATAATGTGTTATTATCGAAAGTCGTGTTATTTTGTTAGCATTATACGAAAACATGCCGCAGCGGACCCGGCTACTACTAACCAAACCAAACTTACCATCAGTCAGTAGGGATGTTTTATCAAGACGATACTTAGTCCAACAAAATGCAATTTTCTTTTCATACACTTTTTGGAGGCTTCTTCAACAAACTCCTGGTTTTTCAATTTACAAAACCGTTTCAGGCATATTTATAGCAATTGTGCTAGATAAAATTTTGTTCATCATTAGGGTTGTAATGATCCTCACACCTCTTTAGCCAATCTGTATTTATGTTTTCACAAGCTTTAAAGAATTTAATTTAAAGTTTTCATGTCAATTTCGCACTGTAGAGTTTATCTCGTAATGATTATGGCAACAGGTTTGAAAACACAACACTATAGGGTCAATTTCGCACTGTAGAGTCTATATCTCAGAGTGGTTAAGACAACAATTATTCACAAACAATGTAAAACCGGCAGAAAATACGATTTGGAAAAACGGGAACAATTACAACAAAAAGTATCAGAAACAAATCCGCCATGTTAGAAATGAGTGTGGCCACTTCATAAAAAAAAATCGCCATACAATCATTATTTGGTTCTAAGTTTTTTCTTTTAGTCTGCATTGTACGACAAATTGAAACACAAAATAAGGATTTTAACTGTTTTAAATAATTGCTTTACAATATTCGAATGCACATTAAAATTATCACAGCTCTTTATCTCGAATCTGCATTTACCGAAATGGTGGGTATCTGTTCAACCGGGCATGTGACATCACTGATCTTGTTATCACTTTCTATTGTAGAGCAGTATTTCGTTTTTGCAAATAATGCCAGTGTTGGCATTGGCAGATACGAAAGCTGACTCCCTGTGGTTGTTGGCTTAAGGGTCCGTGCACGAAAAAAACTCGTTTTTATCAATTTCTTATCTAATTGTCAGAAAACTTGAAATAATCGAAACATTAAGTCTGTGTAACTATAAAAGTACAGTTTTCATGGTGCTAAACCATTCGTGTCAGTCACAGCAGCTTTTAATAGTTTCATCATTTTTGTGCTCTCCAAAGTATAGTTTATTTCGCCATTGATTTACTTAATGAAGATATTGTTTAATCATTAAATAAAATTTCGATTATATTTGTGATTTTTAAATTTCTTGATATGATTTGCTAAATAATAGGAAACATATATATTACTGACGAGGTTTAAAACAAAAAAAGGTTTTTTCAATATAATTTTTCTGCTATATTTTGTATGGAAGTTGAAAAAAGTGGTTACGCCACATGCAAGTAGACCATATAATGATGTTAATGATAATTTTTAATGTTCAAAATCAAAAGTAGTTTCTTGTAGAATGATGATCAAATGTCAGTCTCGCGTCATTTTTCGGAAAACTTGTTGCAAATATTAGTGATTTACCGTGAGTACTTAATTTATTTGAAAAATCCCTTTCAGCCACATGAAAAACAAAGAACACGACTTTTCAAATCTCAAATAATTTTGTTTAAATTATGTTTCCCTTTCTCACAAACAATGAACAAAATTGATCAAAATCAGTCGATTTCGTGCACGGCCTCTTAACAAGAAACAAAAAAGCTCGTAACTCGGAAACGGTGCGTCGTAGGGCCTTGCTTTTCAGAACCGAAATGGTTTTATGGTCAAGGTCAACCTGGTACTGTAATAAGATTGCAAATTATCATTTAAAAAAAAAAAACGAAATTTTACTAAGTCCCAAAATAAATTTTTACGAAAAATTTTTTTTTTTTGGATTTATTTGCTGCCCATAGTAGGGTTGCCAACCATACTTTATAATAACGTATCCTACTTTATTTTTGGTAATTATACTTTATACTTTTACATACAAATAAAGTATGCAAAAATACTTTATTGTCAACCTTTACTGTGGTGCGTAAAACAAAATACTCATTATGGGTACTTAACGATTCATAATTGCTGAACGAAATATTTAAAACGGATAATGGAAACAATTTTTAATTACTGAACGAAATGTTAGATGTCAGTTGTGACATTTGTCACAGATGTCTTTCATTATCGACGAAATTGTACAAAACTGGTCCGTTAGTTTTGTTTATAAGTGAAGAATGCATTTTAAAGTAAATATTAATGCTGAAAATGACGAGTAAATATTAATGCTGAAAATGACGAGTAATTCTGATAGCGACACACCAGTGACTCCTAAAAAAGCTAAAATATATAGAGAGATAGAGATTACAAAAAATTCCTAAGTCATCACCCGAAACATTCAATACAGTTGTCAGTAACTTTTCGCTTTTTATTGATATGAGCTTAAAATATATGATAAAATGGTTTGAGTTTAGCGAAGATAACTGGCTTTCAATACTTCCTAACATGTCTTTGAAAAATGAGGTAAAATTTGAACATTTTGAAATGGTTATTACAAAGGCCAAATTACAAGACAGATTAAATATTAAGATGGACGATATGTATTCCGAATCTATAAGACTTAGAGAAATCCAAAGAAAAGTCACTAATGATGATCAAGAATTTTTAGGGGTAAAATTTAGTATCGTGCGGCACGCGTAGGGGGAGGGGGTTGGGGGGGAGGAAAGGGGGGGTCCCCTCTTGCCCCCTGGTACCACTCCCATTAAAAGGTAATGCACCATTCCTGAAAAAAACCGATAAATGTAACCTAACCTCAAAACACTATAGTCGCTTAAAAAGGCGTAGTAGGATTAAAATTTGGGTTGGAAGTGGAAATGAGGAGGTGCCCGTCTGCCCTGACACCACTTTCACGTAAAGGCAACACACCGTTCTTGAGAAAAACTAATAAATGTAACCTAACCTCAAAACATTTTATAGTCGCATAAAAAGCGCTCAATGTAGCACAGTCCAGGGAAGGGCGGTCGACGGAGCCCCGCTACGCGGGGCTCCTACTACTGAGTGGTTTAAAAAAAAATAACCACGAAGGGTATGGCGGGGTCTATTCGCTCGCTTCGCTCGCTCATTCGACCCCGCCATACCCTTCTAACCTAATCTATCCGACTCGGGGTGCCCCAAGTCCAAGTAAGTACTCAAGTAGTCTGTGAACGGAATGAACATGAACAATGACAGTGACACAATAACATTAATATCTTTTTTTTACGTTCCATTTTGCCAACTTTTCACGTAATTTTGCACCATAGACAATATGTGGAACAGATTTAGTTGTCAATCGCCCATTTTAACGTTCCGTTTTCGCTATAAAACTGATTTGAGGTTAGAAACATTTTTCATTAATTTCTCGAAAAATATGCATTACCTTGTAATAAGAGTGATAGCGTTACAATCGGGGACCCAAACTCTACTAGCTTTAACCCTTTTTAACCCCCTCCGCGTGCCGCACGATACTAAAGCCAACCCAAAAATATTTCTTACCTACTCTCCGTTCCTGCAACTTCAGCTTTTACTGAAAGAGTTTTTCTGTAATGAATCTGAAGTGGCGAGAAGAGAGAAATAGAGCATCAATAAATTTAATTAAAAACGAATTGTTTATCTATTTAAATTTAAATATTGATTGTCAAACAAGCTTTGTAACATTTAAAGATAACCAGAAATTGTTATCATGTGCTAAAAGCACACAAAAATACGTTTTTAAAGCAAAAAAAACATAAAATTTGAAATATACTTTTTTTTCTTCCTAATACTTTATTTTTTTCCTATCCAAACCACTTTTATACGTTTTATTTGTCAAAAAAAGTTGGCAACCCTAGCCCATAGTGCCCCTAACCGTATACTCCAACTCCTAAAACTCCGCCCCTAAGATGACCCACTGACTCGGAACTGATGGATGATGATTATGGTACAGGCCGAACCCTTGATGAGCTAGTCCAACTATCACTTGGCCGGATTTTATGGTTGTTATATTGATGACTGTAACGTTTAACGTGACAAGTTTATAGTAATAATGAATCAAACTTGACAGATCATACTTACATTAATAAGATTGCCACAGTATTAAAACAAACTTGCCGTATCTTTTTTACATTTGGAAGTATACAGCAAATTTGAAACAAATTTGAAACAAATTTGCCACGACAAATTTGACGTAACAACTCAATATCAAATAAAAAACAACCTTGCAGCAAACTTGAATGCTATCTGGGTAGCAATGGGTTTCATTTTGAAAGTTCAACAATATCCATTGCGTTATTTACATTGTTGAGTAGACAAATTTTTCGAACATATGAAGCAATGGATTCGCAATATCCTACAAAATCATTCAGATTGTGATTGATAGAGTGTTACGCAATATTGCTGATTAAAAACTTCAGCATTTTCATGCTGAAGTTTTTATATTATACATTTGTTCAGTGCCAATTGCTCTGACCAAATGTATTATCGGTCTGAGGACAATTGATGGTATATCATAGTAAGTGCCTACGGAATATTGGCAAAATTTTGGTGTCTTTTCACAAAATGTAGTAATGAAGAGTTTATAGAGAGAGAGTTAGTTAGTTAGTTTACTTTCATATTTTCCCCCACACTGAAAAAAATATTTAGCCTAACTACTTCGGCTATTTCAGGAATAATCAAAGTTTGAAAAGACTTTATAAAAATTAACTTGATTTAATAAAAGGGATTTGTCTATAAAATACAAAACAGCCTTTTGGTTTTGGTTACATATTGCATAAAGTTATATGGTCACTTTTTTGTGTTACATGTTGACGAAAGTTTGGATATGTATAAGTAAATATTTTTTTCAGTGCAACTTGTTATTTTTCGTGTTTGTATTTTGCCGCAAAATAAACTTATTTTCTTTTATTTTTCTTTATTTCTTAAAGTTGAAGTTGAAAATAAAAAATAGACACAAATTAATAGCTCGCTCTTTGCTAGAAAAACCATTTGGCATTGAGCACGCTATCTACCTTAGCGGAATATTTATAGAAACTTATAAGCAACTTATAAGCTTGGTGGTTCCCTTTAAGAGGCTACCGAGCGCACAGTGGCGCCCTCATCGTTTGTTCGGTGATATCTTTTATTTTAGAATGAAAATGCAGAAAATAAGCTCGTCAAGTTGTGCTTCACAAGACCATACGTTATTATTACTACAAACAGTAGTTTTAAATTGTTATGTTTTATTGTAATCATTAAAACGGAATATAGTGGCCACTAAGCTCCGTTTTAATGATTACAATAAAACATAACAATTTAAAACTACTGTTTGTAGTAATAATAACGTATAGTCTTGTGAAGCACAACTTGACGAGCTTATTTTCTGCATTTTCATTCTAAAATAAAAGAAAACACCGAAATAACGATGAGGGCGCCACTGTGCACTCGGCGCAGTCTTAAAGCTATTCAGTGATGAGGCACTTGACATTTACTGCTAATGAAGTTTCTCCATCATTACCGAAGTAAAGGTAAGTACTTCAATTTTTTAATGGAAACTATCAACTTTGGAGAAAGTGAGTACTATGTTTTTAAATTTTCTCTGAAGTAAATAATTGAATAAAAGAGGGATATGTGAAGATTATTTTAAATAGGTTCCTTGCACAGATTCGATGAGCCTTAGTCACGTTATTAGAAAAGTAATCTGATGTTCCAATAAAGTTTACAGAAGAGAAAACGGATAATACATAAAAATTACAAAAACATTTAAACGCTCAATGAAGGGTTCCGAAAAAAATCAGAGAATGGTTCTAGACCTTTGAGATTACAGGAAAACTTACCTATTAGAAGTCTATGGTCTTAAAATAACATGGTAAATCACTCAATACTGTGCGTACAAACTTACATTTGTAGTTGGAATGTATGGGGGAACATGTTTTACAACTACAATGTTAAATTTGTTCTTGGGATAAATTCATCCCAGCAACGGAACCCTTCATTGTGCGTGGTCCGACACGTACTTGGCCAGTTTTTTCCTTTCGAGGTACGGAACCCTAAAAACTATGTAGTAGGTAGGTAGTTACCCGCACTACCCAAGAATATTTAGGTACATTTTCAGTATAATAAAGATAAAAACATTTGATATAATTTTTCTATATAAAAGACATCAACGATTTTTTTAAATGCCTATCCACTTATTTATTTATTTAAACTTCATGTACAATAGTGGTACATAGGCGGACTTAATACCACAAGGCATTCTCTACCAGTCAACCTTTGGTACAAAAATAATGTCTAAAATACTAACTACTAACACTTAGCAGTGCTGCAGTGCGCTATGGATTATCTACATCTAGTAGCAGCGTTAGGGCAGGGCGAGGTTGGGCGACCGCCCAAGGGCGCCAGGCCTGGGCCTCAAGTCTGCTATTACAATAGTGTTAGAATGGTCTCTTCATTGTGAGTTTTTGACAGATTTGCCATACAAACACTGTCAAATACTCACAATGGCGAGACCATTCTGACACTATTGTAATAGCAAACTTGAGGCCCTGAAGAGGCGCCTTCTTTCATTGAGAATATTGCCCACTATGATCGACAATATCTCAATCGAGTTTGACAAACTTGGCAACTTTGTCAATCCAAAATGAAATTGCAGAATACACAGACTTCGATGCCCCAATATGAGAGTTTGTCGATAGAAAGGATAGAATTTTTTTATATTAAAATCAAAATCAAAATATTTTATTTCACATAAACCTACATGGGCACTTATGAAACGTCAGAAGCTAGGTGCACGGTTCCAATTAGTCGTTTCCTATGGAGAAGAGCCGGCAAGAAACTCCACGGTTACTCTTTTAAAAATAATTGGCTTTACAATATTATTAAATAACAGTGATAATAGGTATGGGAGGACAGTGTAGGCTTTTCAACAATTACCAGGTATTTAACAAAATAGAAAAGTGCCAACAAATCTACCATACGCTAGCGCAGAGAGCAAAGGGCGCTGACTACCTTGTTTTCATTTCTTGACTCTCCCATTTCCCCTAGTTATCTAGCCCACTTTCACCCACTTTCAGTACATTTGCGTCAACCACAATAAAAATCTATGGTCATCATAATCGCCTTCTTCAATGTCCAACTTACCGCAACAGATTTTATTCACTCTTCCTTCTTCGTTCGGTCTATCTCTCTGTGGAATGTGCTCGCTCTGGAAATGAAGATGGCATTTTTTTTTTGTTTTTTATCTAGGGCTTCTCAGAGTTAACCACGAGGGGTTGAGACTCTTTAACCGGACTATCCTGTGGTTTCCTTAAGCTCCTAACAGAACTTAATGCCTCCAGCCAGGGCGTAAAACTTATATACTAAACGACTGCGCGCTAAGGGCAGCCCCTGTGGGGTGCCTCGGCTTAGGGCAGAGTCGGAGAGAGGATGGCAAGGGACCGTCGGTGGCTGGATAAAATTAGAGTTATGATTATTATCAGGGGGATTTAAAGCTACAGGCTCAGCTATAGCGCGTGCTGGCGCTTCGCTTACAAGCAAGGGTCGGGGCAAGATGGCAACCAACCGATTATCATTTAAAGTAAAAGTTCGCGAGCACATTCGTAAGAAGCTGGCAGTATCATCACAACGTTAAGGTTTTCCCATTGTTTGTCTTATTTGTTTTAGTATATTCGTGTATTTATGTACGTTTATTTGTGCTTATATTTATATAGAAATTGGAAATTTGATATATAAGTATATTAAATTTATAGTTTGTGTAGTTTGTCCTAGATTTTTCGTAATTGCACCTACCACCGCCGTGCCGTATGGTGGTACCGGACGTAAAGAATAGCACCATCCCATTTCCTCCCGTGGGTGTCGTAAAAGGCGACTAAGGGACTTACTAGAGAATGGGCAGCAGCGTTCTCTATGCATTTTAACACCATACTGCGATCGCCAACCCGCCTGCCATGCGTGGCGATTATGGCAAACCTGTATTGGAGGAGGCTTATGTCCAGCAGTGGACGTCTTTCGGCTGAAATGATGATGATGATGATGCACCTACCACTGTTTTGTCTCTGCATCACCCAAAGGTTGACTGGTAGAAAATGCCTAGGCCTACTGTACATTTCTGTGCTTGAAGTATTAAATAAATATAGGTAGTACATTGTGATACAAGGGTGGGAAGTAGGTTATTGCTAACGAGCTGTCATTAACAAGCCCGAGCCGAAGGCGAGGGTTTTGAATGACACGAGTTTGCGAGTTTTCAATACAGTTGTGGGAAATAGTAAAAAACAAATTAAAAAAAAAAAAAATAATCACACAAATTTTCAGAAAATGCCGCGTTTTTGCAACTGGACATTTTTTTTACAACGAAAACCGCCTGTACAGCCTAATCGATTTTTGACAAATTATGATGTGAAAATAATTAAATTAAAACTGGTAATTAAATATAGTAAACAACCATTTAAAAGACTTTTGAGAATTCAATGCTAAGACGTACGGACTCATTCATTTTTCCTCGTATAAAATCTATCCCATTTTATTCTATGCAATGAGGTTATATTATACTAGAGGCGCAACGTCCTACTAAAAATGTCCAAAAAACGTAACCACTTACGAGTTAAAGACGTAGCTTTGAAACGGATACATAAATTATGTCAATGTCAAAATAATCTGTTTGTCTCATTTCTTCTTCCGTCAAACTAATTACGTTGGAACGAGACAAGACATTGTCATCGGAAAACCAGCCAAAGTTGCCAACGATCAACGTATTTACCCCAGAATAAATAAAGATATTTTTTATTGAATCAATTACCTACTATGAAAGATTGTATTATGGAACTTTCAATAGATTAAAGATTGAAAGAAATTGAAGAATTTGATACATATAGGAAGAAAAAAAAATGTGCGTAAACGTAAATATTACCTATATTTCAAAACTATTAAAATTGTGTCAAATAACTATTGTTTAAAATGGAATGATATTATGTCAATGTTTATGACAATCATTTACTCAAAATAAATTTATATCGTAAATTAATTTTATTTAGATGATTGTAAATGATAAATGATTTTATTTCTGTAAGTATAATAGGTTTGTACAAACACACGGTTTACACGTCAATCAAATTTTTAAAACTAGATAAGGTCGTCGTTCCCTATCTGACTACTCTGAGAAGAAAGGCCGAAACAAACTCAGCGATCACAGTCTCTTTTGAAGTCCAGACATAATCTTGGTCAGATCATGCGAAGACCATGTAGATTGGTGTTTGAAATGGGCTTTTGATGAAAGAATCACACAGATTGAGTGGACCTGTCCAGTCAAGGCACAACACTATTTAATACAATTCATTGCTAATAAAACTATTATTTTTTGTAAGAAGTGGTGATTTATTAAGTTAAAACCTCCGAAATACACGTGAATGTGTTACTTTTCTATTTAGTAAGTGATTGGGTACTGCACAGTATGTTTAAACCAAATAGACTATATTCATAATTTAGACTTACAGGAACATACATTCGTCATTCACTAAACTCCCAACAGTCTGGCAAAATCAAAATCGTTTTTACTGGTAACCCTGATGGCAAAAAAATCTTTGATAAATGTAATTCGTCTTTTAGTGTTTTTTTTTAATAATCTGAAGAAAATTTAGCAAACTTTCTTGTGAAATGTAACACCACTTGCTTTATTAATCTTTTCAGACCGTGACATGCAAATTTTAACCGCACATTTCACCATTTTAATATTTTTTATCCCTAAGCTATCATTCACTTGACGTCAAGTTGACAACTGAAGTCAGATATGCCTGTGGACATATACGACGTAGTATTGCGTTGGTGCCGTACATTGCTGATCTAGTCCTTTAGATCATTGATTCTATGTATGAAAACTCCTTGCTACTAAACTTTATAAATTGACTTATAAATTTAAAACTAAACTGCAAAACAAAATGATCGAGCTCGTAAACAAAAGTCACGACCGCGTAACAGAAAGATGCCTATGCAAAATATTTGATTTTCGAATCATAATTATAGCCTCTGAAAGTACGCCATCTTTAACAACTGTATGTAAATATAAATTTCTTGGTATGACAACACAGAAAAGAGTTGTAAGTTTTAAAAGATTTTTACCCATTTACGGGTATAAAATGATTAAGCTATCAAGTTATATTATACTCGGCAGTGTAACTGATTATACTGTATCTTTTATTGGCAGCTCGATAAGTAAAAATGAATTTTCTACTTTATTTGTAAGGATATAGAACTCAAAATTTGACTTGGTTACCAATTAACTATATAATTTAAGAAAGCCACTATGAAATTGTAATTTTATCGACTACTAACATAAAAGTAGTTTGGTTTAGCCAACATTTATTCCTTCACCAGTTAATGAGAATAGCCGTTAAAGAAGTTGTTCTGAAAATAAATTAAAACTTTTAGAAAGAAAAAAAACATCCTTAACACGTTGGCTGCCTTATGAGTATACTCGTAGCAACTTTTTTTATATGCACATTGCCACCATACAAAACAAAAAAACTAGCGATACACAGTTTTGAAATCTACATTCATAACGCCTCCATGATCTACAACCAACACGCCAATCTTCCTCTGGAAAAAAAATTGGATGCCCTTTCGTTTAAAGACGAAGTCGTAAAACATCTTTTAGAGGAGAAATTTACAAAAGTATAGTCACCATGTATCACTTTTCCTTGATTTCATAGTGATGTACCCAAAAAAAAAAACTATTTAACTTCTTTTTCTGATTAAATAATGTTTTACTTGAAATGCCAAAAAATTTAACCCCTCAACTTACTCTTCTAGAATTCGTTAGAAATCGCATATAATCAAGTACGAGAATACTCGTAGTTAACAGTGGGGCCCAGATATTGTACTACGAGTATACTCGTGGGTTGGCAGTAAACGTGTTAAATACACTTTCGAAACGTGTTTCCATTTTAGTGTTTATTTATTTATTTATTTAATTAAGGTTCACCAACAGTTGTTACAGATATTTTACAGATAGGAACATATAAGTAATCGTGTCTTGTCTCACTGCACAACCAATTACAGGCAAACACCACATGCAAAATGCTCTTTATAATTACAATTATAAATTTAGTTTTAAAGACTAAAAAGAAGAAGAAGAGTAAGAGTAAGAGTTTTACTTAAATTCTAGATAACCATATTAAATACTAATAATTATTTCTGACAAAAGTCGATATTGAGTCTGCGTGGACGTCAACCAGGTCGCTGCGCTCATTTATGAGTTTGCACATGATAGACTGTTACCTGTAAATTCTTGTCTACGGCTTTTGAATATTCAAATTCAAATTAATTTATTTAACTAACACAGTTCTTAACCAAATAAGTAACAAAATAAAATATAGTAACTAACAGAAGACTTTTGACAGATTCAACAGCGGGTCTCAAACTAGGCACAGCCTGTATTTTGGTGACCCAAATTCTACACTAAGTTAATATTTAAATGAATAATAACCTAAAGCAGTTGTTTTATTCTTGCAATATAGCATTAGGACTGGCTAGATTAATTTGTAAGTAGGTACCCAATTCTTACCTAACCTAATAATAAGGACTTCTCCTTATTATTACCTAAAACAAACAATATTTCTTTCATAGCTTATAACATCATCATTTCTGCCGAAAGACGTCCACTGCTGGACATAGGGCTCCCCCAAGCACAGCCACTTCGACCGGTTCTGTGCTTCCCGCACTCAGCGGATTCCTGCGGCCTTCACAAGGTCATCGGTCCACCTTGTGGGAGGCCTTTCAACGCTACGTCTACCGGTACGCGGTCGCCACTCCAGAATCTTTTGGCCCCATCGGCCACCTGTTCTGCGATCAATATCTATACTATTCCCACTGCCAATTGAGTTTCAATTCTTCGGGCTATGCCGGTTACCTTGGTTCCTCAGCGGATCTCTTCATTTCTGATTCATTCACGTAGCGAAACTCCAAGCATAGCCTTCTCCATTGCCCTTTGGGTGACTTTTAGCCTTCTAATAAGACCCATTGTGAGCGACCACGTTTCAGTGCTGTATGTCATCACTGGCAACACGCACTGGGTCAAAGACTTTCGTCTTGAAATACTGTGGTATGTGGGACGAGAACAAAACACGAAAGATCATATACAACATTGTAATCGCGAAAAAATGATCAACTATCCCACACAAAACTTCAATACCCACTCGACTCAGTTGTATGGGACATCTGATTATTTTTGCGCGATTACGATAATGGTTCCATGGAGAAAGTTGTTCTGTTTGATAGTCTGTACCACACCCTTAAATATGGCCACACCTTCTGATACTTGCTATACAGGGTTATTGGTAAAACACACCTGGCAAGACTGTAATACTATAGTAGATTGTTGCATCGAGCGCAAAGTGAGTTATTAATGCACGAGTGTCAAGTTGGTGCCCGAGCGCATGCGAGGGAACTAAATTAACACGAGTGCATTAATTACTCACTTTAGCAAGGTGCGTAATCGACTTTTCTTTCAACAACCAATCTACCTACCGTGATAAAATATACCTACTCAAAATAAAAACTCAAGTTAATGAAAACAAAGTTTTTTCACCAAGTTGGTTATATTCAGCCGATTTTTATTTTCAGTCAGTATCTTTTTGATCTAATGTAGGTCTAAGTTTATATTAAACTTAATGGGAGACATTGAACCTCTTTGGTTTATATCTAAATAAAAAACAAAAAACCATGCATTAATGTAAAACTGAGCAACAATGAGATTTCATATAACATTTCTGCACTGTTTTGGTTCTAAGCAAAAAATACGTCCTTTGTAGTGATTAATGATAATATTACTAAGTAGTTGAAAGAAAATATCATTAACAACAACTTTTGTTCTATGACTTTTTACAAAACGTAATCATCATCATCATTTCAGCCGAAAGACGTCCACTGCTGGACATAGGCCTCCCCCAAAAGGGGAGGGTTGCCATAATCGCCACGCTTGGCAGGCGGGTTGGCGATCGCAGTATGATGGTAAAAATGCATAGAGAACGCTGCTGCCCATTCTCTAGTAAGTCCCTTAGTCGCCTTTTACGACACCCACGGGAGGAAATGGGGTGGTGCTATTCTTTACGTCCGGCACCACACGGCACATGACAAACATACAGGGATATTGGTACAACACTGTTTGCCCTAATCGCCACGCTTGACAGGCGGGTAGGTGATCGCAGTATGGTGTTAAAAATGCACAGAGAATGCTGCTACCCATTCTCTAGTAAGTAAATCGCCTTTTACGACACCTACGGGAAGAAAAAGGATGGTGCTATTCTTCACGTCCGGCACCACACGGCACAAATGACATGGATATTGGTAAAACACTAACAACCTCTCAAGACTATATACCACTTACATCATAAACGACAAATTTTGTTCCATGACTTTTAATAATTCATCAGACTTTCATACAAAAATAAAAATATTTAAATTCAACGCCCTAAATTTATAGAACAACGAAATCTTGAAGGTTTGTGTTTGGTAAATGTATTATATTTTGTAACGTGTGTTGCCGGACGTAAAGAATAGCATGACCCTATTTCCTCCCGTGGGTGTCGTAAAAGACGACTAAGGGACTTACTAGAGAATGGGCAGCAGCATTCTCTGTGCATTTTTAACACCATACTGCGATCACCTACCCGCCTGCCAAGCGTGGCGATTATGGCAACCCCCCTATTTGGGAGAGGCCAAGCCTAGCAGTGGACGTCTTTCGGCTGAAATGATGATGATGATGATGATGATGATGATTACTCATCTATACAAATAAATAAAATTGAAGTGTCTGTTTCTAATGTGAAAATAACAGCTTTTCACTAAATGCTTATGAAAGTATACACGGTTCTTGTAATTATTTTTTATTTTTTTGTCTGTCTTTCTGTCTGTTCTGGCTAATGTCCGAAACGGCTGGATCGATTTCGACGGAACTTTCACTAGCAGATTTAAGATACTTTTATTTTAGAAAAGCCACCCGGCCGAAGCCGCGTACAGCAGCCAGTTATTCTATAAATTACATTAGCTAACCAAGTAGTTACATATGAGTCTAAATTACTTTCCAGTTTATTACTTAAAACATTTTTTTATTCACTTTGCAATTTATAACTTTTCAATATTTTTATCTCGGTAATTGCAAGTCCTGGCTAGAACTGGTCTTTATCTCCTCTCTTTAACGATAATGAAGTAGTTATGTACCCGGGACACCTAGTAAGTATAATTTAAAACATAGTAAGTGGGTAGGTATTTGAGATAATGTGACCGGATCGTTTATAGATTTTACTAACTTGCTTAGAAGAAAATAGACAGATAGATATACAGGGTGGCAGGGACATCGACGCTAAGTCTGTTACCATGGATTCAGTCCATGATTCTGGACCCCCTGCGTATAATTATTTGTAAGTAATTTTAAAAAAAATTGCTGTGCAAGGAACCCTTATAGTTTCGCCATGTCCGTCTGTCTGTCTGTCTGCCTAAGGCAACTCTTAGTACTAGAAAGCTGTAAATTGGTATGGATATACATATTAAACACGCCAACAAAGTGGTTAAATAAAATCTAGCAAAAAACATATTATTTAGGGTACCTCCCGTACACGTAAAATGGGGATAATATTTTTTTTTCTCGTCTATCCCATGCTGTGCAAGTGTGCAGAATATTAAGACAAAATCAATCTGCCTAGCGTTTTCCCAACTATGTTGGGGTCGGCTTCGAGTCTAACCGGATGCAGCTGAATACCAGTATTTTACATGGAGCGACTGCCTATCTGACCTCCACAACCCAGTAACTGGGTAACATGATACCCCTTGGTAAGACTGGCTGTCAGACTTTGGGCTTCTGACGACCCGTAACGACAGTCAAAGGTCCACGAATGACAGCCGGGACCAACGGCTTCACGTGCTTTCCGTGGCACGGAGGAGTCTCGGTATGTAAAGATGGTCACCCATCCACGGACCAACCCCGGCAAGCGTAGCTTAACCTGACGGATCGACCCGTGCGGCTGTTATTACTTAGCCACGAGCTCCTCATTATAAGAATATTAAGACATTCCTTCTATTTATTTCCTTCTTATTAATGTTATATTATACACGTTACCTACTACACCTACAACTGCATGTTAATTTAATCAAAATCTATCTAAATGGAAAAAATATATCTCCAGTCTTGTATATATCTTTTCCATTTTGTTTTTTCTCTCTCACAGTGTCTATGTAGATATAGATAGCGATATAGAACTGGTATTCGCTCGTTAGCGCCGATGAAGCTGTTACACGACACCTAGAGGCTACTATATCACCTAGTCTTTAACTAAAACCTGACTAGGTAGAATGTAATGGGTGATTACGAAGAAATTGTGGTTGTGAGAATAAATAGAGGTAGTTTTAATTAATATCTACACAATGTTAATGTTGATAGAATTAGAGAGATAGATTACTGTAATAGTGCTTTAGCTGTGCAATTGTCTGATGCAGTTAAAGTACTTTACAAATTAGCTATGCTAAGGTTTTGTTAAATGGAAATTGGTATGATTTTGTTAAGCTAACCAGGGCGGCAAAATCGCATGTGCGACAAAGCCCTTTCATTATGAATAAAAAATATTTAAAAAAAAAAACAATGTTAATGTAGACGGGTTTCTGGCAGACATTTTAGGTAAATTGGTTCGATATTTTTGTGCTCAATGTGAATTTGTGCCCAAGTTTCAACTATCGCATTGCGAAGACCTCTCTTTGCCAGTCTCATCCAAGTAGGTTTTATAGTCTAACTGTGCGAAGCAAACACGTAATTTTGATAGCCAAAATCTCATTCGATTTGGCTACTATTCAAAACACATTTCTACCAGACAAATAGAGATAGACTTCCAGTGCCCCAAGTTCATCAAAACTTCTTAACACCCAAATATAAGCCAGTGACCTTGATCGGATAGCTCGCGTGTTCTGTACTGAGCACACGCAATGCTTCGTACGTCCAGCCAGTAATAGGACTCGCCCATGCAGGAGCGTTGTCCCAAATACGACGCATTATTAATTTATTATACATACAACAAAAGGTATTTTAATAAAACGCGTATACTAAAAGATCAATAGTTAAATTATCTTTAAAAAGGTGAAGGTATCAGAAAAATACGCTTGATAGACTTTGTGATTCACAGTTTTTTATCCGCGTTAGACATAACTTTACAAATTAATTTCACTATGTAATATAAACATAATCTAAAATATTCATAAATTAAATTATTAAGAAAATGCTCTAATTTAACATAAGTATATTTTTTCCAAATCATTAACACTACTCGTTTAGACGCAATCTTCAGTATACAATCATTAAAAGTCGGTTATCGATGCCTTAAACCAAAGCATGAATAATGAGAAAGCTGGACACATTTTATATGTTATTTTTTTCCTACACATCTCACGATAAGGTGGCAATGGCGGCGACTTTAGAACGTGAACACGTTCGCGCCAATGAAGTTGTTATACTTGTTGGCTCGCGCCTGCTTTTTGTTCTACACCCTGTTTTTGTAAGAAAAGATCAGGTAAGAAAGTCTGAGCGTGTTTATAGTTGTAGGGGACTGGAAATTGCGGTGGAGAAATGTGTATTTAGTCCATTTTGTTGTTATTGTATTGGAAAACTACCTACTTCTTCATCTGCGAGAAATGTCTTGTTTTAAGGCGAGGTTCTTGAAGTTAACCTCTAGGAAATGTAATTTTAGTGTCATTTTATTTAGAAACGGTAATAATAAAACACGTGAAAAATTATATGTTGCTTTTAAAACCTTTCTGTAGGTACATCGGGTACTCGTTACATAAGTGGATACAGTTCACTCGATATAAAAAAAAATCAAACATACCCTTATTTTGTAGATTAAAATCATTTTATTTCAATATTATACCACATTATGTAGGTACTGAAAATTACATCAAAATAAACGACTATGATGATGTAATATCCGTTGGGTTTAACACTGTTAATATCGTAAAATATAATTTTCAACCCAAAATTAACGAAATTCGCGGCACAATTTACTCGCGCCCAGCTGCCACCTCATGAACAAAAATGCACGCTCGAAGAACCTCGCCTTAAGATAAAATATAATTATCCTTTGATACTAGCCAATACTGTAGCTTCCCATTAGTGAAAGAATTTTCGGAATCAGATCAGTTTTTCCGAAGATTTACCCTCTACATACAAACTCACAAAAACCTCTTTAAAATATGACTAGCTTCTCCCCGCGACTTCGTCCTCGTGAAATTTCTTGTTCCCCCGTTCTCCAATACGTTCACGAGATATCATCGAAAATGCCGTTCCATACAAAATGTATGAGAAAATGAGTTTTCTTAGTGAATTTTATTTTTCGAGATGTTTTCGCATATTTTAATAGTTATTCTGCTATTCAGGGCCGAAAGAAATCCAACAAATCAAAGAACATAAAAATCTGTCCAGCCGTTCTTGAGTTATAAAGGGTGTAATTAACCCGACTTTGTTTTAAATATATTTAGATTAGTATAGACTAGAGAGACTTTTTTCGAATCAAACTTTGAACTCTCTAAAATAAACCTTAGATTATTACTACTTTAGTTTCTCAAAAGCTTTTATTGTAAAGTGTTTTGATTGGCTGACGCTATTTCTAGGAAACAAAGACAACTGCTTATCATGGGATTTGACAGCACATTCATTGATCAGCTATTTGGAAATCGGGGTTCAGTTTTAATCTACCTAAGTAATTTATTAATTTATATAAAGGCTTACCAACTAAATACATACTCAACATTAACCCAAAATCTTTTTCATAATTAGGTATAGATCACGCATGTAAGTACCTCAATTATAGCCAAGAACGGCACCAAAAAACAAAATCGGTTAAAGATATTTTTATTACTCGAAAAAAAAAATACAAATTCACTTATAAAAAAAATATATAAATAAAACATAAATAAATTACATATTGTAATTAGAATTATAATCATAAAAATCATCAGTACAACTCTCTAAGTTATTCTAATTTACACAAAACAATTAAATTCCAATATCAAAAATACTATTAGACTAGAATTATATAAAAATTAAATTAGGTCATACATTATTTACATTATATTAAAAGTTACAGTCAAACACTTTCAAATAACCCGCCCCTAACTGTTCCCGGCGCAAAAGTGCCCATAACACTTGCATTATAATTTATGTTTTATTTATTTATTTTACCATTTATATAGGTACACATATACTCAGACAAGAAGAAAGGAACAAAGAAATAAATAAATCATTATTATTAAAGTAAATACAGCAGAGAGATAAAGGGTTCAATAAAATTAATGTACAGAACTTAGGCTGACATAATTATGTAGATGTACTACGGAAGTATGTAAAAATGTACTGCAATTACTTTTTTGTCAGCAAACTACTTACTGAGCTTCAAGAAATTGGAACATGCTAATGCTCTCGCAATATTATGATGCTAATTTCTTCCGCAACAGTTTTATAGCCTACGGGCTTCGCCCTCCTTGTAATGACTTCGCGGAATATTTGCCACGAAGTCATATATTCAATCTGACGCGTGTTGTGTATCTACATGAGCCTGGTTTAAAGATGCTTTTCAAAGACCGTTACAACTGGCGAAAATTCACAGACAGTCTAGTGTTGGTACCTACATAATAAAAATAATAAAAAAACAAGCCGTTTCGTACCGTTAGGTGACTCGTATTTTCTCCCGTTTTTAAAATACGAAATACTTAAACGAGTGTATAAGTTGAAATGAAAACGAGTAAACAATATTTGGGTTCCTAAAAATTGGGTGATTTGTATGGAGTATACATGATAAAGTATTCTTTTGGTTTTCAAACCAGCTAGTGCGATTAATCAGTTATTCAATGGTTGACTACAACTAGAATTTGCATTGATTTTAGAAGACATACAGATTTATTTTATGTCCTAATAATTTATAGATAAGCCAAGAATAAATCATTCTTGCAAAATTATCATTAACATACCAAAACATGGTGAACACAATAGATGGGTTGACACATGGAATGCAATACCCGTTCAAGGCGGTCCTCTTTTATGGCAGAGACATAAAGGGAAGAGCTTTAACAAAGCCACAATACGAAAATAACTAATTAATACCATGCCCTTAAAAGTCACAGATTTGGAAACTTCATTGGCATTAAACACACATAACACAAAGGAACTGAAAAACAATACACAGCTGTAAAATATTTTTATCAAGCACAAGCGTGCATACCTTAAATTCACATAAGATTCAAAAGCGATTTTCTTCTAAAGTATATGTCAGACCGTTAACACTGCTCCGGAAACGTCAAGTAAAGTACGTAAGTGAGCTCAATATAGGAAGTGGCAATACTGGGTTGAAAGCGGCAACACTGGGTTGACGGTTGTCGATTGATATCGGTTGACATTTGATAGTTTTGAAGATATTAGGAAGTGAAAGTTAGACGTCAGAGCTGACGGAACGAATTTTCTAAATCTGGTTGCATCCGCCTAATTTCGTGATATTTTTGTGATTAATGAACTGTAGCGTCTTAATAGACGTTTGTACTAAGTGTTTTGAATTTTGTTTCGGTCACCCATCCAACATGACCAACCACTCTGATAACGAGGAGATCTAGAAGCCTACGTTATATACCTAAATACAAATTTTATGACAATACGGGGATAGTATTTTCGAAAACTAAAACGGCATTTTCTCAAAGTTGCAATCGTTATTTTACGAGAAAAGCGCATTTGAATTTTGCGTAAGTGTAAGGAGGTATTTGTAAGTGGTATTTGTGGGTGTGCAGTGGAGGCTCGTGACAGTAAATCCATAGGCACCTATCCCACAGCCGGCGATTAACACGTTCAACGCCATGTCGGACAATGCTGGGGACACTTAACTTTCCCTATAACCACACAAAAGATTTGAAATTGACAAAAAATCTACTTAATGTTTTTCATTTTTATTATTATTAAATATGTATTTTCAACTTACAAAACATTGACATAACCGCGAAAATCTTTATAAATGTGAAGATAACTCATGTCGCCCAACATTGTCCCCCATAGCCTGCTGCGTATGATTATTTGAACTTTCTTCCATTGAAGCCGCGCGGGTTATTCTGCGTACAATTAATATTGCCTTGTATTTTTTTTTACGAGACGAACGAGAAGCGAGTAACGCTAGCAACTAAAAACGAGTCGGCGAGTAATGTGCAGCGAGTGTGCGACAAGGGGACGGCAACGCGCGACGGTCGTCGCTGGTAATGCTGGTTTAACAAGCGGTAAGTCTCTCATGCTGAGGCCATACCAACGGTCAACGTCAATGCCCATCATCGCAATATTCGCCATAAACAACGTGGTATTTATAATAAATCAAATTATCTCGATAAGTTGTAGCTACGTCGCTGAGCGAGTAGTCTCTTTGATAGCTCTTGTCGCTGCAACAAAAAAGTATTCGCCTGCAGTTATCGTTCAACTATTAATATGTGTATGGAGGTATGAGGAACAGGGTGTAGATATCACTCATCCTTCATAGAAAAGGAGGGATTCTCCGACCAGGGGGCCAAGTCTACTAATGTACAAACGTTGCAATGGTCTCTTCATTGTGAGTTTTTGACAGATTTGCCATACAAACACTGTCAAATACTCACAATGGCGAGACCATTGCAACGTTTGTAAATTAGTAGACTTAGGCCCCTGACGGCTCGACTGCGAATGCGGCCCGACGGTTGATGTCGGGATAAAATAAATAAATAAAATTGTATTTAAGAAAATTACAAGGTATAAAAATGAGTAGGTACAGTTTTGCTTAAATGTAAATTATATTACTAAGACTTACGTGCCTGAACTAGGTAATCCTGTGTTTCAGGCGAAAAGTATTAAGACAGTCTTATAAAAATTAATAAATAATCTAAAAGTTGTCAATAGACAAATAAATTATAATTATGTTCAGTAGCTTAACTCTTAGTTTCTAAATGTGATAAATACTTATAGTAGGTACATACATATTTATTTTAACACAGTTAATAAATTCTCTGTATCTTCGTAAGACATACCCTCGAGAGCTTCCTTGAGAATTCTCTTAGAATTTGTGTAGTTCAGGGAGAATGTTGTATACATACCAGTCGCGCGGTAAACTCTGCTTGCGCGATGCAGTATTTGTGTGACGTCAGGTCTTTTGATGCGTATTTCGCATGTGGCGTTGTAGATAGTATCTACAACGCCACACTTACCCGAGACTTACTCGGGACCTATGCCCAAAGTCTCTAATTCAGATAATTTATGTAAACAAAGTAATGTCAAGAAATATCACTGTCAAAATGACAGGACAGTGAGGAAAAACATTTTATAATTTTTATTTTTTGTTTGTAAATAGTCGTCTCTAAAATTAAAGTGAATTAATTATAAGAACTATGCAAACAAAATACCGTAGCCAAACAATGTTTTGTGTAGTATGTGGGAGACACGGCATATGATCGTCATAATCAGCCCTTTAAAGTCCAGTGCTAGACGTAGGCCTCCCAAAATCGATTTCCACTGGAAACAGTTTACAGCCGTTTTCATCCAAAATGTGGCTAGATATTCTACTTGCAATATGAATCTATGAATGAGTGTTGTAACATTAGTGTTGTTGAAGATGTAAAAAATTTGAAAATGTTTGTATCTCCTGCATTGTTACCAGTATCATAAAATATTTTATACCAGAAAATCTCCTTTTTTTAATAACTTTGTTTAAAACCGATAATATATCCGATAATATATTTATAAAAATAATTACGGTATGATTATTTTTTAATTATTATTTCTTAAAATCAGTACCTAAAAGAAAATGGAACCTCTTTTTTCGCCATTTTATGTGAATTACCATTACGAAGATATTTTTTTGATATGTTTTCCCCTTTGTTTATATAAATTATCTGAATTTGAGACTTTGGGTATACAATCTTTTATACGTTTCTAGAGCGAGAAAATCGTTGATAGCTAGTCGCTTCTTCGTCGGCGGTGGGACATGAGTATAAGATATAGGAAACAGGAAAATATTACAATGTAAAGTCCACTGCCAATTTGCAACAATGTTGCAGAAGTGTGTGGTAGATTGGCCGGTCTGAAATCGGCGCAAGCACTTTTGTGTTGTGGCTTCATCAGGTGCGTAGAGTCATGTTATTCTTGGATCGTGACCTTTTAAATATGGGGCGTTACACCAGTTTCCTGCTATGAATGGTTATTAGCCCAGAATTCTGTTCAACTCCTTGAGGGTAAGTATATTTATTCAGTGACATAAGATTTTATGAAGGACTAGCTTTTGCCCGCGGCTTTGCCCGCGTAGAAGTCGGTTATCGCGTAAAAAAAAAGTAGCCTATGTCCGTCTCCATATCCCAGGCTATATCTCTGCCAAATTTCATGACGATTGGTTCAGCGGTTTAGGCGTGAAAACGTAACATACAGACAGACAGACAGACAGAGTTACTTTCACATTTATAATATTAGTATGGATATAGTATACCTATAGTATAAGTATATAGTATAGTATGGATGAGTTACTTACTCAGAAGAGTAGGTATATCAAGAGCACCACTAATAAATCTCTGAAATGTATGACTGTTTGTGTTTACCTATGTATTATTATTTTTTTTGTATTTTGCCTTTGTTTTATGCAGAATAAACAAATTCTCATTCCATCTTTTCTTTTTTAAATGAGTGCGATGTATCAAACAACTTACAAGTTTTATATAGTTGTACATAATATAAACATATATTTTAGTATTAGCTTGTATATTGACCAGCCATAGATTGAAATAAATAAAACGACGTCAAATGAACAGACTCAATGAGATAAAGCTGGTCTCTAAACTTGATGTTAGGTATATGATGCACCTGCCAGGATTGCGGGTATGTCCGAAAGGGATACCGGATTCCTGGCACACAGGCAACTAAAGGAACACGGTTGGGTTTTAGTCAGTAAAAGTCTGACACGCCCTTCCGCTCCGCCCAGAGCGAGTGAAGTTAAATAATAGTTGGTCAGTTAGTTAAATCTGTACATAGCATAGCATAATAGCATAATCAGCCTACAATATGACCACTGCTAGGACGGCTGGGAGACAGGCCTCCTCTCTTCGAGAGGGAGTGGGCAATAATCTATCACGCGAGCCCAGTGTGGGATGGTAGATGTCACACAAAAAAAAAAAAAATGGTATATGATGCAACAGAAGCTATCATAACATTTAAATGTAACGTCTACTTGACATTATGTAGAAGAATTTTTCTTTTATTCCTTAATCCAAAGCATAACACCAATTTTTGTGAATATTCTTGAATATTATCTATTAAAATTCAAAGTTCTGACTGACTGACTGATATATCAACGCACAGCCCAAACCGCTGGACTTAGAGACATGAAACTTGGAGGGTGTGTTCTTTATGAAGAGTAAGTATCCACTAAAAAAGGATTTTTGGGAATTCCACCCCTAAAGGGGTAAAATAGGGGATGGAAGTTTATATGAAAGTCCGTCAGTTTTGAAGTTTGGATCTTCAAATTTTGTGTTTAGGCTGACGATTGAAAATTAATTTATACATGTCTCACCGTTTTTGATAATTCTACCCCCGAAGGGATAAAAAGGTGGATGAACTTAAAAGTCCTTAATTTTCGAAGTAAAATCACTAAATTTACTATCTAGGCTTATGATTGGAAGCTAACGCAACGGTGTTGTTAGAATTTCAACCCTTAAGGGGGTGAAAAGTAGGATGAAATTTTGCTTTTAATTAAATTTCTTTATTTTTTAAGTTAATATCAGTAATATTTCGGCTTATGGTTGGAAACTAACACAACGTAAATCGTTATTATTTTTTTATTTCAACCCACAAGAGTCTGAAAAGGGGGATGCAGTTTTGTATTGAAGTTATTCATTCGCTAAATTTTGTATTCAAGTAAAAATAATATAAGTACACGTGTAAAACAAAAAACCAAAACGGATTTGGATGATATTTGGCACACAGATAGTTTATAACCGGGATTAACCTATAAGTTATTTTTTAATCCCGGTAGTACGTTCCCGTCGGATATTTTTCTACATCCACGCGGGCGAAGCCGCGGGCAAAGCTAGTATACATATAATATACATATATATCTATGAATTTTCTTGAGTATTATATACATATTAAACACGAAAGTTAATTTAATAAGTTAGTAAAAATATAGGTAAATGTATTTGTAACCCTAGCGATTATTTTCATTATTCTCACTGTATTGTATCCTATCGTTAATCGCTAAGTTTTGTGTATTTTCTTGTTTCTATGTTTATATTGTAGCTGTTTGTTGTTCCTCTTGAATAAAGATAAAAAATAAAATAAAATAACACCACATACACGTAACACAGTCGTGATTCGTGAGCGACACAAACCCATAAAATTAAGCAATAATTTACATAACATTATATCAGAGGGATAACATCCGGCACACGTGTGGATGGTACCTACCTACCTACCTATGTTACTACCTACGTACTGTCCACCCACACCCTCCTTTTGGATGGCGCTTCAACTTAAATATAGACAATTTAAAAGCAATTGTATTTTAATTAGCCCTCGGCAGAATGTAGGCCTTATCCTTTTGGAACAATCAGCGGTATAATTTTGTATACTAACTCCGTTTGTGGAATAGAAAGATGTTTATAAGGTGTGATGACCCCGTTTTTTATGGCTCCGTAGTCAACAAGGAACCCACCAAAGTTTCGAAATGTCCGTCTGTCTGTCTTTTTTTTTTTTGAGGATGGTACATCATCAAATGACCCCTCCCGCTCTGGGTGGAGCGGAAGGGAGTGGCAGACTCTTACTGACTAAAACCCACCCGTGTTCCTTCGTTGGCCCTTTATGTTCCGCGGCAGCGGCACCCCTTTCGGACGATCCCGTTGACACGGCAGGCTTGGGCCCTGATGGGTCCCCTCGTTGTTGCTGACATCTCTTTGAGGCGCGCGTGGAATACGTACGTGCCGTCCGGCACGGGCCTGGTCCTGATCGGACGGTGAACTACCCATTACTCACCGCCCGCAGGCCCGCGCCTACGGTGGCCGGGAGTCGTCACGCGGCTCCCGACGCCCGGAGCGTCTACCGCGGTGGCTGGGACGGGAGTCTCTCTCCCTCTCCCATCCCGCCACCTCCTTCGCTAGCATGACTGCTTCGCAGAAGAAGGTGACTGCCTCCCATTCCCTCTCGCCCCGGTCCATGGCTTGAACCAGGGCCGTGCGCGAGAGGTCGCCGCCACTGCCGATCGCTTCTACGAGGACACGAAGGTGCTCCGCCCAAGCAGGGCAGACCGCCACTGTATGCTCCACCGTGTCCTCGGGGCGATCATCGCAGTGATGACACCCGGGCGTTTCCTCCCGCCTGATAATGTGCAGGAACCTCCCGAAACATCCGTGTCCAGAGAGGACCTGAGCCAGGCGGTAGGTGAGGACGCCGTGACACCTCCCTAGCCACTCCTCAAAGAGGGGTCTTACCACCGTTATCGTGGCGTGCCCTCGTCTGTCTGTCTGTATTTCAGTCCGCGGCTCAGCTCAGAGACTCTTAGTATTAGAAAGCTGTAATTTGGTATAGTTACATATTAATCACGCCAGCAAAGTGCTAATTTTTGTTAGAGTCATTTGAATGTGTAAGAAAATTCACGACAGTATTATATAGGGTGTATCTATTCAAACACGAAATATTTTAAGAGATACACCTTTAGGTGGTAAAAAGAAGCCAAGGAAATGAACTTTTGTTTTAAATCTGAGTAAAAAATTTAATAATTTAAAATTACTTGATATGATGATTAATTATCAAAATTCACCATGCTCGGGCCGCCACCGTCGCGGCGTGCGTCGCAGCGTCCGGACGGGATATTCATAGAATAAGTGGGTCATTCTCAGGACACTCATTATTTGGTTGACTTCGGTGGCAATTTTTTTTTACATTTAGGCATAACTAACGTGAAATATCTAGAATAAAGGAGGTTTTATCAAAACGTCTCAAGCAATTTTAAAATTATAATAATTATGTTAAAATACAAAACAAAAAAATTTTTTTTTCGTTGCTATGGCTCTTTTACCACCTATAGATGTTTCCTTTTAAATATTTCGTGTATGGAATAGATACACCGATATACAACGAAGTTAAAAGGAAAACTACCACAGCTAAATATAGGCTTTACAAATTAACGAGTAATAGTCGACCAACTTATATTTGCAGTTGAAAATGGGAGAACATGTTTTTTAACTAAAATTTTAAGTTTGTTCTTGGGATAATTCATCCCAACTATCGAATCCTTCATTTTTCGTGTTCCGACAAAAATACACTTTTCTCATAGGTGAAATACTACTGTTGTGATTTTTCAAAGAAATTATTCTACTACTAGCTTCTGCCCGACCGACCCCGTCGTATCGCATCGCCTGCCCGCAATTTTTCTTTTTGTTCGGCTCCTAATGCTCCTAACGTGATGATAAATAGCGTATAACCTTCCTCAAGAATTTGGCTATAAAATTCAAAAGGAATTGTTAAAATCCGACTGCTAGTTCCAAAGATTAACGCGTTCAAACAAATAAACAAACTCTTCAGCTTTATTATTAGTATAGATATAGATTCAGGCTATTTTACCGGCTGTAAAATGGTTAAAAAAAAATTTGCCAGCTAATCAACTCAGCAAACCTTTGAAAAACGTTGTCTTTATTAGAAAGTCTTCATGAAAGTTGAAGGTGAATTCGACAAATATCCGGAGGGGAGTAATGTGGCGGGATGAACAAACGCAGCGCCACCCCGACTCACTGGGGAATCACCGCAGATAGTTCCGACTCACCGTGAACTAATACGGCACCCGGTTCCGACTCACTGGAATCACAACTGGCCCTGGCATAAGCATCATATGCACTGACTCAGCCCACTATCGACCTCCGGTCTCCGGAGGGGAGTAATGTGGCGGTATCAAAAACGCCAAATGCGAACTACGCATCAAAGACGTGACGTCACAAATCCTGCATCGCGCTATCAGAGTTTGCCGCGCGACTTGCACATATACAACATCCCGACTTCAACCGTTGGGCAGTTGCCTACCAGACACAACACCCGTCTGGTCGGAGGATCCTACCTTTACTATACTCGTAGAGTGAACTTTACACCCTATTCCTCATACCTCTAAAACCTCATCTCTTCAGGCTTCGTGGCACAAGTTTACTTAGTCACTGAACGTGAAACAATAAGCAATAAAAACGTCACCTAAGTAAACTCTACACTACATGTAACAATGTTAAAAAACAAGTGTATAACAAAACACGAACATAATAATATTTTGTTGAATAAGTCATAAGCGAAAAGTTTCTGAGCTAAGAGGAAGCGTAAAAAAGGCAAGCCGCGAGCTAAGGCAGGAAGAAAATGATATACATTATGGTTGGAGGCAAGCGGCCTCTCCCCGCAAACCACACTGCGCCCGCGCCGCGCCCAGCTCGACGAGTTAATCAGCCATTCGACTGAGAAGCTCAAAGTTTTTGGTGTTGCACTTTTATTGCTTATTTTTTAGAAACCTTAACGTAAATAAATTATTAGTGAGTGGTGGAGTGGCGGAAAGTGCCATTTAAAAAAAATCTCTTTTTCTAATGCTTACTGTCTACCTATTGACATTCAGCATCTTTTTTGTTGTTAGTTTTAGTCATTCTTGATATACGTCCACTGGGTCTTCCACATCTATCTATATAATATACAGGGTTATTGGTAAAACATTTACAACCTTGCAGGAATGTATATATTACTAACATTAACATTTAGTTGTTAAATCTAATACACTTCAATTCTGTATTTTGGTATACCTACATACGCGGCATACGCCTCCCGTGCACTGTCTCTCGTAAGACACGGCATGCAGTTTGTTTCACTACGCGTTAGAGTTGTAAAATTAGTTGCATTTAAATGTTTATTTTTATATAAAAATCTGATGAATAATTAGAAGTCATAGACATCGATTTCATTTAGAATATGGAAATTAGAATATTTTCTTTATTTTCCGGAAAAAGATGTGAGTTGAATCATCTCCTGGAAAATAGACGGAGCATTAATAAAATTATTTTGAAAACATCAAATCCTTCGAAAAATACTTGCTCCAAAAGTTTGAGGCCCAGTGTAGAATAATGGAACATAATGACTCTATCGGCGGCGGCGAGGCGGCCAGCGCTCGCGGTCCGGCTGCGTCCTTTTTCTACTACCAATGAGTAAGTGCTCATTCTCGGAATAATGTGAGCCTGCCTTTAGACGATATTCAGACTTCTGAATAGTGTGCATGCAACGAGTATATAGGCATTTTAAATGCGAACTTTGAAGATGTAGCAAACAATTTCATGAGAACAAAGAGTGCCTTTGGACAAAAGACTCGTCAGGTTATGCCTGACGAGTCTTTTGTCCAAAGGCACTCTTCCTTCTCACTATCCCCAATAAAAACAAATAAATTTTAACACAATTTGTTACCTGTTACTGTTACTGTTAGCCTGCATCATCCCACTGCTGGGCAAGGGACTCACCCCATGACTTCCAGTTCTTTCGATCCAGGGCTAATGTGGACCACTGGTCGTTTGTTTTGTCCAGCTCGTCCCGTTATCTTAGAAAGAAAAAAAAAAGAAAGAAAAAACGTTTATTTGCGGTAAACATGACGCAAAAAAAAAAGAACACAACACAAAAAAAAAAATATTAGTTTGGGGTAAATATGCGATATGCAATATATCTTCTACGGGGTCTGCCGCGATTCCTGTCTCAGGGTTCCACATAGTGTTTATTTTCGTATATTCCCAGTCGCCCCCACATGGATTGCCACCAGGTGGCAATTGGGAAAAAAAATCCCAGTTGCCACCGGGTGGCGACTGGGAACTTATTGCCCCCACTTCAAATCGCTGTACATTGCGGCCTGGATCGCCAAACCCCCTCATCGCTGTCTGACTTACGGCCGCTATGAGGGGGTTGGAGGTCACATTTCCTATGTGGTTTTATTAGTAGATTTTGGCCCGGACCCATTGGGCATATGACAGACGTGGCCAGCCCAGTTTCACTTTAACTTTGCGGCATTTTGAGCAATGTCAGCAATCTGAGTTTTGGAGCGCAGTGTGGTGTTACGAATATGGTCTGTTAATTTGACATCTAGAATACTGCGCTCCAGCCCACGTTGGCAAACCTTGAGTTAGACTTTTGAATGTTTGTCAAAGACCAAGTCTGGGATCTATAATGATCACTAGTCACACACCCAACACTCATTAAAAGAACATTCAAGCAATTACCCAAACGTCAAATACAATAATATGAAGCAATCAAACACGTAACCGAACGACAGATCAAAGCTGAACTTTTTAATGAAGCCTTCATAGGCGCGCGCGCAAGCGGCTCCACAAAGACATGCTCCGCTTTGATGTCGCCGACGCGCCGCGGCGACAGCGGAGGCGATGATGCCTTTATAAAAACTCAATGATTTATTCCGGCTTTAGGATCGTTCGGTCGTTTGACGAGACTATCAACGACTCTATCTGCGCTTGCGCATCCATGAACTATAAATTATTGTAATAACCTTACGGCGGCAATTGCGATTTATGGCTGCAGTTCCTTTGACCGCTCAAATGGGCCGAAGTGTAAAATTTAACGTTATATCAATAACATTCAAATTAGTGCAGCAGATGCTTTTCTCGTGAACAATGAACTATTTTATTTGATTCAACTAAAGGCTAACGTTGTAGAAGAAATGAAGCATCCAATAATGATTCCATATAAATCACATCTAGCCAATCTGATTGTTGCGGATGCTCATGAACGTACACATGGCTACATATTAACTTTAGGTCTTGCCAACGTAGTAAGCGTCACCATCGTATTTTTGAATTGCCTACATCCACCTTAAATTCCACATTTAATAGCCCCTTAACACGTATGGCCAGGCAATATAATGAAAGGTCCAACTTGACAGATTACCCTATTGATATCGCACACCTAGATAAAGAGTAGCACAACTCAAAATACCTCTTTTTTCAGGAACAGCAAAAAACGTTCTACTCATTTTCTATTTGACCGATTTAAATTATTGTTGTATGATGTTGTATATTATTTTACTAAGATATTAATTTGCTATTAATATATATATTTTTTATATTAATTTAGTAAAACAACAATTACTTTCATTTGTCAACAATACTGGGGTAAGTGGAAATAATTTGAAGAACGCACAAGACACAAGACCGATTCAATCACGAATACGAAATCAACTCAAAATAATTCACGCTTGATTACAGCGATTAGCCACGCATACAAAACTAAGTCGAAATAATTTACTCTTTGAGCGTATTGACAGCATCTTTCCCTGCAGCTGACATGTCGTAACTAGTGATGCGTTACTGTTGTTGATGGAGGGTGACCGTGGAGCTACTCAAAAAGACTGACTTACAGCGCAATCTAGTCTTTTATGAATGGAGTTTGTACACCGGTGTCTTTGGACTTAATGTAGTTTTCAACACTGATTCCGATAATCGCAATAACTCGATTTTGGATTATTTTGAGTTGTGCCACCTCTATCTAGGTGTGCGATATTTTCTCCAGGAGTTTCGCTTCATACAGACGCTCCTTATATAAATAGTGCGACGGGCGCACTTCTTTGTAGCTCAAATTGGTTTGTTTTGTAGTATTCTAGATTCTAGATTTAGGTCTAATATACACACTTTTTATTGTTCTTTTTTGTCTCTAATATTCATATACTAATGTCATGCAAACCTGTTATTTGCATGGTAACTAAAACGACAATTTAAGATGTTATTTTTATTTGAATTGTAAGTGACTGTACTGTTGGTGTACTTATTACAAATAAATAAATATCAAGCTATACAAATCCTAGTTTACGCTGGTCTCGCATTGTATAGGATTTCCGTACAAAGAGAGATCAGCTTATACTGGAAATATATAGTTTGATAAGTAGCCGTATGTACTACTCATGGAGATCCTCAGTTAATGCTGAAGAACGCGAAAAGTCTCAGTAGGCAACATGGTCGTAAATGCGTTGTTTGTGTGCGTTATTCAGCTCAAACTAATCAACAGTATACGAAGTTAAAAGGAAAACTATCACTGCTAAGTAGGCTTTACAAGTTACCAAGTAATAGACGACCAACTTACATTTTTGTTAAGTTAGTTTTTGGGATAAATCCATCTCAACTACGACACTCTTCATTGTGCGTGGTCTGACACGAACTTGGCCGGTTTTTTTTTAATGTTTAAATTGGTGATTTTGTAACTTTGTATACCATTCTAGGTGTACCTACCTTCAAACTGTATAACTTGAATAAGCTTTTCTTCACCAAGCTCTCTCTATCTTGTATTTAGATTATGAAGCAATTCGTCTGTCTCATGTGTCTACTTTTACCTACAATGATTAAACTCAATCGGCTAGATAGTTAAATGTTTCCTCTGCCTTTGCCGCGCTTTAATATTTTTTGGTTCACCTTTTTGTAATTTTTTTCAATTTTCGCTTGTATATGTGGTTTTCAAAAGCTTTATAGCACTGTATTGTGAAAGCCAATCAACCTGAATGCAAATTTCTAATAGGTTGTTGTGTGTTAAAACAAAAATGCGAAGACGTGGACACGCATGTCAATGAAGATACATTATGCACTAACACTGTTACGGAATATGCAAGGCACAGCTTTTAACATTAATTCTGTTTACACTTACAGAATAAAGCAGAATACTAAGTGAGTAATGGGAGGTACGTGCATTGGATGCTACGAATTTGTTTAGGACTTTCTTTGGGACAGTTAAAAACCGTATGTGCCAACTTAGGCCAGCACCCTAATTGCGTAACGGCCGTTTTAAATAACCTATCTCCAGTTACGGATGGATCGTTATCCACGGTTAACAGCAAGATCTTATCTATCCATAATTTGCGTTTCACAATCAAGGATAAGTCCTCTAAGTACATAATATACATCGCAATAGCGTGTTTTCAAAATTGCAGTAAAGAACTTTCGCGACAACGTACGTCGCAATGGTAAACTCTCGCAGTAACGTACATCGCGGTAATGAACTTTCGCAACAACGAACTTCGCGATAATAAACTTTCGCAGTAACGTACATCGCGGTAACGAACTTTCGCAACAACGAACGTCGCAATAATGAACTTTCGCAGCAACGTACATCGCGGTAATGAACTTTTGCAACAACGAACGTCACGATAATAAACTTTCGCAGTAACGTACATCGCGATAATAAACTGATAAATCGAAAAATGATGTTCACAAACCCTCAATATTTTTGAACGGCCTATCCAACAATACCCCTTACTATGGAATAGACGAGAAAAAATTATCATCCCCACTTTGCGTGTAGAATACGAGAAAAAAATATATGTTTCAAGATTTTATTTTTCCACTTTTTCGGCGCTTTATAATCAATATGTATACCCATACCAAATTACAGGCTTTCTAGTACTAAGAGTCTCTGAGCTAAGCCGCAGACAGACAGACGGACAGGCGGACATGGCGAAAGTATAAGGGTTCCTTGTTGACTACGGAACCCTAAAAAACCTTGACTATTTATCTATATGAACTAAATCCTACCTGATTAGTCTTTAAAAACCAATCCTATTTCACTCCTAATAAACATTTTTATTATCAAAGACTTATAAAGCACTCATCGAACCTTCCTCCTACCATGCCAAGTCCACGTCATTATTTATGTTCTATTGTAATTTGTGATTCTCGGAAGGGTGAATGAGCAATCATCACAAACCTCCAGTGGCCCCTTATCTCAACAACAATAAGTATAGAGACGCAACTCCGTTTGTTTGTAAACTATCATCCGTGTATGTTGGACCATATTGCTTGGTTGTGCTGAGATGAGGTAGAAATGTGATAGAGTTCATTAGTAGAGTATCATCATCATCATTTCAGCCGAAAGACGTCCACTGCTGGACATAAGCCTCCCCCAATTGGGGGGGGTTTGCTATAATTGCTACGCTTGGCAGGCGGGTTGGCGATCGCAGTATGGTGTTAAAAACGCATAGAGAATCCTGCTGCATGCCTATTCTCTAGTAAGTTCCTTAGTCGCCTCTTACGACACCCACGGGAGGAAATGGGATGGTGCTATTCTTTACGTGCGGCACCACACGGCACAGAGACATAGTGTTTATAGATGAGGTTAAAGAGAATTTTATACTTATAAGGAAACGAGAATAATACACTGATCAAAGAAGAGAGTGCAATTTTAACAGAGGAGAGAGAAGACTTCAAAAAAATATGGATAGGGGTCGATAATAGTGAAAGTACCTAATGACTTTCATTACATGAGTTAATCAGAAATTAAAAGTTTCTTAAATGGATACATAGAACTAATTTTGAATGACCATTCGTCTTTAAACATACTGGATACCTAATATTGTATAGATTGTATAGGTAGTCTCTTTTGAAACCTAAACAAAACATATTAAATCAACAACAAAACAACCACTTAAAAAATATTGCAAGGTTTTGGTACCTGCCTTTCAATCCGCAAAAAATTAAGGATAAACTTGAAAACTGTCAATGTTAAGTACTCTGTAATTACGAACATTTTAGAGGATCGTCTATTGTTAAAGAAAAAGCTCCAAACAACGAAGACGGTCAGCTACTAAATACAGTAAATTCAGACAATCTTCAGGGATTAGACGGTAATCTTTAAAAGCTACCGATGTTGAAATAAGCAGGAAACGCACAATACTAATAAGCAAAGCATTAGTGACAATAAAGAACATAACCCGCTTTTAGCCGACGCTGTTGGGTAATAACTAATAAGTAACGCCGGTAGCGGATTGAGGTCGGAACTCTTAAGAACTTATTCGAAATTTATTATTCGAAGATTATAGCCATGAAGGTGACATAAACGAAGATAATATAAGAGTTTTTGTGACCGTTTGGATTCTGGAAATATTATTTTCTTTGAAGATGGCGTTATGTGTTTGTGTTCTTTTCTTGCTCCTTTTTTCAACAATCTATCTTTATCTTTGGAACTTCTACCATTATATCGGGTGCCTCGCTAGTGTCTGTGACAACAATCTGACAGTTAGATTTTAGATATTCGGAGATCCTGATCAAGCTTTCGCAAGCTTTTATGATGAAGCGGAATTCAGTAATGAGTGCTGTCGACGTATAATAAAATAATAAAATAAAATAATAAAATCAAATAAAATTCACGGTGACAGTTACGCATAAAGAAGAATAATTTATATTATAGCCTCCTTACTAATCCATACTAATATTATAAATTTGAAAGTAACTCTGTCTGTCTATCTGTCTGTCTGTATGTCTGTCTGTCTGTATGTTACGTTTTCACGCCTAAACCGCTGAACCGATCGTCATGAAATTTGGCGGAGATATAGCCTGGGATATGGAGAAGGACATAGGCTACTTTTTTACGCGATAACCGACATCCACGCGGGCGGAGCCGCGGGCAAAAGCTAGTAAGTAATAAGTTACGTCAAGTGCATAGTTACACACCGATTTCTCTCTTTCACTCGTCAGTAATTTGACTTTCGATAGAAGAAGACAAAGCGTTGTGTAACTCTGCCGCGCTAACGAAGAATGCAATAACTCGATTTTGGACGACTTTGAGTTATATATTCGTTGAGTTATATATTTGGAGTCAGCGAATCGAAATCTATTAACTCTCTCTAACATCGATCTCTCTAAGCAACTTTTTATTGATCCTTCAGAAACTCGGTTTTTCAGTAAGCAAGAATGCAATAACTAAAACTTCATAACAAATTCAATAATCAAAAATACAATTCTCGGAAGCGGCAAAATCGAGTTATTGCATTTTTCGTTAGTGCGGCAGAACTATACAGACGCTATACAACGTTTATTAGAAAAGTGTTTAGTATATAATAGTACATATTATTTCTCTTTGAGTATAATCAAACAGACAGTTATATTAAAGAGGAAAATGTCGTAATATTGTCTTCTCTAGTTCTACTGAAGACAATCTACGCCGAATCAGATACCAAACAAGTATAACGGCTTTACCAGAAGTGGACATCGTATTAGTAGTCCAGCAGCTTCAATATAATCAGGATTGTGCCGAAATATATCAGTTATATCAGTTCGTCGTGGACGTGGTACGAGAGCGGCTCCCCTGACATCATCTCTGTCAAAAGCCAGCTGCCACGCAACCATCGCTGTGACGCTCTGCTAGAGTGACTATCACCAGCCAGTCTCACTCTTATCCGACCTTTTCGGTGATTCCAGAAACTTCGTAACACAACGAGGCGGCGCCACTTGCTGCGCCGTCAAGTAAGAACAACTTTCAATAATGATATGCTAATACCAAACAATCCACCACGATAATGACGCAAGCTGCAACTAAACCCAATCAATTATTCTCGTTTTTCGATAACACAGCCCTACTTCTCGTGAAACACGACATCCATATCTCAGATAGTGGCCACCTCTCCATCATGGACCCGTTATAACATAACCAAGTAAAGACAACTCGTGATTTAACTTAACTATGTTTCTAATACCTTGCCTAACGGTTGTACAACATTTACACGGTCAGCTTAGAATGTTGAATGTTTCAAGTTGGCCGTTAAAGAGGTACCAGTACTTATGAAGTGCCTTGCCTTTTTTGGTATAATTGTTTGCTATTTGGCAATGTAGAATGTGGTGTATACATACACAAGAATACACAAAATACGCGCTTGAACGTGGAGCTGCGTGAACCAGCCTGATTTATACAAATAAATAAAATGGAATTGTCTGTTTGTAATGTCTAAATTACAGCTTTTTACTAAATGCACATGAAAGTATAGACGGTACTTACATATATTATAACAAAAAAAAACATATTTTTGTCTGTTCCGCCTGATCTCCGAAACGGCTGGACCGATTTTGACGGGACTTTCACTGGCAGATAGCTCATGTTATAAGGAATAACTCGAGTACTTATTTTAGAAAAGCCACGCGGGCGATGCCGCAGTCAGCAGCTAGTAAACAATAAAATACAATAGTCGTACTAAGACTTGTACAATGTACTCGGATGTGCTGCAACTGAAGCTAATGCATACTTTTTGATCCATCCAAAGGTTGTCTGTAAAAGATCGCTTTTAGAGAAAAGACCGCCCATTGTGACACCCTATGTAACAGTTCTACATTTATATCTGTAATTTTTATGGTGTACATAATAAAGAGTATTCTATTCTATTCTTATGACCCTTTTAAAACACTTGAATTTTTTTTTTCTTTGACCAATGCCTGCCAGGGTTGCAGGTTTGTCCGAAAGGGATAACGCTCTTTTTATTTATTTTTTTGAGTACGGGAAATCATCAAATGACCCCTCCCGCTCTGGGTGGAGCGAAAGGGAGTGTCAGACTCTTACTGACTAAAACCCACCCGTGTTCCTTCTTTGGCCCTTTATGTTCCGGGGCAGCGGTACCCCTTTCGGACAATCCCGCTGACCCGGCAGGCTTGGGCCCTAATAGGCCCCCTCGTCATTGCTGACATCTCTTTGAGGCACGCGTGGAACACATACGCGCCGTCCGGCACGGGCTTGGTCCTGATCAGACAGTGAGCTACCCATTACTCACCGCCCGCAAAGGGATACCGTGACCCTGGCACACAGGAACACGGGTGGGTTTAAGTCAGTAAAAGTCTGACACTCCCTCCCGCTCCACCCAGAGCGGGAGAAGTTAAAGGCATGGCAGTTTCCTCAGGATGTTTTCCTTCACCGTTTTTTAAGCAAGTGATAATTATTCAATACGCACATGAATCCGAAAAGTCAGAGGTGCGTGTAAATGGTTTAATTGAAATAAATAATTTGAGTTTGAGTTAACCCCTCAGATAGCCCTCATTTTCAATGCTTATGTAATTTTATGTTAATTAATCTTTTCCACCACTGGTGGTGTTGCTGTCGCCGATTACAACAATGTCGTCGAAGGAGAGAAGATTATTAAGACCGCCTTAGATAACTTTGGCAGGATTGATATCCTTATCAACAACGATGGCATCCTTCGTGATAAGAGCTTCACCAAAATGTCTGATCAGGTAGATACTTTATTGATAATGTTCTTCATCTTCTGTTTCGTGTGGTTTAATAGTGTCTAACCTGGTGTTAGAGTTTTTATGCCATCCATGGGCCTCTGACCTAGCTTTACATGCCGTTGAGAAATATCTCTCAGACATACCGTTTTCATCACAATACTTCACCGTTTTTTAAGCAAATGATGATCATACAATACGCACATGAATCCGAAAAGTCAGAGGTGCGTGCCTTGGGTTCGAACTCGAGACTTATGACTTGGCCGTATGACGGTCACACCACAAGGAACCAACCGATTTTCCGCTAGAAACAAGCCACCGCGCAACATTATTAGCCCACCATCCATACTAATATTATAAATGTGAAAGTAACTCTGTCTGTCTGTCTGTATGTTACGTTTTCACGCCTAAACCGCTGAACCGATCGTCATGAAATTTGGTAGAGATATAGCCTGGGATATGGAGAAGGACATAGGCTACTTTTTTACGCGATAACCGACATCCACGCGGGCGGAGCTGCGGGCAAAAGCTAGTTTATTATAAATATGGTCCTTAGCAGTAACCGTTGTGTCAGTTTTGAACTTTTGAGTGGTAAAAGGTAGACATTCCCGTTCAAAGTAACGGTATGGCCCATAGTGTAGTATAATGTAAGGTAAGAACACGGCTCCAATATTTATTGCGTTACTCAAACGTTGAATAGGTACTGTTTACTACGAGAACTACAATTGAGAAATTCGCTGTGAAGGAAATGACTACAGGCAATTTTAAGTGCGAACAAATTCATTTCAGATCATTTTATACAATTGATAGTCGTTTAATGGGACTCGAGAGTGAAACTCTTATCTAGAAATACACGTTGTAAGTGGTTACTAGATTATCAACGCATTTGCTGCCCAGTTCAAAAATATATTTTTCTTGTAAGCCATAAATTGTTTGGCAAATTTACATACTTAGATTTGGTGTCGCTAGTCGGGTCCTGGGCATGAACAGAAGTCATCTATAGCGACTGCTCGAATACGGGTTGTAGGCACACGAACGAATAATTTTTTGACATACATGCTGGGTGCTGGGCAGCGAATGGGTTAAGACCTTTCTTCTGACATTTCAGTAACAACAAAATCTTGTCAGAAAGACAGGCTGACTTAATTCACTAATCTTCTTCAAAGTGCTGAATAATTAATAGAGAAACTTAGGCCAGCATAAATGTCTACACTGATAGCAAAAAAATCCCTGTTGAAGTGAAAACTTGTGGGTAAGACTTTCGGGCTTCTCCAAAGATCTACAAATGACAGCTAGAACCAACGGCTGGTCTTCAAATACCTAATTCATGGTATGTTGGTATTATAACGTACGGCCGTAAGCAATACTTCGAGTCTTTACTACACCATTAGTTTTCGGGAATTACATACTCTTACCGTAACAGTTAATGTGAATGACATCCACGCCACACACGCAGCATCAAATCGTGGCGCAACGCAACAATGACGGAACTATTCGACTGAGGCATAATTACTGGGCATCATCAGCGATCATTACGTGGTACAGGCGAGTAATATTTGGTGACTGAAGGACCACCCACTAACATAACAACTGTACTAATCGCATAGAGGAAAATAGTGCTGGCCTATTTAAAAAAAATACCTATTTATTTTTATTTTACACTGAAAAGCGAGACAATTAAAACTACGTATGTCCCGAGATATCGCATTAAAAGTGTACAATTTCAAAAATATTCGAAATTGAGTTAATATGCGGAAACGTTTGGTATCTATTTTTCTCTTAAAACGCTCTCTTGTAAAATTTGTTTTGAGATTATATAGTTTTAATGCGAGAAGACGATATAATGTCTATATGAATATGAAATTAGCGCGTGAAGACCACCGTCTGAATATCATACGTTAGTAAGATTACATAAAAAATTTGGACACTATGATTTACAGCTGTTGGAGCCTCGGAAAAAGTACCTAGATCATCGTAGATATAGCACCTGCCATATGTTATTTATACACGAGAGAAGATAAGTGTTAGTCTGCCAACGTGTGAGATAGATTAATTGACGACATTTTGTAGTTGCAAACTGTATCTAAGAATAACCTATTTCGACTATGAGTAATACGCAAATTAATAACAGTAAGCAACTAAAAATAAATGTCTCAATTAAGCTTGTGGAATTAATGTTGGTCGACCTCGAACTTAATGAAAACATATGTTTTATGAAACTGGAGTCATCCAAATGCATTGTAGGATTTGTGGGTTTTTAGCTTATGATTATAAGCAGCTATCGGCTGGGGTATCCACTGCCAAACGTGGTCATTGGGAGAATTAATTACAGAGTTCAAGAAAATTCAGCTGAGTACCTCCAGAAATACTTTAACCAGACCTAAGAAGTACTGATTTTTTGTGTGAAATCGGAGTTATTTATTACCAAAAAAGTAAATATCGTGCGCAAACCATTTTTTTAAATAACACCATCTCGTTAAAATTCATGTAGTCCTAGACACAACTTACAGAACACAACATAAAAATTCAAAGCACATAGATTACTAATCTGCTTTTGTATATTTTGCGCATTTAGAACTATGGAAACAGAATTGATTATGCATAGGCTGTTCCAACAATACTTGCGGAACTTAAGTCTTATGAAAATAGATGTTAATTCCTTTGTTGATAATTGTAAAGTAAGCAATGTGCGTAAAAACGGCGGGCGATTTCAAAACGTTTGTCCGAAACGTGTAAAAGAATATGTAAAGTATATGACAAGCTTATAGAAAACACGTGAAGGGATATTAGACCTGCAAAGTCGCTGGCATTGGAGGATTTCTCCGCAATTTTCTTAACGACATGGCGGATATGGCAACGATTTTAAAAACCTCTTTAGTTCCTGGGGCTTTCTATGACGCAGTACACTGGTTTCAAAATTATCTTAAATGTAACGTACCTACATGCCACTCATGTTTCATTTTCTTTTTCATTGAAATTGCTCCTCTTCTGAATCAATCATTTGTGTTGTAGCTTGTCTTTGCTATCCTACTAATATTATTAACTACGAGTATACCTACTCCATTTAGCAAACCATTTATAAACTTTACTGCATTAGACAAATAGCGGCTAAATAACGACAGTTATTGTGTAATATTGTTGAAATTACTCCACTTTAGAGTTATTTTTTTAAATGTAAATGGTAAATATAATACAGTTCTTTGTATTTATCGTGAAATAACGGAGTTTATTAAACGTTTACATCGAAATAACGAAAGGATGAGAACAGTTATTTGTCTAATGTTAGGTATAATAAATGGAGTATAGCTGACCTGACAGACGTCCTGTCCTTTCTATAAATTTTACAAAAAAATCCGTAGAAAAAAGAATTTTCTTCATAAAAATTTTTTCGTGAATTTTTCGCATGTTTTAATAGTTATTCTGCTATTCGGGGCGGAGACAAATCCAACAAATGAAAGATGATAAAAATCGGTCCAGCCGTTCTTGAATATAATTGTGCAACTTGTATATTTAAGATGTGAAAGTTTGTCCATAATACAAATAAACACGGTATAAAGTTATGCTAGATATAAACGTCAAAAAATTTATGCTTATACCGAAGTTATTCTTAGGATATCTTTATTCCGTGTTTATTTGTAAGGGGTTTATTTGTGTTATGTTTAGATGTTTGGATGTTTGTTACTCAATTACGCAAAAACGGCTGAACGGAGTTGGATGAAATTTGGCGTTTATAACCTGGATTAGTACATAGGATACTTTTAATCCCGGCAGTACTTTCCTGTGGAATAATTTTCGATATACACACGAGCGAAGCCGCTGGAAAAACCTAGTGAATAATAATAGTAATTCTTTTTTCATATTCCATCTTCATCTTTCTGACTGACCGATCTTATGATAATTCAAAAGTGCCTGTAATTTTTTTATTTGAAATTTAAGTTTTGAGTTGAGTAAAACTACACGGACTAACACTTTTCAAACTCATGGCAACAAATTTACCTCAAAACGCAACATTGTCGAAGTCAGCACACACCATAAAAGCTAGTTTTGCAATAATGCACTTACATACCACAATCGTTCCCATGGAACATAGCAGGAAGCTGTAAACCATAGAAGCTGGAACGACCGAGGAAACGACAAAATAATTGAGATTACAAGATAAACATCCAACTTGTTTTAACATACGATATTTTTTTGACACCATGCATAAATTAGGCACAAAAAACTAATTGATTACTTAATTATGTATTCAAGTGTATGTAATTTTTCTATTTGATTTGTATGATGTGACTTGACAGAAGATTACACTTAAAAATGTTAATCTACCATGACTTTGTCCACTGGTCAATCACGTTGCTATATATATTATATAGTTTAAAAAAACTTTTAAAACATATATTTGGTACTTGGTTGGTTATGTCTTATGCATCTTTTAAGATTATACATACAAGGTTATTTTAATTTGGCTAGCTAAACTACATAGACGTGATCATGGATCATCATCATTATCATTTCAGCCGAAAGACGTCCACTGCTGGACATAGGCCTCCTCCAAAAGGGGGGAATTTGCCATAATCGCCATGCTTGGCAGGCGGGTTGGCGATCGCAGTATGGTGTTAAAAAAGCATAGAGAACGCTGCAGCCCATTCTCTAGTAAGTCCCTTAGTCGCCTTCTACGACACCTACGGGAGGAAATGGGGTGGTGCTATTCTTTATGGCGATGGATATTGATATCTGAACACGATAAAATAAAAATACCTGAATAAAAAGATTAGATGTTTTTGTTTTTTTTTTTTTTTTGGGATATCGTTTTCTTATGTTTAATCGTGTTAAGATATCGACCCACATAGTCTGTGGACACACAAAAAAAAACAGTTTTTTTAAACTAATATTTCAAGTTACTAACTTACTACACTAATTGGTCGATGACCCCACAAAATGTATCGTAATTTTTGTTTTTGTTTTATCGTGGTTAGATATCGATACCCTTCGCGTCTGCGGAGTTTAGCTAGCCAATTTAAAATAACCCTGTATAAAGAAGTCGATTACTAAGGGAATCGTGAATGTGAATGTGAGAACGTTGTAGGCCTAGTAGAGTGTAGATTTGTTGGCACTTTTCTATTTTGTTAAGTACCTACCTGGTAATTGTTGAAAGGCCTACACTGTCCTCCCATACTTATTATCACTGTTATTTGATAATATTGTAAAGCCAATTATTTTTAAAAGAGTAACCGTGGAGTTTCTTGCCGGCTCTTCTCCATAGGAAACGACTAATTGGAACCGTGCACCTAGCTTCTGAAGTTTCATAAGTGTAGGTTTATGTGAAATAAAATATTTTGATTTTGATTTTGAATGAGTTCCGGTACCTTCATTTTTATACCCGACTGCGGCGAAGCCCAAAGAAGGGTAATGTTTTGGCTACACTCAAGTTACAATCTGTAGACATCCAAAAAATCGAGCTTAATATATTACTATTTCGTTTACACAATATTTCTACTTAACTCCACTTAACCTAAGCCCCCAAACTTAACATGCAACTCGATTAAGCTTATCCCTTAATACTTTTCCATCCAAAGTTATGAACATCTTAACATGTAAACGTCATGTCGTGCTTTGCGCAAGAGACGCGGATTAGAGGCGTGGAGCGTCGTGAGCCCGCGCAGGCTAGCGCGGTGGTCCACCTACGACGACTTCATTGCACCACATTTTAATCTCGCTGATGATTCAGTGCCTCCTAAAAACTTTGATGGACGTAGAATACTGTTATTAAAGTAATGGAGACATCAAGTTGTTTGTAGGTCGGTAGAATAATTTGCAGATTATTTATGAGTGTTTAAAGGATTGATTTTAATTAGGCAATTTTTATTGCTCTCGCTATTTTGATGACTCAATTGACTGTGTGTGCGATCTTATTGCGCAAAATGAGATTTATGGCAAACTTTTTTTTTTTTAAATAAATTTTATGATAATGTCAAAAGTTTACGAAAAATAATTGAGTATTACCATATCGGTTACCCTTTGTAATTTTTTCACCAATAATTGCTTGACCATGAAGAAATAATTACGGTAAATTATATAGCCATTAATTATGATGACCAAAAATAGTTGCCTGAGTAAGCTGTTGTTGGAAATGTATTCAATAAAGCTGCGGTATTCTTAAAGCGTAGATAACTAAGAAATGCCGTGACCAACAGATCTACGGAGCCAATTTAAGAATTCCAGCTGTCAATCTAATCATTATATTTCATAGAACACGCACAATTTCGGTTGGTTTTTTGTCTCCCGCGTTTCTTCCTATACAAATGATCAACTTTACTTGAAGTGGTAATATTAGGGTTACATAAGACGTACGTGGAAGGCTCGCTACATGTAATTGGGACCACCCGCGGAGCCCTGGGGCCGCGCTGCCAGCTCGGGGGGTAAAACAATGCATTATGCGAATTTAGAGCGCGTTCTGATTAGATAATATCGTCATAACCAATAACTGCTTCCTTTGAACTGCAATTGAGTAATTTTCTGCGCTTAGCCATGCAGCTGCTAATTGGATTGTGTAACAAGCTTTTTTCATTGCTCGGCAATTTTTTTTAAACATCAGCATGTTTGTTTATTCAGCAAGATCTTAGCCAGTGCTTACATGATGCATGAGCTGTAAGTCCAAATTAAAACATACCTATAACTTAAGTTGTGGTGCTATTTACTAGGAGTGGGCGCGTTTTATGTTCTGTGACGATGAAACCGTTTTACGTCCTGGGTTCAAACAGTCTTCGTTGCACAAACCAGCCTTCGAATTAGTGCGATTTTTTATTTTACGTTTATGAAAATATAGTCGAGAACGCAATGAGTCAACTATCTCGTCCGTCGCGTCGTCGTTCCGCATTCGTTTACAAAACAGTCCTTACAATCGAAAGTGAACTTTATGTCAATGATATACAGTCGATATTACCTTACCTTACCTATCAGTTGTCAATGCTGTCGGTCGTGATGCGACGATCAAACCTCTTGATATTTGTAAGAAACTGTAACTAGTTCACTCGACGAAAACGCAATTCTATTTCATATTGGATAAGTTTCGTCGTCCGTCGTCCATCTTCAAATCAGTTGCAACGAAGATCGTTTTTTTCGGAAAAACGGTTGCGTTTCGTCCGTAAAAAATTGACAACGACCCACCACTACCATTTACCAATGTTTTAACATTGTAATCAGACTGTTTTAACTGCCACCAACGAGTCAACTTTTCTCTGCCAGCTTATTCTAGAATTAATTTACGAATTTATTTGCATTCGGACATATGGAATCCTAAAAACACGTAAACAACGTGTTTTTAGGGTTCCTTAGGTTCGAACGGAACCCTTATAGGATCACTCATGTGTCTGTCTGTCTGTCGATAAGACCGCCCATTGTGTCACCCCTTGTCAAATTTTCTACACACAAATCTGTAATTTTTGTGGTGTGCAATAAAGAGTATTCTATTCTATTCTTTCCGTTTGTCACAGCCAATTTTCTCCGAATCTAATGGGCCGATTAAGTTGAAATTTGATACACATATCAATTTCTATGACCAAAACACGGACGTGTTACGTAAATAAATGATTTTTTAATATGGGGGTCAGTTTTGGGAGAGGAGAAGAAAATTAAAAAAAAAAGCTTTGTGCATTGTACCGTGTGACATATAAATAAAAGCGCTTACTGTGAAGGTCTCAAGTATATTTTTTTTATAATTTTAAAATAAATAGTTTTAAAGTTATTTTAGAAAACAGACGAAAATTGACCATTGGGGGAATGCCCGAAACTAAAATGAGCCTCAATTTTTTTTTTAATTACTGTCAATAGTTCCATACGTATAGAATATAGATTACCGGAAAATTTATAAGAAGTCTGGTCTTGAAATAACATGGTAAATCTCTCAATATTGTGCGTACAAACTTACATTTGCAGTTGGAATGTATGGAGGAACATGTTTTTCAACTACAGTATTAAGTTTGTTCTTGGGATAAATTCATCCCAACTACGGAACACTTCATTGTGCGTGGTCCGACGCGCACTTGGCCGGTTTTTTTTTCTACAGCCTGGTCATTTTTCCGCATCAAACCGCATGCTCCTAATTAAGTATATACTCGTATTTCCGAGCACTTTTTCTACACTACGCGAAGATATAAAAAGTACAGTGACCACAAAACTATAGTCTGCCCAGCGATGTGTCGGTGCCGCGCTTGAGTTTGGCGAGATAATCGACTCAAATCGCCGAAACCACAACACACAAAAAATATATTAAGTTCGACTTCGATTGCTATCGGAATTATTGCTTTGAATGGCTTAAAATTATGAAATCATAAAGAAAACTTGGAGGATTTGAGCAGTGATCGCTACATGATACGATCCTACTAAAAGACACTGATGACAGTGACCCAGATTGGAGCAACGACACTGATACAGAAATGAGTGATTTCGATTAAATGTCCTGGGGATTCGTAAATATCTACTAGCTTTTTCTAATAAATGTGGTTTTAAATTTTAATGTTTAACTAAATTAAGCGCTAAAAATTAAACTCAAAAAAAATATTGATGTGATTTTTTATTTATTTATTAGGTAATAGTGTTTTATTTAACCTACTTGCCAAACATTTCTGTGTACCAAAATTAATAAACAACAATTTCCTTGTTTTCACACAAGCGGAGAACTGGTGGACCTCGACACCGGGCTGCAGGCAATCCAGAGAGGCTCTGCAGGCTATCCAGTTCAACAACGCGTTCAGGGTGGTATTGGGGCTGCCTCGCTATTGCAGCGCCTCAGGTATGTTTGCTGAGGCCCGTACCGATTGCTTCCATGCTACAAGCGGGGCGCATCCCTGGTGTGTAGGGTGTGGGGCAGCACCAATGTCGTCCTGGCGATGATCGCGGACCGGATGTACTGCCCATACATACGGCACTGCTGTGATGGGCATGTCAGCAGGGCCGGTTAGATTTAATTATTTAGTTTGTTTTATTTTTATTATTGTTTATAATGTGTTTCTGTATTTCACTCCAAATATGAGTTAAGGTTGCTCGAAATAAATGTATTTTATTTTATTTTATTTATTTATTTATGCCATCCTTAGATGGTAGGCTGACCAGGAGTTTATTACGCCTGGTCATGAACGGCCTGCGCCTGGTGACTGGGACCATCACGGGACACTGCTCGCTTAACAAACATTTCCACACAATAGGCATACATAACTGACAGCCCTTCGTGCAGGGCTTGCACGGAAGTGGAGGAAACCGTTGCGCATGTGCTCTTTGAATGCACAGGCGTCACCCAGATTAAAACAGAAACCCTCGAGGCACCCAGATCCTTCACCGATGTTTTGAATAGACCAGGAGACATGATTAGCTTCTGGAGAGAGGTGAACTGGTTGGAATAACCAACGACGGCCGTCATGGCCCACGCACAATGGTCCACCTACATAGAATATAGATTTCCTAGTTTTGTCAACGGCACTGATAGCTGTGACGTCGTAACGGTCGAAGAAGGTATTCTCGAAGTGAACGGGTAGCAAGGATCTATCTAAGTTGGTTCTGTAGTTTCTGCTGACTCCCATGGGAAAAACTCGTGAGTTCATGTTGTGGTGTAGTGTATTAATAACATCACCTACCTGCCATCCGTCGAAAGTTTTTCTCAACTGTGTTATTGACTTTGACGTATACCAATTATACCCAAAGTCTCAAATTCAGATAATTTATGTAAACAAAGGCCCCTACTTCGTAATGGTAATTCACATAAAATGGCGAAAAAAGAGGTTACATTTTCTTTTAAGTACTGATTTTAAGAAATAATAATTAACAAATAATCATACCGTAATTATTTTTATAAATTTCCGGTTTTAAACAAAGTTATTAAAAAAAAGAGATTTTCTGGTAAAAAATATTTTATGATACTGGTAACAATGCAGGAGATCCAAACATTTTCAAATGTTGTACATCTTCAACAACACTTATATTACAACTCTCATTCATAGATTCATATTGTAAGTAGCATATCTAGCCACATTTTGGATGAAAACGGCAGTAAACTGTTTCGAGTGGAAATCGATTTTGGGAGGCTTACGTCTAGCACTGGACTTAAAACGGCTAATTATGACGATCATATGCCGTGTCTCCGACATACTACACATAACATTGTTTGGCAACGGTATTTTGTTTGAATAGTTCTTATAATTAATTCACTTTAATTTTAGCGATGATTATTTACAAAAAAAGAATATGATAAAATGTTTTGCACCAATGTCCTGTCATTTTGACAGTGACATTTCTTGACATTATTTTGTTTACATAAATTATCTGAATTAGAGACTTTGGGTATAGTTAGTAATAGTCTACATAAAAGTCCCAAAGACCAAGAATGCAAAAGCTGACGCGATTCTATCATCGAATACCAGTGTACTGTAGTCTGTACCTTCGGTAGCCAGCGCCGAAAGCCATTCGTTAAAGTTCGTTTTGTTGTAGGTGCGCCATAAGTTCGTAGGCGTTTGACTAAATTATTTATCTCTACAATGAGTTTTTAATTACGTTACCTTACCACAATAATGATGGTAACATCTTAGCGTGTAGGAGTAGAGTGTCGACCACCCAAACTCGTATCGTAATTCGTAGGTGTTTTCAAGTTTCTTTCTGAAGCTAGTTTATCATAAAATATGAATTTTGCGTAGGTTACAAATAGAGATGGGTTGTAACAGGTAAACGATGATATCTGTTATACAAAAGTAACAGATCCAAATATCTGTTATTAAATAACAGCCTGTTATTTTTGTACCGACGATAAATACGTATTTATTTATTGAGGACGATCTCCAACGTAGGATACACATATTAAACAATATAAAATTACAATAATAAAAAAGGTTCTATTACTTATTAAGTTATTATTATTAAAATATAAATTGAATATCTTCTTTGTTTCTTTTCTAGAATTATAGAATTACGTTTATTTATATATATTTTTTACATTCTTTAATGAGGAAGAGAGAGAAACTAATATCCTTGTTATTTTCCTTTCTGTGTATGAAAGTAACAGTCGTGGTAACAGTCTGTGAGCCTGTGTGGGGACTGATATAGTGAAATAACAGTAACAGCCGTGGTAACAGTCTTTGAGGGCCTGTTATTTTAAGTACCTAACAGATAGTTTTATTGGGAGGAACAATTGTTATTTGTTATTTTTAAACATCTGTTATTTCTATCTGTTACGATAAATATGCCTCACTCCTAGTTACAAATAGCACAAACTACTGTAACACCTACACTACGACACACCAGTCTCTTTTATATAAAATATCTTCAAAGTTCGCCACATTTTCACACGCTCCTCAGAACAGCGGACGTAGCTCTTAGCTCTCAGGATATACGCTCTACCGTCGAGTGCTAATCCTCAAGCACCTCTCGACGGTCCCTGAGTTAAGTGGCTCCGTGGCTCCCTGGTCCTTTGATCCGAGTGGCCGTACGTGATCTTTTGGCGAGAACAGATTCGCAAGCCATGGGAACGGATGTGCTGAGTTGCGTAACACTGCTGGGGGTAATGTTGCAAAAAATGTTTCCGGTACTTATTAGGGAATTCAGTACTTTTAGTATAAGTATCTGTGTACTTAAAAACAAAACGTGTGTTGGTACTTCAGGGATTATGAAGGAGGTAATTGAACTAGCAATAATGTAAGTAAATTTTCAAATCTTTGGATTTGTTGTCTGGTGGACAACTGTCCGTCTGGTCGGAGGATCCTCCCTTTTCTATGGAGGATGAGTAAACTTTACACCCTATTCCTTATAGGATCACTCGTGTGTCTGTCAGTCTGTCTGTCCGTCTGTCACAGCCAATTTGCTCCGAATGTAATGGACCGATTAAGTTGAAATTTGGTATACATATCAATTTGAGTGACCCAAATACGGACATGAACCGTAAAAAAATGAATTTAGCATATTGGGGTCAGTTTTGGGAGGCAAACAAGAAAACAAAAAAAAAAAGTTTTGCAAACTGCACATATCAAATGAAAGGGCTGTGAAGGTCTCAATAATATATTTTTTATAATTTTAAAATAAATTGTTTTAAAGTTATAAGTGAAAATAGACGAAAATTGACCATTCCCCCCCTTATCTCCGAAATTACTGAACTAATTTTTTTTTTTAATACAGAAAATAGTTCTATACTTATAGATTACAGGAAAATCTATAAGCAGTCTATGGTCTTAAAATAACATGGTGAATCTCTCGATATTGTGCGTACAAACTTACATTGGCAGTTGGAATGTTTGGGAGATTATGTTTACCAACTACAATGTTAAGTTTGTTCTTAGAATAAATTCTTTCCAAATACGGAACCCTTCATTGTGCGCGGTCCGACACACACTTGGCCGGTTTTTTTATAATGTGGGGCTTCAGGAAGCTTATATTTTCATTACTTACTAGTTTGTGAACAAACACTAATAATCTGGCCCAGTTGCACATTTATAAATGTAGTTTGTAAACACGGAGTTAAGGCCCAGATATATGCCAATAACCTCGAGTGGTTAGCTTGCGTGTTCTGTACTGAGCTCACGCAACGCGTCGTACCTACGTCCAGCCAGTAATACGACTTGCCCATCCAGGAGCGCTGTCCCAAATAAGACGCATTATTAATTTATTATACTAAAAGTAACACATGTTTAAAAAAAGTATCAAAACCAAATAATTTTCCTTTTTTATCGGAAAGCAGTAGATTCTATTTAAAAAAAAAAAATACAATTTTGATACAAAATTAAGGAATAAAATAGTTTAATCTCAACGGTTTCGAGGTATTTGGTGTTTTTTTTTTAATGCTTAATATGTGATAGGTACCGATGGAAAATTATGGCTAAATCAAATTACGTATCATATCATGTAGATTACTAACAATTTTTGCAGATGTAATTTCTCTGTAAATGCCGCTTCATCTGCATACTTTTTTCAACCTTTTTTCTAGAGAGCAGATATAGTAATTAAAATTAAAACTCTTATTACGAGTTACGCCACTAAAAAGTAACACTAGGTTAGTTAACCCAATATTAATGTTTCTTGAGTTGGAAACATTGCAGTTCAATCGACAAAACATAAAATGGAATTGCAATGTCTGTGCCCTGATCCGACCAAAAACTTCTGAACGAACAATGAACGGAAATTGTATACCTATCACTTTTACACTAAATTACTATACATAATACGTTCTTGTTTTTGAATTTTATTACTTAAATGATATTTATTTTTTATTTTTTTATACGATTTATACTAGTTTATCTTTATTGATTGAAAAAAAAACGTCAGATAAGGAAAAATATATTTGAAGTTTTTTATTATTTGTATTTATTTTTGGATGAGTTCACAAATATAATTATTACCTGCTGATATAACACCGTTTTCGCTTACTATACCGTCAAAAAATATAAAATACAAAATAAGTTATCAGCGGTACCTCATAAGCTTTAAGTGTCATAACAAACGTATATTTTATAGCTAGCTTTTGCCCGCGGCTTCGCCCGCGTGGATGTCGGTTATCGCGTAAAAAAGTAAGCCTATGTCCTTCTCCATATCCCAGGCTATATCTCTGCCAAATTTCATGACGATCGGTTCAGCGGTTTAGGCGTGAAAACGTAACATACAGACAGACAGACAGACAGACAGATTTACTTTCACATTTATAATATTAGTATGGATTACTAACCCTAACCCGTAGTTAGGCGACTTAACTCTCCCACATCGGTGGGTTAAATATTTAACCCTAGAGTTACCTCAAATTCTTGGTGGCACAAGATGAATTATTTGATTAACCCTGAGTAAGCTGTCAACTCCGAGTTATTTAGGATACCCCATTAACGTGCAATTGGGCCTAAGTATTAAACCTATACCTAATTATAACCTAGGTATTAGCTGTTTCCTTATTTACCACTAGCTGCTGCCTGCGGCTTCGCCCGCGTGGCTTTTTCCAAAATAAAAGTAGCTTAATTTACTCCTTATAACATCAGCTATCTGCAAGTGAAAGTCCCATCAGGATCGGTCCAGCCGTTTTGAAAATAAGCCGGAACAAATAGACAGAAAGACAAAAAAAAATAGTTTTTTTTGTTATAAGTACTTTCATATGCATTTAGTTAAAAGTTGTTATTTTGACCTTACAAACAGACACTTCAATTTGACTTATTTGTATAGATATATAACAGATATATGGATTCTCAATGCATTTTTAATACCATACTGCGATCGCCAACCCGCCTGCCAAGCGTGGCGATTATGGCAAACCCCCCCAATTGGGGAAGGCCTATGTCCAGCAGTTGACGTCTTTCGGCGGAAATGATGATGATGATGTTGTATAAATAGATATATAGATTCCAAATTTTCCACAGGGCAAATACTTTTGTTTTATTACCTATTCAAACATTTCGATTCTTCGATCATTTAGATCCTTATCTTATTTAATGTGCTAACGTAATGAATTCTGCTTGAATTCGTATAAAGTGGATATACGAATTATATATTATGTGTTATGGTTCCATGTGGTGCCGGACGTAAAGAATAGCACCACCCCATTTCCTCCCGTGGGTGTCGTAAAAGGCGACTAAGGGACTTACTAGAGAATGGGCAGCAGCGTTCTCTATGCATTTTTAATACCATACTGCGATCGCCAACCCACCTCTGCCAAGCGTGGAGATTATAGCAAACCCCCCCAATTGGGGGAGGCCTATGTTCAGCAGTGGACGTCTTTCGGCTGAAATGATGATATGTGTTATAATTTAATCCAAAACAATCATTCTACTTTAATTAGCCTATTTTATTCGAGAAAGTCGCCAAGTGGATTTTTATTGCTATTTTTTGGGAAATATAAAACAAAGTTTAGAAAACAGAAAATTTATTGCAATTTTGTAAAATAAATACAATTAAAATCCTTAAAATAATTGTACAAAACGAAACAAAATACAACAATTCTTATGAACTAAACTTCTAATTAATTCAATAAATTATTCGTGTTATTCTAAAATACTTTGTACGAATTTTCATAGTTATAAACAATGCGATGCGTTAAAATTAACTTAAAACTAAAGCTATTTACAATTATTGTACTAGTCTAATAATCTCACTTTGGTAAACTGTGGTCAATGAGTTTCTTCTCTTACAGTAAAACCTAAATTATTATTCTACTTATTCTAAGGAAAAACTGGAAAATCGTGTTCAAATGAACGCCGGACAAAAAACTTATAACTGGCAAAGGTCATTCGCAAACATTATTTTAAATAGTTGAATCAATTTAGAATTTAAATAAAAAACCGTTTGAAAAATAGAGTTCTTGAACTTTAATCTCGATACACATAACACACGCATACAAAGTCACACACACACATAATATTATAGTAACAACAAGCTAATGAACACATACAAAAACATGTTTAATTTATTGAGGTTTAATCTATACTGTATTGATTGAACTATATTAAAAAAAAAAAAACTAAAACCTTGCATACCTACACACATATAATGAAGAAGAATATTCGAAAAGGTAGAGAATTTGGTAAGCCTTTAAAAATAATATTAGAAAATGGTTGCGATATAATAGAGCATGTCAGACTGGAATTTAGTATGAACAGAGTTTTTGTGCAGATAAAACACATTATCAACCCATGAAAACAAATCAGCAATATCTTGATTCATGAATCATGACCGACTGGACCCGTAAATTATAAACACGAAGAAATTATATTGGCAAGTCATACCTCGCAAATTCACAATGCCATGTTACACAAATTACTTGAAATAACTCAACAAATCCATCTAATGAGACGTGTATACGTTTACACAAACAATTTTACAAACAAGTGTACATTTCTCGAAGGTAATACGTACAAAGTCAAAATCAACGCCACTTGGTATTCTGCGCATTGCTGTTGCATTATACATAAGGACATGATTCGGGCGACGAGACATTAGTTCGCCGTCTACTGCGAGATGCATACAAAGTGTTTCATGACACTTGTATGAGAAGATATATGGCTGTGACGTCTGCACCTTAAGACTACCCGCGCAAAACTACCTTTAATATATCTTCTATGCAAACTGCGCACTTGATGGTTGATATACAGCTGTCGCAGGCGCATCTTATTAAGATTTGTATCTTGCAGTTGTAAGAATAGGATGGGAAAATATCATATGCATGGGATTTTAATACTTATCGGCTTTGAAAGATTGTGTTACACATTTCATCGGCTTATAATAAATTGCGAAGAGCTTTTAAGGATTTGTAAAATTTCAATATCTTATTAGCATTGAATAAACGCAGCGTAGGAACAAAGTCTAGAATCTTTTGTCACTATTGTGCATCAAGTCAAAAAGTTGCTGGTTTTCTGTCTTCTGTCTGTGCTGAGAAGATGAAAGAAGATAAACCATCTGCCGTTAACTTCATACCTATGCCAAATATATTGAAATAACTATGGAAATTTTCGTGAAAATATACTCTAAGCAATTTCGCGATATAAACATCTAGTATATTCCTCAGATTTTCCTCTTAAACCATATATAGCAAAAGAATTTCATTCACGTTGCTCTGATTTGATCTCGTGTAGCCAGCTCTCTCTGGGGCCTGAGACCGGTTCCCCTCTTCATTACTGACACACCGTGCCGAGAAACGGACGTACCAACAATACGCACATTACGTTGCCACTACTTTACGAGGTTCACGTACGCTTGTAACATTTTAAATGAGATACTAAGAAAAAAATCAATGGCTTCGTGGTAAGACAGATATCTCAATCATCGCGTACAATGTGGGAATTGGTTGAGGAAAAAATGTGTTGGAATGTTGGTTCAATTTTCGTAAATCGTTTGAAGTGTTAAGAAAACGCTAGGCAATTTGTATGAAACGAAAATATATCACATGGTCTGGTTCTATATTAACCTAGTAGGTCGGCAACATACTCAATCATTACTGACATTACTACACTAATTGCTGACAAATCTAAAAGCACAGAAGAACACACATTCATCTCTCAAAAGCAACAAATTTACTTAAAAAATAAAACACTTTTTACAAACGGATGTCAAAGAAAAGAATCAAAAGATGTTCACAAAAAATTCTGGCATCCCATACCGCATATTTGTAAAACGTTAACCGACGCCCTACATCACTGGGAACGATTAGTGCCGTCTACCGGATTTAGCCACGACTATGTCATTAGATCAGCCACTTCCCTAATCCATACAACATCTCATACACAGCTCAACTAACACTATCCTTTTCAGGTTGGGCGAGGACGAAAGAGATGCAAGAATTTCTCTTTGACGTAAATGCATGAGGATGATGGTGTTACCGGAACAGTCGTTAGATCAATCGGCGTGGCGCTACATGGGGAACAGACCAGCATTTGTCACCGGACCACCGGCGCCGCCGTATTTATAGCGACGCCTCCGCAACCCGTGGGCGGCGACACATCCACGACACATATTAAAGACAATAGTTAAAATATAAACAACAATCTACATAATTACCCTTGATTCCCTCACGATAGCCTTAAGTAAACTAATACTGTTTTTACATTATGTACACTACATTGTATTGTACTTCAATTTAACTCCTACTTAGCCGAAATTATTTAATTTTATTTCTAAAAACACTACAGAATCCTTCACACGAATAGTCTCTTGTATGGCAGTGTCCTTACTATTGTTCTTTAATATACACTTTAAACTATTAGAAGTATTCTTCTATCACGTAATGAAACTGTAACTGGACACACATATCAACGCGATGAGTCCGGAGATTCGGACAATGTTCGCGGCACTGACCGACGGCACTTCTTCTATGGGGAGTTTCTTGTGTTTCTCCCCATGTCTATCATGATTCTTTGTATGATTTTTCATCTTATGATAGCATAACCTCGCTAAATTGTTCTGCATTCTTGGACAATCGTAATCATTCCCGTCGCATTGGCACGCTGTTAACGCTGCCGCTTTCTCCTGCTTTCTTAGGATTTCTATGGAGTTGAGGCACTTGTTGGAGCACTTTCTGCCTCGGAACATAGACCGGCAGAGTCTATGGTAGTACTGTAGGGCGGTGGCACACTGTGCGTCGGCAAGGCAGATGAGTTGGGACAGACTACAGGAGGAGGTGGCGTTGGCTGCCCCCTTCAACACTTGAGGTCGACAGATGTCGATGCGTTGTTTCGCCTCCAAGCAGTACTCGTCTTCGCATTCACACTGTAACAAAAGAAAAACAAATTAGTATTTATTGGTAACTTTAAGAGTTAAACATGGTTCGATCGCATTTGGACGTGGCTTAGTTTGATTATTTCCATACCACCTATCTGTCTCTATCTAGGATAGTCCTACACAACAAGGAGACACTGATGATAGACCAAGTATGAAACATCTAATAGATAGAAAGGAAACATAATACCAAGTAGGTGTTTCTTATCAAATATTTCAACCTACATGCCAACCCAACGCTCTCCATTCACAAACTGCATTCAAGATTATAAAAAAAACACGTTATGCTAAAGAAACTGTGTTTATAATTCAATGTAATAAAGATTTAGGGAAACTCGTAAATCCTCGCGGTCCACGGCGCATAATAATAACGTTGTAGAACGTAAAATACATTTTACGACACCAAACATTCCGGAATCCATCCACTATCAAAACAGCGTGATTTGTGAAATGTATAACTCGACACGGATTACTCAAACATTAACTCAGCTTAAATAGATGGCCCATTAGTTCAGCTTACTGAAATTACCTATAGAGAGTATTCCAAGGCCTTTAAAGCAAATGACTGTGCATTTAAATGGCATGCATTAACACTATAATTTACCAGAACAAACCAAGGATCACAGAATACATAAGAATGCACTCATGAATACCGTATTAAAATTGCAGTCTCGCTCGAAACGAAGAGAAACGACCTCGGAAATTGGCAGTTCGTTACGCTCCCAAAAAGGTCAATTTACCGGATATCTAGCGCGGATTAATGAAGACACGGCCGCCCGTCTTACGCTTAGTTTTTTTGTGAGAACGCAGCAACACCTGCACAAGAGTCGACGCTGCGGTAGGTCCCGATCAAGACGTCAAATCTCAAGGCTGTGCGCGGCCGCTCCTTTGCTCTGCCTTTCGATATACATTGCCCAACGTAGTACTCGTAATCACACCCGCTACTACGATATAATTAAAGGTTCGACCGGTTTTAGTTCGAATAGCTGCTTTATCTATGCAAAGTACTGATGATGTAGAGAATATGTAAACGATAACACTTACAATAAACGCACCTGCTTTATGTAAAAGTGGAACAGCAGTTAATGGATATTTAATTCGATAGTATGAAAGTAGTCCTTAAAATTCGTGTGCAAGATGTAAGTATATTCGAATATGGTGTAATGTTTTCTGTAATTTAGTGCAAAGAAGCACCTGCGCGTCTGGGAGGTCCATGAGTGGCAGATAGGAAGGCTTTTTGTTGATACAATTGTGAGTGGTGATACAATTTCATTACTTCGTTGACTGTAATATTTAGTAGAATGGGCTGTATTTGTCAAAGGTCAAGTATAAAAGCTTTTTAAGTAAGACGTATTTTTTTGTTTAGTATTTCGTTCATTCTTTACTATTAAATGTTTTTAATTATTAGGTACTAGCAACCAATCCCGGCTTCGCACGAGTAGCAGAGCATATACTTATGCCTACAATTTTTTTTTCTTTTCTGGTTTGTATCGTACGAGTATCAGCCTGATGCGTCGAGTCGAGCATGAGTTAGATTAAAATGTATGTAACTGATCTTCATTCTACTTGGAGTATTTTAAATCGTCATATTTCAGACAATTTACATAAAACCATAATGAATTATACACTTAAACTTTCCTCATTAATCACTCCGTCCATTGTTGAAAACCGTATAAAAATCCGTTCGGTAGTTTTTAAGTTTATTGCGTTCAGACAGACAGACGCGGCGGGGGGACTTTATTTTATAATATGTACATGATATCATTCTCCAGGACAAAATATCTGAAATCATTAATGACTTCCACACATGTTTTACATAAAATATAGTAAAAACAGGTACCAATACGTAGTTACAAACTTCCGCTACTATGATAGACATCTTTATCAGACAACTAAGAACACTCATTGACATTAGTATTGCATATTGATATTAGCATTGTATATTGACATAGTCATATTATTTGTTTTCAGTGTGTGTGTTGATATGTACTGTATTGATATTTTATATATTTTTTCTCTTTATATTGACATTATAATTTTTATTAATGAATTCGTATTTTGAAATGTGTGATTATATTTGTGTTAATTTGTCTTTTTATTGTGATTATTGATTACAATCATTTGTACGCTCTCTGGCATAACATAGCGCACTCTTTATTATCTTTTTATACCATTATTATTGTACATACCTATGTTAAACATATGAATAAATGACTTATGACTTATGGTTATGACTCAGTCCTGAAGCTAACAAACAGTTTATTCCTAAAATAAAAAATTACCAGACGCAAATTTGCTCTACTGAACAATCTTACAGCAGTTACTGCTAATAATCATTTACAATGTGGTTTTAAACAAAGTAAAGGTAATAAAGATTACATGTGCTTATAATAAAACGTTTGTCTCCTCGTAGATAATTTACCGTCGGCAGTCGCTTGATTACCTGAAAATCGTTTTACAGTCGTTAAATTATGATAAGGTGCAGATAGTATCAATATAATTATTTAACTGGGTGTAGGACGTTTGAGTGCAATTTATGTGAGTTTAGTGCAGATGAGTTATTTATTGAAATGAAATCATATGGGTTTGCGTCGCGTATGACGTGTTGAGCTTGTTCAATTAAGTTGTATATACGTTTTGTACTGGGCTTACGCAGCCCACCATATATTTTGACTAATAAATAAACTATGTAAAAATGTATACACATTTTTTTTTCTCTTTATTTATTAGGGACTTGCGACCCCTCGTATGTCGTAATTAGAGACACAATTAAAAACCCATTGTGTCTCGCGTAGATCTACGTTCGCATATAATGAAGGGTTAACAGATCATGTTAATTTTCTTAAGACTATTAAATATAAACTTATAAATAAGCTTAGCTTTATTGCTGGCAGGGTAAGCCAGAATACACTGAAATTTACCTAAATCTAATGCATTTAATTTTATTTTTTTACATAAATGTTGCTTTTCAAAATTATTGCGAATACAATCTATAAGTAGGTGTTGGACATCTTCTGGTTTATCACAAGCAATACAGTTTGAAAGGGATTTCTTAATTAAAAAGGTAAAAGGTTTAATTTTAGATCTCAATGTACCATATACTTAGAAATAAATATTATTCTATACTATTCTAAATTTCTGCTAAAAACTATTTTAAGTAATGGCCTACCTAGTTTAACATCGGATGTATACATTATTTGTTACTCTAACTCTGACTACGGCGCCGCCGTGGTCGCTTACAATGGGCCTTATTATAAGGCTTAAAGTCACCCAACGGGCAATGTATAGGGCTATTCTTGGAGTTTCCCTACGTGATCGAATCAGAAATGAAGAGATCCGCAAAAGAACCAAGATAACCGACATAGCCCGAAGAATTGCCAAACATAAGTGGCAGTGGGTAGTACTAGGGAACAGATAGCCGTTGGAGACGAAAGTTTCTGGAGTAGCGACCGCGTACCGGAAGACGTAGCGTTGGAAGGCCTCCAAGGTGGACCGATGACCTTATGATGGCCGCAGGAACCCGCTGGATGCAGGAAGCACAGAACCGGTTGAAGTGGCGGTGCTTGGGGAGGTCTATGTCCAGCAGTGGACGTCTTTCGGCTGAAATGATGATGATGATAATTATTTGTTCCTCGGACTGCCGATAGATGTGAAAACCAGACTAATCTTAATAATTTTAATTTACAAATTATGAAATTTTTATTTTTGATAATACAATTAATTATAAAATTTAAAAAAAAAACACTGTTATTCTATAAACTCAAACTCAAATCATTTATTTCAATTAAACCATTTACAAGCACTTTTGAATTGTCAAGGAGTCGGTCAGAAACAAAAATGAAGCTACATGCCCATTCCAAAGCGTAAGTACCTATGGAGAAGAACGGACAAGAAACTCCATGGACACTCTTCATAGTTTTAAGTTTTCACTTCTGTCGGCCGTCCCCATGACTGCCTGTTTTTAATTTTATTCAGTACGTAGATAGGCATATATGGGTTTGTAATCCAAAGAAACGAGGGTCTTGTCGTAACTTCGTAAGTAAAGTTTTGAGTATGAATGTGGATGAATTTAAGAGAAAGAAAGTGATGAAAACTGATATGATCACTGATAGAGACTGTAAGTACTATATATAATAAGTCAAGGAAAAGATGTACTGACCTACCCCCAAAAAAAGTAGATTCAGATTCAGTTTTATTTATTTGCCAACAATGTAGGTACAGGTATAAGATGGTACATCACTAAAGTGTTTCCGCTACATTCCACCTTACGGCATGCAAAGTCATAACAACAAAAAAAAAAAAAAAAACATGCAGTCGTAAAAACTAACGATAAAATTTTCATCTAAATTAACAATTATTAATTAAGCCATTCTGATATAATATAAATTCTCGTTTATGTCATGTACATTTTTTAATTGTCATATATTTTTATCATTTAAAAAGTCTTTTATACAATAATAACATTTTTCTAATAATAATGCAGTCACCTTAGATTTAAATATTCGTTTGTTCTTTAAAATAGTGTGGAATTTTATTGTATAGTAGGATTAGGGCATCTCATCATCTTCCATTATCCTCTTGATGATGACGATGATGAATGTATTAGATGGCTGTAAATGATTTACTTTACTTTAACTTAGTAGAGGGAAAGTATTTCTGCTATTTTAAATGTTAAAATTTTAGGGAAATCATCTACTTTTACAATGTTTGTAAATATGTGAGCACCATGTATCCATCGCATTATTAATTTGTCTGTCATTACTTCACTTTTCATCCTTTTTACCTATTGTGATATAGTAATTTTTATTCTAGGTAAGTGCATCGTCTTCACATATAATATAATTCATCTATACTAATATTATAAAGCTGAAGAGTGTTTGTTTATTTGAACGCCCTAATATCAGGAACTACTAGTTGGAATTGAAAAATTATTCTTGTGTTGCATAATCCATTTATCGAGAAAGGTTATAGGCCTTATAACATCACGCTATGACCAATAGGAATAGACCAAAAATAAAAAATGTTGCAAAAACGGGAAAAATTATTCCTTTTTGAGAGCTTCCGTTGCGTGCGCTGTTTTTGTTGTTGTTGATTGTTCCTCTTTAAAAGTTCTAAAATAAATCCGCGACACCTTTTTTATGGTAATCAAATTTGTTCGAAATTAATGCATTATTTGCGAAGGAGTTTTATCATTTATCATTAATCCTTATCCAAATAATAATTATGTAATTAAACTGAAGTTTTTTATTTTTATTTGTTTGTATTAACGCGCTAATCTCAGGAACTATCAGTCGGATTTGAAAAAATATTTTTGCATTTGATAGTCCAATTCTTGAGAAAGGCTTTAGGCTATTTAACATGACGCTAGAACTCTTAGGAGCCGGGCAAAAAGTAAGGAAGAACACTAAGCGAAAACGAAGTAATAGCCGAGGGTACAAGAAATTTCAAAAACTAGTAATTAATATACTTATACAAAATATTTCAGTTAACAGTTTAAAAGAGTAAATATGGAGTTTCTTGCCCATTCTTCTCCTTACCTTACCTTTTGGAAGGGGCAACTAGAATCAATTAATTTTTGACGTTCAAAAGTGCCCTATAGGTGCCTATTTAAATTAAATGATTTGACTTTGCTATCCTTTTTCATCTTCTTTATGTGTTTTAGACCATGATTGAAACATGTCTCAAATAAAGGCTTCTTATAAGTGACTTAGTGTAAATAATTATTTGACACCGCAGCAAGTGCGGTCGCACCGAACAGTAATATAGTATTCTGTAAAAATATCACCGTGAAACCTTAGGTGAAGTGATCTGTCAATCCCAAGATTCCCTAGCGACAGGTAGGAAGACAGTTCACTTCAAGCTCACTTCACCTATGTTTTCACGGTGAGATTTTGACAGAATAGACCGGCTGGTCGGATAAGAGTGACAGTGATAGTGAGTGAGTAATATGAGTGACTGTCAGTCCAACAGAGCCTCGCACCGATGGTTACGTGATGGCTGTCTTCTGATGATAGATGATGTCATGGGGGCCGCTGTCGTACCATGTCCAATACGGACTGCTATATTCCGGCACAATCCTGATGATATTTTAGCTACTGAACCACTACGATGACCACTTCTAGTAAAGGCGCCGCGCGCCGTTAGATTTAACTCCAAAATGGGGAGTGAAAATTAGTCCGCCAATATTAGATGGAAGATTCCATCTCCATGTATATTTAGACCACATTTCCAGACATTACGATGATACACTCTCTCTTTACAGGAACATTGTATCTGCTAGCTGTCTGCAGTAAGTGCATTAGCACCACTTGAGTCCACATGTAGCAGTGACGTGTTAATTGAAAGATCAAAATTGTGCATAAACAGTACCAGGTTGTTCCGCCTACACGGTGGAGTTACACAGTTATTGAGATTGGTGTTTGATTTCTACGAAAGTGCTTAAGCTAATTTACACAAAACCTTACTAAATTATACACCTAAACCTTCTTCATGAATCACTCCGTCCATTGGTGAAAAGCGTATGAAAATCCGTTTGGTTATTTTTGAGTTTATCGCGTTCAGACAGGCAGACGCGGCGCAGTGACTTTGTTTTTAGGATTACGTACTAAACAAGGAACCCTTATAGTTTCACCATGTCCGTCTGTCTGTCTGACTGTCTGTCCGTGACTTAGCTCAGAAACTCTTAGAACTAGAAAGCTGTAATTTGGTATGGGTATATGTACATATTAATCACGCCATTGAAAAAAAAAAATAGGGTACACGTAAATTGGGGATGTTATTTTTTTTTTCTCGTCTAACCCATGCTGTGGGATATCGTTGGGTTGGCCTTTTCAAAAATATTGTGGGTTTGTGAAAACCATTTTTCGATTCAGGGATTCGTTTTAGTTTTTTTTTTGTTTTTTGCTTTAAAGTGCTAATTTTAGAGTCAAGTGACTAATTAAATGGTTGTAATTGGATAGGTACGTGAAAAATTCACAGCAGTAGTAAATATATATAATGAAGTTAAAAGGAAAACTATCACAGATAAGTAGGCTTTACGAGATACCGAGTATTTTTTTTTTTTTACTTTTCCCCACACTAGGAATTTCTCCTGTATTGTGGGTGCGTTTACAAACATTTAATCTCACATACACAAACAGCCAGACCCGGAAAAACTAATTGTAGGTCATACAAATATTTGTTCCGTGCGGGAATCGAACCCGCAACACGCAGCGCAGCAGTCAAACGCTTAACCACTGCGCCAACCGTGCCGACTAATAATAGTCGACCAACTCGCAAAACATGTTCTCCCATACAAAATGTATGGGAGAACAATTCATCCCATCTATGGAACCCTTCATTGTTCGTGGTCCGACACGCACTTCGGCCGGTTTTTAATATGTAGTGAAGATGCAATATCCAAACCTAGGTTTTTACTTAATTGACATTAGGTACTTACTCAGTTTTTAACTGTCGTTAGCATTATAATCTAGGCCAAGCTTAACAATTACCTACAATGTAAAAAGATGTGGCCCTGGGAATATCTGGCACAAAACCCCTATTATTTCAAGGATTACAATCAAGAAGTAGGTATCGATGCAATTATGTAAACTGCATCAAACCTCAACCGTAATTTCCTGCCAGCTGCCACGAAGCGTTTCACACGTTCAGTATACAAACATTCAACATGTTTGTGGAAACAACAATAAAGCCAAAAGTACGCCAGCTCTGTTTATCACGTGCCTTCGCCACGTGAAGTGATTCGCCAGCATTCTTCACACATTTCTGCCCAGTTTAGAATCATGAAATCTTTATAGCCCACATTAAGATGGAGAAATGAACGCTGAATGCTAAGATGGCGTTAAAGTATTCAAAATGGCGGTTAAATATTCAAAATGGTTTTTGGGATTTGCGTTTGGGAATTTTGATTTCGGAAATGTTTAATTTGATCTTGTTTGTAACTGTAGTTTGTGCTTTGGTTTCGAAAATGGTTTTAAGACTATGTAAGTTTCAGGCATACGTTGATCATTATTTAAAATTCAGCAAACAACCTCATAGTTGCGGTAATACTCGCGCTTTCCAATTAAGTATACCTCCGTAAAATAATAACAGATTTGAAACACACATTTTGCTACACACTTTTCCTTTCATGTTCAAGAGCATAATAATTTCAGTGCGTGCGAACAGTCATATTTGTTGACAGAAGTCGCAGGCGCACAGAATTGTAACTTGGTCCAGCGAGAGGCGTGCTAGGTACCAAGTTAGTTCACGAACGAGGTCGTCAACCGCGACCCTCGACGTTCCTTCGCGTCGGATAAATCTGCCCACAACGTCTAAATTAGATTTTATTGCGGGGCGTCTGCTACATGCACCTATACAGAACCAAATAAGCAAAACCTCTTTTCTCCCATCCTGCTTAACGAACTACGTCTCGAAACTTACTGGTCGTATCCCCAATTGAGTAAGGCGTAAGCTGTAAACAGCTGTTATGAGGAGTAATTGTGACAAGTCTGAACTCTGAATAATCAATCTGAATAGATTCATGCTGCAGTTTATATATAGAAGATGATTGCAGTTTACAAGTGGCTGTTTAGAAGTTAGATTTATTAGACAGTCAGTTCGCTTTCAATATAGAAACGTTTGAACTTGAGGCATATTTTGATTCTAATCAGATTGTTTATGCCTTTGCAAATTACCAATTTTGAATCGATACATACTTTAGGATCATGTTCTATCAGAAAACACAAAAAAATGGAGTGGTAATTTTGTTATAGGTTTGGTTAGGTTTTGTTATAAGTTAACTGAACAAATTGGCCTAAAAGTCCCCTATAATTTACCCAGATATTATCCCATTACCCATTTATTCTCCACTAAAGCATCCAGAACAAATATAGGAGTAAACTCACCTCTCAATAGGCTCAGCCGAGAGATGAATTCTTATTTAAATTCCACTCCAAATGTTGACATATTATATATCATGACTCCATTAATATTTTTGAAGCCCAAATTTTAAATTCCCAAAGCACGCAACCCCCCCATTAAAAATATTTAAAATATTAGTATGTAGGTGTTTCTTGCAACCTCTGTAGCTTATTTCTTTTGTAATTATATATTTCTGTTTGTATAGTTTGTTACCACTTAAAATTTTTATTCATTTCGTTTGTACCTTAGGTTATGACTGTATTTGAGAATGTTGGTTCACCTGTTATTGGCAAATCTATAAGCCCGTGACTTTACCTACTGTTATTTGATATTTTGTATACAGAAGCTGTTGGTGTACCTTTATAAATAAATAGGTAATTACCCTTGGTCCACATGATGTTTTCGGTCATTCTCCAATTCGGCGTTCTTTGCCTAGTTACCGTAACCTTTTTTATTTATCACTGAATTGACTTAAACACATTGAAATATGAAACAAATCAAAGATACGTAATTATTGAATTCATATCTTTGATTTGTTTCATATTTTGCCGAATTGGAGACTGACCGTTTTATTTATTTATTTATTTAAACTTCTCACACACAATAAGGTACAAAGGCGGACTTAATGCCATAGGCATTCTCTACCAGTCAACCAAGGGTAGTGAAGAGATAATGGCAGGTGCTCTAATTAATAGGGAGGAGAGGAGATAATAATAATAAAAATATTAAAAAGATAACAAATAAAATAGATACACAAGTACATAAATATGTAGTAAACTTATAATAGACATACATACATATTACTATGACGTATAAATACCTACATATTATATTATATATATATATATATATATATATTATATATATATATATATTATATATATAAATTTAAGGGGAAGAGATGATTGGGTTGAATCTACACTATTTGTTATGAAAATAACTCTGCAATTTTCGCTTAAATGCATATCGACTGGTGGCCGTCCTGATATCCAGAGGAAGCGCATTTCAGAGAAGAATAGACTGAATATGAAAGGAAGAATGAACAAAGTCCCTTACTTTAATTTTATTGATACCTACTACTAAGCCTACATTTACCGTACCCTAATATGATGCACCTGTGTGATACAATATATGTAAGTATTACGAGAACTTGGCTTTCTAATACAATTTCAATGGACTGTGCAAGCGACGCGTGTATGAAGATATTCTTTGAACAATGCTCCATTACTAGACTCAGTGAATGAAGCCATAGTTTCGGATACATATTAGATTGCGTTGGCTGAACATACGTGTAGTTCCGTATTTTGCAAGTACAGGGGAAATAATGTCTGTTTGGTTGGACTGCGATTTCCTTATCGTCTTTTTGGAACTTTGTGGAGCGTGTATGGGCTGTGGAAGCATAAATGACTATATCTATGAAATTTAATGCGGATATTGGACCATACTCAAAGCTTTCTTCACGACACTTTCCTCACTTTGTACTTTAGTCAGAGTTCGAAAAAATCCGTTTTTTATAATAAATATCAAAAATCAGATTTTTTTAATATATATCGGATATATATCCAGGCCAATAAAAAGAAGCGAATTTCATTCTGTAAGGGGATACACACTTAAAAATGTGAAATGAATTTGTAAAATAATATAAGTGTCCAATTACAACATTTTTTATTTAAAAAAAGTAACAAAAGAATTAGTGTTTATTTGAGTTATTTTTTTTAATGAACACTTAAAAAAACAAGTACCTATTATTATAATAATCTTCATTTGTTTGTGAGATAAATCAACTAATTTTAATAATAATTAGTAATCATAAAAAAGTAAAAAGTAAATTAGGTACCTATTCTGAATTGTAGTTTTTCGCTACGTGTTGCCAGGGTAAACATTAATCTCCAAAAATTTTAGTTGAGAAGACAGAATAAAATCAATTAATATATTATATATCAAGATAAAAATCAATTGATATATATCGTGATATATATCATGATATATATCCGCTGATATATATCGGCGAACCCTGACTTTAGTAATAAGGTAGAAAATGACTCGACCACGAACGTTAACCTACATACCTACAAAAAACGCTAGCAACTATAAAACAAATATGTGAAGAAAACATTGACGTCAACTCATAGCCCCAATTGAGACTTAGAACTTCACCGGACATCATCGGATGTATTCATAATTTTTAAATTCGTATAGTAAGTACGGGTGTTATCTGTAGTGCCTACGTAACAATGTCAAATAAGAGTAAGGCATGCAAATTATACGAACGAATGATACAACGCCCGAACGGTGTAAGAAGAAGACCATCAGGAGTTGGATATTGAACAACTTGATCACATTCCAAAGGCCTACCATAATTGCACACAACATTGATATTATCTTTTCGTAGAAGAGCTATCTATACAAAATTATAAGCCTCACATTGATGTATAAAAAGAGCAAGATTAGGTACGCACTCCTCGACGTGGATCGCATAACATACGCCGACCGGCACAACTTACCTTAGTCACAAACACAATCGAACTCGCATTAGTGTATCATATGTGCAGCACGTTAAGTTAAATAACCGTAATCGTCTAAATAAGCAGCAACAATGCCTTCCTGTGTTTTCAAAATGTGAACAAATAATTCACAAACCAAAAACAAGTTTTAAGGGATTACTTTCCACTCGTAAGTACATCAAAACTTATTTTCTTTAAAATTCTCCTGAATAATATTGATTTCTAGGTCGCCATTTGTTTCTGAGCTGATATGGGTACGTAACAGTGCCAATTATTGCTATCTCGTTCCCGTTACAGCCCTCGTCATATCTCTCGCTTTTTCGGTTATTGATGCAAGACATAAGACTTCGGGAAATGTAGGTGTGTGGGTGTGTTTACATATAATTGTCTCTTTTTTTTACTATGGGTTTGCTCTTGACTGTAGTCTAGATCTGGGTGACAAAGATAAAGTCTACGATGGAGTGAGCTTACCCAGAAGAAGCCTGTTCACTCTCACTTTGAATAGATTAGGGTTGTATGCGTTCGGAAACACAGACGCAGGCAGAGAGTTCCCACTCTTTGCCGTACGCATTATAAAAGACGTTTGAAAATGCTTAGTGCGAGTTGGAGGAATATCAACTAGGTAGGGGTGGTAACTTGCAGTGCGTCTAGATGTCCGATGGTAGAAGGGGTCCGGTGGAATGAGGTCGTGGAGTTCATGGGCACACTCGCCGAAGTACAATCTGTAGAAGACCGACAAGCAGGCAACCTTACCGCGATGAGCCAAGCTGTGAAGCTTGGCATCCACCAGTTTTACGTCGCCAATGAGCCTCTTAGCTCTGCGTTCCACCGAGTCAAGTACAGCAAGTTGGTACTTAGCTGCAATACTCCATGCAGGATCGGACTTGTGCTTTGTAAAGGGTTAAAAGCTGTCCAGGCGTAAAGTATCGCTTCACCCTATTTAGGACGCCCAGTTTCTTGGCCGCAGTTTGTGCTTTGCACTCGATGGTAGAGCCGAAGTTGAGACCAGATGTCAACTCCATGCCTAGGAGCTTGAGCCGATCAGTTACAGGAACAGATGTACCCCGAAAAGTCGGAGTTTGATCAAAAGAACTCCTTTTAGCGGTAAAGAGACACGCCTGTGTTTTGGTGGCATTAAAAGAGACCAGATTGTCATCACCCCACTGGGAGACAAGGCTTAAGGTCAAATCAGTCCGCTCTACCATGGCCTCTCTCAGGGAACGAAGTTCAGCCCCGCCGGTTTTTGCGCTGGACAAGTATCTCTCTGAAACGGTACTGTCATCCGCTGTCTCTAGTCCAATAATGTTTACGTGACATTAGAGCGGTGCCTTATCTTCCTCTCTTTATACATCAATGAAGCCTCATAACTTTAACTTCCCTACTCTTTACGTTCAAGCTTATAATAATGTGTGTTTACATCCGCTGGACGGCTAACTTGTCACTACATCACATCACATAATCGTTAAATCTTTCAATGTTAATGTTGGACATCCGCCAAAGTATCTCGGGCAATCTCGTGTAAATTCACTTTCCACGTTAGATATAAAATTATATTTATATTTCAAATAAAGTAATGAGGTGTCAACATATTTGCAGTGCTTAAATACAGTGTGATATCTCGGTAGTAGGTTGATTAAATTAAACATTCCAACATTCTTTTATCGCGTCACAAATCCACTACATTAACGTGTCTCAGAGATGCATTAAAATTAATGAAGCGTTATTTAGATTCGGATATCTTCTAATATTCTGGAACCTTTATTTTGCGGAACCTTTGGTAGTTTTAGCCAATGTGTTTATATTTGTAATCTAAGATTATTAGTTGGTATTCATGTTATTAGTTGCAATTAGGTACCCGTTTGAGCTTTGAAAGGCTTATATAAGATAGATTACACACGATTAGGATCTTCTTCGCACTCAAGTAGGATTTTTTTCCAAAAGAACTTCCTTCCAAAACTTACAGTCACAAGCTCCTTCTCCTTTTCTATCAATGTCAATACTATCAACGCATTCCGACACTCTTTGGGATACATGCTAGACTATATTGGCTCAGCCAGCACGACTTCACACAACATCATTTAGTTGTTTTGTCAGACTTTTTTACCCATCTTTACTTTGAACTATATTTAAGGGAAAGTTTTAGCTTATCCTTATGTAACATGTTTGTTATCTAGCATAGTGAGTTGATATTCATAACAAAGGGTTAAGGTTAACCAACTTGAAATGTGAGAGGCTCTGACTTTGGAACACCAGAAACCATTCAGATATAAACTTCACCTGACAGAACTCAAATACAACTTACATTCATAAGCTCTCAGGGCATTCCCACACTCTCGGGGGCACATGCTAGACTCCTTGGGATCAGTCAGCTTTGCAAATCATCATGTAGTTGCTTCGTCAGAGCAAATTCTAGGATCTTTATTTTGAGGGCCCTATGGTTAAGTTTTAGCTAATCATATTGTGACATGTTTGTTATCTACCATAATGAGTTGATATTCATAATATTAGGCTGCAGTTAAACAACTTAAACTTTGAAAGGCTTTATAAGACTGGGCACCACAGAAACATCCAGTTTGGATTTTCTCCGACAAAACTAAGGCTCGACTTACATTCATAAGCTCCTTCCCCTCTTCAGTAGAAGTCAAAGCGATCAGAGCATTCCCACATTCTCGGGGACACGCGCTGGACTCGGTGGGCTCAGTCAGCACAGCTTCGCACATCATCATGTAGTTACCGAGCGCGGCGCCGCAGCCGGTACGGTAGGCGCAGCGCGTGCGCGCCTCATTGCACGACATCGCGCCACAGACCGCTGCGCACGCGGCCAGCAACGCCGCTACCAGCCACATCACCTGGAAAGAAGGTAAACACGTTAATTGTCTATCTACAAAGATTTTCATTCCATTAAAGATTGACAAGAAGAGAGACACAATGTGGGCGGTCTTATCGGCGATAATGCGGCGGACTAATGTTAAGATATTGTTTTAATTTGATTTAATTTTATAACAAATTTAATTGTGATGTTAATTTTAATTTGATTTAATTTAGCTAAAATTTTAATTTTATTGATTTTAATTTTTATTGTGATGTTGATTTTTATTGTGTTAATGATTTTATAATTTTTAATTCTGTTTAATTGTACCTATGATCCAAAGTTGATTGAAATAAATAAAATAATAATATTAATTATCGCTAAAAGCGACATTTTAAAGACAACCTTTTGAAGTCTATGTTTTCACTACATCAGAATGTTGGATTTGGATCAATTGGAGGGGCTCGTGACTATCTAATAACAGCCGCACGGCTCGACCAGGTTAAGCAACGCTTGCCACTGTTTGTCCGTGGATGGGTAACCATCTTTACATACCAAGACCCCTCTGTGCCTCGGAAAGCACGTTAAGCCGTTGGTCCCGGCTGTCATTCGTGGATCTTTGACAGTTGTTACGGGTCGTCAGAAGCCCGAAAGGAGATCATTATGGAGATCAGATAAGTAGTCGCTCCATGTAAAATACTAGTATTCAGCTGCATCGGGTTAGACTGGAAGCTGACCCCAACATAGTTGGTAAAAAGCTAGGCAGATGATGAGAATGTTGGTACAATTATTCTCAGCATTTTCAGTCGAAGCAATGTTTAATAGAATTACGGTCACTCTGATGAACTAAAACAAATCTCTGCTAAGGAAAACCTTGAAAGTTAGTTTCATCATTACACTTCTAGTAAAATTACTTGAAACCTGTGAATCCAAACAGCAGGCAAAGAACAAGTAATCCAAAGAACAGGCAGTTCATTATCCCTTGTAAAGGCTATATTGTGATTCTTGCGCAAACGCAAGCTCTACTCCTAAATATACACAACAAACAAAATCAAGCTTACAACTTAAATTGCAGTCAAAATGCAAATTCCGCTTTACAAAATTGACTACAATGTATCGATAATGAAGCCGTTTCCGAGACGTGGTGTTACGTTCTCTGCCTTCTCTCGGCATCTCTCGGGATCTCTCGATAACTCTCGGTTAATCTCGCGCTTACTCGGGCATGTTCTCGGAAGAGCCGAGCCGCTTCGTAAACAAACAGAATCGCATCACGTCCACTCGTCACTCGCTACTAACTTACACATTTACCGTAACATTGAGATAGGGTTGCCGATTAGTTGGACTAGTATGGGCACAAGTTAATTTAGTTTGACGAAATAGATCAAATGCGTGATGAAGAGAATATTATCTTGATGTACCGTATATTATAATTATGTAGATATCTAGAGCCCGGATTCGTAGAATTCTAGTATGCAGGGAAAATTATGTGAAAACAAAATTTTCTCTGCAATAGATTCAGCATTTTTTTAAAGGGGAATCTACCATCTATAATAAGGTACCAAGCCAACCTACTTGATGTTTTCAAACTAAGATAGGCACTTTTTTATAAAAAAGAAGAACTCCATTAAGTATACTCTTGCATTCATTGCTTGCACTAGTTCAAAATGCAATTTCGTTTCCTGAAAAGCAGGTAACTGCTACCAAACGTTGAAAAAAATCTCTTGTCAACCTTAATGTTAAGAGACAAGAGTATAAAAGTAAGGTCGTCGTCCGGCGAAGAGTCCCCGATGCAAAAAGAAAACAAACTGACAACTTAAGATGTCCACCACTCCGGCAGGAGCTAGTGTAACATTAAAATAACAATTGTTACCTGCATTAAAACATAGCCCTTATTTACATACAAATAAAGACTACGCCGCAGTAGCTACAGATAAAAAGCGTACCCTACGTGAGCTGTTTGCTTTAGTAATTCAATTACATAATAGAATTACAATCAAGTCCAATATTTGACGAGTACTTAGTGTAGTTTTTAGAGAGTTTGGGACACATCCACATGACTATGCTGAGATTTAATTCGAAGAAAAAACATTTTGACTGTGATTCTCTGAATCGAATCTCATGTATCATCTTAGCGTCCATACATCCACGTATAGCTCTTACACTTTTCATATAACACTATTTCATTGTGTCAATGTTTATGCAACGCAACGCCTCAAACCCGCTCGACCAGAGACCAGAATGGAAGTGTCGTTGCCTTAACAGTATCATTATAGCACATGTTTCGCGCAGTTGGAACTGGAAAGCACATTCCAAAACCCAGGACAATTCTAGGTAGGAGATTGTGTACGTGAGATGACAAGAACTAATGGACTGGCCACGTCGAGATAAAATCAAACGTCAATATTACACAAACCAAGTCGTGAAACCCGCGGTCGTGACGACTAACCCAACACAATATCTTTGGCACCAAACTCGGACCGACACGGGCGTGGTAAACATTATCTAAATCGAAATCCGAGAAAGGCATCGCTGCGACATTTCTAGAGTCGTAATCCAAACGGCGAGCGGTTAGCGGGCAGGTGTGAAAAGCGCCTAGTAATTGCTGGCACACAGTCAAAAAACTTGACTGGGCCAGCAACACACGTGAAAATGTTCCACGATATACTCCAAAAGAGTTTGTGTACAATTCGAAGACAACATTTTAATCCAAAGTAAATAAGTACCTACTGACCAAACGATTTGCAGAACAGAGTCAGTTTGTCAAGGATCAAGGCCCAAGGGTCACATAAGTAAGCTTTCAACCATATAAACTACGAGAAGAATGATTGCTGCAAAACTTTTACAATGTTTTTATAAAGTCTCAAAACAAACATAAATTATCTAAAATAATGCACTAAGACGTTAAGCATAAACGTAGCATGACTGCATTATGATGTAGTACGGCTGCGGCTGCGCGCGCGCCGCTCTAACCAGAAACACAAACAAGTCGTGTTCCCGCGCAGCTCATTATTGCATGTCGTTAGGCGCCAACTACGAGGACAAATAGCTACCGAACATGTTCACAGACCATACTTGCATTCTTTCGGAATACCAGTTTACAAGAAATTCTGTAAAGAGCTAATTTAGAATTCGCTTGGTCTAAATCCTTTTGACTGCCAATAAACTTTCTGTCTCGGAGATTAGGGTATCTATTTTCTACATTTGGTATCACTTGGTCCTAGGCTGTAGCTTAGGCTTGTGCGTGGCTTTATCTAAGGCCTGCTAAATGCCTTTTTAGGTCTTATATTGATACAACTCTTCTCTGACATTTCTTGTGATACTAGTCTCCATATTTGTGAGAAACTACGGACCAGATTCCCAACTTAGGTAAACCGCTTCAAACCTAGCATAATTATAACTTGGAAAGCTCACCACCATAAGCGTGTTATTAAGATGACTAACAACTTCTATAATGTCCAGTTCTCTCTAAGTAAAGCAGTCATGATAATGACTAGCATTCACGGTTACTCACTCAATTTCAAGTTCACCCGACACCAGATTTAACGGTAGACAGTAAGTACATTTTGATTTATCACCACTACACACAAACTAATGATACTGGATATATTCCTCTAACTAAACCAATGTCTATAGTGCTGATTTACGATGCTCGTTTTTATGGAGTCGGATATAGGAGTATAGAATCGTCTCTCGATACGTTATGTTCGAATATAAATGATCATATTAAACCGCTTTCTAAAACTTGTACACCTGCTTGCATATTGAATGATACATGATATTATTAAACAAATATTGGTTGTAGAAATGTAAATGTCATGCTAACACAAGAAGCTTAAACTTCTAACTCTATATTTAGGTGTTGTTTGAGCAGATGCATCTAAATTCGCAAAAGGAATTTTCACTACTCTTTCGAAGTACAAGCTAACTGACAACGTAATCTCATTGGAGAATAATCTATAGGTATGAATGAATGAATGAAATGCACCGACCCCAGCGTGGTTTGACCAGACTCGATTACTCGAATGAACCCAAAGATTCACACTAGCCCCTGGAGCCTCATGTTTCATGGTTTTACAGAGACCATTACATATCAAGGAGTAGACCGGGGCACGATATTGGTAGGGAAGACGTGCCCATAGGATATGGAAGGATTATTAGAGCCATACCGGGTATACATCCTAGAGTAAGCAATGGAGTAGTAGAGAGACGAGTGATATTTATCTATAGGAGGGATCTTTTAACGTCACCGCCTTGTGGCCCAGGTCCAGCAGATTTCTCGACATTGGAGAATAATCTATAGGTAACTGTAAAACACAACAACAACATTTCCCAAGAAAAATACGAAGATTTTCCGCAGTAGGTAAATAAATACCTAATAGGTACATAATGCAGAGAAAAAAACTTTGCTTTTACAAAGTAGGTATCTTCTTGTTATAAAGTAACATAAACCAAAGATAATGAAACGTAATACTGAAAACATACAACGTTATCAACTGACGCGCCACGTTATTCCAACAATGTTACAGTTTCCATTTTAAAACTTGCTGGATTTACATGTTACATTTGGATGAGAAAAGCATCAGATTTCATCTCTCACGACACGTCTTAAAGTACGTGCTACTAGAAGGCCATCATAACCAGTACTGTACAAAGATGCATAACATATTATCTATCTTAGGGAACCTTACCTTAGGGCCTAACCTACATGGAAGTTATTTACCGGGCCAACTCCGAAATGTCATCATTCAGACGCAAGAACATACATTCAGCGACAGTTAATATGGCCCAAGCCCTGGACTAACCAAATATGAAATTATAGAAATTCCCTCTTGCCATATGTATATTCTCATTAAAAAGTCCCATAGGTTTAGTTTTAGTTTGTTCACAAATTCACATTTACGCCTTGGGCCACATTTACTGGCGCTAAGTGGGTAATATCAGATTAAGGACTACATTTTAAATGTATTTATAGAACAGTAAGATATCTCATAAATCTTCATGAACGACTATAAAACAATGTACATGTCATTTCTTGAATCAGCCAACAATAACGCAGCTCAGTGCAAAGTCCTTTAGTAATTTATTTATTAGCGTAAACAACATTCATTCAACACTTCACACTATCGTCTAACTGCCCCATTAATACTAAATCAAACTAAACACGACTTACGCAACATAAATTGAAGTAATTACAAGAAAACAAGTGATTTAGATAAGGTTATCTTGTTTCCGAATGTCTGCATTGCGTTATCTGTACGACCAATATTGTTAGACCTCTTAATTGACCCGCGCAAAATTATCTTAGTATGAATAATAGGGCACTTGAAGTGTCAATTAACATTGGGATTTTTTGAAGAGATTGGAATTGTTGCAATAATTGCAGATATTTTTTATTTTTTTACTCAACCGATTTACCTACTTATGCTGACAGCGAGTCTCGTTTCGATTTGTCATTGGTTGTTGTACGTTAAATACAGGTCGTCTTGCATCATAATGATACAAAAATTTGCAGCCAAAAAAGTTTATTGAATCTTGGAGGATAGTAAAGATTAAGATGAACTAGGTATTTGTCATAGAGCAGAAGGATTTGTGGGATTAAGAGCGAAATTGCGATTAGACTGGCGAAATTCTGCGACGGCACTTATAGGGGACACACTCATCTTTATAGATGTGGACTAGGTACTTATTTAAAATCATCCTTCATGCTTCATGTAAATCTCATGAGGTGTTACTAATGTTTTTACGCAACCACATAACTAAATGCTTCCGAGAAATATTTTGGTACGTTTAAATCTACGGTGTGAACTGCTAAGCTTCTCGTGTGTATACCTATTATTGTATTTCGTAGAATACAGTGACCTAAATTCAAACAAGGATCTATTTCTATTGAAAGCGTTTCCCTCTATAGGCACAGAAATATATGGGTGCATGTGTCTTCTTTTCAGGCTTTGTAGAATCTTTAAAAAAAAGTTGGTCAGGACAGGACTCATAGGTAAGCATTTCTACAATAGCTCTACTTTTGTAAGTTCTCCTAATCAATTTAACACAACAAAATTCAACAAGCGAATTTAGTGTTATCTTTAGTAACACTTTAATGAGGTTATCGCTAATTGTTTGTCACCCGATTAACGCCATTGTTGGCCCTTGGGAGATAAAAGTTGTGAAAATACCGACTGAATCATTTTTAATAGAACTGACGTGTAAAATATTATGTGATTGCAAAAATAGAAAATGTAATCCTAGATGTCAATCACTGTATGGAATAAAATGTTGTATACCTGAAGTCTCTAATTCAGATAATTTATGTAAACAATGTCAAGAAATGTCACTGTCAAAATGACCGGACAGTGGTGCAAAACATTTTATCATAAATTTTTTTTGTAAATAATCATCGATAAAATTAAAGTGAATTAATTATAAGAACTATGCAAACAAAATACCGTTGCCAAACAATGTTTTTTGTAGTGTGTCGGAGACACGGTATATGATATCAGCCCTTTTAAGCCCAGTGCTAGACGTAGGCGTCCAAAAATCGATTTCCAATCGAAACAGTTTACAGCCGTTTTCGTCCAAAATGTGGCTAGATAATATGCTACTTACAATATGAATCTATTTATGAGAGTTGTAATATTAGTGTTGTTGAAGATTAAAAAATGTGAAAATGTTTGGTTCTCCTGCATTGTTACCAGTATCAAAAAATATTAAATAAAATATTTTATACCAGAAAATCTCCTTTTATTAATAACTTTGTTTAAAACCGAAAATTTATAAAAATAATTACGGTATGATTATTTTTTAATTATTATTTCTTAAAATCAGTACTTAAAAGAAAACAGAACCTCTTTTTTTGCAATTTTATGTGAATTAGCATTACGAAGATATTTTTTTGTTGTGTTATCCCCGTTGTTTACATAAATTATCTGAATTTGAGACTTTGAGTATAGGAGTTATGTACACTTGACGCTACCCTTAAAGGTACTGTCAAAAGCCTAGGCTCTACAAAACCGTTACAAAAACATTGTATATCTAGGTATATCAAAGAGTTTATCCGAGTTTCATTTCTTAGTAGGTAATAGTGAAGATAATTCCATATGTGAATGCGGCTAGCCTTCTTTCAGGGAACACTTGGCAACAAGACACCTATTACAGTCGCATGCAAGTACAGATAATGTTCGCTGCACTGTTGATAGTATTTTATATTAACTGTCCCTGTCTGCGACTGTTCTTACTTCTTAGTTTTGAAGCGCGATAAGTAGGTTCTCGAAGTTTCTTTTAAGAGTTACAAAACACCTACCTTTCAAGGTTCATCAAAATCTGCAATTTTGCTTTTAATCTGTGAGTTAAGTCCAAATCTAATTTAATTGAATATTTAGAGATATAATTGTAATGACGTATTCTATCATCATAAGGTGATATTATTTAATTAAATTGATCAGTTTATTTTATTTTTATTTATAATGATAACTGAATAATAATTATATCCTATTTTTTAATTACGACGTACAAACAATATTAATTTCAAGCATGCTACTCTTCTTATTGTATCTACTAATTGTTGTGCCCGACAGGGTCAATGTGAACTATGTAACTATTATAAGATCTTGTACACACATGAGATATGCAATAAAGATTTGAATTTGAATCTGCACTTTTGGGCTTGACTCCCTTTGCGAACTTAGTATGTTATTGGGATCCTTAATACTGCCCGTGACTATTAGATACAAAGCTGAGGCCGATAAACTAAGAAACATTAGTACTCCACTGATGGGCCAATTAATAATAATTAAGTACCATATAGTAAAGCTAATACACTTACAAATAGCACTTTATGTCAATAAAATTGATTTAATAATTATAATCACTTATTAAATATAATCATCATCGTAATGTAACAGTAACAGTATGTAACAGTTCTACATTTATATCTGTAATTTTTATAGTGTACATAATAAAGAGTATTCTATCTATCTATCTAATGTAGTTTCAAATAATAATATAATAGATTATAACATTAACTTATTATGAAGAAAGAATACATAATTTGTCAGAGATGTTTTAAGCATTACTTACATTAATTTAAGGTGACGATAAACGACTTCTAATGATTTTGTACTGAGGTCCTAGTGTGAGTTTCTTTTAACCATCTCGATTATACGCATCGAGCGCGTTCGGCGTTCCGATTGGCCTCCGATTGGCCCTTCACCAATCGGAGTGCTGAACGCGCTCGATGAGTAAATTCGAGATGGTTAAAATAAACTCACACTAAGGCCTCTGAAGATCACGTCTAAACGAATAGTATTAATGATTTGGAAAAAATATATGTTAAATTACAGCATTTTCTTAATACATATATGAATATTTTAGATTGTTTATACAGTGAAATTAATTTGTAAAGTGATGTCAAACACGGATAAAAAACTGAAAATCACGCAAAATCTATCAATCGTATTTTTCTGAATCCTTCACCTTTTTAAAGACAATATAACTATTAATATTTTAGTGTACGTTTTTTATTTAAATACCTTTTGTTTTATTTAAAATAAATTAATAATGCGTCTTATTTGGGACAGCGCTCCTGGATGGGCGAGTCCTATTACTGCACTGAAAAACCGAATAGTTGATTTTTTGATTGTTGGTTCCTTTTGGTTGAGTTGATATTAAATTTTGTTAAAAAAACTGTTCCATGAAGTTTGTTTTTGATTGAAAATTTTTGTTGATTTAACAAATCATGTCGGTAGGTGCTATATTAACCCAAAATATAGGTTCACTGGCATATATCTGGGCCTTAAGTACTGTTGCTGTCATTTGTATGTGTCCCAAGTTTTACTTGATTAAAAACGAAAATGATGAAAACAACACCCATTAACTCTCATTTTAGCCTACCCAAGTACAGAACAAGTGGCAGATTATGCGGGCAACACTAAAGATGTTTGGTTTCACACAAATCTCGTGTTACCAGTATAATAAATCATACAGATCAATGGGGCTCTCAACGAGGCGTAATCCTAAGCTGCATCTGAATATATTCGCTGGATTCAGCTCTTATTACTTCGCGGGGTTGATGACTCAGATGCAGGGGCTAAAGCAGTATTGGATTTGAAGAGTGAGTGCGTTGAAGCATAACATTACCAGGCATGTGAATGAGGCAGTTAACTATTAAATGCATTCAGTTTGCAATAAGAAGATCATCATCTGCCAAGCCTTGTGCAACTATGTTGGGGTCAGCTTCCAGTCTAGCCGGATGCAACTGAATACCAGTATTTTACATGGAGCGACTGCCTCTCTGACCTCCACAACCCAGATATTGGGTAAAACGATACCCCTTGGTAAGACTGGTTGTCAGACTTTCGGGCTTCTGATGACCCGTATAGTTTGCAATAAGAGGATATCACGTGACAAATTGACTATTTACTTGCTACTACGCTTTGTCACTTGATGTTATGTTTGATATTGAATACCCTGAGAATAATTAAAACGAATGTTACTTATCAGTTTCCCTTTGTTGAATAATAAATTTGCATTAAATCCTCGCTTTTAATGAAAAGTGATTTTAACAGAGTCATTAGTTTCTCATAAGGTTCTCAATTCCGGAACTGAGTTCCAATACTGGAGATCTGATTCCGGAATTCCGGAACTGGTTCCGGAATTGGTAACTTTTAAAGTTTGTTTCAAATCAAACGAGATTTATAATTATGTCAGTCTTTTAATCATTTTTAGTAACAAATTAAACATCTTTCTCCCTTATTACTCTAATTAAACATTTTAAACCGTAAAATCAACAAGGCTTATTTATCACACCATAGAAGTATTTTAATCATTTTTAGTAACAAATTAAACATCTTCCTCCCTTGTTACTCTAATTAAACATTGGCCGTCTAGCGGCTTGTGGAAAGTTCCACATACTAGTTTGGTTGCGTTTAGATAAAATAATAATCAAAATGTCAAAAAATTATGAATATCGGAATTCCATATTACTCATTTTAATTCCGGAATTAAAATATCAGAAAAATTGTTAAGGAATTTCGGAATTACGAAATTCCGGAATTCCGCAATGCCCTATTTCCAACATAGGAAAATACCAACGTTTAAGCAGACCTGGAAAAAACAAAAGGAGAGACGACCAAAACGGTGGATGGACAGTTCTGTTACTCCGGACCATAGGATTTTTAGGGAAGAATGGCCCAGGTCCAAAAGATTTGGCGCTAAGCCATGAAAATACAATAACTAGATGGGTTACGACAATCAACACCGAAGGATCGAGTATAAAGAAGAAGACAAAGCAAACCTGTCTGTCCCCAACACCGAATCAGTTAAAAGAAAATTGAATATTGTTTGTTGTTAAACCAACGGAAGCAAACTGATTGGCTCCAATCCAAAGGACGTCCGGCTCAACACCACTTGAGCTCTTGTTTTTGCAGATCCGTTCAACCAAAAAACATATCAATATACATGCAAGTGTTCACTACAACATTGTAACAGGAATATCAGCAATATAGCTTCACAAAATACGAGACTCGACATTTGGAAACGATACACAGTCTTGGCAAAAAAATCGAAGCTTACATCTTACTCAAAACTTGCACAACCTTTAACAATAAAAGAACATCTTAATTCTTATTTCACGCAGGTAACATCGCTTGATCTCTTTGATAGGACAAGGTAAAAATTGAACTAAAAAAAATGAACAGTAGCAAGTAAAAAAGGGCAAGTCAAAAGGGCCGCAGGTAGCATCTCTTAACACTTTATTATAATTGTCTAGTTGTGCGTTCAAATAGAACACTTTAGCTATTATTTCGGAGTTTTAAGACGAGATGAATTTTATTGTTCCCTTACTTTAAAACCAAGTGCTCGTAAGTAATTAAGAAAGCCTTACGATGTCTCAATAAATAATGCAAGAGAAAGACGACAAACTGCAGTTATTTGCTGATCATAGTGGCATAGTAGTTGGCGGAGAATAGGGTTGAAAAATGGATTGACTGGCGGCTGAGCTGTCTCATAAAAACAGATGTCGATTTTGAGTCTTCTCCGGAATCTACAAATTCGTGTGTTCAGATGTAAGGACACACCATGCTGCTCATAAATCATTAAAAAGGTCGGTTTGGGAGACAAATTAAGACATGTGGCTTGCAGCTGCAAGGGTCAGAATAGTAAATGCGCCGTCCATTTTTTTGTTTCCAAACATCGAAATGAATATGGCAGTTCTAATACAAGTATGGAGTGGAGATCATTCGCACGCGTGACCAAAAGGAAAACAACGTTTGAATATAACGCGATCGGTTTTGGTAACGGTAAGCCGATAAAACGGTCGTAACCGTTCAAACGTGTTACCGTTTCGTAACGAGACACCTCGTAAATGTTTTGTTAGTCCTTTAAATTTTTCACTCAACTTATTTACATATATACATTTTGCTAAAAGAACAAAGGCGTCAATAAAAAACTTATTTAGGTTTACATTCAATATAATGAAGTACAAAATAAACGTTTGATTTGAATCGTATGCATCATCGCTACCAAATGTGACGAAGAGTATAAAATACTGAGAAAACAGTTGTTCATTTCCTTTAGATAATAATATGAATGCGTCTCCATATAGAAACCCCTACACAAATAAAAGACTATATAACTCTCTGAAAATCACGTGCATTATTAGAGTTGCCTCGTGTCATATCATGTCACAATCAAATCATATTAAAGCTTAAACAAATATAACTGAGAAGAGAAGAAAGGTGTTGTTTTGTACTAACAATCCCAGATAACCACGTCGCGTCGGTAAGTTGATATTCTTGAAGCCTAGTCATCCACTGTTAATTACGAAGGTAAACATAGATTAGAGACAACTGATGCTGCTGAAGCTATCCAATTTCTCGCTTCGTTAAAAGAAAATAAACATTCGGAAGAAATCATTCTCAAAGCAGAACAATTCCACGTTCATTTGTTTAGTTTGTAAACTCAACCCACAATACAAACTTTGGTAAGATCTAAGTCAAATACTTATCAACGTAGAATTTTCCGGTTCTGGAAATATTTGGAATGAGCTGAAGATCATTCCAAATATAATGTTGTATTATTAAAATAATGAGAGTGAATAATTATTGATCTTGCCTGGATACTCAATTCAATTCAAAACTTGGTAACATCATCATCACAATATTATGCTGGCAATGTAGACCAAATATAACCTATACCCAAAGTCTCAAATTCAGATAATTTATGTAAACAAAGGGGATAACATATCAAAAAATATCTTCGTAATGGTAATTCACATAAAATGGCGAACAAAAAGGTTCCATTTTCTTTTATGTACTGAATTGAAGAAATAATAATTAAAACATAATCATACCGTAATAATTTTTTATAAATTTTCGGTTTTAAACAAAGTTATTAAAAAAAGGAGATTTTATGGTATAAAATATTTTATGATACTGGTAACAATGCAGGAGATCCAAACATTTTCAAATTTTTTACATCTGCAACAACACTAATATTACAACTCTCATTCATAGATTCATATTGTAAGTAGCATATCTAGCCACATTTTGGATGAAAACGACTGTAAACTGTTTCGAGTGGAAATCGATTTTGGGAGGCCTACGTCTAGCAGTGGACTGAAAAGGGCTGATTATGACGATCATAGGCCGTGTCTCCGACACACTACATAAAACATTGTTTGGCAACGGTGTTTTGTTTGCATAGTTCTTATAATTAATTCACTTTAATTTCATAGATGATTATTTACAACAAAAAAATATGATAAAATGTTTTGCACCACTGTCCTGTCATTTTGACAGTGACATATCTTTACATTACTTTGTTTACATAAATTATCTGAATTAGAGACTTTGGGTATAGACCATGCTATGAAATTGAACATGACATTGTTAACAATTTGAAACCATTTGTCAAGTATCATTGTGAAGCAAAATGTGTCATTCATGAGAAATCTGAACTGTAGTTTCAAAGACAGCTTCTTTATTTATTCGATTCTGCACGAACTCTTTAGAGTTAACTTCCATTGCAATCTTTTCTAGTCTGTAAGATACAGGCTAAGGAAAACATTCATGCAACGTTACGAACTAGAGCCCGCTTTTCTCTTTAATAGATCTTGGAAATTATTGTTTTTGGCTGATCAAATTATTTGTTACGCTAGTCGGGCTCCTTCCAGTAAGTAACTTAGGAGGTATTTTGCAGCTGAGTCCTTAATAACAGTCGTGGTGAATTTTATACGGTGCAGTAGCGGATTTCCGAATAAACCACTTACGTATTAATATATAGAATAGGTATCTATTTTAGTATTCCAATTTATTCAGACATCTGCCACATCGTTCGTCTATTGTCGGATACCAAAAACGAAATTATCATAATTTTCCGCTCGCCACTCGTTCTGCGAAACTCACGAGACGATTCGGTCGTTAAATAAAATATCTTTTTAGAACGTCGACAGTTTGCTCTAACATTTGTGTATTGTATGTTTTTAAAATGGGTCTAAAAGTTTAACAACCATTTGAGTACTCCTTGAAAGACTTTTCAGACTAATTACCGTGTAATTGCGTACCTACTGTTTTTGAAGCGCTCAAGAGACTTGGAAATGAATAAAAATTGAGATAGCTCAGTGTAGCAATCATTTGGGAACTATCAGACCACTCCAATAGCGAAACGATTGCTGTATTAATGACAAAAATCCAGTTTCGAAGACTTAATTGTGAAAATGTGGTTTTTCAGTTTGAAAAATGTCTGTAAATTTAAATAAATTGTAATGAGCCCCCGGGGTAGTTGCGTAACACACTATCAGGGCCTCAAGTCTGCTATTACAATAGTGTCAGAATGGTCTCGCCATTGTGAGTATTTGACAGTGTTTGTATGGCAAATCTGTCAAAAACTCACAATGATGAGACCATTCTGACACTATTGTAATAGCAGACTTGAGGCCCTGTAGGAATGGGTTTCATTTTGACTGTTCAACAACATTTATTGAGTTATTTACGTTGTTGAACAGACACATTTTTTGAACATATAAAGCAATGAATTAGCAATATGCTTCAAAATCATTCAGATTGTGATTGATAAGGATAACGCAATTAGGGTGATGTTGTGTGCACGTTACAAGAACTGATGGACGCTACTGAAGGTACCAAACTCGTAGCTAAATTCTGGGCCGACTACCTAAATTGCCATCGACACGCTACTAAGAAGTAGTAAAATGTTATCTCAAATTGTTTTACTTGCAATCATCATTTGTTTGTTGTTTATTCGGTTGTCCGTGACGGGCACTACCTTACAGGTAAGAAGGGAAGATAAACATTACTATGGACAGCGCACGGCAATAAATCAACCAAGGCGCTGAATACAGCTTTATGTGCGGAACGTGCGTCCGTCTAGATTAGAAAATTGTCATGTAATAACTAATTCATACGTCGACGACTGTCTGACACCCTCGGACCATTCTTGAAGTCTCAGAAGTAATAAATGTCAGTCTTCTAAAGATGCCTACTGCATTTATTTGTTTTGAATATCCGCGGCACACATCCTTAAGCAGAATAAAAGATACCAGTCGTTTGTGGAATCTAAATGTGTAAAGTTACTTCAAGTTTCAGAGTCGTATGCCCAATTATTATTCACAGTGCGAAATCAGAAACATATTAGATACAGATGAAGTGCAGTCCGAGATCAACTGTCTGGAATATTTTATTTTTAAATTGCAACTGTTTCAGCCGTGCGAATAATCGCAAATAGACCTCGGTTTCATTAGAATGCTGAGTTCGATCGTGTATGTCCACTCAAAATCCGCATAAAATGTCGTCAAACTATTTGTCAAGTGATATATTTACGTCAAACATTTAATAGACCATCTCATTAGTTCAGTACACGTTCGCTACAACTAAGGACACGGGAAAGGCGAGGACGATACTGTTTTGCCTCCAGTGCTTACTCGATCAATTGAGTTATTTCTATGCGATATCACGAATATGCAAATGTGTTTTACTATGCGATGAATTACTTGCGATCCCTGTTATTGGTGCTACGTACCGCATTCATTGTATAAATCATGACATGCGTGACCTTAAATCTTACGGTAAATAATCTATTCATTACATATGTCCTACAATGTAATGTAATGACTTCATTCATATCGTGATGTTTGTTTATTTCTATATATATAGCTATATTCTTAGTTCCTATGAGTAGCAATTACAAATCTTAATTGGATATAAGTATTTCGACTCTAGGTCTTTCTTTCTTTGCATTTGTTTCAAAAATTTCATCAGCTAATTTTGTTGGTTTCTATTCTATATTCTATATGGTAGGTATCCGTATATACCATTTATGTTAATGGAAAAGCCCTAAAGGTTAAGTTGCAATTAATGATTGTACTTAACATAAAATGCTGGAACCAGTGCATCAGTTAGTCTTACTCTTAACGAACTTATAAGTGAACAAGCAGATTTTCTTCGCCCAGTCTATTATTAGAAACGTTACAATAAAGTTAAAATAAGATAAATGCACGTACAAATCTTGCTTCGCCGCTCTCGCCGTAGTCACATGGCTCGTGTTCATTGGAAAGTTTAGAACTCCTGTTTTTGTTAAACTTTTACGATCTCCCACAAATATATCACTGTTTTACAACGTCACATGAAACCATCACTATATTCTTGAATTTCCACGTAAAGTTTTATTCACGAACTCCGTTTTCCAGTTTGCGTTTGGACGATAACTTGTGTTGTATTTGTTTGCGTTTTGTTTATGCTGAACGCAAAGCCGGGCACGTGAGTACGTTCATCCGGGCCGCGCGCGCGCCTCCGATTGAGTTGTGTCTACAGTCGAGAGCCCCGCCACACCGCCAGATGACAGCTTCATATCGTCTTCCCTTCCCGACCCCACTCCTACCTCTTATGCCTCTTTGGAATAAACGCTCTCTGGACGAAATAGACTTGTTGCATTTTTATTTTATTTTATTATTCTACCGGCACCGACCGGACAAGTCCGAATGAACTGTCTTCGATTCTGTCGGATCTGTAGGATTAAGATGAATGATTAGAGGCTTTTCTTAAATTCTATTTGTTGAAAGTTATATTATCTAAGTATGGGGGTTTGTATTTTCCTAAATATAGAGATGTCTAAATATCTAGAAGTCTTACCTTATTTTTTAGACGTTAATTAAAATGTTCACAGAACATTTTAAATAAGCAAAATCAATGTTATTTTATAAAGGTTGATGTCTTACTTAGTAGGTATAGATGTTAATCCTGATTTATCTCTCTTATTTTTAACACTTACGGTCCAAAATGGCCTGCTTTTACAAACCTGTACTTACGACTACTATCCACTGTCCATATGTAACAAGTTCTCGAGAAAGTCATTATTAAGACCTTCGCCGGTGATTTTTTTTTTTTTTCAAGGCGGCCAGTGTTTGTACGGTATAAAAAAAGTTTATTTTAAAATTGCGTTGATTGAGTTGTTATGGGCCGGCTTCGAGTATCGGAGTGATTTCATGCTTGCAGCGTCGCTTTATAAACAACTGGTTACGTGTTGATGCGGATGAAATAATTGTGGTGGTAATCTGCGTTGGGAATTTCTTCTGGAGTGCTTTTAGTGAGTCATTAACATTAATTACGATTTTTGTTTTAGACGTTGTAGTGATTGCACTTTGCTTTTAAATCGGGGAGAGTTTAATTAAGGCACTACGATCGGAAATTCAATTTTACTAGTCAAGTTGATTTAAAAAAATCCTTTCACTTCAATGTATAGCTACCTAATCACGCGTAGATTTCGGTAACGCTTTTGATATAAGGTATCAAAAGCGTTAAGTACCAACTTTTGCGTTCTGCTTGAAATGTTGTTTTGTGTTTTTCCAGCGACAATTTTATTATTAGTGATTAATACCGGGTTCGTAAGTAATTAAAACTCTACATTTACATTCTACAGAAATAGTTTTCTATTGGTGTTCCTCAAGGTAGCGTACTTAGTCTCCTTTACTTATCGAAAAAGCTTGTAGATCTTGTCAATTTAATTAAAAACATAACATCACGCCTTGTTTCTCCGAAGGATCGGGCAGAAGTGTACCTACAGTTCACCCACATTTCGCTAGTTATTAAATTTATTAGTCAACTTACTAAATTTTTCCATATTAAGAACTGTACGTGGCAGCTTAACATATCATAAATGAAACATGATTGAAATATAGATGCTTGAAAAACGCATGTGAAGCTTAGAAATCAACAGTTTTTTTTTTTAATATTAATTATAAGATTGCGTCTAAGATATTAATATGCGTGTGTGACAAAATAAATAGAGATGATAAAGTTCATACACGAATTAAGGCTCGTACAGACTCGCGCGATATCGCGGCCGCGACAGACACCGACAAAGAAATTGTACTACTAGTGTTGCGTCGCGCCCGCGATATCGCACTAGTCTGTACGAGCCTTTACACGATTCCTTGTCCAGTCTACCCACTTCAAAATAATACGATTATAGCATGCCAAAAATAATAAAATGCATACCAGATTGGCGATTTGTGTTCCGATTAGTTTTGAGTTCCTCGAATCCATCATGCACTTGCACTTGTTCCGACATTATCTTATCTTGCTTCATCATCATAAATTCTCCAACAAACAGGCGCGACACGTGACGCGACACAAAGGCACCGCCCGTCGCGCGACACGCGGTGTTTTCACGTCGCGTGTCGCGCCTGTTTGTAGGAGCCTTTATCATAATCAGCTTTATATAATGTTTCCACTGCTGAGACACAGGCCTCCTATCGGTGAGAGGAATCTTGCTTCATACTCTTTTGTTTTTATTGCTTGCTTCAAAGTTTGCGCATCGGAATTCTGGAGACGAAAATCTATTGAAAAACAGGCAAAGTGCGTGTCGTGTCGGACCACGCTCAATGAAGGGTTCCGTAGTTGGGATGAATTAATCCCAAGAACAAACTTAACATTGTAGGTAGTTGAAAAAACATGTTCTCCCATACATTTCAACTGCAAATATAATTTGATCGACTATTAGGTACTCGTTATTAACTTGTAAAGACATAATTAGCTCTATTAGTTTTCCTTTTAACTACGTATACTGCCGTGATTTATTTCAAATAACCAAAAACAACCAGTAAGGCTCCTACAAACAGGCGCGACACGCGAGGCTACACAAAGACACCGCTCGTCGCGCGCCGAGCGGTTCCTTTGTGTCGCGTTGCGTGTCGCGCCTGATTGTAGGAGCCTTTAGTTGGCAGGGAGAACGGCGGGTTGGCACTTGGCTCTAATAAAAATTAGCCCGAGATCCCTGAATCGAAAAATGGTTTTCATAGACCCGAATTTCTTTAAACAGTCTATCCAACGATATCCCACACCATGGGTTAGACGAGGAAAGATTATCATCCCCACTTTACGTGCAATGGAGGTAAGTACCTACACAATATTTTTTATTCTATATTTTATTTTACCACTCTGTCGGTGTAGGTACTCATGCCAAATAACTGCTTTCTAGTACTTACATACCTATACCCAAAGTCTCTAATTCAAATAATTTATGTAAACAAAGTAATGTCAAGAAATGTCACTGTCAAAATGACAGGACAGTGGTGCAAAACATTTTATCATTCTAGTTTTTCTAAATAATCATCTATGAAATTAAAGTGAATTAATTATAAGAACTATGCAAACAAAATACCGTTGCCAAACAACGGTTTATGTAGAGTGTCGGAGACCCGGCCTATGATCGTCATAATCAGCCCTTTTAAGTCCACTGCTAGACGTAGGCCTCCCAAAATCGATTTTCACTCGAAACAGTTTACAACCGTTTTCATCCAAAATGTGGCTAGATATGCTACCTATAATATGAATCTATGAATGAGAGTTGTTTTATAAGTGTTGTTGAAGAGGTAAAAAATGTGAAAATGTTTGGATCTCCTGCATTGTTACCAGTATCATAAAATATTTTATACCAGAAAACCTCCTTTTTTTAATAAGTTTGTTTTAAACCGAAAATTTATAAAAATAATTACGGTATGATTATTTTTTTATTATTATTTCTTAAATTCAGTACTTAAAAGAAAATGGAACCTTTTTTTCGCCATTTTATGTGAATTACCATCACGAAGATATTTTTTTGATATGTTGTCCCCTTTGTTTACATAAATTATCTGAATTTGAGACTTTGGGTATACTTACTTAGAGTCTCTGAGCTGAGCCTCGGACAGACAGACGGATATGGCGAAACTATATGGGTTCCTTGTTGTCTTCGGAACCTTAAAAACCATATAAAAGTTGATAAGAACTTCGAACAGCTTATTGGGCTTTTAGAATGTTTAAATTACTGGATTTGCAAATTCAACTTACAATATATTCCGTTATAACCTTTGAGTGATCATGTTGGCTCTTGCTGGCCACCGTACCTACCTAATAAAGTAAAAAGTGAAGAAAAAAAATTGGTAAAACTAAAATAATTCTAATGTCAAAGTAAGTATTGATTTATAGATTTAAACAAATGATAAGCTGTTAGCGAAAGCGTAGTGGTTTTATTCAGGAATCTCTCAGTTCAACTATTTGATTAGGACCTTCTTCTTTCTCCCATGTTAAAAATGCTTTAAATAAACTAGGATCTGGTTGGCGTCGGAGGCACACATATTGTTTTTTTTTTTAGATTATTTACTAAGGGGATAAAGGAGTGTCTTATGTCTCGGGCGTTTTATTGAAACTAGAACGTAAAGAAGAGTGATAAGGTTTCGGCTTTATTAAACATTATTGTTACCTACTTATTAATTAGTATTACATACCTAAACTCACGCCTTCTACGCATAGGGGTAGGCAGAAAGTATAAAACGCCACCTGCTACGCTCCTTACATAGATACTCTACTCCTTTTGCTTCATTTACGTTCATAATTATTATACACGAACGCCAGTTGCGAGTACCTACTACGCACTTGACCTTTCTGAAGAACATCACCAAAGGTTTTGTATTCGATCATAATGTCTATTAAATTACGTAATTATATTATTTTGTTCGTTGACAGCAACTAAAAAAAAAATTTTTATCGAGCTATATTTTGATAGAAAAAAAAAATTGTTTATGTTAAAAGTTTTCATACGAATTTTTTTGTTGAGGTTCCAAATTCAAATCACATTATAAATAAGCTCATAATGAAATTCAGTATAATATTATTGTCCGGCTAGAGCCTAGGGCTTTACTGACTTGCTAAAGATTACGTTTGCATATGTTTGCAGATTTATGCAGTGAAACAACGTATGTTACGTTAACCAACCGTTTGAAACAACCGGCCCTAAGTATATTAGCGAGCAGGTAGTGTAAAAACTGTAAGTTTCGTAAAGAACTGGCAACTCTGCCGCGTGCGCATCACTCAGGCCGCGTTCCTTATTACACTGTAATCGATTTAAGCGTGCTTACACGCGTACCGAATTAGCGTGAGCGCGATAACGATGTCCCGTGAATCAACATAGATGACGTCATGACATGCGCCATCTTGCGATAACGCCGACCCTTTCTATCACCGTAAGCGCTGACCGCTGACAAACAGCTCTCAGCTGTCATAATCGTGATAGTCTAAATCGGAACGCAAATTATTGATGTGAGTGATAAAAGCGATTACAGTCTAACTTGGAATGTGGCCTCAAACGGCTCTAACGTCAAAGTTGTCAACAAAACAAAAACTTTTTTGACACTGAATTGTGAACATTTAAAAAATAAATGAAAAAGAAAGTTTTTTCCTTATTGTTTTAAGTGTTTCGGGCCTATATAATTAAAATGGCTGTAAACCCTCGAAAATATTTGGTAAAAGATTTAGTCAACAAGCCGGCGCCGCTAGACGTTTGGTTACAGGGCACGATCGAGCAAACTGTCGGCGCGGATATATTGATCATTTCCGACTCAACAGGACGAGCGAAGATTACTAAATGCGAGTCCGCACACGGCATCATTGATAAAACTTCATTACGAAAAGGTACGAGTCATATAATAGCATCCTTATGATGACTATGCATGCCATTGCTTTTATTACTTAGCTATCTTTTTTCATTAAATAAAACATGTACCAAGCTTTTTCCAGCTGCTTATTGATTAAGCTACGTTTCGTAGTTGATTAAACATCATCTAGGTTCACTAACAGACAAGTATGTGCCTTTGTAGGCTGTATTGTATAGCCACTGCAGAATCGGCCTTTAATGTCCCAACTGGTGGGACACAGGCTCTTCTCATCAAACTGTTTTGACCCTTTCTGTCAAACTTCATTTTAATTGGACAGAAAAGGACAATTAAAATTGACAAATCAATAACTTTAATATGAATAAGACTGTAAGGATTTGTCTTTGCTTTTATATGACTGTGTTAGGATGTAAATCACTCACCGATAAAGCATAATTTTTATGTATAATGCACCAAGATGCTCGCATCGGAATACCGGTCTGTCTCTGTGTAATGTCTGTGATTGTGTAGTTAGGAAATAAACGTCAATGTTAATTAACATGTTGACTGTCCGTGCATTATATGTAATGCATTTCCGACTCAGCCATGACGTTCGTGCATGTAATGCATTAGGTAATACAAATTACATTGGCTTTTGTGAGCTGGACGTTTGAACTAGTTTTTTTTTTAGCTTATGAATAGACAAGGATACAAGGAAATTAAAACACCAAAAAAATAAAAAAAAATAAACATTAAAATATATCGAAAAAAATAATCTAGACGTCTCATGGAACGTACTAAATTTTGCTTGGACAGTCAACTTGTTAATTTGCTGATAATTAATAATTAATGCCACTTTTATGCTCAGCTTATTAAGAGCCAGGTATTCATTAGGCAACATTAAATAATAAACAGTTTATCAACAAATGTTACCTAATAAATACCTGGCTTTATCTTATGCTGATATATTATGTTTGTTGTTGTTAAGGGTCAGCTCACACCGAGACGCGACGCGACGATATAGGAAGAGGCCAGTGAGCGCGCGCCGCCGCACGGTGGATCGAAAATCGGCTGTAGAAGACATAGGATCTCGATTTCTTAAATGTTATTTTTTTTGCTGGAAATGACTTCTGCTGATCATTACTATGTACAAAAATGACACCCGAGTTAATTCTGCCCAAAAACGAAGGATATTTTTTTTTTTTACGAAAAATTTGTATGAAGCTAGTATGAAAAATCGAATTATCTCCTAAACGGCATGTTTAACCGTAATATCCTTGGAGGTGGTCATAGTACTAATTATTTATGATTTTTTGGTTGCCGATTTGACGAAAAATTTAATGCCGTTTTTATAAAAAAATCGTCAAAATATTTTTATTTATTTTTACATGTAAAACGATCCCTTTTAGTGTCCAAGTTAAAAAGTTCGATATGTTATTAACCCAAAAATTAAGAACACACAAAACAAGGTAAATTAAATAAAAAAATTGCTGTTTTTTGACACATTTTTATTAATTTAAATAAAAAAAGATTATCAAACTCTTATTTAAGTAACATATAAAGTTATATTATATACAAAATAATTTAATTTAAGGAATTAATACTAAGCATTTGTAAAATAAAGTAAAATAAATTAAAAAAAGACAACATATCATTAAATATTACAAAAAAAAAACCCAAACAGACTCAAATACAAATTTACAAATAAGTACATATATAATTTTTTTTTAAATTTTCCTTATTACTCTCGTTGTCAGACTCCAATTCTGAGTCAGCATCCAGATTGGATATATCCAAAAACTCGAACTCAGTTTCCTGAAATTGAATTAAGTTGAGAGTTTCAGCAAAAAAGCTCTGCTTTTTCTTAGCATCTAACTTTGGCCTTTGTGCACTTAGCAAAGGATCCGAAGAAACAACAAGCATATTTAAAATGTCTTGATTGGAATCCTGCCTGCTTCTTTTCCGCGAATGATGTTCTCGAAACCTCCTAAAATCTTTGTTTCGAGACTCTGAGGCTTCTTCCGAGAGAGTCCCAATCGGCACAATATTATTTTTCTCAATTATGTCAGCCCCATGGATTAATAATTTATGAATGGTTGACGACATGTAGTACCAGTCGTATAATAATACGTACTTTTCTGCTGTTTTGCGGGCATAATCTCTAAATTTTATTATATCGACCTGCTCTCCAGATGTAATTGCTTGTAAAATTACAGCAAATCTTTTGATGAGGTCTTCATCCAAACCGGTTATAGCTGCGGTTTTATTAGAAAACTCAAAGAATTTTCTTGCAGTATTCCCGTCATTGATGGTTCCCGAGCCTTGTTTTACTATATCAATCAACAGATTGAGCTCATCTTTGAATTTATTTTGAATTATTTTCTTCCTTGTCTGTAGCATTTCTTTGTGCTCATCACTTCTCGCTGCCCACCGTTTGAAGTCGAGCCTGTATGCAATGTGTAACAGACATTCCATACAATTTATACGGGCGTGTAGGGATGACAAGCCAAATTCATACAGGTCAGAACACACAATTTTTGATGTTACAGCATCTAAGCGGTTCATTTCTGTAGGCTTTGCTAAGCACAGGTAGCACGATGCATTTGATCTAGCTTCAGAAAGGTAAGTGCAAACTTTAGCGTCGATCATCGTCATCATTAGTTCATGAGTCACCCTATTATTATTATTGCACTCTGTGGGGATAAGGGCCTAAATTTCTTCATCCATTTGTTTTTTCAGCTCAAGGACAACTGCTTCACTCTCCTTTACAAAAGTAAACTGAACTGGACGACAATACAAAACTGAGCATGGTTTTGGGTTCGTCCATAAGATGTTGTCTCCATCTGTCAGTTTAAGTGGCACCAAGGATGTCATGAAAATGCTCGAGTTATCTTCCTCACCCTCCATTTTCTGCTTGTATCGGCTTTGGTTAGAAGCACCATCAAATCCCCACTTGGATATCAGCTTCAACTGCTTGTTATGCTCTTCCTTAGAAAGGCTTTGAAGGATTCTTGTAACTGTGATAGCAAGTAAAGCTTGAAGTGTAATCCTAGCCGATGAATCAGTAACTGTCACTGATTGCTTCGGAGGGTAGCAATCAAGCTTAGTTTATTGCACTTTATAGTAAGATGGATAAATATCCTTAGCACCTTCCCGAATGGCAGCCTCTCGCAACGTAATATATTGCCACTTTGAGAGTTTTAGCGAAAGAAGCAATCCAAGCGCCTTTTCTGACGTAAATATGATTGTTTTCGCTGGTTTCTTAAGCGTTTCATTTAATTTAGCGGCTGCTTCAGGATTTTTCATCATGTATTCGATGACAGAGGCGATATCTCCATGCCCTTCTTCTTTTAAACGTGCTGCAGCTGCATATGCCAATTCACTGGAATCTTCGCCTGTGTGTTCATCAGATCTTCTCTTTTTTTGTTTACTTCCCAGATCTTCGAATGGTTTACGGGATCTTTTCGTCATTGTTCCAATGGACGTTGATGTCGACGGTTCTGGAGAGACTGAGGGCGCTCTTGGAATCTCATCAACACTTGGTTCTTGATTAACTAAAGTTTGCACAAAACTCGGCCAATCAATATTTGCTCCCAACCAATTCTCGTACTTTCTCCTGAAATTATCAAGGAATCGGTTGGATTTCTGCCACCTTTGTAAAGCGGCTCGCGTAAATCTCCGACAAAATTCTTTAAGAACAACACGATCTTCGTCAGACAGGCAATCGCCTATGCGGGATACAACTGCACTGAACAATACTTCATGATCAAATGAAGTACTCTCACTTCGTAGAAGAACAAACAAGTCTAAATTCGTGATTAAACTTTCCATTCTAAGATTTTATAGTCGCAGATTTAGTGTTAACAGTTACACAGTTGTGAACAAACTAAATTATAAAACAAAACTTTAGCCCTTTTATTGCAAAACGCCAATAATTAGGTAACTACCCTCATTAGTTATCTTCTCATTAGCTAATGAAAATTTATAATGTCACTAACTATTCTTAGAACTCATAGCACTGCTAATTAACAAATTAGCTTACTTATCAGGAAAAGTTGAATGTAATCCATAGTTGGCATTGTCGTGAGATATTGAAAATCATTAAATCACCTATAAAGACTCATTAGAAGACCTAATCAGTGTAGTTACTTAATCACTTCTTTTCGGACTCATTAGAAGAGTAAACAATTGGTAATTTGGTTGTATGAAAAGTTTTAAAACTCATGATGTGTTGATAAATATCTAGCTCAAACATAGTTGTCTACGTGTGGGTGTACTATAAACCTCTGCCAACTCCTTCGGAAATATAGGAGTGATGCTATTTTATGTTACGTGTAGTTAAAAGTCCGTGTTCTTCAGCATAAACACTAAAAGGAATCGTTTCATATGAAAAAACAAATGAAAATATTTTGACGATTTTTAAAAAAAAACGGCATCAAATTTTTCGTCAAATCCGCAACCAAATTTTTTTAAATAATTAGCACTATGACCACCTCCAAGGATATTACGGTTAAACATGCCGTTTAGGAGATAATTCGATTTTTCATACTAGCTCCATACATTTTTTTCTTATAAAAATTATAACTCTTCCATTTGTGCACACATTTACTTCATATGACATTTTATAGAACAGTAATGATCAGCAGAAGTCATTTCCAGCAAAAAAAATTACATTTAAGAAATCGAGATCCTATGTCTTCTACAGCCGATTTTCGATCCACCGTGCGCCGCACCGCGAGACGCATCGCAACATCGCGAGGAGCATAGTAAAATCGTTGGCAACACGTCGCGTCGCGTCTCGGTGTGAGCTGACCCTAAGATGCATATTATTTTGTACTGCTGTTTTGCAAATTTGAAAGTAATCTTCTACTTTCAACTAAGTTCTATTTACAGGTACATATTGCTGTATAATAGGTACAGCTATTAGAACTAAGGGCCTCCCTGAAGTCCAAGCTAGCAAATTCATTGACTTAACCTCGGAACCTCACATGAAAATCGCTTGGGAAGCAGAAGTAAAAGAAGCAGACTTATTCTTAGAAGGAAAATTAATACCAACTGTTTAAGTAAATAAAACAATGTTTTATAAAAGTGGTGTTTAATTCCATCACCATACAAAATAATATAGATTCTTCACTTTGATTGTGACAACAACACAGGCGAGCCAGAAATTGCCCTGCAATGGAATTATTCTGTCTTCTTCATATCACAGATCATCTATAACAATCGTATTATACAAATCACTTACAATATAAAAATGCAATTCCTGGCTTCAATTACAAAGTCTTTGTAACAAGTAAAAAAATTATATTTCATTATTTGATGATTATTGCTAATACTTTGCATCTAATGCTTATTACTGGTAATATATTATAGCATTCAATTGTAAATAATTAAAATTAGATAACCATTTCCATGACCATTACAATATTTTTCTAACTTAAATCTTGGCAGGAGACTTCAGCAAGGGTCCGAGTTTTTGGGCCAGCATAATGTTGCCAGCAATCTTTAGCTTGCCCTTCATATAAGCAACCTGCGGGCTGAGTGATCCTGCCGCAATTGCTACCATATCAGCATCAGAGACGGTTAGGGTTGTGTCAGCCTTGCCACTCTTTGGTGTGCCTTCATATACTGCAGGAGTCTTGAGGTCCAAAGCTGTGAACAGAAATATTTATTAATATTGTGATGGTAAATATAACACGTTCTAGATCCAGAATAAATTTTGCATACTTTTGATGTAAGTGAACATTAGATATTATCACTGTGGGAAGATTACACATTTTATTGTGACAGAAAAGAAATACACCAGAAAGAAGACATAAAATAAAAATTGAAACAGTCTTGAAATCTACTTTGATGTCCGATTGGAGCAAAGACATTAAGTTTGGCATCAGTCTTTGAGATCAGTATCCAAGGACATTGAATGGAATAATGAAAAAACTCATACTCACTCCAAGATTTAGCAGTCTTTCCATTCTCAGAGATATTGTACAGGAACACGCCACCGATACTCTTAGCCAAGTCCTTGTTCTTGCCAACTTCCTCCTGGATCTTAGCGAAGAGTGCGTCACTCTTAAAGGCGCCACCAGATGGCGCTGATGCGGGCGCGGCAGAACTTGAGCCAACTTGGCCGGCTACTACATTCTTAAGATCGACGTAGGCACCTAGAAAGAAGAAAGATTTGTTAATGTTGAAACACTGAACTTTTTTATAACTTTTAATTTCTTCTTGTGGTGTGTTTCCACTACGTAAGGTTGGCTGCCAGCCACTTCACACTGCTATTCGCCAGACGTCACAGCTTTATGCTGGCAATGCCTGTCCAATTTTTATTTTTTTTACTTTTATAAACCTCCCATCATAATAGCATTATTTTATTAGGGTATAACTTAATGCTACTGATTATATTTGGGCCATCAACCTGAACAGACTCTGGCTTGTCCATTCTGACTATAAACCCAGATATATTGATGCTAGGAATGAAAGAGAAGATTGTGCTACTGCACCAATTTGCCGTCAGTAAGCACTACTTTCTGGTACAATTAATTACTCTTCTCTTTAGCCAACGACCAACTTTCTTCTAATGCATTAATGTAATCAGAATTTTCTATTGGTCGCTCTTCATATCCTGATTAAATTATCAATAACACAATACATACCAGCGATAACAACGTTTCCAGTGTCCTTGACCTTGGTCTGGAAGTGCACGCGCTTGCCTTCGAGCCACATATCTGTGACGAGGGTCTGTCCAGGAAGAACTGGCTTCACGAAGCGGGCCTTTAGAGCCTTGAAGTTGCTGGAATCGTTGCCTCCGTACCTGGTTGATGAGATTATATTTTTGAAAATAGAAAATGGAATAGATTTGTTTAGAGAAAACAGAGGTTCTAATGGATTCTATCGCAACCTGTAATGATAGATTTAAGGTTTTTTATTAAATAAATAATTATCATACAGAATAAGTTAGCGTAAGTGATGTTACGGGCTTTTAGCCTATCGATTCGTCTGTAGCTTTATAGCCAGCTACCAAAAAAACATTCGAGTGATTTTCTAAAGATAAATAATCAAGTGATAACAAATAGAACGCAGCACCCTCATTGCGTAACACACTATCAATCGTAATCTGAATGATTTTGAAGCATAATGCTAATCCATTGCTTCATATGTTCGAGAAATTTATCTGCTCATCAACGTTAATAACGCAATGAATGTTGTTGCACTGTCAAAATGAAACCCATTCCTACTAATAGTGTGTTACGCAATTACCCCGCTGATTAACTTTACTGTGGAATCGATTCATAAGAGAATGGGTTTTTAAACGGGCGATGCGCGCTGTACCACCTGCTGTATGCGTAACCCCAGCAAAATATTGCGCCTTAGAGAAAATTGAGTTCTACAGATAATTAGTTCATAGTTAGTTGCAATTTGTTCAAGTATAGCAAAATTTGTTCAAGTTGTATTTTCGAAGTTATTCGAATAAAACTGATTTTGCTGGAGTAACGTTACCCCAGCAAAATGTTTTTCAAAAAAGGCATTCAGCCTGAAACCAAGTACATGAAAAGATGGCTATGGATAGGCCTTAATTTGTTCAAACAAAAGTATTTCGATTCATCAAATGTCGATGTAATTAATTGTTTTTAAGAATCAGAAAAATACGATTTACTCGTAAATTTGTACATTTACAAACAAATAAAAATCTGTTACATATACCTATTATACACCCTTTTAAGGTGTACAAATCTGAATTAAATAACTTTACGCGATATGAAGATATAAAGAGATTTCATCAAATTTCAAGCGGTGTTTCTTTGGCGATCGAATACACAGCTCCCTCTGAACACAAAACGATGGACTATAGAGAACAAATTTGTTCATTTTGTTATAAAACATCCCTGAAAGTTTCAGCTTTAAATCCTGAATGGAATAAAAGTTATTCAAAAAACAAGAAAGTGTCAGCAATTCTCATATAAACCGACTTAATTACGGAGGCTACGAAAATGCGAGGATTTCATCTTGAATATCTCAAAAACTATAAGATGAACAAATTTTGCTATTGGTATACATTTACAACTCATTAAAAGCTATATTTTCATGTTCTTGGTTCCAGGCTAAATGCCTTTTTTGAAAAACATTTTGCTGGGGTAACGTTACTCCAGCAAAATTAGTTTTTCTCTAATAACTTCGAAAATACTACTTGAACAAATTCTGCTATACTTGAACAAATTGCAACTAACTATGAACTAATTATCTGTAATACTTAATTTTCTCTAAGACGCAATATTTTGCTAGGGTTACGCATACCCACCTGCTATGTTTTATTTGAAAATTGAAAAGTGGACAGCGAAAATAGATTGTACAGCTAGTGCATAAAAGAAGTCATTTCACCCCGAGACGTACACCCCCGCGAGCCGCAGGCGAGGATGGATAGTTAAGTCGAGGGGTAAAATGACTCGTTTATGCCAGACACAATGCTTTTCACTTCGATTGCGGGAAAATGAAATAGGCATAAAGTATAATAACAGTATTTTTTAATTTTCAACTTGTGTCATTCGACTTGGTTACTTCATTCTGCCAAGTCATAAAAACGTGTCTGCGTTTTTAAATAATAAAGACAACTATTTTATCTGGTTTTATTAAATTAAAGATTGAATGAAATATAACAACGACTTCAATCTGGACGATTTATTGTGCGTGTGTTGGGCCTGATTATATGTGTTAGAAAAAAATATATATATTTGCACTAGAGCACAAAAAGCGACTATGTCGCCTACACAACATAAATACGAACTTTTAGAGCATGAAAAGTAAAAAGGTTTTTTGTCGTGTTGCTTACATTACATCTCATATTACACATATAATACCAACTTGAAAAGTACTCACTTAGCCAAAACATGTCTGGCAGAGAATCCAAGAGTCGCCATTCCGTGTAGGATGGGCCTCGGGTGTCCACTGGCGGACGCCACGTTAGGGTCAATGTGGAGCGGGTTCAGGTCTCCAGATAACCTGGAAATTAATAGAGTTACAGATAGAGTACATTAGACAAGTTTAATCATACGGTCATCTTCGTCATATCAGCTGGGAGACTTTAATTGCTGATTAACGACCGCCTGTCCAAGAGTGCACACGGTGCCGCGGGAGACGAGCGCGGGGTGCGGGACACGCGTGGGACGTCGGGGCGGCGCGAGCCAATCAGCGCCAACCGACGCCGGCATGCGTCACACTTCACATCACATCAAAAATCTATCAAGAGCGTATGGTCAGTTTCTGTTACCGAATATTTTTGCCTTTTACAATATAAGATGTATCTATTAAAACACGAAATATTTTAAGAGATACACCTATAGGTGGTAAAGAAGCCATGGAAAAGATTTAAAAAAAAATCTAAATATATTATTTAAAAAAAAAAATATATATATACTTTATATGATGATTAATTATCAAAAGGCACCGCGCTCATGCTGCCACCATCGCCGCGTGCGGGCGGGTCATTCATAATATAAGTAACTAAAGGTTTTTTTGCAAAATGTCTCGAGCAATTTAAAAATCACAATAATTGTGTAAAAATAAAAGCAAAAATGTATATGTATATCGCTTCTATGGCTTTTTTAGATGTTTCTCTTAAAATATTTCGTGTATGAATATACACCTTATAATTATACCATATATATACAGTCCACAAGTTTCAATAATTACGAACCAAGAACACACCTCACGACAAATATCAGGAAGTTAACTTATAATTTAATAGTCTCGAGTTTCTCAATTGGCTTCATGTTCATGTACAGTGGCCAGCACATCACGCTACACGAAACTGTCAAATTTCTCTAAAGGATTTTAAACTTTAAAATGTTTATGATTAAGTTCAAAATTGAACGAGAAAACTTGACAGTTTGTGATAACTTGATGTGCTGGCCACCGTACCTAAAAATAAGTAAATAATTCATCATATGCCTGTCTTTTCCCAAATATGTTCGGGTCAGCTTAAAGTCTAACCAGATGCTGGCTACCTTAAGAGCGTTGTCACCGGTCCACTAGCGCCACTCCTTTAAAAACATTATCTCGGTAAGGCGCAAAACACACGGCGAGGCGGGCCGGGCCGGTCAATTTGACCGCGAACGATAGTGCAAAGGGAATCCTATACTACCAACGCACATAGAGGGCAAAAAGACCGCACTGCCGGTGCCCGGCGGGCACTGGCGGTGCGGCATATTCCTTTGTGTTCGCAGTGAGGGCAGCCGCGGGCATCGACGGTCAGACGCTGTCTTTATTGCTTCGCGGTCAAAAAGCCTGCCCCGCCCCGCCGTGTGTTTCGCGCCTAAGTGTGTCTAGAATTTTCTAATACCTTTTTTAAAGTTTCATATTGAGACACGAAGCAACAAAATTCGATCTAAATAAAAACGGCCACATTCCTCTAGATCGTATTTTGTTGCTTCGTGTCTCAATATGAAACTTTAAAAAAGGTATTAGAAAATTCTAGACACACTTACCGATATAGTTGATTGAGTCGTTTTTCATAATTCCTTCTCAGTCACGAGATAATATGTTTTTAAAGGAGTGGCGCTAGTGGACCGGTGACAACGCTCTTAACATATAAATTAGAGATGTTGGTCTCACTTTTTTTTTAAATAAATAGGTGCAAGCAGTCGAAACAAATACTTTAGCATTTCAATCGGAAAAGCGTCTTTTTAAAACAAAAATAAGAATGCTATCCGCAAGTGGAATTTTTTGACAAAGTATTGAATATTTATTTCCATAATTCTTATTTTCACGTATTCACTGACTAAGACCGCTTGTAGACGCCCGTTTTTTCCATCAGACCAGGGATCGTGTTTTTCATATTTGTATGAGATGAACATCGGCCCGGCGTCCGGTACATGTAAACTGACTGACTGACTGGGTGATATATCAACACAAAGCCCAAACCGCTGGTCCTAGAGACATGAAACTTAGGTGTGTTCTTTGTAAAGAGTAAGTAACCACTAAGAAAGGATTTTTGGGAATTCCACCCCTAAAGGGGTAAATAGGGGATGGAAGTTTATATTATGAAAGTCCGTCAGTTTTCAAGTTAGGATCTTCAAATTTTGTATTTAGGCTGACGATTGAAAAATAATTTATACGTGTCTCAGCGTTTTTGATAATTCCACCCCCGAAGGGTTATAAGGGGGGATGAAGTTAAAAAGTCCTTAATTTTCGAAGAAAAATCACTTAATTTACTATCTAGGCTTATGGTTGGAAGCTAACGCAACGATATTGTTAGAATTTCAATCCTTAAGGGGGTTAAAAGGGGGATGGAATTCCATCCCCCTTTTAACCCCCTTAAGGATTAAAAAATAACCTATAGGTTAATTAACCTATAGGTTATTTTTTAATCCCGGTAGTACGTTCCCGTCGCATATTTTTCGACATCCACGCGGGCGAAGCCGCGGGCAAAAGCTAGTTTATTATAAGCCATACAACACTGTGAGTCCGGCTAAAAAATCGGTCCGTTTCCGGCGAAAACAACGGACGTGTACAAGCGGGCTTATAATCCCAGCTAGTGGTAACTCCATACTCCAAGAACTCGGCATCAAACAGCGTCTATCAGCACTAGTACAGTCTCGATTACTGAAGTTCTTTGGGCATGTCTCGAGACGGAATAATGACTCCATAGAGCGTCTAGTAGTGCAGGGCAGAGTAGAAGGTAATAGGCCACGCGGGAGGTCACCGATTAGGTGGACCGATCAAATTAAATCCGCAGTAGGAGGCCCTGTTAGTGAATGCACCAGACTGTCATCTAACAGAACCAGATGGAGGGAGATCGTGAGGCGAGTTACGACAACACATTGGCCGCTCTGTTAAGAGCGAAGCGAAGAAGAAGAGTGCTAACTAAAATTACCTGTAGAGTGCCGCCTGGTCTTCAGCAGTGCGTTGCTCAAGCACGGCATCTGGGGCCCTCTTGGGTGCTGGCTGTACTTCGACCGCCTGCTTACTGTTGCGGGGTCCATTGAACCCACCCTGGCCCAGCACGAAGATGTGTTGCTGTGTGCGGGCTATCAACTGCTTGTTTTGGTAGATCTCGCCTGGAATAAAGAGTGAGAAGTTAGTTAGTTCAATATTCATGATATAACTTACTAGCTGCTGCCCGTGGCTTCGCCCACGTGACTTTCCTAAAATAAAATTGGCTAAGTTACTCCTTTTAACGTCAGCTAAGTTTTTGTAACAAGGAATATAATTTAAGAATGTCCATGAATTTCATGCCCGTTCTTCTCCATAGGAACATACTATGGTTTGGAATGGGCAACTAGGTGCCTGTATATGGTTTAATTAAAATATTTACTTTGAGTTTGAGAATAACTCATGATTGTAAACTCGGTAGACTGCTAGCATCGCATTGATGCGTTCCACTATCACGGATTTTGTCAGGTGGGGAAATAACCCAGACAGCATTTATTTCACTATCAAATTGTCTAAAATCGAATCATGAATAGTTGCGCAAACTTGAACAATATGCAAATCTGTTTCAATAGCGAAGAACACAAATATTCATGTAACCTTCTCATTCGAATTGCATCATATTCAGATGTAATAAATATGTGTTGTTTTGTGAGCTCTTCACTATCGTAATCGTATATAAAATTCATTGGAGGTATTCCTGCCGTCCCCGTCGCCCGTGTCCCCATTAATGGCATGCATATTATATTTCACATAAAATGGTGAACAAAAGGGTTCCATTTTCTTTTAAGTACTGATTTTTTTATTATTATACCTAAAATCAGTACTTAAAAGAAAATGGAACCTTCTTTAGCTGTTTTATGTGAATTGTCATTAATGGGGACAGCGAGAATATACCATTCATCGTAACATTAATTCAAACTCAAACTCAAAGCATTTATTTCAATTAAACCATTTACAGGCACTTTTGAATTGTCAAAGAGACGGTCAGTTAGTCAGAGTCGGCAAGTTGAAGCTAGATGCCCATTCCAATACGTAGATCACTATGGAGAAGAACGGACAAGAAACTCCAAGGACACTCTTTTAAATAAAGATATTACATAATCCTGGGTACATTATTCTTGTTGCTTCTATATGTGAGACATTGGTGCCGATTCTCTTGTACACCGAACTAAACTAACTAAACTATCACTAAAATTCCTTACTTTTGGCTATGAGAATCTTAAAGCTATTCTGCAAACAAAATTCTCTAAATTTAAAAATAAGTTTGACACAACTAAATCGAATTTGACAATCGTGACTCCACGTGGTACTTTTTTTTTTTTGGCTTCTCAACGTTGTACTTGTTTGCCTATGATTTTCCGCGACGTGTTTTTTATGGAATTTTTCACTTTTTGTGTGGAAAATAGAAAAAAGATTACCTACATGTAGAGTAATAGGGGTTTAAGTGTTTCTAAAAGGGGGTCGAAATTTTCATTATTTTTGCGATAGGACGCACCATTTTAGAGATATAAGCATCAGAAAAAAAAAAAAAAAAATAGGGATAAACACGAAATATTTTAAGTGATACACCGACAGGAATAAACCGACACGAAATATTTTAGGTGGTAAAGAAGCCATGGAAGTGATTTTTTTATTATTCTGAGTATATTATTTAAAAAATTAAATAATTTAAAATTACTTGATATGATGATTAATTATCAAAATTCACCGCGCTCGTGCCGCCACCCCACCGCACCGTTCGGCGTCACCGCGTCGAGGCGGGTCATTCATAGAATAAGTAAATAAAGGATTTTTTCGCAAAATGACTCAAGCTATTTTAAAATTATAATAATTATGTAAAAATATAAAACACTTACATAAAAAAAAATTCGCTGCTGTGGCTTTTTTACGACATAAAGATGTTTCTCTTAAAATATTTCGTGTATGAATAGATACACCTTATATACAGTACTGGTTTTGCACCAGAAGTCGAGGTGATTGGTGTGAATTTTAGTTCATGAAAACTAATTTTATTCCACACCTTTTTAATCGCGATTAAAAATAGTCAGATTTAGTTAGAAAATCTAAATTTTAGTTTAAAAACGTCAAATTCAGAATAGCAAAATTACCATTTTCACTAAATTAGAAACTCAGTACTATATTAGAGCTGTCAAACTAAAATATAATTAAGTTGTGTCACTTTAGTCAATTTCAGAACAGGAAATGGTCGTTTGACAGGAATAAACTAAATTTTGGTGATTTTTAGTCAAGTTTAGAGAATTTTGTGACAAGAGAATCGGCACCAATGTAAAAACTAATAAAACAATTCAAAATATAAAATTACAAATTAAAAATAAGCCCTGGCAGTCAAGAGATGACCAGTCCCAACTGATGGCGCCCGTTCACGAACATGACGCATGGATCAGCACCATCCAGCTCAACCATTTTGTAGGGAACCGAATGATCCAACACACGCGCCACCATCAGTGAAACATTTAAGTGAGCATGACATACTCTCAACTGCCATGCTCTCATTTAACATTATGTAACTAGTGGTAATACATTATTATAAAATATTATGTCCGATACGATATAAATATGATTAGATTATATTTTTATCATGGATTTGTTTATAATCACATAATTAAGCTACACAGAGTAGCTACAGACAGAATAGCATGGAAACGAATGGAGGAGGTCCAAAAATAATAAAAACTACGTAAATTAAAGCCACACTTCCGCTGTACAGCCAAAATAAACCAAAATGGACAAAATAACTACTACGCTAGACCCATATACGTGTGCGACTGTGTGCGTGCGTAGATTTGTGATGTGACCACAATTTTCTCCCACAATCGGTATAACTAATTTAATAAATAAACAATATTTTATACACAATAGTGGTATTATGATTATAACATAATATTCTAATTGGGGTGTTTGGTCGTGTGTGTTCATTCCGTAACATTTTTTTTTTTTATAGATTAATAAAACCAATCTACAAACAAACTATACACATTCAAGTAAAAACAATAAAATATCCTAATACTAAACCTAACCACAAATTAAATGGCGTCGGAAACACCACTGCCTACAAATACTATGTGATACTTACTGTTAACGATGGATACAGCGCTGGATCCTTTGTCCAATGTCTCGACGACATAGCTGCGGATTTTGAAGTCACCCTCTGTTCCAGGGTAGTCACCCACGAACTCGATAAACTGTTCTCCGTGAAGGATCTAAACAAGACAAATAAAATTCAATTGTGAAAACAAGTCAGAAACAGATAAAAAAAAGAAAGGAAATACTTTTTTTTTTTAATTAAAAACGTTGCCCTCACATTAGGAACTTGTCCAGTATTGTGGGTGCGTTTACAAACATTTAAACACATATACACAAACCAGACCCGGAAAAACTACTTGTAGGTCATACAAATATTTGTTCCGTGCGGGAATCGAACCCGCGACACTCACTCACAGCAGTCAATCGCTTAACCACTGCGCCAACTGTGCCATCACTTGCGGTAAATATGACGCAAAAAAAAGAACAAGAAAACAAAAAAATACTAGTTGGGGGGGAAATATGCGTCATATCCACGCAAAATGGCGATCGCTCAGCATAATGCTGCGACCCTAAGCGAGACAGAGCCCCAGTGCTTGTTTTCAGCGACAGCCGGCGTTGTCATGATGACGTCGACCGGTGCAGCAAGTTAATTTTGTAATCTCTTGATATTAGGCTGTATTAGTGGCTAGTAGGAGATAAAAGCATATAATTAATTCTACAAAGCGATGTTATATGCAAGAGATCAAACCCTGTATACATCAATTTAACAACCACATATCGTAATCAATCTATGATTCAGAAAAATATCTAAAACTTCGGCGGTCTATTATTAGGATATTTAATAACACCATTGTGTAATACACAATGCAGAACTCCTAGAAAAAATATGCGCTCCTGCAATCATCTTCTATCTTCGGAATTATGACACACGATGATGAGATCAAATATAATGCTGTTAAAACAACTAAGCAAGATTAATTTACTATGGTTACAAAATTATAGATTAACAACTCTATGCAATTCTTAAAAACGTTTGAGTGACAGATTCCGACGAGGTGCGACCGAAGTAGGTAACCCGACGGAGAAACAAACGTTTTGATACAAGTACAAACGCCCAAGGATAGGTGCACAAAATATCTGATCCAGCCCGTCCCTTGCTGTCCTCCCCCAGCGACGCCCTAAGCCGAGGTCCGCATCCCACAGAGGGTGCTGCCCTTAGCGTGTAGTCGCTTAGATTTTAAGTTTTTTTGCCATGGCTGGAGGCCTTAATTAATTTAATATATATCCGGTTAAGCAGACGGCAACCTCCTAGGTTGAACTGCGAGACAACCATACAAAAAAAAGTTGTACTACTACAAGGCGCGGCAGAACAAAGCTTTGTCTCTGCGAAGCGACGTTCGTGCTAATGGAAACACGAAGATTACCGAAGCTCATATCTTTTCTGGTTTAACTGTACCTCAAAACTCAAACTCAAATAATTTATTTCAATTAAACCATTTACAGGCACTTTTGATTTGTCAAGGAGTCGGTCAGTAAGAAAAATGAAGCTACATGCCCATTCCAAAGCGTAGGTACCTATGGAGAAGAACGGGAAAGAAACTCCATGGACACTCTTTTAAATTAAATTGTTACAAAAGTATTTGTTACATCTATAATGTTGAATTTATAACTAAATGTGAGAACGATGTAAAAATAAAAATAATAAAAACCTACACATTAAAAGCGTCCAGAGTAGGTACAACAAATAGAAACAAAATAAAAAATAACCCGTGGAAGCTAAGAGATGACCAGTGCCAACTGACGGTGCCCGTTCACGAACATGACGCATGGATTAGCACCATTCAGCTCAACCATTTTGAAGGGAGCTACATGATCCAACACACACGCCAACATCAGCGAGACATCTGAGTGAGCATGTAACAGATCTACATTTATATCTGTAATTTTTATGGTGTACATAATAAAGAGTATTCTATCTATCTATCTATCTATCTATCTATACTCTCAGCCGCCAGGGCACATTCAAGTCAATGAAAGACATATTACCCGGTCAATGGTAGCTCTATTAGTACATAGGACTCACACTTGTGCTATGCAATTATATAATACAATGGAGGTTGAGTTTATAAAATGCAAAGATAGTCTTACAATCTTCAGCAGCTCCAACATTATTGTCAAATGTTAATCAACTAGCTGTGGTTGTGGAGCAGGACCAGCATTCAGCCAAGCATTTTTATCAGCGATGTAATCCCCCAACTTATAATATGCCTGCCTGCATAGTGTGCGTTTTATACGAGATTTAAATTTAGTTTCATTCAGTTGAAGTATATACCTTCCATTCAATTACTACTTATAACAAACATACACATAGTTTATTAAACTTACGTTGGTAAAGTCTGCGTGTTTTCCGGGCGGCATGGAGTTAGCAACGAGGGGAGACTCGAGGGCCATACCCGGCAGAATGAAGTATGTGGGCAGAGCCGCGAAGCCCTCGTGACTCTCATACAAGAACTTGAGGTCGGATTGGTTCTCCACTGAAGCTCCGACTGGGGAAGAAAGATTTTATTTATATTTGTGGAACTTTTTATCTGTTCTTTAGGTGCACTTTTAGCTCTTCCGTAGCGTAGCAGAAGATTTTATGATAGTGTTGCCATTGAAAAAATTGATCCTGTGTTCTCTTTTGGATATGTATCGGTAAATAAATTGACCCCCAGGAACAAAACCCGAATAAGGCCCCTCGCCCACGGCGACTTTTTGTAGCGATGCTGTAAACGCGCGCCAGCATCGCTACTAACGTGCGATAGGCGCATTTGCAACGCACTACAGAAGCGATACCAACGCGCTACAGTATCGCGACTGTATCGATACAAAACGCGCGACCGTGTCGGACGACATCGGGGAGAGAACGGAGGGAGGGTGGCGCGTGTGTGGAGAACCGAGCATCAGTGCAACTGTGGCATTTTTTAGCCGTTACTGAATCGCGTTTGCATCGCGACAGAAGCGCGACAGTATCGCGTTTGCATCGCGACTGATAATCGTGGTGTGGGCGAGGGCAAACAGCTAGCGGCCGCATCGCGGCTGTAGCGATACGAACGCGCGACAGCATCGCTACTGCATCGCTACAAAAAGTCGCCGTGGGAGAGGGGCCTAAGCGTCTGATAACGGACTAGGTAATACGTAATAAGGGCTGGTGTCCGCAACTCCACGACAATGTGCGTATTTTGCGTACGGGATAACGTACTATCAAATATTGAAATTGAGTAACAAACAGCCAAGGCACCGTCTAATATGATCATTTACTGGTCCAACATTCGTATTAGTTGCTCGAAACAGGGTGTAAGTTTAGTCATTGTAACAAATTCGATGAAATCATTAAATGTTGTAGTTGAGAGGTTTACCTCAAAAGGTAAAAAAATAGAACCCTTACAGGATCACTCATCAACTCATGTATCTGTCTGTCACAGTCAATTTGCTCCGAATCTACTAGGCCGGTTTAGTTAAAAATGGTACACAATTTTTTTTTCTTCAATTTTGCAGTCTTTCCGTGTGACATATCAAATGAAAGGGGTTATTATAAGGATTTCACATATTTAAAAAAAAAAAATATATGTACTTTTAATGTTATTTAGGAAAATAGATGAAAATTAAATTTTTTTCCCCTCTATCTCCGAAACTAATGAACCTAACATTTTGAAAAAAAAATAAAGAAAATAGTTCTATACTTATAGACTACAGGAAAATCTATAAGAAGTCTATAGTCTTAAAATAACATGGTAAATCTCTCGATATTGTGCGTACAAACTTACATTTGCAGTTGGAATGTGTGGGACAACATGTTTTTCAAGTACAATATAAAGTGTTTGTTCTTGGGATAAATTCATCCCAACTAAGGAACCCTTAATTGTACGCGGTCCAACACGCACTTTGCCGGTTTTTCATTATGTGTGTTTTCTGGAATAATACTTACTGCCAAGAGCATACAGCACGAGGTCCTTAGAGTCGTATTTGTAAGTGGACCAGTATGACTCGCGGTCTCCGTCCAACTTGCTGCGCTCCTCGAAGTCCTACAAGTTATGAGAGATTAACATTAACACCAGGTATCCGTCTCTTTTTCTAGCCCAAACAAAAATCAATCATATTGAAATCGGTATAAAGTTCAATATCAAGTAAAAAATATGTTACAAGAACACGCGAATTATTTAAATAGTCCATGAACAGACGGTTTTTTTGGCTTATAGAGTTTGTGTATGTTTTTATTGCACTTGAGATACGACAATTTAAACATGTTTGCATGAAATACACCTTATACTCCCTCTTAACAAGTATAAGGTAAATCCATACTAATATTATAAATGTGAAAGTAACTCTGTCTGTCGGTCTGTCTGTCTGTCTGTCTGTATGTTACGTTTTCACGCATAAACCGCTGAACCGATCGTCATGAAATTTGGCAGATATAGCCTGGGATATGGAGAAGGACATAGGCTACTTTTTTACGCGATAACCGACATCCACGCGGGCGGAGCCGCGGGCAAAAGCTAGTAAGTATACATAAAGTTAATACATAACAAAAAATAATATATTCAGTTAAGTGTAGGTTATTAATTCAACAATGATTCTTGACTGTTATTTATTTATATTTTCACTTTCGCTGTCCCATGAATCACATATCGATGGTCATACGTTGACAACTGGTAACCCACATTTTTTCGCAAAATGAGATAAGTACATAATGTTTTTTTTTATTAAGCGCCAAATCTTCCCATTGATAACTCGTAATAAATAAATAAATAATAAATAAAATCATTTTATTTCGGATAATACAAGATCCATAAATTGTTAGTAACATGTTTGCACTTAAATCACTATTGTTAGTAACTTAAACTAAAGACGAATTTGTGAGAAGACCACCCAACATCTAGACGCAACGAGAAATGGTAATGATCTAACTATGGTATAAGTCTCCGCACAAATTGCCTTATTATGGCGGAGGAAGTGTCTGCCGCCACCGCCTTCAGGATACTATTGTGACTGCCTCTTATTCTGCTCAGGAGTGAGGCCGTTTTTTTGCGGATGATCGCATGAAATCCATCGGTATGATTTACCGCGAACATTTCCGAGGCACCGCAAAAACGAGGCAGTCGCAATAGCATCCTAAAAACATTGTTATATTGGACGCGTAGAACATCCAGCGACCGTAATGCACAAAAAATGTGGGTTAAGAGTTGTCAACGTATGACCATCGATATGATTCACGTTAATTGTTTAACTATTGTGTCTACTTTGTGGACAGTGAATCGGTTAATATGATTTGTCTTTGAACTTTTGAACATGGACTTTGCAAGGACATACAACTAAAGGTAAATGAAATATTAACACTAGATGGTATAAAAACTCATGTATATTATTATGATATGACAAACATTCTTCAAGATATAGGTAGTGAGGATATCATAATTATGATAATATGTTTAGATAAACTGTTACAAAGATAAAAACAAATAATGATAAAAGCCAATACAGTCAGTTTCTGTAAATACTTTATTTTTATCTGTCGATGTCTGTGCACTCCAATTTAACATGATTGTTTGTTAGATCGTCAGTAGAGCCATTTGAAATGTAATTACTTGCAAGTAGTTGCAAAATTTGATATAATACGACGAAACTGAAAGTCTTATTAAAATAAATTCTGAACATAATATTCTTGGATTATTTTGATTCGTATTTAGAAAATTAAAAGTTCTTTCGGGGAATATTGGCTTCTAAGAGACAGCCTTCTTGCCTAGTTTAGGGGCCAAGCGTTTGACTTTAAATCTTAAGTCACTAAATTGTACTATTTGGTTTTTGTGTATTAAATAAATTTATTTATTTCAAATTCAATACCTGAATCTTCTCAACCAGGTCCACGGTAACGTCAGCCATCTTGTCCAAGTGAACGGCTCCGTTCATGTTGGTAGCTTCAGGCCAGAATTCTTTTACCGACTCGATGGTCACTGGGTCTGAGGGCTTCTTCCTAATGACAAGTGGTTAAAGAACTATAGATGACATAAAATTTAAAGAATTTGAATCATGCATCAGAACCATCATCTTTTGTTGGCATATAAAATGTCTAATTTGACAGTGTGTGCGCCAATAAGTTGATGGGATGTTTCTTGCTCCCTGAACCTCAAAGAATAGGGATTTTATTATAACAAAATAAAACCAAAGCCAAGCCACAGGTCTTGAATTCGAACCCAAGGCACGTACCTCTAACTTTTGCCTTGATTGTTGTTCTATGATTTTGGTGCACGATAAAACTCTTATGAGTTTGCACCAACATTTATGTATAATAGAAATGTAAGTGTAATACTGAATAAATAAATAATAGGAGAGAGCCTATAGTTTCTTAGATATCTCCAAACTCGGTGTTTACATCTGTTTTTAACCTCAGTCTGTCCTATCGTAGGTATACTCGAAGAGATTTCTTTAGAAATAAGCATCACCTTTGTACGTATTTTACCATTCCTTTCCTCTTGTTTGTTTAATTATGTGTAAATAAATGGCTAAATAAATAAATAAACAAAAGTTGAGTGCACGTTACGTCATAAATTCATATTTATCAACAAAGCCATAGAATATTTAAATAACATTTCTTGATCATTTATTTGAATAATTAATGTTAAATAAATAACGAAACTTTAATAATAAGACATTCTGATTTATTGAGGATCCATTTGATATAATGAATGTTGTTTTTAATAAAACTAACATTCATTATGGTACGTTCCTACATGATATAGTTATTGGTACTCTTAGAAATACTCAAAATGTAGGTATTTAGAAACAAATAAAAACAATGAATAAATTACATAATTTTTCTGACTGCATATAATAACTGATACAAGAAAATTAACACATGATAGATAGTACAGTATCCGTACTAATATTATAAATGTGAAAGTAACTCTGTCTGTCTGTCTGTATGTTACGTTTTCACGGCTAAACCGCTGAACCGATCGTCATGAAATTTGGCAGAGATATAGCCTTGGATATGGAGAAGGAGATAGGCTACTTATTTACGCGATAACCGACATCCACGCGGGCGGAGCCGCGGGCAAAAGCTAGTATTGAATATGACAAAGATTCTAGGATCATTTCCTATGACCTTTAATTACATTTCTAATTTGCGCATTTTCTTGTTATTGTTGCTTGTAGTAAATCATCGAATTATTCCGACGTATCTTCTTATGTAAAATCTTCTTCTATAATAGTTACTATATGGTAAACAAAAGAAAATTCAAGCTGTATTTGATTAAAAAAATGACAATGCAGATTGCGTTAACCTCTCCCTTAGTATGTTATAATGATAATAAGATCACCTATTATAAATTTGTTCACAAAAGTGTTTGTACGTATAACTAAATAATTGAGGTACAATATTACGTAGGTTTGGGTGTAACTCATGGGCCGTTGTGACAAGACATCGGCGCATATTTGTGACGGTCAAGGCCAATCTTTTATCCAATTCGAAAAATAAAATTATTCAAAAGAAAACGTTCAAAAATACGTTACGTCAAATACGTTAGGCCTAAGCAACACGGTACCAGTATAGAAAAAACCGGCCAAGTGCGAGTCATATTTTTATTTCGAGTACCGATTTAGGGCCGGTTGTTTCAAACAGTTCGATAACGTAACATACGTACGTCAAATATTAACGATTACATTATGATGTTTAACGTACGTCAAATACAAAGCGTTGTTTCACTGAATAAAAAACCGATCGTCAAACTTCAAATGTCGAAGAATAAAATGAAGTTAACCAGTGGGTCACTGTAATCGTTATTTTTTAACGAACGTCAAGGGCATAATTTTGTGAAACAACGGTTTGACGATAGTTAGCGCCATTTATGACGGATACGCGTGCGTCAAGTGTACGTGAAACAACCCGCCCTTAATATGAGTAGTATCGAAGAAAATTAAGTTTTTCAGTAACCACGCAAAGCTACAACCGATAAACAGGCAATATTGTGACCAGAACTGACCTCCTTTTTTGAGAATGTGCAAATAGCGTTCATTCATATGATACCCCACATGCCCTAATAATAATTTCGAACTTTTAAGAAACCCGTTAGCAATTGCAACCCTGTTGCAATTTTTTTTAAATATATTTTTATTTCATTCTTATTTGCAAAATAGTTGGGCAAACGTCATCTAAAACTATTCCAAATTTCAAGTTGATAGCATTAGTTCTTGATATATCCAGCTGTGACAGACGGAGAGACAGACTGAGTCGCACCATAAGGGGTCCTTTTTTACCATTTGGGTACGGAGCCCTAAATAAGATTACCCCGAAATGTGGAAGATGAAAGTGTGTGAGCGTGAGTGATATTTAACCTTTAAAATGAGCGTGAATTTACAAAAAGTATTTATTATTGTTTAATTATAGTTTTTTACCTCGTAGAATGATCTTCTAAACTTATTAAGTGATAGTATCTAAGGTTAAAATTCGTATGAGACGTTAACTTAGCAAAGTTAAAGTCAAAATGTTGTCTGTGAATCTCGCCCTAATTATTGTGTATGGAAGAATACTTACTTGAGCACAGCACCAGGAGCTCTGACGTAATGCATCTTGGAGGCATATCCGAGCGTAGAGTCTATGACTGCGCCGGTGTCAGGGAACGATTCGTGAACCATGTACGCCTGTTAAGAAATAAGGTTTCAATAGAATGAAACTTGCCTTATAAGAAAGAGAAATAAGAAAGAGAAATAATAATATACTTCGATTAGAAGCAAAACTGAGCGGATCATACGCCCAGAAACATTAATTTATCATATTTTCATACAAAAATAAATATATTTAAAGGAGATTGTTCTGCATCCATACATCGTTCACCCCAGGACCAAGAGCAAAGGAAAATTACTTTGCGTGTTCTAAATTACAATTATATGCCCATGAACACAAAGTTTAATGACGGACAACTTGCAGAAAGGATTTATTTCAAAAGAAAACTTTCATTCACATTTCATTTTGAGGTTATATTTAGTAAGAAACAATCCTTTCAATACTTCTAAATACATGCTAATAAATGCATGTCACTGTTATTTCTATTGCCTGTATGTGGTTAGTTAAGCTAAGAGAATCAGAAAAACATTTAAGCAGTTACCTAAGTACCTATTAGCTATTTGTTAAATCTTCTAGTTTTTGTATTAAAATAGGTAGGTAGGTAAATAAGTACTTATTTATTTAACTTCAATGCAAACGACTTCATCCTAATGTTTTTATTTTTATTTTATTTATTTATACTTAGGTAGGAAGTCATATTTGTTATTGTAATGCTATTGAAAGATTGGGCAACACTAATTGTCATGTCTATTCTAATTGTCAAAGATGGCGGCATATTTTATGTGTTGTCGATAGTTGCTCTTTTAATTGTTCATTATGGAACGCAGAATGTCCGTTTCATACAGATATTCGCAATTAGTCTAATAAAATATATTTATAATTATTATGTAGGTCAGATGTTTGTTGGTCCTGGGGCCATTTCCGACGATGTCCTTTACCGCTCTAAATGTTACGAGCTCTATGCGTAGCAAAACAAATTGCAGTGTCTAGTGCAAAAGGCAGAGGCGACAGTGCACGGGAGGCGTAGATAGGTACAACAAAATATAGAATAGGGATGTGTCCTGGGTAAAAAAAAAAAAAACTTTAGTCCGTCAATCAGATGATAAAAAAATATTAGACATATTTTTTGCTTTATCATATTAATAAAAAAATGACTTGGATAAAACACATTAATTGGGGGGTGGGGGCTCGCTACGTCACAGCTACGGATAAAATCTACTGAGAAGTGACATCATGCCACATTTGAACGCAATGTATCGCCGTAAGTTTTAATTACGTAAAAAAAGAAAAATAACGTGTCCAATATTTTTTAATAATCTACATGACGGAAAAAAAAAATTTAAATAGAAAACAAACCTTCAAGATTTCGTTGTTCTAACAGTTATATAGAACAACGAAATCTTGAAGGTTTGTTTTCTTGGTAAATGTATGATGCTTTGTAAAAAAGTTATAGAACAAAAGTTGTTGTTTATGATGTTAATAATACAGTCCTGCAAGGTTCTTAGTGTGCGTCCACATTGCCAGCCTAGCGTGGTTGCGACGACGGGCGAGAAAAGTCAAACATATGAAACCGCCGCTTGCGTCCATAGTGTAATGACTAACCCTGCGTTCCGAGTTGCGATAATATCGATATTCGCGTGCTAAAACCCGTACCGAATTAGCGTGAGCGCGATAACGATGTCCCGTGAAACGTCATAGATCACGTCATGACATTCGCCATCTTGCGATAACGCCGATCATGCCTTTTACTAATATCGCCGTGAGCGCTGTCAAAAATGACAGTGTGCTGTTTTGTTTTGAGTCGCATCTTATCTTATCGTGGCATTTTCAAAATTGTTCTTCTGGCTACAGTTGCTACCTAACCTATATAAGAAGAACAAATTTTTGGTGTATACACAGAGAAATACTCTAATATCGTTTTGATATTGCGTGAGCACCGTGAGCGCGTTCACGAGCGTTCCGAGTTGTTGGCAGCCCTCGGCTGTCATAATCGTAATATCTAAATCGGAACGCATGTGAGACGATGTGAGCGCAGTGAGCGATTATAGCCAATTCGGAAAGCGGCCTAAGGCGGGCGCCTAGCGGGACGGGCTCAAGCGAGGTAGTGCGCGTAGTTTTCAAACGTTCATATCCGCGCGTTTAGGCCGCACTGCAAGCGACCTAATGCGCGGTTGTCGGGGGTATCAAACCAGTTCGGTCTTATAGCTCGGCGTACGAGGATAAGTATTTTTTTTTTTTATTTTTTTTTTGTAATATGGCAATAAATACTGAAAGTGTTTATAAGTATGATTGAATCTAAACCAGCTATATAGCAAAGTAAACATCCTCAACACAGTAATCGCATAATAATAAGAAAATTATGGAGCGAAACCAAAGAAAAAATTTCTGATCGGACTATCTAATAAAAATACCAAATTCTCGTCCATGGTTCGCAACAACTGAAATACGCCTTAGCGCTACAACGGCTCGCACGTCGCTATGGCCACCGCACGCCTCCTCCGCCGCGCCCGCCACAGACCCTAATCACCGCGCGTTCAAAGTGGACGCACACTTATTACCAATGACCCTGTATATCCCGTTTTAACGCGTCCGAAGCTGATGGTACTTTGAGCCAGTAGGGTCACAGATAGGGTCGCCCTAAAACTGTGGGCTGACATTGCGATAGATCGCGTTTCGAGCGGTATTTGACTTCCAAGTATACGAAGCAGGGTTCGCCGATATATATCAGCGGATATATATCATGATTTATATCACGATATATATCAATTGATTTTTATCTTGATATATAATATATCAATTGATTTTTCCCTGTCTTCTGAACTAAAAATGTTTGGAGATTAATGTTTACCCTGGCAACACGCAGCGAAAAACTAAAATTCAGAATATTTTTTTATGATTAAAAATTATTATTAAAATTAGTTGATTTGTTATCTCACAAACAAATGAAGATTATTATAATAATAGGTAATTGTTTTTTAAGTGTTCATTAAAAAAATCTTTCTCAAATAAACACTAATACTTTTGTTACTTTTTTTAAATAAAAAATGTGGTAATTTGACACTTATATTATTTTACAAATTCCTTTCACATTTTTAAGTGTTTAATCCCCTTACAGAATGAAATTCGCTTCTTTTTCTTGGCCTGGATATATATCCGATATATAAAAAAAAAATGTTTTTTTATATTTATTATAAAAATCGGATTTTTTCGAACCCTGATACGAAGATTTGTTTAGAAAGTTTATACTCACAACAACGGGTGCAATAAGTTCAGGCTTCATGGCCTCGAACATCTCTGGGGGCAGGATGTCCTCTGTCAGACGAGACGCAGCCGTGGGCACGATTGTGTTGACCTTTATGTTGTATTTTGAGCCTTCGATCGCCAGGGTGTTGGTCAAACCGACCAAACCCATTTTGGCGGCGCTAGAGAGGAATTAAGACATGATTGAATGTTAGATCAAATTATTGATGATACGCAAACATGGGATAACTTATTGATGTGTTGAAAATTATGATTAAGACGGTGTACAACGTCGGTCCACTAGCGCTACTTCCTTAAAACAATATTTTCTCGTGACTGAGAAGGAATTGGACGTTGTTAAGCAGAAAGGACTCAACCCATATTGTGGTCAGGGATGCGTTATTATACCAAAGAGGTCCTAACGGTTGATTCTTTCACTCAGCAAAAAAGATCCGGGACTCTACAAAGAGAAGGTTGATTTTTAATGTTGGGAACCAACCCACATGTAGCTGGGTACCTTCCATTAACCGTTAGGACTTCTTTGGTATATACAACTCATTCCTGACCACAATGTGGGTTGAGTCCTTACTGTTTTTTTTTTTTTTTTCATTACAGCCGAAAGACGTCCACTGCTGAACATAGGCCTCCCCCAAAATGGGGGAAATTGCCATAATCGCCACGCTTGGCAGGCGGGTTGGCGATCGCAGTATGGTTTTAAAAATGCATAGAGAACGCTGCTGCCCATTCTCTAGTAAGTACCTTTTACGACACCCACGGGAGGAAATGGGGTAGTGATATTCTTTACGTCCGGCACCACACGGTACAATCTTTCTGTTTAACTACGTCCAATTATGAGAAACGGCTCAATCAGTGACCTCGGTGTGTCTAGAATTTTCTAATACCTTTTATAAGGTTTTATATTGAGACACGAAGCAACAAAATATGATCTAGAGGAATGTGGCCGTTTTTCTTTAGATTGAATTTTGTTGCTTCGTATCTCAATATGAAACTTTATAAAAGGTATTAGAAAATTCTAGACACCGAGGTTTTTGATTGAGCGGTTTTTCATAATTTCTTCTCAGTCACGAGATAATATTTTTTTAAAGGAGTGGCGCTAGTGGACCGGTGTATGCCCTCTTAAGGCGAGGTTCTTCGAGCGTGCATTTTTGTTCTAGAGGTGGCAGCTGGGCGCGAGTAAATTGTGCCGTGAATTTCGTTAATTTTGGGTTGAAAATTATATGTTTTACGATATAGACATTACATATCATAGACGTTTATTTTGATATGATTTTCAGTCCATAATGTGGTATAATATTGAAATAAAATGATTTTTGATTATATATTTTTCTTTTTTGAAAATTAGGGTACGTTTGGATTTTTTTTCTATCGAGCGAACTTTATCCAATTATGTAACGAGTACCCGATTTACCTACAGAAAGGTCTCAAAAGCAACATATAATTTTCTCACGTGTTTAATCATTACCGTTTCTAAATAACATGACATTAAAATTATATTTCCTAGAAGTTAACTTGAAGAACGTCGCCTTAAGAGAGTACCGAGCGCGCAGTGGCGCCCTCGTCGTTTGTTTGGTGATTTCTTTTATTTTAGAATGAAAATGCCGAAAATAAGCATGTTACATTTTGCTCCACAAGACTATACCTACGTTATTTTTTATTACAAACAGTAGTTTTACATTGTTAAGTTTTATTGTAATCCTTAACCTATTGACCGCTTGGTTTTATATCAATTGCCATGCCCCCAGCGCCCGGCTCATAAATCTACAAATAAATATCTACGACAAATATGGTCGTGCAATGATATAAAAAGCACAAAACGAACATAGGTTCTCAGTCGTATAAATACGACTGAGGCGGTACGGGCACGAAAAGTTTGTCGTATTAATCCGACCGGGGCGGTTAAAAGGTTAAAATGGAAAATAGTGGCCACTAGTCTCCGTTTTAAGGATTACAATAAAACACAATAATGTATTTTTCATATCATCATATTACTAACTAGCTGGTGCCCGCGGATTCGCCCGCGTAGCGTTTTCTTCTATACCAAAAAATTAAATTAAAAGAAGTGTCTGTTTGTAATGTATTTTTTTTAATTTTTTTTTATCTGTACTCCTTATAAAATCTTTATTATATATTTTTTTATTATTTATTTAAGTATATATATATTTAGAATTTCGAAGATTAGCCGGAACAAACAGACAGACAGACAAACATTAAACATTTTTTTTTTTTAATAAAGTTAAAAATTGTTTTAAGTATAAGTTTTGTTTGGTTTAATACGCATTTAGCAGAAAGCTGTTATTTTGACATTACAAACAGACACTTCAATGTTATTTATTCGTATAGATTAAAAACTTCGGTATAACGCAGCGAAAATGCAGCGTAATAGCGAAGTATTTTCGATATATTCACGTGTAGCGTATTATTCGCTTATTTGCAGACGAACATTCAAGGTCAAATAGTGACCTTAAACTTGTACTTTAAACTTCCATTTAGTATGCATACTTATTCATAGTCTGCATTCTAAATTTACTTAGTCATTGTTTCATTACAAAATGTGGAAGGTATCCTATCCATATCCAATGGAATGTGTACAGTGAACATCAATATAAAGCCATTGTGTACGAGTCGTTGAATTGTTTGGATGACAATGATAGTATTATTTTATTAAGTTATAATAGGGCAGGGATGGCGAACTAATGACAAAATAATTTGGGCACGGCATGCTTTTGGTGGCACGACAGCAATTGAAGAATAACCTAAGTCACAGTAACAAACAAATGAGCGCGATATTTTCATCTACATATGAGCCTTTTTTGTTTTTAGAAATCGTTTGTCTTAAGATTACAGTTCAGCTTGCATTCTGCTAAAAGTAATAAAATATGAACCTGATATAAATTATTTGGCATCTCTTTGCAACGGCAGCCCGTATAGTCCCAGTCGCTCCCACATGGATTGCCACCAGGTGGCAATTGGGAAAAAAATCCCCAGTTGCTGCCACCGCGTGGCGACTGGGAACTTATTGCCCCCACTTCAAATCGCTGTACATTGCGGCGTGGATCGACAAACCCCCTCATCGCTGTCGGGCTTACGGCCGCGATGACGGGGTTGGCGGGCACATTTCCAATGTGGTTTTATTAGTAGATAAGTGATATTTTTAGGGACATACAAACAAGTTTTTCTTCATTGTCGTTTAAAAAAAAAAAAAAAAAAATGTAATAGCTTTTAATCACTTATGAATCTGTGACTGTTGACTAGCTTTTGTTAGGTAGTTTAATTATTGTAAATACTAAGATCTTCTGTGATACGAATTTACACCAGGTTTGTATGATTAATAATAATAAGTGATTAAAAGCAACTACAATGAAGAAAATCTGGTTTGTATGTCCCTAAAAATATCACTTATCTACTAATAAAACTACATTGGAAATGTGACCGCCAACCCCGTCATCGCGGCCGTAAGACCGACAGGGGGTGATGAGGGGGTTTGGCGATCCACGCCGCAATGATGTACACCTATTTGAAGTGGGAGCAATAAGTTCCTAGTCGCCACCCGGTGGCAACTGGGATTTTTTTTCCCCAATTGCCACCTGGTGGCAATCTATGTGGGGACGACTGGGACTATTCGCAGCAGCCGGTCTATTCTGTAAAAATCTCACGGTGAAAACGTCGGTTAAGTGAGCTTGAAGTGAGACCAGCAGTTCTATTCTGTAACCATCTCACTGTGAAAACTTAGGTGAAGTGAGCTGTCAAAAGTGTCAATCTCAAACATCTGTAGTATTATTCTGTAAGAATCTCAGTGTCAAGTTACGTGAAGTGAAATGTCATTCCACCTGATGCTAGGGATTTTTTTTATTCTAAGATGGGTTTGCTCTTGACTCTAGTCTAGGTCAGAGGTGACAGATACTAAGTCAACGATGGAGTGAGCTTACCCAGAAGAAGCTATCGACAGCTCACTTCACCTAAGCGTTCACAGTGAGATTGTTACAGAATAGCACCACGGTCTTTTCACCTGATGCTAGGGATTGACAGTATTGACAGCTGACTCTAACTAAGCTCACTTCACCTAACTTTTCACGGTGAGATATTTACAGAATAGATCGGCTGATGCTAGAGATTGACACTATTGACAGCTCACTCTAACTAAGCTCACTTCACCTAACTTTTCACGGTGAGATATTTACAGAATAGATCGGCTGATGCTAGAGATTGACACTATTGACAGCTCACTTCACCTAAGTCTTCACTGTGATCGTTTTATAGAATAGATCGACAGGAGCTGATCTGCCGATCTATTCTGTAAAAATCTCACCGTGTAATCTTAGGTGACGTGAGTTTGAAGTGAGCTGTCATTCCACAAGGATTGACACTATTGTCTGCTCACTTCACCTAAGTCTTCACAGTGAGATTTTTACAGAATAGACTGGCAGATCTTTCATTTAAATAGTGTAGTGATATGTTGATTACTGTTTAATAGTAAAGGTCTATTTCTGTTTGCAAATAAAGAGTACCTATTATTGTGTGAAAGTATTTAGTTTTTTTTTTTCCATTAGTTATAAAGTCAAGATTGTTTGTTGGTACGTCATGGCCACATATTTTTTTTTTTATTGCACATAGATGTTTAGGTTCGCTATCCCTGTTATTTTTTAATGTCACGTATATTTTAGAGGTTCACCATCCCTGTTATAGGGGTTAAGAAGCTTTATATTATGGATTTAAGACGAAAGTGTCAGGGAAGCCCACGAAATTAAAAAAATATTATGATTTATTGCAATTTGCATTTGCAATTTGCTTTTGAGACCTATGTTCAGCAGTGGACGTCTTTCGGCTGAAATGATGATGATATTCTAATGATTATAATTATGTAAAGTCATATTTGTTACTATCGCGAATCATATTTTAATTAACATAGAACCTGACACTAACCTGCAAATTGGAATAAACGTAAGAAATTTTTAATTACGCGGGCTACCTTAGCGGATCCCATCCCATCCTTAATTTAAACTGACCTGTAGTTAGCCTGTCCGAAGTTTCCGAAAATACCGGCGTTACTTGAGGTCATGATGACGCGACCATACTTTTGTTTCCTGAACGTTTCCCATGCGGCGTGGGTGGTTTTGAAAGCACCTTTCAGATGGACCAAGTGGATTAAGTCCCAGTCCTAAATCAAAGAAAAAAGCATTATTTACATTGCAATCTATACAAATAAATTTATATTATACTAGCTTTGGCACGCGGCTCCGCCCTACGGACACACCTACGGAAATCTCATCTCAAAAGTCCCCATTAGGGGATAAAAAAATAAGTGGCCATAAAATATAATTTAGAGACACAACAGATTAATATAATCCGCAATTAGGTACGTACAATAAATAAAATATTACGATCGACCCATGTCCGACGTTCCAACATCACTTGTCTATGCTATAGATAGATATATGTTGTCTATACTTAGTCATCGACAAGCGATGAGACGCGGGCGCAGGCGACCGGCTGTCAATGTATTAAATATTATTACAATAATAAAAGAGTGATAGAATAATAGCAAAAAAGTAGTGCAGATTAATAATATAGATAGTACTAGATTTTGCCCGCGGCTCCGCCCGCGTGGATGTCGGTTATCGCGTAAAAAAGTAGCCTATGTCTTTCTCCATAAATGTCAGGTTATATCTCTGCCAAATTTCATGACAGTCGGTTCAGCGGTTTAGGTGTGAAAACGTAACAGACAGAGTAACTTTCACATTTATAATATTAGTATGGATATTTTTCTTTTATTTATTTTTTATTTAAAACAAATAAATAAATTGAAGTTTCTGTTCGTAATGTCAAAATAACAGCTTTTACTAAATACATATGAAAGTATAAACGGAACTTATAACAAAGAAACTATATTTTTTTGTCTGTCTGTCTGCCTGTTTGTTCCGGCTAATCTCCGAAACGGCTGGACCGATTTCGACTTTCAGTGGCAGATAGCTGATGAAGGAGTAACTTAGGCTTCTTTAATTTAGAAAAACCCACGCAGGTGAATCCGCGAGAAACAGCTATTTAAAAATAATTTTGCTTTGTTAGCAACTGCATTTATTGTTTTATGAAGTAGGTCTGTCCCTTTGTCTATGTTTTGTTGTAGAGGAATGAAGAAAATTTAATGTAGTGTAGTTTTCAGGGGAACAAACATAATTGCTTTAGTAATAGATTACCTCAAGATATCGTAAACATTGCCATAATAATAGCTGTATTTAAATAGCTCCACAATGGTCAAATGTCAATAAGATAGCATAATAATAGACAATGCAATATTGTACTGGATACTATACTATTATTATTTTTCTCAGATAAAGTTATATCTTCAAGTGTTGTATCTTGTCATACTCTAATCTTTTCCACATCCCTAATTGTTATTAGTGCAGCTGTAAATAAAACACCTAGTAAAGTACAGATACACCTAGTAAAGTACAGATACACCTAGTAAAGTACAGATACACCTAGTACAGTACAGATACACCTAGTAAAGTATAGATACGCCTAGTAAAGTACAGATACACCTAGTAAAGTACAGATAACATTTAAGCAGTGATAGCCTAACGTGTGACCGTCAGACTGCCAAGTCATAGGTCTCGAGTTAGAACCCAAGGCACGCACCTCTGACTTTTTTCAGATTCATGTGCGTATTGTATAATTATCACTTGCTTAAAAAACGGTGAAGGATTGTGATGAAAACGCCATGTCTGAGAGATATTTCTCAATGGCATGTGAATCCAAAGTCAGAGGATCATGGATGGCATTAAAACTCTGACACCAGGTTAGACACTAACCACACGAAACAGAAAATCAAGAACATTATCAGTAAAGTATCTACCTGATCAGACATTTTAGTGAAGCTCTTATCACGAAGGATGCCAGCGTTGTTGATAAGGATATCAATCCTGCCAAAGTTATCTAAGGCGGTCTTAATAATCTTCTCCCCTTCGACGACATTGTTGTAATCAGCGACAGCAATACCACCTGTGGTGGAAAAGATTAATTAACATAAAATTACATAAGCATTGAAAATGAGGGCTATCTGAGGGGTTAACTCAAACTCAAATTATTTATTTCAATTAAACCATTTACAGGCACTTTTGAATTGTCAAGGAGTCTATCAGTAAGAAAAATTAAGCTAAATGCCCATTCCAAAGCGTAGTAGGTACCTATGGAGAAGAACAGACAAGAAACTCTATGGACACTCTTTTATAGTAAATTGTTACAAAAATATTAGTTGAATTTATATCTAAACTAGCTTTTGCCCGCGGCTCCGCCCGCGTGGATGTCGGTTATCGCGTAAAAAAGTAGCTTATGTCCTTCTCCATATCCCGGGCTATATCTCTGCCAAATCTCATGACGATCGGTTCAGCGGTTTAGGCGTGAAAACGTAACATACAGACAGACAGACAGACAGACAGACAGATAGACAGACAGAGTTACTTTCACATCCATACTAATCCATACTAATATTATAAATGTGAAAGTAACTCTGTCGTCGACGTTTTCACGCTTAAACCGCTGAACCGATCGTCATGAAATTTGGCAGAGATATAGCCCGAGATATGGAGACGGACATAGGCTACTTTTTTACGCGATAACCGACATCCACGCGGGCGGAGCCGCGGGCAAAGCTAGTTTATAATATTAGTATGGATGTGAGAACAATGTAAAAACAAAATAAACAAAATGGAAAGGTCAATAGGAATGTTAATGTCGAAACTTCAACATTATTGGCATAAATTAGGATGCACAATGCTTCTTTTAAAGTTTAGCCTGTGAAACAATATTTTTATTACTGGTTTTCTTTCAAAGCACCAACTAATTTAACATGATGGATGAATCATCGTTAAAGGGACACTTTTAAAAACTCTTCCCGTCTTATTCATAATAAAGTTATCTGCTCCATAAACCTACTTTAGCTATCAAACTGTTTTGTCCCTTTCAAACTTCATTTTAACTTGACAGAAACAGACAAAACAGCAAATAGGTAACATAGGTTTATGAAGCGGATAACTTTATTATGAATAAGACGGTTAATCTACAGACATATATACAAACTAGCTTTTGCCCGCGGCTCCGCCCGCGTGGATGTCGGTTATCGCGTAAAAAAGTAGCCTATGTCCTTCTCCATATCCCAGGCTATATCTCTGCCAAATTTCATGACGATCGGTTCAACGGTTTAGGCGTGAAAACGTAACATACAGACAGACAGACAGACAGATAGACAGATAGACAGATAGACAGATAGACAGACAGACAGATAGACAGACAGACAGATAGACAGACAGACAGATAGACAGACAGATAGACAGACAGACAGATAGACAGACAGACAGACAGAGTTACTTTCACATTTATAATATTAGTATGGATAAATAAAATTGAAGTGTCTTTAATGTCAAAATAACAACCTTTTACTAAATGCTTATGAAAGAAAGTATATATATATATTATAACCTTCTAAAGAATCGCAACAATTTATAATAAATTACCAAATTACATAAAGATGACGATCATTTTATTCTATTTCAAACTAAGATTACTTATAATAGAAAAATGTTATTACACAGTAGAACAATTCATGATGATTTTGATTCGAAATGCCTACACTGTCCTGCCATACCTATTGTCACTGTTATTTTATAATATTGTAAAGCCAATTATTTTTAAAAGAGTAACCGTGGAGTTTCTTGCCGGCTCTTCTCCATAGGAAACGACTAATTGGAACTGTGCACCTAGCATCTGACGTTTCATAAGTGCCCATGTAGGTTTATGTGAAATAAAATATTTTGATTTTGATGGATAGAACTTTATAGAGGTAGGTACTTAATTCATAACTTTTTTTTTTTAAGATCTGATCTGATCAAAGACAAATAATTATTTATTTCAGTGACATTAAGTATGACATAACTACCATAATTCAATTATATTACTGATGATACCTTGACATGACATGATAATAATTACCTATTCTTATTCTATTTTTTTTTAATTACATGGTATTATTAACTATTTCTTATTATTTTATTCTACTGTTTTACTACCTACTTACCTACTCCATTATACCATCAGACTTAAATATGTATCTGTGTTATTGTGTGTTAATTGTTCATTATTATTAATTGGACATAATAACAAAGTCTATTGAAATCTATTAAATCTAATCTAACATTTAATTTTTCAGAAAATTGTTCTATTGTATTTTGATATGTTTTGACTCAATTATGTAAATTTAATTATTTTTAATGTTCATAAACTCAACAGCAAACAAACCAACGTTGTGCTTTGCAGTGCCCAGAAAGGGTTCATGGCCAGCATATCAAGCTACACGAAACTGTCAAATTTCTCCAAACTATTTTAAACTTTAAAATGTTGACGATTAGGTAAGATCAAAATCGAACGAGAAAATTTGACAGTTTGTGGTAACTTCATGTGCTGGCCACCATACAAAAACCGACAGTAATCTATTGTAAAATTTATGATGTGCATGAGAGCAAATCCTTACTAATATTATAAATGTGAAAGTAACTCTGTCTGTTACGTTTTCACGCCTAAACCGCTGAACCGACCATCATGAAATTTGGCAGAGATATAGCCTGACATATATGGAGAAGGACATAAGCTACTTCTTTACGCGATAACCGACATCCACGCGGGCGGAGCCGCTGGCAAAAACTAGTAAATGAATAAATGCGACAGTCTTTTAGAAAAACGATTGAACATTAATTCTTAATTTGTGTTCCTACACTATGAATTTGCTACTTTTGTGTGTAGTCTATTCAAAAATTAAAAATTAAAAATGTAACAGAGACTTAAAATAAATTTAATAACAAACGAACAAAGATGTCTAACATCCTTTTGGTAAGAATAGAGAAATAAATGATTTGCAAAAGTTGATTTATATCATTAACTAGCTTCTGCCCGCAACTACAAAGTTGCGTGTTGAGAAACGGGGGAACAAGAAATTTCACATGGTCAACCATGTGAAATTTCTTGTTCCCCATTCCCCAACTCGTTCTTGAGATATTATCAAAAAAGCCATTCCATTAATAATTTATGAGAAAACGAATTTCCTGCATATTTATTTTTTGTGTATTTTTCTCATGTTTTAATAGTTATTCTGCTATTCGAGGTAGAGACAAATCCAACAAATCAAAGGTCATAAAAATTTTTATGACCTGATTATGATTTTTTGATTCAAAAGAATGGTGTGAATAACACGACTGTTTCATATAATAAGATAACATTATAAAAAACATAACAATGATATTAATTAAGTACCTGCTTTAAACGCATGATGAATCTGATAAAAACAGAATATTATTTAATCATGAGAGTTTGAATTCCTAACACAAATTAAGTTTATATTTGAATAACAGGTTCTTTCAACAACATAAATTACTAAGGGTAAAAGACACAAATAAATAGTATCCAAAGTTCAATGTTCAGAGGAAATAACAGAGTTTAAATTCAATAAAAAAATAATCATATTCATCACTCATTAGAATTACACTCAAAATAATAAGTTGTTTATTTTAAATCAGAACTGTGCAATTTCTGATTGTTTGTGGCCAACCAACAAAGCTCAAAGACATATATAAAATTTAAAAATGTGTATGAATCTGCAATTTTACCTTTGTCCTTGATTTCCTTGACAACAGCGTCAGCAAAGTTTGACTTTCCTACGCCATCGCGAGCTCCACCGAGGTCGTTGACCACTACTTTAGCACCTCTCGAGCCCAACAGCAGAGCGTAGGCCTTGCCGAGACCGCCACCGGCGCCAGTCACCACCGCAACACGACCGTCAAAGCGAAGCTGATCCATCCTTCACGACAAACAGAATGAAAATGAGAACGAAACCAACGAGTTTTAACCCGGCGTAATTATCAGTCTCAAAGTCCAACTTAACATTCGCTTTCGATAAACAAGTAATTACGTGCGTTCCACTTGCAAGATAAAGTTTGTTAACATTGATATTTTACTCGGGGTGTTGCTGTAATTCAACACGGATTACATACCTTCAATCACAAATTGCGATGTAGTGGTGACGTAAGCAAATTTCGATGAATATTTTGACGTAGAAAGTAGAAATACTTGATTAAAGTTCAGTGAACAACAAACGAAGTAGGTATGTAACAACAAGTTTTTTCAGACTCGAACTCACAGAACACTATACTCCTTAGCGGAGCTCGAACTCCTCGAACTCGACAGCTGACAGTTGACAGTAGAAATGTCAGTGGTTTGACTTTGACATAATGACTAGTTTACATGATAGCTGTGCTCATTCCAGCGGTTTTTTTCCCTTACATTCTCGTCTGGTTTGTTGACATTGGTGCTGATTCCTATACCCAAAGCGTAGATAGAGAAAACTATAGATCGCTGGTCATCTTCTATCTTACTTACACAAGAAAAAGAAAAATATATACAAGATGCTTGTAGAGAAAGAGACAGAGCCAAACATTTTCTGTCCCTTATCGCGTGTCGCATTTTTCAAGGACAGCATTTCAGTTGCTAAACAAAGTTTGACGTTTGATACGCGTTCGAAAAGTGGTTGCGACGAAATTTTAAGTTATTTAATTTGTTATTTCAAAAAATACTAATTATTTTGTGTTTTTTGTTGAGGATTGACTTTAGCTATTGCTGCAAAATGGTAAGGTGCAGTGTTTTTGGTTGCAAAAGCGATAGTGAGAAGAAAACCCTTAATTTGACAGGACTAAACTAAAAATTTATCTTCTGTCCTTTTCTTAATGAAATAGAAAGAAAAAGATGCACTGAACTTAAATTTAGTTTAGTTTGTGAACAAGGGAATCGGCACCATTATCTAACTCCTTCGCACGCGACTTCGGACCCACAGCTATATTCATTATTCATTTCCAATATAAGCTAATATCCCATTGTATAGGATTTCCATATAGCGATATATGGAAATCATATACAGTGGGATATTAGCTTATACTGGATGGAAATGTATAGCTTGATATGTAACCGTGTATAAATACATAAACGCGTATTTCATACAACATTAATTACGGTCTTTATTATTTACCTAAAGAAGTACTTGTAATAAGTTTCAAGTTTTTAAACCAAAGGAATAAGATCATTCATACAAACTACATACATCAAAAATCTGTTTTCATTTTCATTTCGTGAAACAGAAAAAAAATCAATGTCAAAAAATAACCGTCACTGTTTACCACAGACTAAATTAGATTCTGTTTACTTTGAAAGTTGTGTTTACCTTCGCTGAAATAATATTTAAAATATTTAAATCAACAAAATTAATACTATGTCCATGTATCGGCCGGAACCTGCCTGGCAGCGGGAAAATAATTCAACTACAACCAATATAGTTACAGGCGACCCGTTAGCCGGTAAGATCAATTTGATGTGTTGTTTACAAACCATTTGTTTCATTTGCTAAAACTTCGAACTATTTCACAGCTATTTACAATGAAGGGACGTGGCGGCTGAGTAAAGTGTCTCCGTTGTACAATTTACAATATGGCACAATAAAACTAAAGCAGTATGCGTCTAAAATTCGACAAACTCTTGTGAGTGCAGTAGCAGCTAATTCGTCAACAAAGTATGTCGTACAAATCGAAGAACGAGCTAATTTAAAGTATTGTGAACATGATGCAAGTGCTTTGTTTGTAAGTAGCCTTTTTTATATATTAATTAAGTATTAAAAACAACAGACTTCCAAAAAATCACTTTAAAAATAACTTTAATTTCGGAAGTTGGTGTCTTTGGATCTGTATTTCAGTTTTTTTGTCACCGACTTCTGAAATTAAACAAATTTTTCACCTTATAGTGATTTTTGGAAGTCTGTTGTTTTTAAGTATTTCTCCCTTTTTAGTTATGGTCACTGTCTACTTGCTATGTAAACAACAGTGATAGTATTATAACATCACCAAGATACACAACGTGGATTAAATACGTATTATCGAAGCTATCCAAAACTATCCAACCAATGTTAATAAAATTCAAATGGGACCACCTCGACAGTAAACGCTTTCAAACCAAAATGAATTTTCAAAATTGGTTTACAATTGACAGAGAAATCGATGGACGTACATTAAAACAAAAAACATACATACAGTCGAACATAATTATATCCTCCAGTCGGTTAAAAACGCATTACAGATGACTTGTTTATTAAATAAATAAATAAAATGATCAAATTCATATTCTATAACTTAAGTTACATAATCAGCCTACATTAACTTGCTGCTGGGTAGCGGTAAGCTGCCGGTGCCCAATATGTTATTTTGTTAGCACTGGAACAATAATACATTAAGCTAATAGTAGAATATTGAGTCATTGATTATTATTTTCAGATAAATGTATTATCATCAGCCCAAGACAAAAACGGTAAAAGTAAGATATCCTATGCAGCCATACTCCTGTCCTGGGGCATCAGTATCACAGTAGACCAAGCCACTCATCTGCCATACATGTTGGAAAGAGGGGAACAAAGGATCGGCACCGCTGTCAAGGCAACTTTACAGACTATATTTGACTGTCAAATTAAACAGTTTTGTTTTACACAGGTATGTGTAGTATTCTGAGTAATAGGCAACCCTATCTTTATTGATATTAGCATACAATAAAATTTACCCCAGCAATCTGTCCCACCAATGGGACGAAGTGGAATGTTTACAATTTTGATGTCACAGTGCCCCACTAATTGCTTTTGGTGGGGCAATTTACACTCGCATAAACTTTTTTCCACTAGGGCTGGCACTATCTAATAAAAATACGAAATCGACCGTAGCAATTAACATTGTCGGATCTACATTTTTGCGATTTTCATTTTATTGCATTAAAGGTCTTAGAATAAGTTTATTAAAATGCCGACGCAAATGATTAAATTCCTAAAATCAACTATTTATGTATTTTTTTTCAAAAATGTAGATCCGACAATGTTAATTGCTACGGTCGAAATATATTATGGCAAAAAAAAAACAGATTTGCCTTGTTTTTGTGTGTAGCAATACTAAAATGTACATCCAACGCTCATTGGGCAGTTAAAGTGGGGGCACACGATGCGTTGCGGCGGCGGTGCGGCGCCGGAGAGGTGTCGCTGCGTCGTCTTACATAGAAAAATATCGGTGGCATGTCACACGATGCGCTCCGGCGCCGCACCGGACTCGCAACCACTGAGGCGAGGCGGGGGGGGGGTTAATGCGTTGCGACGTCGGAGCGGCACCGCTCAGTTGTATATGTGGTTCTCAAGATTTCAATAAACATTCGAAACTTAACACACTCATTCGAAAGAAATTGTAAAACAGCAACTCTTTATATTCTTGGAGAAAAAACTGTCCACCACTGTTCCTTAGTGCAATAAAGGGACTGATCCAGTATCGTCGTACGCTTCTACGTCGATTTGCGCGGTGGCGTAATAGTAGGGCCAACAACAGACGTCTTTTACGATTCATTTTTATTAACAGACTGTCCAACGCTGCTATGGCGCCGTTGCGACATAACAACGTTGCGGCGCCGCACCGCTTGTGTGCCCACTGATACGGTGAAATCTTTGCGGTGCGGCGCCGCAACGCATCGTGTGCCCCCGGTCTTAGGGCGCCCACAAAAAACCGCGATGCGATGCGATACGATAATTCTTGCGGTGCATTCGTGCGAGCTCGCACGCAGATATTTGCGATGCGTTGCGAATTTGCAGTTATGTGTGGGGAGCCCTTAGCCTTGCTACTACCTTGCTAATCGGTTCGACTTATATACTTCTCTATGTTTACCATGGTTATATACTTATACTAGCGGATAACCGGCGTGTACTACGCTAAAAAAAGAATTACATTTATTTGTTTTAAATTGTCTTTATCCTTCCTAAGAAATTGGGCTTTCAAATGAAAAAAGAATTTTGAGAATCCGTTCACTAGTTTCAAAGTCTATATTGGACATAGGTAGATACATACTTTGTGTTTTATGTATATAGATAGATAGATTACAGTTACACACTTTTACTTCAAGTTAGCTTTACTATTTTCAATATCAAAAAGAGTTCATCCCAAACTGAAGTGGCGTTTCTAAACAGTAACATAAAAACATTATATTGTTTAATTTCCAGCAACAATTACTGTACTTTGGTTTCAACTTTGTGGAGATCGACTCGTCCCGCAACACGGATCCTTTTACACTAATCTACAGGACACCACAAGTTGATCACAAGGATAAGTTGAACTTATCCTTTGAAGTTGGAGACATTCAGATTATATGGAATGGGTATGTATAATCCTTACTAATATTATGAATGTTAAAATTAACTCTGTTCTGTCTGTCTGTATGTTACGTTTTCACGCCTAAATCGCTGAACCGATCGTCATGAAATTTGGCAGAGATATAGCCTGGGATATGGAGGACATAGGCTACTTTTTTACGCGATAACTGACATCCGCGCGGGCGGAGCTGACGGCAAAGGCTAGTTCAAAACAAAATATACAGGATGAAATTAATTAGAGCTAATCCCGCGCGGACTGGCAACGTCGCATTTCTAGAGGTTTTTCGAGATTATTTTATTAAATTTAAATCAAAGTACAATTTTTTTTTTCAGCCAAGCACTTGATCATCGTTATTTATAATTATTTTTAACATTTACATTAAAGTAAATATACAAATATTTAGTTGTAATACTGCCAGGATTATGTAATATCTTGATTTAAGAGTGTCCTTGGAGTTTCTTGTCCGTTCTTCTCCTTAATGATCTACGTATTGGAATGGGCATCTAGCTTCAACTTTCTGACTAACTGACCGTCTCTTTGACAATTCAAAAGTGCCTGTAAATGGTTTAATTGAAATAAATGCTTTGAGTTTGAGTTTGCAAATAGAAAATAATTGATAATTTGAAAATTTTTATAACATAAAACATAATAAAATAACATACATACTTATATTTAGTGCTTGGTTGAAAAAAAAAAAAAAAATTGTACTTTGATTTAAATTTCATAAAATAATCACAAAAAGACACTAGAAATGCGACGTTGCCAGCCCGCGACGGATCAGCACTCTTAATTACCTGACAACCTGTATAATTTAGAAATCCTGCAATAGACAGCAGTTTAGCTTTTCAACCTATATATCTAGCCTAACTGTTGGGTAAACCTCTCCTCCATAGTATTCCACACTTTTTTGTGTCGCATTTTCTAGCCAATTTTCTCACATAAACGCTTCTAACTCATTGTACCAGCGTTTCCTTCGGCTATGACGTCCGTCTTCCATTACCTACTGCGTGATGGTTCTGGCATATCCTACTGCATTTCTACATACTATAATGGCACAAGTTTGTCTTGCTTTAAGAAAAATCGACACGCAATATGGTTGCGACATCATAGTGTTTGCCATAAGTTTATACTCCTTTCGTCCCTTGAGAAATCCATACCACCATACTATAATAATTTGTAAATTCGAAAGTAACTAGTGTCTGTCTGTCGGTCTCTATGTTACGTTTTTACGCCTAAACCACTGAACGGATTTCGATAAAATTTGCCAAGGAGATATATGGCATCCTGGGGAAGCACTACTGGACTACTTTTTGTCTCAAAAAGAATCCTAAAGGGGGTGCTATAGGGGATGTAAGTTTGTATGGCAAATCTAGCATTTCTTAAATTATGGGGATTAAAATACACATGATGATTTTGGTAAGAAATAAAGAATTACGTGTTTCAGTTTTTGTAAAATCATCCCCCAAGGGGCTAAAATAAAGAGATGGTTTTAAAATTAACATTTGTAATTTTTTTGTACTTTATATCTAGAGATTTAAGGGACTGGGAACATTAAGCAATAAGGTACCGGAAGCGACAATTAAGCAATGTTCAGTCGCAACGTCGCGTATGTTTCACATAAGACGTGTACCCAGCATTAGGATGTAAATGAAACCTCTAAAAGCTAGGTATTTCAATGCTTTTATTTCCATTTCAGAATCAAAGACGACGAAGCCAAGAAATCAGACATGGTGACATTAGCATACCAAATGCTACAGAATCAAATATTTGAAATGATCTTGTTAGATATTACTGTGTTTGACTTGTGTGAAGTAAGTCTGCCCAGAGCAGAAGTAAAGAGCAGTGGTGTGGTGAAAATGAAGACACCAGAGATTGTCAACTGTGTGTTAACAGTGCTCAATGAAATTAACCATATTTACTCTGATCAAGATTCCAGCAATACTTTAGATACGTAGCAGCATTAAATGTTATTTGTGTCCAATGGATGTTTTCATTTACTCAACTTACAAATATTTTTATGACCTACAAGTAGCTGTTCCGGGTCTGGCTGTTTGTGTATGTGAGTTTAAATGTTTGTAAACGCGCCCACGATACAGGAAAAATTCCTAGTGTGGGGAAACGTAAAAAAAAAAAAAACTTACTAACAAAAACAACTAAGGTATGAATAAAAAAAAAAAACAACAATATTGTTTTTCAACATTTACTCTCATGAATTACACCTTACAAATGTGTCTGCATATTGTAACCTTACAAAATATTATATCATTACAATGTGCTAAACTTAAAAATAACCTATTTTGTAATCATGTCTTTCAGTACCTTGCAAGCAGTCCTTTTTTAAGAATTACAATTTCAACACTTCAAAACCATTCCAAAATTGGTATCTTGTGCATAACTATTTATACTAGGCCACCACCTAAAAGCATACTTGTTTTGATCTAAACAGCTGACAAATTGGTCTCCATTCTTCGATGCAAGGTATAGAAGGTACCAGAAATCAATCACAATTAGATGAATTTAAAACTATACTATGTGTACACCTCGATTCACTTAACAGGATTGCATTTTTCCTATTTGTACAGATGAATCTTCATAAATTAAAATGTTGACATAAATAATAACAATATTTCACTAATATTCCAATATATTATGTAAACCTAAATATATAATGTATGTACCTGTTAGACAATCATTGTAGCTTAGGCTACAAAATATAATACAAGTAAATGTTTCGACGCATACTAACATTCAGGGCAATTTCACCGATGAAACTTGGAAGCGTTCAAGAGCAGTCAATGTCAAAATTATTTTAACACTGACAGCTCTTGAACGCGGTTTAGAAGTGATGATCGCGTTCAGTTTCATTGGTGAAATCCGCAATCAGTCGCTTCCAAATGAGGATAAGACATAATTTTCACACTCCCCAGACAATTTCCTATATTGATACAGAATTTCATCCATCAAATAGCAACTACATACTCGTTTAATCCATTAAAATCCTTAGAAAGAATGCCCAATATAGAAGATTGTGTAGAATAGGCAGCATTTACATAAATGCCTCATCTAAATACCACATTCTGCCATGAGAATGAAGATATACAACATATAACACGATCTTTAAATAAATGCCAGATTACGAGATATTTGTGAAACGTTTTTATGACATTTGCAAGTAAGATATACACAGAGTTACAGACACACAAAATTACATAGAAGCTTAATTACTCGTATGAAGAATCTATTTAATTATTATGTATAAAATACGGCTATTTAATTTCTCACATCTGGGCCCTCTACCACAAAACTTTACAATATTACAATTCACAAATTTGTAAATCTTACAATTGTCTGTACCGCAAAATTCTTTGTAACGGAAAACCCTTACAAATAAATAAATTGTAGTGACTTGTAGATTGTAACTATACATATTTGTAATATCTGTGATACGCAATTTTTGCTACAATTTAAAAAAAATTGTAGAATTATAGACTTATATAGGTTTGTGGTATAGGACCCTAGGGCCTTACTCCCGAAAACGATTCGAGTTTGATTTTGTTTCCGATTCGAACTCGATTCGATCCGAACTCGATTTAAAACCTTACTCCCGAACTAATTCGAATGGTAAACCAAGATCTACATAGGTTCGAGTATTATCAGCGTTTTATGCGTATCCGGCGGATTACGTCATCGTCAAGTACTGTATGTCTTTTAGGTAGTTATCTCACTCGATCTGAATAAAGTAGCTTCTTTGATATCGTGTAATTTGGCGTTTAGTTTTGATCCAACAACTCGATATCTATGTGTCAGATGGCGTGCGGAGTACGAACTTTTCGATCCTAACTAATCTTTCGATCGAAGTTAGTTTCGCATCGAACCACCGCACGATCGTGCGCTACTGTCGGATTCAAAAGTATGGATCGGCATTTAATTAGAATCCAATTCGATTGATTCAGAACTCGATGCTGTCGGGAGTAAGGCCCCTGGTCTATTCAGCGTAACCATTATCTGCCATCTGTACTCGCTCGAATAAAACTTACGTTTACAGTATTATAGATGCCTATTTATGTATGTATATTATGAGATAAGATTCTAACTGCCACCAAGTCTAGGGGACCTAACAGTTATCGCAAAAGGGAATGAGTAATGAGTTGAATGCTAGATTGTGATCTGTATGCAATGTTGTTCATTTACAGCAAGGATCTGATGTCTTAATAATGATGGCATTATTTTAAGGTAATTGAATATTTCTACTAAGTATAGATGTGCCTTAGCGGCGTATTATATTATAACGTGAGTCAGACGCAAGCTATTCTGTAGCATATATAAAATAATTCTATGAATCCGGCATGCAATAAGTTTCGTACCAATGTTCGTTGCACACAGCTGAACCTCCTCCTGGAGAAACACGAAATCGTTATAAAAACAAAAACATTCCTTAACCATCTTCTTGAATAAACCAAGCTCTCATACGTTGATGTATGTCGTATCGTCCCTACAGACAGATTAGTCCCAATTAAATTTCATCCCCACTCAAAAGAAATCTGAATGTTTCTTATCAGGCAATTCAGAACACATTATCAACATTGATAAGGATTATAAATCACATTCATGTCTAGTTTATGTTTCCACTGGCCTATCAGACCGAAATCCGTGTAAAAAGAATCAGTCACCAACTCCAATGATTACAGTACAGTTATTGTAATGAGAATGCGTTCTGGGACTTGTTCCAACACGTCATAAGGTTTACATTCAAACGATTGAAACACGCTCTTGTAGTAAAACAAAACACAATCAGTGATCTTTCGAATCAGCAAAACTTGTTCAAGAAATGAAGGGGTTTTTGCAAAATGTCCTTTAAGAGGTTTGTCACCGGTCTACTTGCGCCACTCCTTTAAAAACATTATTATCTCGTGACTGAGAAGGAATTATGAAAAACCGCTCATCAACTTTATCGGTGTGTCTAGAATTTTCTAATACCCTTTTTAAAGTTTCATATTGAGACACGAAGCAACAAAATTCGATCTAAATAAAAACGGCCACATTCCTCTAGATCGTATTTTGTTGCTTCGTGTCTCAATATGAAACTTTATAAAAGGTATTAGAAAATTCTAGGTACACTTACCGATATAGTTGATTGAGCCGTTTTTAGGGTTCCGTAGTAAACAAGGAACCCTTATAGTTTCGCCATGTCCGTCTGTCTGTTTGTCTGTCCGCGGCTTAGCTCAGAGACTCATATTACTAGAAAGCTGTAATTTGGTATGGGTATACATATTAGTCACGCCGACAAAGTGGTAAAATAAAATCTGGAAAAATAAATTTATTTTGGGTACCTCTCGTACAAGTAAAGTGGGGATGATATTTTGTTTTCTCGTCTATCCCATACTGTGGGGTATCGTTGGATAGGCCGTTCAAAAATATTGCGGGTTTGTCAAAACCATTTTTCGATTCAGGGATCCGTTTGCGTAATATTAAGCTTTAAAATGCTAACTTTTGTTAGTGTCAAATCCCCCCCCCCCCCCCCCCCAGCCAGCTAAATGGTTATATTTGGATACGTGAAAAAATTCACAGCAGTAGTATATATAACGAAGTTAAAAGGAAAACTATCACTGCTAAGTAAGCTATACGAGTTACCGAGTAATAGTCGACCAACTTACATTTACAGTTTAAAAACATGTTCTCCCATACATTCGGTATGGGGGAACATGTTTTTCAACTACAATGTTAAGTTTGATCTTGGGGTAAATTAATCCCAACTACGGAACCCTTCATTGTGCGTGGTCCGATACGCACTTGGCCAGTTTTTTCATAATTCCTTCTCAGTAACTAGATATTATGTTTGGCACTAGTGGACCGATGACAGCGCTCTTAATATCGACGGTTAGAAAATACTAATTTCCTTTAAGCCAGGGTGCGATTAGAGCAGTAGTGACCCAGTGGTAACGGCCCCGGCTTACGAGTTGTAGGTCCTTTAACCTTTTAACCGCCACGGTCGGATTAATACGACAAATGTTTCGTGCCCGTACCGCCTCAGTCGTATTTATACGACTGAGAACCTATGTTCGTTTTGTGCTTTTTATATCATTGCACGATCATATTTGTCGTAGATATTTATTTGTAGATTTATGAGCCGGGCGCTGGGGGCACGGCAATTGATATAAAACCAAGCGGTCAATAGGTTAACCCAGGCAGGCGTTTTACTTTGTATAAAAAAATTTCATCACCAGTGCTCTCAAAAGTGTGAAGGAAAACATCGTGAGGAAACCGGGATGTCCTAGAACCAAAAATCCGACGACACGTGGCATCTACCAACCCGCACTGGGCCTGCATGGTAGATTGCAGGCCACTCTCCCTCTCGAAGAGATGAGGCCTGTGACCCAGCAGTGAGAATATTTTAGGCTAATTATGCTGTTATGCACTGTACAAGCAACAATAAAAAAGCGAGTCAGATGCTGCTTCATTGTTTGCCACAGGCTAGAAAGTTGCATCATGTAAATGGGGCTTAAGCCTATATTTATTTATATATTTAAACTTCATGTACAACAGTGATACATAGGCGGACTTAATGCCACAAGGCAATTTCTACCAGTCAACCTTTGGGTTAAATATAAAAACATAGTGATAGGGTACAAAAATAATGTCTAAAATACTAACTTCTTGATTACGAGAATTTATATACTTTTATTGATACTAATACACATATACAAATAAAATAAACTAATAGATATTTTAACAAATACCACCTAATAATAATTACAAATAGAATTAAAAAAAAAATATATAATACAAAATTAGAAATTATATTATTTATAAATAGGAAAGGTACCTAAATACCTAATTTTCGCGATAGCAAAAGGATTATGGAAGGATTTTTTTTTTGTTGTAATATGTTACCTCTTCAGCCCGATCTAAAGGGCAGCGATCCCTCCTCAGTGTGTGCAGTGCAGTACCTAACAACAGCCCCCCCCGGCCGCGCCGCCCGCGCCCGCGCCTCCCGCTCCGCTCGCGCCGCCCGCGTTCGAGTGCTGGGGACCGATCTTGATACCGTTCGCCTGGGTGATAAACAAGACATTAAATATGTGGTCGCCTTTCCAAAGATTTTCCCCTGAGACTAATAAATAATGAGTTAGAGGTTTCTATTAGTGATGAACCGAACACGGGTTTTATCGAATACGAATAATCCGCCGAATGTTTGTTTAAAAGTTTACCAAACCGAATATTCGGCCGGCAGGATTTGGTGTGTTTTATTGTGGATCCCAAACCATCAACTTTTATTTCTTCTATTAGACCATTAACTGCTTCTAATCGAAGCAATGTAAGATTGTATTGACCATGTACTCGTATATATCTTTACATAGACAGAATAAATAAGAAGCCACACTTTGATATAGATACAATTATGTAATTGTGTTACTTCAAATATGCTTAAAGAGGCAACGTTTTAAGATAATATCATTCGGTACAATGTTCGGCATTTTTGCATCGTCCGAATACGAATGTTGAGTAAACCTGCCGAATACCGAACATAAAACGAATATTCAGACCATCCCTAGTTTCTATCTACCAACCACAAAAGACTCGAATTTAGAAAGTAAAATTAACTTTCACTCACGGCAGTTTTCACCGAAGGGTTAGGTTCAAGTGTAAAATAATTTACCTATTTCGGATAAGAGTGAGCTCGTATAACTGCGACCATGAAAGTCATAGATAATTATTCCAATATCAGTCAAAACAGAAGCCCAACAAACACCTTCTAAAGTTATTAAAAAAAAATGTGACGTTTGGCAGTTTGCTGATCCGCTTGCTCATCCAATATCAATCTGCCTAGCCTTTTCCCAACTATGTTGGGGTCGGCTTCTAGTCTAACCGGATGCAGCTGAATACCAGTATTTTACATGGAGCGACTGCCTATCTGACCTCCACAACCCAGTTACTGGGTAACCTGGTAACTGGTTAATGATACCCCTTTGGTAAGACTGGTTGTCAGACTTTCGGGCTTCTGACTACCCGTAACGACTGTCAAAGATCCCCGAATGACAGCCGGGACCAACGGCTTAACGTGCTTTCCGAGGCACGGAGGAGTCTCGGTATGTAAAGGTGGTCACCCATCCACGGACCAACCCCGGCAAGCGTAGCTTAACCTGATGGATCAACCCGTGCAGCTGTTATTACTTAGCCACGAACTCCTCATTCGCTTGCTCATCCAAACAAAGAAAAAAAAAAATGAAAACTGTTGATGCATAGAGTAGCCGTTTTTGAGCTCAGTCTCATGGTGGATTTTCAGCAGCTTGACCACAAGCAAAGCCGCGGAAAAGCGCGGCTGTGAATCGATATTCTCACCAATTGTCTTGTGACTTTCGGTGAAGTAAGAAATGTACGCAGATACTGGAGACAAAAATGGACTATAACATCGCAATTGCTGCTGCAATTTTGGTGTATATTCTCTATCAAAAGAAAAATTGCAAAAGATGATTTTGGATGAGACCAAGTCTACGGAATAGGCGTGATGTTCCCAGAATGCTTCAAGAGTTTAGAATAGATTACATAAACCGAAGAACTGTTCGTTCGAAATTTGAATTGTTTCTGAGGGGTTCTAGTGAAGATTTTGAAACACAAAAGCCATGATAGAAAGGCTAGGCCGGCCTTGCCGTCGTGCTGTGTGGATCCACTATAAGTTTTAATATTAAGAAAATTCAAATCACTGTGTATGGTTTCAGAAATTTCAAGATCTGCCTGCAAAACAAAAACTGCCGACTACCGATACCCCTATGTAATTCAACGTCAAATTATCATCAACGACTATCGATTAGCAGATAAGCTCGTACAACTCACCTCGTTGTTGATATCAAATACTCCTTCCTGTATTTTCTCATAGATCTCTTTGGCAGTGTTGATGAACGCCTCTTCGACGTTGGCCGCAGTCTTGGCTGAGGTCTCCATGAAGACCAGGCCGTGTTCACGGGCGAAGGCCTCACCTTCCTCCTTTTTGACTTCACGTCGGGATTCCAAATCACTGGAATTTTATGGTTGTTCAGAATGTTACATAGGTCCAATATTATTTCTTTATTACATTTACATACAGTCATATTATTAATTACATTTTTAAATAGAAAAAAAAAACATTTTTTTTAATATTTAAAAACATAAAAAATAGTGGCCCATCGGCATCAGGAACAGGGTCCAAGCTGCCGGTGGTCAGGGCTCTAGAGAGAGATACCTCCTCACTCACTATGCGTGCCGTGTCCAGGAGTACTGCTTTCTGAATCAAGCCCTTGACCCAGCCGCACAATGAGAGCCTCCTGAGGTGTTGGGCGAGGCTCTCTGCTATTAGGCCATTAACTGTAATGATTATCGGTACAATGATTGCAGAGTCCAGTCCATTATTATCTTTATTGCACTTGGCTAAACTTAGCTATAAGTATCTATTACTACAAGCGAAAAATTTTTTTTAACAAAAAAACAACCGTCTTACGAAAGAAAAACACTAAAAAGTGAAAAATAACTTTAATTTTGGAAGTCGGTGTCCTTTGTTCTGTATTTTCGTTTTTAGCCACCGACCTCCCAAATTAAAGTTATTTTTCACTTTTTAACAGACTTCCCAAAAAGGAGCAGGTTCCCAATTCGGTTATATTTTTTTTTTAAATGTTTTTTACCTCAGAACACCGTCGTTTATGAACCGATTTGGAAAACACTTCCGATGATGGGATCCATGAGGAATTGAGAGAACTCCTCAAATTGTATAGGCATACATATACCGATTTTTGTCTTTTCATCAACAAGTCAAGCATATGCATTCAAAAAGTATCATTTGGTGAAGTGGAACTGATGAAGAAGACCACAGATGGCCACCGGAACTCCTGAATGATAAGTATTTCACGGGTGGCGGTAAGATATCTCGATTAAGATAGTTAAGCGACTAGGACGAAGCAAAAAATAAGTGGTTCTGATCAAAATGGTACCATCAAACTGATCTGATGATGAAGCCGAAAGGTAGGCACCAGAACTCCGTAATAAAACAATGTATCATAGCCGTGTTGGACTTATTGAAATTGTAATGAGATGCACTCAGGCTATAAAAGCTTGGGTAGTTTTGGAGTAAGCTTCGATAATACGTATTTAATCCACTTAGTATATTGTGTCCCTGATTTTTTTTTTTTGGGAGATAGCAGCAGTTTTAAGTATAGCTTCATATTACAACTTCATGAGATTATGCATCAGATGGTTACATGAAATCATGCATCACTGATTGAAAACTCAAGTATTTCGCGGACATTTGTGTGGGTTACACGTTTACCTAGTTTTTAAGTTATTCTGTCACACTTAAATTGTAATGTGTAACTGTTTTATGTCCCAATAAAGTAAAAAAAAAATTTAAGTAAAAAGGCTTTCTGGAACGAAAATCAACACAAGAATTAGGTACTTAGTTAACAAATTCTTAAACGCAAGTCGTTTGACTGAATAATCAATAGCCAGTTAGATCACTTGACATGAGTTTCATATTATGAAAAGTCGGTGATTTTCGATTTTCGTTCCAAGAACCGGATGTTAGATGTTGTGTGTATACTATCTGACGAATGGAAGCACGTCATACCAGGTCAAGCTGACTGGCTAGTGAGAAAGTCTCAAAATCAATATAACCCTGTCTCGTCCTTTCAGCTACTAACATAACTACCACAAAGTGCATAGTTCGACGGCTCTCCTCGCTGAGCTGCCATCACCACATGACGCTGGTAGAGTAGTCAACAACAGCTCAGTTAAAAAAAAGATATCTGTCTCACCTCTTGTTACCAATCAACATGATGACCATGTTGGAGTTGGAGTGCTGGCGCGCGTCTTCAAGCCAAGTTGTCAGGTGGTTGAATGTGTCTCGTCGGGTTATGTCGTACACTAGCAGTGCGCCCGCCGCGCCCCTGTAGTATGATCGCGTGATTGATCTGCAAGGAAAAGCATTTTGTTGCATTTTGTCCGGTGAATCCTCGAAGGCGACGGCTGATACAGATGTATGGAAGAAGACATGTTGCGTTAGGATAAGGGCAGGATAAAAATCCCAGAAAAGAATACAACGTAAAGAAAAAACAGTCACACACCCCCCCGCAAATTTATTGTCCATCGCAACGCAGCAGTAGGCCCTAGCAGATTGGCTAGCTCAGCCCAGACAATACTTACCTACATAAACACATAACGCGTGCGAACAGGCTGGTGCTCTATTAGTAAGGATTTTTATGGAGTGTCAGGAGGTATGATCCTAGCCTGTCGCTAATCTTGCTGACTAGCGAATCTTTTTACACATATAAGTATATAAATCTGCTGTCATAATATGTTATTCTCGCCAAAAACAATTTTTTTATTTTAGTTTATAATAATAATAACCCCACCGCCGTATCTCTACGTTGACGTCGTGGTGGGGCTTGCGCGCTCCGAACTCTAGGTCTGTGCCGGTAAGAGTTTACTTTCCCGGAACATGTCTAGGGTGAGGAGCCAGACCAAGAGAGATACAGAAACCCGCAGGGCAGCATGTGGCGAGCTGTTGGGCAGTTGCGACCCCACGGACCCTATCTCCCGGGAGAAGTCATGTTCCTCATCTCTGGCTTGCCTTTATTGGCCGGCTGGAGTGAACACTGACGAGGAACTGAGCTCCCACCTCATGCTTGCGTTTATTGGCCGGCTTGAGTGGAGATTCGCAAGAGCAAACGTGCTCGGAGGAAGGAAGTATTCCAGTAAGTGCTTGTAGGGATCTTGACCATCTTCCCGGCTCTGGGATTGTTCTGAGAGCCTTGGAATACCTCTCCACTCCTCGAGCACCTCAGGACATGTTGCCCCCTTGTCGCTACGTCACTATGTGCTAGCGACCGTTTTCGGGGGCCCATTATTGAGTGTGCAAGTCACCCCCTGCCATTTTATCCGTGTATAATAAAACATTGATCAGGCAGGGGCCATATAGTCCTTCCATAGTTTTTGGTAACCAGTCCATTTTAACCACCCAAACCAATAGTCCAATATCTTTGTTTTCCATATCCTGCAATAGTCCTACACCAACCGGGGGTTGTCCTTGGGTGCACTTGCATAGTGCGTACAGGGATAATTGTCGGTTGGTGCCTCATTTAATTAAAAAGCGTCTAACGGGCTTCTGCGAGTTGGCTTCGGCCCCTCGTACGCCTTCCAAAGGTCCGGGACCCCAGGGTCTCGAGATATGTAGACATATATAAATAAAATAATAATAATAATCATTTAATTCAGAAAAAATCCATAATGTGTTAGTATTACAACTTAGAAAAATATGTTAGTAGCATTAAAAAATAAAAACAATATTACAATAAATATAAAAAATAAAAATAATAATAAATATTATAATTATTATTTATGAAGATACAAATTCAATTATATTTTTGTACCATTATTAATATCACACAATGTAGTAAATCCAATCAGCATTAAAAATTCGTTTACTGTTTTTAGTCCGGCATGAAATACAAATAGATAATTTAAAATCAAGGTCAATAGAAACAATAAAAATGTTTGAACAGTAAGTTACTTAGCAGCTGATAATAAACTGATACGTGTTTTGGCAGTTAGATTAAATATGGACCAATTGAAATTGTAACTGACTGAATTAATGACTACTAACTACCTTCTGGATAACGGGTAATGGCCCCGACTTACGAATAGGGATGTGTCCTGGGTAAAAAAAACGAAAAACTGTTTAGTCCGTCAACCAGATAATAAAAAAATTTTAGACACATATTTTTTGCTTTATCATATTAATAAAAAATGACTTAGATAAAACACATTAAACTTGGGGAGTGGGGGGCTCGTTACGTCACAGCTACGTATAAAATCTACTGAGAAGTGACGTCATGCCACATTTGAACTCAATGTATCGCCGTAATGTTTTGATTACGTAAAAAAATAAAAAATACGTGTCCAATATTTTTTAATAATCTACATGACGGACAAAAAATATTTTTTGTAGTCTTCATCCTAGTATATTGTGTTCTGTGGCCTGTTTCATCAGAAACGAGCAGTCCAATATCTAAATTTAATAATAATAATAGGGTTCAACCCTATTATTATTAAAATTTAGATATTTTATTATTTTTTGTTAATATGATAAAGCAAAAATTACGTGTCTAATATTTTTTTTATTATTTGACTGACGGACTAAACAGTTTTTTTTTTTTTTTACCTGGGACACATCCCTGTTATAATCTCTTGTAGTTAGGTCAAAGTACTCTCAATACATTTTACTACATCTAGATAATTTGAAGCCAAAACACCTTATTTCATGCCCAGTTAAGCATGAAATTTTTTATAATTCCATTTATAACATTCTCGATTACAAACACTGAAATTAACTGGCATAAAATCTAGGTTAACAGTACAATATATTGGAGTTAAGTTATTCTTGTTTTTTTGTTAAAATTGCTCAACGATTTGTTAATTGAAGCTTGTGATTTTGTATGTATCTGTGACTAAGGGGAACACTGGACTGATTCATTTGCTATCAGTACTCACCTAAGCTGACCCATCAAAGGAGCTTAGGTAATAATTCAATTGTTTACGTCATTTGAACTATGATCCTATTCTTCAGTTACCTACAAATTGTTATTACTGGATACTTAACACATGTTTTTATTACGATCTATTAATAACTAGCTGACCTAGACATGACATTGTCCTGTCAAAATGTCACTAAGGTCTTGAGTTCATACAAAAACCCGATAGAAAAAAGCACTAAACGAAAAAAAAGAAAATGCTGATTGGGCCCTTTCTTGATCTCGATCTCACCTCATGGAAATCAACATGAACGATACAAACGAGCATGCCCAGTCTTCCCAATTTTTTTTCCATAATAACCTAATTCGGACTCTAATTAACTTTTTTTTTTTAATTGCCAAATCGGTCTAGCCATTATCAAGTGATGCACTTACCAACGAACATTTATTTAGATAGATAAATATTACTATTTAAAATTATTTGTATTTCTTAGCATAAATAAGTAAGCCTTTTTTTTACTTTTACTGACTAATAACTAACTTCTCCCGCTCTGGGAGCAGCAGGAGCGGAAGGGCGTGTCAGACTTTTACTGACTAAAACCCACCCGTGTTCCTTCAGTTGCCTGTGTGCCAGGGCCATATCCCTTTCGGACAAACCCGAAACCCTGGCAGGCATACGCCTGGAGTCTTTATCTGTGCCCAGTTGATGAAATGAAATCATTTATTCTATAATAAGGAATCACTTTAACATGTGATATTTAAAAAATAAAAATAATAATAAGCTAGATGGAGTAATATAAATAAGCGAAATTTTCTATCTGAATACCCCTGAGAAGAAATGGCGAAACAACTCAGGGGCCAAAGATGCGGGGGGGGGGGGGGGGCTCGCTCCCATTTGGGTTATATTCCCGGATACGGAACACGATACTGCGCTAAGACTAATCGCAGAGGTCACCCAAAAAGCTGCCAAGCTCAAATAAGACTGGGCCGGACGAACTTGACGCTTATAGGAGGGATTGGTCCATATTGGCTCAGGTTCGAGTTGAGTGGAGAAAGGAAACGGGAGACCTTTGCCCTGTAATGGGCCCTATACAGGCTTATTATATTATTTAGCTAAACAAAGACCCTAAGAACCACATGTAACCGACATGACAACAAATAAACAATATTGAAGTTTCTGTTTGTAATGTCAAAATAACAGCTTTTTGCAATATATATATATATATATGAAAGTATATACAGCACTTATAACAAAATGGAAATGTTTAAATGTTTGTATCTGTTCATTCCGGCGAATCTCCGAAGTAGTTAGACCGATTTTGATAGGATTTTCACTGGAATATAGCTAATGTTATAAGGAGTAACTTAGGCTACTTTTATTTTAGAATAAGCCACGTGGGCGATGCCGCGGGCAGCAGCTAGTTTAACTTTGTGAAAACAAACAAGGTTGATTGGTGATCAAACTGAGACGTTTATAGGTAATCCTGTTAAAATAAACAATAGTTCTAATGACAGAACTAAAACATAACAGTCAGAATAGACAATTAAAACATACAACATTTTCATGTGGACACAATTGTTTAATGAATGATGATGAATAATAATTGAAACTGAATGCAGTAGATAATACAGGAGGTTAATTCGAATAATGAGTTATGAATGGTGTTATCTACACTAATATTATTAAGAGAAAAGATTTGTATTGTTTTGTATGTTTGTATGTTATGAATAAACTCAAAAACTACTGGACCGATTTAAAAAAATTCTTTTACCAGTAAAATGCTATATTATCACTAAGTAACATAGGCTATATAAAGATATAATGCGGGCGAAGCCCCTGGCGGAAGCTAGTGTTTGATAAATCCATATTTGAAAAACTACAAAATGTTGATGTCTATAGAGGTCCAGCTATTTATTGTCAATGATACTATCAAATAATGTAGTTTGATAATTTAATATATCCAATAAGATTCATACCTGAAAGCTTCCTGTCCAGCGGTATCCCATATCTGCAGTTTGATCTGCTTGCCATCAATGGTGATCATGCGAGCACCAAATTCAACACCAATTGTGAGATCATGAACAGGCTGGAATCTTTTGTCGGTGAACTGGAGTAGTAAGCATGACTTGCCTACACCTGTGAACAAATTACAAACCATAAATATCTAGAACTTGATTCATAAACCATAGATGTTTTGATAAAAGCCTCATTTGTGTGGATTAACTTCTATCAAAGTATTAAATCACATTGTTTTCTTACATCAGATGTTGTATTTTTGTTTCTTTTGTTATGTTTTAGTTAAAATATCAAGTTACTGAGCTCATAAAACAATTGTTCAAATAAAGTAGGTATCTATTACAATGTGGGTTCATAAATAAAATCAAACAAAGGAAAACAGGTTCTGTCTACATAAACAAATCATTAACAAGACTAACAAGAGCTTTGAACTCTTATCATTAAAATTATTCAGACAACAATGTTCTACAAATTAATAAGTTATGTAGGTAGTGTAGGTACCTATTATCTAATGTGAATTATTTTGAGAAGATTTAGTTATTCTAATAGACAAGTTTTATAGATGACATCTGTACTACAAACAAACAAAGAAAGTCCTTGAAATAGCCTCAAAACAAGACATCTAAACACATGCTGGTATCAGTTTATTGATCCATAATTACTTATTTATTTACAGAACAACGAACATGAACTGCACAATTTCTAACTATATGCGCATTAGAGTCCTCACTTACGTATTTACTACACGGCGTAGGCGGAAAAAAAACTATCACAAAATATTATTATTCACAACAATCGAGATAACGATCGATCTTGCACGGATGACTGAATCCAACTAAAATTTCAACATCCTTACCACAACAATAGTATAATTACACTGTGCAGTAACAGAAAACATCTAAATAAAATATCAGGAAATAAAATCAATACCTGTGTCGCCGATGATGATGTATTTGAACAAGTAGGCGTATGCCATCTTCTCTGCAGGTTTTTGTAACTATTGGAAATTACTATCGACAACGTTGTAAAACAATGGTTCAAGGGGCGAATTTATATTATTACAAATAACACGCAATTTTTAGAAATCTCACAGCTGGTTGAATCAGTTTGTCATTGTGAAATGTATGAAAGAAAATTTGACAATCATAGCCTATTCTCTAAAGGTTGTTACACATACAATTGCGCTTTATCTGACATTCATCATTTTTATGATTTTAAACTAAATATCTTTTATTGTGTTTCTGGCTTGTGCATATATCTTCCTATGGTTGAAAATAGTGCAATGTAGTTAATCTTATTGTATGATTAGTTAGTAAAGAACGTTTATTTTTCAAATTAAACTAATGATATCAAAGTATCATGTGTTTCTAACTTTAAATCCATAAACAATGACACTGATAAGATGTAGACCAGACCACTGATAAGAAGAGAGTTTGTAGTGTTACCATACTTTTACGCAATTTATCAACAGAAATTAAAAAGAGGACGAATTAATATTTTATTTTATACCTTTTGACCGCCACGTCAAAAATGCAAAAACGTGCCCTCCCTCGGCGGCGCCAAGATACGAATTCATCCTTTCAAGTTTTCGTCATCTTATGCTATTATAGATGAAATATAAAGAAAGAAGTTCAACTAATCTATATAAGGATAAGTAAAGGAACATAATTAGCAAAAGAAATAAAAAAACAATGTTGTTTTATAAGCTTTATTTACAGATTTATGTAAAAAAGTCTGTCATGCATGTAGTCGTGACCGTGGCGTGCTAGGCACATTTTGGTTTGTCATAATTTATTGAGGACCTTAAAAACATCACAATTAATAGAGAGCTTAAGTTTTAATCCCGTATTACAGCAATTCACTCAATACTCAAGCATTACATAAAACTAGTTTCAACCAATCAAATGGCTTGAATCTAGTTTTACTGATTCTAATGATTATAATTCTGTAAATTATACATATTTGTTACGAACGCGAATCATATTTAGATCAACATACAACATGGTAACCTGATACAACCTGATACTGACCTAAAAATTGCAAAAAACGTAAGAAAATTTGAATTTCGCGGGCTACCCTGACACTTCCCCATAGGTTCTCCACCTGATCTATCACCAAGTTTTTGTTCAAAGTAAGAAAATGTTTAGAAGCAGTTCCCGAAACCACATTCATTTTTCATTTTGTAGTCGTTTTGGTTTTTATTTTAATCAGTTGTTTTCTTTGTAAAAAGTTTTAATTTTTCACTGATCACCACACATAACCTATTTACGAAATCTCGTACATCAACGCATAAATCGGATGTATTCTCGATTCTTCAATTTAGTGGCTTATCTCGATTCTCTTCTCGTTGAACCAACTGTCAATTCAATTCTGTCAAATGTCAAATTAGGATTTTGATCGGAATATTGCGAATTGGTTTGTTATTATTTCCTTTTACAGATTGTGCCCCTTTAATCCAGTGTTTTATCGTTTCCCCTTATTATTTGTTCGCATTACGATTCATCTTTAATTTAGTCCCTTCTTTAACGCCTCCATTCGAATCAACAAGCCGTTGGTAACCTTAAAAAATTAAGTGAACAATGCCGACTTCTACGATGTATTTGTAATCATGGATTCTTCTAAAGATTCTTCGTCTATGAGGAATTCTGTAAAACTTGATGGCGAGGGTGAAAAAAATAGGAACTACAAGAGCACTCCTAGTCAATCAGGGCAAAGAGAAAACGCTGAAAATCTATTTACATCGACCTCAAATCCAAGCGCGAGCTTTGTTCCCTTGAATGGACCTAGGGTGAATCACATGAATTCATTACCTAGCAATGAATCAGGCCCTCAAACTAGCCGGTGTAGCGAAAATAATTCTGAAACTAATAAAAACCTAAATAATTCTACCCAATCACAAAAGTGTAACAACAAAGTGGTTAACTCGAATGCTGAACAAGTGGATCCTGCGGTTGCGGGCAGCAGCAGGACTGTACCTACCGTGTATGACAATGGCACAGAGTCCAATCAGGAAAAGCAGACATGTCAGAGACACAAAGTGTGCTTGGATAAGGCGGGAAGTAGCAGCCTTCCCTCAACAAGTGGAACTAGCAGAACTAGTGAGAACCCAGAGAGCAGCTCTTTCAGGGAGAACAGGAAAAGGCCATCAAGTCTGAAGCTCAACAGGCCTAACTTAGAGGATGACAGTTCCAGTGATACTGGCAATGATGACTATTCTTTGGGCTCAGAAGATGGGTGTATCTATACATACAGGGGTGGTGAACATTTGGCTGACTTGCCAAGCTCATTCTTTAGTCTTGACATGGGTTTACCTTTAGACAAGCATCTTCCCATGCCCAACTATGTAGGGCCTCAGGGTGCTGCTGGAGGCAGGGAGCAAGCCTCTAGGGCATCCAGTCCTGACATGGATTTTTTGGAAATGGACTTTGATCCTGGACCATCATGTGAAGTGGATACTGGAGATGAATCTTCTCCTGATGCTGAATTGGAAGCTGCTAGTAACATGCCTGAGGAGATAGAGCCTGTACTGGTGAGGGGGACGACTCCAGAATATGTTCCTCCTCCGGTTAGGTATGTCCCTGTGAGTGTACCTGTTGCAGCTATAGCATCAGGATCTGGATCGCATGGAGATGCTGATCTGTACTCATATAGTGTGCCATCAACAAGCCGAGGGGTTCCTACAGGCCACGGGGATGCTGCAGAGGGCAGCAGCAGCAGTAGTGCCCATAACTATGTGGACCAGAATTTCAGTTACGGTCCATACATCACTCATATGAACTCCAGGGGTGAGCAACTAGTTGTCAGGAGAACAATGTCACATGGACCCATCATTTATCCTGGCAGTTTGCATTTCTCTAGTGGAGATTTGGTGTCACCATCTGAGATATTGAGTTGTAAGTCTATCTTTCTATTTGACTTAATTATGGAATGATAAGTGTACTTTTTGGTTGTACATATGACTAGTCATTCTCCTAAGGTTTATGACATGTATCAAAAGTTGATATCATTTTGTCATATCAAAAAACACAGAGGAGTGGCCTCTGTTCAGGGTTTTTTATTGCCATATATTTGAATGCATTAAAAGTATATGTAGTGTTTAAAATTAAAGTTAAGTGTCTCTGAACTGTATCTGTCACAAGCATCTTTAATGCCCTGAATATCTCTAGTGTCTTTCATGCTCTCATGTTTTATAATAATGGTACAATACTTAATTTAATTTCTAATAAGTTGTTGTTGCCAAATGTTATCCGTATTATTAACTTTTTATTTTCTTGTGTTGAAAGTGTTTATCCAATGGACCAGCTGAAATCAGTGCTGTGCATAATATTATTATTATCGGTTATTTACGTTTCTTCTCATTTATGAGAGGTTAAGAAACCTTACACACGGGTCGGACCAAGTATGTAAGATGAAATTTAGATAAAAAAGGTGGATGATAATTTTGAAGAAGTCAGGAACTTTCGGGTGATGCGACAGGTGTTAAGGATGGTGGCTTTTTGGAGCATGTAAGTGTGTGAGTAGGCATATGTAGGATGTTAAGGCTTTGTGTGAGAGATTTTGGTATTACACCAGTAGATGAAAGAACAATGGGGACAATATGAACGGTTTGCGCTTCCCATTGGGTTTTAATTTCTATGGCGAGATCTTGATACTTACTGAGCTTTTCAGATATGGTGGTTTGAATATTGTGTGAGTTAGGTTTTGGTATGTCTATCAGATAAACTGTTTTATTGGTTTTGCCGTGAATGGTAATATCAGGGGCCTTCTACTAATTTACAAACGTTGCAATGGTCTCACCATTGTGAGTATTTGACAGTGTTTGTATGGCAAATCTGTCAAAAACTCACAATGAAGAGACCATTGCAACGTTTGTACACTAGTAGACTTGGCCCCCAGGTCTATTGTATTGAATAGTTTTATCTGTTATTATTGTTCGGTCCCAATAAATTTTATGATCCTTACTTCCTAATATTATTTCTGATTCCTTACTTTCTAATATTATTTCTGGTATATTTATTATTATTATATTATTATGCACACAGCAAATACTGAGCTGATTTTCTTGCTTCCCATATTTCAGTGCTCTTATTTTATTTTGAAGATATTATTGGCATGTCAGAATCAGAAGTAGTGTGTGAGTGAGTGTAATATTTGAAAATGTTGTTATTTTTTTACCTGAACTTGATGATTTATTTTATATTTTCTCTTTTATGTGTTTTAAATACAAACTGTGTAAAAGAAATAGAGAAATAATATAACATCACATCGTGTTTCCCCGAATGGTTAGGTAGAGGTGTACTTATAGTAGGTACAGGGCCAGCAACTGGGCACAAATCCAGACTCCAGGCTGCTACTGAGAAATTCCAGGCCAAAAATCCAATCTCTTCAATTGGAATTCCATTTGAAGAGAGAAATAAATAAAGAATAAATAAATTCTGTATATTTTTGTATGCATGTGTGTTTCTGCTGTCTCTGGTTAAATACATAGTTTTATTTGCAGATGATGATGAACATATAGAAGCATTTGCTCATCAAATCAACCAGTCCACACATGACACAGCAACTCTATCATCAGCATTGTTTCACGTCACAATGGCTAAGAAATTGATTGCTGAGAAGGCTAGATTTGATGCTGAGAACCAGGCTACAGCTAAGGTATAATTATTTAAATTATATTTTAGGAATGGAAGATTGATCTAAATCAGTGGTTCTTAACCGGTGGTTCGCGGACCACTGGTGGTCCCTGGAAGCTCCCGAAGTGGTCCGCGAAGCCATCCGAAAAATATTAAATAAGTGACAAGTCACAGACACAATGACACGCGGCCAGAGTGCGCTACGAGTGACTAAGTCCCGTATTACAGAACGTTACTCAATACTCAAGCATTACTTAAAATTAGTTTCAACCAATCAAATGGCTTGAATCTAGTCTTAAGTAACGCTTGAGTATTGAGTGACGTTCTATAATACGGGCCTAAGAGCCAGTCAATTCAGTGTGGCCAGCCGGGACTCGTCAAATGTTACCTGAAATTTATATTTTTTTATTGACAAATATTCGCGAAATTGCTATAAGTTACCTAATTTTATTTTTATCGTCAAATCTATGGGGTTCTCGGCGGTTCTGATAATTAAAAACAAGCACCGAAATAGTTTGGATGCTAGTGTCTACATGCGTTTCGCTTTGAGTAGCACTGAATCAAGGATTCAGAAGTTAGTAAAGAGTATGCAGTCACAAAAATCGCATTAAAATATAATAATTGTTGTAAGCCAACAGCTTTTTTTTTGTAGATAAAACAACCCTTTAAGTTACATATAATTGTTTATTACCTCAGACAGTTGGTGGTCCATAGTAAGACAGAAATTTTGTCAAATGGTCCCTCATCACTAAAAGGTTAAGAACCACTGATCTAAGTAATCTGAACAGACTACCTATAAAACTAATTAGCTTTTCCTGTTTGCCTCTGTGAGTGACCGATGAGTTCTTCTAAAGCTAACTACTCAATGTATTTTGATGTGATTTTCATCATCATTTAGAGAATTTATTTTAGAAGATTTTTGTGTATAATACATTAAGAGCGTTCATCCGTCGCGGGCTGACAACATCGTATTTCTAGAGGATTTTTGTGGTAATTTTATTAAATTTAAATCAAAGTACTATTTTTTTCAGCCAACCACTTGCTCTTTGGTATTTATAAGTATGCCATGCGAAATGGCAGACAAGTCAGGAGCCACGCTTATTTCAAGATCTTGCATGCACGTATTTATTTTAATTCTGTATGTATACACATGTTCAAGCAAATAAAATTTATTTCTTTCTTTCTTTCTATATTTTTACAGTTATTTTGGTATTTACTCATAAAAATTGACAAATTGACAATTATGTTCTATTTGCAGTATTACGACTAAATATTTGTAATATAAAGTAAATATTAAATATAATTATATAATACAACGCACTAGTGCTTGACTGAAACAAATAGTAAGTACAGTCAGTTACTGCAATTAGCTGACCCCCCCTTGCATAAATGGTTGAGATTTTTTAGAATACGAATCGATAGAATTTTATAATTTAATTAATTTTTAATTTTATTATTATTTTTTTCTTAATTTTATTTAAATACCTATACGAAATTACCCAAAACTGGAAAAAATATGAAAATCATAAGATTTGTTAATAAAAAAAAACCTCAACCATTTGAGCAAATGGGGTCAGCTAATTGCAGTAACTGACTGTACTATGATTTAAATTTAATAAAAAAAGAAAAAACATGAAAAACCTCTAGAAATGCGACGTTGTCAGCCTGCGCGGGATGAACGCTCTTAATATTCAACTTAGATAAAGCATAAAAATCTCGATGTTTTGACATGACGCCACATCAGTAGATTACACCAATGGGAAGCATGGGCCGCCACAGATAGTTTTTATCATCAGACAGCTCTTCCAACTATAAATTCTGATTTTGGACGAAGATATTCATATTGAAATAATTATTTTCAGCACGGGGCCGTTAATATGGCACATAAAATTTTAAAAATTCTTCGTAGAGGACGCTCTTCCAAGCCAAACTCTGAGGTACCAACTTCACACAGGTTTGAGTGACAGAGACAACTATCTCTGTCACTCATTCCCGCGTCTTTTTCCGAATCTTGATGTGCCATATAAACGCCCATTAGGGGTACTGTAATCTGTTTAGTTGATCAGCAACATACATAGATAGATTATTTTTACAACATTTCGCTGCATTGCACGAATAATCGCACAATCCAAAAACACACATTTTACAGGGTAGCTATTTGAAAATTAAACAAAGTAATATTTACTGTCATAACTTTTCATGTATTTGATCAATACTCGTAGAAGAATAAATAGAATGTATAAAACGAAAGGGCATTAATCAATGTTTAATTAAATAAGAACTATTTTGCATTTGGCTGTGTTATAATGTTATAAACCAGTATTTTCAAAATTTTAGTTTGTGCGGGTATTGATGCAAAGCAGCGATTTATTATGTATTTATCTACATCAACATTATGTTAAGTTCTGCTCAACTTGTAGAGTAGCAGCTATCTGTCTAGCAGATCATTTTAACGCTTATAACCATCTTATAACTTGGCTAATTTTGTTGAGCAAATTTTTTAGTTTTTTACACTATTGTTTAATTTTTGCCAAATAGTATATATGCAGCATCCGTCAACATCCCTATTATCTAGTTATTGTGTTTCTAGGCGAGTGAAGCAGCAGCAAGTACCAGTTCGAGTAGTGCAGCGTGTGTAGAACCTCCTCGTTGCATGATCTGGTCGGAGTGTGAGGCTTGTGAGCGACAGGTCACGCAGATCAACACTTCGGCTTGCGGGGTGACAGCTGTTGTCAACGTGTTTGTTAGTATAATGTTGTTTTTAGTAGGATTAATGATATGAAATTTAGTTAAAGACAAAAATTAATCATCAGAGGGCCAATTCCCATATTTTTTAAATGTTCGCAATCTAATCTAAGTCTCATTAAGTCAAAATGCCTCATATTTATCTACATTTTCGAAAAGTTTTTGGCAAAAATAAATCCAAGGAAAAGAAAAAAAAATTTAGGTATTATTATTAATCTTATACAAGAAAAAATTAGACGGTGACCCCCAAACTAGGTATTTGCCTGTATCTTGTGGGGGTCGGAATTACAACGTGATGATTATATTTCATAATAAAAATCAATCAATAAAGAACACTTAAAATATACACTGGCATCAGCGTTAGATTAAACAAAGCAAAACAAAATAAAATCACCAGTAAGATCAATAAAATAATAACAAAACAAAATGTAAATTAACAAAAATAATCAAACAAAACGAAAATAATAATAATACGGGAATCGTCCTTCAGTATGTTAATAAGAATAATGAAAAGAAAATGTTGAGCATTTCTGTTTTTTTTTTTTAACTAGAGATAGTTATTATATTATTCTGGATATTATAGAAATACGTAACCATAGGTTACGAAGTTTAAAGGAAAAATAATAATAAAAGTGACCCAAATTGAAGCTTCACTATCCAGAAATTCTCAACCTACGGTTTTGTTTAGTCATCTTATAATAAAAAGGGCAGCACAATGAGGACTCAGAAAACAGTATTACATTGTTTACTAATTCTAGGAACCCACACAGTAGAAGATAAAACAATACAGTACTTTGATACATTGGTTACAGTAAGTATTCATTTAGGTCATAACTCATAAGTCATAAACTCATAAGTAACAATATTTGCCTTACTTTTATTTTCAGAATGCATTAGGTGTTCCTGTCAATTTGGAGAAGATAAGCTCATCTGTTGGCACACGACAAAGAGCTAACAATGCTCCATTACCAAGGTAATAATTAAAATAAGATGAATACTTTGTTCACGTGTCTCACTCATTGTTTAAATTTTAAACAGTATGTTCATTTCTTGTCTTAACGTCAATTGAGGCCATGAGAGCCAGAGTGGCCTATAAAACTGCTCTAAATTTACTTCGGAAGCAGTTTTTTAAAATAAAATCAGCATTGATAAAAATACAGTTAGGTTACTCTAGCTCTCTGAGGCCATGAGAGCCAGAGTGGCCTAAAAACTGCTCTAAAATTACCTCGAAAGCATTTTTTGAAGAAGTAAAAACGAATTGAAAAATGACAGTTAGGCCACTCTGGCTCTCATGGCCTCAATTTTGTTCAACATTAGGGAATTATGTGTTTCCGAACGCATACAACCTTCAAAGTTAGAGTGAACAGGCTTCTTCTGGGTAAGCTCACTCCTTTGACGACTTGTCTCTGTCACCTCTGACCTAGACTAGAGTCAAGAGCAAACCCATCGTAAAAAAAAAAACACTCCCTTAACTTTTCAGATTCATGTGTGTATAGTATAATTATCATTGCCAAAAAAACCGGCCAAGTGCGTGTCGGACCACGCACAATGAAGGGTTCCGTAGTTAGGACGAATTTATCCTAAGAACAAACTTAACTTTGTAGTTGAAATACATGTTCTCCCATACATTCCAACTTTAAATATAAGTTGGTCGACTATTACTCGTTAACTTGTAAAGGCTACTTAGCTGTGATAGTTTTATTTTTAACTTCGTTATATACTACTGCTGTGACTTTTTTTCACATATCCAAGAACAACTATTTAGCGGGCAGGAGGGGGACACTTCACTCTAACAAAAATTAGCACTCTAGAGCGTAATATTATGCAAACGGATCCCTGAATCGGACAATGGTTTTCACAAACCCGCAATATTTTTGAACGGCCTATCCAATGATACTTCCACACCATGGGGTAGACGAGAAAAAAAAAATCATCCCCACTTTACGCCTAGGGGAGGTACAAAAAATAATATTTCAAGTACTTAAAGAGTCTCTGAGCTAAGCCGCCGACAGACAGACAGACAGACAGACAGACGGACATGACGAAACTATAACTCCCTCCCCACGGTTGCTACCACTACTATGAGTCGGGGGCCCGGGAGATACATTCGCGCAACCCCGACTGGTATCAGCCCACCATGTCTAGAGGGCTCCATTAGTAATTCCCTACCCAAAAAAATCAATAATTAAAATACGCTACCAGATCAATTTAGTAATACTAAAATTCTTTTTGAACCAGTCATGACATGCACCTGCCGACTCTGTTCTGTTCTCTTAGTTATACATCTGTTTCTTCCAGATACTTACTTTCCCGCGCCGTAGCTGGGTGCACAGCTGCCGACCTAGTCTCTGGCATACACCGGGCTTCTGATGGACTGGTCACAGCCAGGTTCTTCCCCACTTACCCTGAACGAGCTGTGTCGCTGTCACATTGGCTGGCTGATTGGATTACTGTTGGTAAGAAAGTAAAGAATACTAGCTTTTAGCTGATGTCGGTTATCATGTAAAAAAGTAGCCTATGTCCTTCTCCATATCCCATGCTATATCTCTGCCAAATTTCATGACGATCGGTTCAGCGGTTTAGGCGTGAAAACGTAAGACAGCCAGACAGAGTTACTATCACATTTATAATATTAGTATGAAGACTTGAAACTATATCATGGGCATTTCGTGTGGGCCAGTCCTACTGTTTTAAGGCCTACGGGCTTTAATCGCCTAGGACTATTATTATCTATCTACACATATATATAAGCAGTATCTATTCATACACGAAATATTTTAAGAGAAACATCTATTGGCGGTAAAAAAGCCATAGCAGCGTTTTTTTTTTTTTAATCAAACTGTTTTTATTTTTAAATTATTATAATTTTAAAATTGCTTGAGATATTTTGCATAAAAACCTTTACTTACTTATTCTATGAATGACCCGCCCAGACGCGGAAACGGTGGCGGCACGAGCGCGGTGCCTTTTGATAATTTATCATCATATCAAGTAATTTTAAGTTATTTTTTTTTTTTAATAATATACTCAGATTTAAAGAAAAAATCGTTTCCATGGCTTCTTTTAAAATATTTCGTGTTTGAATAGATACACCTTATAAATTAATTAATTTTGTATGTTTGTCTTCTATGCGTTCCTAAACCTTATTTTTTTTTTTTCATTGATCGGATTGTGATGAAACTTTGGTAGAGTGTTCTGAGGAAGCCCGCGAGGGTTACTGGCCCAAAAAAAAAATAGACCTTTAGTTATTATCTATACAAACAAACAAAAATGAAGTGTCTGTTTGTAATGTCAAAATAACAGCTTTTGTCTAAATGCATATGAAAATATACACGGTACATATAACAAAAGAACATTTTTTTTTTTCTGTCTTTCTGTCTGTCTATCTGTCTGCCTGTCTGTCTGTTTGTTTGTTCCGGCTATCTAATAATAATAATAATCTCCGAAACGGCTGGACCGATTTTACCGGGACTTTCACTAGCAGGTAGCTGATGTTAAGTAACTTAGGCTACTTTTATTCTAGAAAAGGCATCGCGGGCGAAGCCGCGGGCAGCAGCTAGTTTCAAATAAAATTTTAAGATATTTTATTCCACATAAACCTAAATGGGCACATATGAAACGTCAGAAACGAGGTGCAGGGTTGGTCGTTTCCTATGGAGAAGAGACGGCAAGAAACTCCGTGGTTACTTTGATGATATTTTCAAGATGATAATAGGGATGAAACTTAATTTCTAAGCAATAAGGTTGAAAAAAAATTGTTGCAAAATAAGATCATTATACAGGCTGTTTGGTGCATCGTGTGCCAAATCGCAAATTGCATTGCATTGAATTTTTAAGGGAGTTAGAAGATCCCGGTCGCTATTGTTTTTATTTTTATTTTTTTGTAGCCATTTAAACAGCTATAACATGTACAGCTTTAATTTAAGTTTTACCTTTGCGAGTAAATTAAAAGAAAACTAGATGACTAATGTCACTAATTTTGTATTTAAAAGTACTCTAAAACAATACACATCTGAATAAAATTAATATTCAGAGTTTACGCCTTATACTTAAAAAAAAAATGGTATTTTAATGTATTTTATTTTTTTAGTAAAACAAAAAGTCGATAAAAAAATCCACATGGCATGAGAGGTGTTAAGGGGTCTGAAAGGATAACAGCTGACCCCTTCAGTCGACCATTTCAATTTGGCACCAAACATTTGGTCCTGTATTTTGTGGCCTTATTTTTCCGGCCGTTTTTGATGCGCACATCGGAAATCTAATCCAAGCGCAGGTTAAAAATATATTCAACCAGCTGTTTCTGGTCTATTCTATGTAACGTAATGTCAATAATCATAAGTCACTAAGTAAAAACGTTAATAATGCAAGCAATTTTGTTGACATCGGCAAGCAAAGTAATGGTCAAGTCATTTACATACATTATGCAAATATGCATGAACGTACTAGATTGATGGTCGTTGCGTAATTTATGCCATTATGACCTTAATTGGCAAGTGAACGGCGATTGAAGTAAGGTGGCAACTATGAATTAATGGGTTTTAGTAGCTAATTGGAGTGGAAATATTGTGCGTATGGTCTGTTACAAAAGTGTCTTTTTAAAGTGTAAACAAACCCTGTTCAGCACCCTAATTGCGTGACACACTATCAATCACAATCTGAATGATTTCGAAGGTTATTGCTAATCGATTGCTTCATATGTTCGAAAAAATTGCTCAACAACGTAAAGAACGCAATGATTGTTGTTGAACTGTCAAAATGAAACCCATTCCTACTGTGTGTTACCCAATTACCCCGCTCGTTAAATTCTTACGCAATCACTCACAAAAGGGAATTAGTAACACATTCATCTGTATTAAGGAGGTTTTAACTTTATAGCTCACCACTTTTTCCAACAATTATTGTTTAAATAACATTAGATAATAAATGGTTTAAAAAAATCATAGCGGAAAATTGAGGTTATACAATTAACCTCAATTGTCAAATAAAATCTTTCAGGTAATTAAAAATAAGAATTTCAGGTTTATTATTCTAAAAATCAAATCAAAGCACTCAATTTGTAAGTGGCACTACAAATTAGCATCCACAGGTAAGTTTTCTGATCCATTTATTGAAATTTTCATCAGTTACTTTTGGAACAAACTATAGCAAGAAAAACTGCTTGCGAGGTTTTTGACTAGTGGCGTCGCGTCGTTTAGGCAATTAATATTTAATTTTCACATTGCATGTTGAATTGAAGCTGTATTTAAGCTGTTTTATGAATCAAAGGTCAGGTGCGTGGTACTCGCAACCGGCGTGCGTGTATGACGAGATGTATGAAAGTGAACGAAGCAAAAACAAAAGGAGCGTAGCAGGTGGCGTTCTATAGTTTCTGCCTACCCTCATGAGAAGAAGTCGTGAGTGTATGTATGTGTCGGAACAGGGGGCAAAACAAAACGAAACGTTAAACAGTTTCTAGGCACTTTTTGTCCGTACGATGTCCGATGGTTAAGAGAGCTGCTCCACGCCGCTGTAGCGCTCTTGTCGACTCGCACGAACGTCAGGCTAGACTGTTGAAGCGGGCCAACTTCACACTTGCGTTTCTTTGTCAATTGACATCACGTACTCATGACCCTTCTGATATATGTACCTATTTATGTAAGAACATAGAGGTATAAACAATACGTAAATAAAATGAATCGTTGTTCGAAAACTAGGAGTAGATTGAATAGGCTGGCAGACACAGGGTGTAAACAACTTTCAGAAACGGGGGCATTCTAGTTTGGTTGGGGTCCAGGGGCGACGGACTCGGGGACGTCCGTCGCCCCCCATACATCGGACCCGAGGTGGCGGTGCGTAGTGTTCCACGCGCGCCCCTCGGAGATGTCGCGGGGAGAGTCAAACACCTCACTCTCCCCCTCGACCGGAGGAGAGGCCCGCCACGGCGGCCCAGCACCATTCTGGGGTTGCGGAAGTATGTACGTTCCCGCGACCCCAGGCGTAGGTGTGAGATGGAACACCGGGGTGGTTTTTAGTCAGTAAGAGTCTGACAGACCCCTCCGCCCGCTCCAGGGTGGAGGACATCCATGAGGATTTACCACCCCGGACACAAAAAAAAAGGGGGTAATAGCTCAATCTGACTGACCATGACTCTAAAACTAAAATACGTACTGATCTAAACTATCTTTGCGGAAGGGCTGCGCTTACGGCGTTCGGGTTATAATAGGTCTTAGAAAACGAGAGCAAACAGAGTCCCAAAAACCCAGTCCAGTCAATATGCTTCAAAAACCACACTAAAGCTTCCAAATATACCATTCCCAGGTGCAGTACCCATCCTCACTCTCAACCTACAATCAGGCTACGAACATGACATCCCAGACGCCTGGCATCATCAGATGGTCTTCGGCGTATCGCCCCGTGGGGTGTACCTATGTAATCCGGTGGAATGCATCCGAGAAGCGACGTTGTGGCACCATCTCACGTCTCCGTCGATACTTCTCATCAAGACCAGGGATATACTGTCGAGGTTTAATGCGGATTCGGATTTGACCCCCCTGATGGTCGTGCCTGATCGACGCTTCCATACTTTCAATGTGCTTGGTGAGTTGAAATATTGAATTATTTAATCCGCTGGCTGGATGCTGTCATAATGAAATTTGTCGAAGTTACCCTGACAAGATTGGAAGTAAAGGAAGGAGGCTTATACACTACAGACAGTTGATATCTGTAGATGACGATAAATCAATCACTTGCCCCTATTGTAGTAGACAAGACAGTCGCAAGACAGTCTTCATGTTAAAATTCACGTTGTAATAATTGTCGATAAGAGTCGACGATAATTGTCGAGGATATGATTAAGCATATCCCCGAATGACAATTATTACAACGTAAATGCTTTTTGATTCCATTCCAGTTCATTTAGCGACACGAACCTTTCCCAAGTGCCGCCGAAAAGTCCTCAGACTTCTTTCTTACGTATTTTACAACTTGTTACAGGTCAAGTAATAAACGTGATTCGCGAATGGAGAGCGATGGGCTGGGGAGAATATAACACCAGGACCCGTCACATCCGGATCCCGGCCTCCTACCAAGCTGGGATCACAGTGGCAGCCCTCACCGGATCCGAAGCACATCGGCGACTCATGCTGGCTCCACAACTCCCCATACTGACGCAAACAGACCCCGCATGAGGAAAATGTTTGTATTAGGTACACTTTATATCACTTTTGAACTCAATTCAACACATGTTTATAGAAGTGTGGAGAGTATAAACTCAACATTGGCTGGAAGAAACCGTGCGAAGCCACATAAAAAAAATGTGAAGAGTTCGAATTTTGAAATTGTCGATCGGTTGACAGGTAAACGGCTGAGTAATTTGCCGCGCATTTTACGTGTTCACTTAAGGAAAAGGGTTGTTGATCCGCCTTGTCGGATATGTGATGTTATGGAAAGAATGATAATTGTTTGTTCATACGGAATGTTTCGTTTGATTCGTGTACGGGTTTCCACTGCACCCAACTTAGCTGGTATTAAAGGGTGATTTTTCTGTGTTCTAAAAATTGGTGGTAGGTTAGGCCAAAGTTCCTTTCATTTCGCGCGACATTTATTCAGCTAATATCTTCTAAGTTTTTGTTCAAAGATCGGCAAAAAATAATAATGTATGTTTATATATTGACTGAATTGGTAGAACTACCCTAAAAGACGTTGTATTTTCTCTCTAACCATGTCATGGTTATGACGATAGAAAATTATATTCCGCTCGTGACTGATGTCTCTGTTTGGTATTAAAAATGCCAATTTGTGCACGCCAAATAGATGTAGATATTCTAATATGGATGTAGTAAATAGTATTGTAAAGATTATTTAGCAATGGCGATACAGGCGGGATCGGTATGAAAGAGTGAGATGGCGCTATTTAACAGCTAAGCGTGAAAACGAGAAAAACATAATTGATGTTTTTTGGTAGTCTTTACTACCATCGCTAAAAAATCTACCTTAGTTTGTTTATTTTACTCTATATTCGTGTACAATGCATAATCGCATGAGAATAATATTTATAGAATGTTTCAAAACTTATGTCGAATAATAAATAATACTTTTAATTGTTCTGAGGAACAGAAATTGTAGTATTGTCGCAAGAATCAAAATGCAGTAACACGTCTATGTGTAGGTATATCAGAATACATGTTAGTTAACGAGGACCACCGAATTTAACAATTTATTAGAAATAACTCGATCTGATCACAATATTAATGTCAGAGTAAGTTAATGGATATCGCATGTTTATTGGCGGAACTTGGCGTATTTCCACAAATATTCGCGTTATTCCGATATTACAAAAGTGAACTTAATGGTATAAAAAAGAAGATATATTTTGTAATGGCCAATTAACCCGAATATTTAAACATACGCCAAGTGTAGAGTGCAAACGTAAGAGCTTACTCAAGATTTATAACTTGACACTCCGCAAGCCTTTGTATTTTTATGTAAATACTTTAATTTTCTGTATTATTTTCATTTAAAATGATTATTTGCATGTTTTTAATTGTTGTTGTTAGGGCAAATTTTCTTTGTTGAAAAGGGCTCGTCTGATTTCTAACTTATAATTTAGGTATCTGGAAAAAAACTGAGATTTGTTTGATAGTGCTTGAATTTTACGATGAATCATTTGAATTTAAACCTTATATCAATGATATAAAATTTAAATTTAGGCGTGAAGTAAAACAACTGATAATGAATCAGTATGAAGGAGGCGTCGCTATCAGCTTTAGTTCCGAGCCATTCTAATTGATACTTAAATTCATTTCTGATTATTTTCTGCCCAGCGATATTAAAAAAGTATATGTTTAGTCGTACAAACTAACTAACATACTATAATCAAACTGTAGTTACGATTATGCACAAATTAACGTATTTTATTCTTTATGTTAAAGCTTGTTTACGTATATAGGGCTACACTTCGATCGTCGCTCAAACTTTAATTTGAAAACTTTCACTGTATAATAATAATAGTTATCTATTTAGTAACCGAACGTTTTCGTATAAAGCTGTGTGATTGGCTAAATTTTATTAGCCAAATAAGATTGTAAATAGATTTTGTAAGGGATAAATATTGTTAGTCAATTGGTGCTTACTAGTCAAAATTATATTAGCACGTACTATAGTTTGCTATTTGAGTGGGAAACACAAAATTTTATTTGTTTTGGAATTTGGACTGTGAGAGCCGCTTTATGAGTGAAGTTTGTATATACTGTGAAAGTGCCTCTTTCGTTGAAATACTGTTAAGGTGAATGCGCACCAAAACGCGCCCCAGGTGCATGCGGATTTTGTTTAATGTTTGTATGAGATCGAGCGCAACAAAGGGCATCGCAGCGGGCTAATTGCGTAACATTAACAGTAGTAATGGGTTTAATTTTAGTTATTTATTTTGTTAAGGAACAAACAATTGTATATTACCATATACAATTGTTTGTTCCTTATACCCAATACAACGTGTTTTTTTTTTATATCCCATAACGCTGGGGTTATATTCTATAAGTAAAAGAATACAAAAAGTACTAGAATATGTGGTTCAAAAATGCATAGTTTCGAAGATATCATCAATAATAATTAATTTCGGTCAAAAATTGTCACCCGTATGACGAATTATTACTTTTGTGACGTTGCCAAACTTGATGAAACTGAGATTCTCGATGTGTGTATCTAAGTTTCATTGATAAATACGAGTAATTAATTTTAATTCAAACCAATCATCCATATTTAAAGCTAAGAAAATGTGACGTTATCATATTTCACGTAAGGGTGTTTTACATTAATAATCGTGACTTTGTCGAATGATTTTGTATGAAAAATGAAAAAAAAAAATGATAATTGAAAAATAATTCATATGCCAGTTGATTATTTTTATATGGGCTCATTCCTACCCTAGAGTTATGGGATATAAAAAAAAACACCTTGTATATATAATTTTTTTTTTTTTTTTTTTTTTATATTACAACTAAGATTACAAAATACTTGGTAGTGGGTAAATTTAGACGTTTCCACAGATTACCTAGGTTAAAGATACAGTGCAGACACAATATTCAAATTTCAAAAACACAGATGAAGACAGGAAGAGAAAAAGTGGATGTACTTCTCTTAAACTAAAACAAATTAAACACAAATTGACAAACTTGATATAATTATTACAAACAAAAACACTACACATCATGAAAATGCAGACTATTCACTAAATATCCTAAATTTAAAGCGATCTAAAGCGAATATATCCAAATTCACAAACTGTTTGTTGTAAATTTAGGCAAAAAGCGGGTAAACGCGTGCCTCTCGTCGTATTTTGACTGACTGACACATTTTTCGAACATATTAAAAAAAAAAACAATGAACAAAAAAAAAAAACAAAGAATCTATGAATGATTTATGAAGCAATGGATTAGAAATATCCTTCAAAATCATTTCATCATTTATTTGTGCTGTTCACGCCTTTAAATGGGGCTTCTGAGGCATGTTTAGGTGCGCGTTCACCTTTACTGTGGTCATCTTTTTGGGTATTAATGAGGATAATGCATCAATTGGTCGATATTTACGATAATTTAAAGTTATCATCAGATTGAAATCGCGATTATAATCTTAAATAGTCATATGTTATGCACTTACTTTCATTGTTAAGTTCTTGGTTGTATCACAGGATATTAATATAAAACAAAGTATATCCTCAAATAACAAATAATATTCTATAGGATTCGATGATGATTCGTAGCCGATGAGTCTTGAAATAAAATTCTATAATAGGAAAATAAGTTTTGTGTTTCATATTTGTATAGCAGACGTATTGTAGTCATTTCAACACAACAAATATACCAACTTTTGTAAACATTATCGCACTCGACTCTAACGCTTAACTCTGTATTCTATAATCGGTATATTTACTGTTAATATGTTACGAGGCTTTTACGAGCTGGTGCTAAAATGTTTTCGAATAATTCTGGATATTACATGGGACTTATAGGTTATAGAGGTATGAGGAACAGGGTGTATAGTTCACTCATACTCTATGGAAAAGAGAGGACCCTCCGACCAGACGGGTGTTGTGTCTGGTGGGCAAAGGCCCGACGGTTGATGTCGGGATGTTGTATATATGCTAGTCGCGCGGTAAACTCTGATTGCGCGATGCAGGATTTATTTGTGACTATAGGTACGGCTCTGCCTAACCCGTCGGGGAAACAGACGTGATGCTTTTTTATGTAATTCCGTACTTTGCGCAAAATGATTCCTAATCCTTCCCAATATTTCCTAATAATTCAATTTTTTTGTTGTTGAAGGGTTACTTAAAGTTTTAAATGAAGCATCTGAACAATACATAATCTACAGTGTATTTATGTTATTTATTATCGAATAATTTTAAATAATAATATATTAATAGCCTAAGTTCTCTTTTTAAGTTATATTTTATAGGTTTATTCGCTAAAGCAAATGCCCATTTTTCATCCAACTGAACTAACTCCAAAAACAAAACGTGAATGTAGTTTTTACTGTGTTTTCTTTTGCCTCTGAAGTGGCTAAGGAGCCTTATATTTTCCACCTTAAGGAGCTATACATATTCCAGTAGTCCAGTGAAACATTTCCTATCCTTACCGGTCCTCAAATACTATCAGACCAAACCATACTTATAACAGTATCTTTTGAGTCACTCAAGATGAGTGACTTTAACTCATCTTGCTTATTTTTAGTAGCGTATTCCTTCTCACTTCGGGTCCCTGTTTTTTTTTTTTCTCTATTCCTCACGATTCGTCTTCCTTTTTCCAGTTTTTAGGGAATTATCCGATTCGTTCCGCCATCTTTTTCGTCACATTCGTTTGGCACCAGTTTTGTGTTAAGTATTTTGGTTCACAGTTGGTTCATTCAGCATGCGGCAAACTTGTTATGCCAGTCCCATTTAGGACAACCTACTATTCAAAAATATTTTAGTACCACCTCTTAACAAGCAACTCAAATTATTATAGTGTATTATATTTTGCAAAAGTGGTTAAGTTAAAATTTTGCATTTTACTTTAAGTACTGCTGTTTGTGACGGGTCAGTAACACTACCCCTTATACTCGATTATATAAAGCAATGTCATGTATAACATTATATTTTTGGAATATACTATGATAGAACACATATTTGATTTTGATTTTACAGCCCAATTCAAACTTTATGGCGGCTCGAACTTGAGGCGAGTCGCTGCGCTGTAAAAAAAATATGTGTCAGCGGGGGTGATGGGTGGGGAATTGCGCAGCGAGTAAGCACATTTCAGAGCCGCCAAAAAGTTTGACGCGAACTATACCAGGATCGCCATTATGAGATACTGCCCTATTCTAAAAGAATATCTAAAGTTACCAAAAGCGCAATTTTACCTATACTCCATTTATTATAACATTAGACAAATAACTGTTCTCACCCTTTCATTATTTCGATGTAAACGTTTAATAAACCCCGTTATTTCACGATAAATACAAAGCACTGTAATCTATTTACCATTTACATTAAAAAAAAAATCTAAAGTGCAGTAATTTCAACAATATTACACAATAGCTGACGTTATTTGTCTAATGCTATAGTAAATGGAGTATAGGTAAGGTAAGTTAAATTAAAATAAAATAAAAAAATTGATGCATAAATGTGTGCGTCAGTCATTACATTCCAAGTTTTTTCAAAATAAAAATAATAGTAAAAAAAAAATATAAAACGCCATCCACCTTCAAAGTGAAATTTCACAATCGTTTCAACAATAGTAGGTACATTATTGCGAAGGCGGGAAATAGGCAATTGCAGGTCGATCGGCTCGGCCTTCACTAATACGAGACAGGCAATTGTCATTTCCGCCGAGGCATATAAAGTGCTTTTCTCAAAAAAGTGCAGGGAAATATGACATACTTTCATGTATTTTTCTTTTGAATTCGCTGGAAGCAGGTTTTCCATTGCCAATTTGGCTTCTGATCTTAAATCTGGTGGAGTACAATCAATCTCCATTTCACTCTCTGAACCGTGGGAATTCATTATAATTAAATTTATATTTATTAAGTATGTAACTATCAAATCAAGACGAATTTTCAGCTTTGCCGCCAATTTTCTATTTGTCAGCTGCGACGAAAGGCAAACGCATTTATGGCTATACAGCCACGTGAACGCAAATTGTTCTAAGCAAAGAGACGTACTTTGGTATGCCAAGAATGTTAAGAGATCCAATGAAAGACTCTTTATTAACCCCAGCACGCCATTTCATATAACATTGCTGAAGCGTTGTAATGTTCCAAATTCAAAAAACGCTCCTGCAATGGATTTGATTTTCTTTGTCCGTAAATTCGATACTTTGCGTGTTTTGTTTTCGAAAATAATGACAATATTTCCATGCATGTTTGAGAAAATTATTTAATGTACTCGTAGCAGATGACGTGCAGAGGTTACTAGCGAAAAGGAATATGGCAACTTTTATCTATGTAGAATGTGATAGAAATATCAGTTGGTTGTGGTGGATTTAAGGCAAATAAGAACGTGTATTACGAAACATTTATTTCCCATCGATTTAAAATCTAACTTAAGGGCATTCTGTGACTTTCTCCTGATAACTCAGCACGCTTGCACAGCCTTCCAAAACACAAGGTTTTTGTTAAGAAATGTGTACAGGGTTGAATTAAATTAGCGAGGGAAACTCCGTAGACGTGAAGGCGTTGTACCCATGAAGTACGGCGAACATACAAAAACTGAACTGATATTCCAAGTAATTACACTAGCTGCGGTCGTTGACCCAAAAAATATCAATATCATTTATAAAACAAAAAACTCGTATTAAAAATATGATTTACCTCCGTACCTACTTCGGTAAGTATCATATTTTTCTATAAATGAACACTGATTATTCATTTACAATAAAGAAGACGTGACCAGTAACAGCAATTGCCTACCTCAACCAAGAATTTTGTTCACATCTAACTAATTTTATTTAATAAATTTGCTTTCGGCACGCTTCCATGATTTCTAAGAAAAACTGCGTCTCTCCTTCTGTTGGTAGCGCACGTATTCGACGTTCTAAACTTTCATAAAAAGAACGCTTAAACTTTTCATAAACCTTGTCTATTTGCAATTCGTCATAAAGCTGCTTGATTCGCTTTACATGTTCTGGGTCCTTGCTGCCGTAGTATTCTTTGAAGATGGAACGTTGTGCTTCATTGCAGCGCTCCAGCGCTGTTACCGAAACCCAGGATAATTTTCCTTCTTGAATGTCTGTGCCTGCCTTCCCTGTGATGGTTTCGTCCCAGTAAACGTCTTTGTAGTCGTTCTAAAAATACAAGTTTAAGATAAGTGGATATTTCTTGTTAAACATAAACAAAATTAACAACAGGTGCGACTCGCAACCGTAGGAAAAACGGACGCTCGCGCGGTTCCATACAAAAGTGCTTTGTCGCGGGGACTAGCGCGTGTCCGTCGCGTCCGTGCGACGGAATCCGTCGCGGGTCACGCGCGGGGCCCCCTTGCGCCAGCTTACTGGTTTTTTTTTTTCGCTAGTCTTCGTTTTGCTACGTAATAATATTTAAGTTCTCCATCGACAAGACTGTAGAATGCACATCGTTAAATTTAAACTACGGTTAATTAATGGAGACGGGGATCGTCGCGTTCCCATGGAGCCCACCCGCGTGTCCACGCAAGTACATACGCAACGGGTACCCGTCACGGGTGCCCGCTTAACGCAGATTCAGGCCTAAATAGTAGCCGCACGGGTCATTGGTCGCCTCGGAAAGCACGTTAAGCCATTGGTCGTGGCTGTCATTTGTAGATCTTTGAAAGTCGTTACGGGTCGTCAGAAGCCCGAAAGTCTGACAACCAGTCTTAAGAAGGGTTGGAGGTCTGATAGGCAGTCGCTCCATGTAAAATAGTGGTAATCAACTGTATCCGCTAGATCCCTTTAGCCTGGAAGCCCATCCCAACATAGTTGGTACAAGGCTAGGCTGATGATTGTGCATTGCAATATTGTAAATGGGACTCAAGAAAAAAAAAAATTTTTTTTTTATAGGATGTGAAAGCTAGGGAGAGGACTAATCGTGGGATCGAAAAACAAGAAGTTTAATTATTTATTTGCATACATTACACTACAGTTATTTATATTTGTGCAATATTTCTAACCTGAAATTGTAGAAGTTTACCAAAATCCAAACAGATGCTGCTTAACTCTGATCTCTCAGATGTATCTTTCTCTTTCCCATTCTTTACTAAAAGCAGAGCTACGAGCATCGGCAATTTGAACGAATAGTAGCCGGTCTTTTGTAGGGCGATAGCGTTGAATCGTTCCATTGTGAACCCAGCAAGATTGTTTTTTTCTTTGGTGTATGCTGATGAATAGTCTAAGTATTGGCCTATCGTTGTGTACATAATTGCCTGAAAAGAACGGAAAAACTATGAGAAACAACTGCATTTTGTAGTAACTCAGAGACCACCATTGGGAGATACTGTCCCAGATAAGGACCACTTCCTAAATTAGGACTCGAGTGTCCTAAATTAGGAGCCATTGACCCTAATTAAGGATCACTGTCTTATATTTGGTCTAACAATAGGATTGACCGACTGACATTACAACTTACTCTCAAAATAGTACTCCTTGTCCATACTCTAGCATTTTAGAAAAAACAAAAATATGTTTGAGTACGGTATAAAATTGTGGTAATGAAGGGATAGAAATACCTACTGCTGAATACATACATACATACCTCATTAATATGTTTGACTAAATCGGTGTAATAAGGTTCTTTCCCGAACTTAATTTGAATTAATTCCATAAAACAATGCTGTATAAGTATACAGTCGTTGATGGCAGAGGTGCCTACGTTTGGTTGGAGGTACCAGCATGGTTTGCCTCGACGAGTCGTTGAAGCATCTATGATATCGTCTACCGCCAGTATGAATCCCTGCATCTGTTGAAAAATATTTAATAATTATAACCAATCCGTAATCGTAGCTGTTATTTTTTTTTTTAATTCTACTATGAGTTTGCTCTTGACTTTAGTCTAGGTCTGGATGACAGAGACAAAGTCTACGATGGAGTGAGCTTACCCAGAAGAAGCCTGTTCACTCTCACTTTGAATAGATTAGGGTTGTATGCATTCGGAAACACAGACGCAGGCAGAGAGTTCCACTCCTTTGTTGCGCGCATTATAAAAGACGTTTGAAAACGCTTAGTGCGAGTTGGTGGAATATCAACTAGGTAGGGGTGGTAACTTGCAGTGCGTCTAGATGTCCAATGGTAGAAGGGGGCCGGTGGAATGAGGTTGTGGAGTTCATGGGCACACTCTCCGAAGTACAATCTGTAGAAGACCGACAAGCAGGCAACCTTGCGGCGATGAGCCAAGCTGTGAAGCTTGGCATCCACCAGTTATCTGTTATCTGGGATAAAGCTGATATCAGACGTTTCACTCGAGTGAATGCTCATTTTTGTTTCCTTCCACGTATACCTACACACGACACAGACAAAATTACTTAGAAATGGACGTTTATCTGCTCATTTAATTTAATTTTTCGGTCATTCGGAGCGCGAGTGACATGTCGAGTGTCGAAATCTAACATCGTTGGTTTGGATCACTAATGAATTAATTTTTCCCCTTTCGTGAATTTTATGTTCAGACGTTTTACTTCGAGTGAACGATGCCGAATGAAAGACAAAAACGACCTTTTGGTCGTTTTTGTGAAGCGGTGAAGCGTCTAATATTAGCTTACCATAACAGTAATAGTCTGCAGTAGATCAGGGCCCCAAGTCTGCTATTTTTATAAATTCGTCACTCCAACACGATCCCATTGTCATTTAGCTAAATTCATAGTTCGTAATCTGCTAAATTCATAATGGTCGATCTTTGGTCGGTCAATGGTCTCGTAATAGAATTGTATTATAATGGCATTTTGAACATTTATTTATATCAGATTTCATTTATATATTTTTACATAATATTTATTAGTGTTATAAGCAATCTGAAGTAGTAGGAACTTGGAAGTTTAGTAGGAAGTTTCATTTGTCATTATGTACGAGATTACCAATTTTTTCAATGGAGTGTCAGTGGCTGACCATTGGAATCATAATCATTCCAATGAGAGAGAATTGGATACATAATGACACCATTATATTAGTAGATTAGGTACCAAACTTGTCAAAATCAACAATTATGAAATCAATGATAGACCATTCTGACACTATTGTAATAGCAGACTTGAGGCCCAGGTAGGTGTTAAGGTGTTAACAGTTATTACGAGTATGCTGTAGTCGACGTAATAAAATATGTTCTATTACCAAGTTATCACTTACCATTTCTAAGGCCCATCCTAAGAATCGAGCTGTGTGTTGTTGCTCTTCTGTAAAATATTTAGGATCTTCCATCATCTGATACGCGAAGGGAACAGCCAATCCTCTGCCATACTTCCCTTCACTAACTGTGAAATTTAACATCTGCAAAGTAAACGGAGTTATAGTCGTGTATCTTATTAACCGAATTCACAAAAAGGAGGAGGTTCTCATTTCGGTTGTATTTTTTTTTTGTTTGTTGCCTCTGTACTACGTGGTCTATGAACCGATTTGGAAAATTCTTTTGTTATTTGAAAGGATCAGATTGGTCCCATTTTTTTCAAAATCCAGTTCTGATGAGGGGTTCGCTGAGGAATTGAGGGAACTCCTCAAATTTTATAGGCATTCATATAGCGATTTTTGTATTTTCATTATAAAATCAAGAAAGCATTCAGAAAGTAGGTATCATTTGGTGAACCGGAACTGATGAAGAAGACCACAGATGGCCACCGGAACTCGTCAATGACACGTATTTCACGGGTAAGATATCTAAATTTAAATAAATGCTGATCAAAACGGTACCATCAAACTGATTTCATGATGAAGCCAGCAGGTAGGCAACGGAACTCCATAATAAAACAATGTATCCTAGCCGTGTCTGGGCTTATTGGAATTGTCATGAGATGCACTCTGGCTATTAAGTGATGTTTAACCGACTTCAAAAAGGAGGAGGTTCTCAATTCGTCTATATGTAGATGGTGTTAAAAAATTTAACACGACGAACTTTAAGATGTGCTTGAGACCATCGAACTGAATAACTTTTACTATAGCAAGGACCAGCTTTGAAATCGCGAAAAAATAAACAGCTGTTCCATACAGTTTAGAACAGTAGGTATTAAACTTTCGTATGGAACAGCTGTATTTATTAATTAATTTAGCTGGTATTTAATCCACTTGGTGTATGTTCATGATGGTATAAGATTTCCTGTCACTGTTGTGATATAAGAATTGGTGTGGGGTAGGTACCACAACTAAAAAGTGAACGATAAAAAATTAGGTATTAAAAAAAAAACAAGCGACTTAAAAAAATAATGAAAAAATTTAATTTTGGAAGTCGGTGGCAAAATATGAAAATACGGAACCAAAGACTTTCAAAATTAAAGTTATTTTTAATTATATATTTTTTTTTTACTTCGAAATTGTAGATAAACTTAACTTACCTGTTTCACCCAACTTCCAACTTCAGGCAATTGTTTTGTGAACTTGGAACTCGTCATTAAGGTGTCCATTACTTCGGGCAAGACTTCGTAAAAAATTTCCTTATTTTTTAACACGTTAAAAGTGATCGGTACACTAAATGCAACAGCACTTCTATGCAATGTTCGCAACTGGTTGAAAAATAATGTTTGACGCAGTAATAGAATTGCCATTTTAACAAAACTATTGAAAAGTAAACTGTAGATAAATGAAAAAACAATAAAAAATAATTTTTTTTGGTGAATAAATAAATAAAAAAATGATGCCTGCGTCTAACACAGCAGACTCCGCAATTTAGAATCGTCGATAGAACTATACCTATTTATTATTTACATAGTCATGATGCCTACTTTTTTTATAAAGCTTTAGGTTTTACTAGGGGCGCTGTTTGCGTAAAATTCATTTCATTCTTCATCTTATTCATTCATTATTTTTGGCTTAAAATAAATGCCGAAACTTCTTTAATCTAATAGAAATAAAATGAAAAGAATTCCTCGGGGTCAACGAGCTCGTGTCGCCCGTAGTAACTTGAATTTATTCATTACTATCCATAGGTAGTAATATTATAAATTCGAAAGTAACTCTGTCTCTGTAAACCACTGAAGGGATATCGATAAAATTTTGATGGCAGATGGCATTCTGGGAAAGGACATAGGCTACTTTGTGTTTGAAAAATAATGGTAATAAAGGGGGTGATATAGGGATGAAGGTTTGAATGGGAAACCCAGCATTTCTTAAGTTAGGGAACTTAAGAAATGCTGGGTTTTATGTGTGTGGAGTTCATGGGTAACCCAGGATTTCTTAAGTTAGGGAATTTAAGAAATGCTGGGTTTCCCATTCAAACCTATAGCGATAAGAACATTAAAATGTATGCTTTTGGTACGAAATAAAGAATCACATGTGCGTTTTTGAATAATGATCCCCATGGGATAAAATAGGGGATGATTTTATAATTCACATTGATTATTTACTAATAATATAATTTAATATAATTAATATAATATAATTTACTTGTCTGCGTCTGGGCGCTCCTTGCGTGGCTCTGCATCGCTGCCAATGCGGCGAAGTTGTCGACTGCCTCGGACATCATGGCCTATCCTGCAGTAGGAGCGCAGGCCGAATTGCACGGCACGCCAGCATCAATGACATTATCCGTCGTGCTCTTGTCACCGCCGGGGTGCCTGCCTGGTGGGGGTGGTTTTAGAACCCAATGGCTTGGCACGCGACGATGGGAAGAGACCGGACGGAATGACCATAATGCCTTGGAAGTTAGGTCGGCCTTTGGTGTGGGATGCAACCTGTGTCGACACCCTTGCGCCATCCCATCTTCCTAGCACGGCGGGCTGTGCTGGGTCGGCTGCTGCAGGTGCAGAAAACCTCAAACGGCGCAAATATAACAACCTTATTGGGAGCTATATGTTTGAGCCGTTTGGGGTTGAAACTCTAGGACCATGGGGTCCGAGTGCCCACTTGGTTTTTCGAGACATCGCCAAGCGGTTGGTCGACTCTTCTCGTGACCAGAAGGCTGGCCTATTTCTTGGCCAAAGAATCAGCATTGCCATACAACATGGCAATGCTGCCAGCCTTTTGGGCACTTTTCCTGTTAACAGCGATGCGGATGAATTTTTTGATGCCCTTTGATCCTTTCCCCTCCCATATTTTTATACATTGATTATTGAAATTTTTATGTAGGTTTTATAAGAGATTTAAGGGATTGGAAATATAGTAATAGTCAGTATATTGAGGTAACATGTAGTCATTTTCAGGGTTCCGTATATCCAAATGAAAAAGGGAACCCTTATTGAATCTCTCCCGGGTCTGTCTGTCCGTCTGTCACAGCCACCTACACCTACACTTATCAGTCCATTTAATTCGGAGCAAATTTGCTCTGACTGATAAGTTGAAAAAAATAATAAAAGAAAGAAAGAAAGAAAAAGTATTTATTGTGACTCGCACAGGAAGATCACAAACTAATAAACATACAATCACAAAAGTATTAAAAAAAAAGAGGAAATAAACAAAGGCAAAGCTACTTGGAGCATAATCTATACTAATATATAAAGCTGAAGAGTTTGTTTGTTTGTTTGTTTGAACGCGCTAATCTCAGGAACTACGGGTTGGAATTGAAAAATTCTTTTTGTGTTGGATAGTCCATTTATTGAGGAAGGCTATAGGCTATATAACATCACGCTACAACCAAAAGGAGCGGAGCATAAATGAAAAATGTTGCAAAAACGGGAAAAATTCTTCCTTTTTGAGAGCTTCCGTTGCGTGCGCTGCGTAAACGGTTTAAGTTACGCAAATATCATGTATGATGGAATTGTTCCTCTTTAAATTTTCAAAAAAAAAAGTCCACGACAGCATATTTCTATTTTTTAAGATTTACTCACTATAACCTTTTTTATGGTAATCAAATTTGTTCGAAATTAATGCATTATTTGCGAAGGAGTTTTCATAAACATGGTATTAATCCTTATCCAAATAAATACGTTATTCATCTCAAGTATTTAATTTTGAACAAAGTTGCCCTTACATCATTTAATTTCAATGAATATCTTAGGAGATATAACTGTTTTATAATAACTCCGCAGCAAAATAATGATCAACTCTGCGAGGTAGTCTATTCTAAAGCTGAAGAGTTAGTTTTTCCGTAACCAAAGGATAAAAGGGGACCCTATTATTAAAACTCCGCTGTCCGTCTGTCTGTCTGTCTGTCTGTCTGTCTGTCCGTCTGTCACCAGACTGTATCTCATGAACCGTGGTAGTTAAACAATTGAAATTTTCACATATGATGTACTTCTGTTGCCGCTATAACATTAAATACTAAAAAACAGAAAACAATAATATTTAAGGGGGGCTCCCATACAACGGACATGATTTTTTTGCCGTTTTTTTTGCTCCGCCCGCGTGGATGTCGGTTATCGCGTAAAAAAGTAGCCTATATCCTTGTCTATATCCCAGGTCGATCGGTTCAGCGGTTTAGGCGTGAAAACGTAACATACAGACAGACAGACAGACAAATAGACAGACTGACAGAGTTACTTTCACATTTATAATATTAGTAAGGATAAGGATTTGTATGGATGGTACGGAACCCTTCGTGCGTGAGTCCGACTCGCACTTGGCCGGTTTTTTGTTTTTTGAACGTGCTAATCTCTGGAACTGCGAATTGGATTTGAAAAAATCTTTTTGCATTTTACAGCCCAATTCTTGAGGAAGAATTACATTACTATTAACTAGAACACCATTTAAAAAAAATGAAAGTTTATGCGAAAACGAAGTAAAAGCACGGGCAGGCAATCTGTTGCGACGGGGTGGGTCGGGGGACCAAGAAATTTAACGCGGACGAAGTCGCGGGCAGAAGCTAGTAAAAGATAAAAATGATTATATTAGGACAATAAATAGTATAAAATTATTACAACATAACGGCGAACTTATTTAAGAACCTACTTAAATAGCATCAACATTTCATAAATTTTTCATCGATATTGCCAATGATCACAACTCAAATGTTCCAAATACACAACAGCAGGCTCAAAATCAGATAAATGATTATTCGATTTTTCTCAGACCGACCGCAGAGGAAGAAATCATTTAGGTACCTATACAATTTTTTTTTTCACTTCAGTAGCTCAAACATGTAGGTTTTGCTGCCTGAAATCAGTGAGCAAAATGCGATTTTGCTCACTGAGTGAGACAAAGTAACTATTAAAAATTTTTTTTTTAGAAAGCCGCGAATATCTTATTCAGCCTTGGGTTAATCATACAATTCGAAACATTCACACTCTATCTCTTTCCCGCCATTAGAAAGAAAGAGAGACAAAGACCAGCCCTTTCGAAGTACCTACCGATTTTGAATTCGACCTCAAAGACAAACACGTTCGTAATTTCATACTAACCAAAGAAATTTTGCAAAAAGATAATTATGTCTTTTAATGTAGTTTATTGAATTTTTATTTAAACGAAAATAAGTATTTACTGCAAATAAAACTGATATTTAACCTGTAAATATTTATTATCTCCTAAAGTGTTCTCGCGGTTTGTTCCCACTAGTTCTACTGCACAGTTCTACGGTAGAAATAATGGGAATTTTTTTCTCACTAGTACTACGGTATTAGGTATAACAAAATAGTAGAACTATTGGGATTCTCTATTCCCTCTATTCCCACTTGTTCTACTGAACAGTTCCACGATAGAACTAATGGGAGTTTTAGTTTTGTTCTCACTAGTACTACGATATACTATATTACAAAATAGTACAACTAGTGGGAGTCTCTATTTCCCAGTTGTTCTACCTGTTCCATCGTTAGAACTAATGGGATATCGCTGCTGAAGTGAAAAGTTATGTGTGTTACACGAGAGCAAAGTTTTTTGCATCTCGTGCCTTTGAATCCCTCGCCACACTCAGGATTCAAAATCAGCACTCGCAGCAAAAAACGACTTTGCTCTCTTGTTGCACAAATAACAAATTTTTTTTTCTCTTCGCCCTACTCGGGCAGGCTGAGGTCTTGATTATAAAAAAAAGACGTGTGGCACTCGGGGACTGCCGCGGTAAAGCTATTGCATAGCATTTTGTATCAACTTATGCAATTATAATTATTTATTTATTTTATTTATGCAGTATTTCTTTTTCTTTGATATTAATTTTTTTTTTTCGTTACGGAATTTCTGGATTCGGTCCCCGCGCTCAAGGCCCGCGATAGAAGCTATGCAATAGCTTAAAAACAAAATAAATAAGTGCTGAACGTCGTAAAAGTGTATAACTACGTAAACAAAGTCAAATACTATTCAAATAGGTAAGCATAATAACAACTTTAAAATAGACGAAAGTGTTGAACCTAAAGTAATTTTAAATAAAAAAAGAGTGACAAACTGTTTTGACAGCGAAAAAATTCCATGTACATGAGTCATTTCCAACCGTCTAGTCAAGTTTAACAATTGTTCAACTGGAATGGTATCAACTATTTGGCAAGCTTTAATTAAGTCATTGTAGCCTTGCGGTGCAACAGGGGAACTAAATGTACTCGTAATCGACTGGTCGTGAGTTCAAACCCCACTATCAACAATCACTTTTTGTGAAGATCATAATTTTATAAACTAATATTTATAAGAATAAAATACGCAGTACACAGAAATAAGGAACTGCCAGAAATTATTAGATCACTAGAGGGTACTGGTGTAGTAAAATAACCGTCGGAGTGGGGAGCGTGAGGTTTTTTCGTTACGGAATTTCTGGATTCGGTCCCCGCGCTCAAGGCCCGCGATAGAAGCTATGCAATAGCTTAAAACATCAAAATCGGTTGAATGGACTGTAAAAAAGGTTTATAAAAAAGACGTTTGTAAAGGTTTAAATGACTAATCTTATTTCAAATGAAGATTAGACAACAAAATTTCGTTTGTAGTACCTAGTGTTTTATAAATGAGTAAGGCATTCGATTTTGTGGATATAGCATCTTACTAAGCAAATTTGAATTTCCAGCAAACTAGGGCACGTGCCCCGGGCGCCAACTTCAGGGGCGGCAAATTCAACCGTGGTAGACAAGTGCATCACCCAGCGCACCGCAACTTTGCAATAACTGAGACGCGCTGCACTTATTCTCTTTCTCTGCGGGTGGCGCACTGAGGACATTACTACGTAATTAGCGTAGGCATAGGTCGTCAAATGGTGTTAGCAGGTCGCGGGTGGGGGCGCAGTTGAATTCTGCCAGGAACACTACGTTTTTTTTTAAACATGCTCCACTTTATTTGGCGATGTAAAATGTACCTATAGCTTTCTTTCTCTTGCAATAGATCTATGTCAGAGCGAACTACAGGCGGATGAGTGTCTCTGTGGTCAAAAATTAAAGGAAAATAATCCTTGATTTTAGAAATTTTACTTTCCGGGGGTCCCGGCTTTACCGACGCCTGAAAGGGCAAAGTCGACACGATTTTCTTTAATTGTTTACCACAGTTTTGGCGCCCCTGATTGGCGCATTATCGATCGATACAATTTGGCTAAATGTTACTGCCAAAATTTTCGAGCTCGCTTCTCTCACTCTTGCAGCCTGATTCTTGAAACGTTCCTATAAGTCAACTAAATTAGTACTTAACTCCTACTTTGATATGAAGGGTCAAAAGAAAATTGAACTTATCTCAGGCAGGAAACTAAAATTTTCGAACTTGAGACGAGTCGCTGCGCAAAAAAAAAAATCATGTGACAGCGGGGATGAGGGGTGGGAAATTGCGCAGCGAGTAAGCACACTTCAAAGCCGCCAAAAAGTTTGACGCGAACTATACCAGCTTCGCCATTATGAGACACTGCCCTCTTCTAAATGAATATCTAAAGTTACCAAAAGCGCAATTTTACTTGCCTCGGTAAGCTAAGTTAAATTAAAATAAAATAAAAACCTGATGCAAAAATGTGTGCGTCAGTCATTACGTTCCAAGTAATTTCCAAAATAAAAATAAAAATGTAATCAATAGATTAAAAAAAAATAAAATGCTATACACCTTCAAGTGAAATGGCACAATTGTTTTAACAAATTTAGAAGATGGAGATTGGAGAACCGGCGCAAATACCTGGAGGCCAGCGTGCTTCATGATATTGTTCACAGTCATTTTGATGCCATTGATCTAACGAGTAAGCTGTTTTATTCTGTCCCCCGAACAGTTCATAAGCGTCAGGTTCGTGCACGTACTCTGTGCTAAATTCTTGTCGTACGAACTCTGGCTTACGCTGCCCTATTCATAGAATGTTGGAATCCTATAATTCAAATTTCATTGATATTGACATATTGGCATGCTCGTAAAATATATTTAAATCTAATATTATACAAAAAATATCTTAATTGTAATCTTATCATTATTACTTATTTATTGTATAATTTAAGTAAATAAAATTGTTTCTGATTTGGTAGCTAGCTCTATAGTTAATTATTTATTTATTTATTTCGAAATATTTGTTAGTTTCGGTAATGCTCGTCTAGTGGCAACCATTGATCTTTAAGAGTCTACACTACCTCAGCCCCTCTGTATCTCGCTCGCACACTATTGCTACCGGTCACGCGAGCAAACGAGACAGGGCGGCAGGGAAAAGGCTCCAAGGCGCCGATAGTTTAGGTAATTTCGTTTTACGGTGAAAATAATGGTCATTTAAAAAAAGTAAATAACATAAGACCTGCTTTATAGTTAGTTCAGTTAATATGCAAAGTTTCATTATCTAATTTAAAGTATTTTTTGAATACTAGCGGTTTATTGTTCGGTTTGGAGGTAACTTTGGAAATTTTTTCTATCGAGAAAATTTTATGGAATCGTGTTTTCGGCTAACATAGTGCTTAACATTAATTCTCAACTTTACCATATATTTATTTCAAAATTAATGCTGCAGTATTTTCGACATAACGGAGGATCATGCTAAGCTATTTGAGGTAGTATAGGCCCTTAACATGTCTTATCTGCGGATAATGCAGTGGACTGCAACATTACTACTTAGAGTTTTGTTTTGATAACATTGTGTATTATTTATGTTGTAGTTGTTTATTATCCCTTAATAAATAAAATGACGTGCAAAGGTTACTAGCGAAAAGGAATATGGCAACTTTTATCTATGCGGAATGTGATAGAAATTGGTTGGTGATAGAAGTTGGTTGTGGTGGATTTAAGGAAAATGGACGTGAATTACAAAACATTTATTTCCAATCGATTTTTAATCTAACTAAAGTACTTCTGTGGCTTTCTCCTGATAACCCTGCACACTCGCACAGCCTTCAAACCATATCAAAATTTCTTTATCCAGAAAACAAAGATCCATAATGTAAGTAATAGCTTATAGCTAGTGTTAGAAATAAATATTATTATTATTTGAGTTTCAAGCATTTTGCACAGAAGATGACCAAGTAAGGTATGTACAAGTTTCTCACATGGCCATCCTTTCCACAAAATGCCTCAAAATGGTAGAATAGAAACTGTCACTGTTTTCAGAATGCTGTTGCTACTGGCCCGTGTTCTAGCTACTAATGATGTGATTTTTTTCGAATGATCGCATGAACGCAGTCAGTTAGATTCTGTGCAAACATTTCCGATGCACTACAGAAACAGGGCAGTCTCAAAGGCATTCTGAAATAGTACATCACTTACCAAGGGCTATAAAATAAAGAAAGCCCGAAATCGCAGGTATTTGTGACCCGAGCCGCAGGCGAGGGTTGTAAATATGCGATAGAGGGCTTTCTTTTTTACTGCCCGTGGTGAGTTCACAATTTTACGTCTTCATTATTATATTGGACGCGCAAGACATCTAGCGACCTTTTGGTGTAGCCGTTCTATAGACCTCCCGTCTTTTTGTTAAGAAATGTGTAGATACAGGGTTAAATAAAATTAGCTAGCGAAACACCGCAGACGTAAAGACGTTATACCCATAAGATCACAAAAAAACAAATAAACCGATGACCCAAAAATATCATCAAATCAATTTAGTTATTGTTTTATCATGTTTAGATGTCGTTACCCATCAAGTCTGCTGTGCTAACTTCGCTAACTAACTAAATTTGACCTTGTATATCATAAAACAAAAACCTCGTAGGTACCTATCCAAAATATTATTTACCTCCGTAGCTACTTAGGTATCATATTTTTGTATAAATTAACATTGATTATTCATTTACAATAAATATGACGTGAGCAGTATATAATTGTCTACCTCAACCAATAATTCTGGTCACATCTAAGTAATTTTATTTAATAAATTTCCCTTCGGCACGATTCCATAATTTCTAAGCAAAACTGCGTCTCTCCTTCTGTTGGTAGCGCTCGTATTCGGCGTTCCAAATTTTCATAAAAAGAACGTTTAAACTCTTCATAAACCTTGCCAATTTGCAATTCATCATAAAGCTGCTTGATCCGCTTTACATGTTCTGGGTCTTTGCTGCCGTAGTATTCTTTGAAGATGGAACGTTGTTCTTCATTGCAGCGCTCCAGCGCTGTTACGGAAATCCAGGATAATTTTCCTTCTTGAATGTCTGTGCCTGCCTTCCCTGTGATGTTTTCGTCCCAGTACACGTCTTTGTAGTCGTTCTAAAAATGCAAGCTTAAGATAAGTGGATTATATTTCTTGCTAAAGATAAACAAACTTAATCGGAGAGGCTCGTGGCTAACTAAGGCCTGAAACTGCGCTAAGCGGACGACCGCGAGGTTCCATACAAAAGTGCCCCGTCGCGGGGACCAGCGCGAGCGTCTGTCGTGGGAAAGCGGGCGTGCCTCCGTGCGAATGAATCCGTCGCGGGACCCGCCTGAGCCTGCTTACTGACTTTTGTTTTTTTTTTTGCTAGTCTTCGTTTTGCTACGTAATAATAATATTATGTTCTCCATCGACACGACTGTACATTGTACAATGCACATTGTTAAAATTGAAGTACGGGTAATTAATTTGATCGATACCCGTGACGGGGATTGTCGCGTTCCCACGGAGCCCACCCGCGTGTCCACGCATCGGGTACCCGTCACGGGTGCCCGCTTAACGCAGATAGTAGCCGCACGGGTCAATGGTCGCCTCGGAAAGCAGCCATTGGTCGTGGCTGTCATTTGTAGAATTTTGACAATCGTTACGGGTTGTCAGAAGCCCGAAAGTCTGACCAACAGTCTTAGGCCTGAAACTGCGTTAAGCGGGCACCCGCGCGGTTCCATACAAAAGTGCTCCGTCGCAGGGACAAGCGCGGGCGTAAGTCGCGGAGGCACGCGCTGGGCCTGGTAGCGCCAGCTTACTGGTTGTCGTTTTATTTATGCTAGCCATCGTTTTGCTAAGTTCTCCATCGACACAACTGTACATGCACACCGTTAAAATTAAACTACGCCGTATTTAATTGCCGACAGAGCCCCCCCGCGTATCCACGCGTGTACACACGCAACGGGTGCCCGTCGCGGACGCCCGCTTAACGCAGTTTCAGGCCTTAGGCCTTAAACTGCATTAAGCGGGCGTCCGCGCCGGGCACCCGTTGCGAGTGTCCGCGCGTGGACACGCGGGTTGGCTCCATGGGCAATTAATTACCCGTAGTTTAATTTTAACGGTATGCATGTGCAGTCGTGTCGATAGAGAACTTAGCAAAATGACGACTAGCAAAAAAAACGACAGCCAGTAAGCTGACGCTACTGGGCCCCACGCGTGCCCCCGCGACGGAGCACTTTTGTATGGATCCGCGCGGGCGTCCGCTTCAAGCAGTTTCAGGCCTTATGAAGGGTTGGAGGTCAGATAGACAGTCGCTCGATGTAAAATTCTGGTATTCAACAGCATCCCGTTTGACTGGAACCTGATCCTAACATAGTTGAGAAAAGGCTAGGCTAATGATTAGTTCACTGCAGTATTGTTAATAAGACTCTAGGTTAGAAATAAAATAATAAGGTTCTTGACTGTTAAATATTCCTAATATTATTACCTGATTCGATATGTTTTTTTATAGGAAGTAAAAGCTAGGGAGAGGACTAATCGTAGAATCGAAAAACAAGAAGTTATTTACATATATTTCTTACTTGAAATTGTAGAAGTTTACCAAACTCCCAACAGATGCTGGTTAACTCTGATGTCTCAGATGTATCTTTCTCTTTCCCATTATTTACTAAAAACAGAGCTACGATCAGCGGCAACCTGAATGAATAGTAGCCGGTCTTTTGTATGGCGATAGCGTTGAATCGTTCCATTGTGAATCCATCAAGATTGTTTTTTTCTTTGGTGTATCCTAATGAATAGTCCAAGTATTGGCCTATCGTTGTGTACATAATTGCCTGTAATGAACGGAAAAACCATGAGCAACTGAGTCCAAATTCAAAAAATTGGTCCTAATCTGGGACAATATCTCCTAATGAGGAACAGTAAGTAGTGTAGCGGAATAAAAATAAAAGTTCACCAAATTCACCACGCATAATAAATAAATAAAAATATAATAAAATAGTATTTAAAAAAACGAACAATATATATATGAAAAACCTCCCTTCCGGGGCAGTCGGGTAAATGTGATGATGAAGGAATAGCGGCGGCACTTCCTCCCGCTAAAAGTGCAATTCACTAACACCCGTGGATTGCACTCAAATATCAATCCGTTCCATTATCACCTTGAGACCGTGAAGCCGATTTTTCGCAAGGTGCACGCGTACCTACCAGGCCTGCGTCGGCCCGCAGTGACAGGCGTCAGTCAAGGCACTTGCGCAATGAAAAGAGCGTACAATTCTGCCACCAAGGATTGCAAACGGGTGTTACGGAAGGCGCGTTTCGATCATGTTGGACGAATCGGGACCAAGTTGGCGTCCTACCCTTCGGGTAGCAAGAAATTCTGGTCCCTGTCTAAATCGGTCGAGACGAACTTCTGTCGTCCTTCGCTGCCTCCTATGCTTAAGCCTGATGGAACGCTGGCTCATACCGCGCAAGAGATGGCAAACATATTTGCCTCCATCTTTGCCAAAAATTCACGCTTTGATACGGCCTCTAACAATCCACCTAACATACGTCACTGTGGCTCCGTAGTGGCGGAGATCTCAATCCACCTGAAAGAGGTCCGTAGGGCCCTTTGCAGTCTAGATGTGAATAAAGCCAGTAGACCTGACGCAATACCTGCAAGAGTTCTGAAAAGCTGTGCTCCAGAGTTGTCTCTTGTCTTAACGCGCTTGTATCGCCTCTAAAAAAACCGGAGTGGTGCCGGAGTCCTGGAGGCTTGCTAATGTACAGCCAGTGCTCAAAAAGGGAAACCGTGCCGATCCTATCAACTATAGACCAATCGTCATAACCTCGACACTTTGTAAAGTGATGGAAATGGTACTTACATAACAATAAGCTGCTAGCATACCTAGAAGGAAATGTGCTCCACAGTCACCACCAGTATGGCATCCGTCGTGGCCAGTCAACTGGAGATCTTCTTGTGTATGCTACGCATTGCTGGGGCGAGGCCATTGCGAGACAAGGCGAAGCCCTTGCTGTGTCGCTTGATATCTCAAAGGCCTTTGACAGGGTCTGGCATGCTAGTATCTTGGGTAAATTCTCCGCGTTCGGCATCCCTGCTGACTTTTGCGACTGGATTTCCGACATCCTGAGTGGGCGATCGATCAGAGTGGTCTCAGATGGCTGTTTATCGGATCATATGGCTATTGACGCCGGTGTTCTTCGGGGTCTGTTCTTTCTGCGACTCTATTGTTGCTGCACATCAACGGCTTGCTACAGCTTGGAGCTATTGGGTACGCAGATGACAGCACAGTCTCAGAAAGATACCTGTCCAGTGTTAGAGCCAGCAGGGACAAAACAGCCACTCTTAGAGAGGCCATGGTGGAGCGAATGAATTTGATCTTAAATCTCGTTTCCCAGTGGGGCTACGACAATCTGGTCAAATTCAATGCTCTGAAAATACAGGCGTATCTTTTCACTGCTAAAAGGAGCCAGTTTCAGTTATCTCCTACTTTCCGAGGTGAATCTGTACCAGTTACCAACCGCCTAGAGCTTTTGGGCATGGAGTTGAGGTCTGATCTTAACTTCGGCTCAACCATCGAGTCAAAAGTACAGACTGCAGCCAAGAAGCTGAGCATCCTAAATAAGGAAAGGCGATACTTCACATCTGGTCAGCTTTTAAGTTTGTACAAAGCACAGATCTGTTCCTGTATGGAGTATTGTAGCCACTTAAGGGATGGCTCAGCGAAATACTAACTTGCAGCACTTGATTCGGTGGAACGCAGAGCGAAAAGGCTTATAGGCGACGAAACGTTGGTGTCTAGGCTTCACAGCCTTGCTCATCGGCGTAATGTTGCTTGCCTGTCGGTCTTCTACAGACTGTACTTCGGAGAGTGTGCGCAGGAGCTCCACGACCTGATCCCACCATCGCCCTTTTATTACCGGACTACCAGACGTACTTCAGGGTACCATGCGTACTTGGTTGATATCCCGACCAGTCGTACTCAACGCTTCTCCTCTACATTTATTATGCGCACAGCCAAAGTGTGGAACTCTCTGCCAGCGTCTGTGTTCCCTTCCACATATAACCCGTCTGCTTTTAAAGCAAGAGTGAACAGGCATCTTCTGGGCACGCTCTTTCCATCATAGACCTCATCCATCGCTTTCCATCAAGCGATATCGAGGTCAAGAGCAGGCCCAATCAGTAATAAAAATAAAATAAAATAAATAGAAATACCTAAGGCTGAATACGTACGTACCTCATTAACATATTTGATTAAATCGGTGTAAAAAGGTTCTTTCCCGAACTTAATTTCAATTAATTCCATAAAACAATGGTATATAAGTACACAGTCGTTGACGGCAGAGGTGCCTACGTTTGGCTGGAGGTACCAGCATGGTTTGCCTCGACGAGTCGTTGAAGCATCTATGATATCGTCTACAGCCAGTATGAATCCCTGCATCTGTTGGAAAATATTATTTTAATTATTTGCAATCCGTAATCATAGCGCTTCATCAGACGCTTCACTCGAGTGAATGCTCATTTTTGTTTCATTCCACGTGCACCTGACACCGTCAAAATTACATTGAAATGAACGTTCTTTTATGGTCATTTCGGTTGTACGTTGTTTGCTAATCGTTTTATAGAATTTCGTTTCGCATAAAAAATATCTCACATTTTCGTTTCATAGCATAATAAATACGCAGAATACTTACTTTGAAGATTTTGAAATCATTGATTTTTGTTTCACATAAAGTTTAATGTTAGAATAATCATATCATAGAATAACAAATCAAATATTCTTTATCCATATATTGTTTATTTAATATAAAACTTATTACCAAGAATAACATTTCATCCATTTTCCATTTTTCAACAGCATTATTTTCGCATTTTTCTTGCACTTTGCAGCATGCAAGCAAGCATGCAACATGCAGCGTACAAGCAAGCATGCAGCATGCAAGCAAGCATGCAGCATGCAAGCAAGCATGTAGCATTCAAGCGAGCATGCAACATGAAGCAGGCATGGTTTCTGTCAAGGCTCCGGCGCTGCGGGGTTCCGGCGGTCCCACGCGAGCTTATCGTCGCAGATGGTATTCACTTGCTAGCCGGCTAGGCCGGCCAGCCTCAGCCGCGGCGGCGAGCGTTAAAACCACCTGCTCCTCAGCTCGCGGGTCGCCTCGCCCCTCCGCGCTTACGCGGATTTAAATTACACTCTAGGGGTAGGGCAGACAAGACTACGTGGAGTCGGTTTTGCAGCGATTCGTTTCTGTCACTAACTGTCACTGAACAAACAATATTCGTTAAAAAATAATTCTACTATTTGATCAGTTTGTTATACAAAAAAATTAGATTAAAAATTCATTGAAATGTATTTCTGTGAAATATGTTTCATTCAAGTAAATAGTCTTTGAAAAAATAATAATATTCGAAATAAAAATACAAGGAATAATATTATATGAAACATTTTCTGGGAAATGAACATCTATGAAATTTCTGTCTGCGAAACAAGGGTACACCGGTCATTTAATTTTTCGGTCATTCAGAGCGCGAGTGACATGTCGAGTGCCGAAATCTAACATCGTTGGTTTGGATCACCAATGAATTTATTTTTCACTTTTCATGCATTTTATGTTCAAACGTTTTACTTCGAGTGAACGATGCTGAAAGAAGGACAAATTCGACCATAAGATGAAGCGTCTAATATCAACTTACTATTACCTAACAGTACCAGTCTGCGGTAGATCAGCAATGCTATTCTGTAACCATCTCACCGTGAAAACTAAGGTGAAGTGAGCGTGGAGTGAGCTGTCAATAGTGTCAATCCCAAGCATCAGGTGGAATTACACGTCACTTCGAGCTTCAAGTGAACTGTCATCCTATCCGATGCTAGGAATTATTAACAGAATTGACAACTCACTTCACTTAAGTTTTCCCGGTGAGATATTTTACAGAGTAGCACTTCAGGTGTTATGGGGCTATCAGTTATTATGCCGTAGTCGACGTAATATAATATGTTCTATTAAACTCTTATCAAGTTATCACTTACCATTTCTAAGGCCCATCCTAAGAATCGAGCTGTGTGTAGTTTTTCTTCTGTAAAATATTTAGGGTCTTCCATCTTCTGATACGCGAAGGGAACAGCGAATCCTCTGCCTTGCTTCCCTCCATTAATCGTATAATTTATCAACTGTGAAGTAAACGGAGTGTTTCGTCGCTAGTTTTTTTTTTTTTCAGGCAAAAAGTAAGTAAAAGACTCTTATGTACACACATCAAAAAAAGTTTGCGATCACTTTGAAAAATCTAAATCTTTTTTGTTAGGTACGGTAGATTATATTATGATTCGGCTCGCCTGACTTAAACCCAATAGAGCACGCGTGAGATGCTCTTGAGCGAGCTGTTTGGAACCGTCAGCCACGTCTCCAGACAGTGCCAGAGCTCAAGGAAGCCGCTATTCAAGAATGGGACAGGTTACCCCAAGAAATGCTGGATAACTTTAGTCTCAGCATGCCCAGGAGGATCACCGCATGTGTTCGAGCCAGGGGAGGAGTTATATTATATTGAATATAAACCTACTATTAATAAATTGTTGTTTTTAAGTTTGGTTAAACAGTCTTTTTTTTTTTTATTCTCCTATGAGTTTGCTCTTGACTTTAGTCTAGGTCTGGATGACAGAGACAAAGTCTACGATGGAGTGAGCTTACCCACAAGAAGCCTGTTCACTCTCAAGTTTTGAATAGATTAGGTTGGGTCTTTTTCTTTCTATCAAACTATTACAATTACATTATGATTAATTATTCAATATTTTTTTATCAAAAATTGTTTTATTTTTAAATTTCAAACAAAACACACAACAAATATTTTTTCTTGATAACGTTCAGTTTAAAAAATGATATCAGCTTATGCTAGTGATCACAAATTTTGTTTTTGATGTGTATATGACATGACGAAAGTGCAGACAAACTTAACTTACCTTTTTCACCCAACTTTCAACTTCAGGCAACTGATTTCTGAACTTGGAACTCGTCATTAAGGTGTCCATTACTTCGGGCAAGACTTCGTAAAATATTTCCTTATTCTTGAACATCTTGAAAGTGATCGGTACACTAATCCAACACCACTTCTGTGCAACTGCAAGTGCAACTGGTTGAAAAACAATGTTATACGCCGTTATATCGTTGACATTTTAACAAAATTGTTGAGAAGTTAAATTGTAAATGAAAACAAATAAATAAAACATGTAATGACTACCTGTCATTTTTATGATGGATAAATAAGAGACAATAAAAAAAATGATGCCTGTGTACAACACAGCAGACTTCGTCATTTCCAATCGTCGATACAAGCATTCTTATTTATTAGTACCTATTTATTATTGCTATTTACATAGTCATGATAAATGACTCTATAATAATATTATAAATTCGAAAGTAGCTCTGTCTGTCTGTATGTAACCTTTTTCACGCCTAAACCACTGAACAGATTTCGATAAAATGTGGCAAGGATATAGATGGCATTCTGGGGAAGGACGTAGAATACGTTTTGTTTGATGAAAGTTTGTATGGGAAACCTAGAATTTCTTAAGTTAGGAATATGAAAATTAAAATTTACGGTTTTGGTAAGAAATAAAGAATTACGGGATGTATCGAATAACGATATTCCCATCCGTACGCAAAATACGCGCATTGACGTGGAATTGCGGACACCAGGGCCTCAAGTCTGCTATTACAATAGTGTCAGAATGGTCTCTTCATTGTGAGTTTTTGACAGATTTGCCATACAAACACTGTCAAATACTCACAATGGCGAGACCATTCTGACACTATTGTAATAGCAGACTTGAGGCCCAGCCCGTATTACCTATTAACTTTTAAGAATTACGTATTTCATCGTTTTTGAAAAATCATCCCCTATGGGGTAAAATGGGGGATGATTTTAAATTTCACATTAATTATAATTGATTTTTTTATGTAAGCCTTTTTTAAGAGATTTAATGGATTGGAAATAATAGTCCGTTTCTTGAGGTAACATTTAGTCTTTTTTAGGGTTCCATACCTCAAAAGGAAAAAAACAGAACCCTTATATGATCACTTGTGTGTCTGTCTGTCTGTCCGTCTGTCACAGCCAATTTGTTCCGAATCTACTGGACCGATTAAGTTGAAATTTGGTACACATATTTACTTTTATGACCCAAATACAGAAGTAGGTATTATGTAAATAAATGAATTTTGAATTTGGACGGCAAAATATAGTACAAAAAAAAAGTTTTGTATACTGTACCTACCGTGTGGCATACACTTTGATATATAAAAAACGGCATACAGTATATACTTACTTTCTTAAGCATTTGTAAGAAGCTGTTATTTTAATATTATACGAACAGACACGTACATTTTATCTATTTGCTTATTTATGTACATATGTATAAACCATAGATACTTAAAAAATATATTAGGTCTGCAGGCGGCCTTATGTTTGTAAACTCTTTCGATCTTAATCAATTCTAATCCTTAAAAAAAAAGCCAATGTACTTATATTTTGATGAGTTGACTGGTATAAATCGTCACATATCTCTATGCGTAATAGTATTCGATGTTTTTTTGTTGGTATAATGGCGTGTGCTAGCTGAAATATGACAAATAATTTAATTTAAATAATGTTTTTTGTTACGTAATGTAGGTACATTATTTTGCATACTATTGTATATAATCAAGTTTTTCTAACTAAACAGACAGCTGTGCTACTGGGGAGTTTGTTGCGCCGCTTCTTCCCACTTCTTCACTAAGAAGTAGTGAAGAGCGGGCGTTTTGGGAGACTGTCTAATGTAATTTTGGCGTTCGAAAAGCTGATTATGATAAATGACTTTTGATTGATGCGACTTTCTTTCTATATCTATCTCTTTCTATTATACACGACGGTGTGTGTACGAGTAGGTATCACGTAAGGAACTTGTACCTGACGGGGGTCCCCCGATCGCACACGTTTGTAATAATTATTTACTAAGCATTATACGTCATAAGCATGCTATCATAGAAATTTATGTAATAAATTTAGTAAAATTTATGTTAGACATGTCATAACGCACATAACGTTAAAGTCAACCGCAAGGCCATTGTAACACTCAAACTACGAATTACTCCAAAACTGCTAAATCATAAAGGCGCTGTCAATGTCACCAGTAGGAAATAGTGTTTTTAACGACTTAATAGAGCCTTTTATAGTATAAATCAGGGTTTTAAATACCGGTAAATTTTCATAACGTTACCTTTTATTGACAGAGTTAACGTTATTATTAAAATAACGGTAATCGATTTAACGTTATTGATGCGACTATTAATTTTATCGTTATTTTAAACGGGTGAGATGTAAGTAGTGGGGCCTGAGGCGTGCGGTGCGGCGGGAGCCCGCCCTCGCGCCTCTCTGATGCCGTACCGATCAAAACGTTGCCTGGATCTGCCTGATTCTTACTCACAGTACGGCAACGTAGCTAAATTAACGTTAGTTATGGTATTAATGTTAATTAACGTTATATTACTGGTAATATTATCAAGTAACGTAAAATTTTTGTAACGTTAGTAGTTATAACATTGAAATTTAACGTTACGTAACGGTTATTATTTTGTTATTTGGTAACGTTAACAAGCCCTGGTATACCGTCTCCGCTTCAGTTGGTATGGCACTAAGTCTTCGCACACAGAACGTTCATACTGCTGATACACCTGAGTCACTTGCAATTCGTCATAACGCTGCTTGATTCGCTTCACATGCTCTGAGTCTTTGCTGCCGTAGTATTCTTTGGAGACTGAACGTTTGGTTTGGTTACAGCGCTGCAGCGCAGTTACAACAACCCAGGAACATTTTCCTTCTTGAATGTATGTCCCCACTTTTGGAGTTTCGGGTTAACGTTGACCATACAAACTATTTAGGTTCTGAGAAGCATGGCCCTATGACGCACCGTTTCCGAGTTAGGAGCTTTTTAATTATTTTTTGTTTTTACAAAACCCTCTGTATTTCCAAAATGGTAACTAGTTCAGATGAAAATCTTTTCTGGAAAGAAATTGTTGCTCTAGTCGAACACCAAGACATGGAGCAAAAAATCCCGAGAAATATTGAGAAAAAAAAACGTTTTTTTTTTGTCTGTCGGTGGATCTTTCAGCTTGCGTAGGTATCCTTAGGAGCGAGGACTTTGCCTACAATTTTTCTTTTTTTTTTAAGTCCTCGTGTCATAGCCCCCCTAAGGCTACACTCCAACCGAAAAATACATGAAAGTATATGAAAATTTTATGATTTGGAAAAAACGAATAAATAAGTGAACATTTTCTCCGAAATAATATAATTTTTGGCGTATTTTAATGAGATTACTAAAACTAAAAAGCTATCTACATTATGGGCAATTTATTCCATGCTGAAATGTACAGTTCATGTTAAAAAAAGGCATTAACTTGAAAAATTGTGGAAAAAAAATATACTTACTTTTTAATATTAATTAAATTAAATGTAGAATATAAAAAATATGTTTTATTTCCCTGCATTATTTTGAGAAAAGCTCTATACGAGTATATGTATGCCTCGGCGGAAATGTAAATTGCTTGTCTCGTTTTAGTGAAGTCATACTCATACTCGACCTGCAATTGCCTATTTCACGGCCTTTGCAATAATGTACTATTACAGTGGTGGTTCATATTCGAATATTTGATTATATCTTACATAGGTATTTACTTGTGGTCTCGCTAATTGTACAATTTGATGGACAATACATAATCCTAATAAAAATAATAAATACCTACCTATACAAATGATCCTCTTCTACTGTGTCTATAATAGAGCGTAAATGCACATTCGTGATAAAGGGTGTGCAATATATTTTGGACTTAAACATAACTAGCGAAATGTATGTGTTCCTACTATGGGTACACCTCTGCCTAACCTTTCGGGGAAACAAGGCGTGATGTTATGTTATGTTTTTATGATGTACGGTGGCCAGCACATCAAGTTACCACAAACTGTCAAATTTTCTCGTTCGATTTTGAACTTAATCGATTGATTAAGATAAAAATCCTAATTGATTCATTTTTTATTTTTTTCTTCTTTTTTTTGATTCTTGATTGATTTAGTTTAAAATCATTTGGAGAAAGACAGCTTCGTGTAGTTTGATGTGCTGGCCACTGTAGGTACATGATCTTCTATTGTGTCAACAATAGAGCGTATGCACATTCGTGATAAAGGGTCTGCAATATTTGTCTTTTCAGGCATATATTTCCTGTTATAGCTTCGAATTTTAAAACCTATCAGTCAACACGGGCGCAAGGTTTACATTTAGGACTACATAAGAACTCCATTGGTTTGTGATCGGTTACTAAATCAAATTGTTTCCCGAAAAGAAAGATATTAAAATGTTCTATAGCCTAGACAAGAGCAAGGGCTTCTTTCCCCGTCTGGCTTTATCTTCGTTCACAGTCTGTTAACGTTCTGTTTTCGTATGCTATAACCTATAATCATTTTCTTCAGTTTCTACTAGTACTGCCCCAAGCCCAACTGGGCTAGCATCTGCCATGACTTGCTTAGTATCTTGGTTAGTGCTTCTTTTAGGCTTATAATTTATATATACATATAAGCTTCATATTATTTATCTGTTCAAAGGCTTTCTATGCTTATTTTTCCCAGTTTTTGACTTAACGCTTTTAGAGGCTGAAGACAGTTTTTAAGCGAGGAGCTTAAGATTTTTAGGGAATAATTTGATATAAGCCTCTTTAATACAGTTCCATATTAGCCCCAGATGAAAGAAGATGAGCGAAAAAATAGAGATGTAGTAAAAATTAGCCAAATAGAATACAAGGACATCAGATAAGCTTTCTATCCTTCTCATCATCCACACCCCAAATTCGGTTACGGGAAAGACACCTTCGGAACTTTGCTTTAAGAGACAGAATAGAGACACAATTCCTATGATAAGAGAAATAGGTTAGAATGGAGACGACTCAGAAGTCGGAGACAGTGATATATTGCAAAAATAAAAAGGAAAGGAATATGGAGATAAGAAGAGAGCTTCAGATCCAGAGGTTACAGAAGGCGATAAGGTTTACATAAAAGAGATGACAAGATCTAATAAACTATCCAGCAATATTAATCCTACTCCACATGTAGTGGAACTATTGGAGGGGATGTTAGCATTGGATGTTAGTGTCCGAAATGAGGAAACCGGGCAAACGCTGAGAAGGAACATTATTCACTTATTAAAAAGTTTAGAAGGTACTTCCACCTTAAGACTTACTTCCTTTTAAGTGGACAGTCAGTCCAAAATGACAACGCAGATGAGAAAGACAAAGAAGTTTATTTATAAACTTTATATTTCTTTATTGGTTAATTTGATTTGACTACAGTACTATAATTTAAATAAACAGGTTTAAGATTTGGATTTTGTTTAATTGTTACATGAAGTTATTTGAATAAAATAAATAAAATTATGATAAGAATGGGATGTAGTGTATCTCTAGGATATGTTAACAATGTCTAACATTCACAAGTGTCAGGTAGGTGTCACTAATGTCAACTTTCAGAGACAAAAACACAATAATCTGCTGTCCCTACAACGTGTAAGTAATACTTATGCGATCAAAATGTAGGGAAAAGCTGATTTTTGTTTTTAATATTTTAGTTCAACTCTTTATATTTCAGAGTTGGTTCCGTAGTAAAAGTGGTTGATATTCATGAGTACTACACTCCCTAAAAGCATGGCCCTTTATTAACCTAACACCCTGTATATCAAAGAATATACTACTCTCTAGCGAGAGCTGTAGGTATATGTATAAATATGTAGGTACCTACTTGAATTGAGCTAAAGTGTTATCGCGCAACACACAAAATGGCAATCGATCGCAATACTTTTACTTTTGACAGTTCAGTCAAGTTCACTGCGTTATTTACGTTGCTGGGCAAACGATTTTTTCAAACCTATGAGCAATGAATGTCAAAACAAAATGAAAGACATTGCGAGCGATTGCCATTTTATATGTGTTACGCGTTATGCAATTACCACGCTGGTTGTCGCCCAAGGCACAGTATAAATGTGGACAGTATGTAGACTAGCCCCATTTGTTGAAATAATTACCTACGCTCCATTGGGGTGTTAGGGTTGGCTCTGTAATGTTTGTAAAAATGAAAAGTGTTTTATTGGAATAATAAGTTCTTTAACGCAGCTTGCGGTAGGAGTTGACGGGTAGATATTGTCACACGAAAAAGCGTTCCTACATGTTATGCGACACCCCCTCCATGTGACTTTCTTCTTTGGTCAAAATATAAATGCAAGATGGCGGCTACAATTTTTTTTTAAATCATGAATGCGTTTTCTTGGTTTTCGAGGGTGTTCAAGTCGATAGTGACGTTAAAATGTAAATCCAAGATGGCGGCTGCGAACATTTCCAAATTTGTCATCATGGGTGTCGTTTTTAACCAAGATAAGAATGCTTGGAAACATGCTGGTCCTGCTCCATACGACAATTTAGAGTCTAGACAAAATCAAACTGGTTGCTAATTTAATTGTATAATTTATAATTTTTATGATGTTAATTTTTATTTTCTGTGATTAATATAAATTAACTCACACACTTATTATATGTTTAATTTTTTTTTTGGAAAATGATATACAATGTTTGTAAATATGTGAGCACCATGTACCTATCGCATTTATTAATTTTTCTGTCATTACTTCACTTTTCATTCTTTTTACCAATTGTGGTAAGTAATTTTTATTTTTATTCTAGGTACAGACGCCAGCACATCAAGCTACTACAATCTGTCATATTTCTTAAATAGATTTTCAACTTTATTACTACAGTATAAGGTTCAAGGTTGATTGCGTAAATTTGACAGTTTCGGGCAGCTTGACCTGCTGGCGTCTGTACATCGTCTTCACCTATAATTATTAATTAATGTATACAAACTATTGTTAACATTTTAAAAGAGTAAGTATGGAGTTTCTTGCCCATTCTTCTCCACACATAACTACCTTTTGGAAGGCGCAACTAGAATCAATTAACTATTCATGTAATTTTTGACGTTCAAAAGTGCATCTTCGTGCCTATTTGAAATAAATGATTTGCTTTTGACTTTGACTTTTGAGTTTGTTTACATGGTTTTCGAGGATGCTAGAGCCGATAGAGAGGTCAAAATGAAAATCCAAGATGGCGGTTGCGAACATTTTTAAATCATTCATCATGGGTGTTGTTTTCATGCAAATTTTATTTTAGGACCTGTATCGCACACGAAGATTCTACCAACTTGATGAAGTTAAATTAACATAGGTAAAATAAATAAAATTACTATAAATTTCACATATGGAGATTACTCTGAAATAAATAAATAATAATAAAATAACTATTTACACTTTTTTTAAATACCAAGTTCACAAAATAAGCGCTTGAACGTGGAGTAGAGATACCAGCCCGTTAAGTACCTAACACAAGTACAAATAAAAAATAAAAAAACATTTATATAAACAAAGCAAACTATTTTAAATCATACGCAAATAAATGCAATTATTTCTTTGTTAATCGCTTCATTGCTCATATTTCCTGTGAACACGATTCGTGACCCTGTTTTCTTATACGAATATTTGAGCATTGCTCTGTTTCCTACATGTCACATCATATTTTACACAAAACAATGACAGACGTTTTAATAATTATTCGTTTGGAAAGTTACACTAAAAGTTGAGTAATTATTTTGACACATACACCTACCCAGGTACACACAGTTACCTATAGGAAAATTTTAAACAATTCAATATTAAGAAACCCTTTTGTATGTGGCATTTAAAACTTCTAAGAGGAAAATCCTATCCCTTTCAGTTGGTAAGGCGTGTATTCGGCGCAATAAATCATCATACATCGTACGTTCATACTGTTCATACAATTGAGGTAGGTGTAATTCGTCATAAAGCTGCTTGATTCGCTTCACATGCTCTGGGTCTTTGCTACCATAGTATTCTTTAAAGACAGCACGTTGTGCGTCGTTGCAGTGCTCCAGCGCTTTTACGGCCACCCAGGTACATTTGCCTTCTTCGATATCTCTGCTTGTCTTTCCTGTCACGCTATCCTTAATGTAGATGTCCATATAATCATCCTTGTAAGAAAAAAAAAAGTATTTATCTACACGTAATATTTCTCATAACCTTATATCTATAGGTTCGATTCTGTAGGTGACCAAATTTTTTATAAGATCCTGCAACTTTACCTTATAAAATCTTTCCACTGTTCGTGTGATTGGAAAATTAAAGGTGATTGATTATGTTGGCATTGCTTATAATTAAACTGTTTACAATGAAATCTCAGTCAGTATACACAATTAGCTGACCTCCCTTGCATAAATGGTTGAGATTTTTTTATTAACAAATCGTACGATTTTAGTTTTTTTTTCTAGTTTTGGGTAGATTTCGAATAGGCATTTAAATTTAAATTAAGAATTATACAATTCTATCGATCCGTATTCAAAAAAATCTCAACCATTTATGCAAGGGGGGGGTGAACTAATTGTGTATACTATAAAATACAAAAATATTTATTTCAACTTAAGCATTGTGTCATACATAAATTGAGGCAGCCCCATTAAGTTACAATAGTACTTGTGTCGGAGCCGTCTCGCTCTTCCCTTAAGTGGTAGCTTTACAATGAGGAAGCTAATAGTAAGAATTCATAGAAAAAATAAAAATAAAAATGAAATAAAACATTAATTTAGCAGCTCTCGGTGTATGAGATTTGCACGTGTGTGTATGCATGTGCGAGGGTGTGTATGTGTGTGTATGTGTACATGGGTGTGCGTGTGGGTGTAAGATATATATATTTTTTTTTTTAGCTTATTCTTGTTAGAATGTTTTCTGTTTCTTCATATGTTAGGGATCTCAACCATTCGGTTATTGCTTTTTTACAGTCGTATAACAGCAGGGGATATATAACTAATTTACGGTTCAATTTATTATAGATGTAGGTGGACTGTGTAACATATTGACGTCTAGCAAATACAGTTCGAATCCCTGGGGAGTGGGCCACAATATCTCTACGCCTTCTGCACTGAGTTGCCGAGTCATAAGGAAGACACTTATGCAGGGTTAAGGATATACTGACTGTACAATGCGCCAAAAAGAATGTGTTATTTTGTGAAGATAGTCAAATAGGTTTATATTCTTACCTGACATTGCATCAGTTTCCCAATTTGCATACAAATATGACTTAATTCTTCAGTAGCTTTCTTTTTTCCATTCTTTACTAACAGCAGAGGTAGAAATATCGGTAGTTTGAAGGTATTGTGTGACGATTTGTTAACAGCAATAGTATTGATTACGTTCATATTGAATGCATCTAGATTTTTCTTTTCATTGCTATAGGTTGACCAAAAATCTAAATGTTGTACACCAATAGTCGCTCTGTATGAAGACTGCAAAAAATAAATTTTTCTAATGATTTCTTAGTAGGTTTTGCCCGCGGCTACGTCGGATGGAGTTAACAGTTAGTTAATTATCCCACGGGGACGTATCGTAGTCGATACGTCCCCTCGGGATAATTAGTTATTTATGACATATCCCAATGTCATAAATAACTAACCTAAGCCATGGTCTGTCCGTGTGAAAAACAGCCAGTCAAATATACAGATGGATATTCAGAGTTCATCATTCATAATTTCAGCCGAAAGACGTCCACTGCAGGAGGGGTTTGCCATAATTGCCACGCTTGGCAGGCGGGTTGGCGATCGCAGTATGGTGTTAAAAATGCATAGAGAACGCTGCTGCCCATTCTCTAGTAAGTCCCTTAGTCGCCTTTTACGACACCCACGGGAGGAAATGGGGTGGTGCTATTCTTTACGTCCGGCACCACACGGCACAGACGGCTATTCAGAGTTACTTTCGCATTAACAGCATTAACTATTAGTTTGGATATGGAAACTGTTGTTTATTTTTATTTTTTTTAAATTTGTTTTCGTGTATTCTTTTTATCTATTTTGTGTTGTCATAAAACAACAAAATGTGTGTCTTTTTATTACGGGAGGACACTGGCTCCTGCAACACAGTTATTACTAGCGCAGGAATCAGAGAATTCTATATTTTGTTGTATATTTGTTGTCAATAAATAATGTTTGTATTTTTTTTTTTTTTGTATTGTAGTATTGATTTCCTAACTGAACCTCGAGACACAATGTAGCAACGATTTTGATTTAGGATCTAACATAACCAGTGAGATTGTCTGCATGTAACACAGTAGGATTATACCTACTTTGCACTAATTTAGAATGGATTGAGAGCATGACTTGTCGAAAATTGTTTTTACACTATTAAGGAATTTATTAATTCTAGGATAAATGGGAAAGTTGCGTGACATGAAAATTTAATTTGACATTTTTATTTTAAGCTATTGACATTTGTAATTTAATTTCTTTGATTGTCATTTGAAAGTTGATATTTAGACAATTAAATTTGTAATTTAATTATTTTTCTGTAACATTTTTAATTTTTAATTTGATAATTAGACAATTCTTGATTTAGTACTTGCGAATTTTTTTAATTTTAATTTTGACATTGGAATTTAATTGTTTTGTGTAAATTAGAATAATTATTATTATCACAAAAATTTGCATGCCGAATTAAGTAGGCGAAATATGAAGAACTATTGTGTATGTTATAAAATTTGTAAAATACCATATTTCTGGCCAATAAATGAATCTATCTATCTATCTATCTATTGATTTTTCCTTTTTTATCAGGATTCAAAGTAAGGAATTGCACAATACGATTCTGCCTACCAAAGTAGGATTCAATAAAAATAAGTACTTCTGTAGAATTAGCCCCTTAACGTCGACAAAGGGGTTATATTTTTGTGTCATATCGAATAGATATCCATACTATGTCTATCTACTACCTATATAGATGATAACTTACCTCATTAAAAATCCTTAACAAGTCACCGTAAATAGGCGTTTGCCCAAAGTAAATATCCATTACATCCAAAGAGGATTGGTAAAGGAGTAAAGCATCCTTGATACCGGTGAGACCGACATTTGGTTGGAGGTGCCAGCACGGCTTGCCACGTCGACTGGTTGCATGATCTGCTATATCGTCCATTATCAGAAAATTTACCACCATCTGTTGAAATACGATTTAATCTATATAACTAAACCTGTTTTCAATTTTTTCTCAGACATTTAAGTGCAGAATATACAGAAAGTCACTGTTGCCACCACAAACAGTAGCAACACATAGCTAAAGCATTAGGAAGTGGTGAAGGGCGGGCGTTTTGGGGGACTGTCTTATGTAATTTTGGCGTTCGAAAAGTGCTGAGCTGATTATCATCAGCACTTTTGAACGTTGATTTTGATTTTGACATGCGAATGTACAACTTAATAATCGACTTTCCAAAAAGGAGTAGGTTCTCAATTCGGTTGTATAATATATATATATATATATTTTTTTTAATGTTTGTTACCCCAGTTCTCCGTCGTTTATGAACCGATTAGAAAAATTCTTTTTTTATTTGAAAGAATATATTTCCAGATTGGTCCCATTTTTTTCAAAATCCAGTTCTGATGATGGGATCCATGAGGAATTGAGGGAACTCCTCAAATTTTATAGGCATATAGCGATTTTTGTATTTTCATCAACAACTCAAGCATTTGCATTCAGAAAGTATCATTTGATGAAGTGGAACTGATCAAGAAGACCACAAATGACCAGCGGAACTCCTCAATGATAAGTATTTCACGGGTGGCGATAAGATATCTCGATTAAGATTGTTAAGCGACTATGAAGCAAGTTTAAATAAATAATTCTGATGAAAATGGTACCATCGAACTGATTTGAAGATGAAGCCGGAAGGTATGCATCGGAACTCCGTAATAAAACAATGTATCCTAGCCGTGTTTATTGGAATTGTCATGAGATGCATTCGGGCTATAAATGGTTATCAACCGATTTTTATTAACTTTGCTTGGGTAGTTTTTGAGTTGTTTAGTTTGTATTTAATCTACTTCGTATAGGTTTCTTGTGTCACTCTTGTTTGTGCGGTATAGCAAGTAGTGGTAATCGAAATGTTGTGGGATAAGTATCATAACTAAAAAGTGAAAAATAAAAAACTTTTTAACAAAAAAAAAAAACAACCGACTTTAAAAAAAAAAAAACACTAAAAAGTGAAAAATAACTTTAATTTGGGAAGTCGGTGGCAAAAAACGAAAATACAGAACCAAGGACACCGATTTTTCACTTTTTAGTGTTTATTTTTTGAAAGTCGGTTGATTTTTTTGTAAAAAAGTTTTTTACAAATTCTCATCGCGATTGTAGAGTAGGTACAGTGGTCAGCACATCAAGCTACACGAAACTGTCGTTCTCCAAACGATTTTAAACTTTAAAATGTTGACCATTAAGTTCAAAATGGAACGAGAAAATTTTACAGTTTGTGGTAACTTGTTGTGCTGGCCACCGTACATCGACTCTTCCTATCGCAGTCTACTACTAAACTTACGCCTCGTCGGTCTATTTAGCTGGGGACGAGTTACCAACAGGCAGCAAATACTATACTCATCAAGACCACTTACGCCCAGTTAAAGGTAAATCTATTTGATAGGAAATTTGAAATTTGGCAGTGGCGCATAAGGTCCATATATTAGAGGTGAACCTATTGCCAGGCGAATAAATGTTATTTGGTTATAAAAACAATGGTTTACCATTTCTGTACACCAGCCTAGAACGCGAGCAGAATGCTGCATTTCTTCTGTGAAGTTATCAGGTTCTTCAAACATTTTGTATCCAATGGAAACCATCAATCCTCTGCCTAGTTTCCCTCCACCCACCGTGTATTCTATTAGCTGTAACAAAAATAGGAATATCTAATCAAGAAAGTCGCTGGTAGTTTCACGATGCTTCCCGCAGATGATATTTTTCCGCAGAATAATAATAATAAATATCTTTATTGCAGATCACAATCATGATCCAAAAAAAAACATAATAAAAAAAGTTAATACAAACAAAGCAGTACAATTCAAAATGGCATACATCAACTAAATACACACAAACATAAAATCACGCGTTTCATCTCTTACATACTACTATTTTTTCTATATTTGTGTGAAAATCTTAATGCAGTTCACAGAATACATCTACTTACCAAGTTTCAACGGTATAGTTCTTATAGTTTGACAGACATGACGAATCCATAAGGGTTCCGTTTCCAACCACCGCTTGTAGGTCTTGGTAGCATACATCCTATCAGCAAGATCCCCAACAACCTATATTGTTTCTACACGTACCAACCACACGTACACGTATAATGTGGTTGGAAACCCTTAAATGTAAAGGAGGATGATCTCAAGTATCGTCTTCGTGGCACCTATTTTTGATCGTAATTCTTATGCGATCTTGAATTCCGAAGCGGACATAAGTACCACTTTAAGAAAACACACAGTTGAGAAAATTACGGGAGGAAGCCTGACCAAATTTTGATCCTTAATTTTGCCGCCCGTTTAAAAAGTATACACCGTGGCATTTTAGTCGTTTTACAAAGACAGCCCACTTCATGTATCCAATGACTACTAATCATTCATGAAAAAAAAAAATTTTTTTTTCGATCATTGTTTTATTTTTATTTTTTATTATTAATTATGACGCATTACATAGTTTAAAACAACCTGTTACGAGTGCAGTCCGAGCCTTGTATTACAAGGGCGCCGCGGAATGGAGCGGCGACATCTTTATCAGAGTTCACCCTAACGCAAAAATGTGTTTCTTACTATTGCAACTTAAACTTAATCTAAATGCATTCTGCGGCGCCCTTGTATTACAAGGCTCGGCCTACACTCGTAACAGGGTGTTTTAAACTATGTCATGCGTCATAATTAATAAATAAAAATTCAAATGTTCAAAAAAAAAAAAATATATATATACATGAATGATTAGTAGTCATTGGATACATGAAATGGGCTGTCTTTGTAAGACGACTAAAATGCCACGTTGTATTTGATCAATCTTTAAAATGTACTAACCTTTTTCATCCAGCTTCCAACTTCAGGCATTCCAGCTAATCTAGGACTGGTCACTACGGAGTTAATGACTTCAGGCAGGACCTCTTGAAATGCTTTTTTCTCCGTGTTCATGTTAAAAGTTGGTACACTAGATCCATCTGTACTTCTGTGCATATGTCTTAATTGGTTGTAAAACAAAGTATTACGACGGAGTAAATAAGCCATTGCTCTGACTAGTCAGGTAAAGTTACGTTCAAAAATTGAGGAAACAAAACATGTTTCTGAAATATATAGCTACTGGAAGTTTTTCAGAGTCATTTGTTAGACTGTATAAACATGCATTTTTAATAACACTTGGGTATGTTAAACCTAATAGGTACCTATTTAGACTTTGGCTTTGCTCGCTTGAATTTCGGAAAACGACTCCATACCGTAACAATTCCTGCCGGGTCAGCGGGATTGTCCGAAAGGGGTACCGCTGCCCTGGAACATAAAGGACCAAGGAAGGAACCCGGGTGGGTTTTAGTCAGTAAGAGTCTGACACTCCCTTCCGCTCCACCCAGAGCGGGAGGGGTCATTTGAAAATTACCCATCCTGAAAAAATAAAATAAAAAAAATAGCGTAACAATTGATTTTTGAAAAAAACAAATAAGTAAATTGAAAGATTATACCTAATTATGTTTTTAAAAAAATTATTTTAATAATTTTTTTTCGCTCTAATTATTTTTTTTTATTAAATTAAAAATATTTTTTTCATCTCAGTACCGAAAACACGCTGACAGTTCCCGAACAAACCCGAGCGAGTGTGACGTCACAATGTTAATTTCTACTCATCGTAGCTTCAGTCTTTTGACTTTTAATCCATTAAATCTTATTATTAAGCCGAAATATAAGTGATTATAACTTGAATTAAAAACAACATTAATTCATCCCCCTTTTCACTCCCTTAAGGGATGAAATTCTAACAACACCGTTGCGTTAGCTTCCAACCATAAGCCTAGATAGTAAATTTAGTGATTCTTCTTCGAAAATTAAGGACTTTTCAACTTCATCCCCCTTTTAACCCTTTGGAGGTGGAATTATCAAAAACGCTGAGATACGTATAAATTAATTCTCAATCGTTAGCCTAAACACAAAATTTGAAGATCCTAAATTCAAAACTGACGGACTTTCATATAAACTTCCATCCCCTATTTTACACCTTTAGGGGTAGAATTCCCAAAAATCCTTTATTAGTGGATACTTACTTTTCACAAAGAATACACCCTCCAAGTTTCATGTCTCTAGGACAATCGGTTTGGGCTCCCTAGTAGCATTTTTGTTGGCGTTTAGTTGGGCCACACACCTCTGAAGGTGGCCCAACTAAATGCCAACGCAAAATGCTACTAGGGCTGTGTGTTGATATATCACCCAGTCAGTCAGTCAGTTTACCATTTTATATATATAGACTAGCTTTTGCCCGCGGTTTCGCCCGCGTGGATGTCGGAAAATATCCAACGGGAACGTACTACCGGGATTGAAAGTACCCTATGACGGAGATTAAAAATAGGCGCACCGGGCGTCGGCGGAGGGCGGACAACGCCCTCTTCCAGCCCCCCTAAATGGGTCCAGGGACGACGGACTCAGTGACTACGGCAGTGACTATAAAAATGAGATATTATAATGTTGTGATTTATAAATACAGGCAGATGCTTAAAGGAATTTCAAATAAGCGCTATGATTTTTTTTATAAGGACGCATTTGTGTAGTATTTGTAATGATGAGTTATATTGAGTAGTTTGGCTTTTGCAACCACTTCCTAAATTCTAGTCATCTTTTCGATTTTACGCAAGACTGAACACCTACTGTAGAACGGGGCTATTTGGATTTTCGGGGGTTATTTGGAATAAAGTAATTGTAAGATTTGAGTTGACATAAATTCTACCAAAACACTATATATATATTTTATTTTATTTATGGTCTTGTTTACTTTTACAATTTTTCGTACGGAGATCACAATTTGAATTTATGTCAACACATTGCTTTGTTCCAAATAATCCCCGAAAATCCAAATAGCCCCGTTATACGGTACGCAACTATTACTAAGTAATACATATACCTACGTAAGTGGACTTCATGCAAATAAAAATGCATAAATCGATGGATTTTAATATAGTAGAATTTATTATTCGGTAATCCAAATAAAAATCATTTTTCTAGCCAGCTAAAGATGAGGTCTATTTGAAACTTGGTCAATTTGAAAACCAAAATGGTAAGTTACAGAATAATATACATACATGGAAAGGAGGATACATAACTAGCAAGTATTGAAGTGGCGATTTTAATAAACCCATTTAAAACTTCTAAGAGGAAAATCCTATCACTTTAATTTGGTAAGGCGTGTATTCTGCGCATTAAATCATCATAAATCGTACGTTTACACTGTTCATATAATCGAGGTAGGTGTAATTCGTCATAAAGCTGCTTGATTCGCTTCACATGCTCTGGGTCTTTGCAACCGTAATATTCTTTGAAGATAGTACGTTGTGCGTCGTTGCAGTGCTCCAGCGCTGTTACTGCCACCCAGGTACATTTGCCTTCTTGGATATCTCTGCCGGTCTTCCCTGTGACGATTTCGTCACCGTAGGCGTCCAGGTAATCATCCTTTTAACACAAAACAAAATATTTATTGAAAGGATATTATTTCTCGAAACGTTATCTTAGGTGCCAATTTCTTTAGAACACCAAAGATGTTTATTAAATTAAGCAAATTGACTTTAAGAAATCTTTTCATAATTCATGTGATTGAATAATTAAAGGTGATTTATTAGGTTGACAGGCCACCTAAGTATAAATCTCGGTAATGTCATATGATTACTGTTATGTCAACAGTATACTTAAGGTAATAAATTGTGCATAAATAAATAAATTAGAAATTATACTGTTTACTATAATAACTTTAGATGTACTATCGCGAACAACCGAATCGGCTCGTTTACCGCCCCATTTTTCATCGACCAATAAAACAAAAATACATAGGAATATTTTGTTTAAATAAATTTCTCAGCCTCTGTTACAATGAGCACAGATGTCTGACCTTCTATTTTCGACCAATAGGAATAGAACAATAAAAAAGTAGTCCAATTCGGCTTTCCGCGATAGTATAATGGGCATGCTACGCTATGTTGCTACACTATGCATGCTACACTATGCATGATACACTATGCATGCTACACTATGCATGCTACACTATGTAAGCTACGATATGCATGCTACACTATGCATGCTTCACTATGAATGCTACGCTATGCATGCTATACTATGCATGCTACGCTATGCATGCTACGCTATGCATGCTACGCTATGCATGATACATTATGCATGCTACGCTATGCATGATACACTATGCAAGTTACGCTATACATGATACACTGTGCATGCTACACTATGCATGCTACACTAGGCATGCCATGCTATGCATGCTACACTATGCATGATACACTATGTATGATACACTATGCAAGCTACGCTATGCATGATACACTATGCATTTTACGCTATGCATGCATAGCGTAGCATGCATAGCGTATCATGCATAGTAATGCATGCATAGTGTAGCATGCATAGTGAAGCATGCATAGCGTAGCATGCATAGCGTAGCATGCATAGTGTAGCATGCATAGTGTAGCATGCATAGCGTAGCATGCATAGCGTAGCATGCATAGCATAGTGTGCATAGTGTAGCATGCATAGCGTAGCATGCATAGTGTAGCATGCATAGTGTAGCATGCATAGTGTAGCATGCATAGATAGCATGCATAGGTAGCATGCATAGCGTAGTTTGCATAGCATAGCATAGCATGCATAGTGTAGCATGCATAGCGCAGCATGCATAGTGTAGCATGCATAGCGTAGCATGCAAAGTGTAGCATGCATAGCGCAGCATGCATAGCATAATGTATCATGCATAGTGTAGCATGCATAGTGTAGCATGCATAGTGTAGCATGCACAGATAGCATGCATAGCGCAGCATGCATAGCATAATGTATCATGCATAGTGTAGCATGCATAGCGTAGCATGCATAGTGTAGCATGCATAGTGTGGCATGCATAGCGTAGCTTGTATAGTGTAGCATGCATAGCGTAGCTTGCATAGTGTATCATGCATAGCGTGGCTTACATAGCATAGCTTAGCATATACAGCTAAGCATACATTTCGACACATGCATAGTATGGCATGCATAGCTTCCTTAGATTTTTATTTAAGAAACTATTCGGGGATCCATTCCTGTATCCCACAAAACGTTTGCTTGGAATGCTGAAATTTTAACTCTCTTGAAGTTAGGCGTAATTGCTTTTTACTCTTGTTCGGTTGTCGTGTTCTTCGTGGGGAGTCTGATTGCCCGGAACTAGTAACTCAACTTGTGAGACTTCATGTTCCTCCTGTACCCAAATACCAACTTAGACCGCGAAGACACGGATTGTTGGCCGTTCCGTCAGCACGCACAGTTTCGCATTCTAACTCGCCCTTGGTTCGTGCGCTCGCAATGCTGAATGTTCTACTGACATCAAACCAGGAGTGTGATTTGTTTGCCGCGAGATGGATGGACGTATGTCGAGCATGTTTGAGATTCTGTGAGATGATGGATGAAAGATGAGTTTTATTTTTTGTGCCATTGTTATTTGCTTGTTGGTTAGTCATTTTTGTGTATCTTTCTTATTGTTATTCCTTCCTTATTGTAAATATGTCTGTTTTTATGTAAATTTAACTGTGCAATAACTTGGACCTAAGTCTGTAATGTTGTACATGTTTTTACCAAATAAATAAATAGCGTAGCATGCATAGTGTACCATGCATAGTGTAGCATGCATAGCGTAGCATGCATAGCGTAGCATGCATAGTGTGGCATGTATAGCGTAGCATGCATGTTGTAGCATGCATAGCGTATCATGCATAGTGTAGCATGTATAGCTTAGCAGTCATAGTGTAGCATGTATAGCTTAGCAGTCATAGCGTAGCATTCATAGCGTAGCATGCATAGCTTACCATGCATAGTGTTGCATGCATAGCGTAGTATGCATAGCGTAGCACGCATAGCGTACCATGTATAGCGTAGCATGCATAGTGTAGCATGCATAGCGTAGCATGCATAGCTTAGCAGTCATAGGGTAGCATGCATATCGTAGCAGTCAGCACTCCAAACAGTTCAGGAGAACGTAAGTAATCACAATGCTGCAATAACTTAACAACTTCGACACAATTGCGCACACGGGGGGTGAAAACATGTAGATCCCTTAACTTTGATCCAAGCTTGGGCAGGGTTCTGATTGCGCTCACTTCCTGTAGCACAATTTGTTCAGGCCTACCATAGCGGCGATGCAGGACATCAATAACGTCTTTGGCGTGAGGTGCCAACACTAACAGCATGCTGACAGCTTCAACCGCCGCACCTTTTAGGGCTCGGTTTAGGCGCGCAAGGTTTTCCGCATCTGTGAAAGCACCTTCCGTATCCTGAAAGACCCGCTTACATAAGCCATTCGAGGGGAGATTCACCATCTAAACACGGGAGCTTTAGAATATTTTTATTGTTGTTGGGGACGTCACTCTTCGCAAGTGCCTTTAGGGCTCCCACTAGCTGCGTAACTTCAATTGAGTTGTCTTCTCGACGACTATCAGTGGCAGCAGCCCTGTCACCTCTGCAAAAATTGTGCTGAGGTAATAGTGCAGGACTCGGTGCTGCGATACTCTGAGAAACGACGACATCAGTACATACGTAGCGAAAGTCCCTGAGAACACAAGATAACGTTAGCATTATTAGCCCCTACCTCACCATCCACTGTTGGATTGAAAACCTTTAACAGATGGCTCTCTCTCCTGGTATTTCAGTAGGGAGGGCCGTATTATCTTACCATTGTTTAACACTGGCGCGGCTCCACCCACTGCGAGAACCGTGGTTACTGCCCTCTGCATCAATTGCGGCGAGCTCAGCCCGATATTCAGCTTCATCAGCTTTGCGCTCTAATTCCGCCTGCCTAGCGCGCATCTCTGCCTCTATTTTGGCAATTTCTAATTGAGTTACGTGACGAATATGTTGCGCTTCCGCTGCAGATTTTCTCACAGCGACCATTACAGAAGAGCGACTGGTGCGGCTAGCATGGGTGGCGACAGAATGTGCGCTCGAGCTAGTCTCTATTTGGGAAGAACGTACCTGAGAATTCCCACTGGTAGTCTGTGTAGAAGGTGCTGGGACCGCCTTACTACTCGACTGGGTAGGTACTTTAGACTCATCTTGACCTCGTCACAACCATTTTATTTATTTATTTTGCTAAAACTACTTTGGACTAGTTTTCCTACTAGACACTAGTTCATCTGGCTCGAAGGACCACTTATTACCGACTGCTAAGGCTGCAGGATAGATTTCTTATACAAAAGAAATATCACGCCCGCCAAATTCGATGATTCCCGCGCGTTTTTGACGCGCCTCTTTTTAATTATTTGTGTTCCATTTTTCTTTTATTTATATTCTACTCGTGGTGGCCAGTTCGATTTTCGAACAATTTATGTGCAGATCTTAATGGTGAATGCATGGAAATAGTATGTACCTACTACCTATCGTAAAATGTTCGTATGCGATTTCTACTTTATGTTCCAAATTCAAATCACATTAATGACCAGCGGGTCATAATGAAATTCAGTACAATATTAATGCTAGACCTCAGGTCTTAAATTATACTTTAGGTTAGGTTTGCATGACATATAATTTGACATTGTCGAGCAGGTGGTGTGAAAAATAGGTTAACCCCTAGAGCCTCATGTTTCATGATGCTATAGAGACCATTGCATATCAAGGAGTAGACCGGGGGGCGCGATATTCATTTATTACACTTACATTTCTTTTTACAGGTGGGAACCCAATACAACAATGTAGACACAATTTCCACACTCAGAGACCTACTCGTATGTCCCAGTTCAAGCAATGCTACGCTAACCAGTCAAAAAACGGTTAAAGTTGTATTTGGGTAACCAAAAATAATCATTACTCGCTGTATGTAGGTACTCGATAGATCGAACGACAACAATTATGTTTATTAATTAAGATACTTTGTTAAGTTTCTCATATTTAAGTGAACTATATATCGCACCTTTGGGAACAAAGCGTCACTTCTGCATATTTTTGCAAAAACAAATATCCGCGATAATCGACTTTATATACACAGCATGCTTGTCCGCGAAGAACTAATCAACTTAAGACTGTGAGAACAGCCTTAAGACTCTAAAACAGTACAGTTATTAAAAAATTAGGTAAAAAAAAATGCTCTTCCTGTAAAGTTGGAAAATATGCAGAAATGACCCTTTGTTCCCAAAGGTGCGATATGTTCTTTTGAGACATAAATTTCTTTAAACCCAAAATGAAAATGAGATAAAGTATATCAGATACAGATACTTACAACAATATGTAGTTTGTATCTTGTAAGTATTTGTTTTGCAAATACCTGTATCTAAAATAGGTCATCTCTGATTAGGAGACACTGTTCCAGATTGGGACCAGTGTCCTCAATTAGAACTCAGTGCCCTAAATTAGGAATCAGTGTCCCAAATTAAAATCAGTGTCCGAAATTAGGATCCATTGTTCCTTATTAGGAATTACTGTCTTGTGCACCGAAATTAGAACCTACTCTACCCACTAACCTAACCCAAAGTTAGATTCTTTGTCCCTACTCTAGAATTTTAGAAAATACAACAAGATGTGTGAGTACGATATAAAATGTTGGCAATGAAGGAATAGAAAGACTGCTGATTTAATACTTGACTAAATCAAGCTAAAAAGGTTCTTTGCCGAACCTAATTTGAATTAATCCATAAAACAGTTATTTGTTTATTTGGTAAAAACATGTACAACATTACAGACTCATGTCCAAGTAATTGCACAGTTAAATTTACATAAAACGGACATATTTACAATAAGGAAGAAATAACAATAAGCAAAAATACACAAAAAATTCTAACAAAACAAGTAAAAAACAAATAACAAGCAAATAACATAGCACAAAAAATTAAATCTCATCAACAATGGGTCTATTAGTATCTATGCAGTCGTTGATAGCAGACGTTTGGTTGGAGGTACTATAGCTTGGTTGCCTCGAAGAGTCGTTAAAACGTCTATACCCAATGTCTCAAATTCAGATAATTTATGTAAACAAAGAGGATAACATATCAAAAAAATTTCTTCGTAATGGTAATTCACATAAAATGGCGAACAAAAAGGTTCCATTTTCTTTTAAGTACTGAATTGAAGAAATAATAATTAAAACATAATCATACCGTAATTATTCTTTATAAATTTTCGGTTTTAAACAAAGTTATTAAAAAAAGGAGATTTTATGGTATAAAATATTTTATGATACTGGTAACAATGCAGGCGATCCAAACATTTTCACATTTTTTACATCTGCAACAACTCTAATATTACAACTGTCATTCATATATTCATATTGTATGTAGCATATATCTAGCCACATTTTGCATGAAAACGGCTGTAAACTGTTTCGAGTGGAAATCGATTTTGGGAGGCCTACGTCTAGCAGTGGACTGAAAAGGGCTGAGTATGACACACTACATAAAACATTGTTTGGCAACGGTGTTTTGCTTGCATAGTTCTTATAATTAATTCACTTTAATTTCAAAGATGATTATTTACAAAAAAAAAATATGATAAAATGTTTGGTACCACTGTCCTGTCATTTTGACAGTGACATATCTTGACATTACTTTGTTTACATAAATTATCTGAATTAGAGACTTTGGGTATAAGAAGGTATCGTCGACGCTAGCTGAGATAATGAAACTTTCATTATCTCAGTCTGAAATCACCCTTCCACGGGTCGCTATAGGCTTCCTTTCGTTCTTGTCACTTTCCGCGGTTTTATATGCCGCCCAAGTCAAAATCAAATCAAACCAAGTATTTCCGATTCGCTACTTTGACAAGGTCGTTATCCTTAAGTAGACACTGGTCATATATTAATATAGTCAGCTGTTACAATAGTAACTTTAGGTGGGTTACATTAATAATATATTTATTATAATATTATTATTTACATGTATGTCGGACAATACCTAAACTCCATATAACAATAAAAAAAATATGTTTCACTCCGACTATTTTTATTAACACTAAAAACCTACCATCTAAAATGTTATATATGCTGCTTAAAAAATCATAGGTATAAAATTCAATTTGCAACCTATCCGCAATGATCCCTAACCCCAAAATAATTAAAGTAAAAAATAAAATTTCCGTAGGTGGGTTTTAGTTTTGAACTTTCTTTTTTATCATTAATCGTTTCGAAAGTTACACTAATAGAAGTATTTTGACCACGGATTTTGACACATCTGAACCTAATGAAATTATGTATAATAAAAATTAAAACAATATGTTATTAACAAACCCGTTTATAGATGGCATTTAAAACTTCTAAGAGGAAATTCCTATCCCCTTCAGATGGTAAGGCGTGTATTCTGCGCATTAAATCATCATACATCGTACGTTCATACTGTTCATACAATTGCGGTAGGTGTAATTCGTCATAAAGCTGCTTGATTTGCGTCACATGCTCTGGGTCTTTGCTACCGTAGTATTCTTTGAAAATAGCACGTTGTGTGTCGGTGCAGTGCTGCAGCGCTGTTACGGCCACCCAGGTACATTTGCCTTCTTGAATATCTCTTCCTGTCTTTCCTGTCACGCTATCGTTGACGTAGACGTCCATGTAATCATCCTTATAAGAAAAACAAAGTATTTATCGAAACGTTATATTTTTTCCTAACCTTATATTTTTTATAAGACCATGCAACCTGACCTTGTGAAATCTTTCCATTGTTCGTTATTGTCATTGAATAAGTGATTAGAATGATTGATTAGGTTGACGGGTCACCTACGTATAAATCTCGGTAATTGCTTATGATAAACTCTTTACCATGAAGTCTTTGATGTACAATGGGCCAAAAAATATTTATTAAAATATTGTGAAGGGGAGTCATATATGTTTATATTCTTACCTGAAATTGCAACAGTTTCCCAAATTGCATACAAATATTACTCAATTCTTCAGTAGCTTTCTTTTTTCCATTCTTTACTAACAGTAGAGCTACAAATATCGGCAATTTGAAGGTATTGTGCGACGACTTGTATAAAGCAATAGTATTGATTAGATTCATATTGAATACATCTAGATTGTTCTTTTCTTTGCTGTAAGTTGACCAAAAATCTAAATGTTCAGACACTGTTGCTGTGTATGCTGCCTGCAAAAATGTATTTTATAATTATTTCTTACTTGCTTCGCTTTGAAAGTCGGAAATTAAAAGATAAAGTACACATCGCATTAATATCCGAAACATGGTTGCAACCGGAATCGCATCTAAATATAAGTGGATATAATACTTTTAGAAATCATAGGATTAACGGTTATGGAGGAATAGCTATAATTATTGACAAGTCGATTAAAGTACAGTATCGGTCAGAAGTCCAGTAGCAATTTCACAAAGTTATAGAGTATCAAAACCAGTCACACTTATGACCTTCTTCTATAAAACATTTCAAACACATTCACATATACCCGTGTATCGCACTCTTTCATCATTAGTCAATCAGAAAGAGCGCTCCAATTTCTCCCATTCTTTTTAATGCAGTCACAATAATAATTATGTTTCCATAAGATCAAGGATATAGGTATGTGCTAATACGCAGATGATTTTGTTTATATTGTCATTCTAGGAATCTTAGTCAAAGTCAACATGAATTTCGGGTAGCGTTAAATACATTTTGTAATATTCTGGATGATAATATGGGATTAGATTTATCGACAACTATGTAAGTCTAAAGTCGATGTGTATTATCACTATAATAATTATTTAATAATAATTTACATAGACATTGTTGGGTTTGAACCAAATCGTGATGATGCGATAATCTGTTCAGGTTCATGACCCAAATGTAATCCATAGCAGCGTGTAATTTATAATGATTTATTTAGGGTATGATGGAACTGCAAAAAAGTAAATTATAAGTATAAAGTCATTTTACAAAATTGTTATTAATATTTTTTTATTACAATTTTACGCCGCGATTTAACAGAGTGGCTGTATAAAAAGTTGGAACATGGCTTGCATAGTTTTTAATTTTTTTTCCAGCAGGGAAATCGTTTTCCATGGACGAAAAGTGCTGTTTTCATCCCTCTAATCGGGTAATATCAAGCGTACTTTCCAAGTATGAGAAATTAAAAAGGGTTTTAATACTCTAATAAAATAAGGAATCCCACAATAAGATTTTCTCTACCTCAGTAGGATTCATTGTGGGCTGTTCACACACTAATAAGGATTTTTTTTAAAGTGTTTCTGTGCATCATAGCCCTTGTATTTGTGTACCATACCGAAAAGATAGGTATCTATCTATTACCTGCATCGATGATAACTTACCTCATTATAATATCTTAACAAGTCACCGTAAATAGGCGTTCGTCCGAAGTACAAATCCACTACATCCAACATGGATTGGTACAGGAGTAAAGCATCCTTGACACCGGTGAGACCAACATTTGGTTGGAGGTGCCAGCACGGCTTGCCACGTCGAGTGGCTCCGTGATCTGCTATATCGTCCAATATCAGAAATTTTACCTGAAACTGTTGAAATAAGATTTAATCGTTTTCAATGTTTTCCGAGATAGGTAAGTGCAGAACATACAGAAAGTCGCAGCTGCCACCACAAGCAGTGGCAATACTTGTAATAGCACACGAATGTACAACTTTTTGAAATCCTCATCACTCATTTTATAAAGAATGAAAGAAAGAAAGAAAAAAATATTTTATTTGGGACATGCACATGCAAGAAATACAAACAGTAAAACAAAAAGGAGCATTTTAAACTAACCTTTACATTGAAATAACAACAAAATAGAAAAAGACCTGTGCGAGGCCTAAAAGGCTCCTATATCAGCATAATGCAGCTATATTTAATAGTATATTTTGTATCGAGGGACTAAACGAAGCCATAATATACCAGAGGCGGTTTGACTCCCGAGCGTGCGAGGCAGTCAATGAAACCGAGGGTCTATTAAGTTGGTGTTTCGTCTCGAGGTGCAAACTGTACTTTTCACTTTGAGTGCGAGAATAATAGTCAATTTAGTACAAAAACATTTAATAAATATTATTCCTCCAGTCCATAAAACTTTCGTAAGTTTTTAGGTAAATCTTCCGCGATTTTGGCGGCAAAAGATTATCTATTATGTCTTTTGCTCTTTACTCACCGTCAAACTCTTCACTTTCACTGGAAATTCTTAATTAAAACCGAACAAAACACTCGACAAAAATTCTGAAATTTTCGCGGTCAGTTTTTTCTTCTAAACCAGTCACAGATTAACAATTTAAAACGCATGGCGCCACCTAATTTGCGGAAAAAACATGGAAGTAAAACTCTCAACATTTTCGCAATGAAGATGGTCCACACTCCACAGATAGTTACTGGCTGTTTGAGTTTGTCTATGTCACATGAAGGAAATTAAAAAAACTAATTACTTTTCACTCCCTAGAGACTAAGGCCTGTGTTCACCAACATTTAAATCAACTGTTTAGATATTTCATCAGTTCCTTACTTAGGAAATTTGACATAAATCAACTGTTTAAATACCTAACAGGTGGTTTGAATGTTGGTGAAAACAGGCCTAAAGTGGTCACTTTAGTCCCGCTTCGTAGGGCTATATTGGCGTACTTTTAGAGCATGAGAAGTGAAAAAAAAAAATACCGTAGCGTCGGTACTCTGATAGGGTCCGAAGATGACATGAACTCAGCCTTTCACAGTCCTCGTCGGTCCATCTAGCTGGGGGCATCCTACGCTATAAATCTCCAATTCCCAAGTCCCGGTAAGAGAAAAACAAATATTGCTGCATTAGGTATATAATGGCCATTCAATTACGACATACCATTACTACCCGAAGGGTTTGGCAGTAGCGCATATCCATGAGGGGCGAACCGATTGCCAGACAAATATTATTTGGTTATAAAAAATGTTTTACCATTTCTGAACACCAGCCTAGAACCCGAGCAGAATGTTGTATTTCTTCTGAGAAGTTATCAGGTTCTTCAAACATTCTGTATCCAATGGAAACCATTAATCCTCTGCCTAGTTTCCCTCCACCCACCGTGTATTCTAATAGCTGTAACAAAAATAGGAACATTTAATTAAGAACTCCGCTGGCAGTTTCATGATACTTCCCGCAGATGATCTTTTGCCGCAGAATAATGCGGGTAGACACCCTTAAATGAAAGGGAGGGCGATCCCCAGTATCTTCTTCATGGCACCTATCGATCGTAATTCGGCGATCCTGTATTCCGAAGCGGTCACAAGCGATCCGTAGCGGTGTGGTAATTTTAATTTAATTTAATTAATAATATAATAATATATTATACTAATAAGGATTTTTTTATAATAATATAATATTCATTAATTTTTTTTATTTAATGAAATTCGGTTCGGAATTTTGCAGGATCGCGACTTCCTCCCGCTCGCGAAAATTCCGAGAGGAAGTCGCGATCCTGCAACTAACTTTGATCCTTAATTTTGTCGCCCATTAGAAAACGTATGGTTTACTAACCTTTTTCATCCAGCTTCCAACTTCAGGCAGTTCAGTTAACCTAGGACTGGTCACTACGGAGTTAATGACTTCAGGCAGGACCTCTTGAAATGCTTTCCTTTCCGTATTCATGTTAAAATTTGGTACATTAGATCTATCTGTACTCCTATGCATATTTCTTAACTGGTTGAAAAACAATGTATTACGACGGAGTAAAGTAGCCATTGCTCTAACTAGCCAGGTAAAGTCACGTACAAAAAATGAGGAAACCAAAAATGTTTCTGAAATATATACTTACTGAAATTTTCTCAGAGTCATTTGTTAGACTTTAGAAACATGCATTATTAATTGTTATTAATAATGCATGTTTCTAAAGTCTATACCTACTGGAAATATATAAATGTGTATCTATTCAAACACGAAATATTTAAAAGAGATCCTAGGTGGTAAAGAAAACGATATTATTTATTATTATTATTTATTATTGAATAAATAAATAAATAAATAATATTTTTTTTAAATATGAGTATATTATTAAAAAATTAAATAATTTAAACTTACTTGATATGATGATTAATTATCAAAATTCACCGCGCTCGTACCGACACCGTTGCGTCGCCGTGTCTGGGCGGGTCATTCATAGATTAAGTCAAATTTTGGAAAATGCAACTACTTTGCAAAATGTTACAATTTTAAAATTATAATAATTATGTAAAATATAAAACAGTTAGATAAAAAAAAAAAAATCGCTCGTGTGGCTTTTTACCACCTTTTTTTTCGTGTATGAATAGATACACCTTAGGTATATACATATTTCAGAAACATTTTTTTGTCCCCAAGTGCCCAAGTGTTCTAGGTACCGATTTACCCTCTGGCTTTGCTCGCTTGGATTTCGGAAAACGACTCCATACCGTAATAATTATTGGGTGTTTATTTTAATTATCATTCATCATTCATTTCAGCCGAAAGACGTCCACTGCTGGACATAGGCCTCCCCCAAGCATCGCCACCTCGACCGGTTTTGTGCTTCCCGCATCCAGCGGATTCCTGCGGCTTTCATAAGGTCATCGGTCCACCTTGTGGTTTTAATTATATCACAGGTAAAAATATCGTACATAAACATAGTATTGTCATGGTCTGGACTGGGCTGGACGATGATTTTCAAACCCCCGTATAGTGGTGTTATAAGTATGATGGCTCGTTCTGTGTGTTAAGTCTTTCGCCTCGTAGCTTTCAAACGGAGCGTCCGATTTCAATGCGGTTTTATTTTATAAGTTAGCTGGTTTAATCGGGGCGGTTTAGAGATTGTTTCATTAAAATCTGTTCAGCCATTTTGAAGATATTTTTTTTTTTATTGCTGAGGGTTCTGCCATGCATTTGGTAATTTATTTAACTTTCACACCTCCTTGCAATTTGGTATATTTGGTTAAAACTGAAATTATGTGGTAACCTTGACCTGATGCTGGAGCCAGGAAATTCCGCAGCCTAACCAACTCCTCGACAACTTACAGCAGACATATCGTGTTTGGATTCATTCAATTGGTCTCAATGAGTAGTTGACTTAGAGATGGTGAACAGGTGGACATAGTCTGATATCGAAACAGGTGATGAAGGTGATCACAGGATCTCGGCCTTACCAATCGTAGACCCGCTGTGTTTGGACTCGTTGGATTGGTCTAGATGAGTAGTTAGTAGTCAGTCGGTTAAAAGGATCTGATAATGTAACAAGCAGGTCTGCAGTTGGTCAGGGGATGTCAGGTTTTTGAATTGTAGACTCATACTTCCAATCGTAACAATTATTGATTTTTACAACCATTGTTATCTTTAATAGTTAAATTATAACTGTGAATATTTCAAGCGTCTACTACCTGTTGCCGTTATCAAAAACGAGCAAAAAAAATTACCTTTGTTGTATGGGAGCCCCCTTAAATATTTATTTTATTCTGTTTTTTAGTATTTGTTGTTATATCGGCAACAGAAATACATCATCTGTGAAAATTTCAACTGTCTAACTATCACGGTTCATAAGACGCTGCCTGGTGACAGACGGACAGACAGACATACGGACAGCGGAGTCTTAGTAATAGGGTCCCGTTTTACCCTATGTGTTACGGACGCCGAGCACGTCTAGATAATAAGTTTGATTCGAGACCCTATCTGTGCACATGGGCACAAGTAGCGGTAGGAGCTCTGTGATACACAGTATCAATAAGAATCAAAATTTCTTAATTAGCTTATTTTAGTAAGTTCTAATTAGATTCCTAAGTGTAGTTAGTCACACATGTTCGTATTGTAATCCAATAAGGTAGATTTAAGTAGGTTTACAATAATATTTTAACGTAGGATAAAAGTATGTGATAATTACGTAACTTGAAAATGTGATTTCTTGTTTATGAAAATATTTTAACGAAATTAGTTTTAAATGAAAGGAATAATTATAAAACTAAGATTACCGTTTAAATCATGAACATCGGTCCACGCGTTTAGAAGATATGAGCAAAATAGCATAGTGAAAATCCGCTGGGCCGCAATTATAACATGTTTTTGTTCTACGATTTTTGTGAGATCATTAGATATGTAAAACGTAATTACTGATTATGATAGGAAAATACCTTAGAAAGCTAATGCAAGTTGAATTGTAAGAATCAAGTAAGGAAAAGTATTGAAAATGGAACTTTAAATGTCCTAGCTTAAGTGAAAATGGCATGTAAATCGAGCCCGAAAAACGCGGGCCTCGTTAAGGTAAAGGAGGGGTCGGACCGGCGAGTATAAAAGGCGTGCCGTTCGGCGACTAGGCATCAGTCGGTCTCCAGCTCTTCAAGAAGCAACAACGGGAAGAAAACCAAGAAAAATAAATAAGAAGAAAGCAAGAACCATCTTTTATTCATACAGTCCACCATAGTTTTGGTCCATCGAGCGGCGGATACATGAAGACAGAAGAACCCGCGGTCACCATCTGAAGAAGGAAGAATTTGCGGCCACAGTCCGACGCATCGAGCTAAAGAAGAGCGAAAAACGGAGACCGGCCGACCGTCCGGACCGGAATATCGTCGTGTTAGTATCGTCGTGCCGAAGTATCGTCGTGCCGAAGAATCGTCGTGCCGAAGTATCGTCGTGCTGAAGAATCGTCGTGTTGAAGAATCGTCGAGAAAAACGACGTGACGACCGACGTGCCGACCCGAGCGTGCCGACTGACGTGCCGACCTGAGCGTGCCGACCTGAGCGTGCCGACCCGAGCGTGCCGACCCGTGTGTGCCGACGCGAGTGTACCGATCCGAACGTACCGACCCAAGCGCGCTGACCCAAGCGTGCCGACCCGCGTGCGCGAACAGTGTGTGCACGAACTGTGTGTGCCGGCCTGAACGTGCCGACCCGTGTGTGCCGATCCGTGCGTATAGACCCGCGTGTGTCAACTCGCGAGTGCCGACCCGTGTGTGCTGACCTGTGTGTGTGCCGGCTTGAAGATGGTCGTCACGCGGAGCCAAGGGGATGCAGCAGAAGCAGCGGAGGAGCAGCGACGCGTCCAGGAACAGGAGGTGCGCCGCAGGGAAGCTGAGCTGATCGAACGAGAAGCATGAGGAGGCTCTCGCTCGACCCTCCGGCATCACCATTCTCCAAGGTAGCGGACATCAGTACGGCGGGACCCTCCGGACATCAAACTGCGGTTCGACAAAAGTCACCGGCCAGGTCGATTAGGTCGACCACAAGCGTGAACACGCGACTACGAATGGCGGAACTGGAAGCAGCAGAGAAGCTAGCCGCCATACGAAGAAAGGAGTTGGAGCTGGAAGCTGATCTAGTGAAGAAGAGATTGGCAGTGGAAGTTTCAGCTATCAACGACGATGAGAGCGTACATGAAGAACCCACTCTCTCCCGTGAGGAACCCCACAAGAAGGTGGACGAATGGCTGAGGACGAATCCACTCAGCACACGTGAGGAGGAAGGGACTCGGGAAACAAAGGAAGACCCGAAACAGATACGCTTCGAGACACCACGAGCAAGATCGCCGACCCCAACGAGAACAAGGAACAGCATCGAGCACCTGGCCGCCACACTAGAGAAGATGGCCAGACCAAGGCTTCGACACACGGACCTGCCAAACTTCTCCGGAGCAGTGAATGAGTGGTTGCCGTTTAAAGCAGCAGTTCGAGACACGACCAGTATGTACCAGATATCAGCAGCAGAGAACATCCAGAGACTGAGGAGCTGTCTCAGAGGGGAAGCAAGAGACGCCGTGGCCGCCCTCCTGCATACGGCCACTGATCCGGACGTCATCATGAAGACCCTTGAACAGTGTTTTGGAAGACCGGAAGTTATCATCGACCGAGCACTGGAGGACCTGAAGAAGCTGCCGAAACCTGGTGCATCAGCAGCCGAGCTGAATAGTTTCGCGATCAAGCTGCAAAACATTATCTGCGTGCTGAAAACGATCGACCGAAGAGGATATCTATTCAATCCGTTGATGACGCGAGAAGTGTTGGACAAGCTCAGCCCGCATCTTCGATCCCGCTGGTGTGACTACGCCTACGACCATGAAGGAACCGCAGACCCGGAAATTGTCGTCATGTCGCGATTCCTGATGCGAGAAGCAGACAGGGCGTTACGTTACACGTATGCTCCGGCCGCAGGTACCGCCGGCCAGAAGAAAGAAACTCGACCTGCCGTGACTCTCAAGAAGAAGGCGAGCGTCTTCACCACGGTCGAGGGAGCGGAAGAGGAACAGAAGGACAAGTGCCCCAAGTGTGATCAAGCTCATGTGCTAACTCAGTGCCCCAAGTACAAGGCACTCACGGTGGATCAGCGATGGAGCTTCGTGAAGGAAAAGAGGATATGCTTCAAGTGCGCCCAGAAGCAACATAGGCGCATAAGTTGCAAGGCAAAACCATGCGGTGTGGGCCAGTGCCGCCTGCCGCATCATGCGACTCTTCACCAGGAACGAGAAGTGAAGACCGAAGACCCAAAGGTGAGTGAAGCACCGAAGGAGGAAGCAGTCCTATCTGTGGCAACCCGACCAGGTGCCGGACCACGAACGGTCCTGCTGAAGATGTGTCCCGTCGTCGTGTCCGGACCACGGGGGGAGGTGAAGACTTACGCTCTCCTGGATGAAGGAGCCACCATCACCCTCATCGACGAGGAACTAGCAGCAAGCGTCGGAGCCGAAGGACCACCGCAACCTCTTCACCTGAACGGGGTCAACATGTCGCAGCAAGAAATGAAGAGTCAGCTGGTGAATATTCAGGTCAGAGGAATAAAGGACGGCGAGAACCACAAGGTCAGAGCGAGGACCGTGAAGAATCTCCGCCTTCACCAGCAGTCTATTCCCGACTCCATGTTGGACTACGAGCACCTACAGGACCTGACACCGGAAGAAGTATGCTACGAGCTGGCGCGCCCAGGGATCCTGGTGGGGACAGACCATTGGGAATGCATCGTGTCCCGGGAGCTCCGAGTCGGCGGCCCTGATCAACCGGCCGCATCAAGAACGCAACTGGGATGGGTGGTGCACGGAACTGCGCCACGTAACGCCATCTACCAGGAAGGGAACGTGCTGCACGTATTCGAGCCCGACCGAACGACAGGGACGAGCAGCCAAGAACTTCACGACCTAGTCGAAGCTCACTTCAAGATCGACGCGCTCGGCATACAGGGAAAGCCGAGGGTCAAAGAAGCGGATCAAAGGGCCATCGACATCGTGAACAGAACCACCAAGAAGATTGACACCGGGTATGAAGTCGGACTGCCGTGGCGACGAGACGACGTCATCATGCCACCGAGCTACAACCAGGCGTTCCGTCGGCTAAAGAAGATCGAACAGAAGATGGACGCGGATCCCCAGTTCGCGGCCGAGTACTCCAAGCAGATTGACAACCTGTTGGACAAGGGGTACGCGACGCCGTGCGACGGATCGGAAGAAGCCAGCGCCATCTGTTGGTACCTGCCACACTTCGCCGTGCAGAACCCGAACAAGCCCGGTAAGCAAAGATTGGTGTTCGACGCAGCTGCAAGGAGCAACGGCGTCTGCTTGAACGACGAACTGCTGGAAGGACCCGACCTACTGCTGTCGCTGCCGGGGATCCTGTTCAGATTCCGAGAAAAGGCGGTGGCGATCACGGCGGACATACAAGAGATGTTTCTGAGAATACGAATAAGGCCGGAGGATCAACCAGCGCAGCAGTTCCTGTGGCGAGGCAACGAACGAGAAGAGCCTCCCAAGAAGTATAAGATGACCAGCATGATCTTCGGCGCGGCGAGCTCCCCGTACATGGCCCACCATGTCCGCAACCACAACGCAGACCTGTATGGGCAGGAGTACCCGCGCGCGCTAGAGGCCATCAAGAGGAGCCACTACATGGATGACCTAGTAGCCAGCTACGAAGACACCCAAGAGGCATGGAAGGCGGTGGAAGAAACGAGAGCGGTACACGCGCACGCTGGGTTCACACTACGAGGATGGAATTCCAGTCACGAGACGGTGCTACGCGACGTGCCTCCAGAGCTACACGCCACCTCTCCCAAACCACTGGGGGGAGAACAGCCCGAGAACAAGATCTTAGGGCTGTACTGGAACGCGGAACGAGACGAACTGGGATTCAACACTTCAATGAATCGAGTACCAGCTGAAGTACGAGCACGAACCCACGCGCCGACCAAGCGTGAAGCCCTCAGCGCCGTGATGTCCATCTACGACCCGCTTGGATTGCTGAGCCACTACACTATACGATCGAAGATCATCCTGCAGAGTTTGTGGCGCCTCCAGATAACGTGGGACGAACCAATCCCGGAAGAAGAAAACGACCTCTTCGCGTCCTGGCTTGCCCACCTCAACGAGCTCGCCCAGCTTCGACTACCACGATGTTACCTGACACGGAAGTACGAGCGCATCGACCTACACATCCTGTGCGACGCCAGTGAACAGGCCTACGCGACCGTGGCCTACTGGAGAATAAGGAACGTCGACGGGACTCTGAACGTCGTGTTGGTGGCCGCCAAGGCTAAGGTGGCGCCTCGTCGTGTCCAGACCATACCAAGGCTAGAGCTGCAAGCGGCGATCATCGGAGCAAGACTTGCGAACACGATAAAGAAGGAGCATCGAATTGACGTCGGCCGAACGACCTACTGGACCGACTCATCGACCGTGGTGCACTGGATTCATCACGACACGCGACGCTACACGCCATTCGTCGCGCACCGCTTGGGGGAAATCGCGGAGCTGACCCGGAAGGAGGAATGGCGTTGGCTGCCTACCGCCTACAACGTAGCCGACGACGCCACCCGGCTGGTCGACGCACCCATCAGCGCTGCGGATCGATGGTTCCAGGGGCCCGAATTTTTGTACCTGCCAGAGGAACAGTGGCCCATCGCTTCAACGACCGAGACGGAAGACGAGGAGGTGCTCCACACCGTAGAGGGAACAGGACGAGAAAGCTGGCTACCGGACCCGGCCCGCTTCTCGAAGTACGAGGTATTGGTGAGGGCCACCGCCCGAGCGATCGCCTTTACCGACATCTGCCGACGAAGAGCAAAGAGGATGGAACATCGCCACGTCCAGCGTGCCGAGGCTGAACTGATTCGCCGGGCACAGGAAGACAGCTTCGAAGAAGAACTGAAGAGGATCCGGTCGGCCCGCCCACTGATGAAGACGAGTCGATTGTACCGACTGGATCCAGTACTGGAAGACGGTGTCCTGAAGGTGCGGGGGCGGATCGAAGCCTCTTCAGCACCGACCGAAATGAAGCGGCCGATCATCCTGGATGGCCGTCATCAGCTGACCAAGCTCCTAGTGTTGCGGGAGCACTGCGCTGCAGGACATGCCAACCGAGAACGCGTGACGAATGACCTACGACAACGGTACTGGATCATTCACCTACGACCTACGGTACGCGCTGTAGAGAAGAACTGCGCCTTCTGCAAAAGGCGGCGAGCGGCGCCACAGACACCGGCTACGGGGGACCTGCCACACGCCCGCCTTGACCCGTTCCACCGCCCCTTCACCAACTGTGGGGTGGACTACTTCGGGCCAATGATGGTCAAGGTGGGCCGACGTCGAGAAAAAAGGTGGGGTGCACTCTTTACGTGCCTTACATGCCGCGCTGTGCACATCGAACTCGTCGCTTCACTCTCTACCGACTCGGCGATCATGGCACTGAGACGAATGGCTGCGCGCAGAGGCTGGCCAAGGCTGATGTACTCCGACAACGCGACCAATTTCCGCGGGGCAGATCTGGAGCTGCGCAACGCCTATGCGGAATGGATGCCGGCCCTACAAGACGAGGGGCTACTACACCGGACGGAGTGGCGCTTCATCCCTCCTGGCGCGCCCAACCAAGGCGGCGCGTGGGAGCGAATGGTACGCTCCGTAAAGACGGCGCTCAGCGTGACCCTACGAGAGAAGGCGCCCACAGAAGAAGTCTTGAGAACTCTCCTCACCGAAGCCGAGTTCTCCATCAACGCTAGACCGTTGACCCACGTCAGCGTCAACCCTAGCGACCCCGAAGCCCTGACGCCCAACCACTTCCTGCTGGGATCATCGGACGGGCTGCCGACGACAGGACCCTGCGACGAAGCCGACAGAAGAACCTGGCGAGCCAGTCAAGCCCTCGCCGACCACTTCTGGCGACGGTGGCTACGCGAGTACCTGCCCACCCTGGTACCTCGCGGCGAGCCACAGAACGACGCGCGACCGCTGCAGGAAGGCGACGTAGTCCTCGTGGTCGACAGCACGCTGCCCCGGAACACTTGGCCGATGGGAGTCGTCGAGCGCACGCATCGCGGACCGGACGGCGGCATCAGGGTCGTCGAAGTGCGCACCAGAACCGGCACCTTCCGACGCCCCGTGAGCAAGCTCGTCGTCGTAATGAAGAATGAAGAGGCTACGCGAGCTGCGCCGGGGGGAGAGATGTTACGGACGCCGAGCACGTCTAGATAATAAGTTTGATTCGAGACCCTATCTGTGCACATGGGCACAAGTAGCGGTAGGAGCTCTGTGATACACAGTATCAATAAGAATCAAAATTTCTTAATTAGCTTATTTTAGTAAGTTCTAATTAGATTCCTAAGTGTAGTTAGTCACACATGTTCGTATTGTAATCCAATAAGGTAGATTTAAGTAGGTTTACAATAATATTTTAACGTAGGATAAAAGTATGTGATAATTACGTAACTTGAAAATGTGATTTCTTGTTTATGAAAATATTTTAACGAAATTAGTTTTAAATGAAAGGAATAATTATAAAACTAAGATTACCGTTTAAATCATGAACATCGGTCCACGCGTTTAGAAGATATGAGCAAAATAGCATAGTGAAAATCCGCTGGGCCGCAATTATAACATGTTTTTGTTCTACGATTTTTGTGAGATCATTAGATATGTAAAACGTAATTACTGATTATGATAGGAAAATACCTTAGAAAGCTAATGCAAGTTGAATTGTAAGAATCAAGTAAGGAAAAGTATTGAAAATGGAACTTTAAATGTCCTAGCTTAAGTGAAAATGGCATGTAAATCGAGCCCGAAAAACGCGGGCCTCGTTAAGGTAAAGGAGGGGTCGGACCGGCGAGTATAAAAGGCGTGCCGTTCGGCGACTAGGCATCAGTCGGTCTCCAGCTCTTCAAGAAGCAACAACGGGAAGAAAACCAAGAAAAATAAATAAGAAGAAAGCAAGAACCATCTTTTATTCATACAGTCCACCATACTATGCAAGCAAGCAATATTAAGCAAGCATGAAGCAATATTTGTGTCTATTTCTGGGTACACGTCACATCATATTTTACACAGAACAATAACTAGATGTTTTACATAATTTATATTCGTTTGGAAATTTACACTAAATGTTGAATAATTAGTTTAACACAAAGGCCCTAATTAAATTATAGGAAAAATGAAAACAACACGATATTAACAAACTCGTTTATAGTTGGCATTTAAAACTTCTAAGAGGAAAATCCTATCCCTTTCATTTGGTAAGGCGTGTATTCTGCGCATTAAATCATCATACAGCGTACGTTCACACTGTTCATACAATTGAGGTAGGTGTAATTCGTCATAAAGCTGCTTGATTCGCTTCACGTGCTCTGGGTCTTTGCTACCGTAGTATTCTTTGAAAATAGCACGTTGTGCGTCGTTGCAGTGCTGCAGCGCTGTTACGGCCACCCAGGTACATTTGCCTTCTTGGATATCTCTACCTGTCTTTCCTGTCACGCTATCGTTGACGTAGACGTCCATATAATCATCCTTGTAAGAAAAAAAAAAACTATTTATCGAAACGTTTATTTATTTATTTAACAATTTATGTACACACATATAAACAGACAAGAAGAAAGGAACAGAAAAATACGTACAAAGGTGATGCTTATTTCTAATGAAATCTCTTCCAGCATACCTGCGATAGGAAAGTAGATATAGAGATGTAGACAACGAGTGTGAGTGTAGAAGAGAGAGTGAGTGAGTGAGTGAGTGAGTGTGAGTGTGTGTTTCTTCTAACATTATCTTGGTTCGAATTTCAGTAGGACACCAATTTTTTTTTAAATAAAATCCTTTATCTTATGAAATCTTTCCATTGTTCGTGTTATTGAATAATGAAAGGTTTTTTTTTTATTGATTATTGACAGACCTAAGTATAAATATCGGTAATGATGATGTGCTTATGATTAAACTCTATACCATTAAATTTTAATTGTTCAATGGACCAAAAAAGTACGGGTTACTTGTGAGGGAAGTCTAATAGGTTTAAGTATATTCTTACCTGACATAGCATAAGTCTCCCAAATTGCATACAAATATTACTTAATTCTTCAGTAGCTTCCTTTTTTCTATCCTTTACCAACAGTAGAGGTACAAATATCGGCAATTTGAAGGTATAGTATGCTAACTTGTTTACAGCAATAGTATCGATTAACTTCATGTTGAATACATCTAGATTGTTCTTTTCTTTGCTGTAGGTTGACCAAAAATCTAAATGTTCACCCACAGTTGCTCTGTATGCAGCCTGCAAAAAAATCTAATGATTTCTTAGTAGCTTTTGCTCGCGGCTTCGCCCGCATGGAGTTCGGAAATTATCCAACGGGGACGTACTACCAGAATAAAAAGTACATAGGTATGCTATGTCCAAACCCAGGTCGGTGTGGAAAATTTCATTCAAATCCGTTGCCGTTGGCTTCCATACGCCAACAGTTGGGAATGTATTGGCAGACGGTTAGTTATTCCGTCAACCTAAACTTAAAATAGGCCCATTGTCATAAATATGCACTATTTGCCCAACGGATAGCCAACGACGGGCCTGCTGTTACTATTCCTACTGTTGGGTGATTTTTGTAGGGATTTAAGTTATGATTACAATATTGGGCCAACTAACACGGGCCTGCTGCTTCTATTCCTACTGTTGGGAGATTTTTGTAGGGATTTAAGTTACGATTACAACATTGGGCCAACTAACGCGGGCCTGCTGCTTCTATTCCTACTGCTGGGAGATTTTTGTAGGGATTTAAGTTATGATAAAAACATCGGTCCAACTTAAAAACCCTTCAATGAGCCAATTACTGCTACTCCAACGGGGTGGTAGCGGGGTGCGAGCGGAACGGGCGGCGGCACGCGTCACCCGGCACGCCCGCCGTTTTGTTATTCATTTGTGCACCTGCAGCTGCAGAGTGTTTGTTTTGTTCGCATCAACAAAGATATTAGCCTGATATTAGGCTGGCAGGCTGTGTTTTAGTTTAGTTAGTTAACCCTTAGTGTTTGTGAAAGTGTTAAATGTATAAAGTTGTGGAGTTTTACGACGATGATGGTTACGGTGGGGAACTCGGTGTGGTGCGTGAAGAATAGATGACGCCACGGAAGACTCATTGCATGTGTGTTACAAAACGTGTAAAAATCATCGCTTCACATGAATCTTATCGGCTTCAAAATAAGGTTGGTTTTTCAAAACACATCGCTAAAACCAACCTTATTTTGAAGCCGATAAGGTTCATGTATAGCGACGCGCGTACGGCCGGCGCTGGCGAGACGCGTCGCTCTGAAACCAGTCATAGAACCAACCAACATACAACCGCTTGCCTAAATGTATTATGTGTCGTTGGGCCTACCCATAACACGTTTTCGTCGGGCCTTCGTAGGGCAATGTACGTTGGCCCCATCGCAAGTTGGGCCTTCGTAGGCAAATCCACGTAGGCCATCAGTTGTGGGCCCAACCCGCAAACTGCCCGCCAATTGTATGCATTCGCCAACTAACCAGAGGTATGTGGCCCAACTAAATGCCAACAAAAAATGCTACTAGGATATGGCGTGAAATGGTAACAGATAGACAGACTTTCGCATTTATAATATTAACTGGCTGCTGCCCGTGGCTATAACATTAGCTTATCTTCCAGTGAAAGTCTAGTCAAAATCGGTCCAGCCGTTTCAGAGATTAGCCGGAACGAACAGACAGACAGACAGATAAAAATGTCAAAAATTGTTTTTTTTTGTTATAAGTAGCGTATGTACCTACTTTTATAGTGGTACTAGCTTTTGCCCACGGCTCCGCCTGCGTGGATGTCGGTTATCGCGTAAAAAAGCCTATGTCCTTCTCCATATCCCGGGCTATATCTCTGCCAAATTTCATGTTCAGCGGTTTAGGCGTGAAAACGTAACATATATTTGCGTAACTTAAACCGGTTACGCAGCACACGCAACGGAAGCTCTCAAAAAGGAATATTTTTTCCCGTTTTATGCAACATTTTTCATTTATGCTCCGCTCTTATTGTTCGTAGCGTGATGTTATATAGCCTATAACCTTTTCCGATAAATGTAATATCCAACACAAAAAGAATTTTTCAATTCCAACCAGCAGTTCCTGAGATTAGCGCGTTCAAACAAACAAACAAACAAATTCTTCAGCTTTATAATATTATTAGTATAGATGAGGAACAGGGTGTAAAGTTCACTCATTTTCTATAGAAAAGAGAAGATCCTCAGACCAGACGGGTGTTGTGTCTGGTGGGCAACTGCCCGACGGTTGATGTCGGGATGTTGTATAATATGCCAGTCACGCGGTAAACTCTGCTTGTGCAATGTATAATTTGTGTGACGTCAGCAGGCTTACTCTCGACACTCGATTTCAATAGGATTTGGAAATTGGGATCGAGATATTGTCATTTGGCACTCTTGAATGCAACACTAGCTCACGATTGGAATTGTATTAGGTGGATTTTAATGGAACTAAATGAAATTGAGTATCCTCGATTGTATACAATTTTAGCACTCTTGACTAGATTTTGACATTGACTTATCGAGTTGGGGATTGAGTTTGGGATCGAAGTTACACAGTTGTAAAGAGTTTACTTTTTTGTGTTCGAGTGTTACGATAATTACGAATATATTAAAAATAATGGCACGACTAGCGCTTATTTTGATATTTTGGAAAGTCCCAATAATTTAAATAACAGGAGGAAGCGAGATTTAAGGAGAATGGCGTGTTATGCCGATAATGCTTTTGCCATGACCGACGTCGAGTTTAAAATAATTATCGGCTAAGTAAAGAACTTTTTGAAGTTGTACATGACGAATTGCAACCCTTATTGCCAAGGCCTACTCGTCGTCGCGACATAACATGTTATAAGGTACGTAGATAGTATCATGAAGGTATAAATTTAGTCCATGTAAATCTTGCCATTTCTCTAACCAATTCTTAAATTTTTAGGTTTAATTGACAATCTCTTTTTACGCCACTGCCTGGAAGTTATCAGCGTTTGATGGGAGCTAAACACGGGACGATGATATCTCAACAATCGGTATAATGAGCCTTAACTGAAGTAACAAATGCCCTCAATGCAGAAACAATGGTCAACAAATGGCTTAAATAAGCAACTCTCAGAAAGCCGACCAACAGGAGGGTCCAGCTGCAGTGTTAACTAGGAGAAATGAAGCTCGTTCACGTTAAGTGCATGCACTCTGGGCTGCACGGCATCTTTTTTAATGTAATTTAAGGAATTAAACTCATATTAATTTTATATATTCTGTGTTTATTTTTTAATTGATCAAAATGAAATGTAAGTAATTTAATGTAAGTATGTAATTAGTATTGTCAGAACAACATAATAATATTTATTCTCATCTTAGCCTCTGCCGACAACAATAAGAGTATTTCTCTTTGCAAATAGTTATAACAATCAAAAAATATCTGTCAATTCTAAGTCTAGGCCTTAGCTAACAATATTTAGTTAAATATCACACCTATTTCTCTTTGAAAATAACTAGCAAAAATATCTTTTAATTCTAAGTATTGACCTCAGCTAAAATTAAGTTAGGAATCACAGTATATCTCTATAAAAATAATAATTATAACAATCCAAAAATATCTTTCAATTCTAAGTCTAGGCCTTAGCTAATATTCATAAATATCACACCAATTTCTCTTAGAAAATAATTAAGTATTACAAAAAATATATTTGAATTCTAAGTATTGACCTCAGCTAACATTTAGTTAAAAATAACAGTATTTCTCTTTGAAAATAATTATAACAAAAAATATCTTTTAATTCTAAGTATTGCCTCGTTTACCATTTAGTTAAAAATATCACAGTATTTCTCTTTGAAAATAATAATTATAACAATAAAAAAATATCTTTCAATTCTAAGTCTTGGCCTCAGCTAACAACAATTAGTTATCAGTCTTATTATTTCTCTGTGTAAATAATAATCACAACAATAACAAAGTATAAACTAACATCATAACAATTATATAAATTGAAGAGGCACATTTAAGAATATTTTCTCTAATTAATATTATTGCTGTGTTGGCAGCCAGAACCCATGGCTTGAGCAATCATTTGGGCTGCTTCTGTAATGGCTGCTGCTAAATTATAGTAGTAGGGACCAAAGAAATACTGTCTACAGGCTCTCTCAAGGCCCTTGCTGTGACAGTTTCGGCTTCCACTCGTTGCCTCTCTACGGCAGCAAATTTATTTCTATATTGGTTTAATGTTGATCCACTTTACCTTGCCCAAGAACGGTAGTTGCTGGTTGTTTGTGTTATATTAATTGGACTACGCTCATTGTCTCGTCGTAAGATACAGGGTGTTGTGTGCACTGGGGAAAAAGCAATTGATAATAATTAGACTTTATATACCATCATGTCTATATTCACAAAGAGGTAGGCTGACCCACACAAATGAATGTCCAACCTAGGAATTTAACCCAGCGACCCATGGTTTCAACCGCATCAATGCAGTAGTTAGTATTATTTTATTTCTTCTAGAAATAGTAAAAGTAGGTTTTTATTGTTGATTGTGGATGATGGTAATTTAAAACAGTAAAATTTTTCACACACCTGTCATAGTATCTGCTGTCTGCACAGCAGAATCAGGCACCAATATTATTTCCTCATTCCTGGGGTTCTCCTCCATTGGAATAACTTCATATGTTTCGATTTCCAACTAAATGTTTTGATTTGTAATCTACACTCCTTTTGTGACTTGTTTGGCATGAGCGGTGCGCAGGTGACCCTTTGCAATCCCTGGATTCTGCCCTAGGAAATCGGCAAGAGCCTCCAATGTTGAAAAGTGGGCCTACTCAAAGTTTATTTTACTTTCCGTCGTGGTCTCCACCAGTATCACGCGCTTGAAACTATATTTGTTCTTTCTTTGTACAAACACAGCAAACACTGCACCAGTACAAAAATGTTACGAAGTAAATTGAAATATTGAATTTCGAACTATATCTATTTACAGTCCGCAGGGTTTTTTTTTTGTCACTTTGATTTTGACATTGACACGCACTTATTCTGCCGTAACGTAACACTCTTTTTATATTTTTCTTGAAAAATACAAGTCAAGTTTAATTATATGAGACCATACAATACATATGTACTCATTTATAATAGAAGACATATTTTAAAGCTCGTAAAAATATAATTTGACGAGTTCATTAATTTATTGTATTTTGGTAGATCATGTTTTGTCGTAAATGGCCACACCGATTCTCGATCGTATAATCGATTTCAATTTCAATCCAATACGATACCCGATTCGTTCAAGAGTACCCATATCTTCCAGATTGGAATTGAAACTGTTTCGAGTTCGTGTTAGCTTGAGATTGGGATTGATTTCCAGAGTAAGCCTGCAGGTCTTTGATGAGTAGTTCGCATGTGGCGTTGTCGTTGCCGCCACACTTTCATATGCATTTAGTAAAAAGCTGCTATTTTGACATTACAAACAGACATTTCATAGTACATTACTTACCAAGGGCTGTAAAAGAAAAAAAGCCCGAAATCGCAGGTATTTGTGACCCGAGCCGCAGGCGAGGGTAGTAAATATGCGATAGGCTTTTTTTTTACTGCCCGTGGTGAGTACACAATTTTACGTCTTCACCTGGCCATAATGCGAGATTTACTGTACGCGTAGCGTGCGGTAAAACTCACATTATGGCCAGGTGTGACGTAAATTTTATTTATTTGTATAGATTGTATAAAATTAGTATGGTTAAGGAAGTATGGATTTCCCAACTGAACCACGAGACAGAACGTTGCAATGATTGTGATTTAGAACCCACTTACCACAACCAGTGAGATTGTCTGCACGAGATTAAAAGGGGTTTATTCATAAACGTTGCTTAAAGTTAAGTGACGTTCAAACGTCAAAAATATATGGTTAAACAGTCGCTAATCATTACTTAACTTTAAGCAGCGTTTATAAATAAACCCCTAAGGCCTGTGTTCACCAACATTTAAATCAACTGTTTAGATATTTAATCAGTTGTTTACTCAAAATTTCATAGGAAATTTGACATAAACCAACTGTTTAAATACCTAACCGGTGGTTTGAACGTTGGTGAACACAGGCCTAAGTATTGAGTAAGAAACCCCAAAGAAATAAGGATTCCTTTTCTAACAGAATTTTCTATCAAAGAATTATAGGCTACAAGGAAAGTAGGATTTCTATGCTGTTCGCACAAAGTGCTTTTGTGGAATTAATAGATTATGCAACATCTATTGCCTGTGGTCTTGACCTGTCATCAAGCAATGGACAACAGTCAAACTTTTTTTTTTTATTGTTACATTTAAGGTTTTGAATACGAGGCTTTTAGTTACTTTGTATTAGTATGTGTATTTTGTCTATTTTTTATGTAATGTACGTCTTGTTTGTGCAGAATAAACAATTTTTCTTTTCTTTTTTTATATAGTTGATTGAGCCGTTTTTTATAATTCCTTCTCAGTCACGAGATAATATATTTTTAAAGGAGTGGTGCCAGTTAATTAGACCGGTGACAACGCTCTTAACGTCAACAATGGTTGTATTTATGTGCCATACCGAAAAGATTTCTACACTATATATTTTATATTTATATTCTAACTCGGAAAGCACGTTAACGTCAGATAAGCAGTCGCCCCATGTAAAATACTGTTATTCAGTTGCATCTGGTTAGACTAGAAGCTAACCCCAACATAGTTATGATATACTATAGGTATATAGATATGATATATGTAGATATGAGATATACCATGTCTATCTATTACCTACATAGATGATAACTTACCTCATTAAAATATTTTAACAAGTCACCGTAAATAGGCGTTGGCCCGAAGTAAATATCCAGTACATCCAACATGGATTGGTACAGGAGTAAACCGTCCTTGATACCGGTGAGACCAACATTTGGTTGGAGGTGCCAGCACGGCTTGCCACGTCGAGTAGTAGCACGATCTGCTATGTCGTCTATTATCAGAAATTTTACCTGCAACTGTTAAAATAAGATTTAATCTAACTAAAGTCAAGTAATTGTTTTCCCAGACAACTATTTTTCCAAACAGTAGCAACACTTGCATGAATGTATAACTTTTGCAAATTCTCAACGACGTATCTCTAATAGATTAGAATTACCAACTAACAACCGAGACTGTACTCATCGAGACCTCGCGTACCGGTTTGAGGAAAACAAATATCGCATAAGTTCCATGCATTAGGGGCGAACCTATTATAATCGTCATAATGGCGGGACCAACTCTTGTAGTTGACAGATTCTACCACGTATATTTAGTACCCATTTACTATTACCAGGTACTATTTCGTACCTATCTTGAAATTTTTGTGGAACTACTAAGATCTCCGTCACCCACTGTTGAATTTTGGAGGTACAAAATCAGGTACTAAATACTTGTTTGATTAGAATGATGTAATTCGTTGTAGTTTTGGAGTACAGGCATGGGTCTCGTCATTATGACGCATCATAATGGCGGGAGCAGTGTTATCGTGAAATTCCGTTTATGCCGTGTGAGGTATAAAAATTTCAGGACAGTAACAAAATAGTACTAAATATACGTGGTAGAATCTTTCAATTACAAGAGTTAGTCCCGCCATTATCACGTTTATAACCTATTGCCTGATAAATAAATGTAATGGTTTACCATTTCTGAACACCAGCCTAGAACGCGAGCAGAATGCTGCGTTTCTTCCGAGAAGTTATCAGGTTCTTCAAACATTCTGTATCCAATGGACACCATCAATCCTCTGCCTAGTTTCCCTCCACCCAGCGTGTATTCTAATAGCTGTAACAAAAAGACAGGAACATCTAATCAAGAAAGCTTCTGGCAGTTTTACGGATAAATATTTTCCCGCAGGACATACAGTTGGACACACAGAAAAAGATGCATGACCTCATTAGTGTCTGCATAGCACGTATTCGCATGGTTCCTATGTGATTCTGAATCTGCCAGCTCCGGGATTCAGAATGCACCGTGCACCGTTAAGGAAACACAGAATTGAGAAAATTGCGGGAGTCGCGGGCCTGCAACCAACTTTGATACTTAATTTTGCTGCACATTAAATAAAATGGTTAATTTTTTGGCTTCATGCACTACCATCATCGAACATAAGCACTTTGTTTGACGACACTACTTTCCGCCTCGCTGCTTCCTGCTTCCCTACGACTAGGAGCTCCTTGTTGTTCTCCAAATCGCTGTTATTGTGGCGAGGTTGTCAACAGCCTAGGACACCACGGCCTGTTCTGTCTTGCAGTCGAAGTGCGGGTCGCTTAGCGTGGCACGCAAACATTAATGACATCATCCGTCTAGCTCTTGTCTCCGTCGGCGTTCCACCTGTATTAGAACCCAATGGCTTGGCACGCGACGATAGCAAGAGACCGGACGGCATGTCTATAGTTCCTTGGAAGGTGGGTAGGCCTTTAGTGTGGGACGCAACGTGTGTCGATACTCTTGCGCCATCCCATCTTCCTGGGTCGGCGTGCTGTGCTGGCGCTGCTGCTGCGGCTACAGAAAACTCAAGCGGCGAAAGTATAGTAACCTTATCGGTAACTATATTTTCGAGCCGTTTAGGGTTGAAATCCTTGGGCCGTGGGGTCCTAGTGCTCATTTTTTGTTCAATGAAATCTCCATAAGGCTGGTTGACACTTCCCGTGATCCAAGGGCTGGCTTTTACCTTAGCCAGAGGCTAAGCATTGCCATACAACTTGGCAATGCTGCCAGTCTCTTGGGTACTTTACCAGTCGGCAGCGATGCGGAGGAACTTGTCGACGCCATATTTTAGTTTATTTTGTTATTAGTTTTATTTAGTTCAGGTTATTATATTTTTATTAACTCATATTAGCGTTACTTAATAGAAATAAAACTTAATGTGTGTTCATTTACTAACCTTTTTCATCCAGCTTCCAACTTCAGGCAGTTCAGTTAACCTAGGACTGGTCACTACGGAGTTAATGACTTCAGGCAGGACGTCTAGAAAAGATTTTTTCTCCGTGTTCATGTTAAACGTTGGTACACTAGATCTATCTGTACTCCTATGCATATGTCTTAACTGATTGTAAAATAATGTATTACGACGTAGTAAAGTAGCCATTGCTCTAACTAGTCAGGTAAAGTCACGTATGTACAAAAAATTAGGAAACAAAAAATGTTTCTGAAATATATACGTACTGGAAGTTTCTCAATCATTTGTTAGGCTTTAGAATCATGTTACATTTGCTCTAAAGAATGATGATTCTAAAGCCTAACAAATGACTAGGGATGGGCCAAACATGGGTTTCACCGAATACTTTTGCCGAACCGAATATTCGGCATAATTGATTCCCTTACGTGAACAATATATAGGTCTGAACTTGTTCACGCAAAGCGCGCGGATTGGCGCCGGACCCTCCCGCCCGTTACTCCCGCTGTACCAGATGTTGTTATTGCATCATCTATTAAGGAGTAAAACTTTGCCCGAAACAGCTGCATACTTATATTTTGTTTATAATAAGCATCTTTTTTATCTACTGTTATTGGAAATAAAGCTAGTGTCGACAAAAACATAAAGCTGCACTGTAAATTACTTACCTAATAAAAATAGCACATTTAACACTTAACTCATGATAAATCATGCACAGCTCAATACAGTAGACTTTTAGTACCACTTTGCCGAACATTCGGCGATATAGCCGAATATTCGGCCGAATAAGAATATTCGGTAAACTTGCCGAATATGCCGAATATAAAACGAATATTCGGGCCATCCCTACTAATGACCCGTCGAACTAAACAGCTTGTCGACCTAACGACTTGTCAACCTAATGACATGTCGCACACTTATTTGTCGAACTAATGACATACATTCAATTCGCTTGAACTGTCAAAACGAAAGGCATTGCGATCGATTGCAAATTTATGTGTGTTACACAATTACCCCGCAGGTCTAACAAATACTACAATTAAGCTTTTGCAACCACTCCCTAAAATCTACTCATCCTTTCGATTTTTACATACGACGAAGTACCTAATTAATATACCTTTAGACGTAATTATGCTTTATGCAAATCAAAAATGATAAACTGATGTATATTATAGTATGAAAAAGAGTCAAATTTATTATTCAGTATTATTTATTTAAACTTCTCGCACAAAATAAGGTACAAAGGTGGTTAAGGTATAATTAATATTAAAAATAGTTGTCATGGTCAGCCAAAGAGGTACTAATTTTTTTTTTTTCAAACAGTGTTTCAGTTTGTAAACAACATGCTAAGTTAAGGATCGTACAGACTAATGCGATATCGCGGGCGCGACGCGACATTAGTAGCACAATTCCTCTGTCGCTGCCTGTCGCGCCCGCGATATCGCGCGAGTCTGTACGAGCCTTTAGGGAATTATACATAGAAAGGAGAATATGTAAAAAACCTGACAAGTGCGAGTAGGACCTCGCGGCCTGAGGGTTCATAATCATCATAATTATAATCATTTATTTGCATTAAGTATTGGTATATTGTTGGTTTTAAATTCAGTAATTAAGTTCTTAATACATAGTCAGACATTTGACATGCAAAACATTACAATGTATTTAATGCCAGAGTATAATATTTTTGTCCAATGGCATGCTTAAAATGCTAGTTTCTATTATTAATTAATTTTACAGTACATTCAATATTAATTAACGTCATATTAATTTAAAACAAAATAACAGATTATTTAACATTATTTATAAATTTGTTTATCGAATAAAATCGTTCTTCCAGCGGCCATAATTCCGTCCGTTCCGTCTCAAAGTTGTGTCTGGCTGCCCGCGGCTTCACGCACGTGGTACGAAGGACAAACTTGACATTGTAGTTGAAAAACAATACATTCCAACTGCAAAATGTAACTTTGTACGCAAAATATTGGAAGATTCATCATGTTACTTTAAAACCTTCAGGTTTTCCTGTAATCTGTAAGTACGTATACAGCTATTTAATGTGTAATAAAAAAACTTTCCTGTGACGATTATGTCGCCATATCCTTCCAGTAGAGCAATTCTGTAAAAATCTCACGGTGAAAACTTAGGTGAAGTGAGCTTGAAGTGACGTGTAATTCCACCTGATGCTTGAGCTTGACACTGTTGACAGCTCACTTCACCTAAGTTTTCACGGTGAGATGGTTACAGAATAGCACTGCTGGTAGGTACCTAATCGTTCTTTAAACATAAACAATGTGTGTTTTATGATAACTCCTGATTCCTCTACCTGAATTGTAAAGAATACTAAGGTTTGACCTCTCTACCATATCGAAACCTTTGATAATATTGGGTTGAAAATGTTCAACCATAAATCTGTTGGAACATGTAGGGGAATAAGGGGATTAAAAACTCTGCAGCCTAAACGGCTCGATGGATTTTAGCTTCAAAGCTGTCGTTAGATTCGTATGAATTGTGGGAGTGACATAGGCTATATAATTTTCATATATTATTGCATCTGCAAATACAAAAAAAGGGAGGGGAAGGTTTAAAAAAAAGTTACATCAATATTGGTATCAAATAAAAGCTAGTAATGAGACGGTTAATGTATATTTATATTAATAAAATTAAAAAGCTTGAAAAAAAAAATTATATTTATTAAAAAACAATAAATCCGACTGCAAAAACATAACTGAAAAGAGAAAAACAAGCATTATATCTATACATTTTTAAGCATTATATCTTTACATTACATCTATAGAATTTTGGTATGGCAGGCCGACAAACAAAAGTTACATCATATTTCAGGCTATTTGTTTTTGCAGACGGGTTTTTTTTTTTTTTTTTAATACTTTATTCGTCCCAAAAATGAAATGAAATCGTTTATCCTGTACACCTCATATTAAAAATAAGCTAGATGGAGTCGACATTTCCTATCTGACTACCCCTGAGAAGAAATGGTTAAAAATATGTGGCAACCCTAGTTCGAACCCAAACAGGTACTTTGTGTAATTTATTTCATCACCATTGCTCTCACAACGGTGAAGGAAAACATCGTCAGGAAACCGGCATTTTCTAGAACCAAAAATTCGAAGACATGTGACATCCACCAACGCGCACTGCGCCCACGTGACCAGCAGTGGTATTCTGTAAAGATCTCACCGTGAAAACTGAGGTGAAGTGAGCTGTCATTCCACCAGCCGATCTATTCTGTAAAAATCTCACCGTGAACCCTGACGTGAAGCGAGCTGTCAATCCCTAGCATTAAGTGAAATGACAGCTCACTTGAAGCTCACTTCACTTAGTTTTCACGGTGAGATTTTTACAGAATAAATCGGCTGATACTGGGGATTGACACTAGTGACAGCTCACTTTAAACTCACTTCACGTAAGTTTTCACGGTGAGATTTGTACAGAATAGAGCGGCTGGTGGATTACGGCTCACTCCCTCTCACTGTGTCTCATGTATTATGCTTTCTTAAGATTATGCTACTAACTTAATAACATAACAATGGCACACTCACTTTTTTTGTTACCCACAGAACTGTTAAAAAATTATGCATCTACTACTTACTATATTAATTTACGAGTACCTATCGTTCTTTATAAGTTCCTGTATTGAATAACTTGTATTTCTCTTAAGTGAATTTGTTCTTTTTGAGAAATAAATGTCTTAAACCGTAACTTGAGAATTCAGCAAAATTATGATGTATTTATGTAAACAGACGCAAAAATATGCACTAATTTCTTCGTTTATCGCTTGATTGCTCATTAATTATTTTCTGTGAACACAATATTTGTGTAAACAAGTGTATATCTGTTTTCTTATAAGAATATATTTGAGTCTGTTTCTGGGTAGGTAAATTCCCCTGATAATAATCAAAACCCTGATTTTATCCAGCCACCGTCGGTCCCTTGCCATCCTCCCTCCGACTCTGCTCTAATCCGAGGTTCGTACCATACAGGGGGTGCCCTTAGCGCGCAGTCGTTTAGTTTATAAGTTTTACGCCCTGGCTGGAGGCTTTAAGTTTTTAAGCTTAAAGACACACACAGGAAAAACACAGGAAAGACCGGTTAAAAAGTCACAACCTCTAAAGGTTAACTCTGAGATGCCCTAGCAAAAAAAAAAAGAAAAATATATATATATGTTTCTGGGTACATGGTCACCTCATATTTTACACAGAACAATGACTAGAGATGTTTTACATAATTTATATTTTTTTGGAAAGTTATAATTGAAAAAAAAGTTGAGTAATTATTTTGTCATATAGTTACCCTAATTAAATTATAGGAGAAATTAAAACTAGGATATCAACAAACTCGTTTATAGGTGGCATTTAAAACTTCTAAGAGGAAATTCCTATCCCCTTCAGTTGGTAAGGCGTGTATACTGCGCATTAAATCATCATACAGCGTACGCTCACACAGTTCATACAATTGAGGTAGGTGTAATTCGTCATAAAGCTGCTTGATTCGCTTCAGGTCCTCTGGGTATTTGCTACCGTAGTATTCTTTGAAAATAGCACGTTGTGTGTCGTTGCAGTGCTGCAGCGCTGTTACAGCCAACCAGGTACATTTGCCTTCTTGGATATCTCTGCCTGTCTTGCCTGTCACGCTATCGTTGACGTAGACGTCCATATAATCATCCTTGTCAGAAAAACAAAGTATTTTTCGAAACGTTATGTTCCTCCTAACCTTTAGTGCTATTCTGTAAGAATCTCACCGTGACAAGTTAGAAGAAATGATCTGTCATTCCACCTGTTTCTAGGGATTGACAGTATCGACAGCTCACTTCACCTAAGTGTTCGCGGTGAGATTGTTACAGAATAGCACCGCTTATCTTGGTTCAAAGGATATAGTTCTGCCTATCCATACATCGTTCGCCCCAGAACCAACAACAAAGGAAAATTATTTATCGTTTTCTAAATTACAAGTATATGCCCATGAAGTCAAAGTTTAATGACGGACAACTTGCAGACAGGATTTATTTCAAAAGAAAACGATTTTGAGGTTATATTTAGTAAGAAACAATCCTTTCAATACTTCGAAATAAATGCTAATAAATTCATGTCACTGTTATTTCTATTGCCTGTATGTGGTTAGATAAGCTAAGAGAATCATAAAAAACTTTTAAGTAGGTACTTACCTAAGTACCTATTAGGTATTTGGTAAATTTTCTAGTTTTTGTATTAAAATAGGTAGGTAGGTAAATAAGTACTTATTTATTTAACTTAAATGCAAACGACTTTATCCTAATGTTTTTTTTATTTATACTTAGGTAGGAAGTCATATTACCTCATGTATGTTAATCATGTTATTGAAAGATCGGACATCACTAATTGTCCTGTTTAATCTAATTGTCAAAGTTGGCGGCATATTTTATGTGATGTCGATAGTCGCTCTTTTAATTGTTCATTATGGAACGCAGAATGTCCGTTTCATACAGATATTCGCAATTAGTCTAATAAAATATATTTATAATTATTATGTAGGTCAGATATTTGTTAGTTCTGGGGCCATTTCCGACGATGTCCTTTCAGTAGGACACCAATTTTTTTAAATAAAAATCCTGCAACTTTATCATATGAAATCCTTCCATTGTTCTTGTTATTGAATAATTTAAGGTGATTGATTAGATTGACAGGCCACCTAAGTATAAATCTCGGTAATGATGATGTGCAGATAAACTCTTTGGGCCTTCAAATAGACACGGAATAAAGTTATGACAAGCATAAACGTAAAAAAAAAATATGGTTATACCGAAGTTATTCCTAGCATAACTTTATTCCGTGTTTATTTGTAAGGCCCTTTACCTGACATTTTAGTTTTACGATGGCCCAAAAAAGTACGGGTGGCCAATCAAATAGGTTTAGGTATATTCTTACCTGACATTGCATCAGTTTCCCAAATTGCATACAAATATTACTTAATTCTTCAGTAGCTTCCTTTTTTCTATCCTTTACCAACAGTAGAGGTACAAATATCGGCAATTTGAAGGTATAGTATGCTAACTTGTTTACAGCAATAGTATCGATTAACTTCATGTTGAATACATCTAGATTGTTCTTTTCTTTGCTGTAGGTTGACCAAAAATCTAAATGTTCACCCACAGTCGCTCTGAATGCAGACTACAAAAAAAAAAAAACAAATGATTTACTAGCTTTTGTTCGCGGCTTTGCCTGCATGGAGTTTGGAAATTATCCAATGTCCTATGTCCAAACCCAGGTCATAGTCTGTCCGTGTGAAAAATTACATCCAAATCCATTCAGCCGTTAAGGCGTGAAAAGGTAACAGACAGACAGACTTTCGTATTTATCCATACTAATATTATAAATGTGAAAGTAACTCTGTCTGTCTGTCTGTATGTTACGTTTTCACGCCTAAACCGCTGAACCGATCGTCATGAAATTTGGCAGAGATATAGCCTGGGATACGATGTAAAAATAAAAAATAAAAACTTACACGTTAAAAGCGTCCAGAGTAGCTACAACAAATAGAAACAAAAAAAAAACATTTAAAAAATAAAATAATTCGAAATGTAAGTCTTCATGAAAATTGGCAGAGATATAATAGCCTGGGATAAAGAGAAGGACACAGGCTACTTTTTACGCGATAACCGACATCCTCGCGGGTGGAGCCACGGGCTAGTACATTATATATGTTATTACTAGGTTTTGCCCGCGGCTCCGCCCACGTGGATGTCGGTTATCGCGTAAAAAAGTAGCCTATGTCCTTCTCTTTATCCCAGGCTATTATATCTCTGCCAATTTTCATGAAGACTTTCATTTCGAATTATTTTATTTTTTAAATGTTTTTAAGCTATTGCATAGCTTCTATCGCGGGCCTTGAGCGCGGGGACCGAATCCAGAAATTCCGTAACGAAAAAACCTCACGCTCCCCACTCCGACGGTTATTTTATACTACACCTGTACCCTCTAGTGATCTAATAATTTCTGGCAGTTCCTTATTTCTGTGTACTGCGTATTTTATTCTTATAAATATTAGTTTATAAAATTATGATCTTCACAAAAAGTGATTGTTGATAGTGGGGTTTGAACTCACGAACAGTCGATTACGAGTACATTCAGTTCCCCTGTTGCACCGCAAGGCTACAATGACTTAATTAAAGCTTGCCAAATAGTTGATACGATTCCAGTTGAACAATTGTTAAACTTGACTATTATAGACGGTTGGAAATGACTCATGTACATGGAATTTTTTCGCTGTCAAAACAGTTTGTCACTCTTTTTTTATTTAAAATTACTTTAGGTTCAACACTTTCGTCTATTTTAAAGTTGTTATTATGCTTATATTTGAATAGTATTTGACTTTGTTTACGTAGTTATACACTTTTACGACGTTCAGCACTTATTTATTTTGTTTTTAAGCTATTGCATAGCTTCTATCGCGGGCCTTGAGCGCGGGGACCGAATCCAGAAATTCCGTAACGAAAAAAAAAAAAAAAAAATTAATATCAAAGAAAAAGAAATACTGCATAAATAAAATAAATAAATAATTATAATTGCATAAGTTGATACAAAATGCTATGCAATAGCTTTACCGCGGCAGTCCCCGAGTGCCACACGTCTTTTTTTTTTTTTTTTTGTTTCTATTTCTTGTACTATCGAGGAAGTTCATATCTAAGCACCTTAAAGACTATTTCTGCTTGCAGCGCTCGGCCGCTATAGAAATCTCAGCAACCAATAGCATCGCAGCATCAGATTTTTGATGCGTCCCTTGTTTCTGTACATGAACAAAAAAGACAGTAAAAAACTAGCTGAGGTAGTGCGTATTTTTTCAATGGAAATAAATATCAATGGACCTTCGTTCGGTCGTAGTTCGAGCACGTTTGGGACAAGTTTATGGGTTTTTTTTTGACGAATAGGTTTTCTATGCTGTCAGAAAAGTATAACATTAGCATCCAAAGTTGAGTAGATTTCTCACAATTATATAGGAGTTTTTGGGTGAGAGGCGGAAAATTTCCATAAAATTTTAAAAGTGCAAAACCTTTGTTTTAAATTAGCTCTAGTCATAAACCCCTTTTCAAGGAATGCACCTAATTACAAACCTGTAGACAAAGCAGTTTGATTGAATAAACTGGGAGCTTACTCATGAACCACTTAAAATTATTATAATCCGTGCCTAAAGAAACACTTTATAATAATATAAGGTCGTTTCCGCATTGGTTAGTGCGGTATCGTTTCGGTATAGTATGCTCTGCCGCAGTAACGCACTGCTTTCATTTATCAGTTAGTGCAGTACTGCTTAGATCGTTGAAATAAAGGCGCTCGCCTATATTTCAACGATCTAAGCTTTCGGTACCGATTCGGTACAGGAAGCTTACCGAGCGCCTATATTTTTACGAAGTATACCGAGCATGCTGTAAAACGCGTGACGTGAGCGGGTAACGCACTGGATGTTTCTACACAGCTGCAAAAAGAAAAAAGTATGTCGTATTTTATAACATCTACAGTTTACACTTTCATTTTTTGTGATACCCCGATACGGCATTCCATAATTGTATACACAAATAATGAGTGTCATAAAAGTTAAAATACAAATTTCTACTTAACACGACAAATTTGTTGAAACAAAAAGTAAAGTATAAAAAAATAAAAAAACTTTCTCATCTTTGTTTCTTTTGTTCTATTCCTAGTGTTCGAAAAAGGGTCAGACATCTGTGATCATTGGAACAGAGATTGTAAAACACACGAACAACAAAAAAACTTAAACGACAAAATATTTGCTATGTATTTTCGTTTCATTGGTCGAGGCCAAAAGGGGCGTTAAACAGATGTGGTCATCGTGCTCACGGGATTTTGTTTTGAAATTGCTTAGATATGAAGTTCCCCCATAGTACCTACTCTGGACGCTTTTAACGTGTAAGTTTTTATTTTTTATTTTTACATCGTTCTCACATTTAGTTATAAATTCAACATTAAAGATGTAACAAATGTTTTTGTAACAATTAAATTTTCTGACGCTTCCTCTTACAGCAACCTCACATGGCAAAAAACAGCACAGAGACATAGCCGAGAGAAACACTTAAAATACGACCGAGCAGCTTTAGACCTAAGAGCCTCATTCACCCCGTTAGTAGTTTCATGCGATGGAGCCTTAGGAACTGAATATAACAGTTTTTTTTTTTTAAACCGTATCTAAGCTTAATGAGATATGGGGAAACGCATATTCTCAAATAGTGTACTGGCTGAAAGTAAAAATACAAATCTCAGTTATAAGAGCAGTTTCAATGAGAGTAAGAAGCACGCGAAAACATGTCAGGGCTTTTCAATGTGAAGATGGAGCAGGAATACTTTTTTGACAGCCTGGGCCTCAAGTCTGCTATTACAATAGTGTCAGAATGGTCTCGCCATTGTGAGTATTTGACAGTGTTTGTATGGCAAATCTGTCAAAAACTCACACTGAAGAGACCATTCTGACACTATTGTAATAGCAGACTTGAGGCCCTGTTCTCATGAAACAGAAATACTTGTTTATTTTTATATAGGTATGTGTGTGCAATGTATGTAACTCTGTGTTGTTATATTTATCATTCGTTCATAGTGTTTAAAATATTAATTTACTTTATTAAAGTCTTACTTATAATATTAGTAAAGTGGTCCGTATTAGAAATGAAAAAAAAAAAAACTATTTAAAAGAGTGTTCATGGAGTTTCTTGCCCGTTCTTCTCCATAGCTACCTACTACGCTTTGGAATGGGCATGTAGCTTCATTTTTCTTACTGACCGACTCCTTGACAATTCAAGTGCCTGTAAATGGTTTAATTGAAATAAATGATTTGAGTTTGAGTTTTGAGTTTGATCGGTTTAGCGGTTTAGGCGTGAAAACGTAACAGACAGACAGAGTTACTTTCACATTTATACCTAATACCTATTATAGTATGGATTGATATGTATCGGTATGGAAGGACTGATTTCCCAACTGAACCACGAGACACAATGTAGCAATGAATGTGATTCAGGACCTAATAATCATAACCACTAAGGAACCAAGAAAAAGGTAATGGCATAGCTGGGCCCCCAAGGAACACGTAAGAAGGGGTGACCCTACGCTAGAAGGGAAGACGACATTGAAAAGTTAGCTGAAATAAACTGGATTAAAACAGCCCAGTGTAGAAAAGATTGGATATCTTTGGAGGAGGCCTTCATGAATACACTGAAAAAAAAAAGTGGGAGCTTCAATCAAGATTTTGTTTAGATTGACTAAGTAACTTGTTTGCATCTTAGCCTATCGAGCACAATGATCACAGGTACTACTTTTATTTGATTGAGATTTGAAACGGGATCACAAAATCTATTTACAGCAATCAAGTCAATAGTTGCTCCAGTCAAGATTATTAGATTAAAGTTTCAATGATCTTTATTGAAGTAGGTAATCAAAATGCTTGATTGACACAACAAACTTACTTTGTTACACTAAAAAAAAAATAACTTGTCTCTTTTTTAATTCTTATACAATGATGTCATGTTAAGGGTAACCGAGAAACTTGTTTGAGCGTTCAATCATTTGAACTAGTATTGCTGCAATCATGTCGTGGTGATCAACTTAACTAAGATTTTGCTTAATCTAAACAAGATATCGTCAATCAAGCTAAAAAGTCACTTGATTGGAGTGCATTTTTTTTCAATGTAGAGGGTTTCTTGCAGAATAATTATAAATCTATAGAATACCTACTTAGAAACGAAATAATATAATATAACACACTAACACACGCAGCTTAAAATATTACTAATTTTTTTTTATTATTTTTACTATTATGTTATTATAGTGTAAATTAGTTAAGGTTGGCAGGAAATATAAGGCTTTTTTTAATTATTTTATAATAACCAGTGAGATTGTCTGCACGAGATAACACAAAACAGTAGGATACCCACTTTGCACCAAAGAACCGATTGTTCTAACAAAAAGGTTTTAATATGAAACCCCAAGAAAATAAGGATTCTTTTTCTAACATAATGGATTCATAATTAGGAAACCCACAATACGATTCTCTCTGCCAAAGTAGAATTTATAGGCTGTTCGCACACTACCTTACTTACCTACTTACCTTACTTACCTTACTTACCTTACCTTACTTACCTTAGCTTACTTACCTTACCTTACTTGGGATTTTAAATAAGTTTTTTTTTGTAGAATTATCCCTTTCACGTCGTCGGTGTGTGCCATACCGAAAAGATATATCTACCTACATAGACGATAACTTACCTCATTAAAATATTTTAACAAGTCACCGTAAATAGGCGTTCGCCCGAAGTACATATCCAGTACATCCAACATGGATTGGTACAGGAGTAAAGCGTCCTTGATACCAGTGAGACCGACATTTGGTTGGAGGTGCCAGCACGGCTTGCCACGTCGAGTGGTTCCACGATCTAATATATCGTCCAGTATCAGAAATTTTACCTGTAACTGTTGAAATTTAATCGAACTAAAGTCAAGTTATCTAATTACGGCGGTGCCGCTTTTTTTTGCTCGACTTGGCAGAGGCACTCCAGGGGCCCAAGTTTGCTATTTTTATAAACTCGTCACTCCAACACGATCCCGTTGTCATGTAATCTGTTAAATTCATAATGGTCGATCATTGGTCGGTCAATGATCTCGTAATAGATTTGTATTACAATGGCATTTTGAACATTTATTCATGCCAGATTTCATTTATATATATTTTTACATATTATTTATTAGTGTTTTATGCAATCTAAAGTAGTAGGAAGTTTCATTTGTCATTATGTACGAGATTACCACTTCTTTCAATGGAGTGTCAGTGGCTGACCATTGGAAAGTCATAATGACGCCATTATATTAGTAGATTACCAAACTTGTCAAAATCAACAATTATGAAATCAATGATACACCATTCTGACACTATTGTAATAGCAGACTTGAGGCCCAGATCTGTATTCAATGTTTTCCCAGACAGGTAGTGCAGCATATAAAGAAACTCACAGCTGCCACCACAAACAGTAACGACACTTTTACTAACTTTTACAAATTCTCAATGCGATTGTAGACCAGGTATATGAACTCAGCCTGTCGCAGTTTACTGCAGGACTCAGGCCTTGTCGGGGTACACATATCAAGCTATAAATTTCCAGTTTAAGCTGATCTCGCATTATATAGGATTTACATACAATAAGACGTCAGCTTATATTGGAAATCTGTAGCTTGATATGTTATAGCCACACTTCGCTACAAGTCTCTTTTACATTAGAATTACCAACAAATAGTCGAAATTGTACTCATTGAGACCTCCCACGTCCCGGTTAGAGGAAAACAAATATTGATACCTACATAATAAAATTACCGTGCTATTACGCCGCAAAGAGTTTGGAGCGGCGCGCCGCTCCAAAGCTTATACGCCGCGGCGTATAAGCAAGCTCCATGCATTAGGGGCGAACCTGTTGAGTGTTGCTAGATAAATAAATGTGAATTTGGTTATAGCTAATGGTTTACCATTTCTGAACACCAGCCTAGAACGCGAGCAGAATGCTGCGTTTCTTCCGAGAAGTTATAAGGTTCTTCAAACATTCTGTATCCAATGGACACCATTAATCCTCTGCCTAGTTTCCCTCCACCCAACGTGTATTCTAATAGCTGTAACAAAAAGACAGGAACATCTAACCAAGAAAGCTATAATTCTGGCAGTTTTACGGAGAAATATTTTCCCACAGGACATACAGTTGGACACACAGAAAACGATGCATGACCTCATTAACGTCTGCATAGCACGTATCGCATGGTTCCTATGTGATTCTGAATCCCGGAGCTGGCTCCACCGTTAAGGAAACACAGAATTGAGAAAATTGCGGGAGTCGCGGGCATGCAACCAACTTTGATCTTTAATTTTGCCGCCCATTTAATAGTAGGTAGGTACATTATTGCAAAGGCCGGGAAATAGGAAAATGCAGGCCGAGTATTAAGGCGAGGACTTCACTAATTCGAGACAGGCAATTGCCATTTCCGCCGAGGCATATACAGCGTGTTACGGAAAGGGTATATACATATCAAAGGCACGGATTCTTTTGGTGATAACAAACTACAGGGCAATATTTTTTAATACCTATACCTACATAAATAAAAAGTTAAGAAACATTTAACTAAAAATCAAATGTTTCCAATTGAATTCTACACATCACTAGACCAAGTCACCTGATCGGTGTACTAAAATAAACTACACACAAAGAAGCGGCGGTAACACGTTTGTTATGATTTAAATTTAATAAACTATCGAAATAAAAAAAAAAATTTAAGCATTTTCTAGTTAGTGCTTTTGAGCTGAAATTTTGTACAGAGATTCTGAACCAGATACACTCTTCACCCCGTTTGTATGGATATACCCTTTCCGTAACACGCTGTATAGTGCTTTTCTCAAAAAAATGCAGGGAAATAAGACATACTTTCATGTATTTTTCTTTTGAATTCGCTGGAAGCAGGTTTTCCATTGCCAATTTGGCTTCCGATCTTACAATCTGGTGGAGTACAATGAATCTCCATTTCACTCTCTGAATCGTGGGAATTCATTTTAATTAAATTTATATTTATTATGTATGTAAATAACAAATCAAGACGTATTTTCAGTTTTGCCGCCAATTTTCTATTTGTCATCTGTGCCGAAAGGCAAACGCATTTATGGCTATACAGCCACGCTCAGCCACGTGAACGCAATTTTTGCTAAGTAAAGAGACGTACTTTGGTATGCCAAGAATAATAAGAGATCCAATCAAAGAGTATTTAATAACCCCAGCACGCCATTTCATACAACGACTGCTGGAGCCTTGTAATGTTCCAAATTCAAAAAACGCTCTTGCAATGGATTTGATTTTCTTTGTCCAATTCCAATTCTTTGACAATATTTTCATGCATGTTTGAGAAAAAATAATTTACTAACCTTTTTCATCCAGCTTCCAACTTCAGGCAGTTCAGTTAACCTAGGACTGGTCACTACGGAGTTAATGACTTCAGGCAGGACCTCTAGAAATGCTTTCCTTTCCCTATTCATGTTAAAAGTTGACACACTAGGTCCATCTGTTCTCCTATGCATATGTCTTAACTGGTTGTAAAACCATGTATTATGACGGAATAAAATAGCCATTGCTCTGACCTGTCAGGTGAAGTAGCGTATAAAAAATGAGGATACAAAATGTTTCCGTAATATATAGCTATTGGAATTTTCCCACAGTAATTTGCTACATAAACACATGCTATACACGCATGTATTTGTATATAAACATGCAACATTAATAACACGCGGGTATATCTATCTAATACATATTTAGACTTTGGCTTTGCTCGCTTGGATTTTGGAAAACAACTCAATTTTAATTACCAGGTGAACTATGGACATATCACAGATTAGGTACCAGACTGTCATGGTCTGGACTGGTCTGGGTGATGATTTATTAGGCAAATATTAAATTAATTCTCTAAAATCTTATTGACCTTATAAATGACGTATCTACGGTTTATTCAATAAATGTGCTGATAAAAATATTTTGTGTTTCTAAGATGTAGGTCTTTACGCTTTTTTTAAATTATTCTCTATTTAACTTTCCGGCCCTTTCTCAAAGTTAGTCGCAATAAATAAGCTGCATGGGACACCCCGACCAAATGTGTAAGGTACTCTAACTAAACGCGCGCGAGTCGAGCGAGCGCTACATCCAACTTGGTCGCAGCTAATTAGCTACGACCAAGTTGAATTAGCCAATTGGCTATTTAGTATTTCAGCACAACCTAATTGGAATTATTTGAGACGTACAAAAATACACACATTTATAATATAACCTCCTTACTAATAAACGTTGTATAGCGTCTGTATAGTTACACAACGCTTTGTCTTCTTCTTTCGAAAGTCAAATTACTGACGAGTGAAAGAGAGAAATCGGTGTGTAACTATACAGACGCTATACAACGTTTATTAGTAGTAAGGAGGTAAGTGTCCATTAAAAAAAAAAAAAAAAAACAAGTATAAAGTAAAATTATGATTTAGATTAATTACAATCGAGGAACATTTGATTCTAACTGTAATTATTTTATTTTATTTGACCTGCCTGATCTAGGTTTATTAAAAACCTGTGTTTCATTCAGGCCATGCATTTATATTTCGTCCCCTTAGTAGTGAAGGGAGCTATTCCACACTACACTGGTTTCAAGATAAAGATAAATAAAAAAATCATCACTTGCGTTTTTGTTCCTAGTTTCATTTAACTCCTTTCACGTCTGAATGAAAAACCAAACCTCTAGTTGAGCTATCACTTAGATCTCTTCACCACTAGAATCTCCGTTTAACGACGAGTATGGTGGTGTTCATAACTCAATTCGGTCAAAAGTGTGGCTTAGATCTCTTCACCACTAATGCGACGATTTTTAAGACAACAAAATGGGAATTATTTGTGCTTGGATATACAGACAGAGACACGTTGTTTTGTACCTATAGGTAATTTATGGAATAGGAATAATATCTCTATGCATTTGAATTTTAAAACAGTAGGTAGAAGTCAAACTACGATAATACTCGAGTAAAACTTAACTGGAATATCCAATCCAGTACAGTCAACCGCATAGAACTGCGCAGCTGGAATTTGACAGCGACAGCGCCTTTTTTGGCCGCTTTTCGAATTGGCTATAATCGCTCACAGCGCTCACATCGTCTCACATGCGTTCCGATTTAGATATTACGATTATGACAGCCGAGGGTTGTCAACAACTCGGAACGCTCGTGAACTCGCTCACGGTGCTCACGCAATGTCAAAACGATATTAGAGTATTTCTCTGTGTATACACCAAAAATTTGTTCTTCTTAGGTTAGGTAGCAACTGTAGCCAGAAGAACAATTTTGAAAATGCCACGATACGGTAAGATGCGACTCAAAACAAAACAGCACACTGTCATTTTTGACAGCGCTCACGGCGATATTAGTAAAAGGCATGGTCGGCGTTATCGCAAGATGGCGAATGTCATGACGTCATCTATGACGTTTCACGGGACATCGTTATCGCGCTCACGCTAATTCGGTACGGGTTTTAACACGCGAATATCGATATTATCGCAACTCGGAACGCAGGGTTTGTCGTAGCAGTAAAGGCGGGTTTTGTAGTTGGAAAGAAAAAAAAAAAAAGAAGATGATACATTTATTTAACACAGACTAAAACACACCTAAGACACAAATAAATATACAATAAACTAATATACAGAAGAATTAAAAAAAAAAACAAATACAAAGTGTAAAGTGCGATGTACACACGGCCACAAATCAAGCTAAAAATTTCCAGTATAAGCTGACCTCTCATTGTACGGAAATCCTATATAATTCGAGATCAGCCTAAACTGGAAATGTATTGCTTGATTTATGGCCGTGTGTACAGTGGCCAGCACATCAAGCTACACGAAACTGACCCCAAACGATTATAATCTTTAAAATGTTGATGATTTACATAACATAACACACAACAACAACATAATTTATAAGTATACTAACAAAAATATGGATATCTGTGTCTGATGTAAATAAATAAATTAAGTTCAAAATCGAACGAGAAAATTCGTCAGTTTTTGATAATTTGATGTGGCCAGCACATCAAGTTACCAAAAACTGTCACTGTAGGTAATTATATATTATGATATTGAATAAAATTTCACAACAAAACAAATTAAGTCGGTTAAAAAGAGTGTAATCTCAGTCATTTGACAACACTTTTTGTTGCAATAACTGTAAGAAGATTTTGTTTTGTTACATTTAAAATGATAGTAAAAGTTGCAATGTATGTTAGATGCCAGAAAATGCAGCAACAGATCTTCAGTCGAGGCGCCTGACGGAAACCAAATTGATCTCTTGCAATTATGTTATTAGTATTAATGTATTTTGCTTTGCTTTTTTATGATATTTACTAACATCTAAGACATCGAGGACAATTACAAAAATAAGCCTTTAGTTATTTACAGACTCTGTCCCCACTCTGTTGACAGGGTGTGGTAGGTACCGCTTTTAAAAGCTTTATAAGGAATGTATTGGCACACAATTCACTCACATTGATTACTTACTGGGTTTTTCGTTTCCTATTTGCACTTTCTGTAAACAGGAAAAATAAAATGAAATCATTTTCCTGTTTAGCCTGATCTCGCATTCAAACTAATTGCGACAAAATAAGTTGAGTACATACTTCATCATCATCATTTCAGCCGAAAGACGTCCATTGCTGGACATAAGCCTCCCCAAGCACCGCCACCTCGACCGGTTCCATGCTTCCCGCATCCAGCGGATTCCTGCGGCTTTCACAAGGTCATCAGTCCATCTTGTGGGAGGATTTCCTACGCTACGTCTTCCGGTACGCGGTCGCCACTCCAGAACCTTTCAGCCCCAACGGCCATCTGTTCAGCGAGGAATAAGGAATGTATTGGCACACAATTCATTCGCATTGATTACTGGGTTTTTCGTTTCCTATTTGCACTTTCTGTAAACAGGAAAAATAAACTGAAATCATTTTCCTAACGAAGGCTTTAATAAAAAATCCGTCTCTATCTAGCATTACCAAGGAGATTCCTGTCTGTCCCCTTTCGTTGGTACCTAATAGGTTTTGCGCATTAGATCATGTAGGTACACACAGCTACAAATTAAGCTATACATTTGTAGTTTAGCCTGATCTCGCATTCAAACTAATTGCGACAAAATTAAGTTGAGTACATACTTCAGCATCATCATCATCATTTCAGCCGAAAGACGTTCACTGCTGGACATAGGCCTCTCCCAAGCACCGACACTTCGACCGATTCTGTGCTTCCCGCATCCAGTCGATTTCTGCAGCTTTCACAAGGTCATCAGTCCACCTTGTGGGAGGCTTTCCTACGCTACGTCTTCCGGTACGCGGTCACCACTCCAAAACCTTTCGGCCCCAACGGCCATTCCCACGAAAGTTTGGCAATTCTTCAAGCTATGTCGGTTACCTTGGTTCTCCTGCGGATCTCTTCATTTCCGATCCGATGACGTAGCGAAACTCCAAGCATAGCCCTCTCCATTGCCCTTTGGGTGACTTTTAGCCTTCTAATAAGGCCCATTGTGAGCGACTACGTTTCAGTGCCATATATAGTTATCACTGGCAACACGCACTGGTCAAAGACGTTTGTCTTGAGACATTGCGGTATGTGGGACGAGAAGATATTGCGTAGCTTCCCGAACGCTGCCCAGCTGAGTCGGATTCGACGATTGACCTCTTTCTCGAAGTTGGACCTACCTAACTGGACAGTTTGTCCTAGGTACCTAAACATACTCGTCAACAACTAAGAGTGTAGCGTCTCCGATATTCTTGAGAACACACTTAAAACACAAAAAATAAATAAAAATGCAATTTAAATAAATAAATAATTTATTTATATAATTCCCATACACCGTACTCGTAAGCCTACGCAAAAAAATGTACTTATTTCTCTGTAAATAACTTCGTGGCTCATAGTTCTAAGGATATGACTTTCTGAAAACACAATCTATACATCTATACATATAAATAAAATTGAAGTGTCTGGTTGTAATGTTAAAATAACTGACTTTTACTAAATGCTTATGAAATTATATACGGCACTTATAACAAAAAAAAAAAAAAAAACAATTTTAAACACCGGTTGCACAGACTTTGACGGGACTTTCACTGGCAGATAGCTGATGTTTAAATAAGGAGTAACTATCTAAGGCTACTTTTGTTTTAGAAAATGCTACGCTGGCGAAGCCCAAGGCAGCAGCTAGTTTTATAATATGATCCAACAGTTGGATGGAGGCAAAGCCGATGAATCTCATTTGGCTGTATGTATCAACTGCATAGTAATTTCACTTTGACAGCGCCTTTGGGTATTTTTTCGTGGTCCTACTATTTTGTCCTACCAGTAGGTCCACGAGGGTATGTTATTGATGTTGGTCCTACTGAAGTTTTGAAACCAAATTATACGCTTGAGATCGCGAGAAGCGATTTCCATAATAAGTATAAATACACGTAGAAAACAAGAAATTGTGATACCTAACTAAAACAAGCTAGTAATTTCTTATAAACAATATCCGCTTTTATAACAAGTTGCTAAAGCCAAAGTGCCCATGTTGGTATAAATGTTTTTTTTTTTCTCTTTGATAATAAATACAAATATAAATTACAATATTGCATTAAATGGTTTATAAAAAATAAAATAATATTTTAACAATTTGTTACCTGATAACCTTCTAAAATCTCAATTAAAATTAATTGATGGTGTTAATAAAACAACCAGGAGGTATATTTTGGTTTCAAAACTTCAGTAGGACCAACAGCAATAACATACCCTCATGGACCTACTGGTAGGACAAAATAGTAGGACCACGAGAAAATACCCCTTTATTTCGTAGCAATAAGGGCGATTTCCGTTGTTACCACTGACCAGCGGTTAAATATACGCCTAGCTAGATGATACAATTTATAAATAATGGTAAATCATTTGGGCCAAATTATAAAACCATTTTGCGATCTTAAATCTGTGCCCGATGATGGTGGCAATAGGGGGGAGCCCCTATTATATGGAACTTAAACATAACTGGCGAAATGTGGATATTCTATGGGTACCCCTCTGCCCCATGTAATAGGGGGCGAGCCTATTGCCATCAACCGGGCACGAATCCAGGCTCTGGGCTGCTACTGAGAAATGCCAGATGGAAAAACCCAATAACAATTCGCCACACTTTGCCCGACCCGGGAATCGAACCCAGAGCCACATGCTCACCAGTAGCGCTTGCGACCACTAAACCAACGAAGCAGTCCCTGACAGAACCTCGTAAGTGGCGTAATATTATGAATCCGACCTAATTAATACATTTACCCTATTTATAAGACTGGCTGATAGAAAATCCTGATATAAATCAACCGTAGATTCCAATCTACTTCAACCAAAACTGCTTAGGAACAGACGCCAGCAGGTCAAGCTACCCGAAACTGTCAAATTTTCGCAATCAACTTTAAACCTTATACTGTAGTGATAAAGTTGAAAATATATTAAAGAAATTTGACAGATTGTAGTAGCTTGATGTGCTGGCGTCTGTTCCTAAGCAGTTTCTTGTTCTGTTCCTGTACATAACGTAATTATGTTAATACAAAAGCTGCCACTAAATACGTAACTAAAATTACATAACTTTTTTAACATTAACATAATATTTTAAATCTTATATTTCTATCGTTTCACAAAATTTGTGTAAAATATTGTTTTTTTTTTTTTTTTTTTTTCAATGAGATTATTAATTTCTGTTTTATTTTTGGCTTTTGGATGATATAAAAATGATGTGTTATTGCGATGACCGAAGTACGAATCTCCGAATATTTTACACTATTTTTTTAAGACCTTCAAGGTTTTAACATAGCTTTTTAAACCCGTTTACACAAAGGTTTTATTTATCTTTAATACTTTAAATTACACAACATATTATAAAAGAGCGCCAAGTATTTTATTCGAGATACATTATTTACAACACAAGGAGTGTGACCAAGTCAATGACACAACTATTTTAAAAATGCCTGTCATTTTATATATTTAAAAAATAAATATGCATGTAAATCTGCTATTAGTTTAATAATAGTTGTTATATTAAAGCACCATAGGTTAATGGCCCATTTTAATTTTATACACAATTTTTTTGCTGGTCTAGTGCCAAGTAAGCTCTGAGTGCCCAATAACAAACATCGGGCGAGCTTACTACCTGTACTTTATGTATATTTTAATTTAAATATTCGCCTCACATGCCACTTGCATGCACGCATAAAATTACGCGAATATTAATAATATAAATATCGTTATTTCCCAAAAATACAGAAAATTGTACTTTAAGTACCTACAATTTTTGAATTTAAGGTAGAGAAGATTTACATAAAACATTTGGATGCTGAAGATATCTATACACAATATATTAAACTCTGTCTCTTAAACTAGGGTATCTTGTATCTTAAGAGACAGTGTTTCGCAATAAGGTTTCAATTGATATTTATGTATGAGTGGACTGTGTCGATTTACCTTCAGAAGGGAAAAAAGTTATAGTTTAGGTACTTTAGTTTTTAAATTATGTATATGTGAGAGTGTGAGGTTGAGGGTATTCACCCTCCAACTCCCCACGACCTTAGTTCTTTCGGCTGAAGTTTGAGCTGGCTGGCATTAATAAGTGACAGTTATAGTCACCTACCTATTATAAAGGTTAACTTAGTATAAGTGTTTGATATAAGTAATTAATTATTAATGCGGTGAACCCTTAAAGGCTACCGTGTATTGTTTTAAGAAGGAGTATTCTTTTTAAATATATGTTATTTCAAACAGTTTATTGTTTCTTTGTATTTCAATACCTAACCACCTTACATCTGGGCTTTGTTCCAATACCTCTAGAGGGACAAAATCTTTTATGTAACAGTGGCAATCACAAACATTCGTATGTGATTGTAGGTGTATAGGTATTTGTGTGTGAGTGTGGATAAATAGGTGATGTGGTGTTGTTGTGTTACAAGTGAGTAGAATATAAAGGAGTTATAAACCGAAAGCTCACTGGGGTGGCAGCAATGTTGAGTGTTCCTTTACCGCCATTATTGTGTTTCTGTATTTGTTCAGGTTTTAATTACAGCTGCGTAAGGGTCGTATGCATTCATCATTACAAAAAAAATATGCATAATAACAGCTACCTGTCAAATTCATGGAACACTCGAGGTGGTGACATCTGAAGTGAGCAAGTGGCAGTTTTTATCCCCTTGTCTGGGCCATGAAAATATAGCTTAAAATGTTTGTTAAAAGCATAAACAAATATCCACTTTAGTCTTGTGTAAATTAGGTTTTTATTTCAAACTCATTTTTTTTTTGTCACTCAAAGCCGATCGAAAACGATATGAGGTTTAATTTCGTGGCCCTTGTGTTTGTGTATTTTAGTTGGCACATTATTGGGTAGACAGCCTACTTAAAAAAAAGAAACATAAATGACATGTAAACTTATTTAGTTAAACATAATAATTATTATTATTTTATGAAGACATTTTTGAGTTCTGTGGGTACTATTTTACGCAAGTATATTCGTAAAATATTATAAAAAGACATTAATTACATAATGATAGTCACACACTATACGATTTACTTGTGCAAGTTTGGATTCGCTAGTCCAAATTTGCGCAAGTATATCGCTACGTGTGTGGCCTCCATAATATATTATTTTACACAGCTTTGCTATCAACACATTGTTACTTCTTATATCGATGACAGAGGCGCTCGATATAACGTCATGAAATGGTATTTCGTAAGACAAGTACAAAAGAAACGGTAACATTAATTACTTAGTTATTTCGGTCAATATATAATAAAACAACAAATTGACTCTCTCGCACAACTTAAAATAACTTCAATAAACTACGTAAAATTGGTAGACTGGATGACTAAATATGGACAACTAACAACTAAGGGTCGGCGAAGACCTGGTGAAGCGTAGCGTAGCGAAGACCTGTTGAAGCGTAGCGTAGCGAAGTTTTCAGTGGCAAACAAATATCAACATGGCGTACGTTGAAATAAAGTCGAAAATAAATAAACTTAGCCATGTGCCTTTGTTGGATTTGATAGTATGAAGTTTTAAGCGAAATTTACACTTCATCAGGTCTAAGGTTTAATAGGCTCAGTGAACACCCGCAAACGCGAACCAAATCTACTTTTCGGTCAAATTAAACACTAGTGTCTTCTCATTCGACGGACGCATGTCGTGTAACCTTAAAAATACTATGAACAGGTACATAACAATACATTTTGTGACTTAACATACTAATAATAAACAGTATATTGCAATTAATTGAAAAACCCTCTTATAAGAAGGTAATGCCCAAAGTTGCCACTGGTAATTATATATCTTCTATTCAAAAAGATAGAATATTTATTGTCATGACATAAACCCGAAACAGTTATTAATACAGATATATTGTTAGTCCTCAGACTGACTAATGTGCTATTTTTCAATACAACATGTCCCTGAAATAATGCATACTACCAAATATCTCAATTAGAATATTATGTTATAATCATAATATTACACATACACAGAATTTTTACTATTATGTATAAAACATTGTTTGTTTATTAAATTAGTTACACTGATTGTGGGAGAAAATTATGGTCACATTACAAATCTACGCACGCACACAGTCGCACACGTATAAGGGTCTAGCGTAGTAGGTATAGTAACCGGCATGAGTCGTGAGCAAAAACTGACACCTGCGCAGTAATAAATTTTTAGGTCTCTTTGGCGGAATGAAGAAGCCGGGGGGCGCCGAGCTGCGTGCGATTGGTTCGTCAGCCGATACTCGTCGTCTATTGGACTCTCTTGTGTCATTTTTATTTAGCGGAAAGTGTACATGCGCGAGCTTGCCCCCACTACTGCCCATCAGTGCTCACGACTGGTGCCGGTTATTATACTTCGTCCATTCTGGTTTGGTTTGACTATACAGCGGAAGTGTGATTGTAATTTGCGTAGTTTTAATTATTTTTAGGATAAAAAAAATTCTAAATGACAGAAATCGATTCATTAACACATTGACTGCCACCGCGGTCACCGGTGACCGCTAACAATAGTTTTTCTATTGTGTCTGTTGTCTGGCAATCAAAGCCTTAAACGATTCTGAATAAACTACTTTCATAATGTGCATTAATTCAGTTACACATTGTATAAACATTATCGATACATTTTCGAAATCAAGCTTCGATCGAGTTTCATGTGAGAGGTTTATTGGAGCGACTCAAAATCTAACCTATTTTCAATTTCTGAACCTTTCAATCAGCCTTTGAATCAGGACTTTCAATAAGATTCAAAGTCGCTCAAGCTTCGAAAATATAATATTATAAGGTGTATCTATTCATACACGAAATATTTTAAAAGATATACCTGTAAAGATGGTGGTAAAGAAACCAAAGCAACGATTTTTTTTTTTAATTTAAGTATATTATTTATGAATTTAATAATTTAAAATTACTATACACAAATGTAATATGACGATTAATGATCAAAAGGCACCACTCTCTCGCCGCCTAGTCGCCGCTTCGGAGTGGGTCATTCATAGAATCAGTAAGTAAAGGTTTTATGCAAAAATTGTCAAGCAATTTTAAAATTATAATAATTACGCAAAAATAAAACAGAAAAAAAAATCTTTGCTATGGCTTTTTTTACCACCTATAGATGTTGCTCTTAAAATATTTCGTGTATGAATAAATACACCTTATACAGGGTGTTTGGCAGAACGTTGAACATACGAAAATGGTGGATAGGTGGGGTGATCTGCTACTTACTCAGGCCTAATTTATTTGGCCCTGGCCCCCTGGATATTTAAAAAAAAATTTTTTTGCTTTCTTCTAGTTTCACCACTTTCTTAACTTTAAAGTGTAATTTGTATTAAAAATGGGTAAAACAGGCAATATTTTTATTTATTACATCTTTCTGTAAGTTTGAGGAGTCATAACTTTTTTCTAGCTAACATCTGAATAAAGCAATAATTTTATAAGAATCTGCCAATATTAAAGATAAAAAAATAAACTAAAATATTGCCTGTTTTACCCATTTTTAATAAAAAAATACACTTTAAAGTTAAGAAAGTGGTGAAACTAAAAGAAAGCAAAAATTTTTTTTTTAATATCCAGGGGGCCAGGGCCAAATAAATTAGGGCTGAGTAAGTAGCAGATGACCCCACCTATCCACCATTTTCGTATGTTCAACGTTCTGCCAAACACCCTGTATATACACTATTTCACCCAATTACAATAAACATCACAATTAATGCTTCCTCTTATAAATCCTATCTATAAGTTTGAAGAAGAACGTCGGAGCGGTTTCGGAAGGTAACGCACGTACTTTCAGAATAATATCATCATAGACATCTGTTTCTTCCTGCCTATACACTTCTGGTAGCCTCAATTCATCATAAAGCCGCTTTATAATTTCGACGTGTTCTGGTTCCTTACTACCGTAGTATTGTGTGAAGAGAGCCTTCTGTGATTCGTTGGAGCGCTGTAAAGCGGTGACAGCTAACCAGGAACACTTACCTTCCTGAATGTCTGTACCAGCTTTTCCTGTTATTGATTCGTCGCCGTAACAGTCTATGTAGTCGTCCTGAAAAAACAAAATAAATGTCTTACTGTAGGTATTGTGTAACATTTTATTACAGGGTTTTTAGGGTTCCGTAGTCAACAAGGAGCCCTTATAGTTTCGCCATGTCCGTCCTCAGCTTAGCTCAGAGACTCTTCCCTAGTAGCATTTTTTGTTGGCATTTAGTTGGGCCACTTACAGAGGTATTTAGTTGGGCCACTTACAGAGGTATTTAGTTGGGCCACTTACAGAGGTAAGTGGCCCAACTAAATGCCAACAAAAAATGCTACTAGGGTTAGTACCTACTAGAAAGCTATAATTTGGCATGGATATACATATTAATCACGCCGACAAAGTGGTAAAATAAAATCATGAAAATATTAGTTATTTAGGGTATTTCCTGTACATGTAAAGTGGGGATGTTTTTTTCTTTTCGCCTACCCTATGGTGTGGGGTATTGTTGGATGGGTCTTTCAAAAATATTGCGAGTTTGTAAAAACAATTTTTCGATTAAGGGATCCGTTTCTGAAATATGAGGCTTTGTGCTAATTTTTGGTAGAGTTAAGTGTGTGTGTCCCCTGCCAGCTAAATGGTTGTACTTGGATATGTAAACAAAAAATCACAGCAGTAGTATATAACGAAGTTAAAAGGAAAACTATCACAGCCAAGTAGGCGTCACAAGTTACCGAGTAATAGTCAACCAACTTACATTTACAGTTGACAAACATGTTCTGCCATACATTCCGTATGGAAGAACATGTTTTTCAACTACGTTGTTAAGTTTGTTCTTGGGATAAATTCACACCAACTACGGAACCCTTCATTGTGTGTGGTCCGACACGCACTTGGCCGGTTTTTTAAAACATGTATACGTTAAATTTGCAGAACTCTGTTTACTTATCGATGACTTTAGAAAATTCTATTTTCTTTATTTCAATGACCAATGGCTTCGCAATTTGCCAGGTCGTGAAATAATAATCCATACTAATATTATCCATACAAATATTATAAATGTGAAAGTAACTCTGTCTGTCTGTCTGTATGTTACGTTTTCACGCCTAAACCGCTGAACCGATCGTCATGAAATTTGGCAGAGATGTAGCCCGGGATATGGAGACGGACATAGGCTACTTTTTTACGCGATAACCGACATCTACGCGGGCGGAGCCGCGGGAAAAAGCTAGTAACATAATAAACAAACTTGGGAAAAGCATAAAAATCCGTTTGTCAATTGTGCCAATGCGGAGAACAGTAATTTGTAGGTATATCTTTGAAACCATTGATGTAATCTTTAACCTTTGGACAACCACAGTCATGTATAGATGACAAACCAAAATATGCCCAGCACGCCACGGTCACAACTACATGACAGACTTTTATACGTAAATCTGTAAATAAAGCTCATAAAACAACATTGTTTTTTATTTTATTTTTTCCTAATTACGTTCCTTGACTTATCCTAATTTATATTTGTTGAACTTATTTCTTTATATTTCATCTATATTAGCATAAAAAATCAAATAAATCTATAATAGCAAATTATCTTTTGACTTAACACTAGGACCTTTATGAATGTATACTCTCAATTGTTTAAATTTTCTTGACATTGAATTTTACATAATTACCTACTGATATAAATTTGACATTGTGTTTATTTGTTGACATATTTTAAATTAATCTGACTCTTGAACTAACTTTTCACTTCAATTTTAATTAGGCTTTTGAATGTTTTGTCTCTGCATGTGATAATTTTATTTAATATGTAATGTTCAACACAATGTTAATTGTTAATGAATAAATAAATGAAATGAAATGAAATAAGATGACAAAAACTCGAAAGGACGAATTCGTATCTTGGCGCCGAGGGCACGTTTTTGATTTTTTGTCGTGGCGGTCAAAAGGTTAAGTCGCTTTCCCAAACTCATCGGAAGGAAAGTGGCCCATTTTCCTTCCGTTGAGTTTGGGAAAGCGACTTAGAGCTCTGCCTCATTAAGACGCCATGGCGACATCGCCAGCGGTGCAGGCCGGGCTACTAATGACATCCGAAGGTCGCCATGTCGAGTGGCCATGGTGTCTCGACAGTCAGTTCGTTTACGTCGATCGTCAGGAATGGACGTTAGGGTCAATTCATACTAGAGCAGAGTCGAAGCGCATCGAAGCGTCAATCTGAAACTTAACGTAGCAAATTCACCCTTAACTCATATTTCTACTAAGATAAAAAAGACGCGCTAATTAGCGCGCATTTGACAGAATTCGCGCGTCGGAGCGCAACCAACGCTGAATTGGTGCGCGCGTCGGAGCGCAACCAACGCTGAATTGGTGCGCGCGTCTCCTTGTAGAGATAAGGGTGAATTTGCGCTGTTATATTTTAGATTAAGGCGAGGTTCTTCAAGTTAACCTCTAGGAAATGTAATTTTAATGTAATTTTATTTAGAAACGGTAATGATTAAACACGTGAAAAAATTATATGTTGCTTTTGAGACCTTTCTGTAGGTACGTCGGGTACTCGTTACATAATGGGATAAAGTTCGCTCGATAAGGAAAAATAAACCAAACATACCCTTATTTTGTAGATTACAATCATTTTATTTCAATATTATACTACATTATGTATTGAAAATCACATCAAAATAAACGTCTATGATGATGTAATGTCCGTCGGGTTTAAGATTGTTAATATCGTAAAACATATAATTTTCAACCCAAAATTAACGAAATTCACGGCACAATTTACTCGCGACCAGCTGCCACCTCTAGAACAAAAATGCACGCTCGAAGAACTTCGCCTTAACACTTCGCTGCGCTTCGACTTTGCGCTAGTATGAAAAGACCCTTAAAGATTAATTTTTTTATATTGATTTTTTATTAGATTGCCTTTTATTTTACAAGACCAGCACCCTAAATGTAATGCTAATCAATCACAATCTGAATAATTTTGAAGGATATTGCTAATCCATTGCTTCATATGTTTTAAAAAGTTGTGTACACAACAACGTAAATAACGCAATGAATGTTGTTGAACTGACAAAATGAATCCTATTGCTGCTTAGTCCGCTGAATGGATGAAATCTGAATATTTTAAAAACAGCTAATATCTTACCTGCATTTGAAACAGCCGCCCCAACTTCATGCAAATATCATTAATATGCCCGTAAATAGTTTTATCTACATCATTGACCAGACTCAATCCTAGTAAGACCGGCAACCGGAACGTGTAGCAGCTAGTCTTGTACCTCACAATAGACTCGTAGCGGTCTATTGTGAACAGACTGTAGTCTTTTAGTTGCTGTGCTGTAGTGAAGTCAAGGTGCTGGCCCATTGAGGTATAGAGTAATGCCTGGAAATACAAGGGTAAATAGGTCATTAATAAGCAGAGATCAGGGCACAGAAACTCACAATGAAGAGACCATTCTGACACTATTGTAGTGTCAGAATGGTCTCTTCATTGTGAGTTTTTGACAGATTTGCCATACAAACACTGTCAAATACTCACAATGGTGAGACCATTCTGACACTATTGTAATAGCAGACTTGAGGCCCAGAATAGGTAGAGTATACTTACCTAAACTTCGAGGAAGGAAGTACCATGAGTGGATAATACCCTTTTTATCGCAGTATAATATATACACAATAACCAGCCAACTTTTCAATAATTTATTTACCTATAATATATTTAAAAAAAATGTTCTTAATTTAATAGTTTTATTACAGAACCCTATTTTTTTTTTTATAATTTATGATTCTTTTAATAAATAATTTGTAACTATCAATAAAAGCCAAAAATAATTCGTGGTTTTTAAATCCCGGGATTTAAACGTCATTATAATTATTCCGGTATTTTAAAGGAGGTATTATCCACTGTATGTATTTTCTTCGAAGTTTCGGTAAATAAACTCTACCTATTCCGATCTCTGTTAATAAGAGTAGCATGTATTGCTCCACTAAAAAAGCAATCACAAAGCTGGCTTTTTGCGTGTTATCAGTAGCCGTTATAGACCATAAATCCAGGGGTCTTAATACGATGTGTTAAATTCACATTCACGATATCATTGTTCTGTTTTGAAAAGGGATATTCATCTTGAAAAGCTCCATACTGCCGTACTAAGCTCAAAAGCGGTATCTCAAAAAAATCTTAATTCTATAAACACCTAGCGGGATGGCAGTATCTCATGAAAAAGGTATATATACACATGCATTTTTGATATTTTAACCAAATGACAAAAAATTTACCCAATATAATATATCAATTCCATTTAATAACCAATATTATAATAGTTTACAAAACTAAAATTTTCTCGAAACTAGCTTTCCCTGAGATACCGCTTTTACGTTAAGCACGGCAGCATAGCTATCACACTAACAAAAAAGCATTTAAACCATTTTCAGGTACCAAATTTTTCAAGGAGTTGCTCAATCAGAAAGATGAAGCTAGTTACCACTGCCTTTAACTTCAAATTAGTGGTATCTTAGATTTACATCGGAATATATTGAAAAAATCGTAAATATTCGAGCTGCCAGCACGCCATGTCATTTACAAAATATTGAATCTATAAAAACTTTAGCTAACCATATCAGCATGCTAAGACATATAGTGAGAGAGACACACACTCAATGATTTTTTTATATAAAACAGTACACAAAGCTAATAAACACACAATGACATGAATTGGTTATGAAACACACCTCATTGAAAAGTCGAATAACATCAACATAGTGTTGCGTCTTGCCGAAATAGGTCTCAATTGTTTCCATAATAGCACAATGGATGAGTATGGAGTCGTTGATGGCACCGAGGCCGACGTTCGGCATCCGGTACCAGCAAGGCACGCCGCGACGAGTCGTCGAACCGTCCATTATATCGTCCACCACTATGAAGTAGGCTTGAAGCTGTGGGTAATAAATAGTATATTATGCAATTAGTGAATAAAGAACGGATTTAAAGCGAGGGCCACAGATGAATCGCGAGCAAGTGAAGGATTCTAACAACTGAATCACGACCATAGGGAGTGATTCATGATGATTGAATCACGAGCGCAGCAAGTGATTCAAGTGTTAGAATCCTGAGCGACGCGAGTGATTCATGGCCCTCGATATAAACCCGTTTTATTCAAGAGTTGACTACGAAGTCATGGTATAAAATATAGTATACAATATATAAAAAGTATATAGTATATATATAAAAAGAAAGATTTAAGCAAAAATACATATTTAATGAAGAAAAAAGGAAGGTAAAATTTATTAAAATGCACATTAAAATTGGAACAATTTTGGAGTAATTTTCTTATTATTATCTTTTATTTCATTAATACTTACATATAAATTACATTTTTAAATATTTGAATATAAAAAATATAAAAACATTTAAAAATATAAAAAATTGTGGCCCATCGGCATCAGGAACAGGGTCCAAGCTGCCGATGGTCAGGGCTCTAGAGAGAGGAACCTCCTCACTATGCGTGCCGTGTCTAGGAGTACTGCTCTCTGAATCAAGCCCTTGATCCAGCCGCGCAATGAGAGCCTCCTGAGGTGGTGGTCGAGGCTCTCCGCTATTAGGCCATTAACCGTAACAATTATCGGTACAATGATTGCAGAGTCGACATCCCACATGTCGACAACCTCGTGTGCTAAGTCAAGATACTTTATTATTATTATTATTTTTATATCTTTACATATCTCGGGACCCTGGGGTCCCGGACCTTTGGAAGGCGTACGAGGGGCCGAAGCCAACTCGCAGAGGCCCGTTAGACGCTTTTTAATTAAATGAGGCACCAACCGACGATTATCCCTGTACGCACTATGCAAGTGCACCCAAGGACAACCCCCGGTTGGTGTAGGACTATTGCAAGATATGGAAACAAAGATATTGGACTATGGGTTTGGGTGGTTAAAATGGACTGGTTACCTAAAACTATGGAAGGACTATGGCCCCTGTCTGATCAATGTTTTTTTACACACGTATAAAATGGCAGGGGGTGACTTGCACACTCAATAATGGGCCCCCGAAAACGGTCGCTAGCACATAGTGACGTAGCGACAAGGGGGCAACATGTTCTGAGGTGCTCGAGGAGTGGAGAGGTATTCCACGGCTCTCAGAACAATCCCAGAGCCCGGAAGATGGTCAAGATCCCTACAAGCACTTACTGGAATACTTCCTTCCTCCGAGCACGTTTGCTCTTGCGAATCTCCACTCAAGCCGGCCAATAAAGGCAAGAATGAGGTCGGAGCTCAGTTCCTCGTCAGTGTTTACTCCAGCCGGCCAATAAAGGCAAGCCAGAGATGAGGAACATGACTTCTCCCGGGAGATAGGGTCCGTGGGGTCGCAACTGCCCAACAGCTCGCCACATGCTGCCCTGCGGGTTTCTGTATCTCTCTTGGTCTGGCTCCTCACCCTAGACATGTTCCGGCAAAGTAAACTCTACGGCACAGACCTAGAGTTCGGAGCGCGCAAGCCCCACCACGACGTCAACGTAGAGATACGGCGATTATTAGGATGGTCAACCTGTAAAGCGATATTTATTTCCTGTCGATGGTCAGAACTTTCTGCTGGAGGAAACTCTGGGGCATCTTTGGACATTGAAGGGTGTGGAGTGCACAAGTTTTTTTTTTACTTTGCCCCACTCTAGGAGTTTCTCCTGTATTGTGGGTGCCTTTACAAACATTTAAAGTCACATACACAAACAGCCAGACCCGGAACAACTACTTGTAGGTCATACGGTCATACAAATATTGGTTCCGTGCGGGAATCGAACCCGCGACACGCAGCGCAGCAGTCAATCGCTTCAACCGTGCCGTCGAGTATTGTTTGTATCGAATACCTATTTTTCGCAAAGAGGTTGTATAGCATTGAGATGGAGGTCGAATATGTGTTCTAAATTCAAACACCAAAATAGTGATTAAAAGTGCTTTTTATTCACTGTTTTCAGTGAATAAAATAAGCTTTTTAGAGGGGGAATGGTATAAAATAACTTTTTTAATAAATCATTTTCAACTTTCACTGTTCGCGAAGCAGACACAAGGTAGGATATGAGGCCAGTTACAATAGGCTCGCCCTCTGATACATGGAACTTAAAACATGACAGACGCAATGTGGGTTTACTTCAGTAGCGTAGCTACGCCTAAAGGCCTTGTACCAAAATATGTTGGAGAGCTTGAAAATTGCAGTATCCTGAGTTCCTGACTTCGATAGATTTAATGGACCGCGCCTGTAGCTTGAACCCTTTTTATAAAAAAAATACTTTAATTTTCATAAGGTATTCTTAGAGTATAAACAATGTGGAGACAACAATACGACAATAAATTAAACTTCTTTTATCTAATGACGTTCTCAGTCTGCATACAAAAATTCAATAAAATATATCCAATAGTTTATTCAATATAGCTAGTCAAAGATTGGCAAAACCCATCACTACTATTTAGTTTGTTTCAAAAAATCACTTGTTCAATTTTGATGAATGGATTTATTCGATAACACTGGTTTTGCTCGCGGCTCTCGAACTGGGGGCCAAGTCTACTAATGTACAAACGTTGCAATGGTCTCTTCATTGTGAGTTTTTGACAGATTTGCCAAACAAACACTGTCAAATACTCACAATGGCGAGACCATTGCAACGTTTGTAAATTAGTAGACTTAGGCCCCTGATGTGCTGGCGACTGCACAGTGGCCAGCTTATCAAGCTACACGAAACTGTCAAATTTCTCCAAACAATTTTAAACCTTAAAGTGTTGAAGATTAAGTTCAAAATCGAACGAGAAATTTTTTACAGTTTGTGGTAACTATCCAGCTACCACAAACTGTCAAAAATTTCTCGTTCGATTTTGATATCCATCTAGGTATATAATAAAAATGAAATGCTGTTCTTTGGTAAGCGCATCACTTGAGAACGGCTGGACCAATTTGACTATTTTTTGTTTTAAAATGTTCCTAATAGGACCAACCAGGCATTTACGTAAAGAATAAAATATATAGTTTGGGTTTTTTGAGTACCTATTGGGTAAAAATCCTTTAAAGAACAAAAAGGGATGCTCATCAATCATAGCCTCCTTTTACAACCAAGGGTGTTGCTCAATTTATCTCAGTATACCTACCCACTATGACTTCATGCAAATATTTGCATCTGGCATAAATAAATACAAAATCTCGTAAAGGAAGTTAAGGTCATTGCAATGTGATACAAAATTCATAAGGAAAAATCGCGAGGAAACTTTTCACACATTCCAAGTTACAGTTAGTACAGTCTTTATTGAGTCATAAATAAATAGTGTTTGTTTTAACGTCAGCGGTAGTTTTTCTTCCTGTGGTGTGCTGCAAACTCTCACAATAATTAAGGAAAGAGTTTTCTTTTATTTAAAACTTTCCGAGATTTTTCCTATAGTACGGTGGTCAGCACATCAAGTTACCACAAACTGTCAGATATTCTTGTTTGATTTTGAACTTAATCACCAACATTTTAAAGTTTAAAATCGTTTGGAGAAATTTGACAGTTTCGTGTACAAACACCACTGTGTGGCCACTGTACAAACAACAATCACGCTTGTATTCCGCGACGGGTTCTGCAGAGGAGTCCTACACCCGTTTCGCCAGTTGTTTTGAAGTCTCATGTTATAGAGGACGATGTTTTGATTCTATCAAATACATAATAATTATTGTTCTCAAACATGTATGGAAATATTGTCATTATTTTCGAAAAAAGAACACGCGAAGTATCGAATTTACGGATAAAGAAAATCCATAGCAAGAGCGTTTTTTGAATTTAGAACATTACAACGCTCCAGGGCCTCAAGTCTGCTATTACAATAGTGTCAGAATGGTCTCACCATTGTGAGTATTTGACAGTGTTTGTATGGCAAATCTGTCAAAAACTCACAATGAAGAGACCATTCTGACACTATTGTAATAGCAGACTTGAGGCCCAATGTTACAAAGCTCCAGCAATGTTTTATTTCCCTGCATTCTTTTGACAAAAGCACTATATATGCCTCGGCGGAAATGGCAATTGCCTGTATCGTATTAGTGAAGTCCTCGCCTACGGCTCGGCCTTCATACTCATACTCGAGCTGCAATTGTCTATTTCCCGGCCTTTGTAATAATGTTACCATTGCTTACCATTTCAACACACCACCCAAGAACCCTGGACAGTTTGAGTTTCTCGACAGTTATATGGTCAGGTTTCTCAAGCATTTCGTATGATAACATTGTAATCAATCCTCTTGAATGTTTGCCGCCGCTCAAATTATGTTGTAGGACCTGTAAATATTCAAATATACATTTAAATAGCTGTCACTTTGAGCTTGTTTGCGTCGCTATGAAGAGATCCTTGCCCTGGGCGTATTTTTCGCCCGAATTTGTTGGTTAATTGTGTGATTTTGAACGAGTATACATGATATTACTCTAAAAAAAAATATAGCAAATGGGTAAAGTATCCTTGTTTCTTCCATTTGATGTTATTTTCAGTTAAACGAATATCAACGTTATGCCTGTGAGAATTGAGTTGATTTCAGCGAAAATTTAGTTGATTTCAGAATGACTAGTAACATGGAAAAAGTGCCAAAAAATTTTGGAGTTGTAGTGCAAACAGAACTTTATGGGTGGGTATTAGGATTATTTTTCCAAAAATACATATTTGTTTACATAGTGTGAAAATTAATCGCGAACGCAGTTTAATAGAGATATTTTGAGAAGCAGTAGGTAATTTGTTTTGCATAAAATAATATTTTGTAAATTAAGCTGGTCAAAGTACCTCATGAATTTATGATAAGTTTTTGAGGTAAGGAGTCAAGGGTAAGTTACTATAATTCGAAACTTGGTCAAGGCTTTATTATTATCTTAATAACTTAAAAATTATAAGTGATATAATTTTTAAGTTACCTATTTTGATTTGGAGGTCAATTTGATTGCACAGTATTTTATCTTTATTTTTAGCCAAGTAATGTGTAATTACTTTCCAAGGCTTTTTGTTATGAAATTCAAGGGAAAGAAAAGAAAGAAAGAAAGAAAGAAATATATACACTTGATTTCCCTTTTACCCTTTCATTTGATATGCCTCACGGTTCAGTGTGCAAAACTTTTATTTTAGTTTGAGTCTCAGCATTTGATATGTGTCTGTACCTTTCAACTTAATCGGTCCTTTAGATTCGGAGCAAATTGGCTGTGACAGACAGACAGACATACTAGTGATGATGATGATGATGGGGTTCCCTTTTCCGCACTTAGACTCCCATTTGGTCCGTTGTGCATAGGGATTCTGGCTAAAAGAGCCAGCCTAACTCCGCCAGACATACTAGTGATCCTATAACGGTTCCGGTTTTTTATTTTGGCATACAGAATCCTAAAAAGTGCTGATTCTCAGCTGAAATTACAAGATTATTTACACCAAGCAAATAAAATAGGTCGTAGACTCAACCCTGACAGGTGCTTCACTTTGTGTAAATTAATTTCATCATCATTGAAAACGGTATGTTCACCAAAAATTCGAATACATGTGACAACTACCAGCCTGCATGGTTACGGCCCATTCCCTCTCACAGAGAGGCTTATGTCTCAGCAGTAGGACATTTTAGGCTGATTATGTCAATAAAGTAATCTTAATTAATAATATGACCAACCTTTCTAACCCAACTGCCCAGCTCCGGCAGTTGAGATACCTTAGAACTGGCCTGTAGGTTGTCTATGATTTCAGGCAGCACATCATGTAACACTTCCTTTTCCTTCATAATTTGAGATATAGGCGCACTGGTTTGCACAGCTCTCTTGACCGACTGCTGTGGAAAACTGTAAATATAAAAAGTTAATACAGTCAAAACCGTTTATAGCGACTTCGAAGGGACCATTGGACTACGGTTGTTATAGCCGATAGACGTTATAACCAAACAATATGTTAAATAAACAGAAATATCATTGTTATAACCCGTATGTCATGTTAAGCGAAGTCATTATAAACGGTTTTGACTGTACAAATTTTTTTTTTTTTGAGTAAGTTAATGTTGTTGGTTAACCAAGACTCTTGGAGAAGGATCAGCCAAAATTACTATTTTAGCTGACCCTGCCTAGTGACTCCAAAACTAAGCTTAGCGACCTTTGAAATTTTGGGTCAGTTGTGATACTATTATGAACTTTCTAATATTGGACTTTGGAGTAGGTATGCAATAGAACTTCAGTAGTTTACTACTCATTTTCTTAAAGGCAGAATGCTTAAAGAAGTTGAGTTGCGACGTAGTTTAGCAGAATGGACTCAACCCAAATTATGGTCAAAAATTAGTTGTATACACCAAAGAGGTTCTAACGGTTAACTGTAGGTACCCACCTTCATGTGGGTCAGTTCCCATCATTAAAAAATCAACCTTATCTTTGTAGTGTCACAGATCTTTCTTGCCGAGTGAAGCAACCAGCCGTTAGGATCTCTGTGGTATATACAACTCATTTTAGACCATCATCTGGGTTGAGTCCTTTCTGCTAAACTATGTCCAGTTAAGTAGGTATGGCAAGATTTAAGTGTAACAAAAAAGTTAAATGAAACAATTTAACTTATAATAGACAGGCATTTCAAAAAGCTGTCAATATTTATTAATTTAATAATATAATGCACAGGACTTAGGATACAAGTCAGGGGCCTAAGTCTACTAATTTACAAACGTTGCAATGGTCTCGCCATTGTGAGTATTTGACAGTGTTTGTATGGCAAATCTGTCAAAAACTCACAATGAAGAGACCATTGCAACGTTTGTACAATAGAAGACTTGGGCCCCAGTTCTGTGTCGGAAACCATTCAGTCAGTTTAAACATTTATGTTAAAGAACCACTAATGACATAGCCCAATGTTTAGTGACACAGATAACTGTAGTTAACTCTTAACTACTTGAATGATAATATGATAAAATAGAGTAACTTAGAAGTGTTATTTTTATTTTTAATGTGTGAAATCTGTGCCATACTGCTATGGCTCTCAAATATTAGTGGTAATAAGTTGTAATATTTTTAACGAAAGCCCTTAAAGTCAAACGATTGACATCTAACAAAAAAAGAGTTTGTTTACATGAGATTCTAGTAGGAAAACTAAACTTTAGCATTCAATTTTATAAATTAATATGTTTTTATAGTATCATTTGGTCAACTTACCCCGGATGTTTAACATAGCCGCCGCTTAATATTCGTGTTCTACTTAAAAGATGAAGGAATTTTATGTTATTCATCTTTAATTAAATAATAGCTACGTGCCCACTTTCTCTGACCGAATTCCTGGCGAATACACTTTAATATACAATAACGGGAGATTTTTAAATGTCCACTATATTTCATAGAATTTTTGTCTTATATTATTTGTTCTTATGGTTTTTAATAAACTAAAACTGAAAATAAATGCGCACGATATTTATAAAATTGGAATTGACAACCGCAACATCCGCCACAGTTGACGACACTTTGACACTGACAGGAACTTTACATCAACTTGAATCATAGACTTAGAAAACTATAGACCACTGCTTGGCGTGTCGCTGTAAGGGACAGAAAATCAAGGTACTTGAAACTTTAGGGTTACCCACTTTAAAGTGATTTTACCCCGAATGTTCTTCAATGTTCAGATGTTTTTCAATCTCTATTATCTACTTTGTACAAACGCACAGGGTTTATAAATAGAAAAAAAACATCTAAATCCAAAGTCTGAAATTCAGATCATTTATTATTATTAACATAAGCGGGATATTTACCATGTTTATTCATTGATCTGAGTTGCAACAGCGCCGAAATATCGGGAACTCAGATCAATGAATAAACATGGTAAATATCCCGCTTATGTTAATAATAATATTAGTGACCATGACAGTTTAAAGACTCAGATCATTTATGTAAACAAAAGAAATAACATATCAAAAAAAATATCTTCGTAATGGTTATTCATATAAAATGGCGAAAAAAAAGGTGCCATTTTCTTTTAAGTACTGATTTTAAGAAATAATAACTATAAAATAATCATACCGTATTATTTTTATAAATTTTTTAACAAAGTTATTAAAAAAGGAGATTTTCTGGTATAAAATATTTTATGGTACTGGTAACAATGCAGGAGATCCAAACATTTTCAAATTTTTTACATCTTCAACAACACTAATAAATTACAACTCTCATTCATAGATTCATATCGTAAGTAGCATATCTTGCCACATTTTGGGTGAAAACTGTTTTGAGTGGAAATCGATTTTGGGAGGCCTACGTCTAGCAGTGGACTTAAAAGGGTTGATTATGGTGCTGATTCCCTTGTTCACAAACTAAACTAAATTTAAGTTCAGTGCATCTCTTTCTTTCTATTTCATTAAGAAAAGGACAGAAGATAAATTTTAGTTTAGTCCTGTCAAATTAATCAGCGCTTGACGTAAATTGACGTAATTTTAGTCAGCAAGTTTTTAATCACGTCTAAACTTGTATGGAGTAGTGACAGGCGCTGATTAATTTGACAGGACTTAACTAAAATTTATCTTCTGTCCTTTTCTTAATGAAATAGAAAGAAAAAGATGCACTGAACTTAAATTTAGTTTAGTTTGTGAACAAGGGAATCGGCACGTATGACGATCATAATGCCGTGTCTCCGACAAACTACACAAAACATTGTTTGGCAATGGTATTTTGTTTGCATAGTTCTAAAAATTATTTCATTTTAATTTTATAGATGATTATTTACAAAAAAATAATAATGATTAACTGCTTTGCACCACCGTCCTGTCATTTTGGCAGTGACATTTCTTGACATTACTTTGTTTACATAAATTATCTGAATTAGAGACTTTGGGTATAAGTCAAAATAGTTTATTAGGATAGGAAATCTTTCACCTGCGGGAAAATGAACATTTAAAAAAAACCTGAGATACAGCATAAAAAATATTTTATCTCCACTTTCATTCATAATCCCCGTGATTTTGGTTTGGCGGGAAATCTGAAAGTTTTTAACACTTTAATACCTACTACAAATACAATATTTTAAACTATAAATAGATACTAAAAGGTAAAGATGTAATATTACGTCCAGTGAAAAGTGGAACAAATTTGCTGCCAGCGCTATACATACACTCTAATAAAGCATTCATCTGAAATGATTGATGAAGGTAATTTATTTTATCGGCGTACAATTTTCCCCTGAAATGGGGAAGTATTCGAGTAAAAAGTAGGCAGCACTGAGCTTGGAGGTTATGTGAAGAATAATAAATAATAAAAATATAATTCAGCTCTAATTTTATCTTGAAACAGCTGTATATTTATTTTGAGAGTTGAAAAACCATATTAGTTGAAAACTTTCACTGTCTTTCACCGAATAAACTAAAATATTTAGCTACTTACGAATGAAAGGACAATCCGGCAATTTTCTTCTCACTATCGCTTTTGCAACCAAAAACACTGCACCTTACCATTTTGCAGCAATAGCTAAAGTCAATCCTCAACAAAAAACACAAAATAATTAGTATTTTTCGAAATAACAAATTAAATAACTTAAAATTTCGTCGCAACCACTTTTCGAACGCGTATCAAACTTCAAACTTTGTTTAGCAACTGAAGTGCTGTCCTTGAAAAACGCGACACGCGATAAGGGACAGAAAATGTTAGGCTCTGTCTCTTTTCTTTACAAGCATCTTGTATAATTTTTTCCTTTTCTTGTGTAAGTAAGATAGAAGATGACCAGCGATCTATAGTTTTCTCTATCTACGACTTGAATGCTGTCACATTTGACAGTAGTGATAGATGGTTGACAATAAACAGAACGGCAACTAGTCTTTTGGGACATCAAAAATAAAAGTTGAAATTGAACTTAATAAAATAACATCTTGTTGAAATATTACTATTTATTTAATACTTTTAGCCCTCCCATTTTTTACTAGATAAATCTTCTGTATTTTTTAACTTTAAAAAGTTTTAATTAATGTTTTCTTCCATACTGGACATCTAAAACTTGTAGATATAACTTGCGTTCAGCATTTGAAGATACGGCTTGTATTCTCTGAACAATGTTGTTGTAGATTTCGTTTTCTTCTTCTTTGTATAGCTGTGGAATCTTGAGCTGTGCGTAAAGCACCTTGATGCGCTCTACGTGTGCCGGTTCCTTACTGCCGTAACAAACTGTGAATACAGCACGATGGTTGGGTTTGCACTGCTGCAGCGCTTTCACTGCTAACCATGAACATTTGCCTTCCTGAATATCAGTGCCCATTTTTCCGGTCATATTTTCATCTCCAAAACAGTCGATGTAGTCGTCCTGTTATAAAAAAATGTTTGAATGAATGCGAATGATGGGTAGTTAAAGATACTTCGATAGATACCTATGGCTTAAATTAAAAGCTTAGTTTTCCTTGTATGTATTTCAACCTGCTCACCTGCATTTGAAACAGTCTTCCTAACTGCATAGAAATGTCATCCGCATTCTTATGAGTTTCTTCGTTAAATTGATTAGCCAACATCAATCCAAGAGTTAAGGGCAATTTAAACGTGTAATAAGCAGACTTGTGCTTAACAATAGCGTTGTAGTGGTCCATAGTAAATAAATTATAGTTCTTTTTGTTTAGCCCTGTCATGATATCCAGATATTGTCCAAGACTTGTATAGAAGAGCGTCTGTAAAATCAATGAAGGATGCATTCGAATTAGGTGACTCTGCAATCTCTTTCCTGTAGGTATGTATGATCAAGGGCCTATTTGATGAAAACCTGTGCATGTAAAAAATACCTACCTCATTGAAATTATGAAAAATGTTCACATAGTTCGGCGATTTCTCGAAGTTAGCTCTTAATATTTGCAGCAGACAATAGTGGATAAGCGTAGCGTCATTGACTGCATTTGCGATGCCGACATCTTCCCGTCGGTACCAGCAAGGCATGCCTCGACGTGTTATAGACCCGTCGGCTATGTCGTCCAGCACTAAGCAGTAGGCCTGTAACTGTTGTATCAATAATATTACTACAGGATCTCTAGTATAATACAGAAAAAAATGAGGATGCTACCATATTAATGATCTTGGTACTACAACCAAGGGGGGTCATAGGTTGTGTAAAGCGATTGAGAGCTCAATTTTATCGTGGAATGCCTCGAACCAACCTTATTTTACATTCTAGGATATCCTAAAATGAAGGAGGTATGTATAAAAAAATTGTCTTACAATTTCAGCGCACCATCCCAAAGTTCTTGCTAGCCGCAACGTTTCCTCCGTGATTTTCTCTGGCTTTTCAATCATTTTGAACGTCATTACCGTTGTCAGCCCTCTCATATTCTTACCGCCAATTATATTACCATTTAAAACCTAGAATTAAATAAAAATCATGAGCATCTTAGAGGTCATTTTCAAAAACAACTTAGAATCCGTACCTATTGTTGAAATCGAAATCCATTGCGGTTTTTGTCGCAGTAGTCGTGATGTTTTACAAACTCCGTAATATGGACAACACAAGTACCATTAAATAAACACACTCAGTAGGTACGATTAATATAACACATCCCTGCTCAACGGACATAGCTTAAACCTCTATTCAGAGTGTAGTCCTATGACCACACTCTGAATAGAAGTATAGGTTATAGGTCTCGGTTCTGAGGAGGCCAAGACACCAAGCGGCCTACGCTATAGAACCACCAATCTCAGTGTAGCACGGTTGCACGGGCGGCATAGTTGCTTGGGGGTCTGGCTATCTCGTTAGATAACAATAGATACCCACCTACGCCTATCACATACATAGGTACTTTAATTACAAAAATATACTTCGTGACGTATGGAAAAAATATTAGAATATTCTCACATATACGAGTGAAGTACGCGGGTGTGTCAATCGCTAATTGTTCGTGAACTGAAAAATGATATTAATAGAAGGAATTATCACTTTGCACAAAAGTTTTCCTAGGTATTTTTGGTAGATCCTATTTGCTAGGGGGTGTGTATGATTATACTATATTATAACACACACATGATAATTATAATAAATGTTATCTAAGTCGGTAATATTCCACTGCCGTGAGATTTTTAAATCTCACGGCAGTCAACATCTACAGAAGATTCACTAGTATCAGAGGGCTAGATCTAAACCTGATTTTTGATGTCAGGTACGCATAGGCGTATATAGGGGGGGCGGGTAGGCTGTACTTAGCCCAGAATGGTCTTATGCTCACCCCAGGATATAACTATGGTTACCGATTCTAAATTCTAGGCTGAACACATGAATAACTTCTCAAAAAAACAACTGGACTCCAAAAAGTAGAGCTAACTTTTTAGAAATGATCAACTGTTCGATAAATACGATTAAACATTTTCCAAACATTTGGAAAAACATGTAACATGGGTTACATGTTTTTCGAAATCATTTTAGGCCCCCTCTGGAAAATAGCGCTAGAAACGCCAATGCTGGTACGTACAGACTTTTCTAGAAAAGCATATAAAGTCACAGTCTCACATTCGAAGTCAGACCAGTACGCAGTCAGAAAACATATCTACTTCCAAATATAAAACACTAGCTTCTGCCCGCGACTTCGTCCGCGTGAAATTTCGGCCCACCCATCGCGTCGCATTCGCATCCCGTCGCTCGCCCGCGCTAAAACATCGTTATCGCTTAGCGTTCTTTCTGACTTCCGTTCTTTTCGCTTGGATTCTATTTTTTTTTATCTAGGGCATCTCAGAGTGTAACCACTAAGGTTCCGACTCTTTAACCGGACTTTCCTGTGGCTGCCTTAAGCTCCTAACGAAACTTAATGCCTCCAGCCAGGGCGTAAAAACTTATAAACTAAACGACTGCTGCTCGCTAAGGGCACCCCCTGTGGGGTACGAACCTTGGCTTAGGGCAGCGTCGGAGGCAGGGTGGCAAGGGACCGACGGTGGCTGGATAAAATCAGTGTTTTGATTATTATCATGGGGACTTTGGATTACTTGCTGCTCAGCTAAAGCGCGTGCTGGCGGCTCTTCACTTACAGTCAAGGGTCGGGGAGGACTATTCGTTAGTCGGGGATTTCGCGCGGGGCCGGAATGACGATTGGCTTCTAAGGATCGTAGCGTGATGTTATATAGCCTATAATATTCCTCAATAAATCCAACACAAAAATATTTTTTCAATTCCAACCAGCAGTTCCTGAGATTAGCGCGTTCAAACAAACAAACAAACAAACAAACTCTTCAGCTTTATATATTAGTATAGATATAGATTAAGCTAGACAACATTAAGTCAGACTTCCAACACTCACATTTCTCATCCACTTGTTTGCTGCTGGAATTTCTTGAAATTTCTCACGCCTAGCAAGGACATCAATGACTCCTGGCAAAGTTTTATGGAATTCCTCCCTTTCCTTCTTAAAGTCGAACTTATTTTCGCTAGTTGCCACGGAACTGCAAAACCTTTGGATGGTGCTGGAAGTAAAATGCACTAACAATTTAGCGCCTTGTAATATGTTAATAGCCTAGTGTAGTCATAGTGCTTTATTTTTTATTTTTTTTTCAATAGGCTCAAGTCGATATATGTACCTTTAATTGTTTCAATGTGTCTGGCAAAGTAAAATCAGACTATCTATTATCGGGTGGGACTTCTGAGGAACAGTGGAGCAGAAAATGCCGCGGTCGTCAAGTAATCATCTCCTCGTTGCATAATAAAAATACAAACTGCGACCACAGGGCCTCATGTCTGCTATTACAATAGTGTCAGAATGGTCTATCATTGATTTCATAATTGTTGATTTTGACAAGTTTGATAGTCTACTAATATAATGGCGTCATTATGACTTTCCAATGGTCAGCCACTGACACTCCATTGAAAGAATTGGTAATCTCGTACAAATGAAACTTCCTATTAAACTTCCAACTTCCTACTACTTCAGATTGCTTATAACATTAATAAATAATATGTAATAATATATACAAATGAAATCTGGCATGAATAAATGTTCAAAATGCCATTGTAATACAATTCTATTACGAGACCATTGACCGACCAATGATCGACCATTATGCATTTAGCAGATTACGAACTTTTAGCAAAATGACAATGGGACCGTGTTGGAGTGACGAATTTATAAAAATAGCAGACTTGGGGCCCAGGGCCTCAAGTCTGCTATTACAATAGTGTCAGAATGGTCTCGCCATTGTGAGTATTTGACAGTGTTTGTATGGCAAATCTGTCAAAAACTCACAATGAAGAGACCATTCTGACACTATTGTAATAGCAGACTTGAGGCCCAGGCCTCGTGTGGTTCCAAATCTCTCGAATATTAACAAATTCCTACCTTTCAAATAACTCTTTTGTTATCACAGTCGCCATACTTTTCTCAACCACTAAACTATTGGACGCAACCATTCTCCCAAAAAGATTCATCACAAAATGGTTTCACTAGGTAACTCCACGGGGATTGTCACAGGAATACTCCCGGCAGTCACCCAGACCGTTTATATTAAGCGGATGTAACATTTTTATCTGATTGTAACCGGCTTTGTTGTCTTGGAGAATACAGACGTCTGCTTTTATTATTTTAATGCAGTTTTGCATAACAAAGTTGTATGTGATTTAGGCCCGAAGAACTAATGTCAAACCATCTTCACCTTCCTTTGTGTATGGCGATATGGTTACAATTTCGGATGGAGATAAAAACAGAACTAGATAATTCATAATAATCCTTATTTGTGTTATTGCATTTCGATGATCTATTATCGAGGATTGCCTCGTCGGTCTCGTGCTCCCGACTTCCAATTCCGACTGCTGAGCTGATGGTGTGCTGGATTCAGGTAAAGTGGAATAAGTTTTTTAAAGCCAGCATGCTGGGCATATTAGGCAGTGGTGCCGATTCTCTCAAAAATCACCGAAAATTTATTTTATCCTGTCAAACGACGATTTCTCATTCTGAAATTGACTAGTGACACAACTTAACCATATTTTAGTTTGACAGCACTAAGATGGCACTGAGTTATTAATTTAGTAAAAATGGCAATTTTTCTATTCTGAATTTGACGTTTTTCACTTAAAATTTAGATTATCTAACTGAATCTGAGTATTTTTAATCGCGATTAAAATGGTGTGGAAAAAAATTATGTCATGAACTAAAATTCACACCAACACCTCGACTTCAGGTGCAAAAACAGTACTGTAACTTTGTTTTCCTTTTGGTTATTTATTGGTGTGTTCTATCGCAAAAATAATGAAAATTTCGACCCCCTTTATAAAGCTCATAATCCTAAATAATATTTCTTATTTTCCATAGAAAAAGTACCTCCAGCTCTAAAAACATTCATGGGGTAGGGCAAACAAGTATCACGTCACGAAGCCAAAAAAAAAATAAAAATAAATAATATATATATATATATATATATATATATATATAACACTTGAAGTTGCGATTTTCAAATTCGATTTTAGTTGTGTCATTATTATTTTTAAATTTAGAGAATTTTTATTGCAGAATAGCTTTAAGATTCTCATAGCCAAAAGTAGGGAATTTTAGTGATAGTTTAGTTAGTTTAGTTCGGAATCGTCACCAGTGGCACACTTACGGTCGTGACTTCTACTACAACTTGATGCTCCTTGATAGAGATTAGGGAGGATTCATTAAATAGGATAAAAATATATACGCTGGATAAATTTCTTATACTTAACTAAGCAACTATTAAAATAAAAAAATTACAATAGGCACTTTGTTCGACGACACTACTTTCGGCCTCATTGCTTCCCTGCGACTAGGAGCTCCTGGTTGTTCTTCCCATCGCTGTCCCTGTGGCGAAGTTGTCAATAGCCTCGGACACCATGGCCTGTCTTGCAGCCGAAGTGCGGGTTGCTTACCGCGGCCCGCGAACATTACATTACGGATATCATCCGACGAGCTCTTGTCATCGTCGGCGTTCCAGCTGTATTAGAACCCAATGGCTTGGCCCGCGACGATAGCAAGAGACCGGACGGCATGTCTTTATTTCCATAGAAGGTGCGTAGGCCTTTAGTGTGGACGCAATGTGTGTCCATACTCGTGCGCCATCCCATCTTCCTGACTCGTCGTGCTGTGCTGGCGCTGCTGGTGCGACTACGGAAAACCTCAAGCGGCGAAAGTATAATAACCTTATTGGTAATTATATTTTCGAGCCGTTTGGGGTTGAAACCCTCGGGCCGTGGGGTCCGAGTGCTCTTGGTTTGCGCAACGAAATCTCCAAACGGCTGGTTGATACTTCGTGACCCAAGGGCTGGCTTTTACTTAGGCCAGAGGCTAAGCGTTGCCATACAAAGTGGCAATGCCGCCAGCCTCTTCGGTACATTACCAGTAGACAACGATGCGGAGGATTTTTTCGACGCCATATTTTAGTTTGTTATTAGTTTTACGAGTAGTTAGGTTAGATTATTACATTTGTATTTTAATAGTTTGTTTAGCGATAAATAAGGAGATTACTCATCATCCATCGAGTAATTTAACTTTCTCGTTAGTAGAATTTCGTAGATTTTATATTATTTTTTTATTTTTTTCGTCGCTTCAGGTTCACTTTAATTTCAGATTTACTAAAAAAAATGTCCCATATCGTGTATTAAAGAGAACCATTAAAGAGCGAGTCGGACTCACGCACCGAGGGTTCTCCGTACCATAAAAAAAAAATACATTAGTTCCATCGGCCTAACGGTCAAGAGACGGTGCTGACCTAAAACTGCTATACTACAAAAAGTGTGCTATTTTGAGACATTGTTTTATTTTTCCTGTAATCTTTACATAAACTTCTATTACATAGCATAATTTCAGATTTTTCTATATGCAAACTTCGGAGATGAGGGAAAGGGAACGGTATTTTTTATTCGTTATAAGTAGATTACTGTGCAAATAAATTTAATTTATTTTACATGGATCTACTGCCATCAGCTACCCCACTGAATGTGATAACACAATTTGCGTAGCCTTTCTCCACGTGTATTCCCGTTCGTCCCCTCGACTTCGTCCACCTAGTGGGACGAACGAAAATCTCCACTATGCAAAATTGGAATAGATGTTTCAGAGCTGCGGCAGTAAATAAGGGTGCAAAATAAAAATCACAAAAAATTGCAATCAACATTTTAATATCAACACCGAGAGAAATACATGCTTTCAGTAAAAAATCTTATTAAAAACGTTATGTATAGTATTATATAATTATTTCATTAGATAAGTGTAGGAAAAAGTATATCAAAGTTTTAATTATAGGTTCTACAGTCCACGCATACAGACTACCTTAGATGGTTTATTGTATATAAGTTCATAAAATACATCTAAGTCATCATGTTTTCTTGTGTGTTCAGGGTTACATTTATTGGGTAGATATTCTAATCGATTTTTATCCTCGCGGTCTCCCGATGTTCAACTTTCTTCCGCGACCTGACTCTTTAAATATTTGGGGCCCTCAATTCTGACAAGATTCATAGCCCCTCACTTTTATAATAAATTCTTAATTACAGTGCATTCACACCCAGCGCTCAAACATAGAATTCGACATCACTTTACTTATCTTTATTCTTCACAATGTGCGCCTATTTAATTGAGGACTTCAGTATACCTTACACAAATATACATCTACTAGGCTTTTGCACCTTTCTAAGTCACTAACTTAACCGATATTTACAAATTAAAGTTTAAACGCTTCGCCTGAAGATGTTATCTAAGATTTTGAAGAACAGTTCATGGGGCAAGCCCCTGGTGACTTGCTGGATTTGTGTCCTAAGGAGATCATAGGTGGCGTCTTCGAAGACTGAGTAAGTGTGAGGGAGTTGGAGCTCTTCATACAAGTGCTTGATTTTGGCGACTGCCTCTGGGTCGGAGCTACCATAGTTTTCTTCCATGAATTGTTTCTGTTTCGGTGATGCCCTCTGCATGGCGACGACTGCCAGCCAGGTACACTTTCCATCTTGAATGTCAGTTCCGTTCTTGCCTGTGACAGCTGGGTCTCCGAAGCAATCTAAGAAATCATCCTGAAAGAAAAAAAAAAAATTGTTATTACCAACCGCAACATTGTTCATCTTGATGATAGATTTGTTTTCATTAATTACGAAAGAGAAAGATAAGTGAAAATCGTAATCGTGAAGTTTGCAAGGCAAGTGCTATAAAAGTCGTGTGACTTTCTTTTTATTTACATTTGAGTTAGTATTGCAGAAAACCTCAGTTTGCGATAAAATACTATTTTTAGAACGTGTGAAATGTGTAGTGCGTCAATAAAGTAATTAAAACAAGACTCTAGAATCTCGTTAGGTAAGCATACTATCTTACAGTTTGTATTACATACAGACGAAGGGAACTCACCACTGTATACTTTTACGATAACAGTACGGACTGTCAGTCAAAAGAGTAAGAATAAAACAAATAAATTAAGAGACAACAAAAACAAAGACTTAACTCACTTGAATTTGGAAGAACTCTCCCATCTTTAGCAGGATAGTTTTGGCTTGTCTATGGGTTTCAGGGTCCTCTACTCCTGTCATGAGCAGAGCCAGGGTGACTGGCATCTGGAACGTGTGGTATGAAGTCTTGTACTTTGTGATGGCTTCGTACTTCTCCATGGTGAACAGGGTAAGGTCCGGCCTATCCGTCTTCGCCATTTGATTCTCTAGGAAATGGCCGATCGAGCACTTTAACAGCATCTGAAAAGAGATTTTCTGTTAGACATACGCGTTACTGGCTGGAAAAAATGGAGATGCCTTAAAAACGAAAATCTTGTCTCTGACCATCAATGTTGTACGACACGGCTACATATCAAGCTACACATTTCCAGTATAAGGTCGCACTGTATAGGATTTCCGAAGATTAAGAGGTCAGCTTATACTTGGAATCTGGCTTTTAATGGAGCTTGATATGTAGCTGTGTATACTATAAAGTTGCGATTGACGAACTCTCTAGGCTGCCTAGTTATATCAGCTAATAAATAAAATAAGTAGGTACATGGACGCTCGTAACAAAAGAAAGTTAATGTGCAATAGGCTACAGCCGGTTTGGCTTCAGCTTTACACTGCATGTGTTTGGGTATGTTATGTTCAGATTTAAATTACGTACAAAGTTTAAGGTCTTTGTGGACCCATAAGTAGATACACAGAACATATAATTATGTAACAGTTATTGTGTTCTATAAGTAGGTACCTACTTACATACCTACTTTACCACCAACGTAGTTATGTAGCTTTGCACTCGAAAATAAGATTAGATATTATAATAGTTAGATTGTTTTTATAAATACAGCATGGCTTAATTAATGTGATAACAGGTTTGGCAATTAAGATATTTACGTGTGCAACGTGAACGTGTGAATACATAGTGATAACGACAGTAATTAGAAATATTTCATAATATAAATGGATATTTTTTATAAAAAAGGTAATCAATCATTAACGATTCACATTCTGCCTGTCCGATTAAATTGAAACAATACCAATACGACCAATTACAATAATAACAATTCATGAATATGGTACCTACCCACCCAGTTATTTTGTCTTGTGAATGATAACAATACTTCGCCTAATAACGTTATGTATTTGCGCAATTGTTTCATAATCATATGTCACGTTTATGACCATGCGTTGAATGAATAAAATTGAAGCATTGAATGAAGTTATAAATTAAGAGGTAGGTAAGCTATGTTTTACTCATTGCTGATGATGATGACACATCCCGCAATTATTTTTAATTGTTATTTTTAATGTTAGTTTCGTGCACATTTTTATTGCTAGAGCAGTTGAGCACATGTTTGTGTCGTGATGGAGACGAAAATTGATTTTTTAATCTATTTACTACAAAGTTTCAAACATAGTGTAGATAATGTTAAGAAAACAAAATTAAGTTACTTAGGACTTTTCTCAGCTTCATAAAGCAAGTGCTCGGATAGGTCGTATCGTTGATGCTCCTACAAACAGGCGCGACACGCGACGCTGCACAAAGTCACTGCTCGTCGCGCGACACGCGACGCTGCACAAAGTCACTGCTCGTCGCGCGACACGCGACGCTGTACAAAGCAAAGTCATCGCTAGTCGCGCGACACGCGGTGCCTTTGTGTCGCGTCGCGTCTCGCGCCTGTTTGTAGGACTACGTTCCTAATTTCCTATACGACCTACAAATAGCAACGAAATGTCTGTCTCATCCGGTTATAATATCAGAAAAAAATGTAGAAAGAAATATCAGTCTAAATCTAGACATTAGAACACAGGAAGTTATCTAGTATACAAAGATATCTGGCTATCTTTGTATAATTTAAAACTTCCTGTGTAACTCAGCTCGAATGTAAACTTCAGAAGTTAGAAACCCAAATAGTCAAAACCTCAAATCCGAAGCCGGAAATTCGTAAACCACCGATTATACAATCAACATACCTCATTGAACGTCTCAATAACGGATTTGTAGTACACTTTGTTGTTGAAGTGACGTTTGAGTGTGGAAAACATGGCGGCTTGGACTAGGGCAGCATCGTTGATTCCTGTGAGGCCAACTTCGGGATGCTTGTACCAGCAGGGAGCTCCGCGACGCAACTCTGTGCCCTCCATGATGTCATTGAGCAGCAACTGGTGGGTGTGGAACTGTGGACAATGATGGTTGATGAGGGACAATTTGCATGAAGAAGGGTGTTATAATATTAGCGTTTTCTGTCTGAGGTATTTTGGGATAGGTCGTGTATAAAAAAACGTGTTTATCTAATTATTACAGTAATTAGTATCATATAGCTAATGATCATGTTATAGGTTGGTGTTACGTTTTGAGACGAAACTATAGATTAGGTAGGTAGGTATCGTATGTTTCATCTGATTAGGTTAAAGGTGAAACTTCGAAAATGGAAAATAGTTCCATAGTGAATACCACCTTGATGTTATGTCATGAAGATTGTCCGCCATGCTTGCTACGAGTAGGGTCCACAAATCCATATGTCGGTTGGTATTTGGCATATATATTTCCTTATAGAAATAAATAATTCAATATTCAAATAGTTAACTTTAACTTTATTGGTAGACCAATGTTTATTTTAGTTCTTGCGTTTAAATCATGAATGCTAGTGCTAATAAAGTACCTTACTATAGTGATAAATGCATTCAGTAGTGAAGTTTATAGTTTTATTTTTAGATAAATGTAATGCTAACATTTTGCCGTCCTAGGTAAATAATGCCTAGATAAAATAGATTACACTTCCAAGTACAATTTACATGGCTTTACAAGCGTTAGGCAGAAATAGATCATAAACTAGATTCTAGAATATTATAGGTCTTTAGATGTTTCTCGACTATATAAGAACCTATACCCGGTTGGTCCTTACATAGGTAGTTGCAACTGGATACTAACTATAACAGGTTTTCTAAATATAGCACATTACGCGTAGATTTAAGTTTTTCTGCTAGTACTTAGTAGTAATGTTGTTATTTTAATGCGACATACTTTTAGAGGCCACGGTCTTTGGAAATAACAAATAAGTACATAGGTAGTGGCAAAATTACCTAATATTATTAATTTATTAATAATATTAGAAACGAATACCATACCTATTAGATAGTCTACCTACCGGCAGACATAAGGAGTGAAACAAATAAAAATAGATTTAAAAGTAAATTAAAAAAATATTATTTGGATATTTGTAAGTGTAGTTAAGTATTATTGTCTAGAGACTCACTGACCCCACAGTCAAACCATTGCAATGGTTTTGTGGGGCTAAGTTTATAAGTTAGGTACTTACCATGTTAAATAAATAAATAATAATATTAAAATTTCAATACATAGTCATAGGTACCTAGGTACCTAAGTCATAATGTCTATCCAAATAAAGCAAGTAGATACGTAGGATGTATCGATGAACAAACAAATGTACCTAATAAGAATATTCGCCTGTTGAATTTTATTATCTTTTGGAATTAGTGTGATGAATACTAATAAGCGAATGCAAATAATACTAACTAATGTCGGGACACGTGAATTGACAAAATCGAGTGTCACCTACCTATAAGAAAATAATAATATTTCCGAATTGTCCGTGGTTAGACAAGGCTGGCTGTTTTGCTATTATCATATTTTTTTTTACTTCTGCAAAACATAATCCCAAGGCCAGAGCCATAGAGGAACTTAATAAACTAGTTGTTTTTCTTAATGTAGATATATTTATTTTTTGTAACGCCACGGACTTGGATTATCATTTTTATCGTATAAAATTCTAATAGGTACCTAGTTAAGAACTAAAAACATTTTTTTTTTATTGTTGACAGAATTTATCACACTATCGAAAGCTATCGACATATAATTAAGTATTAGGTAGGTTTAAGTGGATTTACTACGGTAACATATTCTTTAGAGATTATACATATTTGGGCCTCACTCGACCCGCTTAGACTCAACCCGAAGAATAATACCTGGATATTTCTGTTTTGATAGGCGTAAAAACATATTTTTTAAACCGAATTCACTGACTACCAGGATAAATTATATATCATATCAAAATATTAAATATTCGTGTAATAAGTTATTCTGAATTAAAATATCACTTTGCCTGACTGTGCAAATGGCACTGAATTGGTAATAAAACATCTGATATTATTCTTCGGGTTGAGTCTAAGCGGGTCGAGTGGGCACGGACCCAGATTTCTCAGTAGCAGCTTCGAGTCTTGATGAGATTGTGCCCGATTGATAGCAATAAGCTCGCCCCCTATTACATGGGACGTAAACATGGCACCCTTCGGGGAATACAGGCATGATGTTGTGTTATGTTATGCTATCAGAAGACTGACAAAGTTTGATATAGGTAATGACATTTAGTGCGCCCTAAGTAGATTAAGTGCCATCATAATTATAAGAAAGAAGAGTGTCACTGAGAATAAAAATAATGATCCTATGAAACTACGTTTTTCTTTTTGAGGTACGAAACCATCAAAATGGGTTTATTATGTATTAGGTATGAGATTTTTCTAAACTTACCATTTCGACGGACCATCCCATCATATTTGCTAGATGAATGTTCTCTGGCGTCAAATTCTCCTTCTTCTCCAACATTTTGTACGCGAGCATCGTCGCTAGACCTCGATTCTTTTTACCGTTCGGCACATTGTATTGCAACAGCTGCAACAAAACAGTACAATTAAAATGACACGAAGAAAGTTGAAACTGCGTAGTAAAGAGTGTGTTTAAAAAAAAAAAATATTTAAATATTGTTTTATAACATGATATCATCGACTTGGGTAGTAAGAATTACGAATGTTTTAAATTATTATTGTATTATTTAAATAAAATACACACCCATGTCGAATTTAGCTAAGTGTAAGTCAGCCTTGAAAAATACAGCGCAATTGATTTAGATTTTTTTGCTGACGGACTAAGTTTAAAAAAAATTGAATGTCGATAGGTACTGTACCGTGACCAAATGTTTTTGATACTATGGCTAGTTTTTTCGTTCTGTTCTAGTCTACCTAAGCTTGATTGAATTTTGTCAGAAATGTTGTGTGCCTGTGATCAAAATTGTTTACTTTATGTGCAGATTACTAATATACTTTAAGTGCACCTAAATAGAGCTACGTGTTACAGTTTGACGTCAAACCCATTAATGTTGTTTACGTTGCAAAATAGGACATAACAGTAATCAACTAATCAACATCCTTGTAATTACCGTACTTATTTAGATAGGTATTTTAAATTTAGATTAACACCGAGCTAAAAATAAAAAGTATGGCAAATTACAGAAAGATGTGGACATATTTAGCTGCTATAAAAACTGCTAGTTCCTACGGAGTTAATTGCAGGCATGGTATACATAAACTCATTGCAATAAGCACAACAATTTATTGCTAGGTCTAAAGTCCATCCAGACTAGGTGGACAGACGAGTTTCTAGTCAGTTTTTATAACAGGTTTGAACAACGCACTTCACTTACGACTGACTGTAGCGACATATAACGTACCTTAGCCAACCATTTGCTGGCTTCTGGCACATCAATGTGCTTGCCAGTCTCAGTGAGATCCCTCACGATGTCCGGGAAGCAAGCCATGAACTCCCGGGACTGGTCCTTCGACACGGCCAGTCCTCGGGTAGCCATCGGCATTTCTTGGGTTGTCAGGGTCGACAGGTATCTACACATCAGAAAACATACGGTTGACTTATTTTTATCGACTGACTTACTAAAGAAATTAGAAAGTGGAGAAAATTCATTCACAAGTCATTAATTACGATTGATTAAGTTATCTTATCTGTGATGTATTACGTATAAAATTATATGAGTAAATCACTACATATTATAAAACAAAGTCCTCCGCCGCGTCTGTCTGTCTGTTCGCGATAAACTCAAAAACTGCTGCACCGATTTTCATGCTGTTTTCACCAATGGATAGCGTGGTTTTCGAGGAAGGTTTTAGTATATAATTTGTTAAGTTTTTGTATAAATTAACGATATTTGAAGGAGATGTCGGAAAAAAAAAATGTGGCTGGTATTTTAGTATATTGTGGTTTCTTACGACTTCCACGCGAACGAAGTCGCGGGCAGAAGCTAGTAACTATATAATTTTAAGAGCACCGCGGACAAATTACGGTAGAAAGACGGTCGTATATGAAGGGGCTGAACTTTATATCTCTATACCTAAAGTAATTAAGGAATCGAAATCACTTCCAACTTTTAAAAGGCTATTATAATAATAATAATAATAATTTATTTTAAAAGGCTATTAAAGCACCATCTTATTAATAATGTATAATTGTAAGTTTTTACCGATTTTATAACTTAGTTTTAGTTTATTACCAAGCGAAACCGGCGCTTATTTTAATTATTATGTCTTTCCTCATAGGAGTGAATAATTGTATTCTTTTGAGCGAAATAAATTTTCATAAACCGTAAAACGTATTATGCACACGGGTTTGATAACCAATAATTAGGTGCACAGATAAGCCATCTTGTTACTTGCTTATTTAGCAAACGTGTCAGGTACACCGGCCAGCACATCAAGCTACACGAAACTGTCAAATTTCTCCAAACGATTATAGACTTTAAAATGTTGATGAATAGGTTCAAAATCGAACGAGAAAATTTGACAGTTTGTGGTAATTTGATGTGCTGGCCACCGTACGAAGAGATCTATTTAATTCATTGCATATGTTACGATTTCTTGAAAAGGCTTGTGTTATACTGTTTATTTTAATATACAAGTAGGTGAGTAACTTGAAGCCATATCACGCTCTTTTCGCATGTTAGTTATCACAGGATCAAATTCGCTGTTATAATCGTAATATTGTCATGCACTCGCTTGTGTTATTTTAGCTAGTGTACCCACAATAATGATGTAAACTCAATGCATGATACGACTTTGAGTTCGACGGTTACGCAAAGTTTGTGTTGTAGAGTTCAAACGAGTTCACTGACCTGTGATATTTTTGCAACTTCAGAAGCTTCTTGGGCAGACCAGCTTCATCGTTCTGAGGTGACTTGGATGCTGCCTGGTCAAGCCTCGGGACCATGGCATCAGAGTTGGTGACGCTGGTCGTCTTACTGATTTGCCGACGAATCTCCTTCTTGTAGATCTGCAGGATCCTATCCAAACTTTTCTTCGTGGAAAACATCTTGAAACTTTCGTAGTATTCGCTTCTTCTAAATAATTTTATAACTTTAAGAACTTTTCTCGGTACTCTGTAAGTGTTTAATTCAATAAAAATTTCTTCTTTTTGATTAATAGTTGTAGCGTCTGTTCGCGTTGGGTTTGTAACACCGACTGATTCTTTGTTGTGTTATGCCTCCTTACGAGCTCCAGTGATATGCTAGCGACGTTCATAATGTTTACATTACTTCTATCGATATCGACATTTTAATCACAACAGCTTTACAAGCACGTGATGCCGACACGATCTGTATCTTACTTCGACATAATACCGTAACTTATCCTCTTTGAAGTTGCCTATTACCTGATATTGCAAATAAGGTCTTGACCTCTTGATTTGGCCCATGCGCATGCTGCCTATATCGCCATGTATATCCATGTTATCCGCTGTTATCCGCCATGTTATATCGCTATGTCGCTTTAACGTTAAAAACCACCACGAACCCTAACTACAACATTTCTAGCTATCAAAATTTTACCAAAATCTTCGACAAAAACAATGTCGGTAATAAATACCATAATAAAGTCCCATCACTACGATGCGCACGCAACAAAACAAACGGACCAGCGCCCCTCGCCCCAAGCCTCGCCACGCGGGCCGCGTCACGTAGGCACCCGGCAACCGGAGCGCAGAACCCACCAAACAACAAGTACCGAAGGCCTACTTCCAACAACAGGCGATAAGAAGCTCATACATAACTCGATGATAAGATTGAAGAAAAACTGTAACCGCAGCTCGAGGCGGCTTACGTGCAGTATTCTTTTCCAAAAATTTTGCTATTATCTCTCCTCAAGCCAGTTGTTCCGTGTTATTTTAAGTAGAGCTTCTGAAGCTGCTTACTTCATGGCTACGCGTCGCTTCTCACCACCCATCGCACCGCCCGTGACCCAAAATATGCACAACAACTTCTAGAACGGCTTTCAGATCACGTACACTTGAGACACTCGGTGAGAAGGTGATCAGCGTCAAAAGTAATTCCGATAAATGCACCTTTTCTGCATTGCCATTGGTCGGTCAATGCAACTCTATAAGGCAATCAATCAACACTTCGGAAGAATGTAGTCAAAGATCTCGGTCAATGGTATAAGGATAATAATTATTAATGATGGGCAACAATATGGATTGGTTAAATTATGTCATTAGTCACGGTTGGTTTTGGGTGAAAATTTTTCCATTTATAAATAAATTATGAACAGCAGTCACCGTATAAATAACTTTAACACATTAATTAGACGGGTCTCAAACAAAAACAAAAAAAAAAAAAAAACAAATCCACTGTTTCGTTTATTTATATCACAGTTACCATGCCGATTGTTGATGATACCGATAAATTATAATTTAAGGTTATTAGGTAACCAGAACTTAAAATAGATTAATCGGATTTAGATAATATAATCATAATTACTTAATTATTTGTTCAACAATAAAGCTTTCTTTATGTAGGTGCATCTGTTTTGGCAATGGACATCCATCCGTTTTAATTTTTGCAAGGGACATTTCCGCAATGTTTGCCTCCAATTAAACACAAACGAACCCAAATAAAGTTATCAATAATAAGTATTTTATTTTCTCACCACAATAAAACATTACAGACATTGGTTACAATTATGGTACATGATATGATTGGTTTACTGTGGGAGACTGGTGCCCAAGCTAGGCTTTAAGGGCCTGTGTTTCAGGTCACCAGAATATCAATAACCTTGATAAGAGAATTGGGACAAGGGCTTATTTCTTTTCAGCAATTAAAAAAGGAAAACTAAAATGAAATTATTGGTTTCATAACAGAACGTTTTACAATTGACTCGAAGAGTGTTGCAACCGGTATCGGTGGCGTTTTCACAACATCGGGGCAACAGATAGTTTGACCAAGAATGAAACATAAATCAATGATAAAATAGACTCTATTTAACAGGGCCTCAAGTCTGCTATTACAATAGTGTCAGAATGATCTCTTCATTGTGAGTTTTTGACAGATTTGCCATACAAACACTGTCAAATACTCACAATGGCGAGACCATTCTGACACTATTGTAATAGCAGACTTGAGGCCCAGGTCTCGATTGTTCGATTCCAATGTGTAGTTCAAGATGAGGTGCTCTAACCAAACCGGACCTGGAACCGGGAATCGGACCTTCACCTTCACCAACCAACCAACGAATTTATGCCAACGTTACTGCTAATGTTGGCTTATTTTAATTTTTGAATTGTTTCTATTACGGACGCTTCTAACGTGCACGTCTTTCTACATTGTTCTCACATGTATAACTTCAACATGAATGATGTAACCCATATTTTGTAACAATATTTTGTTTTAAAAGAGTGTCCATGGAGTTTCTTGTCCGTTCTTCTCCATAGGAACCTACTACGCTTTGGAATGGGCAGCTAGCTTCATCTTTCTGACTGACCGAACCCTTGACAATTCAAAAGTGCCTGTAATTGGTTTATTTGAAATAAATGCTTTGAGTTTGAGTTTGAGTTTGAACTTGTAACTGGTGCTTGGCTGCTACCATTAAGAAGCCAACGAGGCACTAAGAAGGAGGCTAAAGAAGAACAAATGGAAACTTTGTGTTAAAGAGAAATTTAGACATTTGAAACCCTTTGATGATGGTTACCATACCAGTCTTAAACCTTGAAATAGTCAACCAATTACCTATCTCGATTTGGCCAAAAATGTATACCTACCGATTCTGAAAACCATAAAAATGGTTTATCTTACTAAAATATTGGTATTTTTATTTAATTTAATAGATACCCTTAAAATTAAGAATGTAATCTAATCCGCGCATGAATATTTTGTATGCATCGAAAAAGTTGAACGGACCACGATCAAACAGCGTGCAAACATTTTTCAAGGTCAAGTTCACGACTTAAGACCAAACTAGGATCAAGACTGTTTACTGGTGCTATAATAGCTAGCCTTGTGAACAGTAGCGAATATACGCAATACATTGCTATGTTTACAAGCAATAAATACGAACGTTTACTGTTTCGAACCGCAAATGTATTACTGCAAACTTATTTATTGGAAACCGGTCTTGCGAACACGCGAACGTTGGTTGGTAATTATTTAATTGTTTACCCATATCTCTTTTAAAGTCATGGTATGGTTACATAATGATATGGCTGTGTTTTGCAATGTTTAAATAATGATTTAAGTGCCATGGTTGCTGAGCGAATCTTTTCAAATATTTAGTGCGAATTTATTTATCTAGTGTTTACATTTCATTTAGCACAGGCATACGCTCCTGTGTCTGTTCCTAATGATAATTATCAGCAGTATGCTAATTTGAGTCGGTTCGGAAAAAGGGCATGTCTTTTCTCGGCATCGAGCAGCACCTTGGCAGTCTTGATTACTGTCTTGGTTTAGTACTTGAAACCTTAGCTTTTTCGTGGAAAAATATTAAGTAGATGTCCTTCGTCTGGTGAAAACAGGGTTATGAACTTATGATGGACTTTTAACTACCTACTTCTTTCTTTTTTTTTAAATGTTGCCTCACACTAGGAATTTCTCCTGTATTGTAGTTGCGTTTACAAACATTTAAACTCACATACACAAACAGACAGACCCGGAATAATTACTTGTAGGTCATACAAATAACACAAATACACAATAACTAAAATAGTCTTAACGGCTAAAACCCTACGGTGTTCCTGTTGTTACCATGAGCCAGTAGTTAGGCCATCAGAAGCACTGGATTCGCTGGCGCATACTAGCCTGCTAAGGTACCTATCATTTTAGTCAAATTTTGAAAGCAATATTAAAATGGCACTCAAAGTAGACAACAGCTCAATCCTATTCGTCTATAAATGCGAAATAAACCATGACTAGGTCAATAATACTGCAATAACATTACAACACAGACAAGACAGAATTACCTAGTTCAAGCAATTGCAGGTAAGTAACCTTAAACTATTTTCGAAGCTTCTAGAGTATTGCTCTATTCAAGAAACTACTTGCAAAAGGTACCTTTTGAAAGTTATACAGGTAGCAAAAAAGATAGAGCGTAACAAAGAGGTAAAAAATTGGTAACGTACGGTGTTCATACAACGGAGAAACATAATGTTGTAGATGGTAAAAACAGTAACAATACAACGGTTAAGTACAATAGTTCTTTTTTTTTTATCTAATCATTTTTAATATAAATATCTCTCTTTTTGTGACTGACAGGCTGACAGACAACGACACAATCTAAACCCGTGAAGACAGAAATAATAGTAATTTTTTTAAGTCTTATTCCATAAGATACAATAAATGATTACCTACAAATTCACAAACCCACTAAAGGGATTTTTACGCTGCGGAGTAACTGGACAGATTCGCAACTGGACAGATTCTCAGCTGGACAGTTTCGCAGCTGGACAGATTAGCGACTGGACAGAGTACAGTCGTAAAAAAAAAAAGATTATATACTGTGGAACATAGGTATTAAATGTAAAAAGTGTTTATTCAAGGAAAGTCTATATAACACGAAGGCACGAGAATAGAATAAGGCCTGTCTTACAATCTGGGGCCCAAGTCTGCTATTTTTATAAATTCGTCAATCCAACACGATCCCATTGTCATTTTGCTAAAAGTTCGTTATCTGCTAAATTCATAATGGTCGATCATTGGTCGGTCAATGGTCTCGTAACCGAATTGTATTACAATGGCATTTTGAACATTTATACATGCCAGATTTCATTTATATATTTTTACATATTATTTATTAGTGTTATAAGCAATTTGAAGTAGTAGGAAATTGGAAGTTTAGTAGGAAGTTTAATTTGTAATTATGTCCGAGATTTCCAATTCTTTCAATGGAGTGTCAGTGGCTGACAATTGGAAAGTCATAATGACGTCATTATATTAGTAGATTACCAAACTTGTCAAAATCAACAATTATGAAATCAATGATAGACCATTCTGACACTATTGTAATAGCAGACTTGAGGCACTGTTGTATTGAGAAATTACACAATCTGTTGTAATTTGATAATTTAGACAATTCCTGATTTAGTACTTATTTTTTTTTTGACGTTGGAATTTAATTATTTTGTTAAATTAGAATTATTGTTAGTGTTTGCATGCCGAATTTAGCTGGCGGAATATGAATAACTATTGTGTATTTGATATAAAATCTGTGAAATACCATATTCCAGGCAAATAAATGACTATCTATCTATCTATAAGAATTGGTTTTAAGTAGGTACTACTAAAACAAATTTTCAATTTGGAACTTTTGATTACGGGAAGATAACTAATATTGAGATAATTTTAACGACCGTAGGCGTTCTAAGCATGTCATGACTGAAATTTTTTCGGCAACGTTGTCCGATAATATATTTTGTATTTGCTTATCAATCAAAATTTGCTTTGCTTTGGTTCCTACAAAGCGAACAATCCTTCAATATATTATTATGTAAGTACAGAATTTATTTTATTAGTATTTGATGGTCTATATCAATTTCTGATTTAATTTAAAAAACCGTGAGTGATGGGCCTAACCGAAGCTTGAAAAGTGTCAGCCCTTGCCCTCTAGAGCAAGTCGATCACTTTCCTATCTTTACCATTTTTTCATAACGTCCATATTCCCAACTCATCCACTAATTATGTCATGGACTGTACACGCTCTGTCCAGTTGCTAATCTGTCCAGCAGAGAAATTGTCCAGCTGAGAATCTGTCCAGTTGCGAATCTGTCCAGTTGCTCCGGAGGGGATTTTAGGAGTATTGAAGTTTAAGTGAAAAAATCTGAAATCGACACAGACAACTGACAACCATCTAGTACACCTACTTCCCTTTTCCCCAAAGGCTATTATTGGATTTGTATGGAATCATACAATAAGGAAGGGCAAACACATGAGTCCATGACTAATTATTACCTCGATGTTTTATGTAAAACAGAGCACAAAAATGTTGACATTCCTTTCAAGGTCCACCTCACTACAGATAATTATAATGTCGGAAACTCGGAACGTCATTTCCTATTGGAACAATAGGTTTGAAGGAAAGTGGCCGAGTGCGATCCATGCACGTGTGAGTTTCTTTGAATGCAGTTTTTCTTAGTTCGGAATTCGCCGACATAGTTTCTTACATGTCTCAGTCTCTAATCTTTGAAATCAATCTATATTTTATCTTTTTTGCGTAAGTGGTGCTACACTTGTACGGTGGCCAGCACATCAAGTTACCACAAACTGTCAAATCTCGTTTGATTTTGAACTTAATCATCAACATTTTAAAGTTTAAAATCGTTTGGAGGAATTTGTAAGTTTCGCTGAGCTTGATGTGTTGGGCACTGTACATGTTCGGGTGCACGTTCGATTCGGGAGTATTTGTTTAAGAGGCCGTGCACGAAATCGACTGATTTTGATCAATTTTGTTCATTGTTTGTGAGAAAGGGAAACATAATTTAAACAAAATTATTTGAGATTTGAAAAGTAGTGTTCTTTGTTTTGCATGTGGCTGAAAGGGATTTTTCAAATAAATTAAGTATTCACGGTAAATCACTAATATTTGCAACAAGTTTTCCGAAAAATTACGCGAGACCGACATTTGATCATCATTCTACAAGAATCTAATTTTGATTTTGAACATTAAAAAATATCATCAACATCATTATATGGTCTACTTGCATGTGGCGGAACCACTCTTTTCAACTTCCATACAAAATATAGCAGATAAATAATATTAGAAAAAACCTTTTTTTGTTTTAAACCTCGTCAGTAATATAGATTTTTCCTATTATTTAGCAAATCATATCAAGAAATTTAAAAATCATAAATTAGTCTTCAGCTATCCTTAAAATATAATCAACATTTTATTTAATGATTATACAATATCTTCATTAAGTAAATCAATGGCGAAATAAACTATATTTTGGAGAGCACAAAAATTATGAAACTATTAAAAGCTGCTGTGACTGACACGAATGGTTTAGCACCATGAAAACTGTACTTTTATAGTTACACAGACTTAATGTTTCGATTATTTCAAGTTTTCTCACAATTAGATAAGAAATTGCCAAAAGAGAGTTTTTTTCGTGCTTGGACCCTTAAGGCGCTACCCTGAGCAAAACCTTGCGATAGTGCGTTTTTCAGAGGCTATTAACTCATAAATTAAGATAAATAAAAGCACATCAATAATGTTCGATATCCTATCATTACATTGCACGTTCTTATTTGTTTTTATGTATTATGAATACATTTAAAAACTCCTTGTAAAAAAGTTACTAAAATTATTAAATATCTTTTGCTTTTTTCCTTTTTTTCCTTCTTGGTAGTGTCGTTAATTGTAAACGACACTACTGGGGCCCAAGTCTGCTATTTTTATAAATTCGTCACTCCAACCACGATGTCATTGTCATTTTGCTAAAAGTTCGTAATCTGCTAAATTAATAATGGTCGATCATTGGTCGGTCAATGGTCTCGTAATAGAATTGTATTACAATGGCATTTTGAACATTTATTCATGCCAGATTTCATTTATATATATTTTTACACATTATTTATTAGTGTTATATTATAAGCAATCTGAAGTAGTAGGAAGTTGGAAGTTTCGTAGGAAGTTTCATTTGTCATTATGTACGAGATTACCAATTCATTCAGTGGCTGCATGACCATTAGAAAGTCATAATGACGCCATTATATTAGTAGATTACCAAACTTGTCAAAATCAACAATTATGAAATCAATGATAGATCATTCTGACACTATTGTAATAGCAGACTCAGAGGCCCTGGGGGCCAAGTCTAATAATGTACAAACGTTGCAATGGCCTCTTCATTGTGAGTTTTTGACAGATTTGCCATACAAACACTGTCAAATACTCACAATGGCGAGACCATTGCAACGTTTGTAAATTAGTAGACTTAGGCCCCTACGTTTTTTACGCGATAACCGACATCCACGCTATAGATGTAACATGCAGTAAATGCCTGAAAACATAACCGACTTACAGTATCATGTTGTTATTATGACCTATGTATGCATATGGTATATAAAACCGTTTTCGCCTGCCTCGTTGTTTAAATATATAACTCGTAAATGTTTAACTTTTGGTCATTTACGTTAGCGATGACTGCATTATTTTATTAAAGCCTATTTTTAACTACTTTACCTATACCTATTGTGTTTATTGGTGCATATCCAATTCGCCTCCGTACAAAGCAACGTTATTTTTAACGCGGTTTTCATAGTTTCCCGGTTCCACAAAAAAGGTTTCATTCTTCAGTTACACACAAATTTATTTCAGTGAGTACCGTACCTATTTTATTTTTGTTCAAGCATGACAATGTAGGCGGTATAATTTGAACGTGGTTTAGCTTTTGTTGACAATAGATAAATACCTACAAAACTAAGAATAATGTATCTCTACGTTGACGTCGTGGTGGGGCGCGCTCCGAACTCTGGGTCTGTGCCGGTACTGTTTACTTTGCCAAAACAAGTCTAGGGTCAGCCAGACCAAGAGAGATACAGAAACCCGCAGGGCAGCATGTGGCGAGTTGGGCAGTAGCGACCCCACGGACCTTATCTCCCGGGACAGGTCATGTTCCTCATCTTTGGCTTTCCTTTAATGGCCGACTGGAGTGAACAATGACGAGGAACTGAGCTCCCACCCTCATTCTTGTCTTTATTGGCCGGCTTGAGTGGAGATTCGCAAGAGCAAACGTGCTCTGAGGAAGTCGATACCTGTCTATTGAGAAGGTAACAAACCTAGCGCATCATTAGTCTTCATAGTGTTTTTAGCTACTACGAAAGAACTAACCAAAAAATTAATAGGTATCTACTTACTATCTATTCAATATTAATTTGCTTACGTCATCCAGTAATGTCCAAAAAAAATAAAAAAAATTGCACCGAGTTCTTGTACAGATTAACTAAGATAACGTATTCCCAGGATTGACATTGTTGATAATACTAAAACACGGAGGCGAATCCGCCCACCATATCGTGGCCATTTTGTAAATCCTGTGAACCATCATGGCGACCGGTAATCACAATTTTGGATCAGTGATGATGAGTGATGATCGTGCGTCCGCATTCAAGGTCATGGTGTAAAACAATATTGTAATTAATTCGCTTTGACTAGTAAGAGACTGCGGTTTTGTTCGCTTGTGTGTTTCAAAATGGACAGAGAACTTTTGTGGTTCAAATATATTAGATATAAGCTTAGTACCGAAATCTAAAACAGATTAAAGTTCAAATATCGATTGTACAGCTCAATATTAAACATATTCATAGGAACTAAATATAGCTGTATTTGACACATGATAATAATAACGGTATCGACAATAGCAAACGGTATCGGTAAATTGATCTGAAAGAGCATTTCGAAATACCGTTAATGACATTGTGATGAACCGGAATAAATACTTACACGCAAGATGAAATTATGATACATTTTTAAATGATCCCATCAACTCATAACTTATTATTAACACTGAACCTGAAACTTAATCCGCCTCCCAAATCGTATCTAAGTAAGCACCCTTGCTCTTACTCGTCAGTCACTTGACTTTAATATAATTGTCTTACATTAAACGACGTTAGATGTACTTTAGGTAAGTATCATCATCATCTGCTTAGCCTTTTGTATATTGAGGTCAGCTTCCAGTCTAAACGGATCCAGGTGAATACCAGTATTTTACTTTATCTAAGTATACATACGGACGTAAAGAATAGCTCCACCCCATTTCCTCCCGTGGGTGTCGTAAAAGGCGACTAAGGGACTTACTAGAGAATGGGAAGCAGCGTTCTCTATGCATATTTAACACCATACTGCGATCGCCAACCCGCCTGCCAAGCGTGGCGATTATGGCAAAACCCCCCAAATAGGGGAGGGTTAAGTCTAGCAGTGGACGTATTTCGGCTGAAATGATGATGATGATGAAGTATACATAAATAAAATAACTTTATTACTTTGCACAGTTTTTCCTTATCATTCTAATGATCCTATGTGAAAATATAACTGAACTAAAAATATATGCACTAAGTATTTATTTTTATTTTTTGTTTAATACATTCAAAACTGTCTTTGTGGTGTACAAGGACGCGGTAAAAGCTTCCTCCAGCCGTTTCCAAGCTGTTCTGTCTCTGGCGATTCTGCTCTAAGTTCTGTCTGCTATCTTTGCAATATCGTCGCTACAAATTTTATATGACCTACCTGGGCCTCAAGTCTGCTATTACAATAGTGTCTGAATGGTCTATCATTGATTTCATAATTGTTGATTTTGACAAGTTTGGTAATCTACTAATATAATGGCGTCATTATGACTTTCCAATGGTCAGCCACTGACACTCCATTAAAAGAATTGGTAATCTCGTACATAATGACAAATGAAACTTCCTACTAAACTTCAAACTTCCTACTACTTCAGATTGCTAATAACACTAATAAATAATATGTAAAAATATACCGGATGACTTTTTTTACCGTCTCGTAAAAATTTGGGTATACTAGGTGAACGGAGTAGAAGCCTATGGCATAGTTTTTATTATTTTTTCTTTAACCTAGAAAGAAATTGATCTATGGATAAATACCACACATTTGAAGTAAACTTATCATACTATAACAATAAACACAGAAATTTAACAAAACACATAATTCAATAAATAAATACGATAAATAATATTTAAATTTAAATCATACGCACCCAAATTTCAATATTTTTATCTTTTATTTTAGTTTTATTTCTGAAAAAAAAAAAAATAAAAAAAAAATTGCTATGCCATAGGCTTCTACTCCGTTCACCTAGTATACCCAATTTTTTTCGAGACGGTAAAAAAAGTCATCCGGTATGTAAATGAAATCACGCATGAATAAATGTTCAAAATGCCATTGTAATACAATTCTATTACGAGACCGTTGACCGACCAATGAGCGACCATTATGAATCACAAACTTTTAGCAAAATGACAATGGGATCGTGTTGGAGTGACGAATTTATAAAAATAGCAGACTTGGGCCCCTGGTCAACGTTTTTTGTTTATTGGATACCAGTTTGTGGTGATTTTTGCCCATCTGTCGTCTGTTACTCGTTGGACGTGTCCAGCCTATTTCTATTTTAAGCCCAGCACTTTCTTGGCCGCTTCCTTTGCCTTGATCTTTCTTCTGATGGTACTGTTTTTCACTCTGTCTTTTAACTGTCATGTAGCTCCACTATATTCTTCTTTGGCACATTTTTTTTCTCCCAATATTTCGTTTTGTAAGGGGCCATGTCTGACAAGCGTATGCACCTAAGTAAACGGTTCCTGCTTTTTTAGCACCATTCTACGCAAATCTTTCAGATTGCTTAAAGTTTGCGCCCATATACCACGGCAAACCGGCGCACTCTTATTTATTTTCTATGGCTCTACCGGTTTAAGTAGGTATTATTTATGGGAACCCCCTGATAAGCTTGGTGCATAAAGGATTGGTCAAGCGTTCATATTGGCTATCTATGGGGATCACATGGTCAGCTGGGCACCTCATGTTAATAATGGTAGTGGTCAACTAGCCCCACAGTATTGTTTCGAAGAATTACTCATTTTATTCTCATGTATTGAAGTAATCACAGACAAACATTCTTTAATTTATTTGTTACAGATTAAAATCTACATGGAAGGCATTCGATGGCTGACACGTAATGGCGGATGGCGCGAATTGCCGCCATGTTGGATGGCGAGCGCCCGCGCCGACGACTCATGCCATTGTACGTGGTTTCCGGAAAAGCGCACCCTTTGGGGTCACTGAATGAATGCTTGTTAAGTTTATTGCAATCTCATACTATCATACAAACAAATTGACCCTTTGGATGACGTGGTCTACGCTACATGTCTATAAAAAGAAAACGTTGGAGAATTTGAAAGATTTCTGGTGAGCATTTCTTAGAGTTGCAGTCTTTGCAGTTACCGAGCATACTATGGGCCTTGGTATGTTTCTGAAACAGATATTTATACTATGTTGGTGGCTAGACGTGCACACCTTCGTGCAAAGGTTTTAGTTATAATGACCACACAGGTCGCTCGCACTGAATTTGTTAGTGTAACAATGGTCCACGCATGTCCAAAAAGTATAATGATATTTGTTCGGCCACCAGCACCATGTAACTCGGATCTTTATGAAAAATTAGCGATGCGTAGCGATGGTGTGATTCGCTCACATCGATGCTCTCCCATTGTCGTCCCCCCCTTAATGTGATTTAACTGAATTATGGAGTAGAAATGGCCACAATTTGGTTTTGGCTGTCCAGTGGTTAGCCCGTGCTTTGATCCTGTGTGTTGGGGGACACTTAGCGACCGTGTGTAGCGTGATTGCTTGGACTTAGTGAGTGAAGACTGAAGTGCTACGACGCGGTGCTACGTCTCGTAGAGTGCACCTTGACGCGGAAAAGCTCAAGTAAGTTTCTTGCCTCGGCGTAGCGCGTAGTTCGTAACTTTGGAGACAGTATTTTTTTTGTGTTGTAGTTGTTTTAGGGATAATTATTTTCGTACCGTATCGATAAAATGATAAATGACAAATGATTTTATTTCTGTAAGTAGGTTTTTACAAACACTTTTACACGTCAATCATATTTTAAAACTAAATGAGGTCGGCGTTTCGTATCTGACTACTCTGAGAAGAAAGGCCGAAACAAACTCAGAGGTCACAGTCTCTTTTAAAGTCCAGACATAATCTTGGTCAAATCATGTGAAGACCATGTAGATTGGTGTCTGAAATGGTCTTTTGAAGAAAGAACCACACAGATTGAGTGGACCTCTCCATTCAGTGCACGCATTTGTCAGTAATCGTGCAGGTCAACTTAGTACTTAAGGAGCTCAACGATTCGACGAATAATACCAAAGAAAGGACATTTGGGCAGGCCGCATAAATTACTCAAACTGCAATATCACGATTAGAAAAAAAAAACTGAGAAGAAAAAAATAAACAAAGACCCACATAATCTTCACATTCACAATAATTAAAATAATAACATTATACTTCACAAGTAAATATTCATGTCAATGTGTATAAAGCAATCACAATAAAAAAAGTTTCAATGTGTAGAAATTGGAGCAGCTCAGTCCCAAGCCTTTTTGTCCTCAATATAATCTTTAATGGTATAAAAGGCTTTCTGGCACAACTTACGTTTATTGAATAATTTGAAATTATTAATGCTTAGATCTTGAACGTGGCTTGGAAGTTTATTATAAAAGCGTATACATTGACATCTGAACGAACCACCTATTTTCTTGAGCCGTGTTGTAGGTACAACAAACATGTGTTTGTTCCTAGTATTTATATTATGGATATCACTGTATTTTTAAAACAATTTTATGTTTTTATGGGCATATAAAATATTTTCAAAAATATATTGAGAAGGCACAGTCATAACATTAATTTCCACATCCAAAGCCAAGTAGACTTTGCATGATTTGAAATTTAAACAAGTCTCGTTTACAAAAGTCATGGATTATTTTATCTTAGTAGTATTTAATTTACAGTTGGTAGATACATTAATGCTATCGGAAATGTAACCTTTATTATTACAGTACTTCGCTGATGATAACTCTTATGGCCTATACTGAATTGTATATTGTTTTATCTAAACAGATCTCAAATTTTGATTTTCCCAGCGTTAACCACGACTAGTGCCAGGAACCATTTTCAATGTTAAAATATTATAATATGTTGCTGAATTACGTTAAAGCCCTTCAGTAGTTACATTCGCAAACAATTTCAATATAATTCAATACTAGTTGTATTACAGCTTCGAATAATAACAAAAACATGGGTGCTTAGGGCGGCGCCCGTGCAGTGTTCTGTGACCGTATTATGCAACACCGAGCGTGCCCCGCACGTGCATTGAAAGGAACAGTCGTTGTATAAAACTACTAGCTTTCACCCGCGGCTCCGCCCGCGTGGATGTCGGTTATCGCGTAAAAAAGTAGCCTATGTCCTTCTCCATATCCCAGGCTATATCTCTGCCAAATTTCATGACGATCGCTTAAGCGGTTTAGGCGTGAAAACGTAACATACAGACAGACAGAGTTACTTTCACATTTATAATATTAGTATGGATTAGGATATTATGTTTTTTTTTTCGGATCATTTATAAATATGTGAAAGTAGACTGTTATCTAATAAAAATAACGTATTGGCGATGATCCATGTCAGAATGGCGATTGCAAGGAAAGGAAGGACTACTTTATGCGAATTTGAGCAGCTGGTAACTTCTTTTATCTACGCCCATGCTATAAATCCTCTATAAAAGTTTCTGAAACTGTTAGCTTATTGCCAACATTAAAACACCCAGTGTCATAGTAACCATAATAGCATCCAAACGGGAGTTATAATGTTGTACTGAATTTCATTATGCATCTCCTTTTCAAAAAAAGAACATTGTCATGCCCGCGTATTAGTACGAGGGTGATAATCCTTTCCTTACTCATCTGTTTGATGAGTAAGGAAGGGATCATCATCCTCCCTTCCATTCTCACTACTCAATTCGAAATCTTTATGAATTTAATGAGGGGTATTAAAACACTCATGTGATACTATTATCACACTCGGCTTCGCCTCGTGTGATAAACCCACATTCGTGTTTTAATACCCCTCATTATAAAACAGTTGCATAAATAACTATTAAGTGCTGGGGCGGCTGCTGCAGGTGCAGAAAACCTCAAACGGCGCAAATATAACAACCTTATAGGGAGTTATATTTTTGAGCCGTTTGGGGTTGAAACATTAGGTCTGTGGGGTCCGAGTGCTCATCGTGTATATCGGGACATCGCCAAGCGGTTGGTCGACTCTTCACGTGACCAGAGGTCTGGCCTATTTTTAGGCCAAAGAATCAGCGTTGCCATCCAACGTGGCAACGCTGCCAGCCTTTTGGGCACTTTTTCCACTGACGGCGATGCGGAAGAATTTTTTGATGCCCAATGAGCACTTTCCCCTTTTTTTCTTTTTCTTTTTTTTCGTGTAGGTTTAGAGTATAAATATTTTATTTTTAGTTTGTATGTTGTATCTTTGCAAATAAATGGAACTATTAAGCCATTCAAATGCGTTCGTTCTATATCCTCAACTTTATCATTCAAAATATATTTCTGACTGAACGAAAAATTTGCCACAAAAACAAAAAAATTGAACGCTAAGAATAAGAAGTATCTGCATTATCTTTCATTGGATATGGACGTGGGGAAAACCAACAGAACATATTTGCACCCTCAGTGTGACAAAGGCGTAAGAAGAATATACTAACTTTACAGGAGAGAAACTGATTGGTCTGGTATATCTATTTAGCATTTGATCTTATGATCTTTTGTTATATACCATTAAACAATAAAAAAAACAAGCTTTTTTTCAAAAATATTTCAGGTACCTCAAATTGTCGTGTGTAAAGAATGATTAATATTTTAAGTTTTACACACGTTTATGGACCTTTTTGTGTAAAACTTATGTGACGCGACAATTAGTGTCTTTTTTGTTATAATGGTTTAATTTTCAGTCAGATCTTAACGGACAAATTGAGCATTCTGTATCTTTATCTGCGCTATACGAAACTGCAATTAAAATAAAGTGACATATTCTTACTTACGCCTTTATCGCACTGGGGGTGCGATATTATAGCAGTTACCAAAAAAATGCATTGCTTCAGAGATGTGTTATAAAATAGTAGGTACCTAAACCCGAAAAAGTCCATCCCTCACTCTGTAATGTGACAGTGTGGTCTACGTTTATTCCTTTACAATCAGGGAAGAGACGTTTGGTGATAACCAGTAACCATTTATCGAGATTATATATTACCAACATTCAGATCATTTATTTACCAACATTTATCTAACATTTATTTAACACTAACTTTTGCCCGCGGCTCCGCCCGCGTCGTCGTCGGTCATTGCGTAAAAACGTAGCCTATGTCCTTCTCCGTATCCCAGGCTATATCTCTGCCAAATTTAATGATGATCAGTTCAGCGGTTTAGGCGTGAAAATGTAACATACAGACAGAGTCAGAGTCAGATGGAGACAGAGTTACTTTCACATTTATAATATTAGTATGGACTTATTTTGGTTATTAGTACTCGATAAATCATTCTGTGTCCATCAAGTTACGGTAGAATGTTTAAATAAGTATTTATTTAAACATTCAATAGACAGTTCCCTTGAACTATTGTTATGATATCTACAGTTGTAAATATATTATACTCGAATATATCCGATGTTATCTTTACAAAAACTTTGTACTACAAATTGTTAAAGGTGATAGTATGATGATATCATTCCGTGATATGAATGATACACGCGTGATCACAAGTGGGCTTACTATGTTCTACAGTAGCAAGATAAAGAAAACTTCAAGTCACGAGAGAATATTATGTACTATCACGGGCAGCCGAATCGGTTTTCTTTCAAAACAAAATCCCGAGCTCACGGTGCCCATATCTGTTTAACTCCCCTTTTTGCATCGACCAATAAAATAAAAATACATAGGCTTATTGTGTTTGAACAAATTTCTTAGCATCTGTTACAATGATCACAGATGTCTGATCATCCTTTTACGACCAATAGGAATAGAAAAATAAAAGGACGAGAAACCGACCGAGGCCCGAGCGCTGCAAGCAGAAATAGTTCTTACGGCGGTGGTCCGATTCGGCTGTCCGCGTTAGTACATAGAAAGGTTTCTTGCAACTCGCAGATTGTGGTTACCTAAACATGAGTCTATTCAAAACCAAAATCCAAAAACGTAGGAACCGATAATAATAACTTTATTTCCAATTTACTTAAAGGCAATTTACATAAATAACTATTACAATATTGTTTTTAAAATTGCATAAATCACTGAGTATCTTCACTCCCCAGCTAAGATTAAACTTGTATTATGCCAGGTCTTTCTCTATTAATTTCATTAATTTCCAATTTATACTGTGCTATTATGGAGTTACATTGGGTAAGTAAGTAGCTATTGTTGAGTACAAAAAGAAAATAAAGTTAATAATATTAAGAAAAAAAACAAAAATATTAAACTTTTAAATAAAAATTAAATTAAATCTATAAAAAAGATCTATCCCTAGCCTCTCTATACATATATTCCGTCCTACGAGAGCATGCGTTCTTGACACCTGTCATTTTCATACAAACGAATTGATGTGTTTTACGAATTTAAACTTTATTAGTTCCAAATCTTGTACAACTGACAGGTGCCAAAAAAGCATTCTGTCAGTGGACGGATTACCTATAGTGTGAATTTGGTAAGTGTATGTGTCACGTATATGTGTCTTGCTTATGTGTCATGTGTATGTGTGCAGTGTATTTTCGAGTTGTCTGAATAAGCAAATAAAACAGTTAAAAAAGCTTAGCTTTCCAAGTAACTTTTATCACACAAAAGTTACAAGTTCAAATTACTCGTAGATAAGAGTTGTGAGCCATTGGTGCCGATTCCCTTGTTCACAAACTAAATTTAAGTTCAGTGCATCTTTTTCTTTCTATTTCATTAAGAAAAGGACAGAAGATACATTTTAGTTTAGTCCTGTAAAATTAATTAGCGCTTGACGTAAATTGACGTAATTTTAGTCGGCAAGTTTTTAACCACCTCTATACTTGTATGGAGTAGTGACAGGCGCTGATTAATTTTACAGTCAAGTCTGCACTTGAAAATTGCTATGAGTTTCCTCACTCTGCGAGACGTTCTATCAATTTGAAATTTCCAGGACATCAGGGCCTCAAGTCTGCTATTACAATAGTGTCAGAATGGTCTATCATTGATTTCATAATTGTTGATTTTGACAAGTTTGGTAATCTACTAATATAATGGCGTCATTATGACTTTCCAATGGTCAGCCACTGACGTGTGTCAGTGGCTGACTACTAAACTTTCAACTTCCTACTACTTCAGATTGCTTATAACACTAATAAATAATATGTAAAAATATATATAAATGAAATCTGGCATGAATAAATGTTCAAAATGCCATTGTAATACAATTCTATTACGAGACCATTGACCGACCAATGATCGACCATTATGAATTTAGCAGATTACGAACTTTTAGCAAGATGACTATGGGATCGTGTTGGAGTGACGAATTTATAAAAATAGCAGACTTGGGCCCCTGGTTGTTTCAAATTCAAATTCATTTAATTCGTTTACACAAAGTTCTTAAATATACAAGTACCATGGTAAGACATTCTCACTAACAGAAGACTTGATAGATTAAACAGCGGGTCCCAAACTAAGCACAGCCTGTATCTTGGAGACCCAAACACTACACAAAATTATTAATAAAATATGTTTAGCTAGCGCAAGTTTTATAAGTTCATTACAATTTTTTTTTTTAATATAAATTTAGTACAAACAAAATAAATAACATAGATTATACATACAAAAACAGTTAAGGTGAGTAAATGTGTGGTGTAAGTTTATGTGAGGGTATGCATTCTATCAGGGGCCTAAGTCTACTAATTTACAAACGTTGCAATGGTCTTGTCATTGTGAGTATTTGACAGTGTTTGTATGGCAAATCTGTCAAAAACTCACAATGAAGAGACCATTGCAACGTTTGTACATTAGTAGACTTGGCCCCCAGGGAGCGTGTATTAATATGTGCTGCAAAGCAAACTTTCGGTTTCCTCATAAGTCCGGCCCAGCAACCATTCTTTTAGTTTAGTTTTGGCCTCAACGTAGTTGTTTGGTACATTGAAATTTTTGCTTAAATAGCATTAAACACCCGTATGGGTAAATATGACGAAAACCGGGTTGCAAAGAGGGTTTTTGTTTTTGGAAGGGGGATTCTTTCAGCAATTTTCCTACCTCTCTTACTGCAAAAATAACGTTTTGTGTTGGCTTTTATGAGGTTTAGGAGTGACCCTAGGATGAACAGCTGACGTACGTAAAACCCCAGATTCCGTATATAGTTCATCCGTAGAGTTGTTTATCATGATACCGAGTGCCGATACACCTAAATAGCGCGAATTCGTCAATTATGCTAGCAGATTAGCAAATGAAGGATGGCTAAGTTATAACAACCACACGGGTCGATCGATCAGGTTAAGCTACGCTTGCCGCGGTTGGCCCGTGGATGGGTGACCATCTTTACATACCCCGTCCTCGGAAAGCATGTTAAGCCGTTGGTCCCCGCTTGTCATTCGTGTCAATCTTTGACAGTCGTTACGGATCGTCAGAAGACCGAAAGTCTGACAACCAGTCTCACCAAGGGGTATCGTATTACCCGGTAACTGGGTTGTGGAGGTCAGATAGGCAGTCGCTCCATGTAAAATACTAGTATTCAGCTGCATCCGGTTAGGTTAGGTTAGACTGGAAGCTGACCCCAATATAGTTGGGAAAAGGCTAGGCAGATGAGAGATGAATAGAACGTTACTTGATCATCTCGATCTGAAAATGAAAAAAGCTGTTTATTCTTGCACTTATTTTGATTTTGCTCCAGTAATCTGACTTGTTTATGCGATAGTAGAAAGAAAAGAAGTAATAACAACACATAACAAAGAGAAAGTATCAAAAGGCATCAAGAAGATAGAAATAGAGTCAATATCATGTTTAAATTAATTCCTAATGTAACATCATAATTTATTTGTAAACGAAACCTGCAAAGTAATCATTCTAGAGATGGAATTTGTTAATTATTCTAACGTTTCAAATTCCAATATAGTGAATTGTTTTATTTCTGCTACCTTTTCGTTATGCTCCCAATTAACCTGATTTAGTTGATAAAGTGGGTCACCGTAATTGTTACACGGGAATGGGAAAGGACTTGGAGTCATAGCTTTATATTGATCGCAAAGAGAAGGGAAGGATTGAATTTTATTGATCGTCAGAGTAAGCAGGATTGGCGCATTAATTATCTGTATCATTCCATGATCATTCCTTAGGTAGGTACTCATGTAACATGTTGCATACACATTAAGAAACTACATCCTCATTGATGTATGAATGGTTGTAATATTTATCCATTTTACATTATTTCGTGTCATCTTAGTAATAATTCATGACAATTTGACATACGTTGCAGTAACGTTGCTTCAATGAGCTGGTAAAGCAATAAGTTTCGCTTATTTTTTTGTAGGGATAAGACCGCCCATTGTGACACCCTATGTAACAGTTCTACATTTATATCTGTAATTTTTATGGTGTACATAATAAAGAGTATTCTATCTATCTATCTATCTATCTTTTGTTTCTTCTAGTTCACTAGAATTAAATTTATAGTTACAAAATTATTCGTTTTTAATTGATTCTTTGTTATTCATAATTTCATCTTATAACTATTTGATTTCAACGAACACTATACCTACTTTTTTACAATATTAAAAATAAAGCCTCTTATTGGTGAAGCCTTGATAATTTGACATTCGAATAATCTAGTTTTTACGTGTTGTCAACAATTTTATTCTACATGGATTTTATACTATACCGATAATGATAAAAGTAGAGGTGTAGACCGGTATAGGGTTTTTGCCATGGTACCAATTTGTTACGATCCCGAAGCGAAGTTACACAATCCGACTAAACGGCGCGACACGCGACGCGACACAAAGAAACCGCTCGTCGCGCGGCACGCGGTGTCTATTTGTCGCGTCACGTATCGCGCCTGTTTGTAGGAGCCTTAAAGGACAGATTGTTATGATTTTAGTCTTTTCCTTCATCTAGAAATAGGCACATGTCTCAAATTATAAAAATAAAAACAAGTTTACAGCTCAAACATTTTGTTGCCATCCAGACTTGCAAGTGAGCACCTAATGTATAAAAAACTATCAACAACATCATCCTTATTATTTCCTTTATTAATTGGGTGTGTATGCAAACTTATATCGCTTAGCTAATAATGCCAAGGCGTGGTGACACACGTGAGGTATACATATACCTATAACATGCTTATACAGACCAAACATAGTAGGCAACAACAACATCTAGTAGTCAAATCAACAACTGAACAAGGACAACTAGCTAAGACCCACGAGATAACTTTTATAGGTTTGATATACGCAAATTGTCTTGTTCTCACTATACTCGGATCTAGGAATTATTATTATGAGACTTAACATTTAAAAAGCAAAAACTGATGATCCGGGTTCACTTTTTACATTTTGAAATGATAACGCAGCTGTATTTCTTGATATTTGATTTAACTGTCTCGTTGCTCACCAGTTTGAAAACCGGTAGAACATGATTAGGTAATCTAAATTCCAGCAACTGCTCAGCACATACATATACCAAGTATATAAATATTCAAGAGTATAAGCTTTTAGGGATATGTTAACATACGTGGTTGACGAAAGATAGCCGAAGTAACTAAGCAAACAAAGTGATAGTAACTAATCATAAAGTATTTGATAACTACTTTTAAATAAGTCCAGGGAAAAACCCGAACCTACAATTTGTGTGAAAATTCTGGTTATAATACATAATATGTTATTGCACAACACTAACAAAATTCTTGAAAATAACCATACTCGTACCTGCAACCACTGGTAGTTATAGCTATATAGTAATGCGGCAGTCATATTTTTTTGTTAAAAACGTTTTAATGTCATCCTTTTCAGCCTTGAAAGCAGACAATGAGCGGAATTTTTCCCACGAAAAAACGCCAAATAAACCTAGTTGTGACTACTTGTGACTAGGTCTTCGTTACTTTAATACAAGTTTTGATATTTCGTAATAGGATATGGGGATTTGGAAGCTGTCTCCATATTGCAAGCCCTTGCGTTGCTTCACAGTTTCCCACGAGCCCATCCTAACCCAGCCTAGCCCATGCCAGGCCCTTTAATGGTAACTCGAACATTTTTCACACCATTTCGTTGCGCGTGATTGGTTTCCGTGAAAAGTGTACTATTTGATCAGTGATCGTCCCTCATTGTACGCTTTGAATTTGAGGAATCGTTTACGAACAAAGCATTGGACTTTCACTAAAATAGGTTAATTGCTTATCTATTATATTTTTACACAGGTATAATGTTCAGTTGTGTATTGGTTACCAACTTAACAAAACTTGCACTTTGAGACCTTTCTAAGACATTCGACTATGTGAAACACCAACTCAAATGAAAGACCAATCCACCACATTACAGTATTTCGAAATTCCTGGCAATCCTACTTATGTAAAACATTAAGCCGTTCATATTTTTTTACTAGCAACAAAGGGTAGAGTTAATATTTTACTGCTTCGAGTTATATTATTGAATGGAGTACTCCAAGGATTATGTTAGGCCCATACCGCTATAAATCAGTAAAGTTCGCAAATATCCAACTCGAGCATCGCTTTTCCAGTGTGTGTACTTTGTACCTAAAAATATAGAAGTCTTTGTGTGTATTCACAAACGTATGTGAACCTATCGGTAAAAGTACAAAATTACGCCTAATAACATGGACCAAAGGCCAAATCTATTCAAAATTCATCGATCCCATTCTGCAAACAGCCAGACAGTGATTTCATGGTAAAGATAACTGTATCAAAATTTGGATGGCACGTCATTTGGCCAATTGGCCCGGCGAGGACATCGGTCGGAGCACAATAAACCGGACGCCAGCATCCGCTTTCCATCGGCACAATTTTTGGAAACACCAAAATTTTCATAGTCTAAACCTTCGGCCTGGCATTGTCATGTAGATTCGACGTTCATTATGTTGCTAGTACTAACTGGCTGATGATACGTACCTATACTACCTACATTTGATACCTACTAGCGAATTTAGAGGGCTTGAACTGTGGAGATGTGCGAGAGAAAGCGTGAAGTCTGGTGACCGATAAGCGTTTTACACCCCGATTTGCGTCTCTTTATTTTAAGAGCAATAAAATTCCGCGTTCTTCTTCTTCCGTTGACGGTCATTTGAAATCCTACATTCGTCTGATATGTGGATGTGGTAGGTCCTAATCGCATTGGATATTTCGACCTCACTTTGACGTGGGGTAAACATCGATGTTGATGTAGCTACTGCGCAGTTAAAACACCATGTTTATTTTGTTTTTGTTCAAAACTAATGGATGTGGTATTGTTAACATTGTTTTCATTCGCATATATACCTTATGAAATGAGTACCTATTAATTAATTACCTCTAGTACGGGAAGGATAAAGTATAGGAAACTGATATTCTTGTTCCAATTAAATGCAAGCAAAACAATTAGTATTGATAATTATTTGTGTTCATTGTCTAGACAATTATATACTTAATTTGTTTACACACCTACCTTGTGTCACTACATCATAATGTTTCTAATAATAACCGCAACAATTAAGGATTTTTTTTTTATCAATTAAAAAAAACCGGCCAAGTGCGTGTCGGACCACGCACAATGAAGTTTTCCGTAGTTGTTATGAATTTATTCCAAGAACAAACTTAACAATGTAGTTGAAAAACATGTTCTTCCATACGGAATGTATGGGAGAACACGTATTTCAACTGTAAATCTAAGTTGATCTACTATTACTCGGTAACTTATGAAGTCTACTTAGCTGTGCTAGTTTTCCTTTTAACTTCCTTCCTTCCTACTGCCGTGAATTTTTTCACATATCCAAATAAAACCATTTAGCTGGCAGGGGGGGGACACACTTGACTCTAACAAAAATTAGCACTTTAAAGCTTAATATTACGCAAACGAATTCCTGAATCGAAAAATGGTTTCGACAAACCCACAATATTTTTGAACGGCCTATCTTACGATCCCACACCATGGGATAGACGAGAAAAAAAATATCATCCCCGCTTTACGTGTCGCGGAGGTACCCTAAAAAAAAAAATATTTCAAGATTTTATTTTATCACTGTGTCGGCGTGATTAATATGTATACTTAGGTATACCAAATTACAGCTTTCTAGCACAATAGTCTGTGAGCTAAGCCGCGGACAGACAGACAGACGGACAGACAGACAGACGGACAAACAGACAGACAGACAGACGGACATGGAGAAACTATAAGGGTTCCTTGTTTACTACGGATCCCTAAAAAGTAATTATATAAATAGTAACTTCTATGAGAAAATGTAAGACTAATTGTTTGCATTCGTGCAGAAAAAGTATTATGATTAACAAAAATCTGTTCTCTGAATTATTATTAAGATGCAGTTTAGAAAAAAAAAACTGAAGATTTGTTAGTAAATAATAACAACTGAAAAAGTGAAAGTGTATATTAGTGAAAGATGAATTCCTACTGAGTATGTTGGTATAGTATACCTAGATGAGGATGTTGTTGTCCATGTCCTCGATTTACCTTGATATACCTCTGAAAAACGATATGGGAGTCTGTATATCCAAGAAAAGAATGACATTAACCCACCAAGGAAACAAAAGCTATCTAAAAACAGGTCGAACATGAAATTCCCTATAAAAACATACAATTGAAATATTTCGCAACATATTATATGAATACAATTAATTGCATCTATTTCACGGGTGTGCGCAAAATAACGGTGTCGATGTCAGTATCCATTTCAATATGGATGCCATCGATAAAGCGAACAGTACTGTTATAGCACAAAGAGACAAGAGTAGTGATGCATGGGTTTTGTATATGACTAGTTATAGCCCAACACTTCGTGCTCCGATAGTTGCGAATGTTATAAATAAGCCTGCTGTATTGTTCAGAAACAGTGTAGGGTTTATGCTTGTTAGGGCTGTTGATGACCAGTGTGAAGTGACGTAGGAAATATGACTGAGTGTCGTTGATCACAATTTCTGCTGCGACATTATATGAGATTCTGCGATAGTATGTATCTCCATAAAAGCTCTTAATGATTAAGGCTATCATTGGCAAGAAAATATGAATGATTTTTACTCCTCACAACGGGTTTACTGGCAAACGCAAAACTCAATCTTCGATGAAATGTACCGACCGCGACTCCTCAAGGGAAAAAGATTGAGAGTTGAGACTTGAGACACGATCGACGTATTTGTTGGTTATTCAAAAAGGGAATTGTATGTTGAAACGGTGCTACTATTCATCATTGTGTACTAGATCCGTTAGGAATTCATGTCAGATCAATATACAGTGATAAATATGGATGCACGCAGTATCCTAAAGGGGGTCATAGAAATTGCGGCCAGAATCATAGATGACGGATGATTTGATAATTTATGCGAGTTGAATACATGTTGTTGTGATGAAAAATATTTGTTCAGTTGAGATATTGAGCAAATATTTTTTCTTTGTTTCTAGAAATAGCATCATTGTTATCCTACAGGTACGATGTCTACATTTCAAATAGATCTTTGTTTTTGATTTTTTTTGTACGTGATATTTACAACAGTTTTTGGGGTAAATGAACCGTAAGAGGCTACTATTGTATTAAATAATAATACAATAGTAGCAGAAGTTTCGCTTCACGAAATTGTATTTTAGATCTTACGAAATAATTAAGTTACTTTGGCAACAACAGTTAGTAACGAGACACTTCACAGACTCATTAATTACTCCAACTCTAATCAACATCCAAAAAAAACGGCGCCAGTCTGCACTTATCGACATACATACGTACATCTATACACATTATTATTTACGTGCAGAAACATCATAATTTAGATCTATATACACTGCAATCATCATACGCACGGCCCCATGTAGATGACCACCATAATTTCCCATCTGAAGGCCGTAATTATATACTAAACGATGAACCTGTTGCTCTCGACATAATATTTGTTCTATTTAACCTTGCTCTCGATTGTCTCATGACGGTCTCATGTCAAGCGATTATCGGTTTGCGAAATGATGATCGGTTTCCGAATGGCCATGCTGAACGCATTAGCGAATTGCTTTGGCTTAAGAATGAAACTGCTAATTATGTAGTTTTAGGCATAATATTATTATTGGAAAAAAGTTATATGAGTGCCATTTTCTTTAACATAATATTTCTTCAAAACAATATGAAGGAATGTTAGATTCTTTGTTACTATCTACTTTTCTTCATAATTGTATGCCTAAGATAGTTGTGTGGAATTTTCACATATTCCACGATACGGGATCCCTCAGTTCTTTACCTAGCAAGGCAGTAGATGTTGCTGCGAATAGATCAACAAATCAATTTGTCTTATCTCGCCAACACGTGCAGTGAGCAGAGAAGATATTCTTTACGGATTACTATGATCGTGATCAATAAAGACTTAGGGCTCCCACACATAACTGCGAATTCGCAACGCATGGCAAATATCTGCGTGCGAGCTCGCACTAATGCACCGCAAGAGTTATCGTATCGCATCGCATCGCGGTTTTGTGTGGGCGCCCTTAAAGAGAGTGTTGAACCCTAGTACGCAAAAAACCCTAACTTTAACAATATGTTATTGCTACAGGTGACCATATGTGTGGTCGGTGACGCGGTGAGACTACAAAGATAGAAGATGAAGCCCCGGGGGGCGAGTGTCATGCACGCTTTTACAGCGCTCACTATGCTCACCATGGCTAATGGTAAGATAAATTTGAAACAATCATCACTCATTTCCTCTTCCGTAAATCGTATTTGTTATCAATCACTTGAAAAAATCCTAAAAAATAAACATGGAAGAATCAATTGATGCCTGCGTCCAAACAAGGAATGAAATAGACTGATTTGAATCATCTTTTTATGTTATCAAAAATGATTAAATCACCCTGGAACAGAAAATGTAAATACACAATCTTAGTTTTCTAAGTTCGGCAATAAAATAACCCCCCAACAGTCAGTCAATAGTTGTTAAACCAAACTACATAACACAATGCAAATCAGTATTAAATATATGTACGCGGCTATTTGAAGACGAATGTTTATCTAACATTAGATAACATTAACTCCTTGTTTATAAACTTATACCAACAGACGCATGATGTTGAAGCGTGCTCTAAAAATAAACCGCATTGTCCTCAGCTCAAACGACATGCAACCAAGGAATGGGACGAGTCATGTATGAGAGACTACCGAACCAGCAGCTACATGGATTCGACGATGACGTTGTAAGTATAAAAACAAAAGAACTGCAAAATATGTAGTTAATAAGGCCTTGAATTTGATTATTTGCTTTAAATTCCTCAAGGTTAGGTTAGTCGATCGTTCGATCATAGACGTAACATTTTTTTAATCAAATATGTAAGTACCTACTACACATAATTTATGTTGATGTTGACAAACAAATCGTAGATTTTGTGACACGAATTAAAACGGTCTAAACATCATTAAGTTTGCATTATTCATTCCTCATTAACATAGGTACGCGAGACGGCGCCACCTTTTCGTGTCTTGGAGAAATGCCAGGATCTATGCTTGCGTGATCGCTCTGGAAACAGCCTTGTTAGGACTTGCAACTCCATAGACTTCCAACCTGGTGCACGCATTGCTGCCTTCAGTCCTGAACCAGAGTATGAGGAGTCTACTTGCTATTTGACGCGGGAACAGGCCGCACCCGAAGGCATTGGAACTCTTATGATCGTACCGAATAGCGTCCACTTTAATGAGATCTGTCTTACGTGTGAGTATCTTAATCGTTTATCAATATTGTTGTTACATCGTTATTTCTTCCTGTCTACACAATAGTCATTGTCATTATCTTTGTTTTAGCAAATCGTCCGGAGCGTGAATGTCCATCACGCCGGTATGTTTTCGAACGCCACGCTCGCAAACGACTCAAACTTCCACCTTCAGATCTCAAGGAAATCATGGTTGCTAACCGTACGGAATGTGAAGATAAATGCCTGGGGGAGTTTAGTTTCGTATGCCGTTCTGCTACATTTGATTCTGCATTGAGGACTTGTTCTCTGAGTAGATTTACTAGGAGGACACATCCAGAGTTGTTGGAAGATGACCATAATGCTGACTATTTGGAAAATACTTGTCTGAACGGTAAGTATTAATTTACAAGTATTTCTGCACCTTTCTAATCAGGGCCATCTTTAACAATTTTGTATGACGTTTTTGTAGCTGAACGTCGCTGCGATGGGCTAGCAGTTTTCATCAAAGAAGAAAACAAGCGTCTCGGAGGACCGTTTGAAGCTGATGTTTTCTCGAATATGACTCTCGATGAATGCCAAGCAATGTGTGTTCGGGCAGAAAAGTAAGTGACAGTTTTATTTTACTTTCTCTTGGTGCAACTTGGACTGTCTTACATGCAAACGATATTTTTTCTAGATATTTCTGTCGCTCCATCGAGCATGACGCTATGACTCGCCAGTGCGTTCTCTCTGAAGAAGACTCGGTTTCGCAAAAAGACGACGTGACTGTCAGCGCATCTCCCACCCATCACTTCTACGACCTTGTCTGTCTGGACAATCGTGAGTATTCCCGAGATCGTTTGTTTGCCTTTGATAACAGCTGTATGCAGTATCTTTATTTAACACGCTTTTTTAACAAGCGTTCAATGCTTGGCAATTAACATTCAAAAATTCCTGAATTAACGATGCATGAAACCACATTAAGGTTTTTCTCACGATTATGATCAGTCTCTCATCGGGTGACAGCTCGCGGTACGGAGTACCCGGACAACAGTGTGACGTCACACCTGTTCTCACCCGGACGCCGGCCGGACACGGCCTTCCAGAGGTACCGGAACAGCCGGATCACCGGAGAGTTCCACTCAGAGATCACCGGCCGCTCGCTTAGCGAGTGTTTGGACGAATGTTTGAGGCAGACCAGCTTCCAGTGCAGGTAATGTACCGAATCATGTCACTGTGCCGTTTGACCACGATTTCGAAATGCGTATGTCATCTCTTTTCAATTGTCGCCCATGTATTTACATAACTTCTCGACCGTAAAAGGCCGTTTTGTAACTCCAACCGATGTTGTCCCAACATTTCAACTGTTGACTGTAAAGATAACATTTATAAGTAGGTAGTACTTACTTTCGAGTATGCCTTAGTTATCTATTCTAAAAACATCAATAACGACAGCTCTATGGACAATAAGCTCCCACATAGCTAAGATAACCAATCATAACAAAATCTGACCTATAAAAACAAAGACATACCTTTTGGGCTTCGGAAAACTAAAAACAGACCATTTATCTGTTTAGCTTTGTGTGTCACAAGTACATGCTGAGATAAGGTGTGTGACAAGTTCGTTGTCCGATTGCGTGCGTGTGGGCAATTCAACAACATTCAGCAACATTGAGCATTATTGTTTGTCGCAGGTCGGCAGTGTACAGCGACCGGGCCAGGACATGCCGACTGAGCAGATACAATCAGAAGGATGGCATGCGACTGCTTTACGATCCCGATTTCGATTATTATGAAAATTTGATGCGTGAGTATCGTTTGGGTTCCCTTTGTTGCTGGTTAGTCGTTAGCGTTTACGAAAAAAAAAAAAAAAAAAACGATTCCGAATGAATTATGATTATTTGGAGACATTTCAGTAGAATAATTTCAGATCCAACGGTACATTTTGTATCTTTTTGGGTAATGTTAATTTAATGCACAAAAATATAGCAATTGATGTCGTCAACCTTATTTATTTATTTATTTATATATTTATTATTTATTTAAGCTTCATGTACAATAGTGGTACATAGGCGGACTTAATGCCACAAGGCATTCTCTACCAGTCAACCTTTGGGTTAAATATAAAAACAGTGGTAGGGTACAAAAATAATGACAAAAATACTAACTTCTTGATTAAGAGAATTTATATAGTTTTATTGATACTAATACACATATACAAATAAAATAAACTAATAGATATTTTAACAAATACCACCTAATAATAATTACTATGACTAGATTTGAGAGTTATTTAGTCTGACTTAAGTAGTGGTTACGAACTTTTCTTTTAAAAGCCTCAAACCTAAAACCTTCAAATTTTCATGAAAGTAGCAGACCAAATTATGATAATAATCCTTCGAAATTTCAAGCAAGCAACAAAGCAACGCAAAGTGCTTCTAAACTAGCTGTAATCTGCATAGTAAACCTAGACAATCTAGGTCATGCACAATTGCACATCACATGAGAATGTTTAGACGACAGATGACGTATTGCACTTGTGAAAGACTGGAAGGAAGAAACCAATAAACGGATCAGTACATTCAGTACAAATTGGGATTAATAGAACTGAGCACGGCGTAGTATATATATAGTAGCGTATTATTAGTAGCTATTAGGGTTGCGAGTATTGTGCTTGACAATCTTTTAGAGACCTAGTCAATTATGATTTGTATCAAATTTCTTTGGGAGTTCAATCGTCAGACTTGACTGGAATTATGTTCATGTATTGCTGAATTATTATTATTATACACCTTGTCAGAGGTTGTTGTTTCTTACTTGCTTTGTTTGTGTCATATAGGATAAAGCAAAATTAAATACACCGAATTACATATTGTACAAATTCTTTCTTTGTCACATTAAGCAATGTTTTTTTTATCCATCAGCGGTACTTGACATCCTTTAATAACCAGTCAATTGGCTCAATAACGCAATTGAGAACTACTCGACATTGACTCTCCTGTGTGCACAAATAGATTTTCTTTATCCGCCTTTTCAAGCCAGCTATAAAGTTTAGCTAAGAAGCACAAGAAGAAAGAAACATCAAAGGACATGCAATGGTCACAAGAGTGGCAGACATAATTTAAAATCTACTTCTCAATTGCCACGTTACTAAACCTGCCTGATGCTAACATTAGAACCAACGTCATTCCTAATCATGATTATACTTCATTCGAAACATTATCGCAACATTAAAAATTATCAGACTTGTCGACTCATCAGACTACCGTAAAATCTTAAAATTGTACTATACTTCATAAGAATAACAACTCTTTAGAAGAAGAAAATATTGACGTCTATGGTTTGGGCATTCAGATCAGCTAGTTGCCGGTGAGACTGAAGCTGGGAGTCCTGGGACTGGTTCACAGGGCAATTGGGGGGGCCGCCCCGCCACTTCCACAGGTTCGATGCATGATAGACAGGAGCGGGGTTGAGGCTCAGTGATTGATGAACGTTAGGTGAAACTCTAACTCACCTGCAGCCGATGGGGATAGCATCTTACTGAATGTACTATACACACTCACAGTATCTGGTAGATCATTCTTAAACATCAATAATTAAAAATATGATTTAATCACATTTGATCTATAGTTTATAAATCAATTTTCTATGTGACAAAATGTTGATTGGGTATTTCAGGCAACTCAATTAAGAGTTTGATCCTGTCATATCGAAGTAATCCCGCTGACCCCACCGACCGTGTCCCTATTAAAAGGGGCAGCATTAAAAATTGTTCCCTTTGTCCCCATTGATCTGTCCTCGTTAATGGGAACAGCGGGACTTTATCTACGCGTTCGATATAATGAACGTTCGATCTCATGAGCATTTGTGTGATGCATCAGATTATGAGCCATCGCAATTGTTTTGGCCAAAACATCGAATATTAATTTGATGTGGCAAACATCACTCTTTTTAAAATATTGGCCAGCTCTCGAAGTCACGACTGCTATTCACATAATATTGTGTAGGTACCTAGATATATGGTTGATATATTAATCATCTGATAACTTTCAACAATCACTGGGGAAATCAAATGTAGTAGAAATATGATCGGGTTCAGGAGTAATGTGTCTTATACCGTAGATATGGTGTAGTTTTTTTTAGATTGTGTAGTTTTTAGACAAATTGTTATGTTGTAAGGTGAGTATTTAAAGTTGTAAGTAGAGTAGATAATATTACGTAAGTAGGTGAACTAGTATGTAGATAATGTTTTGTTATTTCTAGGATTGATTTATTATCAGCATGCTGAACTTGTAAGGTATAGTTTGACCGATACCGCTGGTCCGCGTCCTATGAACGCGGCAAATGCAGGCCGCTCATTCGTCAACGCCCGCGCCGCCCCCCGCCACGCCGCGCATTCCTAAGGTGCGATCCGCGGTACCGGTCAAACAATCGTAGTTAGTTATTTATAAAAAAATATTTGCAAGTAGTTAGCAGTAGTATAGATGTTTTTTCGCATGCTATACAAGAGTAGGTACCGGTAGCCACAGAAAGATCTATGCATCGACAAGAATTAATTTAATCTATACATCTATACAAATAAATAAAATTGATGTGTCTGTTTGTAATGTCAAAATAACAGCTTTTTACTAAATGCATATTATGAAAGTATATACGGTACTTATAGCAATTAATTTTTTAATATTGTAAATAATTTAGTTTAATTTTTTATTTATTTTAATAAAAGTTCCATATTATTGTATCAAAATTGTGTATTCATACAAAATACTACACATTGGGTACATTACTGTAGCTACACATTGATACGAGTAGGTACACATTATGCAACACAAAAAGAACAAAAAAAAAAAAAGCATCAAATGAATTCTTGTCGATTTATACATCTTTTTGAGGCTGACTGAACTTTTTTTTATTTATTAATCTCAGCTTTTCATTTCAAGGTGGTAGTAACGGAGGCGACCGGGACCGATACCCGCCAGGCGTAGACCGCTACCCGGATGACGACCGATACCCGGACGATGACCGGTACAGCGACCGTCGACCGGACCGGTACCCCGACGACCGGTATCCGGCCGGCCCCGACGACCGCTACCCCGACGATCGCTACCCATCCGGCGTCGGATCAGACCGCTACCCATCTGACAGATACCCCCCTGGCGTTGCAGACCGATACCCCTCTGATAGGTATCCACCCGGTATCGATCGCTACCCACCTGGTATTGATCGGTACCCATCTGGTCCTGATCGATATCCAGCTAGTCCCGACCGATATCCAGTTGGCACTGACCGATATCCAGCTGGTCCCGACCGATATCCAGTTGGCCCTGACCGTTACCCAGTTGGAGCAGACCGATACCCGGCTGGCACAGACCGTTTCCCAGCCGGCGTCGATCGATATCCTGCAGGCGTTGATCGATACCCACAGGCAGTAGATAGGTACCCACCTGGGGTTGGTCCAGGAGTTGGTCCTGCAGTAGACAGATACCCCTCAGGCAGTGGAAGATATCCCTTACCCAGTGGTGATCGCTACCCAGTTGACGGCGGACGATACCCACTCTACGACTATCCCACTACTAACGACATCGGAAGATATCCAGTAGACAGATATCCTGTTAGCCGTTACCCCATCGACGTTTACCCGGAAAGATATCCACAAGACAGATACCCAGAAAGATATCCAGTTCGAGGCAGTGGGCGATACCCGTCTAGACCGGGGTGGATCCCAAACCGCTATCCTGAAAGATTCGATCAGGACCGATACCCAGGAACTAACGATTGGGGACGGTACCCGTTCAGTAGGTACCCGGTTGGGGTGAACCGAGACCCGGTACCTCTGGGCGGTGACCGGTACCCGGATATGTATAACAAATATCCGCCGACCGGATCATCATATCCTGGTGAGCACATGACCATATTGTTTACGTGTGTAGTTAGAAGTAATAAGTATTAATATAAATATTATTCGTGATAACATGAGTGAGGGTTTTTACAGCAGGCTACGGACGTGGTGGCTATTACGGACCAGATTATGCAGGACCTGAGCGCTTCCCGGACAGAGGGGTTCGACCTGGCACAGACAGGTAAGCAAAGGAAAAACATAGTTTGTGTTCGCATTTGTATTTGGTAAACGTTAATCGTCTTTTCTTATTTATTGATCAGATATCCGGTGGAGCCCAGACCAACGTTTGGCGTAAGACGACCTATTGAGAGGCCTAATGGATACCGCGGAACCTATCCTCCATCTGGACCCGTAGAACGGCCCATAAGTATGAAAAATGCATAAAAAAATTGTCCACTAAGTTCTATGAAAGAATTATACAAATTCTGCTTTCTGTTTAGGTGGACCTGTATATGGTGGCGGTGGACCTCCATATGGCGGAGTACCAGTATATGAGCCTGATGGTCCAATAGGACCAGTCGGACCACCAATTAACGGTCTCGGCGGTCCCATAAATGGTCCTGTTGGCGGTCCGATCGGGGGACCGATCGGAGGTCCAATTGCCGGCAACGGAATAGGCGGACCTCTCGGCAGGCCTACAGTAGGACAAAGACCATGGCAAGGATCGCGATGTGAAGATGACAGCTTCAGACAAGTTGGCAGACAGCGAATGCAAAGGCGATACGTTCGCCGATTCACTACTGCTCAATCCTTGGCGCATTGCCAACGCGAATGCATAGAGGCCAGAGACTTCATCTGCCGGTCGTTCAACTATCGGTAACAAAACTAAACAAGTCGTGATGTAACCATGCTAGACATAGCTGCAGTATTACTGACCCACATTTGGTTGACAGGGGCGTGGACGGCGCGTACGCTGGGGAACCTCGCGATAATTGTGAACTGAGCGATCGCGATACTCGAGAGTTGGACGCTGCTAACCCAGCGCATTTTGATAATACAGCTAGTGAATATGATTTCTACGAACGAGCTCTTGGAAGGATGGCTGATGATTGTTTGGATGGTAAGAAATAAAGAAAACGCCTTTTTTAATAACTTGTGACGATCACCAAGTTACACTTCCACAAAGGAAATCATTGTAACAGTTTAGTAGTCCCTTCAAATCAAAAAGACCAGAATCAAACCCAATTTAAGCATCTTTCGACTATGTTATAAATAATTTTGAGTTAAATATCCATATGCCTATTATATTCTTGCAGTATCGCAAGTATGCAACGAAGACGGTATGGAATTCACTCTTCGGCTCCCGGAAGGGTTCTACGGTCGCATGTATACTTACGGCTTCTATGATCGTTGCTTCTTCCGCGGAAATGGTGGAGTAGTAAATGTACTGCGTATCACAGGAGCTCACGGGTATCCTGAATGTGGGACACAACGGGTTTGCATAATTATTATTATACCTAGTACTATCCCTCATCATCGTTATTTTAAAGTAGGTCAAAATCCGGATATTTGAAAGGACAAAGAATCCAAAAACGTTGCATTTTTCGTAAGAAATAAGAATCCACTAAATCCGACTTGGCATAGCAATGTTGAAATACAAATATTTTTCTCATGAATATGTCTCATAAAGGTCTGCAACATTGCTTTGGAATTTTAAATATAATATGACTCATTTCTTTGAAAATTATGATTTATAGTTCGAAACTGTATGCAAAATACGAGTATAAAACTGAATCTTAAACATATATTATATAGAAAACTGTTGCTTTTTCAGTACGGAGACACGATGACGAACATCGTAGTGGTCCAATTTAGCGACAACGTGCAAACTTCTCGAGACAAGCGGTTCAACCTGACCTGCCTGTTCAGGGGCCCCGCAGAGGCTGTAGTTACGTCCAATTACATCGGTGCCGGGTGAGAATTGTGTTATCGACAACCAATTTGTGTCTATTTGATAATTAAGGCTACTGTTTTTTTATTTCCACGAAGGAATCAAAGGAGAGACGATTGATTAGCATCATTAGAGCGTTTAACTAAAGTGCCTGTCCAAGATGTATTTGGAAAAATCTTTATTAAATGGACACAAATCTTTAAAATTAACATTATAACAGATTTTGCGTGTTTTCATGAGTTCGCTTCTGAAATTTTCCTTTACATTTGCAGTAGTTTACATGACTGTTTATTTCAGGGTGTTTCGTAAACATATTTTATCTATATTTCGCTGAAACATTTTGTTTTTATTGGTGGTGTATTTTGGGAGAGTTGTAGAATCATTATTAGTTCTGGGTTTTTCGAAGCGATGTGTTTTTGTTTTTGCCAGATTTTCCTTTAGATGTTGCAGTTACTGGAATTACTGGAATGTAGACATTAACATTATGGTTTATTTAGTTAGCTGAATGTTGGTTTTGAGTGCTGTTATCACTAACAGCTACTAACGGCCGACTTTGAATGAATCTATCTATTTATTCAACTCTTTACGTTAAGTTTTTGTGACTTTATGTTGATAAATTCATTCAACGTCAGTAACAACTATCTAGAAAGTTTACCTTCGAATCTAACCGTAGTCTCGGGTATGATTTGGTCGACAGGTCTGGCAGCCCTATACCCATCGAATACCTGCCTGAAGAAAGCTCTTTGAACTCCAAAGTACGTCTGATGATCTTGTACCAAGGCAGACCGACTACTACCATAGCTGTTGGGGACCCACTGACGTTTAGATTGGAGGCCCAAGACGGATACAACTATGCGACAGATATATTTGCTACAAATGTGATTGCTAGAGATCCTTATTCAGGACGATCTGTGCAGCTGATTGATCGAGTTGGGTGAGTGGATCATCTGTTTTAATTTTTTCATCAATAGTGGTGAAAACTCTTTATCAGTATAGACTGATAAAGAGTTTTCACTGCAAAATGTGCGTTTTGTTATATCTTCTTAGCCTAAAATGTGCGTTTTGTTATATCTTCTTAGCCTAAAATGTAAGTTTTGTTATATCTTCTTAGTTTAGCGTTACAGCCGGGTCACAATTCCAGGGGATCCTTAGGGGACCTAAATACCTAATATCACCTTCATTAATAGATTTAATTCATCGTATCATACTTTTCGTACATTGCAGATGCCCAGTCGATCCCGATGTATTCCCTGAATTAGACAAAGGCCGTAATGGAGATTCTCTGGAAGCAAGATTCAATGCGTTCAAAATACCGGAGTCTAACTTCTTGGTCTTCGAAGCTACTGTTCGTACATGCCGCGAGGGATGTCAACCGGTCAGTAAATGAAATACTTTTTACGGTTCTGTAGTAAACAAGGAATTCTTATAGTTTCGTCATGTCCGTCTGTCTGTCCGTCTGTCAGCGGCATAGCTCAGAGACTTTTAGTACTAGAAAGCTGTAATTTCGTATGGGTATACATTTTATTTTATTTATTTATTTTATTGTATTGTGTTTGGGTGGCTTACAGCTATCAATACAAAACACATATTATCACGCCGACAAAGTGGTAAAATAGATCTAGAAAAAAAAAATTTTATGGTCCTCTCCTACACGTAAAATGGGGATGACTTTTTCTCGTCTATCCCATGGTGTGGGGTATCGTTGGATAGGCCGTTCAAAGATATTACGGGTTTGTGAAAAACCATTTTTCGATTTAGGGATCCGTTTGCGTAATATTAAACTTTAAAGTGCTAATTTTTGTTAGAGTCAAGTGTCCCCCCTGCCAGCTATTTGGATATTGAAAAACACTAAGTCACAAACACTTAGTCGGTTTTTATGTTTTAACGTCGTACCTAATGGTTAAGGACTCCGCCGGAATCTAGAAGTATCTGAGGTGTGTCACTTTTAACAATAAAGTAAAAAATTATTATATTAACTTAAATTTCTTTCTTTCTTCTTCAACACCATCTATCGTCAGATAGCTGAACCAAAAGGACGAAAAAATTAATTATAGCTATAAATTTATATCTTTATTATATCTATAATTTCTATGATCATAACCAATGAAGCCACACTAGCAATGAAGCTACACTGTTAGGTAAAGAAATCAGGACCTACCTGATTAGCAGAGATCGTAATAGTTAGAGTTAATTTACTTAAAATTTGAGGAAGGAAGTAACATAGAGTGGATAATACCTCCTCTAAAGTCCTGGAATAATTATAATGACGTTTAAATCCCGGGATTTAAAAACCATTAATTATTTATTTGACTTTATTTATAGTTATTACTATTTTTAGAAATTATTGATTTGAAAATTCATATAAAAATTTTAAGGGTTCCGTACTAAAACTATTAAATTAAAGTTTTTTTTTTTAATTTTAGTTCGTATTGTTCCGTACGTAACTTCAAATCATACATTTAATTGTAACTATAAATAAAGTCCAATAAATAATTCGAGGTTTAAAAATTCCGGGATTTAAACGTCATTGTAATTATTCCGGGATTTTAGAGGAGGTATTCTCCACTCTATGTTACATCCTTCCTCGTGCATATACCGATCTCTGCTAATTTAATTAGACATGTTTTGCACATCATTATCTTAATGAACCTATAAGAGTCTGTAACCGCAATTTCAATTACCTACGTCAATGCATGTAAAAAAAAATTACTTTATCAGACTCCATCCAGTTGCCGGGTTATCGTGTCTTATGATAACTGTATCTTATCTTCTTTGGTCGAGCATAAAATAGAAGCTGTTTATGCAATTTAACAGCTTCATCTCTATGATCTCCTGACCTTGCTTATCAAGTAGTATCACGTGAATAACAAATGGCATAATGCGTTCGTTTTTCAATAGACAGGGTACCTATTAGCTGTTATTTAAGTTACGTAATGGTAACTGGGGCCTAAGTCTGCTATTTTTATAAATACGTCTCTTCAACACGATCCAATTGTCATTTTGCTAAAAGTTCGTAATCTGCTAAATTCATAATGGTCGATCATTGGTCGGTCAATGGTCTCGTAATAGAATTGTATTACAATGGCATTTTGAACATTTATTCATGCCAGATTTCATTTATACATATATTTTTTTACATATTATTTATTAGTGTTATAAGCAATCTGAAGTAGTAGGAAGTTGGAAGTTTAGTAGGAAGTTTCATTTGTCACTATGCACGAGATTACCAATTCTTTCAATGGAGTGTCAGTGGCTGACCATTGGAAAGTCATAATGACGCCATTATATTAGTAAATTACCAAACTTGTCAAAATCAACAATTATGAAATCAATGATAGACCATTCTGACACTATTGTAATAGCAGACTTGAGGCCCTGGGAGATTACCGTGGTAGACCGCCCCGGAGTTAAACCGATTAGTAGAGTATAGAAAAACGTAAAAATGCCAACTAAAGGTTTCAAGATGTGGGCAGTTCAAACGTAGGTATACATAAGTAGCTAATCCACCAAGATGCTAGAGAACGATCATTTATTTAAAAAAAGTTGACCAGTCAGACGTTGTCTTATGAAAATGTCAAATGGTCTTGAGTTCATACAAAAATCTCATAGAAAAAGGACGACCAGTTTTTCCCGAATTTGAATATTTTCCGCAAACTTTTCCAATTTTTCTTTCCTAAAAAACCTGATTACCTACTCCTTATAACATCAGCTATCTGCCAGTTAAAGTTCCGTAAAAACCGGTCCAGCCGTTTCGGAGATTAGCTGGACCAAACAGACAGACAGACAAAATTTTTTAGTAATGTTTTTTTAATTTTTTTCGTTATACTTTAATATGAATTAAGTAAAAAGCTGTTATTTTGTCATTACAAACAGACACTTCAATTTTATTTATTTGTATAATATATAATATGTATGTAGAACTATACTGAAGTTTATCATCATCTTATCTGCTTTCTGCGGATGTTATGGCTTATGATGAGGGAAACCGATTACTGGGTTAGATAATCTAACTATATTCTAGAATTCAGGAATTCTTACTATAGGTAGGTATTGGTGAGTTGTAAGATGAATGTAGGTACCTATCTACCTACATACTGTAATCGATATCGATAATTGATGCTATCGTAAATATTAATGTATTTATTATTGCCACGAGGAATACCAACACCTTTGGCACGTGCTTCAATGAAATTGTCCACCTAGTCCACCAACATCCTATTTTGACCACTTACAAACGTGATAACTTAGGTTATAAATTTCTTAAATTTTTGGAGAAGTCTGAAGAAGTATTTAAGTTTGATGAATGGGTTGGGTTACATTTTATTAATAATAATAATCATATATTCAAGCAACAAGACTCAAAGTGTTAGTAACAATATACTTACAGACTATGTTAGTAAAACATTAACACACACACAATTTGTGACATCACTGCTGCAAGGTAACAGGCCCATATACCCTGCAACGGTGATTCACAAACGCACAATCTGGCCTACTTGCTACTATAGACAGGATGCTGTTGGTGCTGCCCCGCACCCTACTAACCAGGGATGCGCATCGCTTCCGCATCACAGTGTAGAAGCAGTCAATGCGAGCTTCAGCAAACATCCCAGATGCGCTGCAGTATCGGGGCAACTGACTGCAGCTGTAACTGTATTGAAACAGAGTTATACCTAACTACTTGTCTTTTTTATTTCCAGGCCTACTGTCCCAGCCACACAGGACGATCAGAACCATCATTTGGCAGACGTCGCAGGGACGTGAACTCCACAATTGGAGCAGAAGGCAATGACACAGCCGAAGCTAAATCCGACGACGGCAATGACACTAAGACAGAGAAACCAGACGACAAGAATGCAGGAACTGTGTACAAAGTGTCGTACGAAGAGGCGAAAGTGGACAAATATCTGAAGGATGAGGTCGAAACCCCTAGTCATGTCCGGAAGATGATTGAGGTAAGGAACTACCCTAGTAGCATTTCTTGTTGGCATTTAGTTGGGCCACTTATAGAGGTAAGTATAATAAACTAAGCATAGTTTATTATATTCGGTAGTAGCGGATACCCGGCGTGTGCTACTACGCTTAAATTTTCAGAATCCGTGTTCTTTCTGACTTTTTTTTTTCTTTCTTTCTTTCTTTTTGCCCGGTTCCTAAGGGTCGTAGCGTGATATTAAATAGCCTATAACATTACCTAAGAATTGGGCTATCAAATGCAAAAAGAATTTTCAGAATCCGTTCAGTAGTTTTAAAGTTTATAACGGACATAATTATGTAGGTAGATACATACTATCTATTCAAACACGAACAAAGAGATATATGTACCTAATAGGTGGTAAAGAAGCCATGGAAAAGATTTATTTTTTAATCTGAGAATAGTATTTAAAAAATTAAATAATTTAAAATTACTTGATATGATGATTAATTTCTTCATTTAATTCACCGCGCTCGTGCCGGGTCAGTGACAACTCAACTCGTGTCAACTCAACCCGAATAATAATACCAGATACTACGTCGTTAAAACCCCCTTGTACCGTCGGCATGAGAAGTATCGACTACTTAAAATATTGTTTATTTTTTATTTTATAGAATTTATTTATTTATTTTTATAAATGAATACTGAATGCTATGAACTTGTTCTGCAATAAATACTGCTTTTATTTATTTAAACATTTAGTTATTAACTTATTATTCATATAAGGATTTCAAAAGAAACAAATATTTGTGTGCATAAAGCATAAAATGGGTAATTTTTAATTAAGGGTTATAAAAAAGTACCGTAATTTACACAATATTACAACAATCACAGTCTTAAAAAATAATGGTTAAAAATTATTTTTGACAATCATTTATAATTAAAAAAAAAAACAACTATCAATGATTTATACAAGGTGGATTTTTTTTTGCCATCATCGCCTTTGGCTTTGATGTTGCTAGGCTAGACTATTGTAAATTTGATGTGCAAGAGTGAGATAGAAAACTTTTCAATTGTCATTAGATCGGATATAAAAAAAAAAATCTTAGCAAAGGAACGCTTGTCTCATTTAGTCCAGACAATTGAAAAAAACGTTTTTTTTTTATATATAACGTATCACAAACAGTGATACTTTATTTACGTTAAAATCTAGCCTATTAGCTAATAAGTAATTTAAATATAACTTAAACTGCTAAGAAATTATAAAATTAAGAAATGGTCCAATAACGTCTTTCTTATTCACTATGTTATGGGGAAGACACTTGATTCATGTGTTCTTTATATTAGTCATCACTTGCACTGCAGTTTATAAAAAAAACGAATGAACTTAGGCTACTTATATGTATAGGTATCATACATAATTGAAATAGGCGTTGTAGAAAACTATGTTTTCTTGCTTTGTATGTAAATAGAAAACAAATATCTTGAAAAAAAAAAAAACATTTGATTTATTTTAAAATATCGATGTTGTGCCTGACCGTACAAATCACCGTAATCGGGAGTTAAATATATGTATGGTATTATTATTCGAGTTGAGTTGACACGGGTCGAGTTGTCACTGACCCGCGGCTGACCACTTTCGCCGCCTCCGGGCGGGTCATTCATAGAATAAGTAAAATTTTGGAAAATGCAACTCCTTTGCAAAACTTCTCAAGCAATTTTAAAATTATAATAATTGTTTAAAAATATAAAAAACTTAGATTAAAAAAAAAAAAATTTCGCTGCTATGGCTTTTTTACCACCTCTAGATGGTCCTCTTAAAATATTTCGTGTATGAATCTTCGATCATATTGATCGAAGGTATGAATACACCTTATATATAAATTTATTTAGCCATTGTAGCAATAGACTCTAAATAAAATCTCAAAAAAAAAAAAAACGGGCTTTGGCTGTGTCGTTGACACGGCCGTGTGTTTTACGTAAATACGTGTAGGTACTAATCGTTACAAATAAAATAGGTATTACATAACGGGTACCTAATATTTTCTTTGTAACGATTTCTTTGACCCTTTAGCTATTCAGTGGTTCGTTAACATTTTGGATGCAGATATGTAGCTGCAACACCAAACTGTATCTCCTGATTTTGTTATCATCAGTTTTCTGAATTGCCTCTCACTATGGAAGCATAAACCCTATTTCCTGCCGTGGGTGTCGCAAAAAGCGACTAAGGGACCTGAACTACTTACTACTTCCGGGGACTAGAGAATGGGCAGCAGCATTCTCTATTCACTTTTAACACCATACTACGTTCGCCAACCCGCCTGCCAAGCGTGGCGATTATGGAAAACCCCCCAATTGGGGGAGGCCTATGCCCAGCAGTGGACGTCTTTCGGCTGAAATGATGATGATGATGGAAGCAAATTTAAAGTCGTATATTCATGTCAAAAATGGTATCAACGTCTTTTATGGTGACAAATAACAGTGCTACAAGAGTTAACCTCTCGTATGCCGTAATTACAGACACAATTAAAAAACCATTGTGTCTCGCGTGGTTCTACGTTCCATATGAAGGGTTAAAGGATCTGGGATTGATCGTAGTTTTGACACTTTTGGACTTGATAGGACCAAAACCTAGGTAGTCAGTTGCGATAACAACGATCGAAGTATCTATGTAGGCACGATGTTGTTTTTTACCCATAAAAACAAAAACACTCGAATTAATATTAGAACTAACCCATTATCAGCTTTATCTTTTGTTCCAACAACGAATATTAGGTAACGACCTTTTAATTACATACATACTTAAGCTTGTTTATATACAAGATACAAGCCTCTCAGTGTGGGCTTAATCATAAGTGACACCAAACTACCTAGCATAGCAACCAGCTCCATTAGCATTACTGATAGGTTGCTATCCTGTAGCTAATTAACAACAACATAGCAACCTTTTTTTTGAGGATGGGAAATCATCAAATGACCCCTCCCGCTCTGGGTGGAGCGGAAGGGAGTGTCAGACTCTTACTGACTAAATCCCACCCGTGTTCTTTCCTTGACCCTTTATGTTCCTGGGCAGCGGTACCCATTTCGGACAATCCCGCTGACCCGGCAGGCTTGGGCCCTAATGGGCCTCCTCGTTGTTGCTGACACCTCTTAACATAGCAACCTGAGTTTGTAATTAGTTTTTTTGTACCTGCTTCTAAAGCACCTGAAAGCAAAAACTAGCAGCATTAAAATAAGATGTTACAAAAAAACGTATATATAGCAAAAACAAATCGACCCTACTTCAAAGTCTTTGTGTTTCTAACTCATAAATATTATTTTTTATAACCAAGCCCTTAGTCTGAGGCCAAACGAACGAAATTTTGTGAGTCGTGAGTCGCAGAAATTCTGCTGTATTCGGTTTTATACAAAAGTCCTATTTGATTCACTCGGCGACGCAAAATGAGTTGTCTGCCGACTCTCACGCATTATTCGGACCGAATTGAGTTTGCGGCGAGAGAGGGGCGACTCGTATGCATTGCACTACACCAACACCCAATACCAGCGTTGAAAAGCAATTGAATAAATTACGCTCGTCTGGCAGCCCAACAGAATTTCTGCCGAGCAGAAATTACACGACCGAAATTACGCGACTCACAACTCAAAAAATTACGCTCGTCACTTCACCCTTACTTGCCACTTGACTGAAATTATGAAATGCTTACTTTCTCATAGCGACTGACCATCGTTACATACCAAGACCCCTCCGTGCCTCGGAAAGCACGTTAAGCCGTTGGTCCCGGCTGTCATTCGTGGATCTTTGACAGTCGTTACGGGTCGTCAGAAGCCCGAAAGTCTGACAACCTGTCTTACCAAGGGGTATCGTATTACCCAGTAGCTGGATTGTGGAGGTCAGATAGGCAGTCGCTCCATGAAAAATACTGATACGCAGCTGCTTTCGGTTAGATTGGAAGCTGACCCCAACATAGTTGGGAAAAGGTAAGGCCGATGAGGTAGGTTTGAACTATGTATTCGTCAAAACCGGGACTATTTCAAGGTTCTTGGGTCCAAGGTCGGATCTAGGGTCGGCACAGGGACACGTGGGTCATACTGAAAACGACAAAGTGCAAACATGTGGTCATGTGGAATCAGAACTTTGCACGTGCTCTTAACTTTGCAATTTACTTTTTGTTACTCCTTGATACAGGCTATTTCATAGCCTAGCGAGGAGAGCAACACGTCACCCACTTGATTGCCAGAGATTACATTCTACCCACTTTGTGATAACTGTTACATGTACTGCAGTCTGTTTTGTGTAAATAAAGATGATTATTTATTTATTTATTTATTTATTTAATACTTTAGCACAAAAAAAAAATGTACAGAGGCGGACTTAATGCCATAGGCATTTTCTACCAGTCAACCTTTGGGTGGAGCAGAGACAAACAGAGGTAGGTGCAATTATGAAATTGGAGGAATAATTGTATACATATAGGAATATCCTTAGATATACCTATACCATAACTATAAATAAGATAAATATACCTAATTATATATAAATATAAGAACAAATAAATACATATAAATACACAAATATACTAAAACTAATTAAACAAACAATGGGATAACATTTCCGTTGTTATGATACTGCCAGCTTCTTACGAATGTGCTCGCGAACTATAACTAGTTAATGAAAATTTACGAAAATTATGATTACAAAACGAAAAGATTGTCTTGCACCCGTTTTTCACCAACCAGAGACGTTAGCCATTGTGCCAAACCTGGGGGCCAAGTCTACTAATGTACAAACGTTGCAATGGTCTCTTCATTGTGAGTTTTTGACAGATTTGCCATACAAATACTGTCAAATACTCACAATGGCGAGACCATTGCAACGTTTGTAAATTAGTAGACTTAGGCCCCTGGGCTCAAGTCTGCTATTACAATAGTGTCAGAATGGTCGTATCATTGATTTCATAATTGTTGATTTTGACAAGTTTGCTAATCTATTAATATAATGGCGTCATTATGACTTTCCAATGGTCAGCCACTGACACTCCATTGAAAGAATTGGTAATCTCGTACATAATTACAAATGAAACTTTCTACTAAACTTCCAACTTCCTACTACTTCAGATTGACACTAATAAATAATATACTGTAAAAATATATAAAAATGAAATCTGGCATGAATAAATGTTCAAAATGCCATTGTAATACAATTCTATTACGAGACCATTGACCGACCAATGATCGACCATTATGAATTTAGCAGATTACGAACTTTTAACAAAATGGTATTGGGATCGTGTTGGAGTGACGAATTTATAAAAATAGCAGACTTGGGCCCCTGTTACAATGAACACGTGCGAAATATTATAACTCATTCAATTAGGTACATAAATTAATGATTAGATACTATACATTATCATAAAAGATAATTTAAACAATTATTGCCTATTGGTGCGACATACGTAGGATATTAAAAAAAAAAAACAAACTCCAAAGTCCAATTTCCAAGATTTTGTTCAATCCTCCACAACAATCAAACGCAAAACTACAACAAAGCATCCATTTTTTCCCCAGGTATTTGACAACCGCAACGAGTTACTCGAAGAGAACGGCGAGAGCGACTCTTCTCCCGTGGTCTCTGCCGCCGGCATTTGCATACCTCCGTACCACTACAGAGCTTTACTAGTGGCCCTCTGTGTTCTGCTGTCGCTGTTGCTGGCCATGCTTACTGCTGCCTTGTATATCTATAGGTAAGTAACAAGAACTAGGGAGTTAAGTGTACCATAGTCGACGAATTCCCACTGATTCGTTGCATGGAGCTGCTTGGGCCTGAATTGAAGTGACAGACTCCGACTGACAGGTCTTAAAAATGTCAATAGATACCTATTGTTGCTTTCTCTGATCGAATTAATAACCCTCGACGCAGAAAGATGGTTTCGTTGCTCATAAGCCACTTCGTGAATCGAGTGATCTAAAGTGCTACCTTGATCCTAATTAATTTGTACCTAATGAAAACAATTAACTAAGTAGATCAAAATTATAAGGAATTGCATGCCCATACCTACCTACTTATAAAGTCCAGATAATTATTAGAACCATCCATTATTTACATAAACATAACAACATCGTTTACCCTGACATTTAGCTCACATAATATGAACCTCTTCCGTTTACTTCACAAGCTTTTCTCGACTGATTTACCTACCGAACAAAATGCATCGTGACGCATAAAATAATACCGGCGTCTATTTATAAATGTGTATATTTGACACGTTCACATGCAGTCCATGCAGGGGACACGTGCTCCGACCGTGTGGCTTTATTGTTTATTTTAATTATTTTAATATGAGTTTTTACAACGGGTGTTTACCTTTTAAGGTGCATCCACACCGAAGTTACTTTCAACAACAGCAGAAAGTTATTTCTTAACTTACTAAGAGTTGACCGCGTCGTTGGTTTAGTCGTAAGCGTTACTGCTGAGCATGAGGTCCAGGATTCTTAGGTCGGGCTATGTCTATGGGGTTTTTCCATTAGGAATTTCTCAGTAACAGCCCGGAGTCTGGATTGGTTCCCGTCAACAGGGCAATAGGTTCGCCCCCCCTATTACATGGGACTGAAACATAACTGGCGAAATGTGGGGCTTTTCCCCTTCGCGGAATACAGGCGCGATATTATGTTATTACTAAAAGTTATAGAAAGTTAATTAGATAATGGTGCCGATTCCCTTGTTCACAAACTAAACTACCTACTTAAATTTAAGTTCAGTGCATAGTTAGTTAGTTAGTTTAGTTTACTCACACAGGACACAGGTCACAGGACTAAACTAAAATTTATCTTCTGTCCTTTTCTTAATGAAATAGAAATAAAAAGATGCACTGAACTTAAATTTACTTTAGTTTGTGAAAAAGGGAATCAGCACCATTGTTAATGTTGCTGTACAAAGTGATTTCGTTGTGGATGCACCTTTTATTATGTTTATTTAAGGAGCTTGGTAGTTCGGGGGGGGGGGGGGGTGCATACAATTTTGGTAAGGTTATTTTATTTGTATTAGGAATACTCAATCAAGTAGAGACCTACTTTTCGTGTATTAGTAGGTAATTGATGCCTAACTGAGGCGACGGCTCCACTCCGCGGCCGCCACTTCCTACAACTTTAAACAAGCAACAAAAACGCTTATTCTTAGCTCTGAATTAGGTACAGCAACAAAACAAATTGTTCTAACGATGCCAAAACGTAACAATCGGGAACAAAAATTCATACAAAAGCGATCCCGTCATGACGTCAACTAGGTCACGTGGCACTTCTTGAAATGTATAGAGCAAGCCGCTGTACGGCGGGTTACGAGAGAGGTATTAAAAAATGCGCCGGCGAGAACGAGACGGAGGAATATTGCACATTTTATTCGATTCATTAAATTCCTTTATTAATTTCAAAATTAATTTTAACTGAATTTAATTGTTTATCAGAGTTTTGTTTGTGTACCTATTATAGTGAAAGGCTCTTCGGTTTTGCTACTTGACGACAATGGTGTTAAATTCAGTAAAGTAGGTAGTTATGTAGTAAGTTGATTGATTGATGATAACTACCGATAGAGCTGAAAAAAAAAAACTTCGGCCGATGATGCCTAATTTATATACACTCAGGAATTCTCAATATAGTAGAGCACTCATCTCTCTATATCATGGAGTAGGTACGTCTATTATTAATAATAACAAACCATCCTTGTTATGAAACAACTAATTGACCTACATTAAACTTTTCCTTATGCAGGCGTTACTGGCGGGTACTTCGCAAGAACATCCAGGCATCGTCGCCTGCGCCGGCGCTTCGGCCAGTGACCCCGGGACCCAGGCCTACGAGACCATCGCTCTTCTCCGCCTCGCATCTTCATAAACCCTTCTCGTTGAGGTAACAATTATTTGATATGGTTACAACGGTCAGAAAAAGGGTAGGTATGGTAAAACAGGCAGTTTTTTTTTTTAGCAAAAAGTTCTAAATAAGACAGATCAGTCATTCAGTCTATCCGATGTTACTTAGGCGACTACTGACTGGCAGTAGACTTTCTAACAGACACTTGCGATTTCAGAATGAGTACATAGGTAATTATTCTGAAATGGCAGAAGCTGAACAGAAATTTACTCACATTTCGACTTGGGTCATTCACATTCTACATACCAAGTCAGTATTTTTGCCAAAAAACAAGTAGAAGATGTGTTTGAAGAAAGAGGAACGCAAGAAAGCAGTGTTGCAAAAAAGAGAGAGGGCGATTTTTATTCACTGAATATGTTAAATGAATAAGAATTAATCATTCAGGTTTTATTATCTTCTAGCCAAAGGTTAGAAGCAATTGCGTCAATCGAAAATCAACACTTATAAAAAGTGTAAATACGAACCAAGTCCGATAAAGATACCTATTATAAATTATGTTGACGGAAAAAGTCGTCGATCACATGATTCACCAGTTGATGATATAACAAGCAATTGTGAATTCCTGGGATGCCAAGTTCATTGAACTAAATTTTACCAAATTATGTTTCAGCGGATTAGGAAGAACATTTGCCGAAGTGGGTGAAGAAGCGGGTTCCTCAGGACGCCTAGCAAGTGCCTTCGATGACGGTAGCGAGCCAATCTACACGGATCCTTCTCTATTCGAGCGCTCCCGGTCTCTCCGCTCGCTACATTCTTTGGACATGAAGCCCGACAGACGTGACCACCGCGCGTAACTTCGACGAGTCAACGCAATAATGCATCGTTTTTATTATATCTAACTTGAAAGTTAATAACAAACATTTTTAAATGTATTCAACTTGCAACAGTCACGCAAAGTAATTTTTAATATACTTAATGCCATAAATGCTCAGTCTTATTCCGTCCATTATTATGATCTGTGAACATTACAGTACAATCATTTGTTTTTTAACATTTTTTATACTTATGTATTAATTTGAAACTTACTGTAAGTTGCTACTAATAAATATTTTACAGTGCTTGTTTATTTGATTTAAACCCTTATACCCAATGAAAGACAACATTATGCAAGGTTGATAGTTAGTCTGTTTAATTATTAATAGTATATTGATAGTACTTAATGCCATTGTTTACATATGATAGGGTGCTGGTGTTGGTACACTCATGAGTGGAGAGTCTAAATATTCCATTTCGCTAGTGCTAGGCACTGGCTCTACCTGAGTAGTCATCTTTTGTTGCAAGGTCTCATACAACTTGTGCACAGATTCATTATGCTGTGTGCCAGGCTGAAGGGCTTTCATAAGAGTCTGTATTCTGGTCTCTGGTAGTTTAGGGTGAATGTACCACAATAATTTTAGTAAATGTCTTGTGACATTGTCCTTAGACAGTCCAGCAAAAAAGAATTCATCAAACAATACTGTACTGAAGTCCTCTCCTTGGAATTCATCAGGTAGTTGTACTAATAAGGCCACAAGTGCATGTAGGAAGGGGTCTTCATAAGCCCTTCCATCTTTGCAACTACCCAAGATGCTTAAGATACGTAGTAGAGCTCCCCTGTCGCGTAATTTAGCTGCATGTAGTGTGTAGTACATTGCTAGGACACCACATACAGAACTTTCTCTCATATAAGCTTCACATGCATCGGGAGGAGGGCCTGAATGTTCAATAGTAGTAATAGCAGATTCTCTCTCATCTGGAGGCAACTTATTATGCAAAGCTCTGACTTGGTCATCAACCATCAATGACATTAGGGCTGGTAAATATTTAGTAACAACTTGACTGTCAAGCTTAGGCTCTTTAAACTCTTGAGAATCAATCATCACCCAGGCACTCAAGCCTAATGCTAACATTCTTAATAAAAGTATCAATATTGTATTATCTCTTGGAAGTCCTTCAGTGTTTATCAAGTGTTGTAATATTTTGATAGCTGAGGTTGCTAAAAAGTTAATAGCATAGGGGTCACACAGTGTCATAGATAGGTCACCCAAAACTTGTTCCTGTCCTCTTTTAATACTGTCCAAAAATCCTTGTAATTCTCTTGACCTCTTTATATCTACATTTCTCTCTCTAATACATGCATCTAGGCACCATGTGAACTTGTGGCAAGGGTCTACAGATATAATATCCTGAATTTCCAAGTCATGTAATGCCATCAACAGCTCAGCTCGTAACGTACAGTAGTGAACATTTCTTGTTCTTAGGAACAAAGTACGTAGAAACTGTAAGACCATGTCATACAATTTGACACTATTACCAATCATGTGGGCAAGTTTCTGTACAACAGCCCCTTGTCTCCTTACTTTAGGGGACGGGGAAAAGAATAAGTTAGTCAGGTTCTCGTGATCAAATAATACATTTTCCTTCTCTCTAATATATTGACTGAGTAGTGGTGACACTTCATCACCAAAAAGAGATTGGTTGTCTTGCCATATTTGCCTCTTTACTTCTGTGTCAGTGTCATTATATAACTCCCGATCTCTTACTAAGACTCTTAGGAATTTGTCATCAATATGAGGGGTGTTTTTCAGTATACTCATTATAACCGGTCTGAGGGCTTTAACTCTGACGACGGGAAAGCTCTTAGCGAGCAGTTCCTTTAGCTTCTTGTCGTGCTCTTTACCATCTTTTGAACCAAGTTCATTGATGTGGGCAATCAGTTTATCTCTCAATTCTTCCAAGACTGAAGTATGGAAATCAAGCCGACGCACTCCATGAAGGTCGAGCAGAGGCAGCATAGGTCTCAAGGAGGGTAATAATATGCCATTTTCCAGTTGAAACTCTTCAATAGCTTTCAATGGATCCGTGCAACTAGTGAGCGCATCTCGAAGAAACGACTGTCCTGGAACCCCGACTTCTTCCAAACCCGTGCCGGGTAGTTTACTAGATGAAGCCATGTTCTAAATTCACGATATTATACACTAAAGCATTTAAAATTTTGTATTTTTCATTAATTCCACATTGTTTGATAAACAGTTAGCGCGAAATACTTTTTTATCTGTGGACGAGTACTTTTTAATTTTTTAAGGTTTGAACTCATGTCTTTTTACTTATTATTTACTGCTAGGCGCGTTGCGGTTGCGCGTGGCTCGGTTTTTATCTAAGTAGGTTTCTAGCAGTGGCGGACCTTAAATCCTGTAGACCCGGGGTAATAAGCCTAAATGAGGCCTCCCTGTTTGTAAAATAAAATTGAGTAGTAGGATAATGTAGGCGGTTGTTGTTAGGGGTGCCTTAACAAAAACCGCGTGCGGTTAATAGTTATGATCGATGCATCCAGCTTGTTCCAGCTCCACAAATTTATTATCGGCCATGGCTTTGTTTAGTTGACTGACTGACATTGATGTTTTGGTTATTTTTTTATATTTTTTATTCATGTTTAATTCAGGCACATTACCCATAATTTGTTAGTATTACTTAACTATGTTAGACTAAATTAATTAAGACACAAACATACATATAAACATATTATATGTATTTTTATGCTTTGCCATATTATCTGAAATTTTAATCGACTAAATTTTAACCGTGTACTAATAGTTGCAGAATAAGTTAGTAAGACACCAATGTCATTATGTCACTCATACATAACTGTCAAGTGTCACATTCACAGATGACGCCAGTTTTGTCATCAATGAAAACAACCTCAAATGGTTCAAAATAAAGAAAATAGTTATTGCAAAATGGATAAACAAAAAACGTAAGTAAAGCCAAGTATTATTGTTTTCCAGAATACCGAATAATACATCGAAAAGTCTCTCCTGATTTATAAAATATGAGCCTTTCATGAGCCTCCTATCCGTGATTGCAAGAACTATTCAATTCACTATTTAGGATAATATACCAGTAATCTTTACTTTTTAATCATATTTAAATTAAATCACCTGTCTAGTACTGTTAACTAGCATCATAAGAAACTCTTATTGCAGGTTACTATGCGGAGATGTGAATGGAAACTTCAAAGCTTTGTTTTCCCGCGTAGAATCAATAGTGAAGAAATCTGGACCTTTCGATGTCCTCCTGTGTACGGGAAACTTCTTTGGAGATGATAATTCCCAGCTGGATGCGTATAAAATGGGCACACGGAAAGGTAGGATAACATAGATAACTTTGACATTTCTCTTAGCAACAAGTGTACTATCTCGGACAGCCAATTTCGCCGGTTTACTTTCAAAACAAAATTCCGTTGCCACGGTGCCCACATCTGTTTACCTGCCCTTTTTGCATCTAACAATAAAACAAAAATACATAGGAATATTTTGTTTAAATAAATTTCTCAGCCCCTGTTACAATGTTCACAGATGTCTGAACTTCATTTTTCGACCAATAGGAATAGAACAATAAAAGACCCAAGGACGAGAAACCGATCCAGGACCGAGCGCTGCAAGCAGAAATAGTCGTTATGGTGGTCCGAAATGGCTGTCCGTGTTAGTACCTAAAAGTTTAAATCAATTATGTTGTTGCAGTGCCAGTGACTACTTACGTGTTTGGGCCATCTAAAAGTGAACATGTTCCTCTTTATTGTGAAGAAGGATCTGAGATTGTTCCTAATGTTATCTATATGGGTAAACTATGCTGTTCTAATATTATCTTGAAGTACCTATCTCATAAAACTTACAATTCAAGAAATACTACAATTTTTATTTTATTTTATAGGTAAAAGAGGAATATTTACAACCAGTGCAGATGTTAAAATAGCTTACCTGACTGGTCTATCAAGGAGAGAGCTTGGTAAAGAGATTCCGATGTGCACATTTGAGCCGAGCGACTGCAGTGCGGTTAGAGATGCCTGTTTAAGAGGTCAGAGCGAGTACAGAGGGGTGGATCTGTTGATAACAACACTATGGCCTGCTGGAATACAGCAGGATGAGATTACAAAGGTATGTTAACATTATTTATTCAAGACTACTAACAGTCCCAGTTGATAGACCAACTGTCAGTCATGATTTGAACAGCATTAAGATGATCGTGGGATTTGAGGGGCTAAGGTGGTGGAAGGCTGCAATCAACCCATTTATCTTATTGTCTTAGCTGTATTGCACATTTGGTTTTGTTTTTTTTTTAATACAAGAATTTCCTCATTGTCACAAATATTCACAATGTTTCAAGTAATTATAATATCACATTTCAAGTGGCTGTTTGCTATGGTAATACATACTTCAAAGCTCTGTAAGTATTTTCTTTTTCAGGTAGACATAGCACAAGAGAACTTGTCAGACTTACTGTCATGGCTTGCCATACATATAAAACCCAGATATCATGTTGTGCCATCTCCTGATAAACATTATGAAAGACAGCCTTACAGGTAGGTAACTTACATTCATTTTTGAAGTGAAAACTTCTTTAGGCACATTGAGCACTTTTTGGGTGAATAAAAATCATGGAAGTCGCGTCATCGTCACCAAACGCTTTCCATGAACTATATGTATACTGTGTTATATGTGTATTTTTTGGGTGAACAAACATTTTTCACTTCTATCGGCAGTCCCCAAAGGCTGCCCCGTTTTTTTTTCTTAGTTTATGTGTCCCAGCCGTGGGAATATTATTAGGCTGATTATACTTGGCTTGTTTTACCACTTACCCTTCCAGATTATACTGGCAGATTATTTCATATGAAATCTGTTTAATCTTTAATTTACCCTGTGTATTTGGACACTGTGGTGTGCATCAAGTCTTTTAGGCTTCTGCCTCGAATCTTGCGGGTAGCGGGGCGGCGGCGGCGGCGGCGGTGGCGGTGGCGGCAGCGGCAGCCGCCGCCGCCCGTTCTCGAAACCAGCGGGCAGATCGCGCGGCACTCTAGTATATCAATGGCGGCACTATAGCGGCGTAGTGTTGTGTTCGCGGTTGTGTCGTCTAGATATTTGTTTTTATTCGCGAACGATATGTCTCAACAACGGCGACAACATCTTTTTGATTCAAATGTATTCCTAACGTCACAAAAATAAATTGCACAACACTGCAATGCAGACGCGCGGGCGGTCATTGCTTGACTTGAGTGCACCGCTCGTTGCCCGCCCCCGCGCCTCTGTTTTCGAGGGCCGGTCCATTTGATTTTACGCATTACATCCTGCCGCTCCCGCGCCTCCGCCGCCGCCGCCGCCCAGCTGCCCGCAAGATTCGAGGCAGAGACCTTATGCCTGCCTGCCATGCCTTAATTCTACCTAGAATGTAACTTCATCACATACTTTTGTTAATTAATCTAAATAAATATGTACATATTTAAGTATTGGGTGGCCTGGTAACACAGGTCTTTTATGCCTCTTTCAGGCACGAGTCTCACAAAAATGTTAACCCTATTTTTAAATTAAACACTTCCTGTCCAAAACAACATTATTTTGTGATGAGAAATAAATAAATAAATAATTATAATTCATTTGTAATTTTCTTGTTATTTTAAATAATTGAAAACTTTTTTTTTTCAGGAACCTGACCACACATCAAGACTATAGGGAAGGAGCAACCAGATTCATAGCGTTAGCTCCAGTTGGTAATAAAGCTAAAGAGAAATGGATATATGCATGCTCCTTGCAACCAATCTCTAAGATGCGAGTCACAGACATGTTGCAAGGCACTACAGATGAGACAATGTGTCCATATGATCCAGAGCTGTTGAAGCAACATCAACCTGGGAAGGTTGTCAAGGTAGGATATACAACCTCTTCTTTATTATAACAGTCAAAAGGGGCCTTTATTAAATTTTTCTGTCTTTAAAAGTTAAGTATCATCAAGTTTGAAGGAAATTCCTTCGACTTTTATATTGCTTGAATTTGCAATTAAGGCGAGGTTCTTCGAGCGTGCATTTTTGTTCTAGAGGTGGCAGCTGGGCGCGAGTAAATTGTGCCGTGAATTTCGTTAATTTTGGGTGGAAAATTATATGTTTTACGATATTAACAATGTTAAACCCGACGAACATTACATAGACGTTTATTTTGATGTAATTTTCAATACAAAATGTGGTATAATAATGAAATAAAATGATTTTAATCTACAAAATAAGGGTATGTTGGATTTTTTTTCTATCGAGCGAATTTTATACAAATATGTAACGAGTACCCGAAGTACCTACAGAAAGGTCTCAAAAGCAACATATAATTTTTTCACGTGTTTAAACACGTGAAAAAAATTATATGTTGCTTTTGCATTACTGTTTCTAAATAAAATGACATTTAAATTACATTTCCTAGAGGTTAACTTGAAGAACCTCGCCTTAACCCGTCAAACGATCGCCTAATATGGCCGCTTTCCGAATTGGCTATAATCGCTCACAGCGCTCACATCGTCTCACATGCGTTCCGATTTAGATATTACGATTATGACAGCCGAGGGCTGTCAACAACTCGGAACGCTCGTGAACGCGCTCACGGTGCTCACGCAATGTCAAAACGATATTAGAGTATTTCTCTGTGTATACACCAAAAATTTGTTCTTCTTAGGTTAGGTAGCAACTGTAGCCAGAAGAACAATTTTGAAAATGCCACGATCCGATAAGATGCGACTCAAAACAAAACAGCACACTGTCATTTTTGACAGCGCTCACGGCGGTATTATACCCAAAGTCTCAAATTCAGATAATGTATGTAAACAAAGGGGATAACATATCAAAAAAATATCTTCGTAATGGTAATTCGCATAAAATGGCGAAGAAAAGGGTTCCATTTTCTTTTAAGTACTGAATTTAAGAAATAATAATTAAAAAATAATCATACCGTAATTATTTTTATAAATTTTCGGTTTAAAACAAAGTTATTAAAAAAGGAGTTTTTCTGGTATAAAATATTTTATGATACTGGTAACAATGCAGGAGATCCAAACATTTTCACATTTTTTACATCTTCAACAACACTTATTATAATACAACTCTCATTCATAGATTCATATTGTATGTAGCATATCTAGCCACATTTTGGATGAAAAAGGCTGTAAACTGTTTCGAGTGGAAATCGATTTTGGGAGGCCTACGTCAAGCAGTGGACTTAAAAGGGCTGATTATGACGATCATAGGCCGTGTCACCGACACACTACATAAAACATTGTTTGGCAACGGTATTTTGTTTGCATAGTTCTTATAATTAATTCACTTTAATTTCATACATGATTATTTACAAAAAAATAAATAGGATAAAATGTTTTGCACCACTGTCCTGTCATTTTGACAGTGACATTACTTTGTTTACATAAATTATCTGAATTAGAGACTTTAGGTATAGTAAAAGGCATGGTCGGCGTTATCGCAAGATGGCGAATGTCATGACGTCATCTATGACGTTTCACGGGACATCGTTATCGCGCTCACGCTAATTCGGTACGGGTTTTAGCACGCGAATATCGATATTATCGCAACTCGGAACGCAGGGTCTATTTCAGCCGCTGAGAGAATGCGTTCCTGACGCCTGTCAGTTGGACAAGTTTTGTTAAATTATTAAAACTTGTTTTCTTTTGTACTCAGCTGACAGATGTCAGTGTACGGCCTGAGTGAAAAGGCGTCCGGCGGGGCGTTCAGCGTTGCGTGCAAGCGGCTGGCCATCGGCCACGTTCGCCGAGTGGCCTAAGTGCACGCTTAGCATTCGTGTGAGCTGGTCACATTTTTCATCACGGCGTCGGGGTCGTTCAATATTATTGATATGTATTTAGAAAAAAAAAATCAGTGGTTAAAATATTTTTATAACTCAATAAAAAAAAAAAAAAAAAAAAAATAAGAAGGCTGTGTGGGGAGTTTTCTACGCAAACACACACTGGTTTGAAGTGCAGCGACGCCACGCTCAACGCCCCGCTCACCGCAACCAAGCACGCGCCGCTTGGCCGCTAACTCAGAACACTCGCGAGAGTGCGCATGTGTTCAACACGAACGCCGCACGCACCGCCCTGCCAGACGCTCAAATCGACCGTGCACTCAGTTCCAACACTCAAGAACGCGTTCTCTCATCGGCCGGAGAATAGAATCTGTTGTCATGTAAAGTGCTCAACGGTTTCAAGTGTATAAACAAGAACTGGTTCATTCGATTTTTGTTGGGTAACGGCTGAAGAACATGAAAAAAATTTGTCATTGGATTGGAATTAATCATTTATTTCAAAGTGCTAATCTTGTTTTTTGATGTATTTCAGTTCAGTGGCAATGGACAGTTCTTCTTTAATATGGATGCACAAGAAGATGATCAAGGCAGAAGAAAAAGGAAAGGCAGAGATGACAACCCTGAGAGGAAAAAGAAAGAATTTGATCCAGGTAGTTGTATCCTAACGTATAAAGATAATTATTCAATCACATTTATTGAATATCTAGCTTTTGCCCGCGACTTCTTCCGCGTGAACTTAGGAAATCATCCCACGGGAACGTACTACCGAGATCAAATGTATCCTATATCGTAACCCAGGTCATGTTCTACTTGTGTGCAAAATTTCATCGAAATCCGTTCAGCCGTTAATGCGTGAAAAGGTAACAGAGACGGAGTTATTTTCGCTTTACAATCTTTATAGAGATGAATATAAAAATAAAAATAAACCTTTATCGCGGCAAAGATTTAATTTGTTTGATTCGTACGCGTCCATCAACTGCACTCTACTCGTAATTGCGTAAAACACTATCAATCACAATCTGAATGATTTTGAAGCATATTGCTAATCCATTGCTTCATATATTCGAAAAATTTGTCTGTTTAACAGCGTAAATGACACAATGAAAGTTGTTGAACTGTCAAAATAAAACCCATTGCTACTGAAAGTGTGTTACGTAATTACCCCGCAGGTTATATATCTGTTTTGTTGACAATGTCATTTGAAGTACCAATTATTATTATACTATTGTCTCGCTTACTCATATTAAAAATAGTATGTATCGTTCCATGCGCAGTATGTGAGCTCATTCTTCTAAGTATGGACACTTTTTAAGTCAGCCTAAGTACGGTGTATCTCTATTCATTTATTTCAATCTAAAATAACATTCTCTGTATGCAGCACTCCGTTTATGTAAATAAAACAGCTAAAATCAAAAAACCAGCAATGGATGTTGAAATACTCTAACAAACGACGCGCGAAATCAGCTATTCCCTTTTTGCCTAGCTACAGCATTCATTGAACCCACTCGCTGCGCTGTCGTTCGCTACGTGCGTTTTGCCACGGTAACGATACATTGCGTGTAAGGTAATAAAACAAATCAGGTTTATTGGATTCCCATTACGTTGCTGAAATAACTTCATGTACCGATCATCTTAGTATGATATACTGAATTCACCCCATCAGTCTGCGGAGGGCTGTCCCTTACATCCTGTATAGTGCTTTATAAGCTGGTTATGCTATATGTTTCTTTCTTTTTATTTCAGAAACATGCTGGTTCTGTCTGTCTTCTCCAAGTGTGGAGAAGCATCTAGTAATAAGTGTTGGTACCCACTGCTACCTAGCATTAGCTAAAGGCCCGCTGACTCCTTACCATGTTCTTATTCTACCTATTACACATCACCAAGCTAGCACAAGAGTGAGTTGAATATTTTATTACACTATTTTCAAGTTTATTTATGTTATATGAGGAACAGGGTGGTCAGGATACCCGTTGAAGCCGTGGGTGCTGGCTGGCTGTGTGACTCGCCGCACGAAAGCTTGGGGAAGTGATGGATGACGTCACGCTGAAGTAGTTGCACGAAGGCTGCGCTTATGTCTATGTATGAGGAACACGGTTAAAGTTCACTCATCCTCTATTGAAAAGGGAGGATCCTCCGACCAGACGGGTGTTGTGTCTGGTGGGCAACTGCCCGACGGTTGATGTTGGGATGTTGTTGATATATGCTAGCCACGCGGTAAACTCTGATTGCGCGATGCAGGATTTGTGACGTTAGGTGTTTGATGCGTAGTTCTCATGTGGCGTTGTAGATACCGCCACAATTTCGTAGACTATCATGACTACAGATCGGATAATCGGATGCATTTTTACCTAAAGTTGTGTTGGCTATTATGGTATGCACTTTTGTATCGGAAAAATCTCGCGATTCCGGTATTGACGAATTTAGAGTTCTGAGTTCGATTATAGAATCGAATACAAGTAGGTATATACATACGTCCAGGTGTTGTCTGTCCAGGGTAAAAAAAAAAAAAACTGCGTAGTCCGTCAATCAGATAATAAAAAAATATTAGACACGAATTTTTGCTTTATCATATTAATAAAAAATGACTTAGATAAAACACATTAAACTTGGGGAGTGGGGGCTCGTTACGTCACAGCTACGTATAAAATCTACTGAGAAGTGACGTCATGCCACATTTGAACTCAATGTATCGCTGTAATGTTTTGATTACGTAAAAAAAGAAAAAATACGTGTCCAAATATTTTTTTATAATATACATGACGGTCAAAAAAAAATTTTTTTTAGTTATCATCCCTATTGATAAATTTCTTTTTGACTATAGAATCGAATTAGCTTATGGTTTAAAGTTAAATAATACCACGTATTTATGAAGTCGTTTCCATAGCACGTTACCAATTAGTTGTGCACTCCCGGATTTTCTGGAATCCTGGGATTTATATTAACAAAAAAATAAAAAGTAAGAAGCCGCTTCAATAACTTCTTCTTTAGGTAACTATGCATTCGAATATCCTATTACTGATCGTCACTCATAACTTTCTTGCAGATATTTACTTGACTCATATTATTTTTTTGTGACTTAAATGTTTCCAGTAATTATATGTATATGACTAGCATTCTTAGCTCTTTTTGCTATATTAAAATAGTCAGACTCAGAAAAGAAAAAGGAGTTTCTCAATTCGGGATCTTATTTTGTATTTCGGCCCACAACCCAACCCGTCGCATCGCATCGCCCGTCCGCGCAATTACTTCGTTTTCGCTTAGCGTTTTTCCGGCTTTTTGTCGTTTTGCTTTGCTCATTAGGGACGTAGTGTGATGTTAAATAGCCTATAATATTTCTCGATAAATGGACTATCCAACACAAAAATAATTTTTCAATTCCAACCAGTGGATCCTGAGATAGCGCGTTCAAACAAACAAACAAACAAACTCTTCAGCTTTATAATATTAGTATAGATTTATGCCTGTTTAAGACCCAGCGCGGACCAAAGAGTAGCGCAGAGTCTAGATTTCTGATGGCATTTAATATCAAAATCATAAAGTTCTATCTACAAATATCAGGGTCGTATCCGGGAATTGACAGGGCCATCGCTCACAAAAGGCATTGAAGCTCTGTCGCCGGCCTGGACACGGGCGTGTGTGAGGGAGTTCAAATAAAATTGTCCGGTTTTTTTAACCCCTGACGAACTCGGCTTGTCCACGTCCCAGGCACGGCCGTGATATGTTTGGATCGACCTTATAGCGAACAAGACCGTGAGCGCACACTTTAGAACGTAAAAAGAACAATTTTATATTATACATCAATGTTCGTACGACGTTGCACTTTAAAGCACTGGCAATTAAGTTCATTTTTCTCCATTTACCAGGTGCTCCTCCTGGCCTGTGCTTACTTTAGATTCACTTCTAACTTATATACTTCCTGCTTTCAGTTACCTGAAGAAATAATAGCCGAAATAAAGAAATTCAAGGAGGCGTTAAAGAAGTTCTACGGTTCAATGGATATGTACGTTGTGTTCTTTGAGCGCAACTATAAGACGTCACACATGCAGATACAGAGTGTACCTGTGCCACGCCCTTGTGAGTCGCAGATATTGGAGATATTTCAGGTATGACTACCATTTCATGTTATTTGATTTATATTGACACTGAGTTACGATAAGACTGAGGATTTACTATGTGTATCAATTGCTTAACCTAATATAGTTAACTAGCTTTTGCCCGCGGCTCCGCCCGCGTGGATGTCGGTTATCGCGTAAAAAAGTAGCCTATGTCCTTCTCCATATCCCAGGCTATATCTCTGCCAAATTTCATGACGATCGGTTCAGCGGTTTAGGCGTGAAAACGTAACATACAGACAGACAGATAGACAGACAGACAGACAGAGTTACTTTCACATTTATAATATTAGTAAGGATAAAGTCTAGGTACTTTAATAGGCCACATCTTGCATTTACTAGCAAGTAGTTATCTTAATAATAATATACTGTGCTCGTCTTACAGCTACTGTTAAATGTTCAAATTGTAGGCGAGGACGCTGGCAACCTAAACACAAGTTAAATCTTACTCTGGGTGCCAGAGTTCATCGAAAACACTCTTTCTCTAAGTTGTAACCCTGCATATTGTTTTGATAAGTGTTTTTGTACAACTGAAGTAAATATTGTTTTTTTTTATTGAAATAATCAATGAATGCCTCATACTATGGCATACTATCCGTGTGGTGCCGGACGTAAAGAATAGAATCACCCTATTTCTTCCCGTGGGTGTTCGTAAAAGGCGACTAAGGGACTTACTAGAGAATGGGCAGCAGCGTTCTCTATGCATTTTTAACACTATACTGCGAACACCGACCCGCCTGCCAAGCGTGGCGATTATGGCAAACCCCCCCCAATTGGGGGAGGCCTATGTCCAGCAGTGGACGTCTTTAGGCTGAAATGATGATGATGATGGCATAATTTGTGTCTATGGCAATCTACATTGTGTCAGCCCTGTTACATCTATTGTCTATGGCATTCATAAAAGAACTTGAGTTAACAGTACAAAATTACTCCACCTAGATATAACTGCGTTGTATCAATATTTTTAAACGCACCTGGCTGGGTTTAGAGTGAAAAACCTAAGGCACCTATCCCAACGGCGACAAGGAAGCGTCTAGCTATCGATTATTTTCTTACTCAAGAAACGTACAATAGATCGATCGATCTCTCTTTCTGACCTCCACAACCCAGTAACTGGGTAACAGGATACCCCTTGCTAATGCTGGTTGTCAGACTTTCTGGTTTTTGACTACCCGTATGACTGTCAAAGTTCTACGAATGTCAGCCGGGACCAACGGCTTAACGTACTTTCCAAGGCACAGAGGGGTCTCGGATATGTAATGAATGGTCACCCATCCACGAACTGACCGCGACAAGCGTAGCTTAAACCTTCGATCAACCTGTGCGGCTGTTATCAATTAGCCACGAGCCCATGAATACCTCGATTTATTAATAGTTGACTGACTTACACTGCTGGCGAGAACTCTGTTGGGGTCAGTGCCGGATTAACCACGTAGCAAGAGTACCAATTGCTACGGGCCCCGCGTATCCAAACCCGCCCACGCACATGAAAGAAATGCTGACAACTTAGGGTATGTCCAACTTTAATTCGAATAACTTTTGAAAAAGTGAATTTATCGAAAAATTATTAGACCTTTTTTTTTTAAACGTTTAATTTCCTATAAAAACATGTATCGCGCTAGTGGTAAAGTGCTTGTGAGACCAGATGTAAAATCCCAAAGACCACATAAAATTCCACATATAAAATTCTTGTTTTTTTTTACCACTTTATAATTGAGAACCCATAGCAGATCAAGGGCCCCTCGTATAGCCCCTAGTATTTGATACGGCTACGGGCCCCGCGCTTGCTTAATCCAGCACTGGTTGGGGTGCTGGCGGGGTGATTGGCGTTCTCGACTGCATAATACTCCTTGAACGACACTCCGACAATGTTTGTATAGTGGACTGTATTTTGGGTAGGTCTTTTTGGTTTTAGGAACGTAGGCTTGGTAAAATAAAATATTACATGTTGCTTAGAACACGGCTGTATTGGAACAGAACTATTTCCATGCACACAACAAGTGACAGCAGTCAAAAGGTGACAATGACAATCAACTGTCAATAGGACAGTAAAAGCGGTGTTACAATATTACAAATATTGATTTAAATGTTGCAACTTCCAACACTCTCTTTCCACTAGTTTCTCGCTGCGGCAAGAGCTATCAAAGAAAAACTCGCTCAGCGACGCTCGCTTGGCGGGCAAATCACTCGCTGCTCGTTGCTCGCGTTTCTAGTTGCCAGCTTTTGCTGATTGTCAGCGTTGGGACAGATGCCCCTACTGATTAAAGAAAGCAATTCGTGGCGCACTTTTAGTTTTTTATCTTTTCAGGATGAAGCCGGTATAAACAGTATCCAGATGGAGGTTCTTCCTCCGTACGCGGACATGCGACAGGTGACGCTACCGGGCGCGCCCTACTTCCACGCAGAACTACCCTCCGGAGACCAGATATACGCCAAGACGAAGCAGCACTTCCCACTGCACTTTGGAAGGTAGTCACAGTATAATTATTATTAGCTAGTGCCCCGCTTCACACGATTTTTAAGACTTGACATAATATCAAGATTTCTTTGTTATAAAATATTGAGTTGAATATGAATTTATTGTACACGATAATTAACCTTCCGGAATAGGGATGTGTCCTGGGTAAAAAAAACAGAAAAACTATTTAGTCCGTCAATCAGATAATAAAAAAATATTCTACACGTATTTATTGCTTTATCATATTAATCAAAAATGACTTAGATAAAACACATTAAACTTGGGGAGTGGGGGCTCGTTACACATTATATACACACAACACGGAGCGTTGTAATGGTCCCAATTCAAAAAACGCTCCTGCAATGGATTTGATTTTTTTTTGTCCGTAAATTCGATACTTTGCGTGTTCTTTTTTCGAAAATAATGACAATATTTCCATGCATGTTTGAGAAAAAAAGATTTGCCAGTCAGGTAGGTTTTGGTTCGACATCGGATCGTCCACCAACTTACCTCATCTTTAGCAAGAAATAACTTCGTTCAAGGCGTCTGACCACCAATTTCCTTTCAGGGACGTATTATCATCTCCGCCGATCCTGAACTGCGAGGACAAAGCCGACTGGCGGCAGTGCCAACTTACCCGAGAGGAAGAAGAGGAACACGTGAAGAACTTCAGAGAGAAGTTCCGACCATTCGACTTCACGGCCGACGCGGATAGTGACAGTGATTGACGTAAACGTAAAATTGACGAGTTGGTCTCTTTTCACGCGATCCGACTACCAGAGAGAAGGCACGGTGGAAGCTGCTGGCTACGTGGTAGCGAATGTAGGCGAAGGTCTTCTGGTACATGGTCCCGGTTTGTTTAAAATACTATCACCCAATAGGCATGTTGACAAAAAAAAAAATTGTCCGTCATGTAGATTATTAAAAAATATTGGACACGTATTTTTTCTTTTTTTACGTAATCAAAAAATTTACGCAATACATTGAGTTCAAATGTGGCATGACGTCACTCTGTGCTAGATTTTATACGTAGTTTGTTAGAATTGTGACGTAACGTGCCTCCACTCCCCAACGTTAATGTGTCGACTAAACAGATTTTTTTTTTACATAGGAAATATCCCTATTGCGTAAAACACTTTTTTTTTTAAGGAAATTCCTAATTCATTGCTTCATATGTTTGAAAAACTCGTATGCTCAACAACATTAATCACGCAATGAATGTTGTCGAATTGTCAGAATTAAAGGCATTGCAATTGTTAGTGTTACGCAGTTACCCGCTGGTATCCGGTGCCAATATACGGTAGTCAGAGCGTGTGAAAGAGACTTACATTTTACGATAGCTAGGCTGACCAATACAATTTTAGTTAAGAGGCAGAGACAATTTTTTTAAACATTGGACTTTTATGTATCATGTCTTATACGGAGTAATTAATCTATTTGTGTTGGTTTCTAACTATATGTTGTTCTGTTCCGATATCATGAAGTAGTTGGACAAATAATTTTAATGGTATAAGCAATATCAATGTCTCAATGTCTAGCTAAATGTTTTTAGAGTAAGTATTTGCAAATTGTGCAATTTTGTGTACAAATCTGATTAATCTTATTCTTATGTAAGGTAGGTAAATTAAATACATCGAAATCAAGTAAATGAATTTTTATTTTCGTTCACATCATACTGTCCTAATAACTCATTTGTTTGCATTATAAAAACATATCTGTAACAACATGATTAACTAACCCTTATAATATACTCGTGTATTCATTTATATTAACAAAATGTTTAAAAATGATATGGTACATTGACTAGAATTCAGAATGATTTAAGAGTAAAGTTATGATAACGATTTTTTGCTCCTAAAGTTGAGATAATCAAATATACATATACGTAAATATAATAAATTATAAATACATATTTTAACAAAAAGTGGATTTACAAGGGCCTTTTGCGTCTGTATATTCCATTTTTGTGAATATTTGACCAAAAGTGACATCAAAAGTATGTTAATTTTTTCATAATTATCTAATTTTTGTATCTTGTTGACCATTTGTTATAAATTTTCACCATTCCCAAATATTTGAAATTCAATGATGCAAAACAAAGAAGATCATAAATGACTGAAACATTAACATTGTTAAAATCATTACTTTATGATTACTAAAAAAATCTACCTTGTATTATTGACTAGCATTAGGTAATTGTGTCTAGATTATATAAAATAGATCTCAATTAAATATAGGGCAGTCTTCGTTGGAATTACTAAAGAGTGTCAACGTAAACAATTGTAAATCATTATAAATCCACACAACTCACTAGAAAACATTGTGTTAGTCGAATACAAACGCAGTTTGTGTGTCAACACTCGTAAACTATAACTACAACATGATACAGTTATAATGTACATACAAATTGTAACTTTCTGCCGTATTCACCAAACTATAGGTAAGTGTATTGTCATGTGTTACTGTTTACTGAGGATTGTATAATACTAACGTTTCATTAATTTACATCGATTATAATGCACGTATTGATGAATATCGACTGCTTTGAACTCGCACACAACAACGTCTGTCGATCAATGTGATTTCAATACGGTCTTCTGTATATTATAATACAATAGGTATGTTAGGTAGGTTCCACATCATTGACAACAGTACAAGAAGCAAGTATTTTCGAATCGCAAAGGACAGGAAAACAAAATATAATTACAATGTATCGTTATCCAAGCAGTCTAAGTTGGGAAGTCCGGTTGAATTTAGTCATAATTTAGTCTTATGGTGTAATAAATTAGTCTGATGTAACGTTGGCAAATTGGCTTATTCCACAAATCCCCCCTGAAATTACCCCTTAGGAGGAAAAGTGGAATCTATAAAAACAGTCTAGAATTCACCCCTGATAATCCCGCTTAGGGGGGAATACTAGAATTAAAAAAAAAAATATTCCAAAGTGATTTTTTTTACATTAGGGTTCAGTTATCCCCACTGAGGGGGATTCTCTCAGGGGGGATTAGTGGAATAAGCCGGCAAATTTGTGTAAATGGTGTACTGTATACAGTTTATAAGTATATTCTTGCATACTTAACAGATTATGCGGTGATTTACAGTTGGCACTTCAACAAATGCTTATCATAATCCTAAGATATAAATATTTACTTGAAAATTCATTTACACACTCCAAAACCTTAATGTTATAGACAATGATAAGATTTGCCAATGAAAACATTATTGTTTTCATAAACTTTACAACAATCAAACAATTCGTATTTAATTAAATATGGGATATAATTACACAATTACATCCGTAACTAGTTTTTAAGACTTTTGGTCAATAAGGCATTAAGTTTAAAATATATATTTTTATTTTAATTATTGTTCTTCTTATTTTTTATATTCGATAGTCATTAATGTGTACTTAGCATTAATTACATTAATATTTACACAACGACCAGTGGTTTTAGAACCTACAACTTTTACAGCGTTTAAAGCCGTTTGTTTGAAAATACTCAGTTTCGGAGTACAAAAAGGATTAATGAGTTTCACTATTATATGTGGCACTAAAGAATAAATATAATTATATTGGCTAAACCTATCTATCTACACTTTATTTACATGTCTAGCAATATGGAAGTTTTATGGAGTTTGGCAACTGTTTTGTAAAAATATTAAATGCGAAATGTCAGCCAATATACAGTCGCAACATTACAAAATGGAAGATGCGTTGATTTACACGTGGTATCGAAAGTTTATTAGCCGTTGATTTGAATAGTGAAAACTCACCATTTGAGGTGGAAGCGAATTTTTCGCTCAGTTTTTAAATTAGTTTAAACTCAAAATTGTCTATGGCAGTGTTGTATTATTTTGTATAGTACCGTTTTATATTTAAAGTATAATAATTAAGTATTAATTCCAGCTATTTCATATTGTTAGTGCAGATTTGTTTAATAAATTAACCCGATTGACCATGCCTTATCACCTACTCTCATAGAGTAACAAAACCTACATCCCAATAAGTATCTACATAGATACAAGACTTTATGACTCTGAGAATACAACTCAAAATCATTAATCTTAGTCTTTTCAGTACATTTGGCTGTCACTGATGGCGCCACTAGCGTAAGTCCAGCCTTATTGGTCAAAACGTGTGACAGCTTAGCTGCTGTCAATTTAACGCGTTCTGATTGGTCGTAGATACGGCGGCCATCTTTAATAGTGCCGTTCCGTTTGTTTGTTATTTTCAAACGTTTATCTGGAAGGCTTCCCTGGTGACCTTGGGGTCGTGTGCGATGTGTGCGGGGTGCGGGTGAGGTGCCCTCTTGCGTCGATGATGTCCCTCGCACTCTGTGTCGTCGGAGAACCGAGACGGTGGATGAATGTGCTCGTTGAAAGACGGGTAGTTTGATATACTGCGAAGGGAAAAGTTGTATAGGGCAACACTGTATATTATACTAAGTAAAATTATTATAATTTTAAACGAAGTCAAATAACGTAGGCAATCGTGCGAGTCTCTTTTAGTTTAGACAGCTCTTTTGGTTTTATTATATTTTTGTAGATAATGTTGTAAATGTTCTGAATTTTTGAATGTAAATAAATGAAGTAAAATATAATCTTAATGTGTTTTAATTATACTCCATTTATTATAACATTAGAAAAATTACTGTTCTCACCCTTTCGTTATTTCGATAAAATGTTTAATAAACTCCGTTATTTCACGATAAATACAAAGCACTGTAATCTATTTACCATTTAGATTTAAAAAAATAACTCTTAAGTGCAGTAATTTCAACAATATTACACAATAACTGTCGTTATTTAGCCGTTATTTGTCTAATGCTATAGTACCTAAATGAAGTATAACACACCATAATATTCGATTCGGCATTGGTGAACCCAGTGACATTTTATAGTAACAAAGAGTCGTACTAAGCTCATGGAATAATATTATTTTTGGACCCACTTAATACCCAAAACAAACAATACTCACGACATAAGGATCATTTTCATTTTGTAAGATAATAAAATGATCTAAGTATGAAATTATTCAGCTATGGATGGGGTTATGCTTTGTAATGAATTTTAGAGAAAGGTATATACGCAAGCTGTCCAGTTAATCAAAGCGTCTCAATATAATTCGAACACAATGGGTTTCATTTTGACAGTACAACAACATTCATTGCGTTATTTACGCTGTTGAGTAGACAAATTTTTCAAACTTAAGAAGCAATGGCTTAGCAATACCTACCCTTTAAAATCATTCAGATTCTGATTGATAGTGTGATATGCAATTAGGGTGGGATTGTCAGCACTTGATTTTGATGAAATTCCTAGGTCTTTTGACAAGCTTTTTTACTTTATGCACCTTTCTCTACTATTAAAACTAAAATAAAAAAGTAAGTAAACATCATCTACTGCTCACAGTGTCTACAGGTACCTGAAGGTAGTCTCGTCGTTGTGGCTGCTGTAGCCCGAGGATGAACGCACGTGTCTCTTGCCGAGCGCACCGGCCTTGCCCTTGCGCGAAGGGAACGCTTTGCGGACCACGCCGCCTACAGAGTTCTCTGATGATGATGATGATTCTTCGCGTTCTACACTTGGATCTGGGAGATGGGGTATGTTATGAATACGCTAGCTTCCTCCTTATGCTCCTTTGTAGGAGGTAAATTTTCTGAGCAGCATAATATGATGAGGAAATATAAATTTTAATCTAATGGAGGTTTTACGATTGTATAAAATCAATGCCTCGAATAAGATATATTTTTATTAGAAGCTTGTACTTCTAAAACAGCATCTATTTTTCTCTAGAAGCTGGGGTGACTTCACGAAGTCTACCAATCGTATTTAAATATCTTCACCTTTGAAAGGTCTTTATGCACGGTACGGAGGAGGTGGATAAAACAGCCTACGCTGAATTTAATCTACATTATGTTTCATTCTGGTATTAAAAGGCAGCCTATAGCTCCGAGTCGTTAATGGGAGGCACTTGAATTTACGTAAGAAAAGACCATGACAATTCCTAGCCGCAATGATAACTGGCACCTTCTAGGCTATCTTTGCCCAGCTGTGGAATCAACAGACTTGTCACACAAACTAACATGAAGTGGGGTGCGCGGGCCTGAGTCGCGCCTGCGGCTCGCTGTCGGAGTGCGGCGCGCTGGCATCGTCGCTGGCGTCGTCTTCATATTCTGTAATGGGCAGGTGCAGCGTTAGTATCTTCTTCACCTCCGAGTCCGTCGAGCCCAAGTTGTCCGACTCTGCAATGTTAAGGCGCCAGTCAGGCGGTGGTAGAAGAATGTGGTAGCAGTGAACACGCCACGATTGGGTGCTACGAAAGTGCGGATGAAAATTTTGGTTTTTGTAAACTAACCAGGGACCCAAGTCTGCTATTTTTATAAATTTGTCGATCCCATTGTCATTTTGCTAAAAGTTCGTAGTCTGCTAAATTCATAATGGTCGATCATTGGTCGGTCAATGGTCTCGTAATATAATTGTGTTACAATGGCATTTTGAACATTTATTCATGTCAGATTTCATTTATATATATTTTTACATATTATTTATTAGTGTTATAAGCAATCTGAAGTAGTAGGAAGTTGGAAGTTTAGTAGGAAGTTTCATTTGTCATTATGTACGAGATTACCAATTCTTTCAATGGAGTGTCAGTGGCTGACCATTGGAAAGTCATAATGACGCCATTATATTAGTAGATTACCAAACTTGTCAAAATCAACAATTATTAAATCAATGACAGACCATTCTGACACTATTGTAATAGCGGACTTGAGGCCCAGGGGTGCTACCATAATCATTTGCAGGGTAGTGTATGGGTAGGGCAAGTCAAGATGACAGTTGCCCCGCAAATAGCACACAATCTCTTGAAACTTCACTTTTTGTCTATTATTGACCTGCTTTATGAATGTATGGTAGCCCCCCAGAATTGATAAATGATAACATAATATCCAGCATGATACGATGAAACTTTCGTAGTAACCCTGGAATTAGATTTGATTTTTGAGCGCTTGTTTATGCTTTTTTTCGTGGCGTAATTCACAGCAAAGCACGTGACATGACAGAAAAACATGGTTGACGTGTTAAATGGTTACAAATGGAACTGCGTACGACAAACACTAAGGACAGGGGGCCAACACATAGAAGCGGGAACGTTCACACTAGGTCATGACAATGAGTGGACTACACACAAATCGAAAGGTATGTCACAATACACTGTGTGCATGCTTACCTTTATAAATTACAACACCATTTACGCTCCCAAAGGTTGCATAAAAGGCGATCATTATGTCAAATTACAATTCAATTACTTAAACTTAAATGGGACAAAGTAAACTTAATTTAATAGAAGGTGCAGTCTACGTAAAACAAAATGTAGCTAACTACGTCATAGATACTCTGTAAGCTGTTATACTGTGTATAGGAATCATGGAAGGAGGTTCGTACCTTGACTCTCTGAGTGCGGGTCTCGGAGTCTGTTGCCTTTTCTTCTTACTTTCGTGTATTCTGGCTCTTTACCCTGTGAAATGATAGATTGGCGTTGAATAAACTAATAATGACAATGTTCGGGAACCTATAGAAATGCATTGGCTTCTGGCTGAGATGTAGTCAAAATGAACGAAGTCAAGGCATGGAGTGAACTTTCAGAATTCAGCCGGAATTCAGTTTCAAAATATCGCCTGCTCGCGCTATTACTTCGTTTTCGCTTAACGTATTTTCTTTATTTATTTATTTTTTCATTTTGCTCGTCTCCTAAGGGTCGTAGCGTGATGTAAAATAGCCTTCCTCAATAATCGGGCTATCAAATTTTTCATATCCGACTGGTAGTTCCAGATATTAGCGCGGTCAAACAAACAAAAAAACAAATTCTGCAGCTTTGTTATTAGTATTAGTATATAAATAGATTTATATAAATGGTATTCAAATTCAGTTCCCTTAATTAACCCCGTCTACCTTAATAATTGTATCCTGTAAATAGAGTTCGGGCCTCCAACGTCTTTTTCCGTTTCGAAGCACCAAGAATAAAAATGTTACTTATACCCTAAGTCTCAAATTCGGATAATTTATGTAAACAAAGGGTATAATATATCAAAAAAATTTCTTCGTAATGGTAATTCACATAAAATGGCGAAAAAAAAAAAAGTTTCTATTTTCTTTTAAGTGCTGAATTTAAGAAATAATTCTTAAAAAATAATCATACCGTAATTATTTCTATAAATTTTCAGTTTTAAACAAAGTTATTAAAAAAAGGAGATTTTCTGGTAAAACATATTTTATGATACTGATAACAATGCAGGAGATCCAAACATTTTCACATTTTTTACATCTTCAACAACACTAATATTACAACTCTCATTCATAGATTAATATTGTATGTAGCACATCTAGCCACATTTTGGATAAAAACGGCTGTAAACTGTTTCGAGTGGAAATCGATTTTGAGAGGCCTACGTCTAGCAGTGGATTTAAAAGGGCTCATTATGAGGATCATAGGCCGTGTCTCAGACACACTACATAAAACATTGTTTGGCAACGGTATTTTGTTTGCACAGTTCTTATAATTAATTCACTTTAATTTCATATTATGATTATTTACAAAAAAATAGAAAAATAAATATATATATAAATATATATAAAAATTTGCTCCACTGTCCTGTCATTTTGACAGTGACATTTCTTGACATTACTTTGTTAACATAAATTTTCTGAATTAGAGACTGGGTATAGATGATAAGAATTGTAGATACCTTATACTTGTCATTCTGCTTAAGGTCATGGTACACGAAGGAGCCCCTGACGGAGTGGTAAGGGCCGCTGTACACGTTGCCGCTGTAGCTGCTCTCGCTGTAGGCTGTGGGTTTCGTCAGCTGGAACGTCGCGTACGGACATATGTCTTCTATGTACTCTGTGGAGAACGAAACGGCACATGAGCATGTGATTTTGTGAAAAGTGAGCTTTTTCATTGTGACTAGCTGCTGCCCGCGGCTTCGCCCGCGTGGCTTTTTCTAAAGGCATAAGTTACTCCTTATAACATCAGCTATCTGCCAATGAAAGTCCCGTCAAAATTGTCCAACCGTTTCAGATATTAGCCGAGTCACATCTTATGTACTGTACCTACAATCTATGCAAATGAATGTTTACTTTACTTCACCAACTGAAACGAGCAAAAAATTTTGCCCCCGCTAAAAATCGAATCCATGACCTTGGGGTCTGAGACAGGTGGTCTTACCACTAGACAACATTTTTGAAAAATAAATAATAGCGGTGTAAATATGGAGAAGTTACACGCTTTGGAGTGGCTGGCAAGAGGTCTTAACACGTTCAACGCCACGGAATAAAATGATAAATTTCCATTCAGGCCATGTCGGACAATGTTGGGCGACACCAGCATGTTCACTTCGGGCCGTGGGGGGCAATGGTGTCCAACAGTCAGAGCTATGTTTAAACGTCTTTTGTGAGCTGTCGGTCAACAATACAAGGCAATATTGTACGCAGAATGACCCGCGCGGCTTCAACGGAAGAAAGTTCAAATAATAAAAATAAAATAAAAACATACATAAAAATGCATAATTATTTAATATTATAATTAATAAAACAAAAAGTCGTTTTTTTGTCAATTTCAAATCTTTCGTGTGGCTTATAGGGAAAGTTAAGTGTCGCCCAGCATTGTCCGACATGGCGTTGAACGTGTTAAAAGTAACACAACATCCGGTTAACTTACCGTTGGAAGCGTGTTTGTAGTGATGCTGCGGCGGCGGGTGCTGCGCCCGCGCGGCTAAGTACTGCTGGTCACGGTTGACTTTGTTCTGTAGCTGCGCCACCGACGGAGACTCGCCCACTCCGCTTTCTGTAGCCACCGTCTCCGTGGCACCAGCTTCTATGGGCAATTAGATGTGGTGAAGAAGATTTTAGTGCTAGATTCTATGGTTTTTTGTGAATGAGTTAGTGAGTTTGATACAGGTAAGAACTTAAGGCTGCAGTTCTAGTTCCAATCTTTGCAAGGGCAGAATAAATATTTTTTATTGAGCCAAAATGGTCAGACATTACGTTCTTAGAGGTAATCGCAATCCAGCATGTTAAAGACCTTGAAAATTGGATTCAGTTATGTAGTCTTTTGGCTAATGCTGATGTTGGATGTACACCTCTCTCTCCTTACGTCCCTATATTGACCGGTTCCACCTTTCCGTATCCAATCGATTATTTGACCTTTACATTGAAGGGTACAAGGTAGACCGGTGACCTGGTAAAGGTGCGCTAGTTATGTTTGCTAAAAGAAAATGAATAAGTGGCTCTGACGGGCATTGTCGAGTCCCCGCCATCCTCACGAAAAAGGGTATCATAACGCGTGCATACAACAACATTTGTCCTCTTCCGGTCTCTTCAACATCATCTTAAAGCCTTCTCTTCAACGCGGACCATAATGTTGAATATCAAGCTCTAGGTGTGCTGCTGGTGGTCATGACTTCTTAAATAAAACTACTTGTTTTCGACAAGTATCTGTATTTCTTAGGTAGCTGATTACAATCTTTGTGAGATGTGTGCGCGCGCTCAAGGTGTCAGTGAGCGAGTGACCGGAGGGGGGAAGCCCGCGATCGCGGTGTGATGGGGGCCTGATGTGACGTCAGGAACAATAAGTCATAATCATCGCCGCCCAGCGAGCGTGCCCCGGCGCCTTCCTCCACTGTAAGTGCTACTACCACAACTAGTGTACTGACTGTTCCGGCGCACGAGCAGCACGATGGCCAGCAGCGCGCCCAGCACCAGCAGCGACAGCGCCGCCGGCAGCAGCACGCGCGCGCCGCCCAGCGAGCGCGCCCCGCCGGGGGCTGCGCCCGACACCTCGCCTTCTACCACTGTTAGCAACAAGAGAATAATTGTTACTTTGTTAGAACATTTCATCATTACAGCTGGTATTGGATTTTATTTCCTTTATTAGTGAGAACAACAGTTGTATCATATTTTTACGGTGAGGGCGCTTTTTTTGAATCCGGAGCGAAGTGAGGGATTCTAGAGTAGAATCCCGAGCGTAGTGAGGGATTCTTTAGTGGAATCCTGAACGTAGCGAGGGATTCAAAGTACGTCGCCCGAGCCAAAAATATATTTTGCGCGCGAGTGATACACTCTACTTTTCATCACCCACTATGAGAAAATAAAAGGCGCCTCATATTTTATTCACTGTCACTTGAAGAACTCATTTTTCAAAACAAAACCATGAATTTCTAACAATCCGTGAAAATTTAAGAAAACGCGAGCTGTTCGCGCGTTTTTAATTTGATTTCTTTTTTTTATACAGCCGGCGGCGCGACTACGGGCCGTCGTACCAGCCAGTCTTTATTCAAACAATATTTGCGTTCGATTTCTTTGGCGCTGAACACTAAGATGTTCCAAATTCAAAAAGTGCGCGGTAAAGATAATTGCGGCGCACTTATAAAGAGGATTAAAAACTCATTACTGCCTGCTAAAAGTTTCTTATAGAAAACACCACTTTTGGGTGCCCTTAAAGGAGAACCAAGTCGTCCTATTCGAATAGCTGGGATGAAAAATTTCAATAATTGATTACAATCTAGCCTAAAATACTAACAAGAAATTGGACGTGCAATTTAATTGTAACTTATTATTTTGCGTGATAGATTATAGGTAACTAAGAATAGGTATTGCAGATTCCACTAAACTGCTGGTGCTATCAAATCAGTAGAGCTAATTAGCCCCTCATGCATCATATCATACACTTACCAACTTGCTACGTATTGAGTATCAGACTCTTACGAATCGCTACTCTAGAGGTCACTCTAGAGTAGCGATTCGTAAGAGTCTGATACCCACTCACGAATCGCTACTCTCAAGTGTCAGACATTTCCTTAAGAGTATCTCGAGTTTCAGACACTCACGGATTGCCACTCTCGAGTATCAGACACTCCACTCAGTATATAATAATACTGAACAAGTTTGCGCTTTCTTTCTTTGCATCGAAAAATTATGATAGCATTACTTACTGCCACTAAGTGAATGCGTGGTGAAGTTATAAAGCGCAACGGCATGACCCGCGTTGTTGTGCGCTGTGATTCGCAGCTGATAATGTGTGGCTGGTGTGAGGCCTGGGACGCTGAAGACTCGTTCCGTTGCTTGCACGCTGTTTGATACTAGGCGCCACTGAGGAAGAAAAAGTCGTTTAAGAGAAGCAGTTTTGGCTTTGGTACAGACTATAGGTATGCGTTATACTTAAATTTTTATCTACTGCACGGTAATCATAAATGGAGATATTGGAGGCTCTATGCGAGGGTCGTGCGGTCCATGGCCCTTTACGGGGCACCGGTGTGGGCGCTTTCCTTGAGGCGGCGACCTGCCCGTCGGTTGAATGCGTCCCAAAGGGTCACGGCCATCAGAATGGTACGGGGATACCGCACGGTCTCCGGAGCGGCGGCAAGCCTCCTTGCCGGATTGCCGCCATGGGATCTGGAGGCAAAAATCCTTGCGCACTTATGGGAGTGGCGCGAGGAGGTGAAACGCCGGGGTGTAACTCCGCTGCCGCGAGAAATCACGGCACAGCGGACACAGCTCCGGCGGGATCACATAGCAACATGGAGGGTGCGATTGTCGCAACCCAGTGCTCGGCACGCCACAACTGTGGCGATAAGTCCTCTCTTTGAAGAGTGGCCTCACGTTCTACCTGACACAGGTCCGCACCGGACACGGGTCACGCCCGGGTGTTACCACTGTGTGGATCGCCCGGAGGACACGGTGGAGCATACGGTGGAGGTTTGCCCTGCGTGGGCAGAGCACCGCAGTGTCCTCACGGAGGCAATCGGCGGCGGCGATCTCTCGCGTCCGGCCCTGGTCTAGGCTATGGCTCGGAGCGAGAGTGCATGGGTGGCAGTCACCTCCTTCTGCGAAGCAGTAATGTTCGCGAAGGAGGAGGCGAAACGCGTGAGGGAGCGGCAGTCTGTTCGACCTCACGCCCCTAGTCGCCGCAGGAGACGCCCTGGGAGGCGGAAATCGGTAGCCGATTCCCGGCCACCGTAGGACGGCGAGCTATGGGCAGCTCGCTGTCCGGTAAGGACCAGGCCTGGGTCGACGGTGCGTTGTGTTCCACGCGCGCCTAAAAGAGATATCAGCACGCACTGACGGGGTCCGCTAGGACCGGTGCCAGGGTTGCGGGTTTGTCCGAAAGGGATACCGTGGCCCTGGCACACAGGCAACTGAAGAAACACGGGTGGGTTTTAGTCAGTAAGAGTCTGACACTCCCTTCCGCTCCGGCCAGAGTGGGAGAAGTTATTTGATAATTTTCAAACCACAAAAAAAAGGGTGTGGTGGAAAATCTTATTCAAAATTACTTCGAATTTAGTGAAAGTTCGTTCATCTGTTAGCATCTGCCTATGGGTTGGGCAGGTATAGCTTTCAGCTTATCTAGAGCTGCTGCCGTCTGTTCATCTCTCAACTCTTTCACTATGTAACGTTTAATCAAATGAAATAAAAAAATATCTCAACGGAATAACTGCATGGGCAATATTACGATTCTAAGGAGTTCAAACCACTTTTTGGTATTGGTATTGATTTGGTATTTTAAGAGCGTGTTCAAATCTGATATTGCATACCTGTGATTGACTTATTTCTCGATACTCAATAACGAAGTACAGAATCCCGCAGCCCCCATCGCCCCACGAATCCAGCCAGACCGTCACCGTCGTAGTGTTCAAAGTTATCATCTGGGAGTGCTTCGGTTTTACTGGTACTGTAATACAGAAATCTTGTTATAAAGAAAGAAAGAAAAAAATATATTTTATTTTGATCACGCACAGGAAATACAGCAATTAAAAGAAAACATAAAGCTAACAAAATCACGAAAATTATGAAAATAGAACTACAATACAATAAAAATAAGAAGACCTGTGCGAGGCTGAAAAGGAGTCTTTTCGGCCACGCACAGGTTTGTTTCAGGTTTCAGGTGTTTTTTTTTTATATTGCAGCTTCATCGCTGCGATATTAAAAAAAAAAAAAAACAAATACTGCAGCGCTGGTATTCTAATAGGGCCTGCTGTAACACAGGTCTGAAAAAGTCTGTTATGGTCTCTTATTTAACACAGGTCATTCAAATTCGGTCCAGAAAGTCTGTTATGGTCTCTTATTTAACTCCGGTATTATGATGTGTCACAAAATCTTTAGTTTAGACTAAAGTTTAATGTTCATTTTTGCAGCAATTTACTTGCATATTTGAGATCTTTGTTTTTTTTTTGACGGAACTCAATTATCGGAAAGATATAGAAGTTTCAAAATATAATTGATGATAGGTACTGACCGGTACCCTTGGTGTATGCGTGCACAATGTCACAAGGCAATCCAGTGCCGATACGGTTGAAAGCAGTGATGTACAGCTGATAACGGGTCCCGCACCACAGATTCGGTAGAACGTGCTCGGATGTGCCCGCTTCTACTTGTAACTCTTCCCAGTCACCGTGCTCCCGTTTGTAGTTGATCACGTATCCTAGAAAACGATGGAGGTATTTATAAATAGATCGTTTCTTCATTAGGTTACAGGTTGAAAACTTAGACTTCTATCAGGATTTGCCAATTTGCTCATCTTGTTTTTGTATTACAAGAAAAAGTAATGAGGTTGATCATACGTATTACTTGTCTATTAATTTATGAATATCCACCATCTAGTTCTTTTTAACATTTTCTTGTCTTCTGCTGTAGTTGTAGACCCCATAACATGCAATACACGGTCCAGGTACACAGCAGAACAGATGTACTTGGACCGTGTATTGCTTAATAGGTATAGGACTGAAGCTGGCATCTTTACCCGAACCCTGTATACCTAGTGGCAAGTTAAAGGAGTACGTTACCTAATATGGGGCTGCCGCCATCGCCCTGGTCGCTCCATTGGAGATGCAGGGAATCCGCGTAAGAGTCCACAACAGCCAGTACGGGAGGCTGTGGAGGCACCTTCACTTCAACACTATAGGTGACCTCGTCTCTTCCGTGGACATTCTCAACCGAACACGTGTAGTTCCCACTGTCCAGGTACTGCGTCATGCTGTGTCAATTGTGTGAAGGGATATGGTGAAAATCAAGTACAAAATGAGGTAAGCGGGAACAAAGTTTATGGAGAGATAAGAACAGCAACGACGTTCAGAAGATTCAGGGTATAAGTCATAAAGAATATAAAGATCATAATGGAATTGAAAGCGTTTCACGTTTGAACTTGGTCTTCGGAGAACTAAAGGTAGATGAAATAGTTACCTGATGATTAAAGAGCCGTCGCTGGTAACGTTTTTTCTCAGTGTAGACTCCAAAGTAGCCCCATTCATACTCCACGTGGTAGACGGAGTGGGTACTCCTACCTTGTTGCAGGGCAACGATATGTTCTCCTTCCAAGGAGTTACGATGCTGCGGCTAAAAGATGTGATCCGAGCTGGCACTGTCAAGAAACGGGCTTTTTTTGAATAGAAGAAAATGAACACCAGTAACCTAATCTGGCGTAGAAGATACAGTATTGACAGTTTTATATTCCTAGAAAAAGAATAATTACAGTTGCAGCGTCTCCTGGTCACGTAAACATATTATGTTTTATTTCACATTTGGATATCACAATCCAATGTAAATGAAAAGAGGAAAATAGCTGGAGGAAAGAATGAAAAAGAATATGCCTAAAAGTATGATAGATTATAGACTAACCTGATTCAGAAGGTAGCACTGTGACAACTCGAGTGGCCTCTCCTTCTCCAAGTCTTGTTGAAGCTGATACCCAGAACTGGTGAGTGGCCCGCGGTGGTGATCGCGACGTCTCGTGGGACAACGTGCTTGGTGACAGCATGCGTTTGTGGGTACCCTCCTAAAGAATTATATAAGTGACAGTGAGCAACCAGTAAAATTCGAACCTTGGAGTCACCTACATTCTTCTAGGTTATCTTAACGGGCACGAGGGACGATATGGACAGATGCATCATTAATAACAAAAGATACAACATAAAATGAGGGCAATACGAAATAGTGCGAATTGGAAAATGTGATATAATCTGCGAAGTTCGTTTTTGGTTGCTGATTGCTATAGATGCAGATGAAAAGAAATACTGAATGCAGGACATTTTGCATGCGTTTGTGGAAAATCTATGGTGGAAAGTAGGCTTGATTGTCTGCGAAGTAAAGCGTGTACCTTGTGTAGGAGTGAATGTTGGGCAAGGCAGCATTTAAAGTGGTATGTAGTACCTACCTAATGGTGGGTTGTATAAGTCTGCGAGGTGTAACTCTAACAGATTTGAATAGAGTATGAAAAGAATACTTTAGAGTGAGAGAAATTGGAGTGACGGATAAGAAAGTGTGCTGAAATGTTTTGGTTATGTGGAGAGGTCAAATAAAGGACGATTACCAAAAGGGATTAGATACTTAGTGCAAATGTGAAATGCCCTGGTAGGGTAGACTAACCTTATTGGCGGTGTCCTTAAAATAGTTCAGATGCGTAGAACTCGCAACCGGTTCGCATGTATGAAAAGATGAATGAATGTGGAAGAAGCAAACGGGGTCGCAGCATGATGCGTTCTGTAGGTCTTCCTACCCGCATGAGAGAGTAGTAGGTAGGTATGTTGTATGTATGTTTTAGATCATAATGATTGATAGAATGTATATTTACAGAAAATCCTTTGGACCAGTCGTCTATCTTTTCTGCCACTGACAATACGTGTTAGTTTTAACGTTTAGAGAAAATGTTCGTCAGGAAATGCCATTAACCTACGTCAACTTGAGAATAAGAAAACAAACCTCTCTTCCATCTTCGATGACGCTCATGTAGAGGGTGTATCCAACGAGGACACCGTTGGGAGCAGCAGGTGGCAGCCATGACACTAAGATCTTGTTGCGGGATGATACAACTGCTTTGATATCAGCAGGCGCTGAAGGTACTGTTAGAAGAAAAGTAGTAAAAAGATTTTTATTCGCGAGAACAATTCACTTTTCAAAAAAAAAAATTGTGTCTTAACTTATCATGTATTTAATCAAACTATGGTACATTAAGGTCTTAACCTAATCTAAATAAAACTATTAACAAAATAAACTAAAATATGGCGTCGAAAAATTCCTCCGAATCGCTGTCAACTGGTAATGTACCCAAGAGACTGGCAGCATTGCCACGTTGTATGGCAATGCTTAGCCTCTGGCCAAGGTAAAAGCCAGCAAGGGGTCACGAGAAGTGTCAACCAGCCTTTTGAAGATTTCATTGAACAAAACACGAGCACTGGAACCTACTTTATATGTTAACTTAAATTGTAAGGGTTTGATGTAATAACTTGTTATTGTAGTACAACCCTAAAGGCTACTGTGTGATGTTGTATGGATATATTATTATAAATATAGGTTATTTCAGACTGTTCATTGTTTTCTTGTATTTCGATACCTACCCACTTTGCATCTGGGCTTTTGTTCCTTTACAACTAGAGGGACAAAATCTCAATTGTGTAAACCCAAATGGCTCAAAAAGTATAGTTACCGATACGGTTATCATACTTTCGCCGCTTGAGGTTTTCAGCTTGTGGTCATTTAATAGATCTCACTGAGAAATTTTGAGTTATAGGTAAGTAATTTAGTTAAGCCATAAATAGAAACTGTATTTCTTACCATCTTCTTCTGTGTGGCAATAAACTGGAGCAGCCCTAACTCCATCGCCAGCCGCAGTAAACGCACACACCGTCACTGAATAATTCGTGTACCTTCGAAGTCCAGATAATGTTGTGTGCAGTCCGGATATTTGCTTTGTCACTGCTTCTTCGTTCCCTGAAATGGAAGTTACTTCAGGATTCCGAAGTAAAGAAAACTGAACTGAAGTAGATGAATTGAAAAGAACAAGAAATGGAAAGTATGTAAGTAAGGTATAGTTTACTAAACTTGAATTCAGAATCTTAGATTATTTACATTCAATTACCACCACCATCCTCCTATTCATAATGGCGTTTATAAAGTCTGTTATGAAGTTGATTTTTTTGTAAACATTTGTAATAAAATAAATATTGGTTGCAATGAATTTTAAACACTCTCTTGTAAGTTGTTGTTTCTTTGTGATGTGTGTTTCATTGAGGAGGTCCTTCTAAAGTGGCAATATTTTACTGCAGTATGTGGCTGCAACACAGAGGCCGGTCTGGCTGGCCAGTCTGGCTGGTATTGCTGGCAATATTGCCACATTGCCAGTAATACCAGCCAGACTATGCAATATTGTAGTAATGTCCCGGTCATATAGCCACACAATGTTTGGTATGGCCATGCATTTTTATGTGGTAATATTACCGAACGATCACTTCACATTCGAAAGTACTGAAATACTGCCGGGCCAGATAAATTGTTGTTTCGTTTTCCGGTACAAGTGCATCCTATTCCGACTTTTTATTTTTAAGACAATTTTGTTTAAAAGAAGCTCGAAGTCAATCTTTGACATTTTAGTAGTTTCTAAATATTTTTTTGTAGGTATTTGTTTTTCTAAAAAAAAAAACTATAACTATCCGAGATTTTAAATTGAAGTATAGAAGATGATTTGTGATGCTTACCATACCAATCCGTGACGGGTGCGTAAGTTACTCTGTATCCTTGTAAGACTCCATTACGACCTCTTAGAGGTGGTGGCTCCCACGCTACGCGGACCGATTGGGAACTTAGCGCTGTGCATTGTAAAGCTCCTGGTGGTAGACTTGGAACTGTAATGGGAGAAAAGTAAGAAGTTGAAGAATTAGATAGCAGAAAATGACAGGACTTATTTTAGGATCATGCAGTTCTTCGTCGTCCTCAATCTATATTTAAGTATTAAGTTTGCTGCCATAGTCCCGCATTACTTGTTGAAGTTATATTATTGTGTAATATTTATTTACGTCACACCTGGCCATAATGTGAGTTTTACCGTACGCTACGCGTACAGTAAAACTCGCATTGTGGCCAGGTGAAGACGTAAAATTGTGTACTCACCACGGGCAGTAAAAAAGAAAGCCCTCTATCGCATATTTACAACCCTCGCCTGCGGCGATACCTGCGATTTCGGGCTTTCTTTCTTTTACAGCCCTTGGTAAGTAAGGTACTATCATGCAACTGTTGTATAATAAGGGGTATTAATTAAAACATGATTGTGATAATAGTATCACATGAGTGTTTTAATACCTAATTATGTACAGTTGCATACAAAACTTTATCTACACCCCATGTTATCTACTCTTTGATATTTTCCAATTCATGAAATATTGGTACGCCTTTTCATATTGTTTTCTCGACTTTTCTGGTAATAATTGGTTAGAAATGTCTGGTGGTGTGTTATCAAAGCTTGTATCACTCATTTTTGTAAAGAGCAAACTTCTAAATTTTTGCAATACTAATATCGAACAAAAATGGCGGGATGCGACGTGAACTCGAATAACCTATCTACAAATTATTATTTTTTTTTAATTGCGGCGCTTTTGTAGTAAAACGCGCGTGCATGACAATCTTCTTTTTTTGAAATTCATAAATGTGGCTGTTTGATGAGTATGGAAGGGGAAATTTAGTACAACATTATAACACTCATTTGGATTATATTATGGTTACTATAACAACGGTTTTTTTAATGTTGGCAATATGCTAACTGTTTCAGAAACGTTTAGAGAGGATTTATAGCATGGGTGTAGATAAAGCTCACTATAGAACTATTTTATAGAAATATTTTAATTTTTGTATGATAATCTTATAAACTAAAATCTGATAAATTATTAAAAGTCATAGAACAAAAGTTGTTGTTTATAATGTTAGTAATATAGGCCTGCAAGGTTATTAGTTTTTTACCAATAACCCTGTTTATCTGCACTTTCAGTTATCGGAGTTCGTGTAAAAGATAAAACTCTATTTTCAGTACAAAAAAGAAGTTAGTTCGACGACGTGGTTTCATAGTAGCATGGCTTGCGCATTTGAGAGTTGAATCTACTCTTCATTCTGAGTTGGCGCAGAAAACAACTCACCATCTTCCATGGTAGTAGAAGTAGTAGGAGGCGAGGCAGGCCCCGCTCCCCTGCTATTATATGCCTGCACCACCACAGCATATGTGGCATGTTTCTGTAAGCCTGACAGCGTGGTTCTCGCGCGGGCGGTACCGGCCCCTTCCACTGTGCGCACCGTGTAAGAGGCACCGCCGGGACCGCTCGCGCTTAGAACTGTGCTGTTGCTGTTTAGCTAAAGAAAAAAACAATATAGTTAAAAAAAAAAAAAAAAATAAACCTGCTTTAATTGTATCTACTTTTTAGTTCAGTTTACCATTAAAGCTACAAAACTAAAAAACCGGCCAAGTGCGAGTCAGACTCGCGCACGAAGGGTTCCGTACCATTATCTATAAAGCAAAGCATGTAAGCAAATATATAAATAAATAAGTAAAACGGCAAAAAATCATGTCTGTTGTATGGGAGCCCCCTTAAATATTTATTTTATTCTGGTTTTTTGTATATGTTGTTATAGCGGCAACAGAAATACATCATCTGTGAAAATTTCAACTGTCTTACTATCACGGTTCATGAGATACAGCCTGGTGACAGACGGACGGACAGCGGAGTGTTAGTAATAAGGTCCCGTTTTACCCTGAGGGTACGGAACCCTAAAAAAAAAAACACGCTTTAATTGTACTAGTAGTTCAGTTTACTATTAAAGCGTAATTTAGTTGTCTAAACTATAATTTATTTATTATTTATAAAACAATTTTTTTTAAATTATTGTGTTGTCATCAGTCCTTGATAAGTGTGCAAAGTTTCAGTTCAATCTGAAGTTTTGAAGTGGGTGAAAATTGCATTCAAAGCTTCCGTTGCAAACATACAGGAGGATCTAATAAAAAAAATAAAAAAAATAAAGATAAAAGAAAGATAAATTGTTTACAAACACGACGCAAATAAAAAAAGAGTCATTAAATACATACTGATACAAAGTAGCATAATGCCTCGTATTCAACAAATAAAAACAAAAAGAGAAATGAATGGTAGAAAATGATTGATGGGTTGAAAGTTATTTTTGAAAATAACGATTTATGAGGTATCAATAACAGACAAGAAATTGGACATGGTCTGAATTAATGTTTTCGGCATTTTCGGCCTTATTATGCAAAGACAAAACATTATTTTCAATGGCATGTAATGAATACATAATTATGTTTAGATAAAACTAACGGAATAAGTCCGCCCGCAGTGTTTTTTTTTTGTTTTCTGGAAGAGCAAAATTTCCGACACTGTGACTAAAAAGGCGAAAATGCTCTTCCGAATTTCCTGTTAAAAGCAGAGCTTCTCAGAAAAATATACACTGTAAATAGAAAGACTGAACTCGCCTCTTGAAATCCCACGTAGTAACCCAGAATGTTTCCGTTCCATAAGTCTCGTTGTGGTGGTTCCCAGCTAACAATGAGTTCTGTAGAACTTTTCGCTTCTACTCTTACGTCCAATGGTGGTCCACTGGGAACTATAAACATAAAACAAATTACATTTTCTGTGTCTATGTCGTCGAAACCTTTCAATATTTTATCAGAACAAGAGTAAACTTTATTAGATACTGCCTTCGAAATTGTAGATTATTCACTAGGGGGATAAAGCAGTGTCTTATGTCACGCTATATTGAATCAAGATCAATCTAGATTCTAGCTCGTCCAAGACGAAGTCAACTTTATCCGTGAGGAGAATACCTACTTTATTTTTCACACCTGCGAGATGATGAAAATCAATTCGATTTTCGAGGATATTTTTTTTGGTAGTTTCTATACAATTTATTTTTTATTTTTAGTTGAGGTTCCAAATTCAAATAAAATGATTGGCTAGCGGGTTATAATGAAATTCAGTACAAGTACAGTGTTTGCGGGAGCAAACAACTATTTTAAAGGCGATAGTGTTTCTTTGAATTCAGAGCGGAGCAAAGGATTCTAAAGTAGAACTCTGAGCGCAGCGAGGGATTTAAAGTACGTCAATCGAGCTTAAAATAGTGTTGCTCACTCTACTTTTTATCAACCTTTATGAAAAAATAAGTAAGTGCAACTTATGAATCTAGTACTAGTACTATCTGAACTTATGAATGTAAGTAGTATGTTTTTTATTTACATAAAAGGTTTCTATAAAACTAAGTAAAATCCAAATTTGAGTAAATAATTACGAACGAATAAAAAACGATTTTATAACGATTTTATTGTTTCACAAACTTTTATTTTATCATATAGCCTGTTACTTGTTCGTACAATGTTCGTGATTGATCTCTTTGGTGATTTGAACTTTTACTAGCAATATCCATATTCCTAAATCACTTTTAGTCCCTAGGGATTAAAGAGCTATTTTAGTTTTAGTTTACGAAGAATAAAGTAGCTATTTTTGAATAGATGTAATAAAAATGCCTTTATAGTACAGTAGTGAACGGTTTTTTTTAAATTTGAATAGTTACATACTTTCTTCAGTCGTAGTGACTTGTATCAGCTGGCTTGGTTCACTCTGTCCCAGTCTGTTCTCTGCGATTATTCTGAGGTGGTACGACGTTGCTGGTTGAAGGTTCTGGACGCTTGCTGAGGTTACACTGCCCGGGACTATCACTTTCTGAGGCGTAGTTGGCCATGAATCTGTTCAAAATGAGCAAAAGAAGAGGATATAATTATTTTCAGTTTAATAATAATAATCATTTATTTTATTTCCATATTGAGCATTATAAATTATAGAAATATACATAAGGATTCAAATACATTAAAATATTACACATTAAAACCATTGCATCAAAAATAAATTTAAGTTATAGTACAACCTATAGATAATATGTACGTTATTTTTTTTTTTATAAAAGGTGACGAACTGGCATGCAGGTGCATCCATCTCTCCAACACGGCCCAGAAACTAAAATATATTTACGCCTTTTGATGTCGTCTTAGAAATAATAAAAGAAGAGCGACAGGAAAATAGTTTCTTGGCAAAAGAACAAATAAATTCACCTGGAGCTTCCTTATATTGTACAATGTAGTTGATGATAGGACTGTTGCCAGCATACGGTTGTGTCCACGATATTTGTATCGCACGAGACTGCTGGTCTATTATTCTTATGTTTTTTGGCATTTCCGGAACCTGAAACATAAGATACACTATCACCATTTCGTTCTCTTAGAAATATTTTTTTCTCAAATATGCATGGAAATATTGTCATTGTTTTCGAAAAAAGAACACGCGAAGTATCGAATTTACGGACAAAGAAAAACAAATTCATTGCAGGAGCGTTTTTTGAATTTGGAACATTACAACGCTCCAGCTATGTTGCAACGCTCCAGCAATGTTTTATTTCCCTCCATTATTTTGAGAAAAGCATATGCCTCGGCGGAAATGGCAATTGCCTGTCTCGTATTAGTGAAGTCCTCGCCTACGGCTCGGCCTTCATACTCATGCTCGACCTGCAGTTGCCTATTTCCCGGCCTTTGCAATAATGTACTATTATTTATTAGATTCGTTTTTGCTGGACGAATTCGAACTAACGGCCTTCATACACAAGTTATTATTTCTATTAATATAAATAAATAAATATTTTTTTATTTACTTCAATTGTACAAAAAACACATAATAAAACAAAATGCAGGGTTACAACTAAGACAAAGAGTGTTTTAGATGAACTCTGGCACCCAGAGTAAGATTTAACTTGTTTTTAGGGTGCCAGCGTCCTCGCCTATAATTTGAACATTTAACAGTAGCTGTAAGACGAGCACAGTATATTATTAATAAGATAACTACTTGCTAGCAAATGAAGTATATGAGATATATGAAGTTGCCTATTAAAGTACCAATGTGGGGGTATGTATATGTGTATGTATTGAGAGAGAGATAAATTTGGTGAAAACTTGTAAACTTCTGTTTCATCTCAACAGCATATTTTTTTTGCGAGATTTTAGGGTTGGTCCCATAGTTAAAGTTGTTCATAATGATGAGTACAATAACCCCTTAAGAGGATGCCCATGAATTCAATTTCACTCTGTATACATACATACATATTATGAAATAAAGTCCCATTTTGTCTCTGTCTGGGTGATCGCGTTGTTCTTCTAAACTATATAATGGATTTTGAAGCGGTTTTCACCATCATTTAGATAATTTATTCCAGATGGTTTTTGTGTACTAAACATTACTATAAAACTTAGATATAATAAGAAAATCTACATGTTTTGTCAAGTCGTAAAAACCGTGCGAAGCGGGCCGCTAGTAGGTACCTATATACAACGTGTCCCGGTATTAACGCACACCACCAAACACCCTATTAGAATATTGTGTTATAATCATAATACATACACTGTATTTTTATTATTATGTATAACATTGTTTATTTATCAAACTAGTTATACTGATTGTAGGAGAAAATGGGATTTATTCCATTCTAATACCAAAAACTAATACCACTGATATTTGCAGTGCCGGATTAACTACGTAGCAAGAGTAGCAAATGCTACGGGCCCCGCGCAAAAGGGGGCAAAAGGTGTTTTGTTTTATCTAAACAATAATAATTATGCTGCGATGGAAGAAAAACTGCCAATTTAGGTATGTCCAAGTTTAACCTCGAATAACTTAAAAAAAAAAAAATGCAAAAAATATAACAGACCTTTTTATAGAATGTTCAATTTGCTATAAAAACATCTAATACGCTAGGTGGTAAAGTGCTTGTCAAACCAGATATAAAATTCCAGTTTAAAATAAATTGTCGGGGCAATTTCATCTCTGGCTTTTTGTACTTGTCAGAGCCCAACGGGGCCTATAGTAATCTACTGTACTATTAAAAACCAACAAAACTGTAAACTATAGATGGCAAATAAACGTTGCTTGATTTTTTTTACCACTTTATACTTGAGAACCCATAGCAGATTAAGGGCCCCTCGATAGAATTTGCTATGGGCCCCGCGCTTGCTTAATCCGACACTGGATATTTGTTTCATCAAATTTGTTGAAAAACATACATAGTAGTAATAAATCGAAAATTGTGGTCACATTACAAATCTACGCACGCACACAGTCGCACACGTATAAGGGTCTAGCGTAGTAAGTATACGAAGTCCATTTTGGTTTGTTTTGACTGTATAGTGGAAGTGTGACTGTGATTTTCGTGGTTTTCATTTTTTTTAAATCATTACAATTAAAGTAATCGATTCAGTAGACGATTCTGAACAAACTACTTTCATAACGTGCACATTGTATAGGTATGATTGAGAGCAACTATGTTTGCAAATTAAGTTCTAGGTTCTTGATTTATGCTTAGATCCCGTCTATTCCGTTTAAAATATTTGATGTTCTCACCTCCTGCACAACCAAATGTATGAGCATTTCATCCTGACCATACGCGTTGGACGCTCGACACGTCAGGGCGCCAGTGTCTTGTCGATACGTCTGCAGGATGCTCAACTCGGAAACTAAACCATCGTCCAACACCTGTTCTCGGATTGTGTATCTGGAAAACACGTCTTAATTGGAAACTCACATGACAGGTTTTGATTGAGCCTCTTGTTGATATGACACCTTTTTGGTTATATTCAAGGAGTGGAAAAAAAGTATCAAAATACTTCCTTTACTTATACCAAAAAAAAAAACATACTTTTTTTCGGAGAATAATCATTCTTCATCGGAGTTCTTATTTTTGGACTAAAGTGTCCAAAAACAAGAACTCCGATGAAGAATTTGTATCCTTTTTCTAAATAGTTTTTCAGCGTGGGTGTTAGAACTACAGCTCGCAAATCTAGGCATTTGATCAAAAACTTCACTACCTACATTTCGCAAATCTAGGCATTTGATTAGGTCAATTTCTACATAAACGTCTTACCTCTGATCCAAATGATGTGCGATAGTATGATGATGTGGACTTCGCCAGCTGACCTCCAAAGGCGCGTCTCCTGACGCTGCACACTGCAGGTGAGCCGCCTCTCCAGCCGTCACCTGAACTGTCTTACTTTTCATCGGGAACCTGGCTGGTGCTATATAGCGACAGAGAATATTCTGATCAGTTCATATTTTATATTTGAAATTTTGACGTTAATTAATGATATGCGCTCTGTTGATGGCAATAAGCTCGCCACCTATTACATGGGACTTACACATAAAGCGAAATGTGCGTGTACTGTAAGTGTACCTCTGCTTAACCGTTCGGGAAAATCAGGCGTAATTTTATGGATGTTATGTTTGGATTATTTGAATGAATTGAAAATATCACATTGGTACTTGCCCGGACCCTTTTGAATCATTTCGAGGTTGTCCTCGAAATGATGAGTTCAGATAATCTTTTCTTGTTTGTTTTTAGTTTTATAATAATTAGTGCTCGTGGCTAAATAAAAACAGCCCCACGGGTCGATCGAAGGTAAAGCTATGCTTGCCGAGGTCGATCCGTTGATGGGTGACTGTCCATTACATATCGAGACCCCTCCGTGCTTCGGAAAGCACGTTAAGCCTAGTCCCGGTTGTCATTTGTAAATCTTTGACAATCGTGACGGGTGGTCAGAAGCCCGAAAGTCAGACTACCAATCTAACCAAGGGGTATCGTATTAACTAGATTTTATAGAAATGTTAATATTATTTATTAGTTTATTATTTTTAAGATTATTTTGTGAATTTTGTTTATGGGCCTTAGTTGCGTGAGATTATTATTATTATTTTTTTATCTAGGGCATCTCAGAGTGTAACCACTAAGGTTCCGACTCTTTAACCGGACTTTCCTGTGGCTGCCTTAAGCTCCTAACGAAACTTAATGCCTCCAGTCAGGGTGTAAAAACTTATAAACTAAACGACTGCTGCTCGCTAAGGGCACCCCCTGTGGGGTACGAACCTCGGCTTAGGGCAACGTCGGAGGGAGGGTGGCAAGGGACCGTCGGTGGCTGGATAAAATCAGTGTTTTGAGTATTATCATGGGGAGTTTGGATTACTTGCTGCTCAGCTAAAGCGCGTGCTGGCGGCGCTTCACTTACAGTCAAGGGTCGGGGAGGAAGCCTGAGAATAAAGCAATATTATCTAATAGTATTTTTGCAGAGTGTTTTTTCTTCTCAGCTCTTTGGCTGGTTTTTGCAACATTTACGGACCGAAGCCAATTAGTAAATACAGCGTGTGTTGTTATGTTAAAGATGTGTTGTGATGAGGACCTATTTCGTTTTCATCTATTTGCATGACCTTTCTGACTTTGCGACATGTATTTAAAATTGTAGCTTTTTGTAGAGTTTTAAAGAGGGTTTCTTTTAGGTTTAGTAATTTAAGACTACGGAGAAGGTAATTTGAGATGACGCCTGTTGTGGAGAGGACTACCTATAGGGACCAGGTAAATTTTTTGTTGGCGCCATATTCTAGTTACTTCATCTTTGAGTTCTGAGTATTTACTAATTTTTTCAGATATTGTCTTCAGAATGTTGTGTGTTGGGAACGGCAATATCTATTAGGTAAATCTATTTATTTTATCCTGTAGGGTTATATCTGGTCTATTGTAGTGAATTGTCCTGTCGGTGAGAATGGCGCGATCGTAGTAAAGTTTAGGTGTGTTTCTAGGATAGTTTGTGGTGTGTAATAGATAGATAGAAGATAGAATACTCTTTATTATGTACACCATAAAAAGTACAGATATAAATGTAGAACTGTTACATAGGGTGTCACAATGGGCGGTCTTATCGCTAAAAGCGATCTTTTACAGACAACCTTTGGATGGATCAAAAAGTAGAAGGAGAGACAATACTGCCGGTAGTCAGTGCTCAATTATAGTAAGGAGTGTTTGTGTCTTGTATCAGTGTGTATTTGATTGCTAATCTTTGACGAATTACATTTGCTACCTGATTATGCCTATGTGTGTAGTCTGTCTGCGTGAGAGTTGTGCTATTATTATTATTATTACCCAATAACTGGGTTTTCGAGGTCAGATAGGCAGTCGCTTCATGTAAATAATGGTATTCAGCTGTATCAGGTGAGACTGGTATATAGTTGGGAAAATGCTAGGCACGTGAGGTGATGTTTGGATTATCTGTCAATGCGCTTGTAAAGAATGTAAACTATCAATAAAACCATATTCGTTAACGAACAGTTACAAAATACAAGGCGAAATCACCTTAAAAGCTCACTTACATACGAACACACTTTTACACTCCGTGTAAAATAAGACATTTTGCCTTATAATCAGGGGTCTAAGTCTACTAATTTACAAACTGCAATGGTCTCGCGATTGTGAGTATTTGACAGTGTTTGTATGGCAAATCTGTCAAAAACTCACAATGAAGAGACCATTGCAACGTTTGTACATTAGTAGACTTGGCCCCCTGGACGCATTACGTTTACTTTGCATTAAATTAAACCAGGGTAAAGGTCCTTTTCCGGAAGAGTTCTTTATAATTGTTTACCTTACAAACATTAAGACTCCGTGCACGAAAAAACTCGCTTTTGTCAATACTCGTATCTTATCTAATTGTGAGAAAGCTCGAAATAACCGAAACATTAAGTCTGACTATGAAAGTACAGTTTTCGTGGTGCTAAACCATTCGTGTCAGTCACAGCACCTGTTAATAGTTTCATTATATTTTTCGCTCTCGAAAATATAGTTAACTAGCTGCGCCCCTCGCTGTTACCCGCGAACACTACATTCTTTCGGGATAAAAAGTAGCGTATATGTAAATCCGTTGTATCAGCTACGTCCATACCAAATTTTATCAAAATTGGTCCAGCCGTTTGAGCGTGAAGAAGAAACAAACATACACACACACTCACAAACTTTCGCCTTTATAATATTTGTGTGATTTCGCCGTTGATTTACTTAATGAAGATATTGTATAATCGTTAAATTTTGATTATATTTCAAGGATGAAGACTAATGTGTGATTTTTAAATTTCTTGATATGATTTGCTAAATAATAGGAAAAAATATATTACAGATTTTTTTTTGTATGTTCAATATTATTTTTCTGCTATATTTTGTGTGGAAGTTGAATAAAGTGGTTCAACCACATGCAAGTAGATATACCATTAATGATGTTGATAATATTTTTTTATGTTCAAAATCAAAAGTAGTTTTTTGTAGAAACGAAAAACTAAAGGTCAGTCTCGCGTCATTTTTCGGAAATTTGGTGCGAATAGTAGTGATTTTCCGTGAATACTTAATTTATTGGGAAAATCCCTTTCGGCCACATACAAAAAAAAGAACACGACTTTTCAAATCACAAATGATTTTGTTTGAATTATTTTTCCCTTTCTCACAAACAATAAACAAAATTGATCTAAATCAGTTGATTTCGTGCACGGCCCCTTAACTTACTCTACGATAATAAAATGCGAAGAAAGTTGCATATTTTATTGTTTAAAAAACTGAATATGATAAAAAACGGAGATCTAGTTAATTTAATGAAAGTAAAAATTTATTATAGTATAAACCTAAGCGTTCTAAGGTCTAGATATAACCTCCAAATAAACTAAGGATATTAGAAACACAAGGCAGGTACACAATCAACTAACCTAATCTACCTCGATCGTGCTTCGGTAACTAAAATACCTACTGAGAAAATAAGAATTTGGCAGATAAATACCTATTGACTACCTCTAGCTAATACATCATGTAATACAGTTTCTGGGGAATTGTCTTGATTTTTTCTGTCTGCTCATTCTACCCAAGAAATGTAAAATTGAGTCTAAAAAAGTTTCTAAGCTATCGAGATTTCGAGAGCATGTCAGTAAAAAACATATTCAGTATTATATTATGAAAAATCAGAAGCCTACCAGCGTATTTTAGTACTTGTTTTTGTTAGAAACGTCTATAATGTTCCGTTTTTCATATTGGCAAGAAATCAAGAGTTGCGGCTGAGCACAGAGATTGCCTAACCCCACTCTACTCGATATTCCCTTTGAGTGCGGTAGAAGTGAGGAAAAAATATTTCCATAAAGGCAGGCTCGTTATATCGTGCTTGTATAGGCCCAATGTTATTTATTGGCGAGTACCTTGTTTACCAAACCCTCATATTTTTAAGATTTACCGCTTGTTTTAAATATTACTGACCCATTTGCGACGCAATGCAGAAAATCTGTTCAATTTTTTTCGGAGCACGGACTAGAAATCGTTTTAAATCTATTTGTTTAGGTTCAAGTGAACGTCGGCAAACTTTGTTCATGTGTAAATCCTGGTGAACCTTGTGTCAAACCGAAATAAACAAGCGGGAAATACGATTACGGCTAGAAGCGGAACTGTTTACAAACTCTTCGCGGACGTGACGGGTTTAGAAGCCGCTATCCGCCACAATAGAACAAAGTTTTACTGGTGTTTGTGCAATCTACGATTTGTTAACGGTAACATAAATACCCATCTTCGTTGAGTGAGAGTGCTGTGTTTTCAGCTCGAAAAGGTTTGATTTTAACAATCATAAATAATGGCAGCTTTGTAGGCTTCACGGCGGACGATATTTCATGATATTTGCTTCTCAACAAAAGCCAATATCGGCGAATACAAACACGTACACCGCGGACTTATTCTAGTGGAAGCCAACTGTCTCGTTTTCCAATAAAGAGGAGACGTATTGCGACGTACGGTCATTGAGTTTTCTGCTCAGACGCGCTCGACTCGCGCTGCCGACCGCCGACAATCGAATAAACTACAAATACATCGTCGCCTTTATTGTGTCCGCACTACCGGCAAGTGGACGCTCTTTAATTGTTACCTACCGGAGAGACAGTTGCTGTTAAAGAGCACTTTGATTGGAAATTACCATACAATAAGAAATCGCTTGAAATTAGTGCGTTAAATTCGATTCTTAAAACTACTTGTTACTAAAAAAACTAAAAACAGTTGTAAAGGAGATTATAGGAAACTATTTAAAATATGTAAAATTCTACCTATCACTTACAAACATAAATATCTTCTAAAAACATCAAACCATCATGGTACCCAAGAGTATAGCTTAAGTCACGTATTCAACAACCATAACACACGATCCATTGCTGCTGACAGATTCAATGTACCCAGAATCACCAATTACTTTGGTGACAGAACCCTAAAGAAACGAATACCATACCTATTGAATAGTCTACCGGCAGATATAAGGAGTGAAACAAATAAAAATATATTTAGAAGTAAATTAAAAAAGATATTTGGTTATGTAAGTGTGTTATTGTCTAGAGACTCACTGACCCCACAGTCAAACCATTGCAATGGTTTTGGGGGGCTAAGTTTATAAGTTATGTACTTACCGTATTATAGTAAAATAAATAAAATAAATAAATAATAAATAGCGTGTCTAAACTTGTATTTCAATTTATGGAATTGGAAGTACTGCAGTACTGCTAATTGAGAAAGTAACTACCTCCACTTAAAGTTTTCATAAAAGTTAGCAATAGAATGTAAGTCCAACCGCCGAACGATCTAAATTAAGTTTAAAAGTACTGACAGCAGCATCAGGGACTTAGCAAAGTGGTGAGAAAATGAACTTCCTTTAATTTTATATATAGAATCATAGATAGGTACAATAATACTGGCAGCTGAGCAATTTGAGCGAGTTATCGGCGGGTCGCCTCGCGGAATTCTATAGAATTAAATAAAGTGACGAAGGTATGGCTGGAAGCGATATTTATTGGAGTGCTCTATACTTGATTGTTTTACTTGCTATTTATCAAAGCATGTAAAACCTACCCAGTGTCACCCTTTGATCTATGTTAGCTCTGAAACATGTATAAATTTGAACCTCCTCTCTTACTTTCTCTACCCACTTACTGAAATTGACAATAGTATTTTGCTCCTTCCATGCCATTTCATTCCGTTCCATATTGCAAAAGGCGTAGAATTTTATAAAAAGAAGTTCCAAACCCATTATTTCCATTTAGGAGACAATGCGTTCTTAACATTTATTTTACTAAGGACAGCTCCATTTCTCCGCAACAAAACAATAATGACGCAAAAGAATTTTCATTCGAGTACGGCCCAGCTTGTCCCGGCGAAATTCATCGCGACGGATCCTTCATCAAGACATTCCACAACTTTTCACAGACCTTCGACAAAAAGATGCTTCCTTTCTTTTATGCACTGTACGTATAGCTAGGGATATGATCCTTGCGGTAAAAAATCTATTTCCTTCGCCAAATTGACTGACCGAATTTCAAAAAGATTGGAATCACGGAGTTCTGTGGATGACACAATTTATCGGTATGGAAATCTTTAATAAGTATTAAAATGTCAGATATTATTGAAGACTGATATTACATTTTCGCGATGGAGTGACAATGGATTATTTTTATTAATTAGAAACGAGAAAAAGTCGTTTAGATTGTACTTACCGTTGACTTTTAAGAAGATGAGCTTGCTTAATCCGGCGCCTATGTCATTTCTTGCTTCACAAAGATAATGTCCCTCGCTGTCTTTGGCCACTCGCTCAAACACGAGCGAGCCATTCTCCAGGACCCTTGAGCTCCCTTCAAACATGAAGTCTTTGTATTCGCCAGGAGTGTTACCTGTTTGAAATTTGACCCAGTTGTTATGTCAATGTTTCGTGGATAGCAAAAGTGGAGATTGCAGCAAACGCGTTTAAACAGTTTCTGAGAATTGGTAAATTTGTTTTGGATTTGGGAGCGGAAAAAATGCACCTTTCTGAACAAGATTAGGATTAAGATTATCTACGTAATTTACAACTTACCTACAGCCTTCTTCCACGTAATTGTTGGTTTTGGATAACCATCAGCTTGACACTGTAACGTCACATCCTGGCCTGCAGCTACCGCCACGTCGTTAGGTTCCAACCGCCATCGAGGTGGCACTGAAGATGCATCATAGTTATAATTTCATCCGTAGAATTCAGAAGATATTATTTTAAGTAATAAGAAAAGATTCATTACCGTTGACGGTTAGCGGTATTGTGTAGCGTTCTGACCCGGCAATATTAGAAGCAATGCACGTGTAATTCCCACTGTGAAGCGATGTAACCTGCTCTATCACCAACGACGCGCTGTATTCATCCATTCTTCGTGTTATTATACCACTAGGCGCGTACGGTGATGACGTCACTGGCTGCCCGTTTTTCTCCCACCGAAATGCGACAGGCAAGTCACCCTCTAAGATCTGGCAAGATATTGCTGCTCTCATCCCTTCCCTTAATAAATTTGTTAGCGCCGGTATGGGCAAGATTTTTGGCTGAACTGCAAAAAAGAAATATCTTGTTTAATTTTTTCGTAGGTGAGCAAAAATAATAATCTGAGAACTCGTTTTTGTAGGTACTAAAGTTTCTGTTGAAGTTGTTGTTTTGTTTTTCAGGGACCAAAGTCTGCTATTTTTATAAATTCGTCACTCCAACACGATCCCATTGTCATTTTGCTAAAAGTTCGTAATCTGCTAAATTCATAATAGTCGATCATTGGTCGGTCAATGGTCTCGTAATAGAATTGTAAGTATTACAACGGCATTTTGAACATTTACTCATGCCAGATTTCATTTATATATGTTTTTACATATTATTTATTAGTGTTATAAGCAATCTGAAGTAGTAGGAAGTTGGAAGTTTAGAGGAAGTTACATTCGTCAGTATTTACGAGATTACCAATTCTTTCAATGGAGTGTCAGTGGCTGACCATTGGAAAGTCATAATGACGCCATTATAATAGTAGATTACCAAACTTGTCAAAATCAACAATTATGAAATCAATGATAGACCATTCTGACACTATTGTAATAGCAGACTTGAGGCCCAGTTGTGTAGGAGTATTCATAAAGAAAAAGTCCACAAAAATACATTGGAACATTTGACACTTTGGTGAGACAGAAATAGCTAAAACAAATTTTCATACATCGTTCAATCGACACATTGTGCCTACCAACCCTGCGAATTTGCCCCGAACATTATTCACCCAAAGTTATTAAGGTTTCAATTTTAACGCTCAATTTGGCCACGTAGACACTTAACTTCGTCACTTATTTTTTACGTAGGTTAACTGTTAATTAAAATCTTAAAGCCACGTTCATGCCTTGATTTCGTGGACCTCATTTAGGAGGGTGGTGAAGTTTCTATTCACTTTTTTTTTTTTTTTTTTTTTATTGCCCCATTAACCAGGGAAAGCTGGAAGTTTTCGCCCCGTGGATGCCGCGGTAATGGTAAACGTGCTAACTTTAATGAATTACGGATGAGTAACTCCACCCCTCTTGAATTCGTGATTTTATAGAGCATTAAATTTTAATAAAGAAAATGAGAAAGTTTATGGTTTTATTTCTATTCTAAGTAGTGTTAAGAGCGGAGGAGAATTAAGATTTAAGAATAGCATTCATTTAAAAATATTTCTAAGAAAAATCTACAAACCTTTGCAGTAGAAGTATTTTTATTTTTTTCAAGGAACTGTTTATATTCAAGTTCTTACCGTTAATCTCACAACTGTACCTCGTAGTTACCGTATTTTTTTGTAACACATTTCCACGAGATTATAAATGAATTCCGCATACAAAATTTTCCAGCGACGTGAAATGGCAGCACCACTCAATGACGCCATTTGTATCGCCTAGTTCCCGGTATCGACAGTTCTCTAACTTAATATTTGCACTAAGGCGTCTACGGTAGCGTGGTGTTGACTGTAATGGCTGCCTGACACGTATACGTGCCAACATCCTCGTCTATCTGCATGTATATCAAGATCTATGTGCTGTTGGGGTAAAACTTCTGCTAGCTATTTGGGGAGTTTATTCGGTCTATTATTGCGTTCGCATATCGTTATCAGATGAATCTTATGGCCTGATTTTGATGCAAGAAAATTGTTCGAACATTGAAATCACAACCAATTCTTTATCAGTCGTATGGAATGCCAAAAACACGTAGAACGCACTACGTGCTGTGTTATTGCCAATCTGCTAAGCAATACGTTTTCCTGATTGTGTTTAACTTGTATTACAATGTGGTTGTCTTTTGTACCTACTTATTGACTTTCAAAAAGTGCAGATTGTTTGACTTTTTTACTGTCCCTTACCAATATTTCTTTGACTTTATGTTGTGCCTTCGCGGTTAACATTATCAAATGATAACACTCACCTAATATTTGTACTTCAACGTCTCGTCTCGCAGCATGTCGTTGTCTGTTGGCTGCTTGACAGGTATAGGTGCCAGCATCTTCGCCTCTTTGTGTCTGTTCAACGATCAGGGTGCCGTTGGGAAATACCTTCTGTCTTCTGTTCAGGGGGAGATTTTGGCCGTCTGTTGGATAAAAAATTATTTTTATTAATCGTGATGTATTAAAAGATGATTGGAATCACCTTTTTCTTTTGTTTGTAAGATAAGCAACCAAGGTAGTTGGTTGAATGTTATCTCTTTATAAATTATTTTCAGAGAAAAATGTGTTACATATTTTTGTTTTATCTAAACAACAAACAGGATGGAAAATAGTTTTGCGTTCAGACATTCTGAGCTCCACTGTAGTTCTAAGATCTACAGTGGATCTTACTGAAGAAAAATAGGTATTTGTCGTCTTTCAGAGAACCGAGAACACGTGTACACACAAAGTAAGAAGCAAGTTAACTTATCAGAACTTATTGTTTGCTTGGCGAACAAACTGAACGCAGCCACGGGTGATATCAAAGCAAGTTGTGCACCTGCTTGCCTTCCGAATCAGTAATATTTATCTAAGAAGCATAAAGGGAGCATAAATTCAAACCAGACACACATGTTTTTGAACATTTTAACATGCAAATTACAAGTTTTGTGAACCAACTTCCGTTTGCCTTCATTACCGTAAAGTTTGTTAAAGTAATTTAGAATTTTAATACTTTCAAGAGTTGGACGAATGAGTTGACCTGTTTCAGAGTAACGTAAAGCCTTTCAGTCGGCAATTAAATAAGTTTTTGCTTGTATAATTAGTAATCGATATTTTTACGAAAGAGCCCTATATAGCTATGAATGGATCCCTCTCCATCTTGTAAGCATTGTTAGTCAAGAGTAGGGATTAAATCATGTGGGTTTTAAGTGGGTTATATTTATTTATTCAAAGGTTTATTATAGAAGCGTATATTTACCAGAAACCTTGGTTTTCTTGGAATGTACTTAAGCAATATTTTTTCTAGGAACTAGTACAATAATATATAGGTACTTGAAGTTGGTAGCTGTTGAATTTAATAATGCAATACAGTTAAGGGGGATGCGCTATGGTAGACCGCGAAATTCAAATTTTCTTGCATTTTATGTTTTTATGGTTAAAATTATGTAAACATATTTGTTTTATTATCGTGTATCATAATATTTGGATCAAGATACAACCTGACACGGACCTGAAAATTGCAAAAAACCCAAGAAAAATTGAATTTCGCGGGCTACCACAGCGCATCCACCTTAATAGTTGCTGAAATTGATTCATCTGACACTCATCTCCGTAGATTTGCTTTAGATGGCAGTAGGAAGGTCTATAGAACATAGCAGATAAGCACAAATTGTTACTAACTAATTACTAACAATCTATGGACTGTAACGTCTTAAATAAATATTTTTTATTTATACCAAAGAATAATAAATTGCCCTTGTTATCAAATGCACTAGAACACTTTTGGTTCGCCTTAATAAGTTTTTATTTATTTATTTTATTATTTATGTGCTCACAGTAAAATACATAGAGATACGAAATAATTTTAATTTGAGTATACAAAGGTACTGCTTATTTCTTAAAAAAATTCTTCCAGCAGAGCTGCGAAAGGAGAAATGTAGACAAATAGTGTGTGAGAACAAGAAGAGAAAAATATGAATATTCGAAATCTATTAAATATAATATATACGTAAATAAATATACAATACATTAAGCTAAGATTAAAAACATCTATAATATGACATTTTATGATGTCTCGAATTACGCGTGCGCCCGTACATAGTTGTATTGTTCTATCGTTTTTGTTGAATTTTTTTGTAAGGCAACATGCCTTTCTCTTTTGTTTTTCGATTAGTATATCTAATCAAATTGTAGAATTTTATCTTTTATTTAAAATATTAGTAACAGAATTTACTCAATGTTTGAAAGGATGTTTTGTGCGCTTATTTTCAAGTGCTTGTGGGGTGATAAAAATGTATGGGGAGGTGTGTTATTTTTATTGATTTATATGGAATAATGTATATTTAAGTAAATAAAAGAAAAACATACGGAAAAAAAGATTTTATTTTTTGAAAAATAGGTGAAATTAATCTGGGCAAATTCACTGATTCTCTGATTTCAAACTAAAATGAAGAATGATTTACAAAAAAAAAATAAACTGGACTAATCCATTTTTAGTGTCTTAGCTTATTTCATAACGATTCCAACAACATACGTTTCATAAATACCTTCTGTACACAATATACACAAAATAAAGAGATGTCGTCATTTAATTCAAGCGTGGCGGTACGGTGCGTGACACGCGGCGTATCCGCAACGAAAGTGCGGGTATTAAAAAAAAAAATATGGCCGCCACAGTTGAGAGGATATATAATTATATACATAAAATACTCACAGTTGAGAGGTGAGGTCCTTAAAAACAGGCCCCAGAAAGGGCTCTTTTACTCGATATTTGAATAGAGACACACAGAGATTTTATTTTATTTTTGACTCTCAGAAGTACTTATTCAAAATAGCCTTTTAAATACGGGCAGATTTTTGCTCGTAACTCGGTTGCATAATTCTAACTGAAATCAGAGTACGCAGAGAAATTTTCTAATTTAAAATAGTCGGTGCAATACCACGTCTGGTTTAGCGAACTCGGTCGAAAGTTCGTCGGTGACGGCACCAAATAAAATTTCAACAGTTGCTGGTAGAGAAGCAAGTTTAGTGAAATGTGCACTGCTTTCGGATATGCCCAATTTTAAATTTAAATATCGGATTTCTGAACTAGGTCAACGTTTAACGTACCTATTAAAAATTTTAGTGCTTGCTTTCGAAATATGTAGTGGTCTGCAATCTAAATGGACGTGCCTTGGACTTTAGATGAATACACAAGGGGTATTGTACGTAAATAGGTTGTCTGCTCATGCAATTCATAAGACTGTGTTATCCTACTTTGATATTCCCTTGTGAAATCGACAAGGGATCTTATTACCCAGTATTTATTGAAAATCCCTGTACCTAGTATATAACTATTCAGGCGCAGTTGCGTGTATCATCATCATCATCATTTCAGCCGAAAGACGTCCACTGCTGGACATAGGCCTCCCCCAAAAGGGGGAAATTTGCCATAATCGCCACTCTTGGTAGGCGGGTTGGCGATCGCAGTATGGAGTTAAAAATGCATAGGGAACGCTGCTGCCCATTCTCTAGTAAGTCCCTTAGTCGACTTTTACGACATCCACGGGGGGAAATGGGGTGGTGATATTCTTTACGTCCGGCACCACACGGTACACACGGTTGCGTGTATATGGCGCCACTTATAATATAACTCGTTACCTAACTGGATAACAGAACTACCTTACAAAAAATTCTGCGTGGTTTAAAAAAAATTGTTGATATCGTATGCTTTTTATTCAATCGGCGAATTTGTTAACAAAAAATCAAGTCAGTCCTACTTTAGGATTTTTTTTTATCTAGGGCATCTCAGAGTGTAACCACTAAGGTTCCGTCTCTTTAACCGGACATGCATTGTAGTCACTTTTATAGTTATTTAAGTTGTTTTGGTAAGAAATAGCATTATAGTCACTTTTAGTTATTTCAGTTACTTTGGTAAGTAATCTTACCTTACTATTTGAATAAGTAACGTGTGTTTTATTTTTTTTATTCGAATTGGTATGACTTGTTTATATTGTTCTTTTCGTTAAAATTCTCAACGCTAAAACTCGAATTAAATGCCAATTACCAAATTGTTATAAATTTGTCTATGTTACTGTTTAACAGACATTAAATATTTGCATGCCATTACTGCACGGCAGAATGTGTCTTTGCACTGAATATTATATTAAATATCTTTTGTATCCACCACATTTTATGCAAATAAATGATTTTGATTTGATTTTTATTAAATTGAAGCATACGTAAAAACCTAGAACTTAATTTGCTAACAAATGATTTCCAGACAACCGATTTGACTTCTATTGCGTATACATAACCATTCAAAGCAAACAAGTGGTTACAATACCAACTGTTTAATGCAGCTGCCATTTGTCATGCCACCAACGCAATAGAAGTCAAAATCGGTCGAACGGACTGTAAAAAAGGTTTATTTAAATGTCTAATCTTATTTCAATTGGAGTATAGGTAATATTTCTTATCTCCCTATTTCTTCCAGTGGGTGTCGTAAAAGGCGACTAAGGGACTTACTAGAGAATGGGCAGCAACGTTCTCTATGCGTTTTTAATACCATACTGCGATCGCCAACCCGTCTGCCAAGCGTGGCGATTATGGCAAACCCCCCAATTGGGGGAGGCTTATGTCCAGCAGTGGACGTATTGCGGCTGAAATGATGATGATAATGATGATGATGATAGTTAATATTATGCAAGGTGAGACCTCTTTGATTTGTGTTCCCAAGTGCTACTGCTGAGCATGAGGTTCTGGGTTCGATTCCCGGGTCGTGCAATGTGTTATTGGGTTTTTCTATCTGGAAATTCTCAGTAGCAGCCTTGAGTCTTGATTTGGGCCCGGCCGATGGCAATAGGCACGTCCCCTATTACATTGGGCTTAAATATAACCTGCGAAATGTGTGTGTACTATAAGCACACCTTGACTTAACTCTTCAGGGATTACAGGCGTGATGTTATGTGTATGCAAGGTGTTCTAATCCAATCTAATCTTATGATACACGAAGTACCATCGCGGTCTTGGACATCGGACCAACGTAAGGACTATTTTTGCTTCCAGCGCTCGGCCACTGTAGTAACGCTTACCTACGCTCATCAACCAATAGCATCGCAACATCAGATTATTTCTGAGCCCCTTGTAATTGTAAATAAAAGAATAAAAAATAATAAAAACTGTAAAAACTAACCGAGGTGGTCAGACATCTCATCTCTCATCTCAGATTATGTTATCATCATGACGATTGTAACATAATCTGAGAAATTTATATAAACAAAAGTTTTTTATTATTGGTCGTCGCTAAAAGGGGCGGTAAACTGTGATCATTGTGTGCACGGGATATTGTTTTCAAGGTGGTTAGATTTTCGTGCCCACTATAGTACATCCTATCGATGCAGATTGCAGGTATCAAAGATTGCAGGTCAGCTTAATGAAAGCGCCCACTCCATGAAAAGATAAGGCCCGTTGTTGACAAGGGTCCGAAAAAGGGAAAATTACGAGGGAGTGACCGAAGAGTCTTAATTTGATCTTTTCTAGTAATACTGGTAACGAGAGGCGGGTTTACGGGCTTAACAATTTTATTTTAGGCGAAATTCATTGGGATCCTATATTTTGCGAGAGATCTTTACCTACCTACACACATCAAAATAAGATTGTGATCACTAGCATAACCTGATATAATTTTTTTTATTAAACTTTATCAAGAAAAATTCTTTGTTGTGTGTTTTCTTTAAATAGAAATACACTGTTTGAAATTAAAAAAAATACTATTTTTTTATATAAAAAAAAAAATGAGTTATTAATCATGATGTAAGTAATTAATTGTAACAGAAATTTGATAGAATGAAAAATACTGTTTAACCAAACTTAAACAACAATTTATTAATAAAAGGTTTTATTCAATATAATATAACTCTTCCCCTGGCTCGAACAGATGCGGTGATCCTTCTGGGCATGCTGAGAATCAAGTTATCCAGCATTTCTCGGGGTAACCTGTCCCATTCTTGAATAGCGGCTTGCCTGAGCTCTGGCTCTGGGGACGTGGCTGACGGTTCCAAACAGCTTGCTTAAGAGCATCCCACGCGTGCTCTATTGGATTTAAGTCAAATTAAATAAAAAAAAAAAAATGATTTCGATTTTTCAAAGTGATCGCAAACTTTTTTTGATGTGTGTTCCTACTCGAATATGTTAGTCTGAGTACACCCAATTTATTTGGCATTTTCGTGTTAGATAGGTACTCAGACATATTATTATTTTAGTCCTGTAACTAAGAAGCGAAAAAAAGAAGCGTTATTTATTTCTAAGATACACATAACTACACATAGTTTCGAACTCATTTGCTGAATAAAATACTAGCTTAAGCCCTAAACTGTACCGATCCCGAAATAATATGTTCTCATAGAAAGTGTCTGTGACAAAATGAGCTTATAAAGTATAACTATATAGAAAGTCCGTTTAATAATGATGTAGTCGAAAGACGTCCACTGGTAGACATAGACCTCCCCAAAGTGTGGTTTGCCATAATCGCCACACTTGGCAAGTGGGTTGGCGATCGCAGTATGGTGTTAAAAATGCATAGAAAACGCTGCTGCCCATTCTCTAGGAAGTCCCTTAGTCGCCTTTTACGACACCCACGGGAAGAACTAGGGAAAAATTATGTAGTAAACTGTAGGTACAAACTTCTCACAAACATTTTCGTGACAGCTTTCCTCGAAATAAAAACGGCTTTAAAAGATTATATTCAGCGTTTATTACTTTAATTTTACTTTCGCAGCATTCAGAGCCCTTTATTTCCCATAGACGGTACTATAAAGAATGCAAGAACCTTTTTATAGCATCCTGGTTGGAACTTGGCCGGGAAATTAAAATCCTTACTAATAGTATTATAAATGTGAAAGTAACTCTGTCTGTCTGTCTGTCTATCTGTCTGTCTGTCTGTCTGTATGTTACGTTTTCACGCCTAAACCGCTGAACCGATCGTCATGAAATTTTGCAGAGATATAGCCTGGGATATGGAGAAGGACATAGGTTACTTTTTTACGCGATAACCGACATTCACGCGGGAGGAGCCGCGGGCAAACGCTAGTAAGAAACAAAAAATATCGGAAATGCTTTGTTTAAAGAAAAATCTAACTGAAAACTGAAATAAACATGCAAAACACGTAAATACAAAATAAGTAATGTTGATTTCATTATGTACATACTAATTATGAAGACGGTGGGTACATTGCCCAATTTCCGCCTTTCTACAAGGTACCTATTTAATTTCCTGTTCCAACATATTCGATGTTACTGTAAGCCGTAGCTAAGGAAAACACAAGAAAAGAATAACTTAGATTTGTCCTTAATTGGATGTTGCGAAGGTGTCTAGTCTATTAGATTGTGGGCCGCAATTTTCTCTTCGACCGGGATATAAACAGGGAAGATATAACGAACATATTTCCAAGCTGACGTTTTATACAGAGTTTACAAATAAACAAAGAAAATTGGACGCGGCGTATTTTTATGTTTTTATCTGGATGGTTGAGTGTTGAACAAGGAATGATGGGTGTTAAATCAAGAGTAGTATGGCTGTTGAATCTTTAATAGCATGCATATTGATAGATAAAGTCAAAACTGTATCAAAATAGTTGATAGGAAAACACTAACTAATGGTAATGATTGTAGTAGCTAACTACCTAGCTAATCTTTCTGTCCAATAATGATGGTAATCTAATCATATCAGGACCCTATACCACAAAGCTTTATAAGTCTAGAATTCTACAAAATTGTTGAATTGTAGAAAATATTGCGTAAAGGCTCGTACAGACTCGCGCGATATCGCGGGCGCGACAGGCACCGACAAAGAAAATGTGCTACTTGTGTCGCGTCGCGCCCGCGATATCGCGTGAGTCTGCACGAGCCTTATCATAGAAATTACAAATATGTAAATTGTAGACTTGTCACTACAGTTTACATGTTTTTTATTTTTTTATTTTACAATGGGTTTGCTCTTGACTCTAGTCTAGGTCAGAAGTGACAGAGACAAAGTCTACGATGGAGTGAGCTTACCCAGAAGAAGCCTGTTCACTCTCACTTTGAATAGATTAGGGTTGTATGCGTTCGGAAACACAGACGCAGGCAAGGCAGGCAGGTTTGTAAGGTTTTTCCGTTACAATGATTATTATTTATTTATTAGCGTTTCTATTGGGGACATGTCTGTATTCGATAGACGATGACATATCCACGATATAAAAATTTGACATTAATTAATGAGAGACTGGGAAATATTAGTATTAGTAGTGGCTAATAATGTTATTGGATTTTTATTCTTATTTTTTGTTTGTGTTGTATTTATAAAAAAAGGATTGTTATTTTCTATGTTTTATTTGTTATTTTCTGTGATTTATTGTATTGTATTATGAATGTGTTAGTTATAATTTTTATGATTTCAAACACAATGTGAATTGTTCATGAATAAAATTGAATTGAATTTATTTAAACTTCATGTACAATAGTGGTACATAGGCGGACTTAATGCCACAAGGCATTAATGAGGCTTAGAGTTTTGTGGTACAGACATTTTGTTAGATTTATAAAGGACATCGTCGGAAATGGCCACAGGACCAACAAACATGTGACCTACATAATAATTATAAATATATTTTATTAGACTAATTGCGAATATCTGTATGAAACGGACATTCTGCGTTCCATAATGAACAATTAAAAGAGCGACTATCGAAATCACAAAAAATATGCCGCCATCTTTGACAATAAGATTAGACATGATAATTAATGATGTCCAATCTTTCAATAACATGACTAACATACATGAGGTAATTTGACTTCGTACCTAAGTATAAATAAATAAAATCAAAACAACATTAGGATAAAGTCGTTTGCATTGAAGTTAAATAAATAAGTACTTATTTACCTACCTACCTATTTTAATACAAAAACTAGAAGATTTACCAAATACCTAATAGGTACTTAGGTAAGTACTTAAATGTTTTTCTGATTCTCTTAGCTAAACTAACCACATACAGGCAATAGAAATAACAGTAACATGCATATAATAGCATGTATTTCGAAGTATTGAAAGGATTGTTTCTTACTAAATATAATCTCAAAATCTTTGTTTTCTTTTGAAATAAATCCTTTCTGCAAGTTGTCCGTCATTAAACTTTGACTTCATGGGCATATACTTGTAATTTAGAACACGCAAAGTAATTTTCCTTTGTTGTTGGTTCTGGGGCGAACGATGTATGGATGCAGAACAATCTCCTTTGTAAATCGTAATTGGATAGTTTTGTGGTAAAGGGCCCTGGTAGGTATCTGGTACAGTCTTCCCTTGCGAGTCTCAATAAACACGTTTACTTTCTTTATTTCTTTCTAATAATATAAATATATCTACCGCCTAAGTTCACATTGTAAATGTAATAAACGTACCGAGTACTGTGTTAACTGCTTCAACACATCCTAGATAAAAAGCTAATAAAAATAATAATAGCCATATCGCTTCTCACGTCCGCACACACGAAGATAATAATCTAATACTTAAAGTTATTTTATTTCACCTTCAGCCCGTATCTAGGAACCTGGAAAAACTGATAAAGAGATACTTATTTGATTTATAAATGAACACCACGCGAGGTAGCAGCTACCTCGTAACCTTTAAAACTGAATTTATTGACAGTTATAATATTGAGCATACCGTATAAGTTCACATTGTGAATTGCAATAAATATATCGAGTAGGTACAGATGGAGGATAGATAGGCGAGCATAAATATGGACACTCAGGACGGCTCGGCAGTAATATCTGATTTCATGATTCATCCATTAATATCTATCGTCAAAATGACGGCAAATATATGTGATCATTTGCGTAAGGCATTTACAAGTGGCAGCACAAATATGTGACATTGAAGGAACACCAAAATTACCGGACGAGAAAATTTGATATCCCACTGGCAGCCTAAATCAGATATTATTGCAGTCCATAGTAATATATCTATGCTCATGACTGTACTGTGTTAATTGCTTTAACTCAGAAACTAACAACATAAACTAGAAGAGCCACATCGCTTCTCACATCCGTACTCACGAAGATAATCTAATACTAATACTTATTTCGTTTCACCTTCTGCCCGTATCTAAGAACCTGTTGCTAAAAGACGTAGGTACATAGATAGTAGATACTCTAAGTCTCCCCGGGGCCTTAATTCGATACTGTTTGACTAAAGTGTCGTTCGTTTCACCGTAAATGTCCTGTTTTATTTAGGAGATATTGAGGCCCTATTTTTGTACGAAGGTCATGTTGATAAATAATGTTCTTCTGAGCTTTGTCTCTAAATTTGGTATATCTGTTTGGGATAAGTGTGTTTATGGTATCAATTGTTTAAAGTTTGTGATGCTTTGGTGGCTTATTGGTTTGACTTTGAGTAAAACAGTGGTGGACAACCTGGCAAACTGTATTTAATAAAAAAACTGTAATCTATTAAAGAACAAATCCTTGGAATTAATGGGTCAGCTGAAGAATGGAGTAGACTGAATGGAGAGATAAATAACTGTCTAGGTATTAGAACCTCTATAAACCTCTATAATCAAGGAATGTTTAAAGCATAGTGTTTATGATTCCAAAATTAATTAATTACATAAGAAAAAAACTTTTTGGAATTGATTTATGGTCTTGTTAGAATTTTCGAGCGCAGTTGTGATTGTGAAAAATTCAAGCTAGAATTTTTCAATCAAAATTCTGACTTGCGAACATTTATAAAAGTTTTGACCAAAACGTTGATTTACAATTCTGAGAAATTGATTTATTAGATTTCATCGAAGCCTAGCTTTTTCTGAATAGATTCTTCATTTCAATTTGATTTTTGTAATATTTTGTGATACATTGAAATTTCGACCAAAAATAAGAACGATTTTCAATAAAATTCACGAAGCATATTTAATTTTGGCAAAGAATGTAATTATTCTGTCGTAGGTACCCAATAAAATGTTTCTATTAAGTAAGTATAAGTAGTAAAATATCTCATATCTGCCTTATATTGTCGTAGAATGTGAGATATTAATAATAAAATAGCTACTGAATAAGTTGTAACTTATTTCATAAACTTATATTAGCGAGATACAATAAGTTAGTACATACTTATAAGTTATATGTATATATACATAATATGATATTTTCTGAATGGGACACGAATGGAAAAACCTTGAGTCTTTTTAGTTACTGTTAGAAATAATAAGTACTTATCTGACTTTAGATTGTATAGGTGTTAGTAAATAAATATTTTCCGAGAAAAAAGTAAAAGAAAATTAAATCATTTTCACAGAAGTCCCGGGGCGACAATTCAATTTCTGTACGTGAGGCTCCGACGAAAATTATGTCAATTTCTTATCATTAGCGCGGTCAGGGTTGCCACCCTTGTAACAAACAATTTAGACACGTGTAAGACTTGATGTAGATGCTGATATCTTTATCACAAAAAAAAAAAAAACTAGACATGTTAATAAAAATGCTTCGTATGAACCTAGGTTAATATATTAAATTTTTTGTGCTTTTTATATTTTTATTTATGCAAAATCATTTTGCTCTATCTTTACGAAGAACACTTGTCAAAATAATTTGTAATTTGGTACATGTTCTGACGTGTGAAAAGAATCGTTTTGATTCTATTCTCTGATTTCGTTTTTTTTAATGAGTTAATAAGCTAACGATCTCGACAATTGATCAAATATTATTCTTGCCTGAGCAACCGGCAGCAAGTTCGTCATGCTCCCTTAGATGTCACTGCTTGTGGTGGCATCGAGGGACGGGTTGCCTCCTTCCTTCAAATATGGTGAGGGGGGTAAACGCTGATCTTTGCGTTATACTCGTGAACGGGTGCTGCTTGTGGTGCCTGGTCGTCTTGCTGACCATGGTTTCGTTATTGTTATTAGTAGGTAATTAACTGTTTATTTATTTTACGTCGATGGTCCTAGTTTATCATTTATGTTACAGCTATGTGAATATAATCCAGGATTGCATATATAGGGTGGAAAAAAAAAGACCGTGGTTGGAGGAAAAGTACCCTTAATATTGACGACAAAAAACTCTATATAAAAGGCGACACGTAGCGAATTCAGTCGAAGAATACGTCTGTGTATACGTGAAAGTGGGTCTCATTTTGAGCAATTCATAAGTTAAGTGAACTATTTTCTTTAGATAGTGAGAAAGTCTCACAAAAAAAAAAAAAAAATTTGGTCTTTCTTTAATTTAAGATACTATGTTATTTCAAAGGAATTGATCCTTATGAATGACTCTTTCGGTTGGTATCATAAAACACAGAATGTTTTTTTTTTTACATTTCACCGGTTCTATTCCCGGCTCAAGCAGGTGATTTTTCAAAATTCTTTAAATGCAGTTGCAATAATTTTTTTAAATAAAGGAATGTTTCCTTTCAGTAAAATTTGCCATCATCAATATTAAGGGTACTTTTCCTCCAACCACGGTCTTTTTTTTCCACCTTGTATAAGCAGGCACGCCCTTTATACCAGGAGACTTTTGTTTAGGTATTAAGTTTTGTTTACATTTTTAGTTTTTTGCTTGAGTATAGTTTTCATTGTATTTGCTGGTATATTGGCGTGTGCTAGCTGACATATGGAAAAAAAAATACTGTTCTGCGTCTCGTAATGTCTATAGCTTTGCATACCTACTATTGTATAGAGTCAATTTTATCCTAACTGAAAAGACAGTGTTGCTGGGGAGTTTGTTGCGCTACTTCTTCTCCTCAGTTAAAGCACTAGGATGTGGTGAAGGGCGTGCGTTTTGGGGGACTGTCTTATGTAATTTAGACGTTCGAAAAGTGCTGATTCTCAGCCTAATTTGAATAAATGATTTCTGGTTATGATTTTGATTCTGCTTAACCGTGGATATAAAGTCTGGTCTGCTCTTGACTTTAGTCTAGGTCTGGATCACAGAGACAAAGTCTACGATGGAGTGAGCTTACCGAGAAAAAGCCTGTTCACTCTCGCTTTGAATAGATTAAGGTTGTATGCTTTCGGAAACACAAACACAACATATGTTGTTAATATTTATTTGAAACTATTTTAAATTGACAACCCTAACAAATATTGAATCTTTAAGACGCTGGAAACAAGACTTTTATAAGTTCAATGTCTTTTTAGTACTTTTATATTTTTCATAATTTACTATTCCCGAGGGTGAAAATTATTTATTTATTTAAATTTCTCGCACAAAATAAGGTACAAATGCGGACTTAATGCCTTAGGTATTATCTACCAGTCAACCAAGGGTGGTGAAGAGATAAGATGGCAGGCAGGTGTTTAAGAGGAGATAATAATAAAAATATTAAAAATATCACAAATCAAGTACATAAATAAGTTATAAACTTATAGTTGACATACATACATACATAATATTTACTATAATGTATACCTATTTTTTATCATATTTTTATAGGTACATATTCTTACTTATTATTTTCAATGATTTTATTCTCGTATTTCTTTTTACGAAAATGTCTAACTTATTTAAGGTTTCTTTTAGGACCATCAACGGACCTACTGTGTAAGACCTAACAAAATTTTAACGTGTATGTACACATACATACATACAGGGTGTTTGGTAGAAAGACCGACACAATTTTCTTAGGGATACGGTCCGTCATATCCTAGTTTTCACACATAAAACCCATTTCTTAAGTATCACGGTCGGTAATTGAGATAATAATATGATTATTTTTTATCACCCGAAATGTCGTCGCAACTTTTTTGTTAGTGGTTGTAATAGAACGAAATTAGTTTTGATGTTATCTGCAATGTAAATTTATATACCATTGGTTCTAGAAAATGACTTTTGTGCTTCCAAAGTCTTAAAATTGTGTTACGGTACGAAATGTTTTAATTAAAAAAAAAAAAACATAATTAAAATGTCAAAAAATAAAATTAAAAAGTCAAATCATTTATTTCAAATAGGCACGTAAAATGCACTTTTGAACGTCAAAAATTACAAAAATAGTTAACTGATTCTAGTTGCCCCTTCCAAAAGGTAGTTATGTATGGAGATGAATGGGCCAGAAACTCCATACTTACTCTTTTAAAATGTTAACAAAAGTTTGTATACATTAATTAATAATTATAGGTGAAGTCGATGTACCTAGAATATAAATTACTTACCACAATTGGTAAACAGAATGAAAAGTGAAGTAATGACAGAAAAAATAATAAATGCGATAAGTACATGGTGCTCACATATTTACAAACATGGTAAATGAATTTCCAAAAAAAAAAAAAATTACATATAATAAGTCAGTGCATGAGTTAAATTATATTAATGAAATATAAAATAATTTTGTGCTAGTCAAGGACATCCCCAATCCCCAAAAATTGTTTCGGTCCTTCTACCAAACACCCTGTATTTATGTACCTCGATCGTATCACAAGAGTCAGATCAATGATTATATGAGTTTACTTATACAGGGTGTAAGGGATAGCCCTCCATAAAATAACAAGGTGCATTCAGCTCTTTATTTTGAATCATATTCCACTGGAAATTTGCTCAGGAAAATTTTCATATTCTTTATCGTCTTTTCAGTTATGATTACTTTATTTTAATGTAAAATTACATTTTCTGTAAGAAGCACTCCATTTATGTAAATATAACAGCTAAAATAAAATAAAACCAGCAATGGATGTTGAAATACTCTAACAAACGACGAGCGAAATCAGCTGTTCACTTTCTGCCTAGCCGAACTCACTCACTGCGTTGCCGTTCGCTACGTGCGTTTTGCCACGGTAACGATACATTGTATGTGAGGTAATAAAACAAATCAGGTTTATTGGATGCCCATAGCGTTCCTGAAATAATTTCATGTACCGGTCTTCTTAGTATGATATACTGAATTCACCCTATCAGTCTGCGGAGGGCTGTCCCTTACACCCTGTATATCAGCATTTTTCTGCCTGTCAGCATAGTGAACATAAACGATAGAACACTAAAGAAAAACGTTCCCTCGTAAAGCGAATTCAGATAAGCGGCAAAGCGTATCAAATAAGGAAATAGTAGCAGTACACTAAATAAAACGCATCATCATCAAACTGCGGCGTCTTCCGAATGAGAGCGGGAGTGGTGCCAGAACGTGCGTTAAATCAGAAGGTTTTGGCAAAGAGTTGACGCAAAGCATGTTATACTCAGCTTGAATAACGTAATAAATGTTACTTTCATATCTATTGGGTAAGATTTCCTGCTATGTCGAAGGAGTTATGTATTAATTGTATTCTTATAGCCTCGTGAGACCCAGACACATTTTGGGTTCATTACGCATTAAATCCGAACAGTCCGTTTAAATGGACAAAAATTTTATAGTGCTTAAGTCCCGAGACTTGTTGTTGAAAATTTGACATGTTAGAGTTATTAGCTTGAAGTGAGACTTTCAGGGCATAGTTATGATAATAAATAGATGCCGTTTTATATAAAAAAATTAGTCAATAATTTGTCCGCCAGAATGACCTTTAGGTTAGAATGACTTTTAATCAAATAATATATTGAAATCCGTCCTTTCGTCCGGAAATTGGTAGAAATATCTAAAGATTTCAGCCTAATTTAAAAAAAATATGAATGATTTCGTAATATGTCCATTTAAACGGCTCGTCCCGTAAAAGCTGTGGGTTTCAGTCGCCATCTTTATTTTGGGTATTTAAAGGGCGCGTCGGCCTCACGAGGATAGAGCATATCGTCCCCGTAGAGCGAAAAGTCATTAAGTCGAATCATCGTGTTTTGAGATAATGAGAGTTAAAGTTTTTGAAAATAAAAATTGTTATAACTTTGGCTTGCCGTTACATATTTTTATGTTTTTAGCTTTAATTTGAAGGATATAAAATACAATTTATATTATAATTGAATTTGTTTCATTACTAGCTTTTATTTGATACCAGTATTGATGTATTTTTTTAAACCTTCCCCTCCCTTTATTTTGTATTTGCAGATGCAATATACAAATATTATATAGTCTATGTCACTCTCACCATTATGACGGATCTAACAACATCTCATATGTTAAAATCCATCAAGTTGTTTAGGCTACAGAGCGTGCCAAAGAAATAGACATACACACATACAATACATACTCTCGAAAAACATTACCAGGAGGGTAATGTTCTGGGGCAGTCGGGTAAAAATCACGAACCACCTGTTCATATATAATTAGTAAGACCAGAAAAGAAGCGACCGGATCGCAAAATGTTTGTAGCAAAAAAGTAAGTAAGGTTCTCAAAGTTAAGCGCTGCACGTACAAACTTTACACCATAGACTTGCTCTTGTAAAAAAGCGGCTAAGTGCGAGTCGGACTCGCCCATGAAGGGTTCAGTAGCAGCAAGTAACATAATAATAAGAATAAAAACTACTTACTAGATCTCGTTCAAACCAATTGTTGGTGGAAGTTTTCATGGTAATGTACATCATATATTTTTTTTAGTTTTATCATTCTCTTATTTTAGAAGTTACAGGGGGGGACACATTTTACCACTTTGGAAGTGTCTCTCGCGCAAACTATTCAGTTAAAAAAAAAAAAAAAAATTAGAAACCTCAATATCATTTTTGAAGACCTATCCATAAATACCCCACACGTATGAATTTAATGAAAAAATTTTTTTTTTTGAGTTTCAGTTCTAAGTATGGGGAGCCCCCAAAATTTATTGTTTTTTTTTCTATTTTTGTGTGAAAATCTTAATGCGGTTCACTGAATACATCTACTTACCAAGTTTCAACAGTATAGTTCTTATAGTTTCGGAAAAAAATGGCTGTGACATACGGACGGACAGACAGACAGACATGACGAATCCATAATAAAGGTTCCGTTTTTTGTCATTTGGCTACGTAACCCTAAAAACGGAAACTTTCAAGCGAAGTTAACAGTCTTGGAGTCCGGAAAATCGTTTCATGACTCCACCTTGTTCGGTGAACGAGCGGTGAATAAGTTAGGAGAAGGCACCCGATACCTAAATGAAAGCGGACAGTTGGATTTTCAACTTTGAGCGCAAAGTCGAGCGTTGAAAATCCAACAGCGGATTCATTTAGGTGTCGCCTAGTGTTAGTGTAAACAGGCATAAGAAGCTTACCTCTTTCCCAGGTGATAGACTCGATGGGGTAGCCAGCGACCGGACACTTTATATTCAGGTCACTGCCGGCCACGGCTGTAACTTTGGGCATCTCTCTGATGTACGGAAGCCCATACACGTTAACTCTGGCAGCATGAAGCGCTTTTCCCGCAGTGTTAGAAGCGACGCAAGCGTACTCGCCGCCATCTTGCTCTGTGACGCGGCTGATGTTCAAATGGCTCACCACGTCGTCTTGCAATGTCACGTGCTGCCCGACTACGAACCTAAATGCGAGATTATGTTGGTGTCTGAATATAGAGAAAAAGAAAATTTGCAACAGCTGTTAATATTGCCAATGTCTAGAAAAATTGAGACAGATTTGATGTGATTGTACACTGAAAAAAATTCACTCCAATCAAGTGACTTTTCAGCTTGATTGACGATAACTGTTTACATTAATCAAAATCTTGGTTAAGTTGATCATCTCGACATGATTGCAGCAATACTAGTTCAAATGATTGAACGCTCAAACAAGTTTCTCAATTACCCTTAACATGACATCATTGTTGAAGAGTAAAAAAAATGTTAACTGTAACAAAGTAAGTTAGTTGTGTCAATCAAGCATTTTGATTACATCAATAAAGATCAAATCATGGTTGGAGCAACTATGTTTTGACTTGATTGCTGCACATAGGTTTTGTGATAACTCCAATCAAGATCCCGTTTCAAATCTCAATCAATTAAAAGTAGTAGCTGTGATTATTGTGCTTGATAGGCTCAGATCAGTGTTGCCAACTCCAAAAGTCCAAATTATCGAGTTCCGACGTCGAAATTATCGTTTTGTGGGCAAAATTATCAAGAAGGACAAAAAAAAAAAAAAAATTGGGCTGAATTTTCCAACGTCAGATAATTTTATCGGAGGAATTTTGTACAGTTCTTCCTTATAAAAACTGTTAGACATCAATTTTATTTCACGAATAAAAATTATCTGTCGATTAAAAAAACCAGCACTAAATCAAAATAAAAATAAATGTAACAAACGTCAATGAATTTTAAACTATGTAGACTAAAATAAGTGGAAGTTTATGCCAAGTTTCACCACTAGTGGCGCTAGCAGCACAAACCGTAAACATGTTTTGTCAGTCTATTTGTTTTTTTTTTGTTTGTTTTCTAGATAGAAGCAAAGAGAAAGGCATTTCATATAATCACAGGATTACAGGATAAAACACGGAGTTTCGGACGAAACGCAAGTGAAACAAATGTGAGGGAAAGAGAGAGAGAAACAATTACTCTGACATAAACTTACTTGTTGACATAAGTGTCATTGACATTTTGTTGAATTTTTATTAGCGTTTTTAATTTGTCTGACAAATAGGTTTTGTTAATGGAACTTTTTATGTCTTCAATACTCAAAATTATTGTACGTTAGACATTCACTATAGAACATCGTACCATTGTCCAAATTATCGTAGGCCCCCATAATTATCGTATGGGTTGACAACACTGGTTCAGATGCAAACAAGTTACTTAGTCAATCTAAACAAAATCTTGATTGTGGCAACTACTTTTTTTTTCAGTGTACCGAAACTAACATAAAAACTTCTACTTTCGTAAAATGTGACCCTCTCCGTTTTACAGCAGTCATTAAATTGTTTGCTTTAGAGATAAACGTATCAATCCTACTGAAAATCGATCAAAACACGCTAAAAACTTTTATGACAGGATTGTCAACATAACGTGAATACCGATGGGTGACAAAAGTTTGGCAGTTAAAATAACTTTTATTGCTACATAGTTTTGATTAGAAATTTTTAAATCGGGGCCAAATTTGGCAAATAAAAGTTTGTCATTTTGAAAGCAGTTTTGGCCTACTTCACCACGGGACAAACCGAAAGACAGGATTGAGAAGGTGATTGTACACTTATATCTAGAGATCGGATATTCGGATGCATATTTACCTACAGTTAATTTTGAGCTATGAGGTATGGAAGCGGCTTCCTAAAATAATATTTAAAAAAAAAAAAGAAAACCGTTTCGCCAGGAACAACGGGAATGCATAACTAGTCGAGTGTGTAGTATGTGACTTGTAAAAAAATATTTATTAAAAAAAAAAAACCCGGTTCTTGGTTTCCATAACTAATCTGATGCATATTTATTTAAAACTAGCTTTTGCCACGGCTCCGCCCGCGTGGATGTCGGTTATCGCGTAAAAAAGTAGCCTATGTCCTTCTCCATATCCCAGGCTATATCTCTACCAAATTTCTTGACGATCGGTTCAGCGGTTTAGGTGTGAAAACGTAACATACAGACAGACAGACAGAGTTATTTTCACATGTATAATATTAGTATGGATTGGGATTTTACCAACATTTGAAAGTAAGTAAATATACCAGAAACATATATCGTCGTATCCTACGAATAGTGCCCTAACGAACATAGACATTCTTTTTTTATTGCATGATTCAATTCTACTCATCATACCACATATAACCAGTTCAACAAAACAATTAAAAACGGGATTTAAAGGACAAAATGCGTATAAAATATACAGATAATTTATTGAAAATAATCCTAGCCGAACCTTAAAATACCAATACACATTATAAGAAATCACCAATACATATTTTTTCATATTTAATTTAATTAAACACAAAAAGTGTCTCCTGAAAAGTAGCTATTATGCAGTTACGCCCCTATTCGTAGGATACGACGATATCAGAAACCTAAACTTGTAGATCCCAGAACCGCGGGATTTTTTTGATACAAAAGCGCATTCCATATTACCCAACACCTCAACTTTAGGTGAATATGCATCCGAATATCCGATCTCTACTTATAACAATGAGAACGTTGATAATTATTATATCTTCTTAGTTACATTCTCCACATTGCGTAGTTTACAATACCGGCGCCGGTATGCGCTTTTCACTACGCTACGTGCTACGGCGTAGCCCTTTGCTACGAGCTACGGTGTAGCACTTTGCTACGATCGCGTGATCGCAAAGCTTTCGCGCTTCAAAACAATTTTCCTTTGTGATGATTTGAAGACCATTAATTTAATGTGTTTCTAAGTAAAACAATTTTTATCGAAAAATATATACAATTATTGTTAAGATCCACAAAAAATGGTTACTTACCTCGAGTTGGTTGGAATAGGAAAACCATCAAGCAACCACGTGAACTGTGGAGGCGGATGGCCCATAGCCACACACTTCAAGGACACACTCGGTCCTGGCTGCAACGTTTGTTCGGAGAACCAATAAACCAGCTCCGGCTTAGATTCTGCAACAAATAAAATAAATATTAATCTTCTCTCCCACGAATTTCTTTATTTTTATTAATCAACTAGCAGCCCGTCTTGGCTTCGCACGGGGTAGACAATTATCATTTTAAGACTCATTTTTCTACACCTTCGGTTACATTGTTCAAATTTTACCAAGGATCCCTAATTTTTTTCAAAATGAAATGTAGCCTATGTCAAATTGGAAGAATGTAGCATTCTATTGGTGAAAGAATTTTTTAAATCGGCCCAGTACTTTTTGAGCCTATTCATTACAAACATACAAAAATAGGTACAAATCTTTCCTCTTTATAATATTAGTGTAGAAAAACTTTTAACAAAACATTGTTGAAATTTAAACATACCACACAAACCATCGCGGGCTTAACAGCGGTATGGCCAGACACGGCAACTCGGTGCCACTAAGTCCATACTAATATTATAACCTCCTTACTAATAAACGTTGTATAGCGTCTGTATAGTTACACACCGATTTTTCTCTTTCACTCGTCAGTAATTTGACTTTCGATAGAAGAAGACAAAGCGCTATCGCATTGGGGGTGCGAATTGTTGAGAAGTCGTGAATTACTGGTATTTAGTTGGGAACTAGTGCCGTGTGGTGCCGGACGTAAAGAATAGCACCACCCTATTTCCTCCCGTGGGTGTTGTAAAAGGCGACTAAGGGACGTACTAGAGAATGGGCAGCAGCGTTCTCTATGAATTTTTAACACCATACTGCGATCGCCGACCCGCCTGCCAAGCGTGGCGATTATGGCAAACCCCCCCAATTGGGGGAGGCCTATGTTCAGCAGTGGACGTCTTTCGGCTGAAATGATGATGATGAGTTGGGAACTCACTTGGTAGATTGATTGCTGTAACATTTGTCTGTAGCGTTTTTGTTGTAACAAGTTAAATTGCTTATTAAAAATCTCGAGTCTACCTTTGTCAAAGGGGACTTCATTTAGCATTTGTCAGAAATTTTCCTTTTTCTCTCATACAAACAACCCCATTAAGTGGTGAGTATTAAAAACAAAGGCTAAGCTTATTATCTCGGGGAGAAAGGGGAAAGAATAATAACCCCCTCGGTCTACGTCAAAATAAACTGCACGATGCACTAGATGCAGTGGGTTCCGTCTGATTAATATTCAGCTCTTTAGATGTTCGAGGGAACTCTAGACTTGCCGTTATCCAATGTTTCTATAGAAAATGTTTTTTTTTTTTTCTTTTTATGCAATCTATTTTTACGAGTGCTTTGTTCGTTAATAGTCTCGAGGTACTACTCATTTTCAATCGCAGTAATTACTGCTAGTTGAAAGTGATTTCATTCAAAAAGTGCTCGATTGAACACTTCTCACCTTTTATAGTTCGTTTTGTGGCGTTCCGTCCGTCACAGTTTGATGTTAAGGAGTTTTTATATGAATACTAGCTGACCCGACAGACTTCGTTTTGTTAAAAGCAATAGTATAAACTCCACTACTCTACTCTACTCTACTCTACCCTACCCTACCCTAACTACCCTATCTACCTACCTGCCTAGCTACCTACCCTACCCTACCCTACCCTACCTACCTACCTACCTACCTACGTACCTACCTACCTACCTACCTACCCTACCCTACCCTACCTACCTACCTACCTACCCTACCCTACCCTACCCTAACCTACCCTACGCTACCCTACACTACCCTACCTACCTACCTACCCTATCCTACCCTACTTACCTACCTAAAACTTAAAAAAAAATGGATAGTAGCCGATTCTCAGACCTACTGAATATGCATATAAAATTCCATAAAAATCGGTTAAGCCGTTTCGGAGGAGTATGGTATATGTATATCTATGTAACATACATATTTTAAATAGGTAGGCTCCACTGGAACCGTCAGGTAAAGGGCTCCTCCAAAGCTTTCCATTTCTCACGGTTCCCATTGTGGACCCGCAATTTTTTTAATATCATCTTCCCATCTAGTGAGCGGTCTTCCTCTATAACGTTTACCCGATGGGCCTTTCCATAACGTAACTGTTTTTACGTCACACCTGGCCATAATGTGAGTTTTTACCGCACGCTACGCGTACAGTAAAACTCGTCGTATCGTGGCCAGGTGAAGACGTAAAATTGTGTACTCACCACGGGCAGTAAAAAAGAAAGCACTCTATCGCATATTTACAACCCTCGCCTGCGGCTCGGGTCACAAATCCCTGCGATTTCAGGCTTTCTTTCTTTTACAGCCCTTGGTAAGTAATGTACTATAAATTGTCAGACATCACAAATTACAGCTGCCAAAGTTTTTTTGCCTGTCTCCTCTGTTCTTAACATTTGTTTGTTGTGAAATCAAAACAATCAGAGCTTCATTCTACTCTACATAAAGTATAACGCAGCTAGTTTCCATATCAAGTAAGCTGTATAAGTATTTAAGGTCGGTATTACCGAGACAGACAGACGGGTGGACGGGAAAATCCGTCCGGCCGGCTGTACGGCACGCCCGCCCCGCCCGAGCATAATTTTTCCACCTCGAATGATAAAGCAGGCGTGGCTCAGTTGCGCTGTATAAAACTTTTACGATTGGATTAGATTATGGGTACTCAGATCCGTTTGTTAAGCTTAAAACTTTGTTTTGGAAAACGGTTTGTTAAACAATATCGGTACATTGTTCTGTGTTTGTAATAATTTGTTTGTCGGTACAAAGGGCGTTTTTAAATCGTAATATAAACAATTAGAAGTGTTGTTTTGCGTGTTTTGTTAAAGCATTACATTCATACTTAAATTAGCAACCCATTCTTTGAAATAGATCGTTGAGAGTAATAGTGATACTGGAATAATATTAGTACGTTTTATACGATTTTCACCCGCATCCATTTAGGGGGAATATTACAAAAATAACTTACCTTTTTAATTAAAATTCACAAAAAAGAAATCATGGACCGGATCAGAAAATTTGACGTCTAACAAAAAGGAGAATATCCCAAATGAATTGGACTTTTCGCGAGGCGTATCCTCCGGATTACTCTTTGACCCTTATTTCAAAAATTCACGCTCGCGAACACATGTCTCTCATTAATTCTTTTGATTGTGCTTCATAATTAAAGGGAGATCCGAAATTCTTTAATCCACTCATCCTTTTAGAAAAAGAGGCGAGAATGCGCGTTAAGCTTGTACGGTCAGCTGCAGAAAAATCTCACCCCCTAGTAATGTATTTATTCATCGCTAGGGGGTGAGATTTCTCTGCAGCTGACTGTACCTTGTAATCTCATCATTATCATAGCTCTTTTTGTATACGCTTAGATAAAACAATCTTCATAATTTATATGTATAACATTTCTTTGCATAATTCAGAACTGTAGAAAGGAAAGCGGATCCATTAGTATTCTAATACAGTGCAATAAGTGTCTACTTAGTTCCGGAGTTTAAACTGGCTGTTCAGTGGCTCCAAACTTAATGTTTTTGTATTTTATTCTGCTGGTTGTAGAATCGGACAGTGTTTGTTTTGGTGTTCCGATTGTAGTTCCATTTGGGACGTGCATCCTTGTCTGTGGCCTTAATGATCTCATTAGCTACTAAGTAGTGTATACGTGTAAGTAGTAGCAAGTGTTGGTCATTATTTAATAATAAATAAACTAAGTACGGAAGATGCCTGATAAATGTATAACTTCAACATGAATGATGTAACCCATATTTTGTAACAATATTTTGTTTTAAAAGAGTGTCTGTGGAGTTTCTTGTCCGTTCTTCTCCATAGGAACCTACTACGCTTTGGAATGGGCAACTAGCTTCATTTTTCTGACTGGCACCGACCCCTTGACAATTCAAAAGTACCTGTATTTGGTTTATTTGAAATAAAAGCTTTGAGTTTGAGTTTGAGTGATTAGACATGATTAGTTCTAGCCAAAGGCACGCACGTCTGACTTTTCGGAATTATATGTATAACTAGCTTTTTCCCGCGGCTTCGCCCGCGTGGAGGTCGAAAATAATATATAATTTTTACTTGAATACAACACCGTTACGTTAGCTTCTAACTATAAGACTAGATAGTTTAGTTGTTTTTCTTTTAAAATTAAGGACTTTTCAACTTCATCCCCCTTATAAGGTTTTTGAAAATAAATGAATAGTTTGAAAAGTACATTGGAAGGAGTATCTGCAATAAAACTTTCAAGTCTCTAAGCAATAGAATAACGAAAGGCCCCGTTGGATAGAAATCGAAATTAAATGCCATTTATGTCTTACTGGCGGATGTACATTGAATATTTTCGTACAATTAGAAAAGTACATTCAATAAGCTAACAGTCTACATCGGTTTCGTTGCTGTCGCTCAGGTGAGCGACAGCAACGAAACCGATGTAGACTACCTAGCCAGCTAGATAGAAACACATTTCTCACAGACCGTTGCACAAATGTATGATTAGACAAATAACTAAACTGCTATTGTTCTTATACAAACTCGCATTGTTCCCCGCAGTGTGGGCACCCTTATGAATGGCCCAATAAACTGTGGACTAAAATTATGTGTAGTTCGCGATACCTCTCGGTAAAACTGGTGGATGCCAAGCTTCACAGCTTGGCTCATCGCCGCAAGGTTGCCTGCTTGTCGGTCTTCTACAGACTGTACTTCGGCGAGTGTGCCCATGAACTCCACGACCTCATTCCACCGGCCCTTTTCTACCATCGAACATCTAGACGCACTGCAAGTTACCACCCCTACCTAGTTGATATTCCATGCACCAACTCGCACTAAGCGTTTTCAAACGTCTTTTATAATGCGCACAGCAAAGGAGTGGAACTCTCTACCTGCGTCTGTGTTTCCGAACACATACAACCCTAATCTATTCAAAATGAGAGTGAACAGGCTTCTTCTGGGTAAGCTCACTCCATCATAGACTTTGTCTCTGTCACCCAGACCTAGACTAGAGCCAAGAGCAAACCCATAGTAAAAAATAAAACCTCTGGGTTCCGTATAAATAAGCATAAAATGTAATAATGCAGAAGGGTTCCGTCCCTTCATTAGAGACCATATTAAATTGCGACATTTATTCGATTACTGTTAGTTGCCCGTTTTGGGTCAAACCTTAATGGTTAGTTTCAAAACCACTTCGATTTTGTATACGTGAACTACAAGTTGTTATTTATGGTGTTCTTTATGGGTTTTGTTACTCGTATCTGCTGACAATAGGGTCTTAATTAGATATTTTAATATAGAGAACCCGGAAATGAAACTGGCATATAATTTAAAACCGTCATTAGTTACCTACTTTGGGTGTGTGATCATTGTGAGATACATATACGATAATACGACTGACCGTAATTTTCCCAAACCCGTACCTTTACGGAAGGTAATGGCTACAACTTTTCTACATAAAAGTTTTTAATGTATTCGGTTTACCCTATGTCCAAGAGCAACAATTGCATAAATATCACCCCTATTTACGCCATTTTCTCGAAGTTCTAGGTAAACAAAGCAATTATAGCGAAGTCTCAACAATTCGCATAAATTCTATTAGTCTGTAATGCACAAAGCGCCAGACGCGACACGTAGGCATGATTGTTGGCGCACAATAGTTTACCTGCCGTTAGAGGCGTCTGTGAACTTGCCCGACGCTATCAATAGATTCGAGATACAAGACCGCTTTGTATCTCGTACCATGAGTGTTAATAAGTAGATCGAGTTTATTATATTTACGGTGGAGCAAGATTAGATATTCCCGTACGCAAAATACACGCTTGGACGCAGAGTTGCGGGCACTTGCCCGTTATACAAAACATTAGATATTATTCAGATGTTATTGTGAGAAGACCCGTAGTAACTACATATTTAAGAACAGTTAAGATATATTTGAAAAGCGTACCAGCTGTTTATGAGTACGTATTGTGTGCTAGCAGTCACAGTTAGAAAGAATAAAAGAAAGAAAAAAAAAATATGTTAGATTTTCACAGAAACACGTGCACATAAAAAAAAAGACAAGACAAGTTATCTCGAACAAAAAAACAAAAAACAAAAATAAACAAATATTGAAATCTAGTTAGATATCTTCTCAACATACAGTATTACAGATACTTAATTTTTAAATAGATACAAATATTGAGTGTTGTATTATTTTGTATATTTAAATATTGTGTAATTATTAATTAGCAAGGTGTTGGGTGATATTTTAAGAAAACACTATTAAGTATTAAAAAAACAATCATTCTAAAATCGATTTTTAATACGCCAATATTCATAGTCTTGGTCAATAATCCATATTGCAATCTATGTCTATTACTAGTCCTAAGCCTGGAATGCTCTTGTGATTGAATTATTCCGTAGATTGGGGTTAAGTAGGAACGAAGGAAAGTCGACACGAGCATTTCATTACAATAGCCATTTCGTATGGCGCGTCATTTCGCGTCATGTTTGGAGTCATGGTGTAATGCAACATTCCTCGGTACGAAATGTAATGTTATAATATTACATTACTTTAAAACGCACTGTTTTGCGCATGTCTAGTCGCTACTAGTTACGATGTGGTTATGTTGTGGCTAGTGTTTGCAGACAGACAGATCGACTCCAGCTGTGACAGTGTGGACGACGCAACATTGTGTTTGCGATGTTGCCGGCCGCTAGTGCGCGGTCTCGCTAAAGGTTGCGTTGTGGCTGCGACGTGGCTTTGATGTGATCAGTGTGAATGATTTATACCCAAAGTCTCAAATTCAGATAATTTATGTAAACAAAGGGGATAACATATCAAAAAAATATCTTTGTAATGGTAATTCACATAAAATGGCGAAAAAAAGGTTCCATTTTCTTTTAAGTACTGAATTTAAGAAAAAATTATCTTACCGTAATTATTTTTATAAATTTTCGGTTTTAAACAAAGTTATTTAAAAAAAGGAGATTTTCTGGTATAAAATATTTTATGATACTGGTAACAATGCAGGAGATCATATTATTCATATTATTGTATGTAGCATATCTATCCACATTTTGGATGGAAACGGCTGTAAACTGTTTCGAGTGGAAATCGATTTTGGGAGGCCTACGTCTAGCAGTGGACTTAAAAGGGCTGATTATGATCATAGGCCGTGTTTTCGACACACTACATAAAACTTTGTTTGGCAACGGTATTTTGTTTGCATAGTTCTTATAATTAATTCACTTTAATTTCATAGATGATGATTTACAAAAAAAAAAAAATATGATAAAATGTTTGCACCACTGTCCTGTCATTTTGACGGTGACATTTCTTGACATTACTTTGTTTACATAAATTATCTGACTTTGGGTATAGTCATTTTCATACAAATAAGGGCCCGTTCTGTGTTGTCTTTATGGTGTGGTTGTGGTACATGTGATCGGGCCCTTAGAGATATAAGATATGATAGAAGATTCTTGGAATTTTGAAATTACTATGAATATTGAATAATACTAGGTAAAGGGATATTATGTGGGTACTTCTAAGTAGAAGTTAGAAATAACATTATGTGGGTACAGTAAAGTATGTTGAGAAGCTACCTACTGTGGTAAATAATGTGTAGCCGAGTTAGTTAAAAAAAAAAAAAAAACAACCGACTTTAATTTCGGAAGTCTGTGGCAATAAACTAAAATACAGATCCAAAGACACTGACTTCCGAAATTTACGTTATTTTTCACTTTGTAGTGTTTTTTTGGAAGTCGGTTGTTTTATTTTTGTAAGTTTTATGGTTCACACACCAATTCGTTCTATGAAAACAACAGTGACAGGAAGTAATAAAACGTCATCAAGATACGCAAACCGGGAAAAATACGTTTTATTGAAGCTAACTTAAAAACTACTCAAGCAAAGTTAATAAAATTGATATTGGACCACCTAGGAAGTCAAACAAAAATATTAAAAATATTTCAAGTTGCTCCAGCCTCGTTGGAGTAATAAGGGAACATACATTTAAAAAAAACTTTTTTTTTAAGTTGGTTAAAACAGTATAGGCGTAAACTTTCTCAAGAATCCGTACTTGGTAGTAAACTTAGCAAGTTTGTGTTATCTAGAGAGGCTCTAAAGAGGCTCTAGGGAAGCTAGAACGTTGCCTACATATGTGGAACAAACGACTAGCTTTAACAGTGGACACTACAGTAGTTTTGAACTTTTTCCAACTGATAGCATAGACCCGTTCATTTTGCATAGAAAACCCGCCTTATTAGCGTTTAATTTTGAACTCGTTTCAGCCGAGTTCAACAACTAGGTTACACTACCAAAGTAAATCGAAATCTACAGTTTCGTCGCGGCACTCGTGCGAGCGAGTCGTGTCACAGTTGTATTCGTCGACTGAGCAGAGCGCATACCTACTGTTTAGTACATTCGAACTTAGAAAGGTGCGGCACGTGGCCGATCGCCCGGCTACCTGCCGCCTGCCACAGATGCAACTTGTTTACGAGTATAATGAGTGATAATTATGAGACGAGTAATGAAATAAATAATGATTCGATGAATGAGATTACTACTTTAAATGAAGAGTTTGACATTGAAGACAGTGAAGACAAGACCAATAAAAGAATGAGAGAAGGCAGTGATGAAGAATGGACGGAAGTTAGGCGAAAAGACAAAATATTCAAGGAGACAGAAGAGATTGAAATATATATATCTAGCAAAGAGATACTACCTAAACAGTTTAGTCTTGCTAAGTTGTTTAGAGAACAGAATATAAAAGATATTAACAGGGTAAAATTTATTAATCCGTATCGAGTTCGCGTAGAATTGATTAGCGAAATCAGCGCTGAGAATATGGAAACATGTCAATTCTTTATCGATAAGGGATGGCATATTCAGAGAGCGATGGAAAGGAATTTGTCCTACGGTGTAATACGAGATGTTGACTTAGAAATGTCAGAGGAAAATATTTTGGAGAATATATTTTGCCCCGAACCAGCTAAATTATTATCCTTAAATCGCTTGAATCGCAAGAACTTTGAGGCAGATGGGTGGTCACCCAGTGAAGCGGTTCGTCTTTGTTTTAAAGGGTCGTTCTTACCACCTTATGTTTATACGCATGGTTTAAGGATAAAGGTAGAACCATATGTATTTCCAGTGTCGCAATGTTCGCGCTGCTGGAAATATGGTCATGTACTTAAGAGATGTCCTAGTGCTAAAGTGGTATGTCCCAAATGCGGAAAAAACCATAACAATTGCGAAACCACTAACATGATATGCGTTAACTGCAATGGAAGACATATATCCCTGTCAAAAACATGTCCAATCTTTTTAAAGGAAAAAAGATTGAGAGAACTCATGTCCGAGTTTAATTGCACCTACAGAAAAGCCCTTACTATCTATGTCCCTAAAGATGAACCAACGCATAAGGAAGTGAATATAGAAATAAAAGATACTGATATAAAATTTTCATCCCTTCAATTTGTTGACACAGCTCCCACTCAAACCACTAGTAGGCAGGCTTATACTGAAGGAACAACTAAGGCGCAGGTACATAGACAAAAACAGAAGTCAGACCCTAAACAGAAACAGAGGAAACAGGAGAGCTCGTCAGACCTGGAATTTATGGAGTGGAGTAAAACGGAAACAGAAGAATATAATGAAGCTGAAACAAAAAATTCGTGTGAAACAGAAGAAAAACACAGAGATATCAATTTCAAGGAATTGTTAAAGAGATTACAAGACATAATATTCATGAAAGGAAGCACTATACAAATGATTTACAAAGGAATACTTAAAACTTGCATTGAGTGGGTAATTTTAGTAGTAGTTGACAATGTAGCGGATTGGCTTATCCTTAAATTAATCCTTGATTATTTTGAAAATGCCAGGTAACTATGAAACTAATGTTAAATTTAATATAATCCAATGGAATGCACAAAGCATTAGGCCAAAATTAAGTGAGTTTGAGAATTTGTTAATACAAGACAAGATTCACATTGCCGTATTAAGCGAAACCTGGTTACAACCAGCAATTTATTTTAAAGTTAAAGATTACAATGTATTTCGCAAAGACAGAGATGATTCATACGGAGGTGTAGCAATACTCACACATAAGTCAATTAAATCTCAGATTTGCCATGATTTACAAAATTTTAACTCTGGTATAGAAAGCATACACGTTAAAGTGTATAATTGTAATCAAATCGAAAATATTATATCGATTTATTGTCCACCCTCTGTAAATACCAGCCAGTCAGACTGGGATCAACTATTTTCACAGGTTAATAATAAAACCTTACTTTTAGGTGACTTTAATGGACACCATCCCAATTGGTCCAATAGAGTAGACAGAAGAGGTAATCAAATCTTTGACGCACTTATTGGTAGTAGCCTTATTTCATTAAACAGTGGCGATCACACGCGTATTAAGTTAGTCAATGATGTACTACAGCAGTCATCTCCCGATGTTTCGTTAGCGTCATCCGATATAAGCTTAAGTTTAAACTGGCAAGTGTTAAATGAGACATTAGGAAGCGATCATTGTGTTATTAAAATTTCAACGTACTTTAAAGCTAGTAACGTCTGTATGACTCGTCGGAATTATAAAAAGGCTGACTGGGTAGGATACCAAAAACTTTTAAATGACCTTTTCGATGAATTCGTGTTTCCAAATGATTTGCAAAAAGGTTATGACATATTTATAGACTATTTAGACATGGCTGCAGATTTTTTTATACCATATGTTAAAATTAGTACGAACCCAGAACGAAATTTTACACCAAAGCCTTATTGGTGTCCCAATCTTTCTAAAGCTGTAGCAGAGCGCCGTTTAGCACTTTCCAAATTTCGACGTAATCCATCGCCACATAACCTCACAATCCTTCAAAGTAAAATCAGTGATGCTCAAAGATATATACGGTGCTCTAGAAGCAAGTCGTGGCAGGACTTATGTTCTTCTCTTGACCAAGCTACGACCCATAGTGAGTTGTGGCGAAAGATGAGATGGATTAAGGGATATAACGCAGCAAAATCCCATGTTAACAGTAGTAAAGCAAGCGAATTACTTTGTAGTTTAGCCCCCGATTTCGTATCATACGACCAACCTATACTAACATCGAATAATCCAAAACTTGAAGTACCTATCACAATCCAAGAGCTAAATAAATGTTTAAAAAATAAAGATACAGCCCCTGGTTGTGACAAGATCACATATTCTATGATAAGACACTTACCTGAGAACGGGAAACAAGTCCTACTCAATTTGTTTAATGCATTTTTCAGTTATTCCTTTGTACCTAAGCAATGGCGCGATATAATGGTGGTGCCAATTCCCAAACCAGGACGTGATCCTTGTTTAGCCTCTTCCCTTCGCCCCATATCTATGATCTCATGTTTTTGCAAAACTTTCCATAGCATTCTACTCAATAGAATAGAGTGGTTTATAGAAAAGAACTGTATGTTAGACCAGAATACCACAGGATTTAGAAAATGCCGATCAACGTTAAATAATCTTACTAGTTTAGTTTCTAGAATTCAAACAGGATTTTCTGAAAAACAAATGACCATATGCTGTTTTATTGATCTGGATAATGCTTATAACAATGTGGATGTACATAGTTTATTACGTATAATGGATGGCTTAGGTGTGGGACAAAAACTTTGCACATATCTGTGGAATTTTTTACATACCAGAAATTTAAAAATTCAACTTGATAATGATTCATTATGTAGAACTAGTTTTCGTGGCTTGGCACAGGGTGATCCATTATCTCCATTGTTGTTTAATATAGCTACTATTAATATCTGTAAAAAGATAAATAATGTATGTATTTCGCAGTTTGCAGATGACTTTGTTTTATATTTTACTACCAACCAAATTTTGGAAGCGACACATAAATTGCAAACGGCTTTAGATTTATTTAAGCAGTTAGTACAAGATATTGGTTTAAATGTTTCAACTAGTAAAAGTAAAATTTGTATATTTAAAAATGGCTTTAGGAAAGATACAATTGATATTAAAATAAATGAAAGTTCCCTCCAAGTAGTTGACAGCTATAAATATTTAGGATTGTGGTTAGATCAATCTCTAAGATGGTCCAAACATATTAATGAGTTAAGAGACAAAACTTCCAAATTTTTGAATGTGTTTAAAATACTAACTGGTCCAGGCTGGGGCATACACCCCACTCATTTGCGACGTTTATATATTGCTATCATTCGCAGCAGAATAGATTATGCCAGTTTTTTATTTGATAGTAGCTGTCAAACCCATTTAAATAAATTAACTATAATTCAAAACCAATGTTTGAGGGTCATCGGTGGTTTTATTAAAAGTACACCCATTCATGTGATGGAATGCGAACTACATCTGCAGCCATTACATATTCGCAGATATTACTTAGCTGGTAAATTCTTTTTGAAACTTAAATCTTTTGTTAATGGGGACACGTGTGAAATTGTTACCAAACTTAATATTTGTTGCCAGGGTAATTATTGGAGACGTAAAAAGAAACCACTTTTAGTTCATATTTCTGAAAAATTCAATAACATATGCGTGTACTCCAGCGATGAATTAGGTTTATTTTCGCTTAATACGTGGATAAGCGGTGTGAACTTGTCTTGTGCGATTAAACCACAAATTAAAGAGGTTACCGAGGCGAAGAAATCGTACGATCACTATCAACTTCGAATTATATGTAGTAGGAATTTTGGCAGGACATATTCTGGATATTACAGGATTTATACGGATGGATCTAAAGTTCGAGATAATGTTGGAGCTGCGTTTTTTGACCCTCAAAGTAATACCTCCTGTAAGTTCAAGTTAAATTCAAACATTTCTGTCATGTACGCCGAGTTAATCGCTATCTTCGAAGCCATTTCATACCTTGAATCGGTGGATTTTCAAGATTCCGTAATCTATTCTGATTGTAAAAGCGCACTCCAACATTTAACGAGGTGTATGGGAAATTTTCGTGGTTATCCGTTAGCATACCAGATAATAGATTCTATTATTAGATTAAGAGATAAAAATAAAAATATTGTTTTACAATGGGTGCCTTCTCATATCGGCATTGAAGAAAACGAAGAAGTTGATCATTTAGCCAAAGAAGCGTGCGTAGAGGGTGTTCCGGTGACGTATAAACCTTACTGGACAGATATTTTAATTGTAGTTAGATTGAAATGTTATGAAATTTGGAAAGAATACTTCGACGAGAAGTCATTGACAAAAGGTATTTGGTATCGGACGATGCAGCCAACCATTCATAGTTATCCTTGGTTTGATAATGCCGATATGAGTAGACAAGAAATCGTGACAAGTTTGAGACTTCGTTCCGGACATATCCCATTGAATAGTTTTGCTGCATTGATGGGAAAAGTAACATCTCCAAACTGCACGGAATGCAATGTGGTCGAAGACGTTTTTCATATTATGGTGGAGTGTGTCCGGAACGGAGCGGAAAGATATTTGATTCGAGATCAATTTCATATGAATATTTATCAATTAGGAGAATGTAACATTATTTTAGCTTTTCCAGCATCCAAAGCCGCTAGAATATTATATAGATTAGTTAAGTTAGGGATTAAGCGTAGATGTTAAGCTTTGCATGTAACAAAGATTTCCTATGAGGGTGGCATGTTCACTATGTGATCAAACCCTCGTTAATAAATAAAGATTAAAAAAAAAAAAAAAAAAAAAAAATCGAAATCTACTATGCAATCCATTTTTCCATACTAATATTATAACTGTAAATGTATCTCAGTCTGTCTGTCTGTCTCTCTCTTATGTCTTGCTCACACGTACCGAGTAGATGGGTGAGATAGCAAACTATTAAAATAAAAAAATAATAACGTAAACTAACTGAAACTATTAAAAAAATAAACTAAACTATGGCGTCGGAAAATTCCTCCGTATCGCTGTAAAATGGTTATGTACCCAAGAGACGGCAGCATTGACACGTTGTAAACAATATATGGCAATGCTTACATGGTCCGCACCAAATTCTCCGGTGATCCGGATCCGGACTCCGGACCGCCATTTGGTGACTTCTGTTATACGGTATAAATATCGGTACGTGTAATCAGGCTTTCCACTTACCGACCCAGATGACCCCACGACTCTCCTAAATCGCTCCTCGCGAGGACCATTTAGTCGGTAAATGGTCCTCCCCAACCCTTGCTCGTAAGCGAAGCGCGAGCCCGCGCTATAGCTGAGCCTGTAGCTTTAAATTCCCCTGATAATAATCATAACCCTGATTTTATCCGGCCATCGTCGGTCCCTTGCCATCCTCCCTCCGACTCTGCCCTAAGCCGAGGTTCGTACCCCACAGGGGGTGCCATTAGCGCGCAGTCGTTTAGTTTATAAGTTTTGCGCCCTGGCTGGAGGCTTTAAGTTTTTAGGAGCTTAAGGCAACCACAGGAAAGACCGGTTAAAGAGTCTCAACCTCTCAAGGTTAACTCTGAGACGCCCTAGTGAAAAAAATAAAAATAAAGCTTTACCTATTCACGCCTAAATGACTGAACCGGTCGTTATGAAATCTATTTATTTTTAATTTGTAATTTTATATTTTGAATTGTTTTATTAGTTTTTACATTGTCTCGCATATAGAAGCAACAAGAATAATGTACCCAGGATTATGTAATATCTTGATTTAAAAGAGTGTCCTTGGAGTTTCTTGTCCGTTCTTCTCCATAGTGATCTACGTATTGGAATGGGCATCTAGCTTCAACTTGCCGACTCTGACTAACTGACCGTCTCTTTGACAATTCAAAAGTGCCTGTAAATGGTTTAATTGAAATAAATGCTTTGAGTTTGAGTTTTGAGTTTAACAGATAGCTTGGGAACTGAAGACGGACATAGGCTACTTTTCATTAGATATTTGTACCTATTGGAAAGCGAAAAACTACAAAATACACGCAAAACGAAGTCGCGCAACAGGAAGTTATGAACTAATTGAAGATTATTCAAACACTTCCTAAATCCACCATCTAAGTACGATTAGCATATTTAAGCTACCTATAATGTTACAACTTGCGCTGGGTCACCACTGCTCTCATCTACAATAAGGTAGCAATAATTCATAGACCAATGTGTAGTAGATGCGGTTTTCCAATCACAAAAAGGCTAATTCATTTGGTGTGACTTCCAGACCATTCTAAAATGCAGCGTTTTATCAATGGTAGTGGTTCGGAGTCATTCCTCCCTGTCTAGTCGGGTTTACTTCGCACTGTAACAAATGAGGCTGGTTACCAGAAGGTCAGCTACTTGGATAGTTTATGATTTTTCCTTCTGATTTTTGCTTGAGTGTCTTTTTACCAATTTCTTCTGTTTCTGAGTTAAGACTTGTAATATTGTTGAAGAAAAAGGCAGTAGTATTCAAATTCTGAGCGGTCTTTTGAAAAGAATTTATTTATTTCAAAGTTTGTTAAATGGGATCAAAGAGCTAAGTTTTGAGACATGCGATTTTTGTCTGAGTACGGTAAAGGAAAACGATTTTGTTTAAGATTTATTTTCTATCCTTTTTTTCTGGAAGGATTGGATACTGATGATTATTGGAAGATAAACTTCTGAAGTGCTGACTGAACAACGACTACTTGGTCTGCACGAACACGAGGCAGGGAATTTAATGAATTAACTTAGGTGCCTACCTACATTTTTTAAAGCAACATTTATTTCTATCGTAATTCTTCACCCACATGTTAATAATGAAAACATGTCATTAGTTCTTACCACACGTGTCTTGCCAGATCCATTAAGTCCTTGAAAAAGAGATTTTCCTACACAAGGAAAAGAAAATAACGAAAAAAAAATCGGCATAGAAATAAGTGGTTGGGTGTAACGTCACGGCCCTACTTATTCTGAACCCCTGAAGAGCAGCGACACCAAATAGCGGGGAACGAATTAATAATGAAACAAAGCGGCTTATATTTCGAGGTGGGGGCGGGGAAAACCGACCTTATGAGCTGCGAGATACGATCTTAATTGGTAGTGCTGCGGTTAGTATTTAGTGCGGCGGTTGGATGCGCCCGCGGCAGCTGCCTGCGTCACTGAAGCTCTTTGTTTGAGCTGAAGAGCTGACTCTAATAGCTTGCACCGGATCCGCGCTTAAAAATGGACTTTTAAATATTTTATGAAGAAGACGGGACGGATAAAAAGTTTAAAATTTACATATCTACCGTATGCACTCGTGTATAGTAATGTGGATATTCAACATAAATATAGAACTAAGTTGCTGTTTTTATTTAGACGTTCATTCTATGTCGCTGGGACTGCGGCGGACGGAAACTGTTAAAAGGTGTCCTCCTCATAAAAACTCACGTAGAAAACTTTGGAATTTCATTTGAATTTACGAGCATATCATTAAAATGTATATTTTAGGAATAAATGAGTACCATAACAAAAAAAATTCTATGAACACAGGGTCGCATTTTTCAGAGGATTTTTTTCAGTTGTGTAGCACTATGATGTTTAAGTCTATATACAACAACGAACAGTGAGAGATAAAATAAATGCTGTGTGATTGCACAAGGAAAAACCGGCCAAGTGCGAGTCGGACTCGCGCGCGAAGGGTTCCGTATCTATAATGAATGAAAGGTAAATTGCGGCTTACGATTTATGACGTATTAAAAAAAAAAAACTACTTACTAGATCTCGTTCAAACCAATTTTCGGTGGAAGTATACATGGTAATGTACATGATATATATTTTTTTGTTTTATCATTCTCTTATTTTAGAAGTTACAGGTCGGTCACACACATTTTACCACTTTGGAAGTCTCTCGCGCAAACTATTCAGTTTAGAAAAAAATTATATTAGAAACCTCAATATCATTTTTTGAAGACCTATCCATAGATAACCCACACGTAATGGTTTGATGAAAAAAATAATTTTGTGTTTCAGTTCTAAGTATTGTTGTAACCCCCAAAATTTACTGTTTTTTTTTTTCTATTTTTGTGTGAAAATCTTAATGCAGTTCATAGAATACATCTACTTACCAAGTTTCAACAGTATAGTTCTTATCGTTTCGGAAAAAAAAGTGGCTATGACATACGGACGGACAGACAGGCAGACAGACATGACGAATCCATAAGGGTTCCGTTTTTTGCCATTTAGCTACGGAACCCTACAAACTCCTAGCATTAGATAAATCACCCGGAGGTAAACAAATTAAAAGGATCTGCTAGAGAAGGTTAATTTGTAAAGCAGTTTAATGAATTTAATCAGACCGCCCGTGGCACACCCTAGAGCTGTGCATGATAGCAATATCTAGATGTGGTACTATTATGTGCTAAACGTGTTATATAGGTACATATTTCTGGCCCAGTTTCTAGGTACCTCCTAATACATGTCCTATCTAAGAGAGCCTGGTGATTTGTAACTCAGGACCTTCCTACCTCAGACACCTTTCTCTATTTCAGATTGTGCATTTTATTAACCAGTGCCTGTAATATGATGTTGAGATAAATATTAACATCACAAGAACACACCTTACACGACTACACCACACACACACACACACACCTCCACAAAACACTCCCTCACTTCTCATACACCACACCACACCACACCCCATCTCACTCACACAGCCACCCCCCTTTGCACACATTCTCACACATTCATTAATAGTTAAATCAGGTCAATATGGGTTTATACATAAATAAACGTTTCTTTTGTACACACGGCTACATATCAAGCTATACATTTACAGAATAAGCTGACCTCTCATTGTACGGAAATTGTATACAACGTGAGATCGGCTTATGCTGGTAATATATACCTTGACGTGTAGCCGTGTGTACATGAAATTACAGTAAAACACTGACTCCTAGGTCACAGGGTTCCCCTAGTTTAGGAGGCAGGGTTTTTCACTATTTGTGCAGCCCTTTCCCAAAATACCTATGTGAAATGTATTGGTATTGAATACAATGGTATAAAAAAAGATTATTTTAAGATTATTTTGTATTTTTTTTTTTGTATTTTGTGTCAATAAACTTATTTTTCATTCCTTTTGCTCAAAAAGACCGTCATTGTGGCGTACCAGAGCGAAGAAAAAAATAGCCGTTCTTACTCTAGGGGAAAAAGTTTTTTTTTTAATTTTTGTTTGACATGAATGACAATGAGCCTACAAAAACGAAAAAGTCTTTAGTCATAAGTAGAATAATCATAAATAAAGACTCGACTTATTACTGTTTCATAACAAAAGAACAACATTTTATTTTTGAAAATGGAACATAAATCGGTGATCTCTTTGGTGGAATGCATGCAATGCGTTGCGGCCGTAGAAGAAAAAAAAAAAAAAAAAGACATTGGCGCGAATTCTTTAGAATTTTTCTCTAATTTGCAAATTGAATTAGTGGCCGTAATTTATTTTAAATATTGTAATGGATTATTTTATTTTCTCGCAATCGTAGTGAAAAGTAGAGTGTAACTCACACGGCGCTAAAAGCCCATTTATATAACAATCTACTATTATTTATTTTTATTTATTTTACCTGCTAAATTGGGGCTGCTACAAAGTTTAGCCGTAAATATTTGTCGTATTTTCCTTCCAAGGTTATAAATGCGTAGTGACAAACATTTTGTAAAAACGCGCTTTAGTATCGGGGCCACGTCAAAACTTTCAGCTTTGTTACCTTCTGTTTATGATAAAGTTGGGATCTGACACCGGGAGTAAGTGGAAAAGTTATGTGGAACCCTTGTTTATTTCAGATAGTTGTAGAGGCACACTAGATAATTTGTTGAGCAAATTACCACCTCGCCGCTCGTTGGTTTAATAAAATACGAGTTGTAACTCAGCGAAGTTTTTAAATTAATTTTCGTGGTGCCAAGTGGGAAATATCAACAAAATTTATTATGTAACAACTGAAAAATACGGCACTGTGAGGTAGCTTTTCCTTGAGTTTAATTTATTTTGCGGTAGCGTTGACTACTTGGTAGAGAAATCACAGCCAAGGAAAATCTTGGATCAAATTATTTAGTTACATGAAATGTTTTAGATGGGTTTCATACCTTGCGAGTAAGGGTAAGGGTTTAGAAATTGGTCGTATGTTAGCGAGTTGACGGGAACTCACCAGTTTGGTATTCTGTAGGTATAGCTACATAATACATTAACTTACTTCAGTAGGTACGTTAGTCCAAGATTATGGTGACAAAATGGCTGCTATTATACAACGCATGTTTTGTGTACAAAGTCTTACTTAGACCAGTCTTACACAGACAGATGCTCTACCCGACCAATGACAGATAACCATATAGGTTCACATTAAAGCCCCATTTACATGGTGCAAGTTTATTGGAAGTGGCATACCATAAAATTGAAGCAAAAATTTACTGCCACTGTCTAAACAAAACGTACAATTGTTGCACGATACATGCAAGTTCCTACCTCCTATGTTCCTATTTCCTCCCATGGGTGTCGTAAAAGGCGACTAAGGGACTTACTAGAGAATGGGCAGCAGCGTTCTCTATGCATTTTTAACACCATACTGCGATCGCCAACCCGCCTGCCAAGCGTGGCGATTATGGTAAACCGCCCTAATTGGGAGGCTTATGTCCAGTAGTGGACGTCTTTCGGCTGAAATGATGATGATGATGACATGCAAGTTAATTGCCGTTCAAAACTGGTATAGGTGTAAACAGTACGGACAATAAAATCGCATTTAATTCTGGCATGATTCAATCTTCAAACATGAGCGAATAAAACAAGTAAAAAAATAATCTTGAGAAGATGTTTAATAAAATTGAATGAAATATTTGGCAGCGCAAATACGGGAAATACTCGAAACATTTGTACAAGGACGTGCCACTCTGTGTTTATACGAGACAAAACTTGCATGCAATATATTTTCCTTGGTGTTAACAGAAGTCGCACGCAATTATTGAATAGTAAAATTTGCATTAATAGTACATTACTTACCAAGGGCTGTAAAAGAAAGAAAGCCCGAAATCGCAGGTATTTGTGCCCCGAGCCGCAGGCGAGGGCTGTAAATATGCGATAGAGGGCTTTCTTTTTTACTGCCCGTGGTGAGTACACAATTTGACGTCTTAAATTATTTTATGCCATTTTATGGAAATCGGACGCGTGCATTGCACACGTTTAAAGCTAATAAGCTTTAAACGTTTCACAGCTTTAAACGCTAAAAACACCAGAATATCTTAAATATTGACTACGTTACCTCTAGTGCCAGTGAAGTTCCAGTCAGCGTCGTGTGTATGTATGCTGCGAGCGTACGGCGTGCGCCGCGAGCGGTTGCCCGGAGAACGCAACCGGCCCTCAGACACTGTGAGCATACGGACTTTTTACTCAAAACTTCACTATTCTTAGAAGAAAAGTTGAAAAAGTATTGGACGCATTTAGATTTTGGACATTTGAATGGCGTTTTAGGAAAGTAATTTTGCATTTGGATATGTTGTAAGTGTATTCTAGAAATATTATTGGTGTTATTGATGAAGACTTGGCTTTATTTAACTTATCCCGCAAGCAGAATATTATAATTTGCCAATACCATGTTATTGGCCTTTTTCTTTAGGTTTTTCGGCCAAGCTTTCTGATCTGTCAAATCACTTCGTCAGGCAACTACATACATCAAAAGTGACCAAGGTATTTAAAAAATATATTTTATTGATCTATTGAAATGAAATAAAAATGTCTATTTAAATTGATTAAATAAAATGTTTTCTTATGACGTGTAGATCGATGAAGTCTTTTCGTGATTTTAGCATTTATGCTGGATTTATCACATGTGAAATTTGGTGGTAAGGTGGATTGAAAAGTTTTGTGTTTGGTCAATGTTGTTTGCGTGTGAAATGAAATGTTGCGTATTAAATTTGTGATTACTTATGAAGAAAAAACATTGTATGTCAAAGTTAATACTATATTTTAAGTTCAAAATGTTCTCAAGTAAGTGAAATCCTTGTAATTTCTTATTGAGAAATAAATTTCTTTAACCATAAATTTTAAAATGTGATATAAAGATAAAAATAAAAGTTTTTATTGAGTAAAATAAACAATTAGTAGTCTGTGTTAGTGCCGTAAACGCGTATAGTACAATTAGTCGCAGCGATCATACTCAATATGAGTTCATGCAATTCACGTTGCGGAATGGCCGCCCACGTCTATTATAACAGGCGGAAAAGATTTTCTGGTGTATGTACGGCATCCATATTTGGCAGAGCTGTTCTTTGAAGCATTTTCCATGCGTGCTTAATGGGATTTAAGTCTGACGATTGAGCAGGCCATGGAAAGAGGTTGAAATTAGCTGCAGCAAGTGTGTTTACAATGACTCTGGCAGTGTGTGGCCGTGTATTATCATGCATAAGCAGAAATGAAGCACCAAATTGGGTCCATAGAGGTTTGACATCTGAAACAATCGTTTTAGCATAAATCTGTGCAAAGAGATTGCTTTTGATCCAAATCGGTTCAGTCCTTTCGCCGATCCAAATACCCGCCCTTCATTGTTCCTCCATTGTATGCATGGACTTCCTGGCATGATTTTAAACGTACTTTGCATCCAGGGGTCCTCCAGTATCATGTAAATTTAGTATCTGGCCTTAAACCAAAGCGCGATTCGTCAGAAAAACACACCAAACGCCACTCTTTTTGTCTTTTTGGACTCCATTTTTTTTTAATCTATGGCATCTCTGAGTTAACCTTGAGAGGTTGAGACTCTTTAACCGGTCTTTCCTGTGGTTGCCTTAAGCTCCTAACGAAACTTTATGCCTCCAGCCAGGGCGTAAAAACTTATAAACTCAACGACTGCGCGCTAAGGGCACCCCCTGTGGGGTACGAACCTCGGCTTAGGGCAGAGTCGGAGGGAGGATGGCATCTTATGGATGAGACAGGGTTTTGCGTGTACAAAGACTGGACTCGCATAGGTCATGGTCGGGTGGATTTTTGGCCACGAACCTGTTGCAGGAATATATAGGAAATACGACTTGACAGAAGATTTTCATCTTTTAAAAAACTATTCCCTTTTCAAATGACGAAATTTACTAAAAAGTATCGATTGGAGTTACATAAAATATAATTTAAAAAAAAAAACTGTTTTTTTGCAACTAGCAAAAACCTGCTTAATCTCTAGACAATTTTGATGTGTGTAAATTGCTGCCCCGAATAAATGCCTTGAATGTCTGTAAAAGCAGGAGAAGGAAAAGATTCTGTGGTTATCCGAAGACTAAGAATAAACTTTGGATGCTACATTGTATACTTTAACAAATAACTTTACAAGAAGGTATGAAATTACCAATTAATTGATAACAGTCCATTAAATGCTCTCACTCAACTTTTCTTTTTCTTTCAAGTAAAGTAGGCGCCCTTTAGAAACTTTTCTGCTAAAACAATAAAAAGTTCAAGGTATTTTCGCGAGAGAAAAGTTATCCAATCAATTTTTTAATTACAACTCTTTAAACTTGTAGAAACTGGGTTATGAAAGTGAGCTGATTTTATCCTATTGTAATGTAATAAAATTTCAAGTGAACAGCTGAGATCCAATTACGGTTAAAATCTAATTGGAACACAAATTCATGCTAAGCTTGAAGCAATTTTTATTTGTATAATTATTTTTTTCTCACAATTTCTTACCATCTATTAAGTATTCGGAAACTCCATAAGCCTGATCCTTGGTATTACTGACAAAACACTGATAAACTCCCTGGTCATCCTTTTGAGAATTCTTGATATGTAGTCTTAGGCCGTCTTCAGAAATCTTGATTCTTTCATTCGGTTTCACAACTTTTGCGTCATGCACCCAGTAGACAAGCTCGATTGGATGCCCTGACACTTTGCATTCAAATGTGACGTCGGCATTCGTTTTCGTTCGCACTACTTCGGGTTTTATTCGGACGGAGATAGGTTCTGTAAAAGAGAAATATATGTTAGAACGAAGTAATACGTTATTTTGTGAGTAATAAAATTTTACGATTAGTCCAATTAGGACGGCAATACGGAAGGAACCATGCTCGGGAAAAGGAAACTGTTTACATAATTTAAGGGGATGGATGTGTTTCTCACGTATTGAAGCTGGGGAGAGCCTCGCATTACGCTACGTTTGAGACGTATTTTTTCCTCCTTTGAAAAAAATAAGTACATGATACGCAAGCATTTATTTTATTGTTCAATAATAAAAGTGAGGTTTGTAATAAATACACTTCGTACGTAAATAAGACAGACAGAACATGTATTGAAATTACAGATTTCATAACCAGCTATTGTACGTTTATGACAATGGTTATAGAGGTTTATATATATTGAAATAGAGGCAATCTCGAGCTCTAAACCGTTGAGCACCGTTGTAACTGAAATATACGGCAATTGTAACGTGTTATAACACATACTGGAAATGCTGGACTGACATTATAACATTCGAACATAGATACGAATTAATTTCTTTGAAATCTCGAAATATTACATATACAATTTGTTACTAAATTAATGAACATTATAAAAGTAGTTTGTTCAGGGGCCTTACTCCCGAAAACGATTCGAGTTTGATTTTGTATCCGATTCGAACTCGATTTAAAACCTTACTCCCGAACCAATTCGAATCGTAAACCAAGATCGACATAGGTTCGAGTAATATCAGCGTTGTTTTATGCGTAATAACGATATAAGGATTACGTCATCGTAAAGTGCTCTATGTCTTTTAGGTAGTTATCTCACTCGATCTGAATAAAGTAGCTTCTTTGATATCGTGTAATTTGAAGTTTAGTTTTGATCCAACAACTCGATATCTATCTGTCAGATGGCGTGCGGAGTACGAACTTTTCGATCCTAACGAATCTTTCGATCGAAGTTAGTTTCGCTTCGAACCACCGCACGATCGTGCGCTAGTGTCAGACTCAAGAGTATGGATCGGCATTTAATTCGAATCCAATTCGATTGATTCAGAACTCGATGCTGTCGGGAGTAAGGCCCCAGAATCGTTTACTGAATCAATTTCTGTCATTTTTAATATACGTAATTTTTCATCCCAATAATAATATATAATTAAAACTACGTAAATTAGTCACACTTCCACTGTACATTCAAAATAAACCTAAATGAACTAAGTACCTACTACGCTAGACCCAGAAACGTGTTCGAATTTGTGCGTACGTAGGTGCGTACGTTTGTAATGTGACCACAATTTTTTCCTACAATAAGTAGGAGAAAATTAGCTTAAAAAAATAAACAATGTTTTATACATGACTAGCTTCTGCCCGCGACTTCGTACTAAATTTCATTATGCAACTCCTTTTCCGCGTTTTCGATCCCTTCCTTACTCATCAAACAGCCACATTTATGAATTTCAAAAAAAGAACATTGTCATGCTCGCGTGTTTTACTATCACAGCGCCGTAATTAAAAAAATAAAACTTATAGTTTAGGTATTCGAGTTCACGTCGCATCCCGCCATTTTTGTTCGATATTAGTATTGCAAAAATGTATAAGTATGTTGTTTACAAAAATGAGTGATACAAGCTTTGATAACACACCACCAGATATTTCTAAGGCAGCAAAGGACATTTCTAACCAATTATAAACACTATGAAAAGGCGTACCAAGATTTCATGAATTGGAAAATATCAAAGAGTAGATAACATGGGTGTAGATAAAGTCTTGTATGCAACTGTACATAACTAGGTATTAAAACACTCATGTGATACTTTTATCATAAACCCACGTTCGTGTTTAAATACCCCTTATTATACAACAGTTGCATAAATAACTATTTCTTTTTTCTTGATATAAAGTCTTTTCCAGTCAATCTAGAAAACTAACCTGTGACAATAAGCGTGAAATGCATGGACTCTCCTCCAACGGTGTTGTTGAGCCAGCACACAAAGCGGCCAGCGTCTTCACGCCGCACCGCTTGCAGGCTCAGCAGACCGCTGCCAAGGAGCCGTGCCCGAGGCCATAGAGATGTCTTCTCTATGGGGATTAGTTCCTCGTGATGCTCGCGAAACCACCTGGGAAATGGGCGAGAAGAATGAAAACAAAAGAAGAATGCGGTGTAAACAAAGAAAAATGTAGAGAGGGATGAGCGTTGATGTGATTTTCAGATTTGTTAAAATAAATTAACTGCAATCAAAGTAAAGTTATTAGAATTTTAATGAGAGCATTAACAGGCGGCCTTTGAAAAAAATAATAAAAAAATACAATTAAAATAGAATTGATGAAAACCAGATTAAAAGTTTAAGACGTTTTGGGAGAGGTATTATAGGTATTGTTTCTTCCTTTGATAGTTCTCATTCAGACTCCAGACAGTCTTAAAACAGGGACCAAAACTAAAACAGCTCATAAAAACAAAAGTTCTGTAGAGCTTAAGTACCAAAATAGTCTCTTAAAAGATACACACTGTTCCTAAAGGTTACAGAACAATAAACCTATTTCTTAGTTGGTATCTAATGTCGTATTCTGACAGAACAGGGTTACCTATATCCAAGAAGCTGAAGATGTTAATTGTGAACAAGTTCTGACAAACAGCTCATTGTCACGAGACACATAATGATATGTTTCGCACGGCTTTCCAACGTTACATCGATTCGTCGTCCCATACAAATTGTTGCTAGCGATTCTTTTCCTGCTCTTTCGAATATAAGTAGATATCTATTGTAGTTACTTTTCCTCGAAATTTCCGATAAGTATCTTTTACACGTAGAAAGAACGTAATAAAAACTTATTTTTCGCATAATAATGGCAGTCCTCGAAATTTTCAAAGGAAAACCTAATCACATAAACTCTTGTGAAAAAATATATTTATAAAGAGGAATAATCCTTCTGTATTAACATCTGTTTGAATCAAGGATAATGTAATTGCATACATAAAATAAAGGTGATATCAATCCAACGCGTTCCTATGCCAAAGTTACTTAACCCAGTTAACTTATAATTACAGCTAAAGGATTACAGTGAGCCTATATATTGTTATTAGCTAATAGGAATTAAGGGATATTGGATCGTTTTTCATTATTAGCAATATACCCTTGAAGTTTGGATAGTTTTATAATGTTTATGATTTTTGTCTATAGTTTGGTTTGTTACTCATAGAACCGAGCGAGCAGCATGAATAAAATGAATGAATGAATGCAGAATGCTGAGCCGTGAAGAGGACGGATGAAAAAAGATTGCATGTAGCGGAGATGAGAATGTTGAGATGGATGTGTGGAGTGACGAGAATGGATAAAGTCAGAAATTAGTATATAAGGGGAAGTTTGAATGTGGCGCCGGTGACAGAAAAGTTGAAAGGACGTCGTTTGTCATGGTATGGGCATGTGATGAGGAGGGATGAAACGCATGTGACGAGGAGAGTGATGAAGATAAATGTGGGTAGATGGAGAGGGAGAGGAAGGCCAAAACAGTTATGGATGGATTGTGTGAAGAATGATATGAAAGAGAAGGGAGTGAATGATAGAGTGACAGGAGGGAATGGAAAAAGAAAACCTGTTGCGCTGACCCCAGGTAACATGGGACAAGGGCAGGAAGAAGAAGAAGAAGAAGAACCGAGTACCTTTATGATTACGATGTTTTTCTTTCTATAAATTGATAAATATTTATAATTTTATGATCGACTCTCGTAGATAACTACGGATAAAAGTATTGGAATATTCAATGTGTAGGATTCCAAGAAGCAATATCTGTTAAATACTGGAATTGTTTTATGAGATGCGTTGACATTTTTATCGGACGGAGTAAAGGGAAATATTCGTAATGCCGTTTCAAGTATTTAATAACCCTTGACATACTTAGTTCATGTGGAGGGAAATATCGACGGTCCCTACGTACATAAAAACATGTCAAAAATTTATTTAATTTAATTGCACAATTGGGTTTAGATTTTCCATATGCACATACCTGTATAGTTATATTTTTTTAATATTACGTATTTAACGTTATTTACAAATTGTACATACAATTATTTCTAGAGCAGTTTGAACATAAATAACGCTTTCCTGTAAACCTCGGTTTTTGACATGTCTTTATGTACGTAGGGACCGTCGATATGTTTGGTGTTGGGTTACAGACCCTGGGGTTGAAGTGGAGCAACTTATTCCGGATCTGAACAAGAAGCTGGCAGTATCATCACAACGGTAATGTTTTCCCATTGTTCGTCTTACTTGTTTTAGTATACATATTTATGTGTATTTATTTGTGCTTATATTTATATATAATAAGATTTATATATTGAATTTATAGTTTATAATAGGTTTATCTATATCTCTATATTTAAATGAATATTTATTCCTCAATTTTCGCTATTGCACCTATTACTGTTAAGGTTGACTGCGTGAAAATGCCAATGGCATTAAGTCCGCCTCTGTACATTTTTTTTTGTGCTTAAAGTATTAAATAAATAAATAATGTTTTTTTTTTTAACTTTGCCCTTCACTAGGAATTTCTCCTGTATCGTGGGTGCGTTTACAAACATTTAAACTCACATAACACAAACAGCCAGACCCGGAACAACTACTTGTAGATCATACAAATATTCGTTCCGTGCGGGGATCGAACCCGCGACACGCAGCGCAGCAGTCAATCGCTTAACCACTGCGCCAACCGTGCCGTCAAAATGAATATGCAAAAGAGACTGTCGCATAGTTTCAGCTTTCAACTCGTTTCAGAACACTATTACATGAAGGCAAAAGCTTTGCGAATACGGTCTAATATCCTATGCGCAAATTCACGGAAATTAAATGGTTATGTGGCGCGAAATCTTCAATGTTCTCCAAGTTAGGTCCCCTTTTAGAAATAGTTTTGAAAGGAGTTGAAATGCACCGAGACATTTGCATTCTAAAAGGTTCCACGAACTATGGCTGGATATGAAAGTTTATGGCTTATTCAGCTCGCCACAGTAATTCTTTGAAAACATAAAATGTTATCAGTTCACTGGAGTAGTTTGTGAACTTTTATGTAGTCTATAACTCTCAGACGTTCTGAAATCACCTGTGATTTTATTATGGTTTAGTTTTTCATTTTCTTGGCATGTTAGTTTTTTACAGCTAGGTCTCTGACGAGTTTCGAAAATATATCGTGCTATACCAGGGCCTCAAGTCTGCTATTACGATAGTGTCAGAATGGTCTATCATTGAATTCATAATTGTTGATTTTGACAAGTTTGGTAATCTACTAATATAATGGCGTCATTATGACTTTCCAATGGTCAGCCACTGACACTCCATTGAAAGAATTGGTAATCTCGTACATAATGACAAATGAAACTTCCTACTAAACTTCCAACTTCTCCTAAATAATATACCGCTGAGCGTAAAAATATATATAAATGAAATCTGGCATGAATAAATGTTCAAAATGCCATTGTAATACAATTCTATTACGAGACCATTGACCGACCAATGATCGATCATTATGAATTTAGCTGATTACGAACTTTTAGCAAAATGACAATGGCATCGTGTTGGAGTGACGAATTTATAAAAATAGCAGACTTGGGCCCCTGGTGATCTGCCTAAATAGGGGCAAACTTTTCGTTACGATACGTACTCGTTGCAACCATGTTTAAAAGACAAATACCAAGTGAAGGAAGTTCTGCCAGGCATCGACCCATGAGCTGGGTTTGCGCGGTTATTTGACTAAACATGACCAAGTTTGGCTGCTGAAACTTGGCAGCATTTTCTCGTGTGTAATTCTCAGGTAGGAAAGTAACTAGAGTCCGAAGCGACCTAGGTAGGTATTAATTTATTGTTTCGGTAAATATTCGGTTGGTAGCTAAATTCTAACTAAATTATGTAGGTATTGTGTATGGAGTAAGACTATAAGATACAGACTCAAAGCCGCTTTAAAACCGGTGACCTTTCTTACTGATCTCCCATACACTAAGGTCTAAACGGCAGCGTAACAGCGGTTAAAACGATAACATTATGAAAATCTATTTAAATTACACACCATTTTCCTATCCAGAGACGAGGCAAGTACAACAGCTACATAGATAGAGCTATATTTCCAAGGGTATAATGCAATTTACCGGGTTTTGCGGGCTAAATTGCTCCTTGGCAGTTAAAACGAATCACGTCGCATGGGGATTATAAAATTGCGGTTAAACCTCGACGCGAGATCAAAACGCGGTGACGACGAAATAAAACGGTCAGTTTGACCGCCCTGTGTATCGGCAGATTTAAAGGATTAACTGTGAATTTTAACACGTTGTTTCCCGGCCAAACACTTAAGTCGTGGTAGGTATTGGTATGAAATGTCAGCTCCATTTTAGAACGACTACGAAGAGCATTTCGTTATTTGGGATGTCAGTAATAGCATCGAAATGTTACAGAATACATTTATTAAAATGGTTTCGGCCTTTATATTGATACATTGAAGCGACCAGCACTTTTCCAGGAAATGGCAGAAATATTAAATTTCATTCGAATGGAGCGCACGAGGTAAATTTTGCAAACTCAATTTTATTGAATTGAAAGTCCACGAATATTAGATGCAAACATGAAATATTGAGGTACCATTTGATTGAACCAATTTAATGGACAGGTTACATACCACAAATTCTATCAACAATAGTTGGATGATGTTGAATTTCAAACATTAAAATTAGGAGTTAATTACTTATGTATTAAATAGGTAACACGAAACCAAACTGCAATAGAATTTAATCATTTGTGCCCAGAAATTGCGTACACAATAAATAGACGTTGTATAAACTGTTACCAGCCAGTAAAGCTCAGGATAATTGTACAGAGAACGATTTATCCCTAAAACCTTTTAAACGAATCAGCAACCGATGGCCATTATGTGCTTACAAGACCTATTTCTGAGGTAGAAACTAGGGCTTTAGCCTCTTTGCGCCGTGATGCCAGTCTCCACGACTCCGTTGTTTGCTTACTGAAGCGATACCTTTTAGCTAGAGGATACAGCCGCAGAAAATGTTGCTGTGTTTTAGTTTTCTATGTTGAAAAGTGTTATACAGGGTAATTTTTTTTGTGTAGCAAAATGGCGTGTGTTTAATTTAAAAGTTTAAAAATAATACTTTTCAATGCAGATTCGGAACACACAATGTTTTCAATTCAATGCGAAAAGCTTTCACTGAATAATAATTATTATTTTAAGTAAAAATAACGAGTAAAGGCATCAACAATGTGCATCCGTAGGTAATTTATATGTATTCCAAAAGCGCCGTATTATCAACAAAGGCTATTAAAATCATTATTTACCTTTACAAAAGCATTCACTTGAATATTATTGTGAAACTATGACAGGATGTTATGGAAACTGTCACTGACAATGTTCTTTCAGAATAAGCCAAGTCTCGTATATATAGATACGAAGGTATTTTGTGCTTGTTGCGCTACATTTTTAAAACAGTTTTTCAGGAACGTGTGAGAAGTAGGTATTTATTTATTTATTTATTTACATATATATACTTTATTGTATACCAGATTATACATTACAAAAAGAAAAACTTATACACTTACTAGCTGACCCAACAGATTTCGTTCTGTCAAAAGCTATAGTATAAACTCCACTACTCTACCCTACACTACCTACCTACCTACCTACCTCCCTACCCTACCCTACCAACCTAAATACCTACCTTCCCTACCCTGTCCTATCCTACCCTACCCTACCCTACACTACCCTACCTACCTAAACTAAAACTAAAAAAAAATAGATAGTAGCCGATTCTCAGACCTACCGAATATTTATTATTCACAAAATCCACAGCTCTTTGAAATTATAAATTAAAATATATTTTAATATTATTTATTATTATTATTAATTAATAATATAATTAAAAAAAACATACATTAATAAAAATAAAAATAAAAATTATAAAAATGCATATAAAATTTCATAAAAATCGGTCAAGCCGTTTCGGAGGAGTATGGTTACTAACATTGTGACACGAGAATTTTATATATACACTTATATACCAAACATACAATGGGCGGCTTTACGGCGGTATTATTATCAACAACAACAAAAAATGCACTTGGTTGTTGTAATATACAGTCTAAACGATAAATTATATTGCACAATATCACGAATTGCGCAACGTTTTTGACCGTTTAGGATTTAAATTGCGCAATGCTTGATCAAAAGTTTGAGCGAGTTTAATTTTTATTGCACCATATTTTAATTGTATCGTGTAGGATAAGTATTTATCGCGTAGGTCTTGCCCACGCGAAAACCTTGAAGCTTATGGGGCCGTCCATGCTTTTGCATGAAAATAATGGATCGTTTAAGTGTATAAAGGTATGACCCGGACGGTTGATGTCGGAATGTTGCATATATGCTTGTCGCGCGGTAAACTCTGATTGCGCGATGCAGGATTTGTGACGTCAGATCTTTTTGATGCGTAGTTTACATGTGGTGTTGTATATCTACAACGCCACATGTAAACTACGCATCAAAAAGATCTGACGTCACAAATCCCAAAGTCGTCACAAAGCCCTTATAGTGTGTCTAGAACTTATTGATTTTCATAATTTCTTCTGTCACGATTTTTTTTTTAACTTTTTTTTTTTATAGTGGCCCTATTGGACCCTTGAGAGCCCTCTTAAGGTCTGTCTCTGTAGGTACTCACCTGTAGCTGGGCACAGGCCACGCATGCGCGGCGCATGGCAGCCGAACATCCTGTCCGGCTTGTATGCGGCGCGAGCGCGGCTCTATCGCCATCCGCGGCCTCACGCCGCCTTTTGGTTCCGTCACTATTATGTGACCTGGTAAAACAATTAATACATATTAGATATAACTTAAAAGAAGAACATTTCAAACATTCTGTGGAAATAGCAGTCTTATTTATTTATTTAAACTTCATGTACAATAGTGGTACATAGGCGGACTTAATGTCAATCGATAAAAGCTCGTTCTTTTATAGTTAACCAATTTATTAGATCAAATGAACATCATATAAGTTTCGTTACGCTTACGTTCTAAAATTAAGTAGGTAGGTAAGATATTTAGTTTAATTGAGTGGATCGTACCGTATTCATGAATAACAGTCTCGAATTAGGTTTGCTAAAATTGGCTTGGTCCATTCGAGTAGCCACATTAGTGTAGGTGTACACACTAAGCAAACCGTATAGGAAGAATAAGTACAGACGCCAGCAGGTCAAGCTACCCGAAACTGTCAAATTTTCGCAATCAACCTTGAACCTTATTTTGTAGTAATAAAGTTGAAAGTCTATTAAAGAAATTTGACAGATTGTAGTAGCTTGATGTGCTGGCGTCTGTACATAGGTTAAAGTTTAAAATTGTAAAACGGTACCGGAACAAAGTGTCCCGATTTTGGGGGCTTATCCTTCAAATCTCCAACAAATCTTCGTCCAAACTTTGGTACTAATAAAATAAAGCAACTCACCAAAATATTGACTAGTGTACAAATTCTCGGTGATTCGGTCCCGTACGCGGCACCGGAACGCATTGTGCCGGTCTCGCGGGCTCACTCCGCTTATGTACAGTGAGCCGTCGTCTAGACGCTGGTACTTAGACCCTAAAACAAACGTGACTTTGATGTTTACGAAACATGACACATTAAGTAAAAAAAAAAAAAAAACGATCTTGAACCGCTGGACCTACGTAGTATGAAATCGCAACCTTGTATTGAATAAACGTGGTTATTGATTTTCTTGCTTTTCGGTGTAAAATGAAACCTTTGCCATAGGGACATTTGAGACCTAAACCTTATATAAAATTAATGATTATATAGTTGGACGTTCATATATGTAGGACATGCTTTATAAATTCTTCCAGGAATTTATACAACAATCCTTTATACATATTCATATTATGTTTGGTCCCGGGGATAAAATAAAATTATAACAATATTCCATAATGACCGGGATGCTAAAGCATTCGCCCGGAGAGAGAATTAAAATATATGCTGACTCAAAAAAGTAGGTATCTACATAAGCCATTCATTCAGCCATTTATGGTATGAGCCAGTCATTTGGGTCACGTTAAAATACCATATAAATTGTATTCACTGTACTAATTGAAACACAGGTGTGACAGAAAAACATTTTCACAGCAGCGACCAATGTCCACATTAAAATAAATTAAATTATCACAGTAACATAAGATACAAATCATACCTCTGTATGTTTTACAGTTGAGGAAGTATTTAATTATAATATTTCTATATTTAAAAAAAAAAAAAAATATTTATTTAATTTCGAATGAGGAGCAAAACTTTTCTATTATTGTGAACTGCGTGCATAATTATTTTTAAGGGAAGGTAAATACAAAATTAAACATATTGTTAATAAAACTTCCTTGTTTATAAACCACCATACTAATATTATAAATGTGAAAGTAACTCTGTCTGCGTGTCTGTCTGTCTGTCTGTCTATCTGTCTGTATGTTACCTTTTCACGCCTAAACCGCTGAACCGATCGTCATGAAATTTGGCAGAGATATAGCCTGGGATATGGAGACGGACATAGGCTACTTTTTTACGCGATAACCGACATCTACGTGGGCAGAGCCGCGGGCAAAAGCTAGTAATGTATAATTAAAATGCTAACCAAAAAAAAAATGTGAATTGTGATGTGATGATGTGTGTGTGTGTCTGTGTGTGTGTGTGTGATGTGATGTGAATGTGTTAGGGTGTGTTTGTGTGTGTGTGTGTGATGTGAATGATAAAAAAATCGAGACGAGGAACACCCATTATTTATAGGTAAATGTTTTCAACGAAAACATTTTTGAATAATCACACGAGGGAAATTGTTATATATGAGACGTTCAACTTCCATTGTAACACCTCAATTTATTTTTCGTGAAAATAAGATTCCGGATGAAAATGTAATTGCGTGTGTCGTCGGCTGACAAGTGTTTTGATGAGAAAAGCAACAATTTCCTTTTAGCGCGAAATTCTTAGATCATATCAAAAATATTTTTTGGCGCGAAGACTGGAATTGTCCCCTATCTTAAATAAATGGATCGAATGGCCCATAGAAACGTGACTATCACTATATTATTCACAATTGACTATATCAAACAATTTATCTTATGAATATCACGTATTTAATGTAAATCATAACTCGATATCTTGAATAGTTATGTTATAGAGACATGTATATCAAATTGACTACCACATAGCACACTTTATTATGCCCATTTAACTGAGTAATGCAGGGCCATTCTATATTAGACCATTTTCAAATACGAATGGGTCGGTAATAGTCGATTTATACAATTCGTGTGATTATACATAATGCATTGGGTAGAGAGAGAAAAAAATGTCATGGGCGAATTTCCGTAGTGTGGTCTACTTATGTTTTTATTTACGGGATTGTCTATCAGTCGTAAGTTGTATGGTATAGAGATGAAAGAAGAAAGAATGAACAATAGGTTTATTTCTCACAGAAACACCTGCATACAAAAAGATAATTAACTCGAGTAGGTAGGTAAACAGAAAAATATAACAAAATATGTAGATCTACAATATAATCACGAGCACATAACCAAAACAGTCGGTAGCTGCACATCATGTCTGTGACAAGAAGGCTTCCACTTAACATAATGCTGTGCTATGGGGGACCCACAACACAGCGCTGATTTTCAATGGTCACCCGAAAACGACGGAAACCAAGTGAGGTTTAATGAATTATATATGTACATAAATAGATAACAAATTAAAATAGAACAGTAATTTGAATAAAATCCAACTATACAACCAATTTTATACATAAATATTATTAGATAACATAAAAAAATATCCGCAGGCAGGCAAGTGTAGTGTTGTTACCATTGGCTATTATAAATGAAACGATAAATGATTTTATTTCTGTAAGTAGGTTTTTACAAACACTTTTACACGTCAATCATATTTTAAAACTAGATACGGTCGGCGTTTCCTATTGACTACTCTGAGAAGAAAGGCCGAAACTCAGAGGTCACAGTCTCTTTTAAAGTCTAGACATAATCTTGGTCAAATCATGTGAAGACCATGTGGGTACTTCTACGAGTTCGTGCAAATTTGTTATTTGTAGTCATAAAAAAAAGAAAAATCACTTTGTGTGTGTGCTTTCTATCAGAACGAAATATAATAGTATTAAACTATAGCCATACGGTAACGTGAATTGCTATATCCAATGGGTTTAATAAATATTTTACAAAAATATGCTAAAAATCATCTACCTTCGGTGTCCGTTCGTGAGTATTGCCGAAAAGGTGTTTCAATTTTAATGCTGCTTTACTACAATCAATTACTAAGTGAATAAATATTATTACATACATTACAGAGAATCTGTAGTCATTTTTTTCACAAACTTAAACTGTATAATTAATTTGAAAAGAAAAAAAAAACTTTTGTCACACAAAATTGATCATTACCAGCGGCTAAATTTGAAAGTACAAAATATCTGTGTATGTTACTCTGTGGTTTTATTCCCCTCGCCCCGCATTTCACTCGCCAGCCAGTTGAGCCACAGGCACGGGAGAGGAAGGCTGCGCGTTTGGGTTGGAGAATTATAGAACATTGAATACTCGAAATTTTACTTTGTCACGAAATATTTGTCTTTACCGTCGCTTAAATTGTGGGGTAAGTAATAAGATTTTATTTATGTTTGATCTTTAAAAAGGAAGCTCACTAGGATTATTAATGTTCTTGTTGGTTTGATAATTGTCGTATTTACGGATATAGGGTTACAGACTAAAATGTCCTAAAATGTCATTACCCTCAGCATCATCACCTTCTTTTACCTTCAGCTTTGAAACTGAAGGTAATGATCCTAAACGGAAGGAAGTGATGAAATTATTAAAAAAAAAAATATTTACTTTTTAAATCTTAATTTTATATTTTAAAGCTCTGAGTAGTTACTTAAATCGTTTCAATTACGCGGTTCGTTAATGTATCTAAATATTTATCTTTATCCAGATCTTCTTTATCAAGTACTTGGCACATTAATTACTAATCGGAGCTTTAAAATATTATATATACCAGCATTCCTAAGATAAATCTAACCCAAGACACAGCACAGAAAATGTGTATAATTAGTAATTTTTTTTGGAAATAAATGAATAAAATGTACAGTCAGCTGCAGAGAAATCTCACCCCCTAGCAATGTATTTAGTCATTGCTAGGGGGTGAGATTTCTCTGCAGCTGACCGTACACAATTTGCGGTGTCGTGGGTTGGATTTTTCTTAAGAACACAGGTATTATCATATTTATGGATATTATCGTGTACTTTTTTTAATAAGCACATACTTTATGACTTCTATAGAAAAAAATAAAAATAAATATATATATATATATATCTATAAAGGTCACGGCAGAGGGAACTTAAAGTAAGCTTAGTATTCTTTAGTTAAATAGATAATTAAATACAGTGTTTTATTTACAGGAATAAGAATCATGGCGAAACTGAAGGCGAAAAATAAGAAAACTACCGAGGAAAAGTTAGCTCAACAAAGACTTCAAAAAAGACAAAAGTATGAAGAAATAAAAAAAGATCCAGAAAAATATGCTGCTCAAAAAGAAAAAGAAAGGTTACGATATTTGAAACGCAAAGAACAGATTAAAATAAAGTCAGTTAAAGACTTAACGCTACGGCAACAAAGACAGAAAAGAAAACAATGGAGAGAAAATCGCCAACGATACATAGAAAAGAAGAAAAAAGAAAAAGCAATAGAGCAAATGCTTGTTGATAATTCTCCACCTACCAGTGATGATGAAACAATAGATCGTCAAGTGCCTCAAGTTAGTGAAGTTGACCCACTGGAGGGACCAACAACTTCTCAGATCGAAGTCAAAAAGAATAAAGGAGATCAATTTAATAAAAAATGTGAAAACTGCGTATTTATATTAAGTTAAAAGAATAAAAACAATACGGCGCATTCGTTATATATATACTAAAAGAATTTGAATATTGAAAAAAGAAATTCAGAAGGAACAAAATGGGAAGAAAGAGCTGAAAAAAATGATAGACAGGCTTAGGAGAGAGAATATAAAAGCTAAAACAGAAAATCCATCAACTGAACAGAAAATTGAAAATTTATTGGATAAAATAGATAAAGGCAAAAAAGAAGAAGTGAAAAAGAAGTTGATATTTGGTGAAGTTATTTCTAAACAGCTGAAAGAAGGGTTCAAAACTCTAAGAAAAACAGATAAACGTAAATTCAGTGATGTTATTGTAAAAGACAAAGAAAGTTTCAAAAAACACAGAATAACGACAGCAATAATGCCATTTACATTGAGAAATAAAAAACAAGTACATGAAGATCAGGAGAATGAAATAAAACGAGAAATAGAAGAGTTCTTTGATAAAGATAGTAATATAGTCTTCCCTGTTGTCATTACCTTCACTATCAAAGTCATTACCAGTTCGAAAAAAAAAAAAAAACCCTTATAACTTCTAAGTTTATGTGTGCAATTGGCTATTAATTGGTAAAATCATAAAGAATTATGCATATTTTAGAAATAAAGTTCTAGTTTTGAAGTAAAAAAAAATCTCTTATTTTCGCCAAGTTTGCACGAAATGGAAGAATTACCCATGTAGATTGGTATCTGAAATGGTCTTTTGAGTAAAGAACCACACAGATTGAGTGGGCCTGTCCAGTCAGTGCACGCATTTGTCAGTAGGTAATCGTGCAGCTCAAATCAGAACATAAGGACCTCAACGATTCGACGAACAATACCAAAGAAAGGACGTTTGGGTAGGCCGCATAAATTACCCAAATGCCATACCATGATTAAAAACAAACTGAAAAACAAAATAAAATAAAAAAACAATGATCCACATAGTCTTCACATTCACAATAATTAAAATAATAACATTATACTTCACAAGTAAATATTCATGTCAATTTGTAAAAAAAAAAAAAACCAGTATGTCAAAATTGGAGCAACTCAATCCCAAGCCTTTTTGTTCTCGATATAATCTTTAATGGTATAAAAAGCTTTCTGGCACAACTTACGTTTAATAAATGATTCGAATTTATTAAGGCTCTTGAACGTGGCTTGGAAGTTTATTATAAAAGCGTATAGATTGACATCTGAACGAGCCACCTATTTTCTTGAGCCTTGTTGTAGGTAACACATAATTGTGTTTGTTCCTAGAATTTATATTATGGATATCACTGTAATAAAAAATAAAAATAATGTTTTTATGGGCATATAAAAGATTTTCAAAAATATACTGAGAAGGCACAGTCATTACATGAATATCCTTAAAGTTCTCTCTGAGAGAGTGTATGCAATTATTACATTACATGATAATGTCCTATTACCGAGCACATCGTTGTCTAGTGCTATCAAAGGTTGTTCTCACACAGAGAAGGAAAATAATCCCATACGTCTTGGTCCCAGCGTAATGTCCATTTTGGACTATTAAAGACCACGTTTTCTCACAATATAATATTTCCATCATAAATTCCTAATTCATAGGACCGAGATCGGCACATTGAACTTGTCATCAGTCCACACAGTATGGTGGAACCACGCACCGCAAAACCACCGCGTTTCCCGGTATCACACACTCATCTAGCATACAGGAAAAGTTTTTAATCAGTGCGCTTTGGACAAATTGTACTTAAATGTGTTTTATTACACTATTTAATATTTTGATATGTCTTGGTACAAAAAAGTAATCGTTAACGAAAGATGTTTATTTTGAAACTAGTATGATGGATACTCGTCGCGCAACACGCCGGCGGCGCGGTCAGTGCAGCGGAACGCAGTAGTAGGTACCTATTAGTTGTGCGCGCGCCCATTGATATTATTACGAATAGATTGTATCCATATTTTGCTGATTTCAAGTAGCACAAATAAAAAAGTATTGAACAAATTTAATAATGGAAATGTATTCTATTACTAAAACTGAACCACAAAAAAAAAAAAAAAAAAATTGCGCACTGGTTAAAAACTTATCCTGTATAAATTGATAATATTAGTGATATCGACATACTATTTCTTAACCGAAATACTTTTAAAAGTAATGTAGCAGAAATTCTGATGAATCAGCTGGCAGTAGATCGTATGCTTGGTTTATTTTTTATTATTATTTTTATAAGACCCGTAGTATCGAATACACAAACAAGAGTTTGCGGATAAATTTTTTATGCTATCTAATGATATTTATTCATATATCTGGTTGTACAGTTAGATTATATTCTGAGTTCTGTTTTTGTTTTATTTTATTTAGTTGTCTATTTATGTTCAATTCTTTAAACCTGACTTGGTTTCCGTATGTCTTTTTCGGGTAACCACTGAAAATCAGCGCTGTGCTGTTGTCTCATAGCACAGCATCATGCTGAGTGGAAGCCTTCTTGTCACAGTCATGACGTGCAGCTGCCGACTATTTTGGTTTTGTACTCGTGATTAGAATGTAGATCTATTTTGTATTTTTATTTTTCTGTATACCTACCTACTCAAGTTAATTATCTTTTTGTATGCACGTGTTTCTATGACAAATAAACATTTTCTTTCTTTCTTTTGTTTTGTTATTTTATAGTTTCTTGTCATATAATTAATTTTGCTTTGACTACAGTTACGTTTGCCTTCAGTTTGTAAATATCTAAGTAGTAATCTGTGGGACATGTAGTGGGTAGTATATTTGTTAAGTTTATTGTTAAGAGGCTACCGAGCGCACAGTGGCGCCCTCATCGTTATTTCGGTGATTTATTTTATTTTAGAATGAAAATGCAGAAAATAAGCCCGTCAAGTTGTGCTTCACAAGACTACAACGGAGCTTAGTCGCCACTATTTTCCGTTTTAATGATTACAATAAAACATAACAATTTAAAACTACTGTTTTTAGTAATAATAACGTGTAGTCTTGTGAAGCACAACTTGACGAGCTTAGTTTCTGCATTTTCATTCTAAAATAAAATAAATCACCGAAATAACGATGAGGGCGCCACTGTGCGCTCGGTGCAGTCTTAATTTATTCATGTTTATTTTTAATATACTACTGTTTGTTTACCCTTAAAAAAAAATGTCGCGTGGTAAGTATAAATCATTACAAAGAATTGTTACCTAAATGATGCGGCACATTGATCTGGTCGTCAGTGAACCAGTCAGTGCTGCTGACTCGGTCGGCGCAATGTGGTGGGACCACGCATCGGAGCACCACCGCGTTTCCCGCCATCACATACTCGTCCGGCACGTGGATCTCCCATGGTATGTTGAGTGCTGCGGAGAAAAGATTAGGTTTAACTTTTTTTGTAAGGAGTTTTTGATATATAGAACGGCTGTCAAGATAAAAACAGGTGCATGAATGCTGTCAATAATTTCATTTTTTTAATTAAATAGGCCATTTTTGTTGTCTTAGGTACTTAGATATCTTTTCAATTTGAATCGAATTGTGTTCTTTTAATTTATTGGAAAAATAGAAGGTAGATTTTTTATTTATTTTTATTCTACTATGAGTTTGCTCTTGACTTTAGTCTCGGTCTGGATGACAAAGTCTACGATGGAGTGAGCTTACCCAGAAGAAGCCTGTTCACTCTCACTTTGAATAGATTAGGGTTGTATGCGTTCGGAAACACAGACGCAGGCAGAGAGTTCCACTCCTTTGCTGCGCGCATTATAAAAGACGTTTGAAAACGCTTAGTGCGAGTTGGTGGAATATCAACTAGGTAGGGGTGGTAACTTGCAGTGCGTCTAGATGTCCGATGGTAGAAGGGGGCCGGTGGAATGAGGTCGTGGAGTTCATGGGCACACTCTCCGAAGTACAATCTGTAGAAGACCGACAAGCAGGCAACCATGCGGCGATGAGCCAAGCTGTGAAGCTTGGCATCCACCAGTTTTACGTCGCCAATGAGCCTCTTAGCTCTGCGTTCCACCGAGACAAGCGCAGCAAGTTGGTACTTTGTTGAGCCATCCCGAAGGTGGCTGCAATACTCCATGATATAGATATAGATTTCAAAATTTTATTGAACCGAACTAAGTCGTACCTCTTTCTCGAAGTTGGACCTACCCAACTGGACAGTTTGTCTTAGGTAAACATACTCGACCACAACTTCAGGAGAACCAAAGTAACCGACATAGCTCGAAGAATTGCCAAACTTAAGTGGCAATGGGCACGGCACATTGCTCGCAGAACAGATGGCCGTTGGGGCCGAAAGGTTCTGGAGTGGCGACCGTGTACCGGAAGACGTAGCGTAGGAACACCTCCCACAAATAGGACTGATGACCTTGTGAAAGCCGCAGTGCTTGGGGGAGGCCTATGTACAGCAGTGGACGTTTTTAGGCTGAAATGATGATGATGAAGTCGTACCGGAATTTTATTTTGTTTAGCAAAACATTTCTGTTTCTCAAAGGTGAAAATCTATTGGAAATTTAGTAGAAAACATTTAAAGGACAAAAATAATAATGTTAATTAAAGTGTCACTGAGTCTCAGATAAATCGACTACTTGATACCCTCATCTTGTTGAAGAAAAAACTAATCCACTACTCTAGAGATCTTGTTAAGAGTTTTCTTCAATTTTCTAAATTAAGGCAGCTTTTTGTTAGGAAACGAACATACGTAAATAAATTAAAAGGTTCCAAAATCATCATCTGCCTTGCGTTTTCCCTACTATGTTGGAGTTAGCTTCTAGTCTGACCGTATGCAGCTGAATACCAGTATCTTGCATGGAGCGACTACCAATCTGACCTTCACAACTCAGTAACTGGGTAACACGATATCCCTTGGCAAGATTGATTGTCACGATCCGTAACAGCTGTCAAAGATCTACGAATGACATCCGAGAACAACGCCTTAACGTGCTTTTCGCTGCAAAAAATAGGCTTTATTTAATATTACTTAAGTCAATCCACTTTGGTCCGTAAACCTACCCTTCCCTTACTATTTGCATGGGGCGAACTGAGAATGGGACTAACTGCGAATGGGACCAAGTGTGAATGGGATCAAGTGCGAATGGGACCAAGTGCGAATGGGACGAAATGCTAATGTGACCAACTGCGAACGCGGGACGAAGTGCGCATAACCCAGCTTAACATTACGGTAATAGGATTAAAAAATCATTTCTCTCCGAAATTATTACAGGTCAGAACTCGGCACAAGAGTAGGCCACAATTAAAAAACTGCTGACTACGTTTTATCTCAGTAATCCCTTTTAACACAAACGGAACATTTCTTCGCAGAGCCCTAATTGCGGACTTCAAATCGCTTTCATCTACGCTTCATTTAGTTTATATCCCATGAATTGTTACTGGGGACACGGTACATTTTAAAGATAGCCCTCAATTTACATTTTCGTTGTAAATGATAGTAGGTAGGTATTGCCTATGTATTTCCTCAATGGGTCATAATTGGAATTGTTTTCAAACAGAAAGAAAAGAAAACTAAAAAACTAAAAACTATATAAATTCTCTTAATCAAGAAGTTAGTATTTTAGTCATTATTTTTGTACCCTACCACTGTTTTTATATTTAACCCAAAGGTTGACTGGTAGAGAATGCCTTGTGGCATTAAGTCCGCCTATGTACCATTATTGTACATGAAGTTTAAATAAATAAATAAAAGAAAATAAAAGTTCGGTAACTCACCTAATTAATTTGAATCACAACTTAATATAAAAAAAATTGTTTTGACATGTATCTAATTAAATAACATAAAACAATAGACTACATTCTTTTTTCAATCTTTAAGACTGCTTTTCCTTTGTGCCAGTAATTTGGTTTTGTTTTGGTATGTGAAACTTTTTCAAATTGACCTTTTTTTTCTGAATCCGATTACGTGTAATGTTCAGTAATGAAACTTTCATTAGGTTAATATGCGAACAACAATGCAATTAACTATTGTTAATATGCAATCTAAATAAATCAATTTTAGAGTTCATTACAAATTCGCCACATGTTTCGTAGACTATTTCTAAAGCAAAATTGATACTGGCAATATAAATTGCCATATGAATTAATTGATTAGCGCTGAAAACATTCAGATAATGTAATAATGTTAGAGTATTTTCTGAATAAACAGCACTGCAGTTCCGCAATTAATTAGTCTGTGTTTCCAAGATGAGGTTAGAAATGCCTTGCTGAGATTAGGATCTCGACTCGAGTTGTGGTTAACCAAGACGCAAAACAAGTATTTAGCTTTACTCTAGTTTGTTAGAATACGCTGGATTTTATACAGAAAATAGCGAACAGTGCAGTGCTGTTATTTGGTGAAGTAAACTCGAGGATTATTGAACTGTAGCTTCGTCGTGCCAATTTTCTGGTCAAGTGCAAGACGAAGTCGCGGGGAGTGCAATAAGTTTTGTACAATTTATCTCCGTTACGTTTAGTATTTCACGGAATTTAAGATTCATATTTAGAATTTTCGCTTTACTAAGTTAGCACTTATTTAACTGTCGTTTCTGCTCACTTAGCTGTAATTAGGGCATGCAATATCGGAAGGTTCTCAATACCGCAACTGAGTTCCAATGCTGAAGATCTGATTCCGGAATTCCGGAACTGGTAAATTTTAAAGTTTGTTTCAAATCAAACAAGATTTATATTTATATCAATCTTTTAATCATTTTTAGTAATAAATTAAACATCTTTCTCCCTTATTACGAGTACTCTAATTAAACATTGGCCGTCTAGCGGCTTGTGGAAAGTTCCACAGACTGGTTGTGTTTAGATAAAATAATAATCAAAATATCAATATATTTATGAATATTGGAATTCCGATATTACTCCTTTCAATTCCGGAATTGAAATATCAGAAAAATTGTTACGGACTTCCGGAATTCCGGAATGCATGCCCTAGCTGTACTTACTAAATTAAGGTCGACGAGATGTCTGATGAGATTTAACTCTGGGAAAACATTGTAATGTCTGCATGCACTCAAGCCTACAAGTTTGAAATATTTTATTTAAGAAATAAAAAATGCCACTAATTAAACTCCCATCAATTGCAGCGGCAAGACAAGAATAGGGTATTATAACCAAATGTCGCGAGTATAAAACTTCACATATAAAAATAAAAAATAAAAAATACTTACCAGCATGTACATGAATGTTCTTGGAGAGCACTGCGAATCCACTGCTGAGCCGTAGTCGGCACCGGTACGTGGTGGCGTGCACATCTCTCCTGAAATGCTCCGGGGGAAAGGGGGGCAGCTCCAGGGAACCGTTGGCCAGCACCCGGCGAAGACCCGCCAGGGAACTGGCTACCGTATTGTCAGGGAGTAGCCAGTCCAGCTGAGACAAGAATAAACATGGTTAAAGCAGAAAATAAGTATGAGTTTTCAAGAACCATTGACCAACTCCTAAGTAGATAAAGTAGGACACACGAGATTTTTAATTATTATATTTTGACGTACAACCAATACTAATACTTTAGACACGTTAGAAATGTGACCACCATTTTGTTTTTGCAGTCAAGAACTTATTTCTTAGTTGTTGTTGTATACGTTAATACTATAGTATTACCTTTTTAAGTATCCAAAATAGCGAACAGTGCAGTGCTGTTATTTGGTGAAGTAAACTCGAGACTTATTGAACTGTAGCTTCATCGTGTCAATTTTCTGGTCAAGTGCAAGATGAACTCGCGAGGAGTACAATAAGTTTTAGACAATTTATCTCCGTTACATTGGGATTTTGGATACTTAAAAAAATATGGTGAGGTTGGTTTAAGAAACGTATTATTTATCTCATAGTGTTTCTACTAAATGCCTTTTAGGAAATATAAAGGGTTACCCTATTCTTATCTCAAGCTCATCAATACATAAATAAGACGGAGATCATTTGCAAAAATAAACTCCTATGTAAATATCTATAAATAAATTCACATCCGTTTCCCGTGTCCCCGTTCTCAAAGGCACCGCTATTTGCTCTCGACGTAACGTGGTTATGAAATATACCTGATACGAAGAGGAATAAATGAAGCCAATAAAAACATTCTAGTCCTTGGGCAATAATAACAAGCGGTGGCTTGTAAGAAGCCATGATGTTACCCTTTAAATGTAATGGAATGTCGAATAAATCGGCAAATAAGACTTACACTCGTTTACATTACAGTAACATGAATTGGGGGGAAACAGGGATTAAATGGCTCATGTCTTCATGTGAAAGGGCAACATGGAGATTATGTTTATTTGAAAAAGGGAGTCGTTATGTTTTAATTTTATCAAAAGTTATGAAATTCAGATTTAGGTTAATTTACATTTTGGAGAGGTCTTTTTAGGTGACCCTATTGTTTTTATAAATTATTAGACCTTAAGAAAGTACTATGGAGTTGCGTAAAAGTGCAAATTGACAGTATTCTTAGTTATGAAATAATCTATCACGTAAAATAATAAGTTACAGTTACCTAGCTTTTTAGTCTATTAGATTTCAGCTGGTTTTTGACGTGATAACGTCTTATATATCGATGAACGCCGGCTCTACGCACGAAAAAGCATGACTCATTGTCACGTTCCGCCTGAGTCGAGTGTGCAAGCGAGAGCGTGGAACAAGCGATAGAGAGGCACGATCGGCCTAAGCGTTCGGCTTGTGATGCAATGTTTTCTTATGACATCACGTAAAATTATCGTCCGTAAACTGACTTTACAGACAACCAATATTTTTTTTAAATTCTTTGTTAACAAAAGGGGGTTTTTAAAGTAACAGAAATGGAATCATTGCCTAGGCATCATTTTCACCAGGCCACACAACTTCTTTGCAATCGTCGATCTAGGGTTTGTTAAAATGTTTTGCACGGCTACATAAAAATAATGATATTGAGAATCCATACTAATATTATAAATGTGAAAGTAACTCTATCTGTCTGTCTGTATGTTACGTTTTCACGCATAAACCGCTGAACCGATCGTCATGAAATTTGGCAGAGACATAGCCTGGGATATGGAGACGGACATAGGCTACTTTTTTACGCGATAACCGACATCCACGCGGGCGGAGTCGCGGGCAAAAGCTAGTAATTAATAAAGTTAGTCAATCAATGTTGGTTTAAGGTTTTGACTGCCAGACAATAGACACAATAGAAAAACTATTGTTAGCGGTCACCGGTGACCGCGGTGGCAGTCAATGTGTAATAAGGAGACCGAAAAAGGTACCGTAGAACGGGGGTTATTTTTATTAATATTACAAAATGTGTTTTACATGCAATAAAAATAAATATATTAATATTAATGAATAATATAAATATGATTGAAAACTCCTCGCATTAATATTTATCATACTTAGTGTCTAAAATTGAACTTTTTATAAATGCTTCAACTAATTGAAATATTAAAAAATAAAATACTAAATGTAAATATTTTCAAAATTGCTTTCTTGTGGTTGGATTTGAGGCTATTACATATCATTTTAGGTATATTTTACAAATAATGATTCAACCGCATCATATCTGGAGGAGCCCAAACTTGGTATGTTTTGAAAATGATTTTAATTTAAATTTAAAACAAGTCACTGAAATATAATGATGTGATATATTTTTTTAAATCGGCTTAGTAAGCGCTTTCATGATGTACCACACACGATAGGTTTCAGAACTTTTTTCCATACCAAAAATAGATGACGACGTAACTACCTTTTTGTTTTTTGTTTTTCGTGCTACGGGTCAAATTGATTCGTATGGCCTAAAGATCAATCGTTCCGATTTTCACGCTCTTAACACCATTTGCAGGTTCTTTTCGTTTGTTGCCCGTCGTACTACCAGTATTACTACCAGTAGTACGGTCAGCTGCAGAGAAATCTCAGCCCCTAGCAATGTATTTATTCATTGCTAGGGGGTGAGATTTCTCTGCAGCTGACTGTACCACGGGTAAAAAAATCCCGTAGTACTGCCAAGCGTTCCAGTAGTACCACGGGAGGTTTTTTTTACCCGTGGTACTACTGGTAGTCCACATTTCATAGTTTACTCCACGGAAACCCTAGGGATATTGCAAAAACACGGATAATTAGACAATGGTAAAAACATTTCTGTGAGCAACTTGGAAGTAGCGCTCGCCGGCCGCTGCCGCGGCACCGCTCGCTACGCTCGCTCGGCTCGCGCGCGGTTGGTCACAGTTTTAACCTAACCTTACCTATTTCACTCAGTTCAAAATGACGAATCATACAATCTGCCGCAGAAATGTTTTTACCATTGTCTAATTATCCACTCGCAGGCAAATTGTATGATTCGTCATTTTGAACTAAACTATGAAATGTAGACTCCTACCAGTAGCATCACGGGTAAAAAAGAGCTTCCCGTGGTACTACTGGTAGTATACTGGTAGTACCACGGGCAACACACTTTTTTTGGCGTACCACTAGCACTATTAAGGTTGCATGTATGTACATTAGAAAGCTATAGTTTTGTGTCCCTTTAAAAGTAACACACTGTCCTGAAATTCAAAACTCTCACGTATAAAAAACGAAAGTTGAGACATAGTGGTTTTCGTGACAGTTAATACGGTACAACGTGATATTTATACCTCCCGGGGGCATATTCGGGATAGCTATAAGCTACGAATTCACATCCCTTGACTGTGTTTCTCGTATCGCGGAGTTTTTGCATCCCCAGCCGGGTTTTTTAAAAGTAAATATGTATGTATGTATGGTCCTTTGATGCTTTGTTATCGTGTTTAAACTGTGAATGTTTTTGCGGAAATTTAGGTAGTTTTGGCCTTTGTTTAGTCATCTTGATCTAAAGAAAGTTAACATACTGAAGCTTGTAAGAAAGTAGGTACCTTTTCACTCAAATTCGTGTATTCAGGATTGTCTGTGGACCGAACATAAGCGGATCTAGTCTGTAAAAATCTCATCATGGAAACGGCAAAGACTTGTATATTCCGTCCACCGAGAGAATGCTTTTCTGACAACCGTCAGAAGTTTAAATTCATATAAAGGCTCGTACAGACTCGCGCGATATCGCGGGCGCGACAGGTAGCGACAAAGAAATTGTGCTACTAATGTCGCGTCGCGCCAGCGATATCGCACTAGTCTGTACGAGCCTTAACACATATTCGTTTGTATGAAACTGCCAGGTATCAGAAAAGCATTCTCTCGGTGGACGGAATATAGGTGAAGTATTTCTACGTAATCTGTGGGTGAAGTGAGCCGGAAGCATTGAATTATTATATATTGTTAATTCGTGTTTTTGAGTGCATTTTTATAACATAAAGTGAAATTTGGTGCTTACAAATGATACTCATTGTTATAGTGTTTGTTTGGATAACATAGTAATTAATTAGGATTATGAATTTGATTTTTCGATTTCTTACGTATACGTTCAGACAAAGTTATCGTGGCATGTAGAATGAGAAACGTCAAATCCGACTTCTTAGATTGTCGAGATTTTAGTGGGTATTTCCACGTAGTAAGAAAGCATTTGTTTAACCTAGAAATACCGAAAAAGCGAGCCTATTTCTACAAATCATAAACTAGTACCTTTAACTTTCTACGCCACTTTTCAAAGCATCAAATCCTTTAAACGTTCTTAAACAATCTCAACCAACAGTCTAATCTACCGACGGGTAGAGATATAAAATATGTACCACTATAGTTTGCGGTGCGTTTCAGGCAAATTTGCATTTTTCCGTGCCATTTAACGCGGCTCGCCGAACACCCGCCAACCGGCCCGTAGAAGAACACTCGTTGTTAAATTCACTCAATATATAATTCACTGATTTCATGCTGACATGAACAGTGATTGTGTGAAGAAACGTACAGTTGGTTTATTTGGGTGTAGGTAGGTACCTATAAGAATAATAGTTGTCGTTTTTTTTGGTGGATGTGGAGGACCTGTGGCAATGAGCCAAACTGTTCACTGATAATGTAGCCTTGTATTTTAATTTATCTAAAGTAATACTTTATTTTTTATTCTTAAATTTTATTAGAGGCTTTTATCCACAGTGGCATGTCAGCCTCATCATAACTGAAACTATTCCAAACAAAATCTACACATACAATACAATTTATTAATGTCTAAACAAATCAGTAGGTAGATTTGCTATCTCAGGTGAAGGCTGCGCTAAAACTTGAACGTATGAACCAATATAATATTTATTATTTTTTACCGCACTCAACAATGTTTCTCTTTCCTTTTTCTCTTAGTACACTTCATAAGTAGGTGGTGAACATCTTCAACCATTCAGCATGTTTCACAATTGGGAGAATTCACTTTATTCATCAAATAACTAAACTTCCGGGAAGGTAATACTTATAGTAGCCTATATAATTCATTATCATTTCAGCCGAAAGAGTCCACTGCTGGACATAGGCCTCCCCCAAGCACCGCCACCTCGACCGGTTCTGTGCTTGTGTAAGTAGCCTATAATTGTCAAAATATACCTTCAAACTTCTGTTCGTACAAGAATTTGAAAAAACTAAAACACTTGATAAGTATTTCATTTCAAACCTATACTTACGGAGTTAGCTTACACGTTTAACTAACAAAAACTTAATATTCATCAAAGCCCCAATCTCCACGAGACCAATAACCACAAAGACGTTGCGTTTCGCATTTCAAAATCCTTAGTCTTGTTTTCCACGAAAAACGAGCTTCAAAAAGTTATCTTAACTTCAAAAACCGTTATAGCGTAGTCAGGTTTCTCGCTTGATACCTCCAGGCAAAGCCCATTACCTACAGCCGTCTTACCTCCAGGAAGATTATAGCCGATATTCTGAATGTTTTTCTGTCATTTACAGCACGGAAACTATTACCTTCCCTGCGGTAGAAAAGGCAACATCAGTAAAGCGCCGCTGCCGTGGTTGTAAAAATAATACAGCGCATGTTGTTGGAAAATGCAGGTTAAAACTAAGCAAGTTATAGACAAGAATACGGGAGTAAAATACTGGAGATCCTAAAGTTTATAAACGTTATTAGAAACGTCTATGTGCTTCTTATAGAGACAAGAAACCTTTTTTCTTCTTTTTCGTGTGGTTAGTAACTAACCTGGTGTCAGAGTTTTTATGGCGCCCATGGGCTTCTGACTTGGCTTCACATGACGTCGAGAAATACCTCTCAGGCATGCCGGTTTCCTCACGTTTTCCTTTACCGTTTTTTAAGCAAGTGATAATTATACGATACGCACATGAATCCGAAAAGTCAGAAGTACGCGCCTCTCGGCGGCGGCGATCTCTCGCGTCCGGCCCTGGTCCAGGCCATGGTCCGGAGCGAGAATGCATGGGAGGCAGTAACCTTCTTCTGCGAAGTAATAATGCTCGCGAAGGAGGCGGAACGCGTGAGGGAGCGGCAGTCTGTGCGCCCTCACGCTAATAGTCGCCGCAGGAGACGCCCTGGGCGGCGGGAATCGGTAGCCGATTCCCGGCCACCGTAGGCGCGGGCTTGCGGACGACGAGCTATGGGCAGCTCGCCGTCCGGTAAGTCAGCACGCACTGACGGGGTCCGCCAGGACCGATGCGTGCCAGGGTTGCGGGTTTGTCCGAAAGGGATACCGCGGCCCTGGCATACAGACAACTGAAGGAACACGGGTGGGTTTATTTGATAATTTCACACCAAAAAAAAAAGAGTTACGCACTTCTGACTTTTCGGATTCATGTGCGTATAGCCTTGGATTCGAACTCGAGACCAATGACTTGGCAGTCCGACATGAAAATCGTTTGAAAATGCAAAAAAAAAACTTCTTTCATAAAACAAACAAATCAAAGCCACTCCACAGCGTTACCTATTTACGCAGAACATTAGATTCTTTCTCTGTAAAGAAAGTTAAAACCTCATTTAATTAAAACTGAAGCTTTTATTCAAAGCACGTTTCATTACGTAAAAGACAAATTCTTCTTAATTAATTAAATAATTTCTAGAGCGGGGTTTATTTTTACGTTTTTCTCTCCTAATGATGTTTTGTGTCGTTGGCTAGGTCACCGTCGCCGGCGGCCTCTGAATATTTTAAGAGGCTCAACATTTGCTAACTGACGCGTAGAAGCCCCGACTAGTATATTTTGTTTGTGTTCTTATACTGGATTTAGGTATTTAGTAAGACTTGGTAATTATATAGGTCTGTATAAATTATAAATGTTTTAAAGCGAGATCTTGTCAGAATTAAGTTTTGGGTTTTATGTAGTTTATTGCCGTTGAGAATAATTTTCACAGCTTACCGTTTTAATAGGTAAACATTGGTGCCGATTCCCTTGTTCACAAACTAAACTAAATTTAAGTTCAGTGCATCTTTTTCTTTCTATTTCATTAAGAAAAGGTCAGAAGATAAATTTTAGTTTAGTCCTGTCAAATTAATCAGCGCTTGACGTAAATTGACGTAATTTTAGTCGGCAAGTTTTTAATCACGTCTAAACTTGTATGGAGTAGTGACAGGCGCTGATTAATTTGACAGGACTAAACTAAAATTTATCTTCTGTCCTTTTCTTAATGAAATAGAAAGAAAAAGATGCACTGAACTTAAATTTAGTTTAGTTTGTGAACAAGGGAATCGGCACCAGTACCTACATAAATTAATTTTTGAGACGGGAAAGCAGTTATATTTATGTAGTTTTCTCTAGACCATAGCACACCGGGTGTCACTAGTCTAGAGAAAACTTCTGAATTGGGAATTTGAAGTTGAGAACTGGTCAAACTCTTACTTAATGGTGATAATCTCAATATATTATTATTAACATAAGCGGGATATTTACCATGTTTATTCATTGTTCTGAGTTTCCGATATTTCGGCGCTGTTGCAAGCACCATGATCACGGATAAACTGAAGTCACTGCGGGTGGGTGTTTATGAGCAGACAAAACGGTCTACCTACCCTCTTTCTTGTTCGTTTTTTGCACTCAGTACCGCTACCACTGTCACTCGCAACTCGATTCTGTTCCCGACACACGAAACTCACTGTGTCCGCTCGCGAACTTTTTTCGGCACTTCTTCGGTTTTTACACAGCTGAACCACTGGATTCCAGGCTCTCGACAGTTGGAACCCATCAATCATCCCGGTTGAAGTTCCTATATTTGGTAATCTCAATAGCTTCTCTAACCTGTCTAGGAATATAGTGGCGTTCTGTCGAGATGACCTGAGGGTTATGTAACTCAATCCAGTGGTTCGATCCTGATTCCAAAAGATGTTGAGCTATGGCCGATTTTTGGGTGTCGTTGTTCTTCACCGCCCTGATATGCTCTGATATTCGACAAGCTACCGTACGTTTCGTCTGACCGGCTTATGTTAATAATAATATTAGTGACCATGACAGTTTAAAAACTTAATCTCAATATAGCCTTCACAATGTAAGTACCTAAACCAAACCCAACTCACCACACCATGCTATTTTATTCCCACCCATACTATTGTATATTGTGATTTTAAATATAAGAGTATAAAAACCAACAAACAAAAGCTGTTGTTGATTTGAAGGGTGTCAAAATAGATCCATAAGTCTTGTTTCTTTTTCTGTTTTCATTGAAAAGTATCCTGCCAGGTATGAACACGGCGTTTGATATGTTGACGTCGAATTTACATCTTTGACAACTTTATTGCGATACAAATAATGTTTTTCATAAGATCGCCTAAACTTATTCTATATTCTTCAGTCTAATTTTTATGCCTCTTTATTTTTATGACTGACAAGCATTCAATATGTAGATGAAATACAGTTTTTTTTCTTTTAATATTTTATATTCACATCCAAAATTACAATGGTCATAATTTTGAAAGATATAGAATGAAATAAATTTATAATATTCTTACTTGGCTTCCAAAAAGTATATCAAAGAATCTAAAGGTTTTGCAAATAAAGGGCTCAGCCATGATTTTTTTATTGTGACAGTGACAAGTTTAACTTTTGAATGCAAAAAGTAACTAACTTATCGCTGTTTTATTTTAAAAACAGCAAAAAATATACCTTATAGGTATATATTTGTACTATAAAAGGGGACCTCATTACATTCTGCTTTTCTCCATTCCAATAATACCTCGATCTTTCACTCCACACATCACTTACTGCGAATCCTTTTTCAATTTGTCTAAGAGGCGATACTCTGCTAAGAGCGGCATCACACGTGTGCTCTGTTCCGCAAGAATAATCTAAGCTTACTTAACAAAAGATTTTAAGAGATATATATGTGAAAATTGTGAGATATTCATCGGAAAGTTACAGAGCATTTTTGAGCCAACGGCTTTTAATTTTTTGAAGAAATGCCTCTCAGCAACAGCTCCTAAACATCACCGAACTTTGAATATTTTTAAATATTGTCTTCGATGGGAAATCCGACATATCTAATGTCCGCGTCACGAGAAGCTATACATTTTTTAAACACACATTCAGGGATTCGAAAACTTTGGATATTTTTTTTTTAATGATTTTTATTTTTTTAAAGGGATATAATTATGTTAACACACACATCTTATTACTGTCGTCAGACGATTCCGTGAATTCTGTTTCAGAATCAGTTACATGGATAACCAAACTATCTTCCGTGCTATATATTCTTTCATCAATTTAAGTCCCATGAGTCAAACGCGTTCCAGTACCAAAAAACATTAGACGACAGCGCTTTATATCGCTAAAATATAGCCCGACCAAGTGAAATTGCTCGTTAGTTTTGTATGTTACTTTGAGTTGATTGAATTTGGGATTATTTGTTGTTGATTGAATTGTCGCTACGTAACTTAGTAGAAGTTCTATAATTACAAAATGTATAGCTTCTCGTAACGGGGACTTTACAGTATATATCAGAAAGGGTGGTCATATTTAAGGGTGTGGTACAGACTATCAAACTGACCAACTTTCTCCATGGGACCAACATCGTAATCGCGAAAAAATAATCAACCGTCCCATACAAAACTTCAAATACCTAGTCAACTCAAATGTAATGTAATGTCTTTGACCAACATTCATAAATCCAAACTTAGGCCTGCATTCCTCCTGCGCTGATGTCAGTCGCATACGTCGTTCGCGCTTACGCATATGTTTAGTGTCTCGGTAATGTTATTTACCGTGATTGTGGTCTATATAGGACTACACTGCGATGCTGACGTTAGCGGCGCGTACGTTGCTACGCGCCGCGTATCGCGCGCGTCTCTCTCGCTCGTCAGCGTCGCGTTCGTCGGCCGACTGACGAGCATGGAATTGTGCGAGCGCCCTCAGTCTGTTACCGACGATCAGCGGAATACCACGCGTGCGCGACAGTAAAATCTACTTGGCAGACAACTGTACCGTAGATCAGTCGGTATCGAAGTACAGTATTTTACTATTTATTTTTCGCAGATGTATGCGACCGACCGTACGCGACCGACATCAGCGTAAGAGGAATTCAGGCCTTAAGGTTTGCCAACGTGCAATAGAGCCCAGTATTCTAGGCGTCAAATTGACATACCATGTTTGCAGCACCACACTGCGCTCCAAAACACAGATTACTGACGTTGCTAAAAAGCCCCTAAACTGAAGTGGAACTGAGTTGGCCACGTCTGCCGTATGTCCAATGAGCTTTGGGCCAAAATAAGCGTTATGTGGAGCCCTGACACAGCCACAAGGCGTCGCGGCAGAACCTGTAGAAGATGGCGGGATGAGCTGGCGAAAATAAACGACCAGTGGTCCACATTAGCCCTGGATCGATAGATCTGGAAGTCATGGGGAGAGGCCTTTACCCAACAGTGGGATGATGCACGTTAACAGTAACAGTAACGATGTTGGTCCCACGGAGAAAGTTGTTCAGTTTGATGGTGTCCCCTAAATTTGACCTCATATTTCTGATACACGCTGTATAGAGAATTAGAGACTTACCTTTACAGCGACTGTATTTTGATATTATGCATAACTTTCCTTTTTGCAAGAAGCTGCTGTAGTAGGCCTACTATCTCAGTCTATATGATCCGGGAGTCTTCAGTTTGTCAACGACAAACCTAGGTACTATAGTTAGACCGATACCACTGTAACGCGCCTTAAAAATGCGTGGCGAGGCGGGGGGCCGTGAGCATTGGCGAATGAGAAGCCTGCACTGCCCCCCGTCTCGCTTCGCACATACCTAAGGCGCGCTACAGCGCTATCGGTCAAACTATAGGCATATTTGAATAATTTATCAATTCATTTGTATTTGTTTAATTCCTATAAAATCAAACAATACTCGGTTACAAAACGCTGACTAACCATTGCGTGAAATTAATTTTGATATTCATTGAAATTAATCTTTAGGCAATTTAGTTTGCAAAATTCTATAACGATACCAATGTTTTACTCTATTGAATTCGGTTCAATGCTTACTGTGAAAATATCGATGAAACTTAATACGGGTAATGTGTGCCGTTCATATGAAAGGTCCATGAAATTCGTTTTAATACAATTAGCGAAAATGGCAAAAGTTATTACCTACGTCATCGAATATACTTTAAGCAATCAATTTTCAAGTGACTTACATTAAAGAGTCATTTTCAGAAGCAGCCTCGGGGTTATTTTTAATTGCCATTAACTGGACACAAATCCATAGTTAGGATTTGTGTCCCGTTAATGGCAATTGGCATGCCCCCTATAACATGGATTTATCATAGGTACTAGTTTTTCCCCGTGGCTCCGCCCGCGTGGAAGTCGGAAATGATCCCACGGAAACGTAAAGGTGCGTCCAGATCTGGTAAATGCGCCGCTCGCGAGCCGCCTGCGAATTGCACGCGTGTTGTTCGCGTGCGGTTACAGCCTATATTTGGTGCGCCGCTCTAGTGCAACCCTAGCAAGGCTCGAGGCGCGGGGGCTGCGTACGAACATGAAATGCACGCGAGCAGTTCGCAAGTGGCTCGCGAGCGGCGCATTCGCCAGATCTGGACGCACCTTAATATAAAAAGTATTATTTATCCTAACCCAGGTCATGGTCTACCTGTTTGCCAACTTAAGACAACTGACTGACTGAAAGACAGACAGAGTTACTTTTGCATTTATAATATTAGTATTAGTATGGATCTGGCGAAATGGGTGTACTATACACCTCTTCTGTCGAATTCCTAGGATAGGTTAGATTAAAAATAATCATAGAATACAACGACGATGACATCGATTGCACTCGTGTAAACAATCGTTTTTCTAGTAACTTACATCTAATCTCTCAAGAAACCCAATGCTCGATTGAACAAAGAGAAATGGTCTCAATGCATTCACTCGAGGAGCTGAGGTACACTCGCACAGACAAGTTTCAGTGAATATTTGGCTCGTTGAGTGTACAGGTAAGAGGCGTGCACGAACTTCTTGTACCCTGTCTCCTTATGTAGGAATACGTTCTGTTCGAACATAGTCGGGTCAAGATTGAATTACCTTTCTACGTTTATTGGGTTTCATTATACTTTTACGTATAGCCTGTTCCAAAAGTCTCTGAGGAAAATGTAAATAACCTCAATTTATTGTCAAATGAAATCATCTTCATAATTCTTTATTGCATTCTAGGCTTAAAATTAATCAAACATTGCGGACCTTGTCGGGTATAGCATAGTAGGAGAAAAGAGGAAGAGCGTTTATTTGTGTTTATTACCCGACTGCCCCAGAAGGAGGGTAATATTTTTCGAACGCATGTATGTTTGAGAAGCTCGTGGCTAAGTAATAACAGCCGCAAGAGTCGATCTGTCAGGTTAAGCTACGCTTGCCGGGGTTGGTCCGTGGATGGGTGACCATCTTTACATACCGAGACTCCTCCGTGCCTCGGAAAGTACGTTAAGCCGTTGGTCCCGACTGTCATTCGTGGATCTTTGACAGTCGTTACGGGTCGCCAGAAGCCCAAAAAGTCTGACAGCCAGTCTTACCAAGGGGTATCGTGTTACCCAGTTACTGGGTTGTGGAGGTCAGATAGGCAGTCGCTCCATGTAAAATACTGGTATCCAGCCGATGGATTTAAACATATAAGGTGTTGTTAGATCCGTCTTAATTGTTGGAGTGACATAGGCTATATAATATTTTATATTGCATCTGCAGATAAAAAAAAAGAGAAGGGAAAGTTTTTAAGAATAAATACCAACAATATTGTTATCAAATAAAAGCTAGTAATGAGACAATTCCATATAAATTAAAAAAGTTGTAGTTACAGAAAAACGGTTTCAGAAGGCAGTCTATCCATAGTACAAAAGTAAATTGGGAGTCCCTACGAAATGCGTTTTCTGACTTTTCTAGTAATCAAACGTTAGTTGACCCCATAGAATTTTTTGATCTTTATAAGATACAAGATTGATTGGCATCAAAAAAAGTTTTTGTGAATATGGCCCATTTTTTTGCTGACTACAATTTTTTTATTTAATTCGTGAATGAGTATCAACATTTTTCAGAAAAATAAGGAATGTCTCCTAAGACCGTATTTTTGTAGCTACAACGGTTAATGTACCCATCTGATGTTGCCCCATCTCAAAAATCCACCCTGTATATGCGCGATGTAAGACGTTTCACATCACCACTGCATGAGCGCAGACACATTGCAGATATGACGTACTTATTTAAAACTGCAAATACTATTATAGATAGCGTGTTACATGTTCCTCATTTCAAGTCCACGTACAGACAGAGTTCGTTTCTAATCCGTGCGAGCAGAAGTTTGTAATAAACTGTGTAGTGTACATGATTTGGATATATTTAATACCAGTGTTTGTTGGTGAATAGCTTCTTTACGGGAAAGTAATTGTTTAATGTAAATGTGTGTAATGTGTGTGTATTGGTAAATGTTGTAGGTATTTTTCGTAGCGACCATTTTTTTCGTTTTTATTTTTAGTGTTTATCAGTGGAAATTTGTAAATGGCATTCAATTTCATATTGTTTTAGAACACTGTATAAGTTAGCCGTAAGTTCCCCGAATAGAACAGAATAAAATAAATGAAATAAAATATCGTAGAAAAAATTTGACTAGGATAATTTTCATATTAGTCTACTTTGGCTTTTATCAAGTTCAGGTCAAGAAGTACGATATATGATATGTAAGAAGTACCTTTATTGACTTTTATTATAATAATTTTACGTGGATATCATGTTTTCTATCTTTTCATGATGGAATAACAAGATGAAATAAAGGAAGGAAAACAAAGAGATTGTCTTGGAACGGTACCAAACGTCAGGTGATGTAAGATCGGTGACGAGTTAATTCATTTCAGGTATTAGGTTTGGAAGTTATAGTAATGCATAGGTATAAAGCTGCTTTCAGACTACGCTATAATATAATAGCATATAGTATATAGCTCATAGCACAATATCGCGCACCATAAATTGTTATGGACACGTTCACACTGTACTGTACTATATATTATTGGAATATATGCTATGAGCTACCCTAGTAGCATTTTTGTTGGCGTTTGGTTGGGCCACATACCTCTGAAGGTGGCCCAACTAAATGCCAACGGAAAATTCTACTAAGGCATATATAATACCAGCCTATAACTGTCCCACTGCTGGGCAAAGGCCTCTTCCCATATAGAGAAGGCACGAGCATTGATCACCACGCTTGCTCAAGACGGGTTGGTGATTTCAGACTTATATTAACTATAAGTCCAGGTTTCCTCACGATGTTTTTCCTTCACCGATGTCAGTAACGTCCAAGATAAACTCAGAAAGTACATATGAATTGAAAAAGTCACATTGGTACTTGCCCGGATTTGAACCCACAACCTCATGCATGAGAGGCGAGGCCTTAACCAACGGGCCATCACGACATGTAAGGCATATACTTTATGCTATTATATTATAGCGTAGTCTGAAAGCAGCTTAAGTATGCAACTATTCTATCTAACAATAGTTTTTCAAGCTAATTGTTCTGTGATGTTGAAAAACTGACATTTTATTTTTTATTGATGTTCTACTACATTTTCTTGATAGATCGAGCGACTTTGTCAAACAAATCACATAAATACTTCCCACAAGTACACACACATTCCTCCACATCCCTCGATCAACATTCATCATCTATCAACATGACAGAAAAACCCCGAAATTCCTTTAATAAGATTTGTTTCTTTTAAGGCATCCAACACAATTGGGTATTCCATTCCAACGTAACAAAAAGAGAACATAAAGGGATCATCCCTTTGAAACTTACAAGTTTTATATTTTTCTTTGTACTTCCAGCTTTGATGGAAGTTCGGCTTTGTTTGGAGGGACTGGCCGGCCGTAAAGAGTTCAAGAAACCCGCCCTCGGCATTAGCTGGGGGAGGTTTTCTTCCCTTCTATGCTAAATAACAAAACAAGAAATGACTTGCTGAATGAAGTTGAGATATCAATGGAGACGGAACTTATTACTGGCTGAATGTGATGTCTTGTGTTTGTATGGGAATGAAGATGAATGATTTATGAAAACTTGTGTTTTTGCAGTAAGACTATTTAGATTTTCAGTAGGTAGGAGCTGAATTTTAACGTTCGTTCAAAAAATTAAGTGTAGTTAAGTAAAATTTATATGCAATAATGCAGAAATCATGATCGACGCATAATCAGAAATCTAGCTTTGTTTTAAATGTAAAAGTTTAGTTGTTTACAATACAATGTAGACATGTACCGGAATCTGATTTACTTATTTGCTTTCTTGTTCTTACAAATGCCTAGTAACGCGCGATTAACTTACGAGGAATTTTGCACAGCTTTGACACAAATAGAAGCCGTCCTAAATTCCCGTCCAATTATACCTCTATCCTCAAATCCTTCCGAACTTACGCCTCTTATCCCCTCCCATTTCCTTATTGGCCGACCGTTGACTGCTCCACCTTCTGAAGACGTCACAGACAAGCCGACTTCGAGGTTGACACGCTACGAACGAATCGAACAACCTCGGCAGCACTTCTGGTGACGCTGGTCCACAGAATACGTATCGGAGCTGCAAGTGAGAACCAAGTGGAAGACTAAGCAGGCTGACATCACACTGGGCAGCCTTGTCCTCATAAAAGATGACAAGCTACCGCCGTTAAAGTGGCGGTTAGGTCGTATTACACGTATATTCCCTGGAAAAGACGGCGTGGCTCGAGTAGCGGACATCCACACAAGTACTGGAACAATTCGACGAGCTTTCTCCAAGATTTGCCCGCTGCCACTGCAATCGGTGAACGACGACGCTTGACTCCATACTCAATCATTTTGGAAGTTGGGCTTCCAAGGCCGGGGGCATGTCCACGCCATCTGCAAGAGACTTGGAGGCGGCAACATATTCGATCTCTTTTTCATTCGATCCTCCGTCAATATTTAAAAATGTTTTCTTCTTCTTTTTCGAACTGCCAACAGTCAAGCGAATATATTAAACGAAAAGAACTATGTAAAAAAATATACACCGTTAAACTACAAATCGTTTCATTTTGGACGAACAAACCTGATCCTGCACATAATTTTTTCAAAGTCAAATCATTTATTTCAAATAGGCACATAAAAGGCACTTTTGAACGTCAAAATTTACAAAAAATAATTAATTAATTGATTCTAGTTGCCCCTTCCAAAAGGTAGTTACGTATGGAGAAGAATGGGCAAGGAACTCCATACTTACTCTTTTAAAATGTTAACAATATTTGTACTTATACAGTAATTATTAATTATATGTGAAGACTAGTTACACTAGTTCACTTACCTAGAATAAAATTACTACGTACATTGCTAAATATTTTATATTCAAGTTGATTTGTCAGTAAAAGCTCATTTGAACTAAAAACAAATTTTTGCTATACTATACAAAGTGATAACGCCCACCATGAACGTAGGCGATCTTCAAAGATCGTTTACTAGCAGCTGTAGGGCAGTAAAGGCATTAGTATCACCTTTGGCCCCGGTGATCGTATTGCGAAGGTATTAGAACTCTGACGCATGCTGCCCACTTCAAAGAAATAGGTTTAATATCCTTTAGCAGTGTTTCCTAACCAATTTCAGCTACGGACCCCTAGGAAATCAAGCTTAAGGGTCAATTCATACTAGAGCAGATTCGAAGCGCATCGAAGCGTCAATCTGAAACTTAACAAAGCAAATTCACCCGTACCTCCACAATATAATACACATATTTCTTCTAAGACAGAAAAAAGACGCGCAAATTCGCGCGTATTCGACAGAATTCGCGCGTCGGAGCGCAACCAACGCTGATTGGTGCGCGCGCTTTGCGTTGTAGAGATAAGGGTGAATTTGCTGTGTTATCCTTTAGATTGACGCTTCGCTGCGCTTCGACTCTGCGCTAGTATGTATTGACCCTAAATAACGAATATTTTTTTTGTTGTAAATAAACAGCAATAAATTTCGTACTATTTATTTTAAAAATGCAAATAAAAAAATATCAACTTTTTTTTATAAAAAATACGTATTTTGTTTACGTTGGTATAAATTTATAAAAACGAAATACGTATTTTATTTTTAACGCATTTATGAAAGGTTAGTGTTGCTTTTTGCAACTAAATTTGTAATATTCGGGTTGATATTTTAAAAAAGTTGATCTCAAATCGGATTCCACTTGTTATCTAGTTCTGTATTTGTTTTTATTATAATCAAGAGCAGAGAATGACTCTTCACACAGATTAAGAAAAGCATTAAATGTTTCAGTGCTTCTTCTGACATTTCCTTATAGTAATCTTTCTTTAAAAACTTAATAAAGAGGATTCTTTGAAATTACGTTTCAAAGCTAAATCACAGGATATTTCCATTAATTGGTTTTCTTGTGCCATTGTCAAGCTAGTAATATTAGTAACACAGTTGAAAGGGTGTGAAATATTTTTTTTATATCAAAAGATATTCAATTTTAATTTTTGTCGGGTTTCGGAGAATAATCTTAAAACGAACACTTCAAAGCGCGGAGGAGCTTGCGGACCCACCATACATATACTCGCGGACCCCCTAGGGGTCCGCGGACCACAGGTTAAGAAACACTTTAGTATATCCCTTAGTCTTCTATTATGTCTCCCACGTGTAGGGACTTGATTTCCCTATCCATCCTATTAATAGATTTTTGGCTAGGTATCGGGTATTTCCGTAGATGTGCTTACTAAAAGTTTGTCGGTAAAGTATCCCTACGCTGACGGTATGTAGGGATTACATAGATGTGTCCTTTGAACACCTTGCTTATGAAGTAGGATATTAAGTCCCACGAATATTAGTAAATGTTTATTTAATCCATACTAATATTATAAGTGAAAGTAACTTTGTCTGTCTGTCTGTCTGTCTGTATGTTACGTTTTCACGCCTAAACCGCTGAACCGATCGTCATGAAATTTGGCAGAGATATAGCCTGGGATACGGAGAAGGACATACGCTACTTTTTTACGCGATATAACCGACATCCACGCGGGCGAAGCCGCGGGCAGAAGCTAGTTATTTATAAAGGCTTACGAAATTACCAACTAAATACATACACAGCATTAACCTACAGTCTTTGACATAATTATAAATCTCGCATGTATCAAAATTATACTCTTTTGGGTATTATTGTCAAGAAAACACAAAATGAAAAAACATAGGCTCTTTTTTCACAACAACCCAATTTGATTGCCTAATTGACCATAAAAACAAGTGAAAGCTAAACTAATGAAATACACTTACAAAGATATTGATAAATTAGCAATGTTATCGAATGAATTCAATTTTATATGGCGATACAAACTTATTTCATAAGATCAACCAAAGAAATGGACCTCGTATTATTACGTAGAAATTCTTGGACAATTTGTCGAAGAAAAATTGAAATAAGTTCTATATTTGCATTAGGGGATTGCGACGGGGACCCTATGCAAATAGGAGTCGAGAAAACTACTCGACCGATCATGTCCTCTATAGACGACCACTCTTACATCAACCTGTATATTGACTGATAGAACGAATATTACCTTACTACTCAATACTTTAGAATGCTTTTCATGTTTACCTGCCCGTACCTATTTTACGTAGGTATGTAAAGTAGGAAGTTCCTATTAGTATATTGAGATGCATTTTAAATATGTCATTAGTAGATTTAGAAATCATAAATTATCAGCGAGTCCAGCAGTGACGAGGATATAAAAACACCTGCAGAGTTAATGCAAGCGATACATTTTTTTTCTTGCACCTAGCATTTTCCTCGCTGTAGTGATCGAGGTGAAAAGTTGTGTGTTTCGCTGGGCAGCAAAGTTATTCTGCGTCTCTACTGCTTGAAACCCTCGCTACGCTCAGGATTCAATACAAGTACACGCGCCAAAAAACAACTTTGCAGCCTTGCATAACAAATAACTATTGTTTATGTGACAGTTACAGAGTTTCAACATTAGTGAAGTTTCAATTAATGGGAATTTTGGTCAAAAAAGATAATGCAATTTTTGCGTCACGCTGATGATGATGACGATGTAGCTGCAATTATTACGTGTCTAATGCTAGTAACAGTACCTTCATTATTGAAAAAAAAAAAAAAACGAAAGTAACAAACAATATAACTTTAATACAGGTAGCATTGATCTTGATTAATTGATTGATTGAAATTTGCTACTTACCCGAAACACGGCTAGAATATTCGATTCATAAATCTCTTGCGTAATTTGTTCAAGAAATCAAAAAGCTTTTAGGTAGTTGAAATTCAAAGTTTCCTTCTTATTAAAACAAAGTTGCAAGTTTCAAACTTACTACGATTCTTATTGTACAACTGAATTTAAAATTAAAACAGGAACAGTGTTTAAACGTGTCTTGTATTTTCATTAAATGTTTGTAGGAATGAATGCCTCAAACTATTGTAGCACAAACATTTTAGGTACAGCCAGGGAAGTTATTTGTTAAGCATAATTATTGTCTACCTCAATTGTCCGTATATTCAAATCACGACTGTACTTATTGTGGAACGTACGTAGACGCCTTCCCGCTCCGCTCAGAGCGGGAGAACTTATTTGATAATACCCCACCAAAAAAAAAAGGTATTCTATAAAATATATCAGTTTTCAGTCACATTTGGTTTAAAAAAGACAAGAGTCAGGAAGATATATTTGATTCTTGAGGAAAGAATATAAAACGTCACCATTATTGATGACAAGAACTCGAAAACGCTAAAAAGAGACAGAATGTAAAATAAAATGGCGCGCGATTTATTTCAGCGCTCCTTCAGTTTGAGTGCAATGTTGCAGTTTTTAACGCAGTACGGTACAGTCGCACGTGACTGCGAGCTGTAACGACCTGCTTCTGGAATCGGCTGCAGCTCTATATTTCTCGTAAAAGTAAAGTGTTTACGACACAGCCAATTTCGAGAAAAATACTGAACAGTCGGAAGCAATAATGGGGGGATAAATAAGTAGATAGTTTGACTGAAGAAGACGGTAATTTCAATAAGAGTTTAGCTAGGTCCATACTTAGCATACATAATAACACGCCTGTAGTCCTCAAAGGGTAGCAGACGTGAACCTATAGTATAACTAAATTTCGCCAGTTATAACTCCCATGGCCGAGCCTATTGCCATCAAGCAGGCACAACTCCAGACTCCGGGCTGCTACTGAGAAATTACTGATGGAAACCCCAATAACACTTCGCCGGACCTCATGCTCAGCAGTAGGGCTTCCGACCACTACACCAACGAAGGCAGTCATACTTAGCAGTAGGTGTAACAAGGCAGACAATGATGATGATTATAGCTAAGTATGCCTATTGTGCCTAAAATAATTATATAAAATAATATAAAACGTTTATTTTCTCTGCACAAGTTAATGTCAGTAGTGTACAAACAAGGAGCTAACTTTGTGAGAGATTGGAGCTTGAAGTAGGCTTATATAAATTAATAGCAGTGCAGGCAATAATAGTAGATTGTACAGCTAGTGCATAAAAGAAGCCATTTAAACCCGAGACGTATATGTCTACCCGAGCCGCTGGCGAGGGTGGATTCTGCTTTTCATTTCGATTGCGAGAAAATGAAACAGGCACAAAGTAAGTAGGTATATAACAGTATATTTTAATTTTTAATATCTTTCATTCGACTTGGGTACTTCATACTGGCAAGTCATAAATACGTGTCTTTGCGTTTTTAAATAATAAAGACAACTATTGTATCTGGTTTTATTTTATTAAATTAACGGTATAAAACACGGCAGTGATAACAATTAAAGCAAATGAAATAAAATAACGACTTTAATCTGCGACGTTTTATTGTGCGTGTGACTATTGGGCCTGATTATCTTAGTCTTAGAAAATAAATACTTTATGCACTAGAGCATAAAAAGCGACTTTATGTCGCCTACGCACAACATAAAGACGAACTTTTAGAACATGAGAAGTGAATAATATGATAGGAACAGCATTTTATGTGTTCACCACTTATTTGTCGCTCAGAATACATTTTCAAATGTGGACAACTAAAAAACATAAGCACTATAACGCATTCGCTTTCTAGGAATCCCAGGCAGCCCAAAACATACATAGTTGATAATGTGAAGCTTTCTCTGTAGTAACTTGGAAATCAACCGTACGTAGGTTATCAGACTTAAACCCCTTTGTAAATGTGTGTAAGTATGTTCATCTTTTATTTGAAAGTATTAAATTCTCGTTTCCATTTAACGCCACTTTGATGTCAAACGAACCACTCACAATTCTCAGAAAAGAGGAAATATAATTTAAATTACGCATATGGTTGCCTTCAGCAGAAATTGTACGGAAACAAAATTGATAGGATCAATTTAAAGGAGAAAGACGGCGTGCCTCCAAAACTTTTGCAATTACACTCGTCTCGCGTCGTTCTAGTTAAACAATCATGTTTAATGCAACATTGAGAAGTCTTTATCAACAGTAAGAAATGTTTCCAAACGTTTTTAGACAACAAGGAACTTTTATAGTTTCGCCATATCCGTCCTATGAAAAGTCCGTCCGTGTTGTATAAAGTTACATAAATGTAAATTAAATCAAAGTTCTTCAAACAAGGAAGTCTAATATCATCCCTTTTAGAGTTCCGTATTCAACAAGGAACCCTTATAGTTTCACCATGTCCGTCCGTCTGTCTGTCTGTCTGTCCACGGCTGCGGTTAGCTCAGAGACTCGATTTAGTACTAGAAAGCTGTAATTTGGCATCGATATACCTACATATTAAACACGCTGGCAAAGTGGTAAAATAAAATCTTGAAATACATTTTTTTTTATTTAAAAATATCATCCCTACTTTACGTGTAGGGGAGATACCTACACGTAAAATACAGTGCGACATAAAATAGTAGAAATTGAATGTGGGCGCCATTTTTTACGTAACATCACATTTCTTGACATAAAATGCTTAAATATGGCAACAATTTAGTATGGAAATTTTTAGTACCATTTTATTTTATTTCTACTATTTTATGTCGCACTGTAGGGATGATATTTTTTTTTCTTGTCTATCTCATGGTGTGAGGTATCGTTGGCTAGGCAGTTCAAAAATATTGCGGGTTTGTGAAAACCATTTTTCGATGTAAGATCCGTTTGCGTAATATTAAGCTTTTAATATAAAATGAGGTCGACTAAAACAACCAATGCAATGGATAATAACCACCAGCAATTAAGAGTGTAATTGTATTATTATTATTTATTTTTAACATATTAATAATATTGAAATACATATATATATAAATATTGTATACCCAATGGGTTACAGTGATACAAAAATGCTAATTGTAAGAACTGTCTTTTCACCTGTGACAAACAATAAATAAATGAATATGAATATGAATCAAGTTCTAATTTTTGTTAGAGTCAAGTGTCCCCTGCCAGCTAAATGGTTTTATTTGGATATGTGATATTTTTTTCAACTACAATGTTAAGTTTTTTCTTGGGATCAATTCATCCCAACTACGGCTCCCTTCATTCTGCGTGGTCTGACACGCACTTGGCTGTTTTTTTACAATTAGGCTCCTCGTCCACGACACTACCTACTCAAAAGTAATCAGTTGCAAACAGACTTATTGGTAATTAGCAATGAGCCGGAATGTCACAGTATTTTAAGGCCCAGATATATGCCAGTGACCTTGAGTGGTTTGCTTGCGTGTTCTGTACTAAGCTCACGCAACGCGTCGTACGTCCAGTAATAGGCCAGTAATAGGACTCGCCCATTCAGGACCGCTGTCCAAAATAAGACGCATTATTAATTTATTACACATAAAACAAAAGGTATTTTAATAAAACACGTATACTAAAATATCAATAATTAAATTATCTTTAAAAAAGTGAAGGTTTCAGAAAAATACGCTTGATAGATTTTGCGTGATTCCGAGTTTTTTATCCGCGTTAGACATAACTTTACAAATTAATTTCACTACGTAATATAAACATATTCTTAAATATTTACATATTAAATTATTAAGAAAATTCTCTAATTTAATATATATTTTTCCCAAATCATTAACACTACTTGTTTAGACGTCATCTTCAGTATAAAATCATTAAAAGTCGGCTATCGTCGCCTTAATGACGGTCCGTACACGATGTAACGTAAACAATGTCATAAAAAAATAAGCAGCCTCGTTTACGTGAACGATGGGCCTTCCAGTTTCCAATTACGAGTTGTCTGTGACTTTAGAAACGTTAATTAATACATAGTATATTTGCACTAAGACTAAGAAGGAGATCGCGAAACAAGTTGCTAAAACAAATAAGTAAGTTGTAAGATACGACTTTCAGGAAACGCGCGCTGAAAACACTATCTCAAGTGTAAACATAAACTCAAGCAGTGTATTCGTCGAAGTGGAGCATAAGTTGGTAACTAAGATATTGTACGACTGTTTCAAGTTGTGATATCATCTGTTTTATAAGTTAAAGTTAACGGTGCTATAAAAAGTTTGGCTTATTTTGTAGCGTTCTTGTGAAAAGATTCAATTAAATTAAATAAAAATCTAGGCTTTAATAAAGTTCTCCAAACTGTGTTGAACAACTTAATAATAAACTTATTGTAAAAATGGCTTTATTTTTATACTTTTACATAAAAACGGTTTGGAAAAATGGCCTTATTCTTAAGCATAATAACACATAAGTATACTAAATACTAAATGTAGTGTACCTATGAGATATGCTTATTTACGTGTTAGTCCAACATATTTCTGATTTCAATACAAACTTTTCAAAATGAACCTATCAGCAAGATATAGTATACCGAGTCAGCCTGAAAAATATGTATGCATCGAAAATAATTCATTTGTTGCGCAATCTTTGTTCCATAATATTGTTACGAGCTTGATTTAATAACCCAAAATTACACTTTAATTAAACAACACTGATAAAAACTCAAACACGCTAAATATAAAACACAACTGCACTACTAATCATTCTAAAGTCGCACTTGAAGATCGCTTGTATAGTTTTAAGTTTACTTGTGGCTTGTTTTTCGACTAACTCGGGTCGGGATCCATACCGGCCTTATAATAGTCCTCAGATAGTTCCAGAACCTTCTACTGTAGAAACATCTAGAATGTTCAAGTACACACCGGCCCCGACTGACCAGATGTCGATAGTTCTAGAAAGTTCTAGCATCGAACTGTCTAGAAGTATCTTGACTCTACTAGTTCTGCTACTTGATACAAGATGGCGCTAGTGGTTTACTAGTTCTGCTACTCGATACTAGATGGCGCTAGTGGTACTTAATGTCACGATGTACCAGGCATTAATTGTGGCGCGCAACAATATTAAAGCAATGTGTAGTCACAAAGCAAAGTACACTTTGGGTACATAATTGTAGCTACACATTGATACAGGATTATAGAACAACACAAATTGTTGACATTAATAATCCTAGTCGATAATCATCTTTTTGAGATTGACTGTACCTATATTACATACATGCACATGCAATGAACGAATGTTTAACAATCACGGCTCGTTGAGAGTATTCGTGTAATATTATCTGCATACATCGTGTTCGTTGGGAATGTCATTTGCTTAACGAAGCTAAGGAAATATGAAAAGCATCTGGAGCTTTGTACCAATTTCAATTACAAAGGATTTGCCGAGCAATGCGCTGTTATTACGGTGAAGTATTTTTATTTTCGCTTTATGATTTCATTTGTTTATGCAAACTGGGTAGGATAATACTAAAAACAACGCAGTAAATACCACAGTAATTCTAGTAAAGTATATAGTTTCTACGATTGGCTGGACTGAAACTCAAACCATTTATTTCAATTAAACCATTTACAGGCACTTTTGAATTGTCAAGGAGTCGGTCAGTAAGAAAAATGAAGCTACATTCCCATTCCAAAGCGTAGGTACCTATGGAGAAGAACGGGCAAGAAACTCCATGGACTCTCTTTTAAATTAAATTGTCACAAAAGTATTCGTAACATCTATAATGTTGAAATTATAACTAAATGTGAGAACGATGTAAAAATAAAAATAATAAAAACTTACACGTTAAAAGTGTCCAGAGTAGGTACAACAAATAGAAACAAAATAAAATAAAATACTGAAATGTACGAGCAAGTGTACGGCCTGAGTTAAAAGGCGTGCGGCATGGCGTTCAGCGTTGCGTGCAAGCGGCGAAAGAGCGTTCGCTGAGTGGCCTTAGTGCTTGGCGTTCGTGTGAGCCGGTCACATTTTTCATCATGGCGTCGGGGTCGTACAATATTATTGTTATGTATTTAGAAGAAAATGTGTGGTTAAAATATTTTTGTAATTCGATAATTAAACAAAGAAGGCTGTGTGGGGAGTTTTCTACGAAAACACAAACTGGTTTTAATTGCACGCGACTCGACGCTCGACGCTCACCACATACAAGCACGCTCTCCGCGCCGCGCCGCTCGCAACCACTCAGGACACTGGCGAGGGATTACATGTGTTTAACATGAACGCCGCACGCGCCGCCCCGCCGGACGCTGCGCGTGCAATCAGTTTGAACGCTTAGTCCGGTTGCACTCTGTGAATTTCTATCGATTTTTATACATAGTTAACGCCTGTCTTTGAATTCCACTGCCACCGTGGGTGCGCAATGTGCAATACTATGGGTGTTATTCAAATTGGTTATCTAAACGGAACAGAGCCCGAAGTGTGCCTGCGTGCCCCAAAACCGAACACACCGGTGTACATCTCCCGCCTGCATTACACCACGAAGGTGGAGGACATTGTGGAGTACGTGCACCAAAAGACGAGATGCACGGCGATGGTACAGTTACTGGAGTTGCACCGCAACGTCAACTTCAAGGCGTTCGTGGTGCGTGTACCTCATTGTTATTGTCTCTTCCTCGTCATGGAAGTAGACTTTTGGCCGCAGAATGTGGTGTTCCGTCGCTTCCGTGGATAAGTTTTACAGGACAGCTTAAAGTCGAGCTAGTGCGAAGTGAAGTCCTACTAATTTTGCCTTATTTATTAACACAAGTTTTGTTTATATTAAAATATGTATGTTTAAGTTAAGGTATTTATCTATGGGCCTGTGTCGCTTGAAATAAATGTTTTATTATTATTTTTCCGTCTTTGATATTTCTCGGGACACTGGGACCCGACTCGGACCTTTGGACGGCGTACGAGGGGCCGAAGCCAACTCGCAGAGGCCCATTAGATGTTTTGAATGAAATGAGACACCATTATTATTATATTTTTATATGTTTACATAACTCGGGACTCTGGGGTCTCGGACCTTTGGAAGGCATACGAGGGGCAATCCCAGAGCCCGGAAGATGGTCAAGATCCCTACAAGCACTTACTGGAATACTTCCTTCCTCCGAGCAGGTATGCTCTTGCGAATCTACACTCAAGCCGGCCAATAAAGGCAAGAATGAGGTGGGAACTCAGTTCCTCGTCAGTGTTCACTCCAGCCGGCCAATGAAGGCACGCCAGAGATGAGGAACATGACTTCTCCCGGGAGATAGGGTCCGAGGGGTCTCAAATGCCCAACAGCTCGCCACATGCTGCCCTGCGGGTTTTTGTATCTCTCTTGGTCTGGCTCCTCACCCTAGACATGTTCCGGTAAAGTAAACTCTACCGGCACAGACCTAGAGTTCGGATCTCGCAAGTCCCACCACGACGTCAACGTAGAGATACTAAACAGAATGCCTCAATATTTTGACCACAGCCGGCAGCATTTCCTTTCATTACAATTCGTGCCACTATGGAAGAAGTTAATGATTTCGCTCGGATGCATATTTCAACATTTATAGCATGAAATATTACGTACGCGTGTTACAACGCGAGGAAGCTCTCAATGCATTTGGAGATTACGAATCGATTCCGCCGAACAATGACTAAAATATCGGCATTGGCCTTTGTTTCAAAACAACTGGTATTATCGGAACAGTTCAGTTCGAGCATTCAATGGTAACGGTTCAATTTCTTAAAAGCTCCATCGTGGTTGGTACTTCATTAGTTTTCCTCCGACATCTGCGACCCGCATTCACGATTGTTTGCCCGCGACTCATGCCCTGCATTGCCTGCCACGCTTTTGCACCCATTAATAAAGCTGTATATTCAGATTTTACGACTACCATTTCGTATATTTTTTTTAAATATTTGTTTGTTTTAGATTATAAAAACTCAAATTATTGTAGCTGAAAGTAGAGAACGTTTGGATATAGCGTAGGTCTCTGTTTTTATTGGAGAATTTTATGATGGGATCCTAACGTGAAAAAGATTTTATGAAGCATCATTGAATTGATATTCCATAGTAAAAAGTGTCCGCCTTTCGAAAGCCCTCTTTTAGAGGCAGTTAAAAATTATGGAAGTCAACGAGGACTATTACTATCAAAGGACATCGTTAGAAATGGCCCCAGGACCAACAAACATCTGACCTACATAATAATTATAAATATAATTTATTAGACTAATTGTGAATATCTGTATGAAACAGACATTCTGCGTTCCATAATGAACAATAAAAGAGCGACTATCAACATCACATAAAATATGCCGCCATCTTTCACAATTAGATTAGACATGACAATTAGTAATGTCCAATCTTTCAATAACATGACTAACATACATGAGGTAATATGACTTCCTACCTAAGTATAAATAAAATCATTAAAACATTAGCAGAAAGTCGTTAGCATTGAAGTTAAATAAATAAGTTCTTATTTGCCTACCTACTAATATTATTAGCCTTAATACAAAAACTAGAAGATTTACCAAATACCCAATAGGTACTTAGGTAAGAACTTAAATGCTCTTCTGATTCTCTTAGCTTAATTAACTAACCACATACAGGCAATAGAAATAACAGTGACATATATTTATTAGCATGTATTTCGAAGTATTGAAAGGATTGTTTCTTACTAAATATAACCTCAAAATCTTTGTTTTCTTTTGAAATAAATCCTTTCTGCAAGTTGTCCGTCATTAAACTTTGTCTTCATGGGTATATACTTGTAATTTAGAACACGCAAAGTAATTTTCCTTTGCTGTTGGTTCTGGAGCGAACGATGTATGGATGCAGAACAATCTCCTTTTATTCTCAGTATATTCGGAATACTTTAATGTATCTACTATCGACCTATGTACCTACTAATAAATAGTACAGGTAGATAGTAGATACCTATATTCAGGTATTCCACTAATTTACTGTTTTGCTTTCCAGCATTAGCGAAATGGCCGTTGTGACTGTCTGTCACGTACTCCAATATAATAACAAAATATTATATTTATTTTAAAACCTGCACGTAGTTCGGGCCACTAAAGGCACATAAATCCTCTATTGAATGTGAAAACAAACTCCTTAAGACAAGGCAGACAGTTCGAATACAATAACTCAATAAATTCGAAAGAAACTAACAAAATATCCTATTCCTTAAAATTGTAAAACAATAAGAGTCTTCCGCAAATTCTAAGAACCATTAGAATAATGGCCACATCTGGTTAGAGTATGCTGGGCCGAGGCGGCTCAAATAAACCCTTGAAACAATTGAGATCTTTTACAAAAGCGGCAATAAATATCCGAAAGCATGGGAACGCGTGAAAGGCCCGCGCTCGCGTCGTGTTTTTAGGGAATTTGAAAGTTTGAAGTTTTAAGTCAGGGACAGTCGGTTCTGGACCACGAGAGGAGAGAGTCCTAGTTTAGGCTAGTTAAGTTAGGGACTTGGTATTGATACCAAGAGGCTATGTCCGAGTGGGTTGTCGCAAGACAGCGAGTATTAGTAATTAAGTTAAATATAGTTGGGTTAAAGCCCAGATTAGACTAATTTAGTACTTAATGTAAAATGTGTGTGTGTGTGTGTGTTGGAGGGACTGGGTGAGTCTAATTATAATAATTATCCTAGGCTGATAGTGTTATCAAAGTTCTTTTAACTAAACAGACAGAGACGTGTTGCTGGGAGTTTGTTGCGTCACTTCTTCTCCCCAGCTCAAACACTAGGAAGTGATGGAATGGTGGACGCTTTGGGGCTGTCTATAGACCTTTAAGAGAGTTGATCCACAACTCTATTAATTAATTATTCTTGCATTTTAATGCTCTACTCTATTATCTAGTACCTGATTCTTGAATTTTGTATTATGTGCCTCCGGCCTATTAAATAGGGCTATAATAGGGCTTCAAAAGAGATTATCCAAAAACTCTATTAAACAATAATTCTTGAGTTTCGATTCTCAACTCTATTATCTAATATTGTAATTCGTGAATATTGTATTCTTTATCTCAGACCTTATAATTCGGTCAGACTGATATGAACACGTGTCTTGCAGATATGCTTGTTGTGCAAAGGGTTAACTTCCAGGGGTTTGGGGTGACTACATCTATCTCATATCCAGTCCAAGGACTGATAGGGACCATGTCTCCTTAAGAGCATGATGTCGACGTACTGCCGCTGGAACTAGCCGCTCCGTTGCTAGACAAGGACGGTCGCACGGGTGCCGCAGGAAAAGTGCTTGCGTCACGTTTATCAGTTCGTAAGAACTGCTAGGGACAATGTCTCCAGAGGAGCATGATGCCGACGCAAAGCCGCTGAAGAGCCGCTTGCGTCACTTTATGGAAGCGTTGCCCTGAGTACTTCGAGTGCAGATGTAAAGTATCGTGTGAGTAATGACTGACCAAATATCCGTTACGCTAGCGTATGGGTTACTCACAAGTTTATATAATAATATACTTTGCATCCCTTTATTGTTTATTAGCTTTCTAAAACCACATCCAATTTCATAACTATGAATTCCTAAGTTTTATTTATTATTTCTTTCAATCCTTTACTTACTCTATTGATGAGACAAGGCATTGGACTTCTTCATATTTGGAATTCATTTATTCTCTATCGGTGGGAGAGTGACCAGTCCGGAGACGAGCTCTACAAGGCTGCACGGGGTGGAGTGCAGCCTTTTCCCCAAAGGGGGAAACCGACCTTAATACCAATATTAGCATAATTAGGAAAAACGAAAATTTTATCAGCCTGGGGTAATTATGGTACAGTCACATGTGATGCAGCGTGACCAGGATTCTCGTCATTAAATGTACTGATTCACTTCAGTGCAACGAGAAAGAACAAAATATGGGTTTCTACAAAAATAACACAACGTAATTTTAGGGTTCTATTAATTGTAAGACGGCAAAAGTACAACGGTTAAAATAACTTATGTTTAATTAAGTTATGGTTTGATAATGGTGATTGAATTCTTCTAATACTGGTAGTGGGTTCAATTCCCACATGATTTATTAGTTGATGTGTTTAGATTCAATTGTGATGAATCTTGGGTTCGATTTCCGCCTGATGTATTGTTTTACATTGACTTCATGTGTCACGGCTGGTGGGATAAATTCCCGCATGAATAGTTGATTGTAGCTTTGGTTCCGATGCTACTGGTAGCGAGTTCGATTCCCACATGCACGGACGTAATTTTAAGTAGGTAATGTTATGATTGTTGCTTGAGTTCCTGTGTTACTGTAATAAAGGGTTCGACTCCCTGTAACCGTGAGTTTGTATCTGTCAGTTTCTGAATATTAAATCTGTTTGTGCGTTTGAAGTTTATGTGTGTGTCAAGTGAGCTTAGGTATAAGACACCCTTATTATGGGTAAACCTAATATTATTAGTAATTAATTCCTACAAATCGAGAAGCTTATAAAATGGCAACTCATTTACCAGGAACGTATATTAACTATCATAAGAAGTAAACATAAATCTTTCCAACTCTGTAGTCGGTGGCGTCAGGGCCGCGCCGACCTCCCACAGCGCCTGTGTGCGAAACCTATGAAGCGCCTCTTTTTTTCACGAATCTTCATGTTTCAACTTATGTTTTTTTATTATTTGTTAATTTTTACCGAAATAAATGTTCTCCAGTTTTATATACTTAGATAATATTTTCCAGTCCGCTTCCACTTGCCAATTACTGCGAAAAATAAAACACGAATTTAATTTTTACATACTTTATATATGATGTTATATCTAATTTTATACTTAGATATTAATAACAAAATAGCTGACTTTTCTAATAACACTGATTTAACTATTACGTATGCTATGTTTAAAAAAAAAACGACAAGAGTCTAAAATATGTAAGAACATAAACATTCTCAAATTATATTATTTCCACTCTTCTCGCTTTTCTGTTTGCGAAATCCTTAATAATCTCGTGTATGTCTATATGGTCCTCTATGGATATTGTTGCTAAATTTGTTAATCTTTCCTGGCTCATTGTTGAGCGCAGGTAATTTTTTATAAGTTTGAATTTAGAAAAGGACCTTTCCGCGCTTGCTACTTCTTGTACGAGTAACTGGCATAGTTAGCAAAATTCGTAATGCTTTTGTGATGTTAGGGCAAATAGCTGTCAAATTGTTTAAGTATATAAATTCAACTTTGAACCTTATCCTGTAATGATAAAGTTGAAAATTTATTAAAGAAATTTGACAGATTGTAGTAGCTTGATGGGCTGGCGTCTGTACACTGATGAACACAGACAACAAACAGATGTATTGTAGACTAAATCCGGGAAATTCCCTGAACATATAGATGTTCAAGGAATTTCCCGGATTTAGTCATGACGTTCATTTACGGTGTTACCATAACTTGTAATCCAAAATATACCCAAAAATACTGCCTTCGCTCAATATACCTACAAAAATACTCACGTTAAAAAATATCATTAGAATATACTGAAAAAGTATTAAAATACTGAATCTGGTCACACTGGTTTTGGCACTCTCGTTCCTTAAAGTCGGGGAATCCCCGTGACCCCACCCCGCTTGCGTTGCACGCATCGCATCGGTTACGTTCATAATTCATTCAAACAAACTCGCGACGGTTCTTTTGATTTTAACGCTGAGCTCTTAACTAATGTTAACTAAAACCCAAAGCGTAAAATTAAACCACACACGTGAATATTATCTTAGAAGACTTGTACAATAAGCGCATTATAATTATGTTTTGTTCTTTACAAACATATGTTGCGCTTGCGCCTATTGTATCTACTTACTTATCAATACTCCACTTACAAAGAATATGTTGTTGTTTAAGTGTAACAAAAATAATTTCGATGGCGGCGCCTCTATTGTCTTGGCGCCTGTGTGCGCCGCACACTTCGCACACAGGGGCGGCGCGGCCCTGGACAAGGCATTGGACTTCTTCATATTTGGAATTCATTTATTCTCTATCGGTGGGAGAGTGACCAGTCCGGAGACGAGCTCTACAAGGCTGCACGGGGTGGAGTGCAGCCTTTTACCCAAAGGGGGAAACCGACCTTAATACCAATATTAGCATAATTAGGAAAAACGAAAATTTTATCAGCCTGGGGTAATTATGGTACAGTTACACCGTCAAATAATATTTACAATGAAAAGTTAGGGAACTAATTGTAGGATTCTGGCAGGCTCCACATTGAACAGGTAGCGAGCATCCCGGGGGATCGTTCGCAGCCAAATTCCGGGAAACTCCACCAAACTCCGACTGAATGTGAAAACTTTGCGGGAAATTCTCGCAACCGACGAGTTTTTGCTTTAATTCGTATAACTAAAGACCCGTAAAGATTCTTTGATTAAGAAGAATTGATAACAATTCTCGTAGTTCTAATGAAATTTCTGCAAACTTGACCGGTTGTTTCTTAGTTTGCAACTACAAAGCGAAACAGTAACAGTACTAAGATTACGTAGTTATGGCCGCAGTAGGCACTTAGTTGCCATGTTTTCCTCTTTTATGGGGCAATCAATGTCAACACCTGATACTGCCTAAAACCAGTGTCGTACTATAACAAAGGGTGTTATGTTTAATGATGGCCATGGAGGGTAATTGGGGTGATAATAATAATTATATCGATACCCGTTTGCACGTGGACATTGAAAAGAATTATAACCAATATGACTAGCTTTTTCCCAACAAAGGTCAACATTGGGCTCAGCTTCCTGTGTTTTACATGGAGCGACTGTTTATTGGTACCGTACGGTGCCGGATATAAATAATAGCACCACCCTATTTCTTTCCGTGGGTGTTCGTAAAAGGCGACTAAGGGACTTACTACAGAATGGGTAGAAGCATTCTCTATGCATTTTTAACAGCATACTGCGATCGCCAACCCGCCTGCCAAGCGTGGCGATTATGGCAATCCCCTCCCAATTGGGGGAGGCCTGTGTCCAGCAGTGGACGTCTTCCAGCTGAAATGATGATTCGCATGTTTTAGTAAAATCTCCTAAGTGTATTTTTAGTTGTTAAACTAATATGTGGAAATATCTCCAACTAAACCAACGTGCCTATTTTATGGCATTACCTCCATGTATGCATCCTCATTCAGTTTGTGTAGGTACATTTTTGACTTTGTCAGTTAGGTGTTATTGGCACTTGACCGTCGATATACGTCAGTGGACGTCTTTTGGCTGAAATGATGATGATGATGATGACTTCCTATCAGACCTCCTCAATCCAGTACCCAGGTATTACAATATCCCTTAGTAAGACTTGTCAGACTTTCGGGTTTCCCAAAACCCGTAACGACTGTCAAACGCCCTTACCGATCTGCTCCGACTTTCGGAACCTCGGGTCGCTTGTCCAAGGGGATGGTGAAGTAGACCGCGACGTAACGCACCGGATCAACTCGAGATGGATGAAATGGCGACAGGTCACAGGAACAACTTGCGATCCACGGATGCCCGTTAAGTTAAAAGGGAAAATCTACAAGTTTGTGATAAGGCCTGTCGTATTGTATGGATCGGAATGCTGGGCCGTGAAGAGGACGGATGAAAAAAGATTGCATGTAGCGGAGATGAGAATGTTGAGATGGATGTGTGGAGTGACGAGAATGGATAAAGTCAGAAATGAGTATATAAGGGGAAGTTTGAAAGTGGCGCCGGTGACAGAAACGTTGAAAGGACGTCCTTTGGCATGGTATGGGCATGTGATGAGGAGGGAGGAAATGCATGTGACGAGCATTTATGAAGATAAATGTGGATGGATGGAGAGGGAGAGGATGGCCCAAAAAAATATGGATGGATTGTGTGAAGAATGATATGAAAGAGAAGGGAGTGAATGATAGAGTGACGGTCGACAGGGGGGAATGGAAAAAGAAAACGTGATGCGCCGACCCCAAGTAACATGGGACAAGGGCAGGAAGATGATGATGTCTAGAAATAACCATTTTGTCACTATTTCCATTTTTAAAAGGATCGTAATATTTTCTCGATAGATACTAAGCAAGTGCACGCTATCTCAGTGAGCGCAACTCATTAACAAAGAAGAATTAGAATTTTATTTATTAGTAAAATGTAGTTTTATATAGTATGGTGTTAATTATTTTGTTAAGTTCTATACATTCTGCCGCAACATATCGTCGGGTCAGAAGTAAACTAGCCAATCTGTCAATGTTAAATTGTTGAGGAGGACGATTTTAATAAAAATAAGTTGCCGTAAATCAGGTAGTTTTTAATGTCAATTCATGTTATTGAATTCGAATAATATTATTGACCTTCTTTAAATACAGTAAAACAAAATAATATCACTATCACCGGTTATGAAGATATCGCAGATTGATTAGTTGACTATGGCAATGGAATAAGAGTTACTGATTTTGTGCATATCTTCTGTATTAGTAATGCCACAGATACAATATTTTGTCACAGTATGTGTCGCCAGAAAATAGAAATGTCCATGTATTTAACTCAAAACTGCCAAAATTTCACATCGGTTAGTTGAGTATTGTATCGACGATATGGTGTAGGTACAAATTTTCAAATGTCACTCTTAATCAATAAATTTTAAGATTTGTGATTTACAATAAGTCCATCATGAATTATTATTATTACAATTAGATAACTAGTAAAAAAAATGTAAGTGAGCAAAGATGAGTTAACTAGGCACAAACCAACATGAATAAAACGTTCCCATTACGTATATCTGTATTTCCCTGTTGGGTGACCGTAAACTTCCGAAGTCTGTCGAATGGAAAAAGTTTATTTATATTTGAGTTGGGGAAGTTGGTTTGTGAATACTAAATCAGATAGGTACAGGGTGCGAAGCTGCGCGTTATATTTCATCCTATGATATGCGATTCTTGGAAATACCTATCTGGAAACAAAATACTGGCATTGGGGATTACGTATTTGCTTTCATATTCGGGGAATGAAAATCGTGAATGAAATGAATTGTGTTAATCTTTTTTTTTTTTGGTTTATAGTAGTAAGATTAAATTGAAAAGTGGGCATGATTTAATTTATGTTAAAAGTTTTTATTTTTACGTTGGAAATGTTTTATTTTGACAAATCTTAAATACAATATAGAATATAACACTAATATATATTATATATATTACTCCACCGCGGCTTAGCCCGCGTGGGTTTTTCTAAAACAAAAGTAGCCTACGTTACTTCTTATACCATCAGCTATCTGCCAGTGAAAGTCCCGTCAAAATCGGTCCAGCCCTTTCGGAGATTAGCCGGAGCAAATAGACAGACAGACCGACAAACAGACAGTGAAAAAAAAATTTGTAAGCACCGTATATAATTGTATACCTATGCATTGAGTAAAAAGCTATTATTATGCAATTACAAACAGACACTTCCATTTTATTTATTTGTATAGATGTACAGGTATAAAAAGGAAAAAAGTTGACAAGTTGAATATAAATAGTCGAAGATTAAATTGTACAGATGTTTTTTACAACGTTTATGAAACTATACAGCTGTTAAATTAAACGGTATATTTTACACACGTCTCTTAAATATATTGCAGTACGGATTTTATTGAGACCATCCATCCTCAAACAAAAGCTATTCTGTCCAAAAACATCGCAGTAGAGCTGCGAGCTAAACTCAATTTATTAAAAGTGGAAAGTTTCACCGCGGTTTTCATTGTATAGAAAAAACCAGGCAAAACATACATAACATCACGGCTGTAAACACAGAAGGGATGGGTAGAGGTGAAACTGTAGTACCTACGCCCACATTCCGCCAGTTATGTTTAAGTCCCATGTAAGTCAAAATCTACCGCAAATGGTGTTATTTGGGACTGGTCATCTCTTAGCTGCCACGGCTTATTTTAATTTTTGAATTTTTTGCTTCTAACGTGCACGTCTTTCTACATTGTTCTCAAATGTATAACTTCAACATGAATGATGTAACCCATTTTTTGTAACAATATTTTGTTTTAAAAGAGTGTCCGTGGAGTTTCTTGTCCGTTCTTCTCCATAGGAACCTACTACGCTTTGGAATGGGCAACTAGCTTCATCTTTCTGACTGACCGAAACCTTTACAATTCAAAAGTGCCTGTAATTAGTTTATTTGAAATAAATGCTTTGAGTTTGAGTTTGAGTTTGACGATTCTTCCTTAATTTTTAAGGTAGATAGATGTGCTAAAAAATTTGAAGACGTAAATAACGCTCTACTGCAGGTCCAAAATTGGTTTACTGCCAATAATTTAGTATTAAATGAAAAGGAAATCCATGTGACTGGGGAGATAAATCTCCATATCGACGGTGAAGTGCCAATACCTCCTAACTGAATTTTTTCTAGAATTCACTTTTTTATCATTTTGAATTTAAAGGCGTTATTCGCACGTTGTTCCGTGTGGTGCCGGACGTAAAGAATAGCACCATCCCATTTCCTCCCGTGGATGTCGTAAAAGGCGACTAAGGGACTTACTAGAGAATGGGCAGCAGCGTTTTCGATGCATTTTTAACACCATACTGCGATCGCCAACCCGCCTGCCAAGCGTGGCGATTATGGCAATCCCCTCCCAATTGGGGGAGGCCTGTGTCCAGCAGTGGACGTCTTCCAGCTGAAATGATGATTCGCATGTTTTAGTAAAATCTCCTAAGTGTATTTTTAGTTGTTAAACTAATATGTGGAAATATCTCCAACTAAACCAACGTGCCTATTTTATGGCATTACCTTCATGTATGCATCCTCATTCAGTTTGTGTAGGTACATTTTTGACTTTGTCAGTTAGGTGTTATTGGCACTTGACCGTCGATATACGTCGTATATAATAATATATAAAAGAAAACAATAAATAAATGGGTCAAGTTGACACGAATATCTCACGACGCGATAGAATATCCGGCCGAAAAGGATTTTATTTATTCTTTTGCGAAAGAATTACGAGGGAGGAAACAAATTGGGAAGTATTCCGTTTAGTCGCCCACTGTCTCCAATCTGTTATTGCGCCTCTCTCCATTAGTCACACGCTCCTCGGTAACTCCTGTGGTAAGTAATTTTGATGATTTTTTTATTTTTTTTATTCTAGGTACATAGTCTTCACCTATAAATATTAATTAATGTATACAAACTATTGTTAACATTTTAAAAGAGTAAGTATGGAGTTTCTTGCCCATTCTTCTCCATACATAACTACATTTTGGAAGGCGCAACTAGAATCAATTAACTATTCATGTAATTTTTGACGTTCAAAAGTGCATCTTCGTGCCTATTTGAAATAAATTATTTGACTTTGACTTTGACTTTGACCTCGTTTGATTCCTACGGTACAAAGAAACGGTTTTTATGCAATACTAACTTATTCCCAATAAAATGTAATACGAAAACCGAACTTCTGATCTGTTTAGGATTCCGTACCCAAAGGGGTGCCAACGGGACCCTATTACCAAAGCTTCCTTGTCCATCCGTCCGTCTATGCGTCTGTTACAGGGCTGTATCTTTTGAACCGTAAGAGGTAGACTTTAAACTTTCACCGAGTGTGTACACACGGCTACATATCAGGCTATAACATTTCCAGTATAAGCTGATCTCTCATTGTATAGGATTTCCTTACAATGAGGGGGAATGTATAGCTTGTTATGTAGCCGTGTGTACTGTAATGGGTTTGTAGTCCGTCTTAGTAAGATTTTGTTTGACCTTTTCTATTCGTGAAATAGTAAAACAAGGAAGGGAACCTTAAAGTTTCGCCATGTCCGTCTGTCACAATAATTATTATTAACCAACTTTAAAGAAAGCATGCAATGTATTCATCTATGTATTTATAACGAATTCACAGTATAATTAGTAACATACATTTTAAAATCGTGTTTTATGAGCCGACTTCAAAAAATGGAAGTTCTCAGTTCAACATTTATGTACGCATGTACATAAATGTTGATGTACATAAATGTTAAAAAACCGGGCAAGTGTAAGTCGCGCTTTGGCAATCCAAAGCGCGACTTACACTTGCCCGGTTTTTTATTTTCGATAACCGAGTGACAGCTCTATGAAAGTAGGTAAGAATTTTGAACTCTGCTAGGAAGCTTTCCTTCTGCTTGGTTTTTTATTCTTGTGCTACTATGACCGCTATAACAACGATTAATAAAAATTTTAAAATTAAAGGAGAATCTTTTCCAAAAACGTGTTTATTAATCCATACTAATATAATAATACCGGATGACTTTTTTTACCGTCTCGAAAAAAATTGGGTATACTAGGTGAACGGAGTAGAAGCCTATGGCATAGCAATTTTTTTTTTTTTTTTTTTTTCAGAAATTAAACTAAAATAAAAGATAAAAATATTGAAATTTGGGTGCGTATGATTTAAATTTAAATATTATTTATCGTATTTATTTATTGAATTATGTTTTTTGTTGAATTTCTGTGTTTATTGTTATAGTATGATAAGTTTACTTCAAATGTGTGGTATTTATCCATAGATCAATTTCTTTCTAGGTTAAAGAAAAAATAATAAAAACTATGCCATAGGCTTCTACTCCGTTCACCTAGTATACCCAAATTTTTACGAGATGGTAAAAAATGTCATCCGGTTTATAATATGTGAAAGTTACTAATCTTTAATAATAATAATAAATAACTTATTTCGGATTCATCCTACGATTACATCCATTTGATTTAATGAATAATGATGATTTAATAAGTGCCTAAGTCTATAATGTAATTTTGATGAATATTATCACGGTTTATGCACCATCTCTTCTTACCAATTTGTACGCCACGATATGCGGCTAAACATGTTAGAACTTTTATGCACCTATCTCTTATTATCTTGCATGTAATATATGTTTCATGTACACCATGTTTAAACAAATCTTACTTACTTAACTCTGTCTGTCTGTCTGTCTGTCTGTTATGTTTTCACGCCGAAACCGCTGGACCGATCATCATGAAATTTAGCAGAGCTTGGGATATGGAGAAAAACATAGGCTTGCATTGCTTTTTATACGCGACAACCGACATTTACGCGGGTGGAGCCGCGGGCATAAGCTAATAAAGTATACACAAGTAGTGTTCAATATTGTACGGTGGTTGTGTACGCTTTTTTATTACGATGTTTTATGATAAATTGGCGATTTTTCCTTTGTTCAACACGAAACAATTACATCGTACCTCGTTTATCTTTATCGGCAAAAGCTAGGGATGACTAATGGGCATACCTGACGATACCTAAGTGATTACAATCCCACCGGTGGATGATAATGTTTTTGTGCCTTATCTGCTGAACTCTTTGTTATTTTTAGGGTTTCGTTGTCAACAAGGAACCCTTATAGTTTCACCATTTCTGTTTGTCTGTCCACGGCTTAGCTTAGAGACTGAGAAAATTGTAATTTGACATGGGTGGATATTAATATTAATATTATTAATATTAATATTATTAATATTAATTCGTGGGTCGCTGGGACTCTCCGATGTGACGGCACTGGATGCGACTACACACGGTGGGTGGACGCGTCCAGGGCTTGGCTTAAACCGGTACTCCTGTGCGGTGCCACTTTGTGATGTTTATTTTATTTTTATGTTTATTTCTTCCTGTGGCTTTGTTTTTTTTTTTTTGTATGTCTAACAATAGCTTTATAAGTTTTTTGTGTTACTGACAGTATACCCCATAACAATAATCAAAACCTTGATGTTATCCAGCCACCGTCGGTCCCTTGCCACCCTCCCTCCGACACTGCCCTAAGCCGAGGTTCGAACCCCACCTGGGGTGCCCTTAGCGAGCAGTCGTCTTGTTTATAAGTAGTTTTAGTAAAAACTCCCTGGCTGGAGGCGTAAACTTCTTTTAGGAGCTTGCGGCACCACAGGATAGCCGGGTTAAGGAGTAGGAACCCCCAGTGGTTATAACTCTGAGAAGCCATGCACAAAAAAAAAAAAAATTACAGTATATGGACTATGTCTGAAATAAATGTTTTGAATTGAATTGAAATTGAATTAATCACGCCGACAAAGTGGTAAAATAAAACCAAACATGTAGACTACATTTCAAGTAAACTTAGAATATTTTTAATTAAAATGTACCACTTAAGCTTTAAAGTTCCTATTAGTATATTGAGATGTATTTATATGTCATTAGTAGATTCTATTATGAGTTATGAATGAATGAATGAATGATTTATTCACTTAAATTTCTTAACACTAGATACATTGCCCCACAAAACTGCTTACGCAGTTTAACTGTGAGATCGTTGAGTCTCTCTTTCAATAAACATATTGTCAGGTACATCTATAACCTATTCATACTTAGTACCTACACTTACATAGATTCTAATAAATATTTTTTAAGAATACGTGCGAATTTTACTTTATTATCTTCTTGTCTGATGTCAGCAGGCAAACTGTTCAATAAATAGGGAACGCGTTTTTTTCAAGTTCTGTCGCCATAGTAATTACTAACTCTGGGTACATCATATTTACCTGCTGTCATCAAGCCACCACCTGCTGCTCACCAGGGCTTCAAGTCTGCTATTGCAATAGTGTCAGAATGGTCTCGCCATTGTGAGTATTTGACAGTGTTTGTATGGCATATCTGTCAAAAACTAACAATGAAGAGACCATTCTAACACTATTGTAATAGCAGACTTGAGGCCCTGGTATTATACTTGTTTGAAACGAATGAGTCACTATCCCGCTTGCCATGGTTATGCAGTTGATAGCTATGGATTAACATTCAAAACTAACTTGGATAAATTAGAAGCTCTTCAAATTCGATTCTTAAAACTACTTGTTACTAAAAAAACTTAAAACAGTTGTAAAGGAGATTATAGGAAACTATATAAAATATGTAAAATTCTACCTATCACTAACAAACATAAATATCTTTTGCAGTAAACCATCACGGTACCCAAGAGTATAGCTTAAATCACGTATTTAACAACCATAACACGCGATCTATTGCTGCTGACAGATTCAATGTACCCCGAGTCACCAATTACTTTGGTGACAGAACCCTAAAGAAACGAATACCATATCTATTGAATAGTCTACCGGCAGACATAAGGAGTGAAACAAATAAAAATAGATTTAAAAGTAAATTAAAAAGATATTATTTGGATATGTAAGTGTGATTATGTATTATTGTCTAGAGACTCACTGACCCCACAGTCAAACCATTGCAATGGTTTTGTGGGGCTAAGTTTATAAGTTAGGTACTTACCATGTTAAATAAATAAATAAAATAAATAAATAATGTTTTTTTTCCCTTGCACGTAAAGTGGGGATGATTATTTTTTTCTCGTCTATCCCATAGCGTGGGGCATCGTTGGATAGGCCGTTCAAAAATATTGCGGGCCTTTAAAACTATTTTTCGATTCAGGGATCCGTTTGGGTAATATTAAGATTTAAAGTGATAATTTTTGATAGGGTCAAGTGACCCCCCACCTGCCAGCTAAATGTTTTTTTTTGGATATGTGAAAAAAACCACGTATGTATATAATGAAGTAAAAAGGAAAACTATCACAGCTATAGGAGCCTTTACAAGTTAATGAGCAATAGTCGACCAACTTATATTTGCAGTTGAAATGTATGGGAGACCATGTTTTTCAAGTAAAATATTCAGTTTGTTTTTGGGATACATTATCCCAACCACGGAAGCCTTCATTGTGCGTGGTCCGACACGCATTTGGCTGATTTTTTTATTTTTTTAACTCGGTAAAATATAATTTGCGTAATAGGATTAGATGTGCGGTTAAATATAATTTTCCTTGCCCTAGAGTTGAAAAAAATAATTAGAAGATTGTTGCTTTCACAGACCATTTTAATCGTTTAAATTTCATAATGTTATTACGTTTAAAATAACAACGGCGTCGTTCCACAAAGGACGGCACGGAATCCCTGTATTATTTCTTAAATGAGTTTACCAAAGTAAAATAGGAGTCATTATTTACAGACTATATAATTATAACTCATGTAAACATACGTAATTTGCCTTGTAAACTTTTTGAAATGGGACAAAAGTACATGCAATCTTCGTAAATGAACCAACTAATGATGGTACAAAAAGAGCCAATGAGACTTAAGGTCATGGCACATTATACCGGCACCGCAACTGCACAGCTGTAGCACGGCGTCGCGCCTCGTATTTAGACTAACGGCTAGCCGCCAGCGCGCTAACTACGCGTCGTCCGCGAGGTGCAAGTTCGCAGACCGCGCGCTGGCCGCGAGGTGCAAGCTTGCTGTGACCGCAAACACAATTGTTTTAAGGCATTTATGATTGAACACGCCTAGGACTTGAACATTTTCATAATTTCTCAGTTTACATTGACTTGTTTACATTGCGACTCGGAGTCGGCACGCAGTAAGCACGCGTGCGAGCGAGTTGAGTCGCGAGTCGAGTTTTCTATGGTAGCGGCAAGCGCGCTGACGCCCGCCGCTGACTTCTTCATGTTGACATTATGAAATATATTATACGTCACACGATTTAATGCTCTAATTTGAATGACAAGTTATTTGCTGGGTTGAAGCGGTGCCGCATGCCGTTGCGGTGCCGGTATAGTGTGCCATGACCTTAACATTTGAAATCCGAACCCAGCCAGTGCTATTTGCCAGCAGTAGTAGAAGTGTAGCTAGTCAGTACTCCGCCCATTGTATCACCCCTTGTAAAATTTCTACATATAAATTTGTAACTTTTATTTACGCCCATGCTATAAATCCTGTTCGCGACGATGCGTCACCAACAATTTAGCTTGTATAAAATCAGTAATTTTAACTTAGCTTAAGTATATAGGAAATATAATTTCTTCGTTAATACTAGAAATAATAGCATAAATTATGTAGAATCGATGATGTGCGCGCTGAGGCGCCATCAGAAATGAGTTTTATTCAAAAATGTTCCTATTTACGTAGGTGCCCATGTATTTTTGCACACTTTTTTTCCACACAATATGCCCCACCTACAAATAGGGAAAATTTCATGTCGCAATAATGCGTAATAAAACAGTCAAAATAATGTGCAATGACTATACTAACTCAAATATGTAAAAAGTATAGTCATTGATAGTGCTGCCTAGCAGCTATAATGTAATCAAAATGACAATTTTGATAAAAGTCGTAAACTCGACCATTGTACGCCTCGATTAGGTAAGTTAGATAGACAAAACTTAAAATCATTTACTGTATCCAGGTCACCTAGACCGAGACCTAGCCCTGGACCTAACTTCCTGAAATCTAGCCCTTCAGGATACCTACCTAATCGAGTCTAAATGCCGCGAAGCGGATTTCGTAAAATAAAGGCTACCCAACCTGTATTCAGAGGCTCATAGCGGGCTGAAAAATCTAGGTACAAAAACTAAAATACTAGATTTCTCTAGGGCAATAGACTAGCTTGAGGTTTCTTTTGGTATGGTGGAGATCGGTTCAGTACTTTGCCAGTAAAGTCACTTGCAAACAATTTAATATTTAATTATTCACATAAATCCCGTTGTAACTGAAATATCTTTTCAGTAGGGATAGTTAGAATCATGATAGAAACCTCATTAGAAAGGCCATTATTTTACGAATCTTATGGTGTATAACACTTTATGTAAAGTGATAGAAATAAGGGTGTTTAGGTGTGAAACACATTAGAACTTAAGATATTTTAAACCAATAAAGTTTCTAAAACGGGAGGCGATTCGCGGCTCTCAGTAAGGTAAAGGAGCACTACTACCTTAGTGAGCGCGCCACCTATAAATTTCGTAGTCATCGACATGAAACTAATTCCATCTAAATAGTTATATAGTAGTACTGGGGAGTCCTGAAATCGCTTCCTGAATATTTATGAAGTCTTATCAGTAATACGGTCTTATTATTTCTTCCGTAAACCTGTAATTCTTCAGGAGTAATGTCGCAGTGAGTATTGAAGATATCCTGAACTCTTGGTGCAGGACGTCAGCGCCGCTTGGACTGGGATAGCCTTACAACCTTCCCGATTTTCGAGTCAAGCGATCACGCCCGTCCGGTACATCTGTTGGTCCTGTCGAGCCGGATATCTTCGAAGAAGGAATATTCCTGGAATCAGAGGACCTGTTCCTGAAGAATTATTTTCGAATCCTGAAGACTTATGGCTGAAGGATTATTGTCGACTCCTGAAGAATTAACACTGAAGAATTATTTTCGAATCCTGAAGACTTATGACTGAAGAGTTATTATTTCCTGAAGGATTATTTTGAAGACTGAAGAGTTATTTTTTCCTGAAGGATTATTTTGAAGACTGAAAAGTTATTTTTTCCTGAAGAGTTATTATTTCCTGAAGGATTATTTTGAAGACTGAAGAGTTATTTTTTCCTGAAGAGTTATTATTTCCTGAAGGATTATTTTGAAGACTGAAGAGTTATTTTTTCCTGAAGAGTTATTATTTCCTGAAGGATTATTTTTTTAACTTTGAAGAATCAACATTGAATAGAGAAGAAACAACTTTGTCGTTTGAAGATTTGTTTTGAAGATAGAAGAAGCGTCTTTGACGTTTTGAAGATTCGTTTTGAAGATAGGAGAAATATCTTTGACGTTTTGAAGATTTGTTTTGAAGATAGAAGAAACATCTTTGACGTTTTGAAGATTTGTTTTGAAGATAGGAGAAATACCTTTGACGTTTTGAAGATTTGTTTTGAAGATAGAAGAAACATCTTGGAAGTTTGAACATCTGTGTAAAGGATTACAGTTAGTGCACATATAGTGAAGTGACGTCCCTGAATCTAAACCAACATGCCGGTCACGAGGTCACAAGGCAAAGCACCTGAAGCATGGATGGTGGAGTTGGACAGAACGCGTACCTCTACAGCTATACGTCATGAGTTACCTCCACGTTCGCCATCCACTACGGAAGGGACCGAGCAGCCGCTACCGCCACCCCCTGCCCCGAGTGGGGGTGAAGACGTACCTGTGCCAACACAATCAAAGGAAACAGAACAGATAGAACAAATAGAACAACCGACTACATTCAGGAAGGAGTCCAGACTGGAAGGAACTTCAGATAGGACATTAAAACCTTCGGATAAATCAGTGAATCCAGACAAAACAGTGAAGCAATCAGCTGACCAAAAGGATGGAAATTATAGAGGAATTATGCCGATGACTACCCGGGGTGACGCCCGTAACGAACATAGAGTACCGCCGTCCATAAGTAGGACGATACGGTCGAATAGGAAAATTTCAAGAGCGCGTGAAGACTTATTGAAAATTAGGTTGGAACTTGCTCAAATAGCACTTCAAAGAGCCGAAGAAGGAGATTCTGATGGCTACATGGATGATCGAAATTCGAACAAGGAGTATGTGCGATCGTGGCTAGAGGAGGCGCCTGAGCCTGAGCCATTGAAGGAGGACAATGCCGCCGAGGGGAACCGCAGTTTATATAGAAGCCACAAGGCCGTCGAAACTCAACCGCCCCCGGAGGACAATGCCACCGAGGGGAACCGCAGTTTACATAGAAGCCACAAGGCCGTCGAGACTCAACTGCCCTCGGGAGAAGATGCCGTTGGAGGGAACATATACCCCTCCATCGAAGTCGGATCAATAGTGAACCTCCATCAAACGCAAGTACCCATGTTAACTCATCCTATAGTGAACGAAGTGAAAGATATAGTACCATCGAAGGATCCGGGGGAAGCACAACTCCATCCATTCATAACGGAGTTGACGTCCGCTATAGCGTCGCTAGCCGACAAGAAAACAGAACAGTGGTCATCGAATAACCCCTCGGCGTCGAAGGTGATTATGACCCTACCAAATTACAGTGGGGCTCATACAGAATGGCTGTCGTTTCGCGCCATTTATGAAACAACTCGTCGATATTTCAACGATGTTGAGAATACAGCTAGGCTGAGAAGGAGCCTGCGCGGACGAGCACTGGAAACAGTGAGCTCAGAACTCATCGGACATGCAAGACCAGATGTCATCATGAGAGAACTCGAGCTGCAGTTCGGCCGTCCAGACTCAATTGCTCAAGCTGAAACAGATAGGCTCCGTGGACTGCCGCGCTGCAATGAATCACCAAAGGATATCTGCACGTTCGCAAGCCGAGTTAGGAGCGGCATAGTCAGGCTACGTGCGTTGAAGAAAGAACATTACTTAATCAACGCCGAATTGATGCGGTTACTGACTGAGAAGTTGCCAAATTCCCTTCGGGTACAATGGTATAGGACCTATACCGAGAAGTACCAATCGCTGGCAGACTTATCACTGCTTAGCGACTTTAAGGCGCCCAAAACGAGCACACCAGGTAGAATGTGGTACCTACCACATTTCGACGTGTTCAACCCAATGAAGCCAGACAAGCTCCGCATAGTACATGACGCTGCGGCCAAATCGAGAGGATTGTCACTCAACGACTTCCTTCTAACTGGACCAGACCTGCTGCAGTCACTGCCCGGCGTTATGATGAGGTTTCGACGACACTGCATAGCCATTTCCGGTGACATAACGGAGATGTTTATGCAGCTAAAGGTGCGAGCTAAAGACCGAGATGCACTTCGATACCTATGGAGAGGCGATAGAAGGGAGGGAGCGCCTGAAGAATACCGAATGATGTCCATTATATTCGGTGCGGCAAGTTCGCCGTGCACGGCCATATTCGCAAAGAATTGGAATGCGAAAAGGCACATAGAGGAGCATCCAGAAGTAGTGGAAGCTATCATCCATAATCATTATATGGATGATTACCTCGATAGTTACAAGACGGTCGAGGACGCAACGCGTATCGCAACGTCGGTGAAGAACATACACCTGAAAGCAAAGTTCGAACTCAGGAAGTGGGTATCGAACAGTGTGCAAGTTATCGAAAAGATAGATCCGTCACAGATCCGAACTGAAGTTGTCAGCATCGGAGATACAGAAAACACCGAAAAGATATTTGGTCTAATATGGAAACCGGGTATAGACAGCAAGAAACAATGGCGGCGCTCACAGATACTCGCCGACATGTTCTGGCGACGCTGGGTGCGCGATTACCTGCCGGAGTTGCAAAACCGGCGGGAGCCGCATAGCCGCGGGCCAGGACTACAGGTGGGCGACCCTATTCTCATTGCCGACGGCCAGCTGCCTCGCAACACGTGGCCGCGAGGCCGCATAATAGCCGTGTTTCCAGGGGCTGATGGTGAGGTCCGGACTGCTGAGGTGCGCACCGCTGGCGGCACCCTGAAGCGTCCGGTGAAGAAACTCGTCCCACTACCGAAGTAACGAGGCGTCGAGACGGCGGGCGTCGCGGCGGCGAGCGTCGCGACTACGGTCGTCGCTCACTGGCGTGATGCAGCGCCGTGCCGACGTCGCTACGAGTCGCCACTGCGCTGCACGGCGGGAGAGATGTTCGCGACGATGCGTCACCAACAATTTAGCTTGTATAAAATCAGTAATTTTAACTTAGCTTAAGTATATAGGAAATATAATTTCTTCGTTAATACTAGAAATAATAGCATAAATTATGTAGAATCGATGATGTGCGCGCTGAGGCGCCATCAGAAATGAGTTTTATTCAAAAATGTTCCTATTTACGTAGGTGCCCATGTATTTTTGCACACTTTTTTTCCACACAATATGCCCCACCTACAAATAGGGAAAATTTCATGTCGCAATAATGCGTAATAAAACAGTCAAAATAATGTGCAATGACTATACTAACTCAAATATGTAAAAAGTATAGTCATTGATAGTGCTGCCTAGCAGCTATAATGTAATCAAAATGACAATTTTGATAAAAGTCGTAAACTCGACCATTGTACGCCTCGATTAGGTAAGTTAGATAGACAAAACTTAAAATCATTTACTGTATCCAGGTCACCTAGACCGAGACCTAGCCCTGGACCTAACTTCCTGAAATCTAGCCCTTCAGGATACCTACCTAATCGAGTCTAAATGCCGCGAAGCGGATTTCGTAAAATAAAGGCTACCCAACCTGTATTCAGAGGCTCATAGCGGGCTGAAAAATCTAGGTACAAAAACTAAAATACTAGATTTCTCTAGGGCAATAGACTAGCTTGAGGTTTCTTTTGGTATGGTGGAGATCGGTTCAGTACTTTGCCAGTAAAGTCACTTGCAAACAATTTAATATTTAATTATTCACATAAATCCCGTTGTAACTGAAATATCTTTTCAGTAGGGATAGTTAGAATCATGATAGAAACCTCATTAGAAAGGCCATTATTTTACGAATCTTATGGTGTATAACACTTTATGTAAAGTGATAGAAATAAGGGTGTTTAGGTGTGAAACACATTAGAACTTAAGATATTTTAAACCAATAAAGTTTCTAAAACGGGAGGCGATTCGCGGCTCTCAGTAAGGTAAAGGAGCACTACTACCTTAGTGAGCGCGCCACCTATAAATTTCGTAGTCATCGACATGAAACTAATTCCATCTAAATAGTTATATAGTAGTACTGGGGAGTCCTGAAATCGCTTCCTGAATATTTATGAAGTCTTATCAGTAATACGGTCTTATTATTTCTTCCGTAAACCTGTAATTCTTCAGGAGTAATGTCGCAGTGAGTATTGAAGATATCCTGAACTCTTGGTGCAGGACGTCAGCGCCGCTTGGACTGGGATAGCCTTACAACCTTCCCGATTTTCGAGTCAAGCGATCACGCCCGTCCGGTACAAATCCTCTATAAAAGTTTCTGAAACAGTTAGCTTATTGCCATCCTTAAAACACCCAGAGTCATAGTAACCATAATAGCATTCAAACGGGAGTTATAATGTTGTACTGAATTTCATAATGCAACTCCTTTGCTTTTGCTTCCATTCTCACTACTCAATTCGTGGTATCTTTATGAATTTCAAAAAAAGAACATTGTCACGCACGCGTGTTTCACTATAATATACCATAGCGTCGTATCCCGCCATTTTTGTTCGATATTAGTATTGCAAAAACTGTTTCAGAACCTTTTATAGAGGATTCATGTCATGGGTGTAGATAAAGTCTTGTATGCAACTGTAATAATTAGGTATTAAAACAGTTGCATAAAAAACTATTATGGTGTGCAATAAAGAGTATTCTATCTATCTAATGATAAGTGGTAGAGCGGAGTCTCCTAACACAAGCATTTCCTTGCTTAAAAGGAGTCTCCAAATCATGCAATGCAAACCAAGTATGTTCATTGAAATAAACATTTTTATTTGTTTTATTTTTTATATATTATCTATCTACTAGTTAAGGTAAGATTAGGTTGAATTAGTTTTGAGTTGTTTGGTTCAAGTTCGGTGGGTCGTTCAGCTGCCTATATAAAGTCGAATTAGATTAGCTGGCGAAACTACACAAACGTGATGTTTGTCATAATGTAATGACGATCATACAAAAAAATAAAAAACGTTTTTTTTTACTACTACAGCTGATGATGGTGTCAACGTCCACTGATTACTTGAAATTACGAGAACATTTTATTTTATTTTATCGCTTTTACATATCGGCCCATATCGCGTCTGGAGTTTCGCCGGCTAATTTAATTTGACCCTGTATTTGAAATTCAAACGAAACAGTTTCGCACTAGAATAGGACATCCTATACAACTAGCCTCACCTGGTAGTCTCCCCTGGTGGCACAGCTGAGCAGGGCCCCGGTGTCGTTGGTGAAGTCCACGTGGTGCGGTGGCTCCAGGATGCTGGGGGCCCGCCGCGGCTCAGGGGACGCTCGCACTGCTGTAACAAGAGAATAAGTGACGTTAGGACTGGGAACTGTAAAAAGGTTAAAACTTCAACGAAGCTATAGGCTTCTGCGGAAAATTATTTCTAAAAAACTTACAGATAAACAGCTATAGGACAGGTAACAAACAAGTTGAAATAGAAAATATCACTGGCAGCCAGCAAATACACCATGTTTTTGATTTGACCGGTTGTTGGTTGAAGGAAAATGTAACTACGCTTTTTATTCTGCCTTTTATATATTTATTTTCCCTTTTTCTTGACCCTGACAATTAGGCAAACATGTTTAAAAAAAAAATGTGGGGCAGTCTTTGGAGACTGCCGATAGAAGTGAAAACTATGTAACTAAAGCGTTCGGTGACGATGACGCGAGTTCCATGATTTTTGTTCACACAAAAAGTACACATATACACACAGTATACATATAGCTCATGGAAAGCGTTCGGTGACGATGACGCGAGTTCCATGATTTTTGTTCACCCAAAAAGTACACATATATACATATAGCTCATCGGAATCGTTAGGTGACGATGACGCGAGTTCCATGATTTTTGTTCACCTAAAAAGTACACATATATACACAGTATACATATAGCTCATGGAAAGCGTTCGGTGACGATCGCGAACCCATAAGTTTTTCCCCTACCAAAAAGTGCTGAATGCGCCTAAAGAAGTTTTCACTACAAAAATCATTATATTAATTAAAAAATCTGATTCATTTTTGCTGGTTACTTTTGGTATGAACTCGATATTAAAAAAAAAAAAAACTTAATATTTTATTTCACATAAACCTACATGGGCACTTATGAAACGTCAGAAGCTAGGTGCACGGTTCCAATTAGTCGTTTCCTATGGAGAAGAGCCGGCAAGAAACTCCACGGTTACTCTTTTAAAAATAATTGGCTTTACAATATTATTAAATAACAGTGATAATAGGTATGGGAGGACAGTGTAGGCCTTTCAACAATTACCAGGTACTTAACAAAATAGAAAACCGCCAACAAATCTACACTCTACTAGGCCTACAACGTTCTCACATTCACAAAATATAAAATAATCTAAGTATATAAAATATTAATGACATGATTGCAATTACAACTACAGTAACTTATCTGAATAAATATCATGTCCACAAAAGCCACTAATAAAGAATTGGAATGCGATTTGTGGGTAAATAATGTCAAATAATGAATATTATCTTGTAAAAGAGCTAGGATACTATTCGAAAACAAATTTATGTACTCAAAGACAAGATCTAGTAAGCTATTTATGTAGTTGACCAAATAAATAAAAGATAGCTGAAATTTTAAGATAGATAGTGCTGAGACATTGGAACTATATACACTGTAAACTAGAATTAGGTACCGCAAAAACCTTCCGCAAAAACAATGCAAACAGAATTATTGTCTACAATACCCGCCCCATTTGTTTCTTTGAACAAACTACCCAAGTTTAACTAACCTAAGCTTAGTTAAGTAAATTTGTAAAATGATAAAATCGGCTTAAACGACTCCCGCATATGATAGCACGAGTAGACTTGCACTTAACTTATCGATTTTATCTATGCAAACTTAAACTAGTTCCTTGGCTAGGCACAATGGGGGCTTAAGGCGGTTTTGCACGCTGTCACGTAGTGTGCAGGAACGTCGTGTCGGCCTTAATATAATAAGGTCCCAAAGTCCGCATTAAACCGGCGGGTAGTCTCGCAACCCGGCCACTCATTTGGGGATGTGAAAATTGTAATAGATCCCTCGGGCGGGATCTGTGTGAATGTGACGTGACGGGAGAGTCCTTACAACTTTTTTGTTGTGTAGATTCTGGGGACACGTCCAGTCCAAACATTGGACGTTTCATTAGGTGTGCGGAATCCTGAATGCTGCCAGACAAAAGTTAGGACGTTTCATTAGGTATAATAACGTCCCGAAATATCATACAGTCAAACAGTTTCAGCTGTCAGTGAGTTTCAGTTCAGTCAGTTTACATAGTAAAACGAGAGTTGTTTCCGATTGAATTCAGTGCAAACATAACACAGGGAACACTCAGTATCCACTAATTTGACACCAATGTGAAATTATTAACAGATACTAGAGTCTAGCGTTACCAGATTAATTGGATATTTGGAAACATACCGATTGCAGGCTGGTAAGAGCAATTTAATTTGTTCGTTTGTAATTTAGTCAAACATGAACTCGGAATTGAAATTCGAAAGTGGCTGTGATGAGCTTTGGTTAATCCTTTATTGTGTTTAGCCTTCTCTTTCTAAACTATGCAATTAATCAAGTAGTACAGTCCACAAAGTTTCAATAATGCTGATTGCGGGATCACTGAGCGAATCAAAAACATTTTAGGTTTTCTTCTATTTTTATGTCACTTTTTTCTTAATTTCAGATATTTCGACATCATCATCATCATCATCATTTCAGCTTAAAGACGTCCACTGCTGGACATAAGCCTCCCCCATTTGGGGGGGTTTGCCATAATCGCCACGCTTGGCCTGCGGGTTGGTGATCGCAGTATGGTGTTAAAAATGCATAGAGAACGCTGCTGCCCATTCCTAGGAAGTCCCTTAGTCGCCTTTTACGACACCCATGGGAGGAAATAGGAAGGTGATATTCTTTACGTCCGGCACCACACGGTACAGATACTTACTGTTCGCGACGATGCGTCACCAACAATTTAGCTTGTATAAAATCAGTAATTTTAACTTAGCTTAAGTATATAGGAAATATAATTTCTTCATTAATACTAGAAATAATAGCATAAATTATGTAGAATCGATGATGTGCGCGCTGAGGCGCCATCAGAAATGAGTTTTATTCAAAAATGTTCCTATTTACGTAGGTGCCCATGTATTTTTGCACACTTTTTTTCCACACAATATGCCCCACCTACAAATAGGGAAAATTTCATGTCGCAATAATGCGTAATAAAACAGTCAAAATAATGTGCAATGACTATACTAACTCAAATATGTAAAAAGTATAGTCATTGATAGTGCTGCCTAGCAGCTATAATGTAATCAAAATGACAATTTTGATAAAAGTCGTAAACTCGACCATTGTACGCCTCGATTAGGTAAGTTAGACAGACAAAACTTAAAATCATTTACTGTATCCAGGTCACCTAGACCGAGACCTAGCCCTGGACCTAACTTCCTGAAATCTAGCCCTTCAGGATACCTACCTAATCGAGTCTAAATGCCGCGAAGCGGATTTCGTAAAATAAAGGCTACCCAACCTGTATTCAGAGGCTCATAGCGGGCTGAAAAATCTAGGTACGAAAACTAAAATACTAGATTTCTCTAGGGCAATAGACTAGCTTGAGGTTTCTTTTGGTATGGTGGCGATCGGTTCAGTACTTTGCCAGTAAAGTCACTTGCAAACAATTTAATATTTAATTATTCACATAAATCCCGTTGTACCTGAAATATCTTTTCAGTGGGAATAGTTAGAATCATGATAGAAACCTCATTAGAAAGGCCATTATTTTACGAATCTTATGATGTATAACACTTTATGTAAAGTGATAGAAATAAGGGTGTTTAGGTGTGAAACACATTTGTAAGATATTCGGGGAGTCAGGTGTTGTAGGCGGGGGTGTCGAAAGGTTACCAACGCACTTACTCGTAACCAGTGAAAACCACACTGTCAGATTAAACACTTGTATAATCAATAAAATAACACACGATAATTACAGTCAACAAAAATAGAGTCACAATATATAAATCAGCACTTACGAACTAATAGAATATCTAGAAACTACCTTAAACTGAAATTATTAGCTAACTTAAACTGACTTTATTAAAACTATCTAAGCGCGGAGCGACTAATTCTCGAATATATGTGGAGAGCAACTGAATCGTACGGAGAGATTATTGCTATTGAGAGATTTACTTGATGTATTACTACTGAACTACCAATGTACTACTGCTGAACTATCAATGTACTACAAAAATCAACTTGCTCGGGTTCCCTTTATAGGTTTTACCCATGATCACAAGTTGCGGGTGACTCTTGGTCGTATATTCAATGAAACTCACCAGTTACAAACATTCCTACCTGATGAGGGGGTGTTGAAGGGGAACGGGTGTCTGCGGGGTATTGCGCAGTTAGCTCTCCTTAGACGTAGGAGGGGTACGGGAGACGTGGTTCTACGCAGTATGAAAATGGTACATAACACTGTTTACTTTCTGACACAATGGATTTTACTTTAATCGGTACCCCGGGGGTATATACTGTTATATAAAATAGGTAATTAGGGGGTAAATGCTCCAACTAAGCTAATGGCAGTGTTCAAATTACGCTATCTCTTTACAGTTCTGAGATATCGATCATTTTCATCAGTATATAATGCTATTTAAGCAATTTATATTAGAATATTCGTCTCCACGGAACAATCGATACATTTCAATGATTTGACGACATATATAATTCATTTTAAGCTCGAATTATGGTGCTTTCCGTTACATTCCACCCCCTGTAAAAGGGTTCAACCGCATTACATCATATTTGGTCAGTGGGAAGCACGATAATCTTTGCTACGGGCCGACGCAGGACCCCATTTAACGTCCTAATGTCGACTACACGAACAATACCGTCATTGCCGTAATACACATTCTTAATTACACCTTTTGTCCATACATTCCTGTCCTTATTATTGTCTATAATCACAACTACGTCGTTAACCCGCACATTGGGTACGTTGTTAATCCATTTGTCACGACGTTGCAGCGTTGGGAGGTACTCTCGTAGCCAGCGCCGCCAGAACATGTCGGCGAGCGCGTTCACGCGCCGCCATTGCCGGCGCGAATCGACGTCCTCGAAGTCTCCCGGCAGGAACGGAGTACTCCCGGACGCAGTGCCCAGAAGTAGATGGTTAGGTGTCAGGACCACAGGCTGGTCGTGGTCATCGTAGACATAAGTTAGAGGCCGGCTGTTTACAATCAGCTCGGCCTCGGTGAGGAGGGTATACAACACCTCCTCTCGGGGAGCACGTTCCTTGAGCGTGCTTCGGAGTGCGTTTTTTATGGAACGCACCAGGCGCTCCCAGCAGCCGCCCATGTGTGGGGCTGCCGGGGGATTGAAGTGCCACTCGATGCCTCGGTTGATGGCTTCGGCCCTGACTAGACCGTGGTTAAGGTCCTTTAGGGCTGCTCGTAGTTCGGTGTTGGCTCCGATGAAATTGGTACCCTGATCTGAGTACAGATGCGCTGGTTGCCCGCGGCGCGCAATAAGGCGCCGCAAGGCTAGTATGGCGGAGTCGGCGCTCAATGAGGCGGCCAACTCGAGGTGGACGGCGCGTGTGGTGAGGCAGGTGAACAATGCACCCCACCGCTTTTCGCGGCGCCGCCCAATTGCTACCTCCATCGGGCCGAAGTAGTCGACGCCCACTCGGACGAAGGCTCGTCGCGAGGTCTCGACTCTTGCCAGCGGAAGATCACCCATCTTGGGCGGGGCTGGTTTAGCTCTAGAAACACGACATAATTGGCACTGGGCAACCACCGCTTTTACTGAGGTTCTTACCCTTGTGATCCAGTATTGTTCACGAAGGTTGTTGACGACGGTCTCGTGGTTGGCGTGTAAAGCCATCCCATGGTAAAATGCGATCAACTTTCGCGTTAGAGGGTGGCGTCCCTCTAATATTATCGGGTGCCTTTCCCCGAAGGTGAGCACCTCGCAGGCACTCAGGCGTCCCCTCACCCGAAGCAAGCCGTCCTCGGTTATCATCGGGTCTAGGGCCTTGATGCTGCTGTTGTTGGGGACGGGCAGGCCTTGGCGGCCCGCTCATCCCGGAAGCTGTCTTCTTGGCACAACCGCATAAGGCAGTTGTGAGCTTTTTCCAGGTCGGGACGCTGTAGCTCTGCTGTTGACCGATGCTTACGACATCGGCCGATGAATATTAGCACGCGTGATATAACGCGCTGTATGCGCGTCCACGAAGAATAGCGCTCGTAGAGAAGGAGTGGCGCCATCGGCGCTGATGTAGCGTGGACCCGCTGAATGCGCTCGAGGTCCGCTTCCGCCGCTTCAGCCTCATGACACACCGGCCACCGCTCCTGTGGATCACATAGAAAAGGGGGGCCAGAAAGCCACACCGCATGGTTATCGGGCCAAGACAATCTGGTCGCTTTGTCAGCAGGGTTATCCTCCGATGGCACCCAGCGCCAATTGCCTCGGTCCGATAATTTATCAATCTCGGCTAGTCTATGTGATACGAATCTCTGAAACTCATGGGCGTCAGAGTTTATCCATCTAAGAACCGTTTTACTGTCTGTCCAGTAAAATGTACGTTTTATTGATAGCCCTAGCTCTTTCTCGGCCGTGTCTGCTAGTCGGCAGGCTAACAAGGCCGCTTGTAGCTCGAGCCTAGGGATAGATGTCACCTTTTGAGGTGCTACACGCGCTTTCCCTATTACCATGACAGCCTGATTATAATTATTAGGCAATTCCACATCATCATGTTTCCTTAATAGCCCTACTTCCCATTGTGAACTATTAGGTACGCGTCGGCTAGTATTATCTAGGATTTCTAACGCTCTGTCATTCTTTTTATTTTTGCGAGCGTTTTGCGAAATACCTATAGCTTCTAGCTCGAACTGAGCTTTGACTAGGTCATGCAGATCCGGCAGGGGAACTGTCACAAAATTTACTGACTGATCGTTAACATCGTTAGCACTATCGAATGGTCCGTGTACGACCCAACCTAGCTTCGTGAGGGAGGCAACTGGTTTACCGGATCGTCCATGTCGGATGTCCTGACTGACCAAAAGCTGCCAGTTATCCTGCCCAAGCAACAACATCGGCTTAGCGCCCCTCATCTCCACGCAACCCAAGTCCCGGAGGTGAGCGTTATCGTTCAGCATAGCAGCGGACACAGTTTGTATTGGCAAATTCATGTTGACCATGGTACGGCATTTGATTTCATGTTGTTGTCCGTTTGGCCCTGTGATCCGTGCTTGTACCGCTCGCGAAGTTAAATCAGTGACTCCGTAGCCACCCGCTGTTTTTAATGTAAGAGGTATGCGGGGGCCCGCTAGGTCTGAAGCTATAGCACTGTCGATCAGTGATACTGTTGCCCCGTCGTCTAGTAGCGCGTAACATTTATGATGTGTTCCATCGTCATAGGTTATTCCAATTGGAATTATTTTTAATAGAGCCGTAGCTCGCCATTCCCCTATGTTAGTGACGCTTTCCGTTTTTTCACTAACTGTTTTGCCGGCCTCCGGTTTATTGCTGTCTTTGTTCTGTTTATCTGCATGCAATAAAATATGATGGCTGTAGCCACATTTCTCGCACCTTTTGGCGCGGCAAAACCTCTTAGGGTGTTTACTAACTAAACATTTGAAACATGTATTTTTCTCTTTAATAATGTCCCATCGTTGTTGCACGCTTAATTTACCGAATGCGTCGCAGTGTTCAATGGCATGTTCCTTTTTGCAAGTTAGGCATTCTTTAGGTACACTAGACTCGTCACTATGCGTATGTACCCGCTGAGCCGGCGGTACTTTATTATTACTTGAGCGCGCGGCTTGCTTTTGTTGCCTCACAGGTGGCTTGGCTGGACTAACTTCGAACATACTGGCTTGAACGTAATATGAAGTCGAGCGAGTTAAATGTTGTAAGAAGTGTGACATTAATTCTAGGTCCGGTGACACTCTTAGGTCCACCCCCTGTGAGCTATCTATACCCATAGCAAAATCGCCGTATTGCGCGCGCTGTATTGGAGTTAATTTGTTAACTATCTCACTAACTAATTGCGGATTATTTATATACCCGTCGGCTCTAATGTTTTTAAGTAGGGACACAACATTCCTTATTGTAGACGTGAACTGCCTTAACTCACGGCCACTCTCAGTTATCCTAGGTAGATCCCTAATTTTCTTGAGTGCACTTTGTAATATTAACGTCGGATGACCGAACTCCTCATCTAGTGCGCGCATTATTTCGGAAGGATCTGTACCTGACCGCAGTAGGTCCTCAACTGAGGTCTTCGCGTCGCCATGCAATGACGTCTTAAGCCGGGCTAAGTTTTCATGCGTTCTGAAATTATACTGTTCGGCTGTGTCCCAATACATATTCTTATAAGAAATCCATTCAGCTGGGTCACCGCTAAAATGGGGTAGCTCGTACGCCTGTCTAGGTACCGGACGCGGTCGCGACATACTAGTAATAGCCTCTGCCAATCTGTCTATCTTGCTGTCCCTATCGCCCGACATTTCCCTTCGTCTTTCTTTATCATCCGCCCCGTAATTCTTCTGCCGCCGTGTATCCGACTCGGGTATCGAAACTCGAGGTACACTTGCGACCGGGGTGGTAAAGACGGGATACCTGTCAGGTAAATGGAACTTTACTCTATCCTGAAACACTGGCGTATGCGTCTGGGCCATAGGTACCGTTAGACTCGAAAACGGTACTGACACAGACGGACCTATTACATGCGACACATTATCACGGTATACATTTACATTACTTTCAAGCGTACTTACATTGAGCTGCCTTTGACTCACGGGTGGGTTACGGGGCGCGGCCATTTCCGTAGGCGCACGCGCTGCTGACGGGGTACACAACACTGCATCCGATTGACACAACACTGGGCCTGACTGGTGCAACACTGTTTGTTGTTGCGTTACCTGAGGCGTTGTGTCTATCCACTGCTCTACGCGCTGTGCCGTCCCTGCTTCCGTATTTGAGTCGTCACTCTCGGCAGCTGCTTCTATCTCTGCAATATCAGCTTCCATCCTTTTCTTGAGAAGGTTTTCTTTCAGCTGTACTAGCTCCTTTTCAGCTTCATACTCTATGCGTTTCCTGATATACTCGACGCTCTTGCGGCTAGCTTTTGATGACGTTCTGCTTCGCGGCGACGTATGGCGACCTCTTGCTACTGCCTGTCCTCCCTGGGGTCCCTCTGACGTACTTCCAGCACTGTAGTCGATTACTCGACCACCCGTCAGGGGGATGTGGAGGGCAGACGTTGACGCCATGGTCGGTGCGACAGACGGTGAACCCGGTGCCCTTTCAGACTGCAACCCGGAGTCCGATACTGGGTCATCAATTCTGCGTGCGCTCTGCTCTTCAGCCAGCTTTCGCAGCCTGCTGCGTGTGGTGATGGTGCTCCTCTGACTCATGGTTACTTGTAAACCTTATCCGGCTCGTAAGGACCAAAATGTAAGATATTCGGGGAGTCAGGTGTTGTAGGCGGGGGTGTCGAAAGGTTACCAACGCACTTACTCGTAACCAGTGAAAACCACACTGTCAGATTAAACACTTGTATAATCAATAAAATAACACACGATAATTACAGTCAACAAAAATAGAGTCACAATATATAAATCAGCACTTACGAACTAATAGAATATCTAGAAACTACCTTAAACTGAAATTATTAGCTAACTTAAACTGACTTTATTAAAACTATCTAAGCGCGGAGCGACTAATTCTCGAATATATGTGGAGAGCAACTGAATCGTACGGAGAGATTATTGCTATTGAGAGATTTACTTGATGTATTACTACTGAACTACCAATGTACTACTGCTGAACTATCAATGTACTACAAAAATCAACTTGCTCGGGTTCCCTTTATAGGTTTTACCCATGATCACAAGTTGCGGGTGACTCTTGGTCGTATATTCAATGAAACTCACCAGTTACAAACATTCCTACCTGATGAGGGGGTGTTGAAGGGGAACGGGTGTCTGCGGGGTATTGCGCAGTTAGCTCTCCTTAGACGTAGGAGGGGTACGGGAGACGTGGTTCTACGCAGTATGAAAATGGTACATAACACTGTTTACTTTCTGACACAATGGATTTTACTTTAATCGGTACCCCGGGGGTATATACTGTTATATAAAATAGGTAATTAGGGGGTAAATGCTCCAACTAAGCTAATGGCAGTGTTCAAATTACGCTATCTCTTTACAGTTCTGAGATATCGATCATTTTCATCAGTATATAATGCTATTTAAGCAATTTATATTAGAATATTCGTCTCCACGGAACAATCGATACATTTCAATGATTTGACGACATATATAATTCATTTTAAGCTCGAATTATGGTGCTTTCCGTTACAACATTAGAACTTAAGATATTTTAAACCAATAAAGTTTCTAAAACGGGAGGCGATTCGCGGCTCTCAGTAAGGTAAAGGAGCACTACTACCTTAGTGAGCGCGCCACCTATAAATTTCGTAGTCATCGACATGGAACTAATTCCATCTAAATAGTCATATAGTAGTACTGGGGAGTCCTGAAATCGCTTCCTGAATATTTATGAAGTCTTATCAGTAATACGGTCTTATTATTTCTTCCGTAAAACCTGTAATTCTTCAGGAGTAATGTCGCAGTGAGTATTGAAGATATCCTGAACTATTGGTGCAGGACGTCAGCGCCGCTTGGACTGGGATAGCCTTACAACCTTCCCGATTTTCGAGTCAAGCGATCACGCCCGTCCGGTACATCTGTTGGTCCTGTCGAGCCGGATATCTTCGAAGAAGGAATATTCCTGGAATCAGAGGACCTGTTCCTGAAGAATTATTTTCGAATCCTGAAGACTTATGGCTGAAGGATTATTGTCGACTCCTGAAGAATTAACACTGAAGAATTATTTTCGAATCCTGAAGACTTATGACTGAAGAGTTATTACTTCCTGAAGGATTATTTTGAAGACTGAAGAGTTATTTTTTCCTGAAGAGTTATTATTTCCTGAAGGATTATTTTGAAGACTGAAGAGTTATTTTTTCCTGAAGAGTTATTATTTCCTGAAGGATTATTTTGAAGACTGAAGAGTTATTTTTTCCTGAAGAGTTATTATTTCCTGAAGGATTATTTTGAAGACTGAAAATTTATTTTTTCCTGAAGAGTTATTATTTCCTGAAGGATTATTTTGAAGACTGAAGAATTAATTTCGGATCCTGAAAACTTTTTCCCTGAAGAATTATTCTCGGATCCTGAAGACTTATTTCCTGAAGGATTATTTTTTTAAACTTTGAAGAATCAACATTGAATAGAGAAGAAACAACTTTGACGTTTGAAGATTTGTTTTGAAGATAGAAGAAACATCTTTGACGTTTTGAAGATTTGTTTTGAAGATAGGAGAAATAACTTTGACGTTTTGAAGATTTGTTTTGAAGATAGAAGAAACATCTTGGAAGTTTGAACATCTGTGTAAAGGATTACAGTTAGTGCACATATAGTGAAGTGACGTCCCTGAATCTAAACCAACATGCCGGTCACGAGGTCACAAGGCAAAGCACCTGAAGCATGGATGGTGGAGTTGGACAGAACGCGTACCTCTACAGCTATACGTCATGAGTTACCTCCACGTTCGCCATCCACTACGGAAGGGACCGAGCAGCCGCTACCGCCACCCCCTGCCCCGAGCGGGGGTGAAGACGTACCTGTGCCAACACAATCAAAGGAAACAGAACAGATAGAACAAATAGAACAACCGACTACATTCAGGAAGGAGTCCAGACTGGAAGGAACTTCAGATAGGACATTAAAACCTTCGGATAAATCAGTGAATCCAGACAAAACAGTGAAGCAATCAGCTGACCAAAAGGATGGAAATTATAGAGGAATCATGCCGATGACTACCCGGGGTGACGCCCGTAACGAACATAGGAGACCGCCGTCCATAAGTAGGACGATACGGTCGAATAGGAAAATTTCAAGAGCGCGTGAAGACTTATTGAAAATTAGGTTGGAACTTGCTCAAATAGCACTTCAAAGAGCCGAAGAAGGAGATTCTGATGGCTACATGGATGATCGGAATTCGAACGAGGAGTATGTGCGATCGTGGCTAGAGGAGGCGCCTGAGCCTGAGCCATTGAAGGAGGACAATGCCGCCGAGGGGAACCGCAGTTTACATAGAAGCCACAAGGCCGTCGAGACTCAACTGCCCTCGGGAGAAGATGCCGTTGGAGGGAACATATACCCCTCCATCGAAGTCGGATCAATAGTGAACCTCCATCAAACGCAAGTACCCATGTTAACTCATCCTATAGTGAACGAAGTGAAAGATATAGTACCATCGAAGGATCCGGGGGAAGCACAACTCCGTCCATTCATAACGGAGTTGACGTCCGCTATAGCGTCGCTAGCCGACAAGAAAACAGAACAGTGGTCATCGAATAACCCCTCGGCGTCGAAGGTGATTATGACCCTACCAAATTACAGTGGGGCTCATACAGAATGGCTGTCGTTTCGCGCCATTTATGAAACAACTCGTCGATATTTCAACGATGTTGAGAATACAGCTAGGCTGAGAAGGAGCCTGCGCGGACGAGCACTGAAAACGGTGAGCTCAGAACTCATCGGACATGCAAGACCAGATGACATCATGAGAGAACTCGAGCTGCAGTTCGGCCGTCCAGACTCAATTGCTCAAGCTGAAACAGATAGGCTCCGTGGGCTGCCGCGCTGCAGTGAATCTCCAAAGGATATCTGCACGTTCGCAAGCCGAGTTAGGAGCGGCATAGTCACGCTACGCGCGTTGAAGAAAGAACATTACTTAATCAACGCTGAATTGATGCGGTTACTGACTGAGAAGTTGCCAAATTCCCTTCGGGTACAATGGTATAGGACCTATACCGAGAAGTACCAATCGCTGCCAGACTTATCACTGCTCAGCGACTTTATCACAGAACAAGCCCGCTTCTGCAGTGCTTTCGCTCCGCCTGAGAATATTAATCCGGTCGAAGCTACAGCAACTAGGCGTGTCACCCAAAGGACACACACAGCTACAGACAAGACGGCGTTGAAATGCCGTGTCTGCCAGAAAGAAGGGCACGAAGCTTATGACTGCAAGAAGTTTAAAGAAGCACCCAATAGAAGGAGATGGGAACTCGCAAAGAAACTAAGGTTGTGTTTCCGTTGTCTGCGAGTCCATCGATCGGACCATAGATGTCCGAGAAAGAGGTGTGACCTCAAGGAGTGTACAGCCACACACCATCCGCTTCTTCATTTTGACAAGAAGCCTGCTGCAGAGGGTGCCGAGAAGCCTGATGCCCCAGACAAGAAGGAGCCTCAGGAAACGGTAGCCAGTTCAAGGTCGACATCAAACCAGACATATTTGAAGATCATACCGGTCCGGGTAATCGGACCGGCGGGAGAAGCAGCAACATTCGCGCTGCTCGATGATGGATCAACCGTTTCGCTGATAGATGAAGACATTGCAAAGCAAATCGGGGCAGAGGGCCGCATCGACCCTCTGAAGATAGGTGCGATCGGTAACACCACAATCGACACTCCTTGTTCGCGTCGAGTAACAGTCGACCTTGCAAGCCAGCTGAGAAGTAAAGTGTCATTCAAGGCGCGCACCATACCGAAGCTCAACCTCACACCGCAAACAGTCAGCGAAGAAGACATCGCACAATGCAAGCATCTGGACGACCTGAGGCAACAGCTTACGTACAACGTCGGCGCACCGAAGATTCTCATCGGTCAAGATAACTGGCATCTATTATTAGCCAGTGAAATCCGCAGAGGTCCGAGACACCAGCCTATTGCGTCACTCACTGCAATGGGCTGGACCCTACACGGCGCGCACACCAGAATCTTGGGTCAACAGGTACACTACGTCAACCGACTAGATACGAGCGATGAAGAACTGAACGAGCAACTTCGTGAATTCTTCGCTTTAGAGTCGCTGACTATCAATCCGAAGCGACCAAACTCCGATCCCGAGAAGAAAGCTGAAGACATCCTGAATCGTCACACTCAGCAGTTAGAAGATGGACATATAGAAACCGCTATGCTTTGGAACAATGAAAGCATAGAAATGCCAGATAGTTATGGGACCGCACTAAATAGGCTCGTCTCAATCGAAAAGAAGCTCGACAGAAACCCTGCTCTTCGAGATAAATACACAGAACAAATGGACTCCCTAGAGAAGAAGGGATACGCAGAGAAGGCGCCCAAAACGAGCACACCAGGTAGAACGTGGTACCTACCACATTTCGACGTGTTCAACCCAATGAAGCCAGACAAGCTCCGCATAGTAAATGACGCTGCGGCCAAATCGAGAGGATTGTCACTGAATGACTTCCTTCTAACTGGACCAGACCTGCTGCAGTCACTGCCCGGCGTTATGATGAGGTTCCGACGTCACTGCATAGCCATTTCCGGCGACATAACGGAAATGTTTATGCAGGTAAAGGTGCGAGCTCAAGACCGAGACGCACTTCGATACCTATGGAGAGGCGATAGAAGGGAGGGAGCGCCTGAAGAATACCGAATGACGTCCATTATATTCGGTGCGGCAAGTTCGCCGTGCACGGCCATATTCGCAAAGAATTGGAATGCGAAAAGGCACATAGAGGAGCATCCAGAAGCAGTGGAAGCTATCATCCATAGTCATTATATGGATGACTACCTTGATAGTTACAGGACGGTCGAGGACGCAACGCGTATCGCAACGTCGGTGAAGAACATACACCTGAAAGCGAAGTTCGAACTCAGAAAGTGGGTATCGAACAGTGCGCAAGTTATCGAAAAGATAGATCCGTCACAGATCCGAACTGAAGTTGTCAGCATCGGAGATACAGAAAACACCGAACAGATATTTGGTCTAATATGGAAACCGGGTATAGACAGCAAGAAACAATGGCGGCGCTCACAGATACTCGCCGACATGTTCTGGCGACGCTGGGTGCGCGAGTACCTGCCGGAGTTGCAAAACCGGCGGGAGCCGCATAGCCGCGGGCCAGGACTACAGGTGGGCGACCCTATTCTCATTGCCGACGGCCAGCTGCCTCGCAACACGTGGCCGCGAGGCCGCATAATAGCTGTGTTTCCAGGGGCTGATGGTGAGGTCCGGACTGCTGAGGTGCGCACCGCTGGCGGCACCCTGAAGCGTCCGGTGAAGAAACTCGTCCCACTACCGAAGTAACGAGGCGTCGAGACGGCGGGCGTCGCGGCGGCGAGCGTCGCGACTACGGTCGTCGCTCACTGGCGTGATGCAGCGCCGTGCCGACGTCGCTACGAGTCGCCACTGCGCTGCACGGCGGGAGAGATGTTCGCGACGATGCGTCACCAACAATTTAGCTTGTATAAAATCAGTAATTTTAACTTAGCTTAAGTATATAGGAAATATAATTTCTTCATTAATACTAGAAATAATAGCATAAATTATGTAGAATCGATGATGTGCGCGCTGAGGCGCCATCAGAAATGAGTTTTATTCAAAAATGTTCCTATTTACGTAGGTGCCCATGTATTTTTGCACACTTTTTTTCCACACAATATGCCCCACCTACAAATAGGGAAAATTTCATGTCGCAATAATGCGTAATAAAACAGTCAAAATAATGTGCAATGACTATACTAACTCAAATATGTAAAAAGTATAGTCATTGATAGTGCTGCCTAGCAGCTATAATGTAATCAAAATGACAATTTTGATAAAAGTCGTAAACTCGACCATTGTACGCCTCGATTAGGTAAGTTAGACAGACAAAACTTAAAATCATTTACTGTATCCAGGTCACCTAGACCGAGACCTAGCCCTGGACCTAACTTCCTGAAATCTAGCCCTTCAGGATACCTACCTAATCGAGTCTAAATGCCGCGAAGCGGATTTCGTAAAATAAAGGCTACCCAACCTGTATTCAGAGGCTCATAGCGGGCTGAAAAATCTAGGTACGAAAACTAAAATACTAGATTTCTCTAGGGCAATAGACTAGCTTGAGGTTTCTTTTGGTATGGTGGCGATCGGTTCAGTACTTTGCCAGTAAAGTCACTTGCAAACAATTTAATATTTAATTATTCACATAAATCCCGTTGTACCTGAAATATCTTTTCAGTGGGAATAGTTAGAATCATGATAGAAACCTCATTAGAAAGGCCATTATTTTACGAATCTTATGATGTATAACACTTTATGTAAAGTGATAGAAATAAGGGTGTTTAGGTGTGAAACACATTAGAACTTAAGATATTTTAAACCAATAAAGTTTCTAAAACGGGAGGCGATTCGCGGCTCTCAGTAAGGTAAAGGAGCACTACTACCTTAGTGAGCGCGCCACCTATAAATTTCGTAGTCATCGACATGGAACTAATTCCATCTAAATAGTCATATAGTAGTACTGGGGAGTCCTGAAATCGCTTCCTGAATATTTATGAAGTCTTATCAGTAATACGGTCTTATTATTTCTTCCGTAAAACCTGTAATTCTTCAGGAGTAATGTCGCAGTGAGTATTGAAGATATCCTGAACTATTGGTGCAGGACGTCAGCGCCGCTTGGACTGGGATAGCCTTACAACCTTCCCGATTTTCGAGTCAAGCGATCACGCCCGTCCGGTACACTTACGTTGAAGAAACCTCGACTTAATTAATTGTGCTTTGAGAGAAATACACTCTATTCATCTGTCAGTTAAATTGTGAAATGAGAAAGTAATTATTATCATTGATCTCCAGTCATCCAACCTGTGGTTTTTCAGTACAGATCGGATAATCGGATGCATATTTACCTAAAGTTGAGGTGTTGCTAGTATGAAATGCACTTTTGGATCGAAAAAATCCCGCGATTCCGGGATCGATAAATTTAGAGTTCTGATTATAGACTCGAATTTATATTTGCTTAAGTTTAGGTGTTACATGGAATGCACTTTTGTATCGATCGTAAAAATCTTGCAATTCCGGAATTGATACATTTTGACTACAGAATCGAATGCTAGCTAATGGTGTAAAGTTAAATAATGTCACATATTTAAGAAGACGTTTCTATACCATGTATCCGATTAGTTGTGCATTCCCGGATTTTCTGGAATCCCGGGATTTATATTAAGAAAAAAATATTTAAAAAGTTGCTTCCATCATTTCATAGCCAAAAATTAATTTTACGTAAATATGCATCCGAATATCCGATCTCTATTTATCAGTCTCAGTATTTCTCCGCGTGGTATTACCATTTTGTTTGTAAATAGACTGAAACGTATTACCGGCCAGTTCGACTCATTTGCCGTCAGCACACATTGAAATAAAACCTTTTTACCGATGAACCTCGATACTGCAGACTGGTACACAATGGTACCTGTTTACGTATAGCCCTGTATACAATGGCCCACTCAGAGGCGGTCACAAGCCGCAGCGTTCGATTTCCGTTTAATTTCACGACAACCGCGACTGCCTGCCTGTCTGTCTGTCTGTCTGTCTTCATATACAGCTATAGGCGTTCCATTGGCGTCGCAGTTGACTAATCGTGTTATAATGAATGAATTGAAGCGAATAGAGACGCCAGGGGACGATTATGGGAGGATACGTTCGACAATTGATTTGTTTATTTACGGGTAGATGGTTGGAGATACGGCTTTACGATGTTAGTTGTGGTATTTCAAACATAGTATTTTAGTTTGAGTACGTGTTTATTCACTCTTGTTTCATGAGAAGCAATAGTAGATTATACAACAAGTGAATAAAAAGGGAATTTAATTCGAGGGATGAAGTTGGATCCCGAGAGCAGCGAAGGATTCTAGAGTAGAGGTTTTAGAATCCTGAGCGGAGCGAGGGATACAAGGACAGAGATAAAAAAAAAACCACGTGTTGTGTACTCTATTTTTACCATTGACTGTGAGAAAATAAATAGGAGTATCAGTAATAAAACAACATAAGAAGTTAATTTCGGGTTAAATAAGAACATTAAAAATGTATAGTAAAATTATAACAATTTTCTTTCTTGGCGGCAACAAATCATCTACTTTAACTGCTGCTTTAGAACGAAATGATTCCGGAGTGAGTCTCATTTTCGTTATATTTTCCAATAACATAAAACAACCACGATAACAGACAGAAAATAACTAAATTGGCGGGTTATTTTTTTATTTATTTGGAATGGATTATCTCCATTCGGACACCCAGTACGTACTTTCAGCACGTTTTTTTTTGTACATAATTCGTATTTGTTCACTCAGTGAGTAAAAGAGTGTTTTATTCACTATTATGCCAGTTTTACATCAAAATTATGTAAATGCATTTATTGAGAAATAAAGATTTTATTATATTATTTATTTAATAAAATACCCTTTTTCGAGTGGCAATGGTAAAAATAATATACTTAAGCAAATCTTTTCGAATGAATTGAATAGTTTATTTTTATTTTTATAGTAAAGATCTTTGCGTGAACTATTCACTAATATTAATATTATTGTACCTATGTAGGTATCACTGTTCTGTAAAGGTGTTTCAAAATAGTTATGAAAAAAGCAATGTATCGTGCATTTAAGAGCCAAATAGTCGCGGGCTCGAATTCACTGGTGGGCGTGGCCAAAAAGCACGCTGTCTCACCTAGCATCGTGTCCGTCATCGTGTGTTGAGTGAAATGCACGATAATTCATAATAAACTGCGCGCGTAAAAAAATACGAAAAGTCCTTTGGAAGGTTGAGTTTTATGAAAAAACTATTGGATAAATCAATTACGAATAAAGTTTATTGAAATCTTCGATAATTGAGCTTTGTTGGAGCGGACTTTGTTTTGGAGATTTTACACTTCTTTTATTACTCATTTACGCCCAAAGTTGCGTTAAAATTACCAGGAAAAACGAATCTTTGTTGGCTCATAACTTTTTATTCACTTTTTATTTTAATATTCTGCTTCCGTACAGACAAAATTAATAATAAGACAAAACGATGTCACGTTTAACTTTGGATGTACAATGTCAAACAGTGGAGTAATACCCCCTCGAAATTTGTATAGAAAAAGTATCGACTAGTTTAATCTTAATTACGTTAAACGTAAATCAACCAGCACAATAAACACACAAGGCTGTAATAAACACACTGTCAACAAACAAACTGGTGTTCAAACAGGCACTACGTGTATAGACGGAAGCTGCTCAGACAGCCCGTATCTGCATCCGAAGCTATTTCAACCCCTGCCTGCAAACTGCTGCACATGCCTGCACACCGACACTTTACAATAAGGATGTTACTTCAATCACCTGTAATGTTACAGGGTTGATAGTGGAGAAGTGTTGAGTTTGGCTTAGAATTTCTATTGAAAGATGAAAGTCGAAGTATTCACATTATATTTTATGGCTATAATACGTAGCTTATGTAGCTACGGTTTCCGCATTTTTGGATTTTATATTTGACACTTCTATCTCTATTCTACGCAGAATACCTACAGTCTAAATATGTGGTATGGAAATGATTGTGATACATAATGTGATGAGATATAAATTATAAGATTAGTATGACATAATGTAAAATGTACGAATAATGATAACTTATTATAACATAATGTAAACTGTATAACTGTAATAATGAGTGTGTATATTTTTATTTTTTTAAACCATTTAAATTGCAATGCCTTAACAGGCAACTGTACCGTGTGGTGCCGGACGTAAAGAATAGCACCACCCCATTTCCTCCCGTGGGAGTCGTAAAAGTCGACTAAGGGACTTACTAGAGAATGGGCAGCAGCGTTCTCTATGCATTTTTAACACCATACTACGATCACCAACCCGCCTGCCAAGCGTGGCGATTATGGCAAATTCCCCCCTTTTGGGGGAGGCCTATGTCCAGCAGTGGACGTCTTTCGACTGAAATGATGATGATGATGATGAACTGAGTTATAATAACCTACCTATTGTTAACATCTTTAAGATTGTACACTTAGTACGCAATAAAGAATTTGAATTTGAATTTTTTTACAGTTATTTTACTTCTGATTTTAGGATCACTGTCAAAATCACATTGATCTTTACTCTCGTAACAATAAGGTTGCTGTTGCGTTGCTGCTGTCACAAGTAAAATAACTGCGAAAGGATTGTAGATATAGGTATCTCTATGAATCCAAAGATTAATTAATTATTTTCTTCATTTGACATCGCGCGGTTAAAATCTTTTTACAATCTCATTTCATTCTCAGTAATTTTATCTCATTTCTTCAATTTCGTTCCAAATGATTTAAATGACTTTAAAATTGTATGAAACTGTATTCTAAATGTAAAATGTCAGTGCTCGTTATTATTTTATTTTGACTTAAAGCGAGGTTCTTCAAGTTAACCTCTAGGAAAAGTAATTTTAATGTCATTTTATTTAGAAACGGTAACAGGTGAAAAAAATTACATGTTCCTTTTGATACCTTTTTGTAGGTACGTCGGGTACTCGTTATATAATTGGATAAAGTTCGCTCGATAGAAAAAAATATCCAAAAATACCCTAATTTGTAGATTAAAATCATTTTATTTCAATATTATACCACATTATGTATTGAAAATCACATCAAAATAAACGTCTATGATGATGTAATGTCCGTTGGGTTAACCATTGTTAATATCGTAAAACATAATTTTCAACCCAAAATTAACTAAATTCACGGCACAATTTACCCGCGCCCAGCTGCCACCTCTAGAACAAAAATGCACGCTCGAAGAACCTCGCCTTAACAACACAACTGTAAGGTTGAATATAGTGTAACAAACAAACTGTATAACATCTAAAAAAAAAATGTAGATCCTTTACTTTAGCAAATAAAGATATCATTCATTCATTCATTCAGTTGCCATTTGCCAAAAAGTGTGATGACATTAATCTACGATTACTAACTAATTTAACTGATAATTTTTTGTAGGGCTTGATGACATCACTTACAAATCATTGTGGGTCCAGGGCCTCAAGTCTGCTATTACAATAGTATCAGAATGGTCTATCATTGATTTCATAATGGTCGTCATTATGATTTTCCAATGGTCAGCCACTGACACTCCATTGTAAGAATTGGTAATCTCGTACATAATGACAAATGAAACTTCCTTCTAAACTTCCAACTTCCTATTACTTCAGATTGCATATAACTCTAATAATTAATATGTAAAAATATATATAGATGAAATCTGGCATGAATAAATGTGCAAAATGCCATTGTAATACAATTCTATTACGAGACCATTGACTGACCAATGATCGACCATTATGAATTTAGCAGATTACGAACTTTTAGCAAAATGACAATGGAATCGTATTGGAGTGACGAATTTATAAAAATAGCAGACTTGGGCCCCTGGTAGACCATAATATTATGTTAAACCATAAATGGTGCATGTTGCCTTTAAGTAATCGATGCACTATAAATAAACGCACTTATACCCTTTCAGAAAATTAAGGCTCTTAAAACAGGTGCGACACGCGACGCGACACAAAGACACCGCGTGCCGCGCGACGAGCGGTTTCTTTATGTCGCGTCGCGTGTCGCGCCTGTTTGTAGGAGCCTTTATTTTAAATGGATTGTTTGATCAATTGTTGGCTAACCTAAATAAATAGACGCATTTTACTTCGCAGTTGTAGTCTTACCGAAATGTTAAATTAAAGGAAGAGTCCAAACACGAAACTAATAAAAGCAACGAAATATTGTAGGTAGATCCATCAGTCTGCTTTTACAGACACTAATACCTATACAAACAATTCATTGTTACCTCGTAAAAAAACTTGATACCTACTCTCTCCATAGCCACAATTTGTAAGCGCAATCAGTTTAATAGTCTACTACTTTTTGCAATGCAAATTAATTGAAAGTGTTCCTTCTCTAATTGCGGCATTAATAAAACGGAGATCACAGGGAAGGGAAGAGAACGCATATATTGCAATGTTTTCTTTTACATTTGTTTCTCTTGCTCATAATGTTAGGTCCCTACCTGTGTGTGTAGTTTACTTAGTAACACGGAAACTAGAGCTTAGAAAGTAATATGTATTTTTTTAATGAAACGTTGTGCAATTCCTTTTTGTTTGTTTAAGGTTGCAGATAGCGTTGTGGTTTGGATATAGCTAGCAAATATACAGGAGTTGGTATATCTAGGCTGACTTTGATTCATTACAATTCCTCCCCGACCCTTGCCCGTAAGCGAAGCGCCAGCACGCGCTATAGCTGAACCTGTAGCTCTAAATTCCCCCGATAATAATCATAACCCTGATTTTATCAAGCCACCGTCGGTCCCTTGCCATTCTCCCTCCGACTCTGCCCTAAGCCGAGGTTCGTACCTCACAGGGGTGCCCTTAGCGCGCATTCGTTTAGTTTATAAGTTTTTAGGCCCTAGCTGGAGGCATTAAGAATCACCGGAAAGTCCGGTTTAAGAGTCTCAAACTCTCATGGTTAACTCTGAGGGGAAAAAAAAAAAAACATTACAATTTGAAACTTTCAGGGAGTTAAACTCTGAAATAGCTATAAAACATATTTTTGTATGAAACATGATATGAAAAATAATTAAAAAAGAAATTTTCTTTTTTAATTATTTTTAAAGCATATTTTTGTATGAAACATGATATGAAAAATAATTAAAAAAGAAAATATCTTTTTTAATTATTATTATACTCGTACAGGCTTATTTTGAGTTAATTATTTATATTTTAAGTGACGTAGGGTGTGAAAATAACTAACTTTTTATAATTACCTACTTTAAAAAAAAAAAACATTACAATTTGAAACTTTCAGGGAGTTAAACTCTGAAATAGCTATAAAACATATTTTTGTATGAAACATGATATGAAAAATAATTAAAAAAGAAATTTTCTTTTTTAATTATTTTTAAAGCATATTTTTGTATGAAACATGATATGAAAAATAATTAAAAAAGAAAATATCTTTTTTAATTATTTTTCATATCATGTTTCATACAAAAATATGTTTTATAGCTATTTCAGAGTTTAACTCCCTGAAAGTTTCAAATTGTAATGTTTTTTTTTTTTTAAAGTAGGTAATTATAAAAAGTTAGTTATTTTCACACCCTACGTCACTTAAAATATAAATAATTAACTCAAAATAAGCCTGTACGAGTATAATAATCTAACTAAAGTAAAACAAAATTTCAATAGGTACCTATGCTGTAACATCTGAGTTTGTTTCGGGCATTCTACTTAGATTCGTAGTTTATTTTCTTCTTACAATTAGATCGTATAGGAAACGCCGAACTCATCTAGTTTTTAAAATATGATGTACGTGTAAAAGTGATTTGATTTCTGTTAGTACGTTTGTACAAACAGAAACCAAATCATTTATCATTATTAAGGTAAATGCCAAGTTTACATAAATGGCTCTCTAACAAAATTCTACCAAAAACACCAACCAATTTCGTAGATAATTTCGTTCGACAACCACATAAATCAGCAATCGGATTTGTAAGAGTTCCACGTTCACCTTTTACAAAGGAACCGAATAATGTAAGCACACTATAAAATGTCATGATAAAATAGATAGAACATTATTTATTAGGGTTTGAACGAAGATTAAAATCATTGGGATGCTATTCATAGTGCTTTATCTTGAGATATTGAATCTTGGTAAAGTAGGTAGTTAGGTACAGCTATTAACTCTCGTTGACAAAAGGGATTAGAGGTTAAATTACAAAGACCACTGCAATTTTATTATGCTGCCCGCGGATTCGTCCGCGTCGTTTTTTCTTAAATAAAAATCAGCTATCTGCCAATGAAAGTCTCGTCAAAATCGGTCCAGCCGGAAATAAGTTGTTTAGAGGTATGAGGAACAGAGTGTAAGGTTCACTCATACTCTATAGTAAAGGGAGGATCCTCCGACCAGACGGGTGTTGTGTCTGGTGGGCAACTGTTGTATATGCTAGTCGCGCGGTAAACTCTGATAGCGCGATGCAGGATTTGTGACGTCAGGTCTTTGATGCGTAGTTCGCATGTGGCGTTGTTGATACCGCCACAGTTAGAACAAACAGACCGACAGAGACACAACAATGTTATGAAAAATGTTATAAGTACCGTAGTACCGTATATACTTTCAAATGCATTTAGTAAAATGCTGTTATTTTGACGTTACAAACAGACACATCGATTTTATTTATTTGTATAGATGTATAGAAAATATGTGTAGGTAAGCTGGATGTCTTTGTCACCCAAATAATGATTTAAATCGTAGATTCGCCCTACCGCGTCAAAAAATGGTCGCATTTCTGTTTCGTTTTGACACCCGTCATACGCAATGTTGCAGAGACTTGATTGTCATGGAGACGCCATTATTATTGTGTGAGCTCACTTTTCACATTATGGACACTTTCACGCGACTTAGTGCATTTTCTTTAAGTTCCTGGCCCCTGAGTTCCATACAAACTCCCCGAAACGACTTTTATTTTTTCGTTCACATGAAAAAGTCTGTTATCAATAACGAAGAATATAGTGTACTAGCGGATACCCAGCGTGTGCCACTACGCTAAAAAATTTGCCCGGCTCCTAAGGGTCGTAGCGTGATATTAAATAGCCTTATACCTTCCTCAAGAATTGGGCTATCAAATGCAAAAATAATTTTCAGTATCCGTTCTGAAGTTTCAAAGTCTATAACAGACATAGGTAGATACATAATTTGTGTTTTATATATATATATATAGATTCCAAAATTTCCCCATTTCGTCCCGTGGGTGTCGTAAAAGGCGACTAAGGTACTTACTAGAGAATGGGCAGCAGCGTTTTCTATGCATTTTTAACACCATACTGCGAACGCAAACCCGCCTGCCAAGCGTGGCGATTATGGCAACCCCCCCCCCCCCCCCCCCCCCTTTGCTTGGGGGAGGCCTATGTCCAGCAGTGGACGTCTTTCGGCTGAAATGATAATGATGATGAGATTCCAAAAAGCTGCATGCATTGTCAATAAGGTCACCTCTGTATAAAGCTTTCGTTTTAAGTTTTGAGATAATTATGTTTCAAATAATAATTATAATTGTTCTGCAAAAACCCTTTTAAATCTAAAGTTAAACCTAGCATCATTATTATTCGTAGGTAATAGTTTAATTGCCCCGACAGGTAGATATTATAAATTGACTCAGAAAACGTTTAAGTGGCTCCAGCAGAATTCTCAGTGAAAGTTACTTCCATTATCTTTAAGTTCTAATAACTCTTGAAGGTTCGAGTTACTTACCTATTAAAATCAAATTTGGGACGTGAAGCAATTTCTTGTACTAGGGATTCGTGATATTATTTTGATTATCATTTTATATTCCGTCTACCGAGAGAATGCTTTTCTGACACGTGCCAGTTTTACAAGATTTGGAACTAATAGAGTTTAAATTCGTAAAACACATATTCGTTTGTATGAAACTTATACTTTTTTTATAAGTCAAAGTCAAAGTCAAATCATTTATTTCAAATTGGCACATAAAAGGCACTTTTGAACGTCAAAATTTACAACAATAATTAATTGATTCTAGTTGCCCCGTCCAAAGGTAGTAGATAACTACTACCTATAGAGTTTCTTAGGCATTCTTCTCCATACATAAGTATGGAGAAGAATGGCCAAGAAACTCTATACTTACTCTTTTAAAATGTTAACAATAGTTATGTACCTTCTACATAATTATGTATTATTTAACTACAGTCAGAGTACTTATATGTTGTTGGTAAACATGTCCAATAGACATCTTTTATTCATAAAACCAGATGATAATATCATTAATTATCACCCAGAAATAAGCATAAAATTTGACGATAATTAACAATTATCCAGCAAACAATAAACAATTATCATAATTGCATGTGTTGAACCAATTTCAGCATAAATCATTCACATTAATATGGAAACCAAATGAATATGGAAATAAAACAAAGACACAAAAACGGGTTATGAAATTGAAACCAGTTCTGCAATTAGTAACTATTGCAGTATAGAGGCCATAGAAAATAAATGTTCATTTGCTATCAAAACATCGCTTTATAAAGCGACGGCCGTTTAGCGGTGAAGCGCTTTAATGGTGCAGTTACAGCTGAATAACTTCATTCAATGCAGTCACGAATAGAGGTAGACCGTCACTTTTCTTGAAAAGTCGTAAAATACTATAGTGTGGAGTGGAGGCTGTCGTTCGTCTTGCGATTATGGCTTTCGTTACGTTTTCACGTGAATTGCAGGAAAAAAGTCTGGTAATATAATAGTTATGTAACTAGCAAACTACAACAAAAGTATGTATAATCATATACATGTGTTTGGGATCAGTGGGACAAATCCCGAATTTTAAGAACGTCCGTCAAAAATACCTGTAAATAGGTAATTTTCATAATTTTTTGACAAGTTTTTGTAATTGAGTCTGGCTGTGAAGAGATTGCGACTAAATGTTGAATGTTTTTAATGATGGGAATTGGACTTCTGGTACAGAAACTGTCAGTCGTAGAAACCAACTCAATTCTGCTAATGATAAATGAAAGTTTTGACCAATATGCTTCCGTTTGACGTGTGTTTTGCCGTTCTATCTCAAATTATTGAGAATGCATAGTTCAATTTACCTACGCGTAATGCTAAATGCCATGTGATGCCGGAAGTAAAGAATAGCACCACCCTATTTCCTCCCGCGGGTGTCGTAAAAGGCGACTAAGGGTTTTACTAGAGAGTGGGCAGCAGCATTCTCTATGCATGTTTAACACCGTACTGCGATCGCCAACCCGCCTGCCAAGCGTGGCGATTATGGCAAATCCCCCAATTGGGGGAGTCCTATGTCCAGCAGTGGACGTCTTTCGGCAGAAATGATGAATGCTAAACGCAACCAAAGTTAGTCGTAATTTCTAGAAGCATTTACTATGTATCTGTGTTGGATTATTTGAGCAAGTTAATAGCTTCGTTTATCTTAGCTTACATAAGCACTTTGAATGAAGATAAACTGTAGTTACTAATACTCAGAGTTATTTAGCGCCACGCTGCATAAAGCAGAATGAAGCGAAATGTCTATATGTAGCGCTTTAACTGTTCAACATATAATCTGTTCAGTTGCGATCATCTTTAGAATCAGATTTGAAAAAAGAAAAAAAAAAATATATATATAAGCTATAAAGTTAAATACAGTTTTTCTTAAATCTATCTCAAATTCACCCATTATTTGTGCCTGAACTATACCCAAAGTCTCTAATTCAGATAATTTATGTAAACAAAGTAATGTCAAGAAATGTCTCTGTCAAAATGACAGGACAGTGGTGCAAAACATTTTATCATATTCTTTTTTTGTAAATAGTCATCGCTAAAATTAAAGTGAATTAATTATAAGAACTATGCAAACAAAATACCGTTGCCAAACAATGTATTGTGTAGTATATCGGAGACACGGCATATGATCGTTATAATCAGCCCTTTTAAGTCCAGTGATAGACGTAGGCCTCCCAAAATCAATTTCCACTCGAAACAGTTTACTGCCGTTTTCATCCAAAATGTGGCTAGATATGCTACTTACAATATGGATCTATGAATGAGAGTTGTAATATTAGTGTTGTTGAAGATGTAAAACATTTGAAAATATTTGGATCTCCTGCATTGTTACCAGTATTATAAAATATTTTATACCAAAACATCTCCTTTTTTTAATAACTTTGTTTAAAACCGGAAATTTATAAAAATAATTACGGTATGATTACTTGTTAATTATTATTTCTTAAAATCAGTACGTAAAAGAAAATGTAACCTCTTTTTTCGCCATTTTATGTGAATTACCATTACGAAGATATTTTTTTGATATGTTATCCCCTTTGTTTACATAAATTATCTGAATTTGAGACTTCGGGTATAGGTAATCCTGTGTTTCAGGTGATTGAAGGTAACATTAATTGATTAAATAATCACATATCAAATTAATGTTATTGATACATATGTAAAAAGGTGTATAAAATTATAGAATCTTAATTTAGTTAATTAATTAAAAAACAAAATAATAATAATACGAACAATATTTACTTTACATATTTTGAAGAGTTTCCTTAAGGATTTTCTTGCAGTTACTATGATAACTGCAAAAAAATCCAATAATCCATACTAATATTATAAATGTGAAAGTAACTCTATCTGTCTGTCTGTCTGTCTGTATGTTACGTTGTCACGCCTAAACCGCTGAACCGATCGTCATGAAATTTGGCAGAGATATAGTCTGGGATATGGAGAAGGATATAGGCTACTTTTTTACGCGATAACAGACATCTACGCGGACGGAGCCGCGGGCAAAATCTAACTAGATTTAACCCTAAATAACCCTAAATAGAGATAACCCTAAATATTTAGTTAACCAAATACATCAGAACTTAATTTAAATAATCATCTTTTAATTATATATAGTTATATATAATTAAAAGATGATTATTTAAAATAATTAATAATTAATTAATTTAATTAGTAACTTAATTTAAATAATCATCTTTTAATTATATATAGTTATATATAATTAGAAGATGATTATTTAAATTAAGTTCTGATGTATTTGGTTAACTAAATATTTAGGGTTATTTTTCACCTGTGTGTGGGTTAGTAAAAATATATCTAGCTAATCCGAGTTGGCACACAATTTTTTATTAATTTCTAAAGACTTTTCTGAAAAGAGAAAATATCAATGCTCCTAAAACGCCCCATGCTATTCAAAACACGAAATAGTGCATTGTAAATATGGCGATGCATAAAGCTGTAGGAGTGCTGCATACTTCATCCCTTCAGCGGCAACTGGCAGGGCTGATTGCCTCCATTCAACATTTCAGCCCGTTGTGATTCTCAACATAAGCTTTTATAATCCTCGTATTTGACAGTAACGAAACACGTTTGGTTTTCAGAAGATTTTTGTTTACCTACATTATATCTCATGAATAGAGATCGGATAATCGAATGAATTTTTACCTAAAGTTAATTATTAGCTATGAAAGTACGGAAGAAGATTCTTATAATATATATTTTGTAAGAAAATATCTCGTGATGCCAGGAATACCGGCAATGCATATTGTAATTGTAATAATTTATTTCTCTGTATTTTATTTAATTGTCTGTATTTTTCAATGTATTTTTATAATTTGTAATTTGTATGGATTAATTTTGTTCTGAAATAAACGAATTAATAATAACTAGTCGGATATATAGTATGGAAGCGACTTCCAAAATATTATTTATATAAAAAAAAACCTCAGAAAAATCAGAAAAATCAGATGCATATTTATTTAAAATTATTTTAATCCCCTTTGCAAATATGTGTATGTAGGGTGTAAAAGTAGGGGTGGTGTGTGTTAGTTAAAATAAAAAATAAAACACCGGAACCGCGGGATTTATCCAATACAAAAGCGCTTTCCATAATAGCAAACATCTCAACTTTAGGTGAATATGCATCCGAATATCCGATCTCTACTCATGAAGTAAAGAGGATTTTTATTTGAGTAGGTAGTTATTCTCACATGCAAACTTGTTGGTTAAAACCATAATTGAATCTTATTTTGAACAATGAAAATAAATTTATAGGGGTGTGAGGAACAGGGTGTAAAGTTCACTCATACTCTATAGTAAAGGGAGGATCTTCAACCGGCAACTGCCCGACGGTTGATGTTGTATAATGCTAGTCGCGCGGTAAACTCTGATTGCGCGATGCAGGATTTGTGACGTCAGATCTTTGTTTCGTAGTTTGCATGTGGCGTTGTTGATACCGCCACAAGCTAATAAGGAAATCATTGCGATACCTACTATAAATTATGTCCTCCCTTAGTGTACAAGGATTAAATTACAGAATATGTTAGTATTTAAGTTGCCATCACTTCCTTTTGCAATATATGATTAAGTTTGAGTCTGAACGTAGGTAAACATTACTCCATGGGACAATTTATTTAGAGTCTAGACAAAATCAAACTGGTTGCTAATTTAATTGTATAATTTATATTTTTTATGACATTCATTTTATTTTCTGTGATTAATATACTCACACACTGACATAAACTGGCACTAACGCATAATCATTGCGATACCTACTATAAATTATGTCTTACCTTAGTGTACAAGGAATAAATTACAGAATATGTTAGTATTTAAGTTGCAATCACTTCCTTTTGCAATAAATGATTAAGTTTGAGTCTGAACGTAGGTAAACATTACTCCATGGGACAATTTATTTAGAGTCTAGACAAAATCAAACTGGTTGCTAATTTAATTGTATAATTTATATTTTTTATGACATTCATTTTATTTTCTGTGATTAATATACTCACACACTGACATAGGTTATTGAATGTTAAAATTTTAGGGAAATCGTCTACTTTTACAATGTGTGTAAATATGTGAGCACCATGTATCTAACGCATAATTAATTTGTCTCTCATTGCTTCACTTTTCATTCTTTTTACCTATTGTGGTATAGTAATTTTATTCTAGGTAAGTGCATGGCCTTCACATATAATTAATAATTAATGTATACAAAATATTGTTAACATTTTAAAAGAGTAAGTATGGAGCTTCGTACCCATTCTTCTCCATACGTAACTACCTTTTGGAAGGGGCAACTAGAATCAATAAATTAATTATTTTTGTAAATTTTGACGTTCAAAAGTGCCTTTTATGTGCCTATTTGAAATAAATGAATTGACTTTGACTTTGACATTACGACGGGTGTTTGGTTTAGCATTTATAATAATTTACACAAAGAACTTATTACCGAGAATTTATAGTTTTTTTTTCTTCTTTTATTTAAGCAACACATCAGTTGATTGAGGATAACGCTAAAGAGGAATTACGCTCCTCATAACATATCATTTCACGTTTCCTTTTAGAAAATTACATTATACTCGTATTTTGTTTATAGATTTATGATATCAATTTGCTGGAAATGCTCTCTTTGATATCTTTTAATGGGAAATGTGGGTTTTTCGATTTATTTCTCCGAATTCGGTAACTGATTAATGTGTTTTTGCTATCGTTTCCAAGAAAATCGTGGGAATATCACACGTTCCTACATTATTAGCCTTACGTGACCGGATGCTAATGTATATGTTGCTAAGTACATTGAATCGACGTAATGTAGGTATGTACTGCCATCGTGTTGCATCGATAAGGCGTATGCCAAGTATTTATCACAGCTATTGATTTTTAATTAGGTAAATATCTGTTTCTCTGTGTGGTTTTCAAACTCAAACTCAAACTCAAAGCATTTATTTCAAATAAACCAATTACAGGCACTTTTGAATTGTCAAGGGGTCGGTCAGTCAGAAAGATGAAGCTAGTTGCCCATTCCAAAGCGTAGTAGGTTCCTATGGAGAAGAACGGACAAGAAACTCCATGGACACTCTTTTTAAACAAAATATTGTTACAAAATATGGGTTTCATCATTCATGTTGAAGTTATACATGTGAGAACAATGTAGAAAGACGTGCACGTTAGAAGCGTCCGTAATAGAAACAATTCACAAAAATTAAAATAAGCCGTTTATATCTTATCAAGTGAGTAGGTCTTACAAGCTTGATTCAACCATTAAAGGTCAGAGTTTAAGACTTCGCATATTCATATTATCCTCTTCATGTTCTCACACACTATTGTCTACATTTCTTTTTCATTTCTCCTTTCGCAGGTCTGCTGGCAGAAATTTCTTAAGAAATAAGCAGTACCTTTGTACTGAAATTATAATTATGTCGTATCTCTATTTAACTGTGTGTACATAAATAATAAAATAAAATAAATGGTTAAAAACAACCTACCTACTTTTGTGGGGAGCAGCACCTGATTTCCTTCGCACAGCTAGCATGTCTTTATGCTTCTCTGCTGGTAAATTTGCGTGTCCAGTGTGGCACCGATCCACTCACGCCAAGCAAGTAGACACTGCCCTAAATGCGACGTTTCGGAAAATATCGGGCTGCTTAAAACTGATTCCACTAAATAAGTTCTACCCGTTTGCAGGAATCACACCACCTGCCATACGAAGAGATGTCGTATGCGCGCTAAAAACCGGCCAAGTGCGTGTCGGTACCACGCACAATGAAGAGTTCCGTAGTTCATTCTCCAACTGCAAAGGAGATTGACAGGACCTAGTATCGTTATTTGTTCTGTGGTGACTTAAGTTAATAATGTTGATAATTCTTGTTTTTAAATATAATGATTTTATCTGGTAATGCGAATCCTTAAATTCTCCGCATAAAAAATATCATAAAAGTATTAGTTTTTATTTCGATTTCCTATTTTACCCATACATAGTTTTTTTTTTCACGCAAGTATTGTCACATGTCATTGGCATGGCATTCAAAGAGTATGTAAATAATAAAACCTTGACTTACGCAAAATAATTAAATTACGCATCCGATTATTGAACTTATAGAATAATTAGTAAGAACAGATATTAATAACAACTAATTATTATTATAACATTGTAATAACGATCTGATAAAGTGTTAAAAGTAGCTAAGCAAAACTTTTGGTTAATAGAAAGGCAGAATGTTTTCGAGACCTTAGCCTGTTTGATTCATCATTAAAAACTCTTTGAAAACAGAACAAACGCGCGCCATAGAATTCAATGCTCATTTTCTTATTTGCTTATTAGATGAACTTGTACGTGTATATTATTTACTGGAGTTTTAATATACAATGTCTGTAACCTGCATTACGCATTCCTATTAGCCTTTCTCTTGTAAAGTGAAACAAAACCTCAAAAGAAGCCTCCATAATAAAGGTGAGTAGAAACTGTAACATTCATACACTTAAAAAAAGGCTTTTAGTGGTAACGCAGTTCTCAATGAAATGCTTTTGACACGTGATTTGTGTGTTTTCTGAATATTTATTAGACCAAAAATGTTCAGCGGTTTAATGTTATTGTTGTGACCTTGTTGTAACGTAGGTAATTGTTTAATAGTATATAAATTAAGTTGAACACAACGGTAAGCATTGAAAGCGATTTATATTTCATAACAGACTACATTTTCGATCCAAGATTTCTCGAGCGAAATTAACGAGTATTAAAAATGCTCAATCGTCATTTTTACTAATTCTTATTTTGAATTTACCAGCATACATTGTGACAAAAAACCAGGAGATTCGATTCGAAACTTAGATGTTTTTACCTAATTACTGTTTAATGCTGAGAATTATGATAAAATAGTAAATAACATATGAAAACCCTAAAATTATTCTTTAAATTAAACCATAAATCTTTGAGTCACCGCGTGTTTCATACCGATACTAGGTTCCTTAGTCACTTGGTCAATGTCCTTTAAGTTTGTAAACGCAAAAACTATTTTTTTATGTGATAAAACTACAAATTAACAATTTTCGAAATTTTTCCTTTACTTGTGCTATGAGACCTTGCTTCTTGCTAAATTTCATGATTCTAGGTTAACGGGAAGTACCCTATAGGTTTTGATTTACTAGCGAATATCGCATAAATGGCTGTATCTTTTTATTGCGTTGACTTAGAAGCTTGATTTTTTCAGAGCTCTAAGAGAGCATAAACCTTCGTATTTGATATTAATTTCAACTTGATATCTCCGCGAAAACGCGTTCCTGAGAAAAAGGGTCTTGACAGACTGACAGACGGACAACGAAGTGATCCTATAAGGGTTCCGTTTTTTCCTTATAAGGTACGGAACCCAAAAAAAAGAACCAATAATCCGATTCCTGACATCCCCTCTACGATTACACAACGACCCCGGGTAGGCTTAAAAATCGTAAGAGCTTCTTATGCTCTACGCAGGCCATCCAAGACAAACCACCCAATGAGAGGAGCAAATTGTGGGAAGAGAAACATCCACCACCTCCCGACTTCGTTAAATCCCAGGAGCATTTGCCTCCCGGGCGTGATCTGCAGTGGTCTATTAGTAAACCTCTCAATCGATTGCGTACCCAAGTAGGCCGCTACAGACATAATTTGTTGAATTGGAGTATTATTGACCCATCCAACACCCACCCGCGAGCGAGTGCGGTGCTTCTGATCAGACGATGCCTCACTTGCTGGAGTGTCCTAAGTACCCGTTCACCTGCACCTCGGATGACCTACAGAATGCCACTGATGCCGCAATCAACGTAGCCTACTGGTATCATACAATAAAAAAACCGGCCAAGTGCGTGTCGGACCACGCATAATGAAGGGTTCCTTAGTTGGGATTAATTTATCCCAAGAACAAACTTATTATGTAGTTGAAAAACATGTTTTCCTATACAGAATGTATGGGAGAACATTTTTTTCAACTGTAAATGTAAATTGGTCGCCAGTTACTCGGTAAATTGTAAAGTCTTCTTAGCTGTGATAGTTTTCCTTTTAACTTCGTTATATATAAGTACTACTGCCGTAACATTTGAATTTATAACTATAACTGTTTAGTTGGTAGAGGGGGGGGACACTTGACTCTAATGAAAATTTGTACTTTAAAGCTTGATAAGTCACGAACGGTTTACTTAATCAAAAAACGGTCTTGCCAAACCCCTAATATTTTTGAAAGACCTATCCTACGATATCCCACACTATGAGAAGGACGAAAAAAATAATAAATATATCATCCCCACTTTACATGTAGGGGAGGTACCCTAAATAATTGTTTTTTTTTTTTTCAAAAATTTATTTTACCACTGTTTTGGCGTCATTAACGTGTATACTTATGCCAAATTACAACTTTCTAGTACCAATAGTTTTTGAGCTAAACCACGGACAGATAGACAGACAGACAGACAGACAGACGGACATGTCGAAACTATAAGGGTTAACTACGGAACCTTAATAATAAAGCAACTAAGAAGAGTACCATCGACACGACAAGAAGACAGACCTATTTCTCCGTTCAAGCATTTCGTTTCTAGTTTAAAAAGATGATGATATTTCATATTTTAAGCTCTATGACAATAGTATTCACCCACTCAAAATCGGTATCAATGAAACGCACTGCCCTCATATAAAAACATCTATTCAAAGTTGTCCATAAGTCTATTGAATGGACGGAGTTGCGTGAAGTGAGTCGCGGTGATTGCTCATTAGTGGCACAATAGATCGTTCTACAATACGAGTACTCCTATAACTACACTATAAGTATACATAAGTACGGCTTATAAGCATACCCTTTCGGACAGAGCCGGGGGAACGCTTTCAAGCAACAATACAGACGAATTATTAGGAAGATCCTTTCCAAAATGCAACAATAATATGGAAATTAGAACTGAGATTTTGACTTCATTGTGTAAAGCAATTAGAAATGGAATCCTGTAGTCATCTTTCATGATTTGGGAGCTTCATCTTACAGCTTAGAAATTCCAATGATGAAGATAAAAGTCATTAGTTTAAGTGTTGAAATTCGAGGCTTGAATTTTCTCGACATTACGCAATAGTACCATGAAAATCTTGTAGCTTCACTACTTATAGACTAACCTCCTTACTAATAAACGTTGTATAGCGTCTGTATAGTTACACAACGCTTTGTCTTCTTCTTTCGAAAGTCAAATTACTGACGAGTGAAAGAGAGAAATCGGTGTGTAACTATACAGACGCTATACAACGTTTATTAGTAAGGAGGTTAGGGTGTGAGCCTGGAGATCTGTCCGTCCCGAACCCAGTATAGACTCCAGCTCTCACAAACGGTAGATATACCGGAAAATGTAACTTATGCTATGAATCAAAATTGTACCTTTTTGAGAGAAATAAATTACTTTATTATTATTATTATTTATTATTATTATTTTACAGGAAAATGTTTTTTGTGGGATACATTTTGACCGCGTAGGTATTGTATAAGAACGTTATTGTTGTTTTCCTCAAGAATAGTACTTTTTTCGGGATGAAAGGTACCCTATGTCCGTTTCTGTACACCTGACACTCGTATATGCAAAATTTTAGGATGATCGGTTCAGTGGTTTAGGCGTGAAAAGGTAACAAACAAACAAACTTACTTTCGCATTTATAATATTTTCATATATATAAGTTTATAGCGAAAATTAACATAAGCGTCACATTTCGAAATCTTGCCCCTATCATGGCTTAAAGTGAACTTGTAGTTTCACCAGCATGTAATTATTTATCTTAGCGAAATACTGAGAGGAGGAATATGCGGGCGGACAAACCAAGTTTCAACAGTGCGGTTCATGAACAAATAGGAATCGCTAAACATCTAGATACTTTACACTACACTACCAATGTTTCAGAAGACCAATTATATGTAGTGTGTCGCGTATTGTTAAGGCCTAGTCCAATAGTAAATTATTTGTTATTGAGCTAGTCCTGGGAAGTACTACCCTCGTATCTATTTCTGTCGCCAAGCAGATTAGGCATGTGTTTTGAAGAATATGGTTGGAGGTGCAAAATTACAGGCATTTCCATTTTAAATATTTTTATTATTTCATTTTTAGAGTTCCATAGTCAACAAGGAACCGTTATAGTTTCGCCATGTCCGTCCGTCTGACCGTCTGTCCGACCCCAGCTTAGCTAAGAGACTCTTAGTACTAGAAAGCTAAAATTTGGCATGAATATACATATTAATCACGCCGACAAAATGGTAAAATAAAATCTTACATTTACAGTTTAAAAAAATGTTCTCCCATACATTCCGTATGGAAGAACATGTTTTTCAACTATGATGTTAAGTTTGTTCTTGGGATAAATTTATACCAACCAAGTACGCATATTATGGTACCCTGCAGTACATCTGGTAGTCAAATTATTATTATATTATCATTTTGATATAAACATTTAGCAATAAGTATTGTGTGTTTATTTTATTTTATATTCCATAGTTTGTATGCTGCACCGATCGACGTCATCACGTCATCGCCGGCTGTTGCTGAAAACCAGCGCTGGGGCTCTGTCTCGCATAGGGTCGCAGCATTATGCTGAGCGATGGCCGTTTTGCGTGGATGTGACGCATATTTTCCCACAACTTGTTCTTTTTTGTGTTTGTGTTCTTTCTTTGCGTCATATTTACAGCAAATAAACGTATTTCATTTCTTTTCTTTTGCATTTATCTCTGTTATTGTTCAAAGTGATGTCTAAAGACAGCGGCGATCATTTTACATCGGATAAAATATAAAGTTTCTCATTTTTGATTTTCTAAATTATCCCCAAATTGGGGGATTGGGGGGTGTCAAAGTTTGTATGGAAGAATTATAACGCGCGATGCAATTACTTCGAAACTTATTATTTATACCAAAAACAAAAAAAAAAACTAGTATCAGGATTTTTTGTAAATCTAGCCCTGACGGGGTAAAAAGGGGTAGTCAATTTAAATGGGAGGTTTTTACTGCGAGGCTTGATAAACTCGAAAATTGGTATAGATATCCTAAAAGTCAAATAATGGAAATGTCACAAAAGATTTTTGATAAATTAACACCTATGGGGGTGAAAAGGAGGATACAGTTTGTATGAAAAAAAATCTTATTTCGTTGATCTATTAACTTGAAACTTGGCCAGAATACTTCATCATCATTTTCCTGCCCTCATCCCAATTTGTTTGGGGTCGGCGCAACATGTCTACATAAACTTCTGTATAGATAAATAATAAAGATCTTAATCATTATTAGTACCTACCATGAAAGGGGGACGAAATCCACGCGAACGAAATCGCGGGCGAAGTGCTGAATGACTGACATATCAGAAATTTTTCACATGGGATTTTGCATACAGATTTTCGTAATGTAGCCGAGCTCTAACAGGGGGAACTTGTAAATTCGACCTTTAAAGGGGATAAAAAGGGAGGATTTCTATTCTATGAAGATTTTATTTCGTAAGTTAAAAACTTGAAACTTAAGACGAATACATTATTAAATTAATAATAAAGTTTGTTATTGTTTTATTTTTCAAAACTACCCCTCAAAGGGATTTTAGGTGCTAAAGTTTGTATGGAAGAATTTCACGAGCTGTCTGATTACCTCAAATAACGGTATTAATACTTTTGACAAAAAATATAGACATAACTTTTAGGGTTATTAGAAAATCGACCAAAAGGGGGTAATTAGGTTTTTTTGAGCAGGGTTTTACTACGAGTCTTGATTAAGACAAAATTAAGTAATCTAAACATTAAATGAAGAAGCACATGATTAAAGATTTTTCAAAAATCCCTTTCGGTGTGAAAAGGGAGGAACAGTTTATATGAAATTTTTATTAATCCTTTGATTCATAAAATAAATAATAAATTATTAATAAGTGAAAGGGTCATTAAGGATTTCTTATTTTTTAAGGATTCATTTTCCAAAAATAAAACTTAAAAGGGGTGGAGGGGTTACATTTTGTAGGAGAAAATACGAAATCCACGCGGACGAAGTTGCGGGCAAAGTGCTAGTATTTTACATGGAACAACTGACTATCTGACCTTCACTTCTTCTCCACTACGTCATGCCATCCAATAACATGAAACAACCTGTACGAAGACCAGTTTACTGTAGAGACACATGATTTCTATTGCCAGTTTCTTCGCGAACATCGATATCGCTGGCAATAATAAGCTAAAAGACATCCCCGGATTTGTAAGAAATAAGTCAACCCGCAACTATATTATGTTAATACAAAACGGGGAAGGTAATATTGTATTCAGATATAAATAATGCCTTGGACCCAAATTCAAAGAAATTGCCTGCCACATATCAAACGTGATTATGTCGGATGAACAGTTTAGGGCCATTTGCGGCAATATTCGGCGTTCGTAATGAAATATGAGGCTTCGAATCGTCTTTATCAACTTTTGTTCGGATTAATATCGTTGTACGCAGCTTTGGTTACATTGAATTTGAAAGCGTTTCTTAGAAATTGTGTGGTCTTTATTGGATGTTGGTGACCGAAAAATTAAGCTTCATGTCATTTTAGATTAGTAAAAGGTGCAGCAAGAAATTCTAGAGATATGTTCGCTCCAGTTAAGCTAAGTTTTCTATTGTGTTGGTTGATTGGTTACTTTACGTTATTTTATTAACGGTTAAACACATTCATGTCTATGTATTCCGCCTTAAATAGCTTATATGGGTATCCGACTATGGCTATAAAGACGAAAAGTTGTAACAATTCCATGCTACTTATTTAGTTTTCGGTTAAAGGCTCATCCGAGGATACCGTTTACTACAACAACACATATGAATTAGTGAAAAGAAATCATTCGGGATATATTATCATCAATTCCTTGTGAAACAACGACACCAAAAATTCGGAATTACTGACATGAATTATTCAGAAATAACCAAGAACGTAAAAACAGAATATTTCTTCGTAGAATGTAATGACCACCTGTTGAATGGACTTTATGTGTGATAGATGATCTTTTAAGGGGCCTATTAGTCGTAACTTAGTCTTGGCTAGTAAGTTAAGCTACACATTAATATTCATGTCATAATCCGTCTGCCGTGTCTGCCGTGGCGTTGTAGTGCGTCAGGGATGTTTGCGGATAACAACATTGATGGTTTTGCCGCCATTATTAAAACAAGATGTGCATCCCTGTTGTCTCAGAATGGGCCTTCTCACGTGCCCTGGTTTGAGGATACAAGTTTAAGTAGAAGTTATGTTAAGTTAGCACTAAGGTTGTGTTGTGGGTACTATCCATCGGCAAAATTTGCTTTTATAATGCGAAAGGCCACATCATCTAATTGTGAAATATGCAAAAAAATTGAAGATGTGCAACATTTGTTGATGGAGTGTGCTAAGAGCAAGAATGAAAGGAAATTATTGATCAGGGAATTTTGAATTGAACATTTTGGACGTTGGGCTAATATGAAGCAAACCCTAGATCGACGATTGCAAAGAGGTTGTGTGGCCTGGTGAAGGTGATGCCTAGTCAATGATTCCATTTCTGTTATGTTGTAGTTACTTTAATTAGTGTTAAATATTTGATAAGGTACGATGGGGTTGGCGTATCCGTATGGATAAAAAACCCCCTTTTGTTAAAGATTGAAAATAAAATAAAAAATAAAACCTGATGTCCCGTGTTCGCGGCAGCACCAACAGTATTCTCAGTATTTTCGCAGATCGGTGGTTCCATGATGTTGCGGAGGTGGTTTATCTGTATCTGTACTAACACAAGATGTTAAGTAAAATAGTTACTAACCATATGGATTTTTTCTGAAATAAAATAATTATATTCTATTCTATAAGCTTATTTGAAAAGAAAGATTAAGATTTTCATTAAGTTTTACATACTTTAACAAATTGATAGCAGATTTCTTTTAAATTTTTCACAATAATAGTAAAAGTAACTTTAATTCTCTACGTAGGCATATTACGGCTTTTTTACTCTACCCCGTTTCAGCCTATCTGGGTTATTTCGAAGTTAATTTCGGTACTAACTTTCAGTTTAAGCTAAGGTTGAATCACGGCTTACAGGAGATTAAATTTTTATTAACTTTCAAACTTTTGTGGTAGTCAAACACAGGCTAGATTACATCCTATATAAGTAATTTAGCTCAGCTTGGCAGGTCATGTAGTACCTACCTAATAGTATAGGTACTACATGACTAGCTGGATTTTACCTTGGTCAGAGCCGCCAGTCGCCTGGGTACATTACCAGTCGACTGCGATGCGGAGGTATTTTTCGAAGCCTTATTTTAGTTTTGTTAATCGTTTTAGCTAGGTAATGGTGTATCCACACAGCCCGCCGGCACTGCCGGTGGCTTGACCACAAGCAAATCTAAGCAAGCGCGGCTGTGAAACTTTATTCTCAGTTGTCTTGTGACTTTCGGTGAAGTAAGAAATGTACGCAGATACTGGAGACAAAAATGGACGATAACAGCAATTTCTGCTACAATTTTGGTGTATATTCTCAATAAAAAAATATTGCAAAAGAAGATTTTGGATGAGATTATAAGAAAGTTTACGAAATAGGCGTGATGTTCCCAAAATGCTTCAAGAGTTTTAAATGGATGACATAAACCGAAGAATTGTTCATTCGAAATTTGAATTGTTTCTGAGGGTTTCTAATGAGGATATTTTTGAAACACGAAAGTGGTGATCTAACTGTTCCCCCGCTGCCGGCGGCCCCGCCGTCAAAATGCCGCTGGCGTTGTTGCGATTGCCGAACACAAAATGGCATGCCGCCGTGCTGTGTGGATACACTATTAGAATATTATATTTTAATTTTAATAATCTGTTAGAATGAACAAAGGCTTTTTTGGACTAATAAATAAGAAGAAAAAGGTACCTATCTGCGAACAACTTAGAAAATTCATAGACTCTGAAGATGCACAAAAAGAGGTTAGGCAGAGGTAGAATAGAATCAAATAGAAAAGATTGGATATAATGTAGGTAGGTCCAGGCCTAGTAGTAACAACCGGGACTTATGAGTTGTAGGTTGTAGGTTCAAACCCAGACAGTTGCTTTACTGTGGAAAATATTTCATCTTCATTGCTCTGGAACCGACATGAACCAAAAATTCGAAGACTTGTCACATCTCTACATGTGACACTCCCTCTCACCGAGAGGCGGTCTATGTCCCAGCAGTGGTAAACATTATAATTAGGCTGATTATGCTATTAAACAGGTAAGTTATTATAAAATAATGTTTGGTTGAGGTACATTCTACCATTTGGCATGCAAAAATGTAAACCTATAACTAATACAATATACAGGGTGATTGGAAGATGGGTGCAAAGCTTTAAGGTGAAGATAGTACAGACAATTTAGAGTCATTTAAGCAATGGTTGTCTCAGACGAAGGCTTAATTTTTTTTTTAATTGCGTGTAAAAAACGTATTGATAAAAAAAAAAAAACTGAACTTTAAATGTTTGTAAAAAAATGTCTAATGACACAGAAGCCCAAAACATGTTTTGCTGGATTGCTTACACTATACTTTAATTAAATCAAAAATTAAAAAAAACAATTGAGTCAATTTCAACAACTCGATTTTTTACCTAATTTCCATGGACATTTTCATTTTCAGGTTTTGTAAAAAACTTTGATGATAAAGCGCAACATATTCACGTTTTATATACATTTTCTAAAAGGGGATTATATAATTATATTATTGAGAGAGTTATTTGGGCCTCCGGAATTGGCGAGCCACAGAAATTTTATTATTGACACAGAAATTGTGCGTGTGAACTGAAATTGTGAATTACTAAAAAATGCTTTTATGTATAGAAAGATAAGGTACTTATAATGAAAAAAACTGATATAATACGAATCATTTTAATAAGCATTTATAAAAATACAACGTGGTGTACTATTGCTTAAATCAGTCTTACAAAATTAGCAATCAAGGAACTGATTATGTTTTTACTCCTATGATGGGGTAAAATTTACTTATAATAAAATTATTTATCATACTTAAATTAACAACCTACACAAATTGTAACCAAACTAAAAAAAAAAAAATATTATCACTGCAAAAACAGTACAGTTTTAACTTAATAACTAGTTTAAGTTTTAGTTTTAACTTATCAACAGAACTGATGTCAAATCCTAGGAATGAAATAACCAATTTTGATTAGCATAAATGATTAATTTGAAACTTCTAAAAAATCCTAAACAAATTACTTAAATATTTGTGGACATAATACAGTTCGCGTATTTTCATCATCCTCGTATAAGAAGTTTTTGACTAAATTTCGAATAATTTTAGCCTGAGGGCTTAGTAGTATCTTCTTGGGTCTATTTTTATTGGTGCTCGTCTTACTTTTAGGACAGTGTCTGCTCTAGACTTTGTAATCTCTTTCAGTATACTTCTTTTTCCTTCTTAAGTTTTAAAACAGCTTTTTTGAATATGTAAATTTCAGCGGACTTTTTTTCTGATATATTTTTTAGTTGTGTATTTACTTCTCTTTTTAATACTATGGAGTTAGGTTAGGAGGAGATACTCTACACTAGGAGATATAAGTGGAACAGGGCCTCAAGTCTGCTATTACAATAGTGTTAGAATGGTCTCTTCATTGTGAATTTTTGACAGATTTGCCATACAAACACTGTCAAATACTCACAATGGCGTGACCATTCTGACACTATTGTAATAGCAGACTTGAGGCCCAGGTGATGTGCAGGGGAGTGGACTACTGGTTTGCTGAATTGAAAAAAATACTTTGTAGCTCTGCTTGCGTCTCTTCAACGCTGTCACCATGGTTTTCTTGGAAACATAATTGTCTTGAACGTAGATTTTTCAAAGAGTGTCGTGGAACCTGTTCATTAGCATGTGGAGTAAAATCTTGTGACTTGGATTGAGATGAACATGGTAAAGGGCTTTTAGGTTGCATCAATATTAAAGGTGATTTATCAGTATCTCCGCTCTTCTCATTTTCCTGTAGTTTGAGTAATTCCTTTTTTTGTTGTTGTCTTTTATAGTAATTTCTAAAATTAATTTTGTTTCTTTTTGTTTAAATCTACGAGCTCGAATTGGCATCTCACTTAGAGGTAAAATTTTTCCTTCTGCTTATTTCCGATGATAACGTTATCGATCGCTTTTAATTTTTCTCTTCTTTTTTGCTCTGCAATCCTCTTCTTTTTTAACCTTTCTTGGCTATCTTTTTTCTTTTTTGGATTCCTAAATTAAAAAGATATTTATAATATGTTGAGTCAATTTAACCTCTCAAATTTGATTATGAAAGGAGGCATGAGCAAAATAATGGGATATAACAGACAGTAATGGATTAAATAATGCTATCTCTGTGTAATCTATAACTAGGTATGTTATATGAGTTCTGTCAAAGTAATTTCGGCATAACAAATATTGTTTCTTTTCAAAAACCTTCACTAAAATTAATACAATAATTGATAGGTACAATTTCTGTGGAGTCGTGTAATTTCCGTGGACACCCAGATGCCACGGAAACCACAGAAATTGGCCCACAGAAATTAGAAACGTGACAATTTTTTTTAAATTACAAGAAACTATCAAGGCTTTGACTATTGTTTTCTATAATCTTAAATGTGTACCAAAGGCTACTTAGCATGCATAAAAGTGATACCTTTGTTTCTTGAAAAAAATATTTTAAAACCTGATCATCGAAATTGCAAAATTTCGTTCCGAGTAAACTAAAATCATGTACTTACATTTTTGGCGGGAAAACGTGGCGATATGGTGCACTACCGTTCTCACTGCGCGTAAGTGCACATCTGTCTCTTGCCGGGCAGGGATTTATTGTTCGTTTAAACTCATTGGTGGAAGCTCAGGACGACGAAACAAAATGACCATAGAAATTAGTAATTTCGCTCGGACAAAACTACCGTTGACTTGTACTCATTAACTATGAGTCTAAACATTCAAAAATAATTAGATTCTTGTAGGTCAATTATTACTTAAAGCAATCAAAATACTTTTTCCTATATATGTTGGAGATTACCTTCCTGAGAGGTAAATGCTGTGTATGAAAGTGATTGTGGACAAGACACAGAAATTGATAATTCATCATTTACTGCTGTTTTTTTAAAAAGTAATAGTCTTATAAATATAATTTAAGTGGCTTCATTTAGATTCACGTCTCTTTAATTCTGAGAAAAAAAATCGTTGCATTATCTGTAAAGCAGCACTGCGTTTTCAGCCTAGACGCGTAAATTTTTCGCCTGAGAAATTCACTCAATTATCATTCAATTTGGCCATAATTATGCAGTTTACATAAAATTTTGGGAATTTCCGAAAAAAAAAAAAAAAAGATTTCAAAGTTTTTTTTAAAAATTGGTAAGACGTCGTCTAAGACAACCATGGCTTAAATAGTTCTAAATTGTCTGTACTATCTTCGCCTGAAACTTTTGCACTCATCTTCCAATCATACTAAAAAAAAAAAAAAAATTATATCTAATTACCGATGAACCTTAAAAACCCACATTTCACCACATATTTTTAAGTCCCATATAATAGGAGGCGAGCCTGTAATACAAAATAGGTAAATAATTTAAAGTACAAAGATCATTATTACAAATTTAAAAACTAGGAAGTAACCTTTTCTGCCCCACTCTTTTGCACAGGCAGCGCTACTGTTTTTCAGTAAGTCTTTTCTATAAGGGGTACACTGAAAAAGTCGTTAACAGTTAACCAAATTCAATAGATGATGATTAACAAAAAATATTTTTTGTCCGTCATGTAGATTGTTAAAAAATATTGGACGCGTATTTTTTTCTTTTTTTACGTAATCAAAACATTACGGCGATACATTGAGTTCAAATGTGGCATGACGTCACTTCTCAGTAGATTTTATACGTAGCTATGACGTAGCGAGCCCCCACTCCTCAAGTTTAATGTGTTTTATCTAAGTAATTTTTTATTAATATGATAAAGCAAAATATAAGCTAATATTTTTTATTATCTGATTGACGGACTAAACAGTTTTTTTTATTTTTTACTAAGAACACATCCCTATTTGTAGCCGGTGAGGCAATTATTTCTAAGTCTGCACCTAATGACCATTATAATCTGGTACTATCCGAAGTATGGTGATAAAAGCAAAGAGGTCAGCAGACAGGTGCCTACGGAATGCCATCAGCACGATATTGCTTCGAGGCGCCCGGTGCCGGTACGGGCGTTCCTGCTCTCATCACTACATATTTTTCCAATAATCTATTTTTCATATTCTTGTTTACGTCACAACTTTATGTTTTTTTCATTCTAGAGTAATATGTGAAAGAAATGTCTAAGTACCTCATACACACATCAAAAAAGTTTGTGATCACTGAGCTGATGTATTTTTTTTAATTGAACTTTATCAAGAAAAATTCTTTGTTGTGCGTTTTCTTTAAATAGGAATACCCTGTTTTAAATTAAAAAATAAAACTTTTTTTTATTTTTATAAAAAAAGAGTAATTAATCATAATGTAATTGTAACAGAAAGATAGAAAGAAAAAGACTGTTTAACCAAACTTAAACAACTATTTATTAATAAAAGGTTTATATTCAAATAATATAACTCCTCCCCTGGCTCAAACACATGCGGTGATCCTCCTGGGCTTGCTGAGAATAAAGTTATCCAGCATTTCTTGGGGTAGCCTGTCTCATTCCTGAATAGCGAATAAGTTAATATTTTGTATGTTTTAAACAAGGTTCTGCAGCTTTCTGTTGATTGATTGTTAATTTTATTAATCCATGGAACTTGCTGACCACACATTATTTCTGAATCGTTTTACTTTATTTCTAATACCCTCAATAACTTGGTTTTAGGCATCATTGTACTGGTAAAAGTATAAAAATTAAACACTCAAGCTCTAAGGCCGTTAGTCAACGAGAACGAGATGACGGCGCCAAAGTAGCGATACATATATTTTCTATGGCCGCGTGTCACACCACCAGCGGAACGTCAACGAGAAACGAGATTATTCGAAACGAATGTGATATTGTGCGGTGGACAAACAGTGTAAAAACCCGTACATTTCCCAAACCGTTTTAGTAAAAAATTATCCATTTGTAATTCTGCTGACATAACTACCATTTTCAAATTCCAAATCGTTCCTCGTTTAATTAATAAGTAATTAGCACAATATATAAACAAAAAACCCATTTGCATTTCTAAAAGGGTTGTGGAAACGAAAATAAATTCTCACATAAAAAACTCGACCTGAATTTTCTTAATTGGCGAAGTTAATTACCTCCCAGAGTCGCAGCCAACACTTGCCAAAGTGAAGCATAAAATCGCTTCGGAAGAAAAACAATGAGACGTCGATAGCAGTAGGCAATTACAACGTTATTTTTGTGGACAGGTTTGTGTAAACGATACGCGTAAACAGATTTTTGTAAATTAGTTTACACATTAATTGATCCACTGGTACAGTAGGCGTCATTATGTGCTAACCCCTCAAGTTTTAAAATGTTACACTGCTACAATATTGAATTCGTTACGAATAATCTAAAGAATACTTCAAAAAGAGTTTACCAGTTCGACTTGGATTCGAACCATCGCATTACCGAATGTCGTCATACTCATACCGGGAGTTTGACACACTAGCCAGCGAGCCCATGAGGATTGCGATGAAATTGTTATCCACTATCGTCCAAGTAGTTTATCTTTAGGTCTTTATCTAGTCGACAGATATTAGCATTTGAGGGTATCCATTAATTTTACTTACTTACGGTTTCTTTATAAAATCAATCCATACCCTCAAATTATAACTACAACGTTGTCTAGGGACTCGTTTGTGTCAGTTGGCAAAATATGTAATGACTAATGATAACTGTGTATTATCAAATCTTTTCTAATAAAAAAACAAACAGAACTTTTACAAAAAGAAAAAAATAAATATATAAAAAAAATATAAATAAAAAGATTGTAAAGATAATATAAATTATTATCTTTACAGTACCTATATATATTTTTTTGTAAAATAAGATCAAAATTTTGTTAAATAATAGCAATAATAAATATTATTTATTTTTATTGATTTTATAATTCTTTCTATACATTACTAAAATAAAATAAAAAAATACTGTAGTATATTAAAAATGCATATCGAATGACAGAAAACACGTATTGTGCGTTGGATTTGAACATCCGATATTATGCACAGCAAGCGGTCTTGAAACCTCCGGACTACTTAAACGTTGTGTGAGACTTCGTAAATGTTAACCTTATTAGTTCTTTTCATTATATGCATTAATTAAAGTATAAACTTTTTATTGAATAAAAACAATATTTAAAACAGAAAATACTTATTTATTCACTAAAACATGTTTTTGCAAAATACAAAAACCAACTTGGGCCTATCACGGATTTGAACCCACATGTCTTTTGGGGGGGTAAGGATTTAATGGAGCTGTGTGTACCTACAACATAGAAGACTAGAACTTCAAAGACATAAATTGTTTTATTTTACTGTGATCATCTGTGGTTAGACCGGAGCTAGAACAAGCTTCTACGAGTTAGTATGATAGCATAGAACGTACATTTAACTTAACTGTTGTGCGGTAGTTGGTCGTTTCCTTTTGTAGGGAAATTCAGTCATCGCTGGATTAACAGTTTCACAGTTATTTTAATGTTTGAAAAGAGCCGTGTCTTTTCTTCTGCCCGCGACTTCGTCCGCGTGAAATTTCTTGTTTCCCGTTCCCCGACCCGTTCTCGAGATATCATCAAAAAACCCGTTCCATACAAAATGTATGAGAAAATGAATTTTCTTCATCAGTTTTTTTTTTCGTGAAATTTTCACATGTTTTAATAGTTATTCTGCTATTCGGGGCGGAGACAAATCCAACAAATCAAAGATTTTAGAAATCGGTCCAGCCGTTCTTGAGTTATAAATGGCGTAAATAACCCGACTTAGTTTTATATATTTACCGCCTTACTTATAAGCGCGAAATAAAGTTGTACTAGGAATAACAAAGTCAAAGTCAAATCATTCATTTCAAATAGGCACGTAAAATGCACTTTTGAACGTCGTTACTTCGGTATAACCATACATTTTGACATTTATACCTAGTATAACTTTAGCGGTTAGATAGTAAATAAGTCAGGCTCGCTGTAAGACAGTCAGCCATACTGCTCACTGGCTAATATTATATTATTCTCAGATAATGTAGGTACCTCGTTTCGAATTGAAAAAAGATTGTCAAATGTAAACGGAATTATATAGAAGTATAATATTTATGTGGTTCCAAACAAAAAAAAAAAATGAATTTGGTTAGCTACCAAATTTTTTTATAGCTAACCTTTTTTGTCCCATTTCTGGGCCAAGGCCTCCCCAATACTTTCCAGTTTTCCTTATGTTGTGCCTTCTACGGCCAATCGGTCAGCAACAAGTCCAAATCGTCACGCCAGCGTTTCTTAGGCCTAGCCTGGTGACGACATCATCAGGCACCCACTGTGTGATGATCCTAGCCAATCTGTCTTGATGCATCCTATAGGTGTGACCCACCCAGTCCCATTTCAGCCTCGCAGACAATGGTGCCGATTCCCTTGTTCACAAACTAAACTAAATTTAAGTTCAGTGCATCTTTTTCTTTCTATTTCATTAAGAAAAGGACCGAAGATAAATTTTAGTTTAGTCCTGTCAAATTAATCAGCGCCTCGCACTCCATACAAATTTAGACGTGATTAAAAACTTGCAGACTAAAATTACGTCAATTTACGTCAAGCGCTGATTAATTTGACAGGACTAAACTAAAATTTATCTTCTGTCCTTTTCTTAATGAAATAGAAAGAAAAAGACGCACTGAACTTAAATTTAGTTAGTTTGTGAACAAGAGAATCGGCACCATTATCGACTTGACGATGCTAGCAATAGAGATTGTTTTTTTTTTTTGTTGTAATGTTTCGACCCAAACAGATTTGTGTGTATAGAATTACACAGTCGATCGAGTCTGCGTAATGGTATTGATAACGTGAGAGCTGCTATTTCAGGCTTATGACCGCCATTAGTTTGTTTTGTGAACCACTGGTGAACTGCCTGAGTACCCTTTATGTACCATATGAACGACAGCGGTGTTTAAGCACCAACAGATGATATATATAGTTATCTATACAAGGTGTTTTTTTTATCTCCCATAACTCTAGGGTCTAGGGACCTTATGGTCAAAGTTGGCCAAGAGATCGCAGAAAGCGATAAGGTCGCCCATTGTATATTTTGTAGTGTTTGATTTATATTTTGTTATGTATTTTTGTGGTGTACAATAAGGTTTAATATAAAAAAAGTATATCTTTTAAGTATAATTTTTTTTTTGCCAATAAAAGCATAAAAGTGGCAGTTTAGAGTTGTGAATAAGTAATGTTCAATGAAAAAATTAAAAATAATTGTTGTGACACACTAAACCCTAAATCACCTATCATACTTTCTTTCTAGATTCATCATTCATCATCATTTCAGCCGAAATGCATCCACTGTTGGATATAGGCCTCCCTCAATTGGTTTGCCATAATCGCCACGCTTGGCAGGCGGGTTGGCGATTGTAGTATGGTGTTAAAAATGCGAAGAGAATGCTGCTGCCCATTCTTTAGTAAGTCCCTTAGGCGCCTTTTACGACACCCACGGGAGGAAATGGGGTGGTGCTATTCTTTACGTGCGGCACCACACGGCACAACTTTCTAGATTATTAATAGGTAAATCTTCACCAATCCTGGTTCAGAATCGCTCACCTCACTCGCTCTTGAAATCTCTTAGTAAAGTTACAATGAGAGCTTAAAGTCGAGACTTTAAGCTATTCACATTGCGGTGCGAGGGCTCAGAACGCTATTTCGTAAAAAAAAAATACCTCATTTTGAGTTTCACTACAGTCAGTTAAAAAGGGCATCCAACATATTTTGATACAGGGCCCCATTACTACTAGCTATACCACTGCAGCTTTGACTTACGTTATCAAAAAACGTCTCTCTAGGGTTTCCTAGAGAGACGTTTTCTGAAACGTAATTTATGAATGTAAGTTGGTGTTTACCAACTTACATTCATAAATTACGTTTCAGTGACGTCATTCAACGGTTAATTGCGGACGCTATGTGGCGGCTTTCAGTCTTAGGAAAGCCTAGCTTAAGCAGTAACAAACAAGCTCAAGCCGAAATCAATTGTTACGAGTATCATTAGTTAGGTCACTTAAGATGAAACTAGTCGATACTTTTTCCATACATATTTCGGGGGGGGGGGGGGGGGGTATTACTCCACTTAAACTTGTTTCCTGCTAATTTTAACGCAAATTTGGGCGTAAATAAGTAATAAAAGAAGTGTAAAATCTCCAAAACAAAGTCCGCTCCGACAAAGCTCAATTATCTAAAATTTCAATAAATTTTATTTGTAATTGATTTATCCAGTAGTTTTTTCATAAAACTTAACCTTCCAAAGTACTTTTCGTATATTTTTACGCGCGCTGTTTACTATGAATTATTGTGCATTTCACTCAACACACGATGACGGACACGATGCTAGGTGAGACAGCGTGCTCTTTGGCTACGCCCACCAGTGAATTCGAGCCCGCGACTAGTTGGCTCTTAAGGAGGAGCAGTATTTCGTTATTATGAATGATATTTGATTACATACATCTAAAGCCCATCTGCCTGTAGATGTGCTCTGGCGGCTGAGAGTATGTCATGCTCACTCAAATGTCTCGCTTTTGGTGGCGTGTGTGTTGGATCATTAAGTTCCCTTCAAAATGGTTGAGCTAAATGGTGCTAATCCATGCGTCATGTTCGTGAACGGGCGCCGTCAGTTGGGACTGGTCATCTCTTAGCTGCCACGGCTTATTTTAATTTATTTTAATTTTTGAATTGTTTTTATTACGGACGCTTCTAACGTGACCGTCTTTCTACATTGTTCTTACATATATAACTTCAATATGAATGATGTAACCCATTTTTTGTAAAAATAAAGAGTGTCCGTGGATTTTCTTGCCCGTTCTTCTCCATAGGAACATACTACGCTTTGGAATGGGCAACTAGCTTCATTTTTCTGACTGACCGACCCCTTGACCATTCAAAAGTGCCTGTAATTGGTTTATTTGAAATAAATACTTTGAGTTTGAGTTTATGTATTAATATGAGCATTCATTAGACATGTATCATTATTATTAACATAAGCGGGATATTTACCATGTTTATTATTTGTTGTGAGTTCCCGATATTTCGGCGCTGTTGCAAGCACCATGATCACGGATAAACTGAAGTCACTGCGGGTGGGTGTTTATGAGCAGACAAAACGGTCTACCCTCTTTCTTGTTCGTTTTTTGCACTCAGTACCGCTACCACTGTCACTCGCAACTCGATTCTGTTCCCGACACACGAAACTCACTGTGTCCGCTCGCGAACTTTTTTCACATCTGAACCACTGGATTCCAGGCTCTCGACAGTTGAAACCCATCATCCCGGTTGAAGTTCCCATATTTGGTAATCTCAATAGCTTCTCTAACCAGTCTAGACATCTCGACAGAACGCCACTATATTCCTAGACTGGTTAGAGAAGCTATTGAGATTACCAAATATAGGAACTTCAACCGGGATAATGGGTTTCAACTGTCGAGAGCCTGGAATCCAGTGGTTCAGCTGTGTAAAAACCGAAGAAGTGCCGAAAAAAGTTCGCGAGCGGACACAGTGAGTTTCGTGTGTCGGGAACAGAATCGAGTTGCGAGTGACAGTGGTAGCGGTACTGAGTGCAAAAAACGAACAAGAAAGAGGGTAGACCGTTTTGTCTGCTCATAAACACCCACCCGCAGTGACTTCAGTTTATCCGTGATCATGGTGCTTGCAACAGCGCCGAAATATCGGGAACTCAGAACAATGAATAAACATGGTAAATACCCCGCTTATGTTAATAATAATATTAGTGACCATGACAGTTTAAAAACTGACATGTATCATGTTCATAGCCTGTAGTATATTATTGTGCAAACACACTAATTAAACATCGGTAAAAAACTAACAAACTCTCAGGATTATATCTCTAACATCATAAACAACAACTTTTGTTCTATAAATTTTAATAATTCATCAGATTTTAATTTATCACAATTACATACAAAAATAACAATATTGAAATTCAACACTCTAAATGTTACGAACTCTATGCGTAGCTAAACAAACTGCCGTGTCTTATTACGTCGTTGGTCTAGAAGTCACAGTTGGGGCCTGAAATCGTTTATCAGGTTGGCCAAAGTGTTATTAGAGTTTTCTATGAGAATTTTCTCAGTAACAGCCCGGAGTCTGGATTTGTGGTTTGCCTTCTATTACAATATAGGACTTCCACATAACTGCATGGCGTAATCAATATACGGTGTATGGTAACGTGTGTATCAATCTACAACTGCCTACCCCTAATTCCGGGAATACAGACGTGATGTTCAATTTCGACGCTTGAAAGGCAATATTGACCAAACGACATATTGGCAACTTTACACTAGAGCTATTAAAGATTTAAAAAAAAAAAAAACTTCAATTTTTTTTTGTGAAAACTACAGAGACACTAAAAATATAAAAGACTCCATTTTAAAGTTTTTATTTTAATTTTATTTTTTTAAATATTGCCTTTCAAGCGTCGATTTATGTATTTAACAGTTTATGTACACACATATTAACAGACAAGAAGAAAGGAATAGAAAAATACGTACAAAGGTGATGCTTGTTTGGTTAAGTCGCAAAACGTACCATCCGCAAAATGCACCTTTCTCAAAATTTTCCTTCCTTATAAATGCACCTTTCTCATAATGCACCTTTCGCAAAACGTACCTTTGTGCTTTTGAACCAGAAGAAGACGGTCGGTGTCAGGGGCACCCCGTGGTTCGGTTTGGTTAGGTTCCTTTAAACCCTGCAGATGGAAATAGGGGCCCCGCGAAGCGGGGCTCCGTCGACTAAGCCTTATTATTCAAAAGTAATCAATCAGGTCAAATAAAAAATAATGGAAAATAAAAAATATAAAAATAATGACCATCGTGCTGGTAAACGCCACTAGTTCAGTCAGCCACCACCCCGGTGGCAAGGTCGAAGGGGGCAGATGGGGATAAAGATAAAAAAGGTACATTTTGCGAACGTTGCATTATGAGAAAGGTGGATTATGAGAAAGGTGGATTATGAGAAAGGTACATTATGAGAAAGGTACATTATGAGAAAAGTACGTTTTGCGTATGGGGTGCATTTTGCGAAAGGTACATTCTGCGACTGAACCGCTTATTTCTAAAGAAATCCCTTCCAGCATACCTACGATGGGAAAGTAGATAAAGAAACGTAGAGGGGTTATGTTATTCGACGCACACCAAATGTGTTTAACCTTCATACATGTATGTATATCTGTTACCAGGCTGTGATACTGAACCGCTGTTAAATCACGTTGCCAAGTGGTTTCCGGGTAATAAATCTAAAAAGAAACGGATTTACTTCCTCGATATATAATGTAAGCTTATTTTCTACGCATCCTAAGCGTATAAGTAATGAAATCCTCGCTTAGATATAGAGTCTCCCAAATATGTAAACAAATGGCAATGTGAATCAATGGCATTTGTTTACATATTTGGTAGTTTACATTTAGTTTGAAGAATGTATTTATAGAGCGAACTAACTAAAGAAGTTACTAAATTACTTCTTTTCAGATTGTTCATCTATAAAAGGCTGTCAAAAATACAGAGTAATAAAAGGTTTGACAACCGTCATCTCATTATGAAACTGAGCCGAGAAGTGACAGTAATGGCAGAAATTCCGTTGTAAAATAAACAAAGATGAGTTGTAAAAAGACTGATTATAATAAAAACTCTAATACTTCTTTTTACGCTCCGCCAAATGCAATATCTTAGTTCACGCTCTATATCCAAACAATAAATTGCAAGCAAGAACTGCAATTTCTGTAACTGTTTCTTCAAACACAAAATCCAAGTTTTTAGATTAGTTCTCATCTGCATATCCATATTTTGAGATAACACATTCATGTAGGACGGCGGATAATCACTAGATTCAATACTCTGCGAGGAATTTCCGTGTGTACCAGTTTTGGAATTAACAATCAGTGCAGTGACCGCTTGAAACGCGCGTGGTCACCGCGCTGCGCCTTGCCGCGTCATATCGCGTCGCGCCGCACTGAGCGAAGCACTCACCCGAGAGCCGGTAGCTCTCACTCGCCAAATTACTGCTGTCGTCGCTTTTTAGCCCTGAATTCCATAAAATGCTTTCACGCCATCATTTTTCTACGTGATAACCCAAATAGATTGACATCGTTTGTGGAAAACGTTATTTCTGTTCGTTTTACGTTTGTTCAGCCGATTGCGATGTAAAAATAGTAGATTATACAACAAGTGAATAAAAAGGGAATTTAATTCGAGGGACGAATTTGGATCCCGAGAGCAGCGAAAGATTCTAGATTAGAAAGAATCCTGAGCGGAGCGAGGAATACAAGGACCGAGATAAAAAAACATTCACGTGTTGTGTACTCTACTTTTTGCCATTGACTGTGAGAAAATAAATAGGAGTATGGTATAAATATATTTATAACATTTTATTATATAATCAGTAATATAACAACATAAGAAGTTAATTTCGGATTAAATAAGATCATTAAATTCATCTACTATATCTGCTGCTTTAAAACGAAATAATTCCGTAGTTAGTCTCTCATTTTCGTCATCGGAAGAACTCATTTTATTATAATTTATGTTAGTAAATTTATATTTTCCAATAACACAAAAAAACCATGATAACAGACAGAAAAGAACTAAATTGGCGGGATATTTTTTTTTAAATTTGGAATGGAATAGCTCCATTTGGCCACGTTTTTTTTTTTGGATATATTTCGTGTTTGTTCCAAATTCAAAATGTCTTTATTCACTCAGTGAGTAAAAGAGCGTTTTACTGTTATCGATGAATAAAATGTCCTTTTTCGAGTGGCAATGCTAAAAAGGATATTTAGAAATAAGTTATTTCGAATTAAAATAATTAAATCCAACGTAATACCGAGAAAACTGCAAAACAACAGAGAGTAAAATTAACCACTTAAAAGTAAAGACATTCATTTACCGTAACTTTGAAAGTCAGTTTCAGGTGAATTAATGAGTCTTTGTCTCCATAACTTGGCGACAATTTACGAGGTTTAATTAGGTAGGTAGAACAGCTGTGTAGAAGTGAAGATGACGAATAATTTCCTAGCATAATAATTTAAGTTTCACAACTTACTACAATGGCTTCTTGAGAAGATGAACAGACGGTTTCTAGAAGGGGTTGCTAAAATGTCGCTGACACAGACACTCGTGTTTCAAATATGTACATTAGATGCGTAATCCTTCTCTTTATGAAATATATTCAGGTCACAAAGTATAGTCACGCGAATGTAAATTTTCATTATATACCTAGTGTAAATCTGCTACGTCGTAGCAGTGCTACGGCGTAGATGCTCTACGAACAATGTTGCTACACAATTTCAGCGAGTTAATAAGTGGTTACACAGATATGGTTGCAGCTTTTCGTGTTATATAAGGTGTATCTATTCATACACGAAATATTTTAGGAGGAACATCTAACATCTATAGGTGGTAAAAAAGCCATAGCAGCGATTTTTTTTTTAAATCTAATTGTTTTATATATTTACATAATTATTATAATTTTAAAATTGCTTGAGACATTTTGCAAAGGAGTTGCATTTTGAAAATTTTACTTTTTCTATGAATGACCCGCCCGGACGCGGCGATAGTGGCGGCACGAGCGCGGTGAATTTTGATAATTAATCATCATATCAAGTAATTTTAATTTGTTTTTTTTAAAATAATATATTCATTTAAAAAAAATCTTTTCCATGGCTTCTTTACCACCTATAAGTGTATCTTTTAAAATATTTCGTGTTTAAATAGATACACCCTATATACACAAGGTGATTATTAATCCACTCTTGACCTTTCAGGACGTGAAAACACTCATGGTTAGGAACAACTTTCACTATGAGACCAACCCTGAAATATCGAAAAAAATATCTGCTGTTTTATACAAAAATGCAATATTTACCTGATGAACATGTATGAAACAGACGATTTTTTTTTTTTGCTATTTCGTAGTTGTTCCCATAATGAAAGTTGTTTATAATCATAAGTACTTTCACCTCTTAGAAGATTAACAGTGAATTAAAAATCACCGTGTATATTTTCCCTTTCTCTTTAATATTGTTTAGTTAGTATAGTTCTGAAAAATCAGAACTAAAGGTTCTTTTTAGGGTTCCGTAGTCAACAAGGAACCCTTATAGTTTCGCCATGTTCGTCTGTCTGTCTGTCCGGGGCGTAGCTCAGAGACTTTCAGTACTAGAAAGCTGTCATTTGGCATGGGTATACTTAGTAATCACGCCGACAAAGTGGTAAAATAAGATCTTGAAATATATTTTTTTAGGTTATCTCACATGCGTGGAAAGTGGGGATGATATTTTTTTTAACCTATTCCATAGTGTGGGGTATCGTTGGATAGGCCGTTTAAAAATATTGCGGGTTTGTTAAAACCATTTTTCAATTCAGGGATCCGTTTGCGTAATATTTATAAGCTATGAAATGCAAATTTTTTTCTTGGGATAAATTCACCCCAACTACGGAACCCTTCATTGTGCGGGGTCCGACACGCCCTTAGCCGGTTTTTTTTTAATGAATTGAGATAAAATAGGTTTAGGAAATATAAACACACATCAAAATCGGATATTATAAATAAATAAATGGGTATTAAAAATATTTAAATGGCAACTTCTCTTTCATATATTTAGGTCATCATTCATCATTATTTCAGCTGAAAGACGTCCACTGTTGGATATAGGCCTCCCCCGATTGGGGAGGGGGGGGGGGTTGCCATAGTCACCACGCTTCGCAGGCGGGTTTGCGATCGCAGTATGGTGTTAAAAAAATGCATAGAGAACGCTGCTATCCATTCTCTAGTAAGTCCCTTACTCGTCTTTTACGACACCCTCGGGAGGAAATGGGGTGATGCTATTCTTTGCGTATATTAAGGTATGTCTTCAAAATTTTAACCTACTGCTTTTCTGTTGTCTATTCAACCAACCTAACTTCTATCATTATGACGTCAAAAATAATCGAAATAAATGTAGCACGTCGCAAAGTCAAAAGCGCAATTTTACCCGAAACTGCCATGAGTCAGGGTCGCGGTTTCAGTGCCTCAACTCACGTACTTTAATCTTTAAAGCATTCCAGCCAAAATTAATCTGCAGTACTAAGACTGAAGATTACTCTGTCTTGAAGAATATAAGCGAAGAACGTGACTCTGACTACCTGATAGTGGGTCTCTTATCTTGGTATAAAGTGTCCTAGGATTACGTGAGTTGTATGGTATTCATTTTAATAAAATCTTTTATATCTATACGTATTATAAAATACGTACAGAAGATTTCTAGATAGATTTTTTAGATTTTTTGTTTGTATTTTTTTTTAACGGGTATTTATTATTATACAGGGTGCCAATTAAATTTGTTAGTGAAACTCCGCAGACGTGTTGAATAAACAAAAAACACACGATTAAACAAAAAACAAACTTGATTTGATGATATCTTTTTGGGTCAACTACTGGAGTTGGGTCAGTTACTTAAAATATCAGTTTAAAATCTGAGTTTTGTATGAGTATCGACATTTTAACACGATAAAACATAAGAAAACAGTTTTTCTCCACTCATACTTCAAGTAATAACACTAACAGCGGTCGTAGACCTCCAAAAAATATTATTAATACTCGTAATAATAATAAATAATTTATTTTGGACCAAACACTTGTAGACTTTTTATAAACCTGCCAAACTGCGTGATAGTTTGTCGGCAGGATTAGCGCTTGATTGTTGATTTAGGAGTATAGGTTGTGTTTCTCTATACAGGTTCAAATTAGATTAGCTAGCGAAACGCCACAGGCGTGATGGATATTGATATCCACGCATGATATTAAAAAAAGTTGGTTTGATTGGGACAACTACTGGGTCAGTTACTTAAAATATCAGTTGAAAAACTGAGTTTTGTTTTGTTTATACTTGACAGACTTAATGGGTATCCAAATCTAAACAAGATAAAACAAAAAAAAAAAACAAAAAAAAAGATTTTCTCAATTCACACTTTAAGTAACTGCCTCTAGCGTTCCATTAGAAAAAAAAATATATCGAAACTCCTTGGTGGTATTAACTTCTTGGATTGTGTATGTGCCCTGATATGTCTATGGTGCCCTGTATCGAAATGAAAAAAAAAAAAAAAAAATATATATTTTAACATTATTTTGTTAGAGAATTAATGTTATAATATGATTCTATTTTTAAATTTCGGTATTTTGTTCATAAAGTATGTCAATATAAACTCGAATTGAAGTTTATAATACGAATTTTACGACATGAGAGTAGATAAAAAAGTTTTATTTAATAACAAAATGATTCATTCCCGAATGAAAGCAAATATCATGAAATTGAGAATGGGCGAGAATATTCCCGAAACAAGAAATTCTTGCGTAATGAAACTTGTTGTACGGCTGAAAAATCTTTTTGATTATATTTTAATTTGCACTACAGCAATCGAGCTTAATGATAGGTATTCATTTAAATTCAGTAAAATAAATGAGGTTTATTTATTTCCCAGTGTTTATGTTGGCATTGCACGAAGAGAAAATAAACATGAAAACTTTAATACAATTTGACTGCTTCAACAACGGGATGTTGGTGTTTTATTATTATTAAGAAGGCTTTTATTATTACAGATCTGCTTTCTGGCGGCCACTGTTATTTATATAAGTAAAATCTAAGACATGGGAACGGTAAACAATTTACTAAAGCCGAGATCTATAAACGTTACTTAGCGCGTGCTTTGGCTGCGTTATTCCTGTCACTGTCGCACAACTATCAAACTACAATTGCAATATAGAGACAGGTATATGTCTAAGTCACAGAACGACTTAAGTAACGTTTATAGATCTAGGCGTAGGATTCGTTAGGCTCCAGGCAATAAAAATATCAATTGGTATAATAACCGGCACGAGTCGTGAGCATAGATGGGCAGTAGTGGGGGCAAGCTCGCGCATGTACACTTTCGGCTAAATAAAAATGACACGCGAGAGTCCAACAGACGACTATTATCGGCTGAAGAACCAATCGCATGCAGCTCGGCGCCCCCCGGCCTCTTCATTCCGCCAAAGAGACCTAAAAATTTACTACTACGTTTGTGCTCAGTTTGTGCTCACGACTCATGCCGGTTACTATACATACCTATTCCTACATTCATTGTTGTCGACACAAAGATTATTGAGACTACTGACACCGTTCTATTGAACGCTAAAAACCAAACAAAAAGCGATCACTAATCCTTGTGCCAAACGTAGTGAATATAGAATTTCCTGACCGACTTGTTGGACGACTTATTCAGCGATTACGGGCGAATACGAATTTTCACCTGACCTCATACGGAAATCCTCTCTAAGGCGTATTAAGTTCGTGTAACATGCACTAACGACCTCCGTTGCCTAGCAACGTAAGTCTGTGGCGACCTGTGGCTACTATATGTTCCTCAAGTTACTGACAAAGTGTGGTCATTAATTGTGGATTTATTTTCGGATAGGTAAGTCTTGTATTATGTTAAATTCACACATAAAAAAAATCTTTGACATATTTTTTGTCTTTGAAATAGTATTTGACGATCGCGTATGGTTGGCACGATTATTAAGGATGATTTCCACCAAACGGCTCGCATCGCATCGGATTGGAACGGATTTTACAATATTTAAACGATATTAAATCGTGTGCATAGTATTTAAAGTCTATGTTAACAAGCCGCGTACAGCAACTTGACCGCGGGCGTCATCTGCGACGCGCGATGGACCCTGTGCGCCTGTAGTCGTATCCGATCGGATCCTTTCCGATCCGATGCGATGCGATATATTTGGAGGAAATAATCCTTCATTGAATTGATTGATCGTCTGTCTAGTGGTAGCAAGGGCTACTCAGTACTCAATACTCACTCAATACTTTTATCGTATTCCATATTTAGGTATTCTTAGGTGGTAAACTTATAATTAGATCATAGTGGACCCTGTCGGGGACTGCAAAACAAGTGAGTTAGGAGAGAGGAAGCATTCGTTAATTATATAACACTAGCTTTTGCCCGCGGCTCCGCTCGCGTAGATGTCGGTTATCGCGTAAAAAGAAGCCTATGTCTTTCTCCATATCCCAGGCTTTATCTCTGCCAAATTCCATGACGATCGGTTCAGTGGTTTAGGCGTGAAAACGTAACATACAGACAGACAGACAGACAGACACATTTCACATTCACATTTATAATATTAGTATAAGTATATAATATTAGTATTATTATGGATTACTTAGCAAAACTACTGTATTATAATAATGATGTAGTTATTTTCTGAGATAACCTAATAAATAGCTTAAATATAAAATATAAACAGGTATCTATTGAGAGATGTAATAATATTAATAAAACAAATAAAAATTTAAATTAGAAGTCTCGAGTACTTAAGTTATGACTTTATAAGTCTATCACTTAGATATTCGTTTATCGAGTAGCTACTGATGACCGTGAGGTTTTGGGTTCAATTTCCAGGTCGGGAAAACTGTTATTTGGTTTTTCCATCATGAATTTCTCAGTGGCAGCGAAGGGTCTGTATTTGTGCCCGGTTTGTGGCAATAGATTGCCATACATGACATGGGACTTAAACATATCTCGCAAAATGTAGGTGTGTGTCTCTGCTTAGCCCTTCGAGGATTACAGTCGTGGGTTCTATGTTATGAACTTAAATGAACTAAAATCGTTTAATCTGTAAATAGGATATCGGAAAAACTTTTACGTCATATCAAAAAAAAAAAAAAAAAAGCTAGATGGACTCGACATTTCCTATCTGACTACCCCTGAGAAGAAATGACGAAACAAACTCAGGGGTCAAAAAGTCTCTTTTAAAGTCCAGATATAATCTTGGTCAAATCATGTGAGGACCATGTAGATCCGTGTCTGAAATGGTCTTTTGAAGAAAGAACCAGTGGGCCTGTCCAGTCAGTGCAAGCATTTGTCAGTAATCGTGTAGCTCAACTCAGGACTTTAAAGAGCTCAACAAGAAACCATTCTTCAGATTATCTAAAGTACTGTGTTAAATTTTACAATAAAATACCTTCTGATATAATTATTATAATTGAATGAAAGAAAATTTAAAACTCATAATAAAAGCACACTTTGTAAACAAGCGTATTACAAATTATACCCAAAGTCTCTTATTCAGATAATTTATGTAAACAAAGTAATGTCAAGAAATGTCACTGTCAAAATGACAGGACAGTGGAGCAAAACATTTTATCATTAACTAGCTTTTGCCCGCGGCTTCGCCCGCGTGGATGTCGGTTATCGCATAAAAAAGTACCCTATGTCCTTCTCCATATCCCAGGCTATATCTCAAATTTCTAACTTAATACCTATAAATTTTAATGTGATTTAGGTACTATGTGAATAGAAACCGAAACAAATGATTTAATATAATAAAAGTACTAATAATCTGAACGTCTAATGAGTCTTTACCTAAAGATAACAAACACAAAATCAAAATACGAAATTTCATTCAAATTCTTAAAGCAATCAATTGTACCAAATTACAACACGAAATAAAAATGCGACACAAATAATAATTTTAAAATAATTCACGTAAGTACCAAGAATGTGAAAACAAAACTAAATCCTCCGAAATGTCACACGATACACCGTTTGTGCTAAGAAAACACTCGAAATCTAATGAACACCATTGGTGCATAACTTTTCTCAGGGTCACGTTCGCAATTGGACGAAATATTTGACATTTATTTTGTACTTGCAACACGATCTGGCTGTAGAATTCGATTAATCGACTAATACTTGACCGGTTGACATTTTAGCGGGAACACCACTAAACGAACGAAAAAAAAAAGAAAACAAAATACTTCTGTAATCTGTGGTCGTGTGGCGGTGTGGCGCGATGTAAACATTCATCAAGGTTATACGTGCGTAAAGTAATGGATTCAATGAGAAAACGGTTTAATCATAGAAGAATCTTATACTGAATTACTGAGAAATAAGTGTAGATTTCGTATTGAGTGTTTATCGAAAAGTGATAAACATGTCAGTGAAAAAGTAACGAAAGTTTTGGAATGCACACATTTTGATCATAAGGCCGCCGTGTTTAGTAATGTTTTTTAAATATTCTTGTATACTGTTTGAAATACACATAAGTAGCTAGCTTATTTATCTACGAACATAATTTGGCTAATAGCTATTATAATATTATAGCGTATTGTTATCGTAATCGTATTTCCAAGAGTAAAATTCGGCAAACAAATACCTACAAAACGACAATAAAATGGATATAGTATGTTATCCTTAGGAGATAGACATATGCCATCGCGGACTTTTTTGAAGACCTTTATAAGATACACAATTCCACAGTACATTATTTTGTTATATCTCAAAGGGTTTAGACAGTTTTTTCATTGAAAGCTCCCAGACGGCTTATTTTTTTCCGACACCTCCAACAAATATCGTTTATTTATACAAAAATGTATACAAAAACTTAACAAATTATATACTAAAACCTTCCTCGAGAACCAAGCTATCCATTGGTGAAAACAGCATGAAAATCGGTGCAGTAGTTTTTGAGTTTATCGCGAACAGACAGACAGACAGACAGACAGACAGACAGACGCGGCGGAGGACTTTGTTTTATAATATGTAGTGATTTTTTTGTAAATAATCATCTATAAAATTAAAGTGAATTAATTATAAGAACTATGCAAACAAAATACCGTTGCCAAACAATGATTTGTGTAGTGTGTCGGAGACACGGCATATGATCTTCAAAATCAGCCCTTTTAAGTCCACTCCTAGACGTATGCCTCTCAAAATCGATTTCCACTCGAAACAGTTTACAGCCGTTTTCATCCATAATGTGGCTAGATATGCTACTTACAATATGAATCTATGAATGAGAGTTGTAATATTAGTGTTGTGGTTTAATATCATACGAAACGGGCTTAAAAAGGAGATTATCCAAATCCTCCAGCAAACGCCAGATACTCAGCTTACTAAGTAATGCCAGTTAAGTCATACATACACACAACATCACACACATTTACAGCACCTACACCGCACAGCAGATACACCTCCGCCCACACTTATTAACTATGTCACTCTCTGTATTTTTGACTTTTCTGTGTACTTCGTAATTGGCGTAATGTTTAGAATAATAATTATGTTATACTTACTGTCAGCTGTGAAGCTACCTTATAAATAAATAAATAAATGAATAAATAAATAAAACAAAAGAAAATCATCATCATCACCATCATTTCAGCCGAAAGACGGCCACTGCTGGACATAGGCCTCCCCCAAAAGGGGGGAATTAGCCATAATCGCCACGCTTGGCAGGCGGATTGGCGATCGCAGTATGGTGTTAAAAATGCATAGAGAACGCTGCTGCCCATTCTCTTGTAAGTCCCTTAGTCGCCTTTTACGACACCCACGGGAGGAAATGGGGTGGTGCTATTCTTTACGTCTGGCACCACACGGTACGACATTTTCACCAAAAGAAAATGGTAAGAGCTATTCCATTCTACTGTCAGCTTAGAAAGTAAAGACCTTAGAATGAAGTAAGATTTTAGTGTTAAACTGTTTGAACTACTTTCATTAAAGCTACTTAATAGAAAACTTTTATTTTACTTATTTACGAAAATTAAACAAAGAGGGCTCGTTGTTTAATTCAACGTTCCGAGGGCTTGAGTCAAAAGTTACGAAGTGTTTTTCTTTAAAATTTCCTATTACTTGCTTTTAATTTCCTGGTCTTGTTTGCTTCTCCGGTAAAATTACCATCGTAAAGTATTTTTTATGACTATTTTTACAGGCTTGAAGTTTTAACTTTTTGAACAACGATAAATTGAGAAGGAAAGGAAAATAAGAGGTTATTAATCCTGAAGAACTGCCTGCTTCGTTGGTCTAGTGTGGTCGCAAGCGCTAATGCTGAGTATGAGGTCCTGGGTTCAATTCCCCGGTTGGGCAAAGTGTAATAAATTGGGTTTTTCTATCTGGAATTTCTCAGTAGCAGCCGGAGTCTGGATTTGTGCCCAGTTGATGGCATTATCCTGGTCTCCTAATACATGGGACTTAAACATAACTGGCGAAAATTGGGTGGATTATAAGTACACCTCTGCCCAACCATTCGGGGGAACAAGGCGTGATGTTATGTTAATCCTGAAGAATTTGTAAAGGTCTCTTTGGACAACATGCAAATTGTCAACTAAAGGATTTTTTTTACTTATAACACAGATTAAGGCGAGGTTCTTCGAGCGTGCATTTTTGTTCTAGAGGTGGCAGCTGGGCGCGAGTAAATTGTGCCGTGAATTTCGTTAATTTTGGCTTGAAAATTATATGTTTTACGGTATTAAGAATGTTAATCCCGACGGATATTACATCATTATAGACGTTTAATTTGATGTGATTTTCAATTATAATGTAGTATAATATTGAAATAAAATGATTTTAATCTACAAAATAAGGGTATGTTTGAATTTTTTTCTATCGAGCAAACTTTATCTAATTATGTAACGAGTACCCGACGTACCTATAGAAAGGTCTCAAAACCAACATATAATTTTTTCACGTGTTTAATCACTACCGTTTCTAAATAAAATGACATTAAAATTACATTTCCTAGAGGTTAACTTGAAGAACCTCGCCTTAATACAGATGGGACACTCCGCAATTTAGGTATGAAGCTACAAGTACACGGCGGGTCCATCTCACTGGAACAATTCAGTAGGTGTGACGTGCGCCGCCGATTTTAGAGTTATACGCGATAGACAGAGAGGCAACTTGTAGGTGAATATAACTGTAGGTAATAAGCGTTGTGCGACCTAAATTGCACTTTATTGTGTCGTAGCAAGAAGTCGCTTTTTATTTAAATGATTTTGCGGAGTGTCCCATCTGCCCCCGACCCTTGACTGTAAGTGAAGCGCCAGCACGCGTTTTAGCTGAGCAGCATGTAATCCAAACTCTCCACGATAATAATCAAAACAGTGATTTTATCCAGCCACCGTCGGTCCCTTGCCACCCTCCCTCCGACGCTGCCCTAAGCCGAGGTTCGTACCCCACAGGGGGTGCCCTTAGCGAGCAGCAGTCGTTTAGTTTATAGTTTTTACGCCCTGGCTGGAGGCATTAAGTTTCATTAGGAGCTTAAGGCAGCCACAGGAAAGTCCGGTTAAAGAGTCGGAACCTTAGTGGTTACACTCTGAGAAACCCTAGATTAAAAAAAAAAAAAAAAGTCCCATCTGTATTAAGCTGTGCTTACAAGGAACTCTGAAAGTGGTTTTTGGGTCACTGTTAAGGAAAATCATAAAAGTTAAATAGGAAATTGTATCGCTATTGATTGCTTGCTCCGCTACCTTTTATGTTCGCCGTTTACACTTTATTGGGTACGGCTTTAGGGCATTGTCAATATCAATCTTTTTCATGGACTGTAATGAAACACAAAAAAACTGTTCATGAAACATACAAAAGATATCGTTAAAATCGACAAAATATTATGATTTCTGAATCTTGATATAGCACGATCAGCCTATAACGTTAACGTAACCCAGGCCTCCTCTCTTTCCTGCCAGGGTTGCGGGTTTGTCCGAAAGAGATACCGTGGCCCCGGCACACAGGCAACTGAAGGAACACGGGTGGGTTTTAGTCAGTAAAAATCTGACACGCCCTCCCGCTCCAGCCAGAGCGAGAGAAGTTATTTGATAATTTCCCACCCAAAAAAAAAAAGGCCTCCTCTCTTTGAGAGGGAGTGAGCCATAATCCACTACGCGAGTTAACGTCATTTCTTTTACATTTGAACTTTGACGATCGGTTTTTTATGCAGTGAAACAACGCTTTGTATTTAACGAACGTTAAGCATCATAAGTAATCGTTATTATTTGACGTACGTATGTTACGTTAACCAACCGTTTGAAACAACCGGCCCTTAATGCGTAAGTCATTTTAGATTTTTATAGGTGATTTATTAGGTTAGTTTTTAGGATGGGAGTGTCAAAATGGAACTATGACAAATAGTGCCGTCAGTTGGGACTGGGCATCTCTTGACTGCCAGGGCTTATTTTTAATTTGTAATTTTATATTTTGAATTGTTTTATTAGTTTTTACATTGTCTCACATATAGAAGCAACAAGAATATTGTACCCAGGATTATGTAATATCTTGATTTAAAAGAGTGTCCTTGGAGTTTCTTGTCCGTTCTTCTCCATAGTGATCTACGTATTGGAATGGGCATCTAGCTTCAACTTGCCGACTCTGACTAACTGACCGTCTCTTTGACAATTCAAAAGTGCCTGTAAATGGTTTAATTGAAATAAATGCTTTGAGTTTGAGTTTGAGTGAAAAGTGGTAGTGGATTTTAGAGAAAGCAAAAACTGTACTGAATTAAAGATTTTCGAAACTAATTTTAGTTTAGGTGGATATGACTACACTGTGGCATCAAAGGAGTCATGACACTCAAACATAGATCTTGATATGTTTGCGAATGAATGGGAGATGACACTGTCAGAATGTTTGAATTTATGTGAGAAGAATGCATGATTGTGTTAAATAAATTATATGTGTATATTGTAATTGGCTTCGGCCGTTCTATTTAAAATAAATAACTAAATGTCAGTATGCTTACTTGCATAAGGTAATTAGTCTTTATTGTGGCACGTTATGTTATAGTAGGTATTTTACCAACATATATATTTTTTTAAATTTTTAACTAAAGTAATTGTTTTGGAGTGGCCATATATGCTTGGATATTTTCGACCGACCAATTCCACCTCCGTTATACGAGTACATGAAAAATGTTTTACTGTTTTCATATTTTCGCCTCTTGTAAACCGTTTTAATTTCTGGTTCAGTTCATCAATCAAGTAGAGTAAAGAATAAATGGTAGGTAAATGGCAGAAATAAAATGTTAACAAAACCTGCCATACAAAATGGAAATCAATTAATAACTACGAGTAGGTACTTGACCCGACTGAGGTTATCTCGTCCAATATTTTTTATTTTTTTTTTATTTTTTTTTCATATTTTTAAGTGAAAACTTCTTTAGCCGCGTTAAGCGATTTTTTGTAGTGGAAAAAAATTTGGTTCGCGTCACCGATAAATGATAAATGATTTTATTTCTGTAAGTAGGTTTTTACAAACACTTTTACACGTCAATCATATTTTAAAACTAGATGAGGTCGGCATTTCGTATCTGACTACTCTGAGAAGAAAGACCGAAACAAACTCAGAGGTCACAGTCTCTTTTAAAGTCCAGACATAATCTTGGTCAAATCATGTGAAGACCAAGTAGACTGGTGTCTGAAATGGTCTTTTGAAGAAAGAACCACACAGATTGAGTGGACCTGTCCATTCAGTGCACGCATTTGTCAGTAATCGTGCAGCTCAACTCAGAACATAAGGAACTCAACGATTCGACGAACCGAAATGCGTGACATGCTTGTGACGTCTTGTGCTTGTGACGTAGACTGTCAGTTATTCGTTCGAGTTTTTACTTCTGTCGCAGTCCAGACTACCAATAAAAGTGACTGCCAACTATTACAAACATATTAAAACAAAAATTTGCCAAATCAGTCCAGCCGTTCTGGAGTTATGCGCTTAAGAAGAGCATTTCATTGTTATTATAAATATTAATGAATTAAAATAGACTCCGTTTGTTTTCGGTCAGCAAAAACGTAAAAACAATGTTTTATTATTATTATTTATTTATTTAACATGGTATGTACCTAACTTATAAACTTAGCCCCACAAAACCATTGCCATGGTTTGACTGTGGGGTCAATGAGTCTCTAGACAATAATACTTAATCACACTTACATATCCAAATAATATTTCTTTAATTTACTTCTAAATCTATTTTTATTTAAGTTTTTAAACTGTCATGGTCACTAATATTATTATTAACACGAACGGGATATTTACCATGTTTATTATTTGTTGTGAGTTCCCGATATTTCGGCGCTGTTGCAAGCACCATGATCACGGATAAACTGATCGATCGGATTTGTTTCACTCCTTATTGTAGGGTTTTTAAAGATTTTAATCATTCATTCTTATGTTTGAGAAATGGCAACACTGTCCAACCGTCCATTTTGGCGGGGAAAGCGTAGTTTATAAATAAGGACGCTTGGCCGAGAGAGCTCAGTTCGGTGTGAATCAACTGTGGTGACTGTAAATAAAGTACTTATCAGTATCTACACTTAGTGAGTTTTATTACACTTCAGAAGTGGGATAATAAAGGTAAAGTAATTTGAATTTCTTTATGCTAAAATCAACATGTGGTAGCCTTAAGCTCGCTGTCCTATTTGGTCGGGGTACTCCCCGATAATAAGACAATGAGTCTGGGTTTCTAATATGTTCTATAGCCTTGTGGTGTGATTTTATTTGGTCAGGGTACTCCCTGATAATACGATTGCAAAATAAGGTTATGATTATTGTATATACATTTTTAAATTAACATTGTGGTTACCTGAACCTTTGTCACATTTGGTCGGGGTACTCCCCGATAATATGACAAAGTGTATTGGGTTTCTAACATGTATGGTAGCCTTGTGGTGTGATTTTATTTGGTCAGGGTACTCCCTGATAATACAATTGCAAAATGAGGTTATGATTGTTGTGAATCTTTTGTCTGAGCTGAAATATGTTTTGTTACCACATGGTCAGAGTACTCTTTGATAGTGGTAGCATACATTTAAGGCAACCTTAGGTCGTGGTTTTATTCGATCGGGGCACTCCCCGATAATACGGCTGCGAGATGAGGTTATTTATTGTGGTTCTTTTAAAATAGGTTAGAATTAAGCAAGGTTTGTTACCATTTGGTCGGGGCACTCCCCGGCAGTGATAACATGCTTCTGCCGTAACCTTTATTTACAGTTTTATTCGGTTAGGGTACTCCCTAATAATACAACTGTTTCTTGGAGGTTACTTATAATATTTTATTTAAAAAAAAAAACCGTTACGCAATTTGTTTTATCGAACATTTATGTCCTTAAATGTGATCAATTCCAGTTACGCAATGGAAAAAGATAACGGCTACGCCCGGTCGTTGGATGCTTCTCCTCATGGTCGCAAGGAGAGCCGACGGCGCCTACTAACTCCAGTAAGGGGCTCGTCGCATCATCGACGTGATGTTTCCGGCACACGCTGTAGTGCCACTCGAAGTCGCAGCAGGTCACGGAGGCAAAGTTTTCGTGAGAAAGAGCTTGAGTTTGAGCAAGAACGAAAGCGGCTACGGTTACTCGAACAGGAACTACGCCGGGCACGTGAGAAGATAACAGAGGCGCATGGAAATCGATCTGGCAGAAGCTACAAGAGTACGAGTCGTCATCACTCCAGGAGCCGGCAGCACAGCTGCAGCCCGAACCGGTCGCATCCACGGGAGCTTCAAGCTACACGAGCCAAGCGGAGACGAGGTTCACGTGAGCAGAGCAACAATAGTCTACGTGGCGACGGCGCATCACAAGATAAAAGGTCACGTACCCCTTCTTTTACCGTTAAAGATGTTATGGACTTGGTGCATTCTATTAAACATGGTTTTACATCTCAGCCGTCTACAAGTGCATCAATTTCCAAGAATATTGATCATAAAAACATTCTCCCTAATTTTGACCCTTCAGCGAAAAACCAGCGCATTGACATTTGGTTGCGTAAAATAAATGAATGCGCTACCGTATACGGCTGGGATGATAAAACAACTATACATTTTGCAATGCAAAAACTTCAGGGTTTGGCCAAAGTTTGGTATGAGGGTTTGAACACAATTTTACATACTTGGAAAGAATGGCAAGAAAAGTTAATGAGTGCTTTTCCTTGCGAGCAAAACTATGGCCAAATCCTAGAAGATATGCTTAAAAGAAAAAGTAAGTTTGGCGAACCAATTGAAGTATATTATTATGAGAAACTTGCGTTGTTAACTCAGTGTGACATTACGGGTAAACGCGCAGTAGATTGTATTATCCACGGTATCTCTGATAGGACTATGAAATCGAGTGCATTGGCACTTTGTTGTTCTCAGCCTGATCAGCTTCTCCAATTCCTAATGAGCAACAAAGAAAGCCAAACTTTAGATCGTAGTTTCAGTAAAAATAACTCTAACCAGACCAATTCTAAATCAAATCAAAACAAATCTAATCAGTCTCAGAGTCCTTTGTTCTGCTTTAATTGTAAGGAACGAGGTCACCCTTACTTACATTGTCCGAAGCCACTAATTAAATGCAATAAATGCAACAAAATCGGTCACAGGGTAGAAAATTGCTCACAAGATCCTAAATCCGATAATATAGTAGGTAAAACTGGAGCACCATCTAAAACAATGTGTATTTCAAGCTCTAGTCCAAACTCAAAATACATAAAGCGGGTCACAGTGAATGGCAGGTCTGTAGATGCATTTATTGATTTTGGTAGCGAAGTCACGTTGGTTAAGGAGTCGATAATTTCGAGCCTTAATCTGGTGCATGATCAGGTCCCGTCGGTTATGAAAGGATTCGGGGATAAGGTGGTTCAATCGTTAGGTAATATGTTGCTCGATATAGTGGTAGATGGAGTTGATGCGAGGGTAGCTTGTAGAGTTATCGAAGATAATTTGTTAGATAAACCTATATTAATAGGCCAGTCATATACGGAGCAACCACATATTCTTGTGTTTAAAAATTCCCAGACTTTGCAATTTCGTAAGTTGAACACTGAAATCCCTATGGTTTATCCCGATGATAATAACATTCAACTCGCTGAAGTTTCGATCGCTGCTGATGTCGAGCTTTATGGACCTGCATCCATAAAGGCTCGCGTAGGTTCCGATTTTAGTGGCTGTTTAATGCTGAGCAACAACATCGTGGGTGGTCCAAATCAAGAGGTTGTTGTGTATGGTGGTATTTACCAAGTCCAGCGCGGGAATTTAGACATTCTTGTTTACCCTTTTTCTATCCCCTGTACATTACGAAAGGAATTTGTTGTTAGTAGAGGAGAAAAGGTAGATTTTGTTCAGAGGATAGTTATACAGTCTCCAGGAATTTCGGAGTCTGCAGGCATTCAAAATAATAACTGTGAACATGAAATTCAGGAGAAAGATGTTCACATAGGTGATTCTGTATCAAAGTACGATAGACAAAGGCTTATGACCATAATTAAACAATATAAACACTGTTTCGCATCAAATTTGAAAAATTTGGGTTGTACTGACGTTACACAGATGACAATCGAGTTGAATAGTCAACGTCCTGTTGTCTACCGCCCTTACCGGTTGTCACATCATGAACGTGAGAGAGTGCAGTCTATGTTAGGTGAAATGTTGGACGCAGGGATCGTTAGAGAATCGGTATCGGAGTATGCAAGTCCTATTATATTAGTTCGTAAAAAAGATGGCAGTTTTCGTATGTGTATTGAATGTTGAATTCTGTAACAGTAAAGGAAAGATACCCGATGCCGATTATAGACGATGAGATAGCAAGGTTGTCTGGTCAAGCGTGTTTTATAACGCTTGATTTGGCATCTGGGTATTATCAGGTGCCAATTTCGGAACCATGCAAACATCTAACTGCATTTGTCACTCCAGATGGATTGTACGAATTCAACCGTATGCCATTTGGTTTAGCAAACGCACCAGCAATTTTTCAGAGAATGATTAATAAGGTCTTAGGGTCAGCTCGATTCACCCATGCTACAGCGTACATGGATGATGTACTTGTTTACGGTAAAAATGCTGCTGAATGTCTTGATAGGCTCGAACAAATTTTGAAGCTGTTAGAAGATGCAAATCTTACATTAAATTTGTCGAAATGTAATTTTTTGCACGATAATATTGATTACCTTGGGTATGAGATTAGCTCGTCAGGAATTCGGCCAGGTGAAAAGAAAATTCAGTCAGTTATGAATTTTCCACGGCCAGTTAACATTCATGGTGTTAGGCAATTCCTTGGGCTCGCTAGTTATTTTCGAAAATTTATCAATAGTTTTGCTCAGATAGCGTCGCCAATGATGCAATTATTAAAGAAGGACTCCCATGGGTATGGGGCCAAGAACAAGAGAATGCATTCCAGGTGCTTAAATCACAATTAATAGACAGACCAGTTTTAGCTATTTACGATCATGACGCGGAAACGGAATTGCATACCGACGCTAGCAAGGATGGCGTTGGAGGCATACTCTTGCAACGGTGTAAGGATAGTGGTTTTCTTCGGCCAATTGCTTATTGTAGTAGGCGAACGTCGCCGGAAGAAAAGTATTATCACTCCTACGAATTAGAAACGCTGGCTGTTATTCGTTCATTAGAGAAATTTCGGGTCTATTTATTAGGTAAGGAATTCAAAATAGTCACCGATTGTAGTGCTCTTCGTTCGACTTTCATGAAACGCGATCTCATACCTAGGATAGCGCGCTGGTGGCTTTTGCTGCAGGAATTCAATTGTTCAATTGAATATCGACCAGGCACTAAAATGTCCCATGTAGACGCGTTATCTCGCAATCCTATCTCGAATGATTCTGTAACTGATTCCTCTTGTTTATGTGCTCAAATTATGGTTATTAGTAGCGAAGACTGGTTACATACCCTTCAGCTGGGGGACTCAGAATTGGAACGTATTAAACAAATTTTAGAAAAGGATTTAGAACCAAAGAACCTCCAGTATATCAAAGATAATTATGTTGTTCGAGATAATAAATTATATAAGTATGTTAATGGCGATAAGGATAATGTTCGCTGGGCAGTCCCAAAGGGGGCGAGATGGCAAATATGCAGGATGAATCACGACGATATTGGTCATCTAGGATTAGAAAAAACTTTGGAAAGGATTAAAAGTAATTATTGGTTTCCAAAAATGTCACGATTTATCAAAAAGTATGTGTCCGCCTGTATTGATTGTGCTTACGCTAAGAAGTCCACGAGTACAAACAAAGGTTTTTTACATCCAATCGAAAAAGTAGAGACACCGTTTCACACCCTGCATATTGACCACCTGGGCCCCTTTGTCAGATCCAAACGAGGATACTCTTACCTCCTAGTAGTGGTAGACTCGTTTACTAAGTTTGTGTTTATAAAGCCAGTTCGAAACACGAATACACAAAATGTGATTCGTGCGCTGGATGACATATTCTACACATTTAGAATGCCTGACCGTTTGATCAGTGATCGTGGCAGTTGCTTTACGTCTAACTTATTTAAAAGATACTGTTATGATAAAGGTATAAAACACATCTTGAATGCTGTCGCGAGTCCCAAATCAAACGGCCAGGTAGAACGATATAACCGGACAATCCTAAATTCATTAAAAGCGCAAAACCTGAGACATGATGAGAAGGATTGGGACAGCCAGTTAGGGAAAATACAATGGGGGCTGAATAACACTGTCCAAAAGACAACCGCTAGGAGACCATCTGAAGTCATGTTCGGTACGTCTATGAATAGTGAGATTAATCCTAATTTAAATGAGATAGCAGATGTGATTAGGGAAAATATAGATGTGACCACTATCCGAAGTCAAGTTAAAGAAAGAATAGATATTGAACAAGCAAAGCAGAAGCTACGTTACGATCAGAACAGATTCCCTGCTAAGGTATATAATAAGGGCAATTTAGTCAAAATTACTAAAATTACTTTTAATAATGATGGGAAGAGCAAGAAACTTCTCCCATCTTACATAGGACCATACCGGGTCGCTAAAGTTTTAGGCCAAGATAGATATAAGATAGCGGCTATTCCCGGTTTCAGTAATAGCACAAATAAACGCACTACCACTGTAGCAGCTGATCGAATGCTACCGTGGGTACATGTAGCTGCGTTACAACTAAATGAATCGGATTCTAACAAATCTAGTGATGAGAGCGAACATAGTGATGCATAGTGGTCACCAATGTAGGAATCTACAGGACAATTATTACAGAATGTTTAATATTATTGTTTCAGACCGAACGTGAGAATTGATTGGTTCACGTCATCGGTTATTACACAATTGCAGACCTGACGTGAGAATTGATTGGTTCACGTCATCAGTTAGAACACAATTGGAAACCGAACGTGAGAATTGAATGGTTCACGTCATCGGATAGTGGAGGCAAGAATTGATTGGTTTGCTCTAGGTTTTCTGAGTCTCTGATCAGGTGTGAGAATTGATTGGTTCACAACTTGATAGAGTAGGTACGCAAGTTTAGTAGCGAGAATTGATTGGTTCGCACTAGCATAAGCATAAATTTAAAAAGTTCTGAATGATTGATAAATAATGCATAATCCAAGAATGAAACTAGTCCGTTAGATCTAAGTACTTTTGGCGAGAATTGATTGGTTCGCCAAAATTTTTGAAAAATTGATATTTTTTTTAGAAAACAGATAGTGTATAGTTATAACTTGTATTCAATTATGGTAGTACTACGGATTACATAATTTTTTTTAGTTGAATTAAATAATGTTTATGGATAACTGTTGTAACAAAATTAATACCTACTTAGTTCTTACGTTTTTCTTATGACTATTTTTGTTTTCTTTTGTTTGTTGTGATATTATATTCATTAAAGATAAATGATAACATTGGTAACTGTTGTAACAAAATTAATACCTACTTAATTCTTAAGTTTTTTTTAATTTTTTTAAATTTATTTTTATTTATATTCATTAAAGTGTTATATGGATGTAGTCTAATTGCTGTAACAGAGTATTTTTATTGTTGTAAATGTTTAAAACATATATTTTTTATGAGTCCTCTCTCAGCCAAGAGTGTAGGGTATTTTGGTTACCACCTGGGGCGTGCATGAGGACATACACGTCGTCAGGACGGTCGAGTGTAGGGTTTTTAAAGATTTTAATCATTCATTCTTATGTTTGAGAAATGGCAACACTGTCCAACCGTCCATTTTGGCGGGGAAAGCGTAGTTTATAAATAAGGACGCTTGGCCGAGAGAGCTCAGTTCGGTGTGAATCAACTGTGGTGACTGTAAATAAAGTACTTATCAGTATCTACACTTAGTGAGTTTTATTACATTGTCTGTCCGTAGACTATTCAATAGGTATGGTATTCATACTTAAATATTGGTAGCAATACAAATATTGATTCCACTGTTTGAAACTATTCAAAATAGCCGATTGGTGTCGATTTAAGGTTCCATAACTCCGGTCAAACTTGTTTTTTGTCTGATACTTTATTCAAACAAAAAATGCCCAAAAAATATTTCGCTCATAACAGCAGTTCTACTGAGAAGCCGACTGTGAACAGTGCTCTGTTTAACGAAATGATTATCATAATTAATCATCTTCCAAGGAAGCTTTCAGACATAATAACTTATAATTACGCTTGTAGTCAGTTTAAGCCTTCCAAATTTCTGTTCTCTATACGCAAATGGATATAATTTGTCTGCCGTTTTCAGTCTGATCCCGGCTTTAGGACGTTGTATCAATTTGCTAGTCATCATTATTTAATACCTACATAACAATGAATATTGTTTTGCATCTAAGACTTTAAGGGCCTTACAAATAAACACGGAATAAAGTTATGCTATATAGGAATAACTTAATAACCATATGTGTCGCTTAAAATTAAAGGCCAAAAACAGACTTTTAAAACAATTTTATCAGTTATATATATATATCCGCATAGTTCTTGAAAAAAATACCGTTTAAATCACAAAATTGTATCTAATTCCGATAGATCCATGAGACATTTTTATTCAAATGCAGTTAAGTCCATGAGAGCCAATCAGCTAACCGCGTTTGTTCAACATGGCGGTCAGTCGACGTCAACTCTGCGACATTAACACCGTACGCACCCGTTTTTTATTGTTTCTTTTGAATCATAAACAGTTCCCATGGATAATGCCATTAAAATAGTTACACCGAGCAATGCCCGCAAGCGGCCTAATATAAAAATCCACACTGAGTTTTTTCAAAGGTAGATAAATTGCATTCCATTAGATCAAATGAAGGTAAATCCAATCTTAATTTTACATTTTTGAAAGAATGTATGGTTATAATACTAAATTTGCTTTATAGAATCGTTACCTTCAGTATTGTTGACATAATAAATAAAAAACCACCTTTTAATTCATGGAATTAAGACTGTTATCACTTTTTTTTAAATGTCTCCCAAGAGGGTAAAGTGGATTTACCCGAGTTTGAAGTTAAGCGACTTATATATTTTTGACGTTTGTACCTAGCATAACTTTATTCCGTGTTTATTTGTAAGGCCCTAAGACGTCACTCGTCCGCGATCCTGATTAGCCGACTTCAAAAAAGGAGGAGGATAGCACTCAACGACTATTGTTGGTCAAGATAGGAAATATTGAATTCCCAACTCTGAAATATACCTGTCAGACTAATTCAGGTACATAATTCATACACACTTTTTGTGAGCCGCAGCCTTTTTTTTTTACTGGGTTTTTGGTGTAACACTAAAAATCTGATCTGATCTGTTTGTGATCTTCCTGTGCGAGTCACAATAAATACTTTTTCTTTCTTTCTTTCTTTCTTTCTTGCACGACTGTATTACTTACATCATAAATAGCAACTTTTGTTCTATGACTTTTAAATATAATACATTTACCAAAAAAAAAACCTTCAAGATTTCGTTATTCTATCTCATCATCATCATTTCAGCCGAAAGACGTCCACTGCTGGACATAGGCCTCCCCCAAGCACCGCCACTTCGACCGGTTCTGTGCTTCGCGCATCCAGCGGATTCCTGCGGCTTTTATAAGGTCATTCGTCCACCTTGTGGGAGGCCTTCCAACGCTACGTCTTCCGGTACGCGGTCGCCACTCCAGAACCTTTCGGCCCCAACGGCCATCTGTTCTGCGCGGAATGTGCCCTGCCCATTGCCACTTAAGTTTGGCAATTCTTCGAGCTATGTCGGTTACCTTGGTTCTCCTGCGGATCTCTTCATTTCTGATTCGATCACGTAGGGAAACTCCAAGCATAGCCCTCTCCATTGCCCTTTGGGTGACTTTTAGCCTTCTAATAAGGGCCATTGTGAGTGACCACATTTCAGTTACTATTCTATCTAAATCATTTCAATTCTGTATTTTGTTGTACAGTGGCCAGCACATCAAGCTACATGAAACTGTCAGATTTCTCCAAACGATTTTAAACTTTAAAATGTTGATGATTGAGTTCAAAATCGAACGTGAAAATTTTACAGTTTGAAGTTACCTACTTGATGTGCTGGCCACCATACCTACCTATGCCTCCCGTGCACTATACGCGGCAGTTTGTTTTGCTACGCGTAGTATTCGTAACATTTAGAGCGTTGAATTTAAATATTTTAAATTTTTGTATGAAAATCTGATGGATTATTAAAAGTCATAGAAATGTTGTTGTTTAAGATGTTAGTAATATAGTCCTAAGCCAAATCAAATCAAATCATTTATTGGTTTGCAAACATGGGTAACTAGTACATAGATGTTTTATCATAAATCGTCCTCCATGCTCTACCGTCACATGGGCATGAAAATTTTATTATTATTCAATTCACTCAAAATTAAAGATATTATAATTTTAAATAACAATTTTGAAAATTAAATACATAATACATTAAAAATGTCATAAAAATACAAAATGTCAAATGCCAACAACGTTACAGTAATAAAAAAAATGTCAAATGTGAAAAAGGTTACAGTAATAAAAAATAAAAATAATAGTCAAATGGGATAATAGCATGTCAATCAGTCAGTGATTCATCAATACAATATGTGAATACAATACAATACAATACAATATTATATATTTGCATAGAAATTAAGTACAGAAGAAAAAATATTAAAAAAACCCAAGACCCTACATTCTACCTTAAATTAGGCATGCAAAAAATTTGCACAAGTGCATAATAGTCTAAAATACTGTCAAAAATGAAAATTCTTATAATGTGGACAATTAAATAAAAAATAAAAAAGGAATACAAAATGTCAGGATTAATTTGGGAACTACTTATAAAGTTTCATCGTTTAGAAATTCCAATGACCCTGTACATGTCGCCCGCGTTGCCCTCAATTCATTTATCAAATATCTATTCTACCTAAGCCAGTCAGTATATGGAAGGCACTCAATGTCGTGTTTGTTTTCCTCTAAATTATTTTGTATGGACTGCTGCCACACTTTCCCGCACTGGGAGTGGCTTGATGTGTTACGAAGATAAATGACAAAACAGTCTTGTTGTTGTCCGAAGTCACATCCCCACTTAATCTTCTGACCCAAATGTCAGACAAATCGTATAATTAATATTAATCGCCGAACTACTGCTTTTGCTTACAAAATAACTGTCTATTATGAAAAAATCTCACCGTAAAAACTGGTTAAGAGGCTACCGACCGCACAGTGGCGCCCTCATCGTTATTTCGGTGATTTCTTTTATTTTAGAATGAAAATGCAGAAAATAAGCTCGTCAAGTTGTGCTTCACAAGACTATATGTTATTATTACTACAAACAGTAGTTTTAAATTGTTATGTTTTATTGTAATCATTAAAACGGAGCTTAGTGGCCACTATTTTCCGTTTTAATGATTACAATAAAACATAACAATTTAAAACTACTGTTTGTAGTAATAATAACGTATAGTCTTGTGAAGCACAACTTGACGATCTTATTTTCTGCATTTTCATTCTAAAATAAAAGAAATCACCGAAATAACGATGAGGGCGCCACTGTGCGCTCGACGTAGTCTTAAGACACGAAGCAACAAAATTCAATCTAAAGATTTCACATTCCTCTAGATCGTATTTTGTTGCTTCGTGTCTCAATATGAAACTTTATAAAAGGTATTAGAAAATTCTAGACACACTTACCGAGGTCGCCGTTGAGCCGTTTTTCATAATACCTTCTCAGTCACGAGATAATATTGTTTTAAAGATGTTGCGCTAGTGGACCACTGTATGCGCTTTTAAGTCCAGTTTAATAACGCGTTCAAAAAACTGATAAGATAGGATAAGACATTTATTCGTAGAAACATGAGTATACATACAACGCATGCAGATTGTTCATAAACAAATAAGATCCGTCATGTTCGGCCTTTGTGGCATACAAATATACAACATTATTTTTAGTATATGCAAAACCTGAATATAGTTTGTTCAGAATAAGTAACTGAATCGATTCCAATAGTTTTTACACCATGTTATATTTTTTCCCAAAAATATTTAAAAAAGGTTACAAGTTGGACACCAAGCGACACTAAGTACCTATCCGCACTTGAACATTACGACAAAGTCCAAAGTCTGCAAGTGTGATGGAAAATGTTATCACCAGTTAATTACATTACAATCGTCGTACGGTTAGGTACCTACTGCCAAATTAATATTATTATTAATGACCGCAAGGCGCGGGCGGCGCGGGTGCGCAGCGTGGTGAGCATGTTTTTGTACGGACAACCAGGTAACATAACAAGCTTATAACTTTGTTATTTTTCATGATACAGTTTTGAAATTTTGTACATAAATTCTTTACATAAAAATACTAGACACGTGTTTCGAGTTTCGCATAAACTAAAACTAATGTTGTATAGGTAAGAACAGTCAAATAAAGGTATTTAAACCAAGCTAAAATATTATTAAATTGTCATACAAACTAAAAATTTATTTTAAACACTAAATTATAAATTTGAATTGTCTTATGATCTAAATTATAAAATGCCAGTAATCATTTGTTAAATTTCTAATATTACACTTTGTCATTTAAAAATTCTAAAATACTGTAATATGCTTTCTCAACTAGATGTAATTTTAGCCGCTTTTTTAGTATGTGTGCGCTTAGTTCCCTCCATCCCTTAGGAAGTTTATTAAATACTAACTTTTCCCGCGGCTCCGCCCGCGTAGATGTCGGTTATCGCGTAAAAAAAGTAGCCTATGTCCGTCTCCATATCCCAGGCTATATCTCTGCCAAATTTCATGACGATCGGTTCAGCGGTTTAGGCGTGAAAAGGTAACATACAGACAGACAGACAGACAGACAGACAGACAGACAGAGTTACTTTCACATTTATAGTATTAGTATGGACATGGATTAAAGGCGCCATGCAAAATACACTTTTAATTAATGCTGTTTTGGAACCATGTGAGCAAAGCATAGGTTTATCGCGATTGGCGCGACTGACTTTGTCTGCCATGCGCGGAAATAATTTCCGATTACATTTTACAAACATGACAACTTCGAATATGTATAGAGACGGTAACGTCAGTCTGATGGGGTTGCCATGGCGTTGCAGTGCGTCAGGGATGTTTTCGGCGACGCGTGTAGATTGTTTTTACACAATAATGCGTAAGCGCGCAGCATCGTTGGTAACTCTAGTCATGGCCAGCCCTAACAGGGTTCTGAAAATATTTGCTGACAGAGTGGACTGTCCTTATGTAATACTATACTGTCAGTTACATGTGCCATCACATCGTGTTGTTTACTAACACTTTGTTTTAAGGACAATGTTACTAACCCCGTATGAGTCTTCGCTCGAATGAAAGATTTTTAATTTAAGTGAGCTTAAACTGAGCTGTCAATAATGTCGATCTCTAGCATCAGGTGGAATGATAGCTCATTTCAAGCTCGCATATCGGCTGTTCTATGAAACCAAACCAAGCCAAGCTAGTGCTGAGTATAATATGTTTTATGTATGTATGTATTTATTGTGTATATGTACCTAAATGGTACACCACAATTTACCTGCAATAATGTTTCTCCTTCTCCCTTAATCCATCCAAAGGTTGTCTTTAAAAGATCGCTTTTAACGATAAAGGGCGCTACACACGGCTAAGATAATTATTTATCTTAAGATACAATATCGCTCGCCATACAATTCAATGGACCAGTACACACGATGAAGATAATATTTATTTCATATTTTCTTATCGTAAGATAGAGAGCGATATGAGAATTTATCGTAACCTATCATCTTAAGTTATTAAATCACTCTGTATATTGGTTCAACACAAGACACGTGCGGTCGCAATGAAAGTTTACAATATATTATCGTAATTTAAAATCTTAAGATAAAATATTATAGTATCTTAGCCGTGTGTAGCGCCCTTAAGACCGCCCATTGTGTCACCCCTTGTAAAGTTGTCTTCATATAAATCTGTAATTTTTATGGTGTGCAATAAAGAGTATTCTTTAAACATCTATCTAACTAGTGCCTAGACAAAGTGAAATTGAATATCACGAATTTCATAATACAAATTATTTCTATTAAGCGTTCCGCTTATAAATTCAACGATATGCATTTCAAATTCCGCGAAATACCTTGGTTTTCACGTGAAATTAATATTCGAAATTGAAACATAAATTCATGGAGAAATGTTTGATGCACGCTTAAAATCTTACCATTTTCCAAGAATAATTTACAGACCTATAATTTACAAAGGTAGTTTTTTTTTGTTTTATCGGCAATAGTTTAAACAGGCATTGATAAAACGTACTAAATATGTGACCACATATATGAGACAGATAAGTAAGATAAAATAAACCCATTAACCTTAAAACCTTGAACAACGTGATACTGAATCCCGTAAGCCATATTTCTACGCTTCTCTCGATTTCCTGGATTATCTATCATCGTATACCAAAATAAAGCGTCATGTGATGCCTTCAAGGCATCACATGACGCACTTTCTTCCTGACCCACTTTTCTTTGGGATTTCACACTATTGATTAACACGGAAGGGATTTTTAATATAGAAACTTTTGCTTACAGTTATTTATTTCATTTAGAATATTTACACTCTTCTTGTACTTATACTTATAAAAATATAATATAATTTATATGAATATTAATTGTTTAATTTCCAATTTAGGTTTTAATATTATGCAAAAGAAAAAAGAGTAATTATTAGAAACTAGCTTTTGCCCGCGGCTCCGCCCGCGTAAATGTCGGTTATCGCGTAAAAGAGTAGCCTATGTCCTTCTCCATATCCCAGGCTATATCACTGCCTAATTTCATGACGATTTGTTCAGCGGTTTCGGCGTGAAAATGTAACAGACAGACAGACAGACCGAGTTACTTTCACATTTATAGTATGGAATATTAGTACTTATGTTAAACTAAGTTTTATACTTACCAAAACTCCTACAAAGTGCAGCATATTGTCAATGAACTGTCAGAGGAAGGCGCCTGTGTCTGTAACACAGTTTATACTAGCACAGAGACAGACGTTCACTCTGTCTCAAAAAATGTATAGCGTTGTACTTCATATAATGGCGTTTTATTTGTTTTTTATGTTTGATTGAGATGGACAAATTGTATTTGGCTTTTTGAAAATAAAGATTATTATTAACTTATTAAAGATTATTATTATGGATTAATTTATATTAAATATTTGAGCTCATAGAATACTCCTACTCGTAAATGTTAAAAAGTGGTTTAGAATACTGTCTAGAAAATGGGAATTTTCTGATGTGTTAGAACCATCATACTGCGGTCAACAATCCCGGAAGCGTTGTGGTTACTGCCTCCTTGACCTAGTGCTCGCAAGCGCTACTGCTCAGATTGAGGTCCTGGTTTCGATTCTAAAGTCGGGTAAAGCCATACTGTGTTTTCTTTTAGGACATTTTCAGAAGCAGCCGCAGATGGCAATCGGCGAAATGTGGGTGTAAACCTCTGCCAAACCCTTCGGGAAATCAGGCGTGATATGTGTACCAATCACTGTCACGCATTTCAGCAAATAAGGACTCACGATTTTAAGTAGTATCTCAGGTGCAACAATATCTACATGAGATAGGTTTACTGTATCCGTTCTAGAACTTATATTATACGGGGAAAGTTTTAATTGAAGTTTATTTGAAGCTTTTGCGTAACTGTTATCTAGGTAGTAAAAACTTTACTTATGTTTGCTCCGCAGTCGGATAAACGATACCGCTACAGAAATACGTGAAATCTAATTCACTAATGGATGGTTTAAAGGTTTATGTTTAGGAAGTAAACCGAATGTTGTAAACCGTGACTAAGTTGCCTTACCGACTTATTGGCAACTAAGTCGTCCGCACTTTGCAGATTTCGTAAGGGCTCGGGTGGTGTAAAACACGAGTGTTTTTACAAGCTTTTATTTAACTTCTGCTTCTGCTATTATTTTAATTAATTGATTTTGATATTTTCGCGCTGTCGCAATCTAAATTTAAAAGAATAGTTTCACAATCTCTTGCTAGTCGCCTATAAGACTGATGCTCTTGTCATCCGCTTCCTTTAATCCGTCGGTATAAACTGTTTGTACTTTGTTTGTTTTTCATATAACATGCGTTCATTTTCATACTCCGATGTGAATCCGTGGACAATAGTGTGGGTTATACGTTTTTACGCCTATAATATAACTACTTTTTGTAAATGCTGTAATGTATAACTGTTTTTTGTCCCCAATAAATAAAATAAAATAAAACTTATATGTTTTTACAAATTTTATTTAACTTGTAATGTTTTTATAAATAAATAAATAAATAAAAATAGCCTTTATTCTCTATACTTTACAATTCAATATTTTTTTAATAACTTAACCTATTAAGGGGTCATCCATCTCTGAATGAAGGCCTCCTCCATCTGTAGTGCTATTCTGTACAAAACTCACCGTGAAAACACAGGTGAAGTGAGCTGTCATTCCATTGATGCTAGGGATTGACACTGTGTATTGATGCTCACTTCACCTGAGTTTTCACGGTGAGATGTTTACAGAATAGACCGGCTGAATCTATCTTGAGCCGTTCTGGTCCACTCTATCCCTGCCAGTGCGACAATATCGTCTCGCAATCGTTGCAATGATCTGCCGCGGCGGCTGTTTCCGTTTCGTGGATACCAGCCGGTTGATTCTGTAAAAATCTCACCGTGAAACCTCAGGTGAAGTGATCTCGAAGGGAACTGTCATTCCATCTGAGACTAGGGATTGACACTATTGACAGTTCACTCATTGCTCACTTCACCTAAGTTTTCACGGTGAGATGATTACAGAATAGTACTGCAGTGCAGGACGCGCTCGCTCCACCTATTTTCTGCGGTCCTCGCGATGTAGCCTGCCCAATTCCACCTCAGTTTCTCAGCCATATACAAAGCATCTGATGCTTTGTAATGTTTTACAAGCTTTTATTTAACTTGTAATGTTTTTACAAGCTTTTATTTAACTTGCAATGTTTGTTTGTTAGTTTGTGTCGGTCGAATCTTGCAAGCTGAATTAACACCACTTTCTCTTATCCTACAGAGTTGACATATTACATGTTGGTTCAATTTACAATGTATTTTTATGATAAGCATGACTTGATTCCACACCCAGGATTGGCTTCAAACAAAAGAACTCCACAACGGTCAATAGTACAGGCAAGAAGTTTTACATACGCTTTAGTCATGATAGTCCGTTCTAAACTCCACCATGATCTGGGTGCTGCTCTCAGGATTGGCTTCAGACGAGGGAACTCCTCAACGGTCAACAGTACAGGTCACGAAATTTTACATACGTTTTAGTTATGATAGTCTGTTCTAAACTCCATCATGACCTGGCTGCTACACCCAGGTATGGCTCTAGAAGAGAGAACACTTGAACGGTCAACAGCACAGACACAAAATTTTATATACGCAGTCATACACCATGACCTATGTCTACTGGACCCAGGATTGGCTCCATACGAATGATTTCCTCAGCGGTCAACAGCACAAGTACGATTTTACCAATAAAACTTTTCCCCATACTTGGAATTTCTCCTGTATTGTGGCTGCGTTTACAAATTTTTTAACTCAGATACACAAACAGCCGGAACAACTTCTTGTGGGTTCGTAATATTTGTTCGTGCGGGAATCGAGCCCACTACGCCAACCGTGCCGCCAAATTTTCAAGTACACCAGTTTGACCCGTCAAAGCATTTATTTCAAATAAATGCTTTGACGGGTCAAACTGGTGTTTTGACCCGTCGTGTATGGTTTCATTGGATATGTATTGACAATTGCTATTGGTCTATTGGAATTCCTCAACTAAATAAGATACGAGTAGTCCTGATGTGTTTGGGCTCATAAGTTTTGTCTTGACAAAAACTATAGCCCAAGGTCTAGTCCAGGATCTGATGATAGTGCCGGAAGGTTGCCATAGGATCACCTCAACTTTACAAGATACCCCTGTTGTGCTGGACTTGTTGGATTTGATTTTAGAATGCTTGAAAACATGCTGGTCCTGCTCCATAGGACAATTTATTTAGAGTCTAGACAACATCAAACTGGTTGCTAATTTAATTGTATATTGTTTTTATTGTATTGTATATTGTATATTGTATTGTATATTGTATTGTGTATTGTATTGTAATCTATTCAAAGTGAGAGTGAGCAGGCTTCTTCTGGGTAAGCTCACTCCATCGTAGACTTTGTCTCTGTCATCCAGACCTAGACTAAAGTCAAGAGCAAACTCATAGTAGAATAAAAAAAATAAAAATAAATATATAATAATACTAATTATTATAATGTGAAGATGATGTACCTACCTATAATAAAATTACTATACCACAATAGGTAAAAATAATGAAAATTTAAGTAATGACAGACAAATTAATTATGTGATAGATACATGTTGCTCACATATTTACAAACATTGTAAAAGTAGATGATTATCCTAAAATTTTAACAAAGAATAAGTCAGTGTGTGAGTTAACGGAAACACAGAAAATAAAAATAATATCATAAAAACATCAGCATCCTAAAAACATTATTAGACAAGGTGGACACTCCCTTCATAAGGCACTGGGTACGGAGGCACGTGCCAACGTGTGTTGGGCCACGTAATGTTTAGCTGTTTTGTAAGTGTTACTAACATAGTTTTTAAGTCTTTGTTACTAATACCATATGGATTGTGTGTACTTGTATGTGTATATACTTAGTCTGAAATAAATAAATAATAATAATAAAAATAATAAATTATACAACAGTACCTGTTTTTTTTAAGAGGAGTGTCATGATTTCAGCAAAAAGACGTCCATCGCTGGACATAGGGCTCCCTTAAGATGAAACTAGTCGATACTTTTTCCATGCATTGCATTTCGGGGGGGGGGGGTATTACTCCACTGTTTGACATTGTACATCCAAATAAAAAATATAATCCATCCATCTAAACATGATATCGTTTTGCCTTATTATTAATTTTGTCTGTACGGAAGCAGAATATTAAAATAAAAAGCGATTAAAAAGTTATGAGCCAACAAAGATTCGTTTTTCCTGCTAATTTTAACGCAACTTTGGTCGTAAATAAGTAATAAAAAGAAATGTAAAATCTCCAAAACAAAGTCCGCTCCGACAAAGCTCAATTATCGATGATTTAAATAAACTTTATTTGTAATTGATTTATCCAGTAGTTTTTTCATAAATTTCAACCTTCCAAAGGACTTTTCGTAATTTTTTACGCGCGCGGTTTACTATGAATTATCGTGCATTTCACTCAACACATGATGACGGACACGATGCTAGGTGAGACAGCGTGCTTTTTGACCACGCCCACCAGTGAGTTCGAGCCCGCGACTAGTTGGCTCTTAAGAGAGGGGTGAGACAAAGGTGTGCTCAATATAAATACGTAACCTTAAAAACCGCAACTTGACTCCTGCGTACCAAAGCCCTATGTTGTTTATGAAGGCTCGGTGACCGCAAGGATTATACCGAGCTCTTCTTGCTAATTGGAGTTTTTCGTAATTAAAAGTGCCTCTTAATACGACCGGCGTATAAAGTTAAAACATAACGATATTCAAAACGCAAGCATATTTTTTTATTTTGTTGCGTTAGCATAATCTCTACCATAAATACGCTCCATTAATTAGTATAATGAGTTGAACAGTTCATTCTTTAGTAGGAGTTTTGTAGATTAAGTAATAAAGTAACGGTTAAGTAGGACGGTAAGCTGGATGAGCTGTGGGTTAAGGAACCTCTGAAATACTCTTGTGTTTTTGAGATAACCACTAAGTAAAACCCTGAAACAGATAGTGGGATGAATTAAATAGGTACGATAAATACTCTTGGAATGTGGCCTGGTTCTACATTGAAATGTTTGGATATTACAGGACATCATTGAAAAAAATATTTAGCCTAACTACTTCGGCTATTTCAGGAATAATCAAAGTTTGACAAGACTTTATAAAAGTTAACTTGATTTAATAAAAGTGGTTTGTCTATAAAATACCAAAAAGCCTTTTGGTTTTGTTTACATGTTGCATAAAGTTATGTGGTCACTTTTTTGTGTTAAATGTTGACGAAAGTATGGTTATTTATAAGTAAAAAAAAAATTCAGTGTTGTATCAAGCCTTTGAGCAAAATCAGGTACCTACTATTATAGAGACTTATATAAATTTACTAAACTATAAATCACAATCAGAATGATTTTGAAGGATATTGCTTATCCATTACTGCATATGTTCGAAAAATTTGTCTGCTCAACAACTTAAATAACGCAATGAATCAAACTCAAACTCAAATCATTTATTTCAATTAAACCATTTACAGGCACTTTTGAATTGTCAAGGAGTCGGTCAGTAAGAAAAATTAAGCTACATTCCCATTCCAAAGCGTAGGTGCCTATGGAGAAGAACGGGCAAGAAACTCCATGGACACTCTTTTAAATTAAATTGTTACAAAAGTATTCGTTACATCTATAATGTTGAATTTATAACTAAAAGTGAGAACGATGTAAAAATAAAAAATAAAAAAACTTACACGTTAAAAGCGTCAAGCGTAGGTACAACAAATATAAACAAAATAAAATAAAATAACCCGTGGCAGCTAAGAGATGACCAGTCCCAACTGACGGCGCCCGTTCACGAACATGAATGTCGTTGAACTGAACAAATGAAACCCATTGCTACTGTAAGGGCGGGTTGTTTCACGTCCACTTAACGCACGCGTGTACGTCATAAATGGCGCTAACTATCGTCAAACCAAAAAAAGCGTTGTTTCACAAAATTATGCCCTTAACGTTCGTTAAAAAATAACGATTACAGTAACCGGTGTCATACCCACTGGTTAACGTCATTTTATTCTTCTACATTTGAACTTTGACGATCGGTTTTTATGCAGTGAAACAACGCATTGTATTTAACGAACGTTAAACATCTTATGTAATCATTATTATTTGACGTACGTATGTTACGCTAACCAACCGTTTGAAACAATCGGCCCTTTGTAAGTGTGTTACAAAACAACTCCGCAGATTACAGTCATGTGCAAAAATATGCAAAAATGTGTTTTAAATCTTTTAAATTGCTTACTTTGCCAGCTATGTACATCTACGAAACTGTTTTGTTTGTTAAAATGAATTTACACCTTTTTACAAAAATTTCCGATGTAAAAAAAACTCCAATGCGTTCTCAATATGGAAATCAACTGTGCGACATAAAATGCAGGACCACTTTGATGAAAAAGAGCTTTTTGGAATGGCTTCGAAAATTTATAATAAAATACCCGATTGCATAAAAAATATGCCCCTATCAAAATTTAAGAAAGTTCTTACCTCTCTATTAATAGAAAAATGTTATTATAGTGTACAAGATTTTTTAAATGATAATTTTTAATATTTTTTAGTTTATTTTTGGTTTTGATTTTATTGTTTGTTTTATTTAGTTTTTTAAGCAAGTATTTTAGTTTTTTTTTTAAATTACATTATAATAAAAATTTGTATGCCTTCGCGGCAAAACATAGCGCTCAAATATGTTAACCTAACACCATTAAGTAAATACCTATGTTTAACAAATAAAGATTCTGATTCTGATTCTGATGTAAGAAATCAAAGATTGAGAAAGTCGTTTCTGAATTTCACTAAGTACAATTTTTTTGCACTTGACTACTACATTCACTTTATAAAAATCAAATTTGGTTCAGCGAAACTCATTTAGGTAATAAGGTTGAAAGTCGCGAGGCGGATTCATGGATCGTTCGTTTTTACAACTGTTCGTTCATCGACACAACGTTCTTTGGCGCACACTTTATCGACAAATCATAGTTTTGGCAAATCGAATTTCGATATGACGCGTCTAGCCAGTTGCATCTACTAGAAGTATATAAACTCATTTCGTTTTGGTAACTTCCATAGAAAATCTTTGTTACTTATCACTATCACTATCACTACATATTATAAAACAAAGTCCTCCGCCGCGTCTGTCTGTCTGTCTGTCTGTCTGTTCGCGATAAACTTAAAAACTACTGCACCGATTCTCATGCTGTTTTCACCAATGGATAGCTTGGTTCTTGAGGAAGGTTTTAGTATATAATTTGTTATAATAAAACAAAGTCCTCCGCCGCGTCTGTCTGTCTGTCTGTCTGTCTGTCTGTTCGCGATAAACTTAAAAACTACTGCACCGATTCTCATGCTGTTTTCACCAATGGATAGCTTGGTTCTTGAGGAAGGTTTTAGTATATAATTTGTTAAGTTTTTGTATGCATTTTTGTATGAATTAACGATATTTGTTGGAGGTGTCGGAAAAAAATAAGCCGTCTGGAAACTTTCAACGAAAACGCTGTCTAAACCCTTTGAGATATAACAAAATAATGTATGGTGGAATTATGTATCTTATAAAGGTCTTCAAAAAAGTCCGCGATAGCATATGTCTATCTCTTAAGGATAACATACTATATCCATTTTATTGTCTTTTTGTAGGTATTTGTTTGCCGAATTTTACTCTTGGAAATATGATTACAATAACAATACGCTATAATATCAGTAGCTATTAGCCAAATTATGTTCGTAGATAAATAAGCTAGCTACTTATGTGTATTTTAAACAGTATACAAGAATATTTATCATAAAAACATTACTAAACACGGCGGCCTTATGATCAAAATTTGTGCATTCCAAAACTTTCGTTACTTTTTCACTGACATAATTATCACTTTTCGATAAACTATCACTCAATACGAAATCTACATTTATTTCTCAGTAATTCTGTATAAGATTCTTCTAAGATTAAACCGTTTTCTCATTGAATCCATTACTTTACGCACGTATTACCTTGATGAATGTTTACATTAAGCACCGCGCCACACCGCCACACGACCACAGAGTACAGACGTATTTTGTTTTCTTTTTTTTCGTTCGTTTAGTGGTGTTCCCGCTAAAATGTCAACCGGTCAAGTTGTCTTTTATTATATATTAGTCGATTAATCGAATTCTACAGCCAGATGGTGTTGCAAGTACAAAATAAATGTCAAATATTTCGTCCAATTGCGAGTGTGACCCTGAGAAAAATTATGCACCAATGGTGTTCATTAGATATTTCAAGCGTTTTATCAGCACAAACGGTGTATCATGCGACATTTCGGAGGATTTTGTTTTGTTTTCACATTGTTGGTACTTACGTGAATTATTTTAAAATTATTATTTGTGTCGCACTTTTATTTCGTGTTGTAATTTGGTACAATTGATTGCTTTAAGAATTTGAGTGAAATTTCGTATTTTGATTTTGTGTTTGTTATCTTTAGGTAAAGACTCATTCACGTTCAGAACATAAGTACTTTTATTATATTAAATAATTTGTTTCGGTTTCTATTCACATAGTGAATCACATTAAAATTAATATTAAGTTAGAATTTTGAGATATAGCCTGGGATATGGAGAAGGACATAGGGTACTTTTTTATGCGATAATCGACATCCACGCGGGCGAAGCCGCGGGCAAAAGCTAGTTCAATATAATTGAACGATTGACGATACGGTTGGCGCAGTGGTTAAACGATTGACTGCTGCGCTGCGTGTCGCGGGTTCGATTCCCGCACGGAACATATATTTGTATGACCTACAAGTAGTTGTTCCGGGTCTGGCTGTTTGTGTATATGAGTTTAAATGTTTGTAAACCACCACAATACAGGAGGAATTCCTAGTGTGGGGCAAATTATAAAAAGAAAAAACGCGCATGCAGTGAAGCGGAACGCAGTTGTAGGTACCTATCAGCTGTGTGCCTGCACATTTCGCCGATGTAGGTATTTAAGCAGGTTATTCATTGCAATTATAATATATTTTTATTATAAAAAAAAAAGTATAGAACAAATAATCGAAATGTATTCTATTACTGATTCTATTCTATCTACAAAAAAAAAAAAAAAAAAAATTCGCTCTGTTTAAAAACTTATCTTGTATAAGTTTATATAATACTAGCTTCTGCCCACGACTTCGTCCGCGTTAAATTTCTTGTTCCCCCGACCCACCCCGTCGCAACACATTGCCTGCCCGTGCTTTTACTTCGTTTTCGCATAAACTTTCATTAAAAAAAAAATCCTCAAGAATTGGGCTGTAAAATGCAAAAAGATTTTTTCAAATCCAACTCGCAGGTCCAGAGATTAGCGCGTTCAAAAAACAAAAAACCGGCCAAGTGCGAGTCGGACTCGCGCACGAAGGGTTCCGTACCATCCATACAAATCCTTATCCTTACTAATATTATAAATGTGAAAGTAACTCTGTCTGTCTGTCTATTTGTCTGTCTGTCTGTATGTTACGTTTTCACGCTTAAACCGCTGAACCGATCGACCTGGGATATAGAGAAGGACATAGGCTACTTTTTTACACGATAACCGACATCCACGCGGGCGGAGCAAAAAAAAACGGCAAAAAAATCATGTCCGTTGTATGGGTGCCCCCCTTAAATATTTTTTTTTGTCTGTTTTTTTAGTATTTGTTGTTATAGCGGCAACAGAAATACATCATATGTGAAAATTTCAACTGTTTAACTATCACGGTTCATGAGATACAGCCTGGTGACAGACTGACAGACAGACAGACAGACAGACAGACGGACAGCGGAGTTTTAGTAATAGGGTTTTATTAATTTCGAACAAATTTGATTACCATAAAAAAGGTTATAGTGAGTCAATCTTAAAAGATAGACATGCTGTCGCGGACTTTTTTTTTGAATATTTAAAGAGGAATAATTCCATCATACATGATATTTGCGTAACTTAAACCGTTTACGCAGCGCACGCAACGGAAGCTCTAAAAAAGGAATATTTTTCCCGTTTTTGCAACATTTTTCATTTATGCTCCGTTCCTTTTGGTTGTAGCGTGATGTTATATAGCCTATAATATTTCTCAATAAATGGACTATCCAACACAAAAATAATTTTTCAATTCCAACCCGTGGTTCCTGAGATTAGCGCGTTCAAACAAACAAACAAACAACTCTTCAGCTTTATATATTAGTGTATAGATATAACCCCTTCGGGGGTGGAATTATCAAAAACCTTGAGATACGTATAAATTAATTTTCAATTGTCAGCCTAAACACAAAATTTTAAGATCCTAACTTTAAAACTGATGGACTTTTATATAAACTTCCATCCCCTAATTTACCCCTTTAGGGGTGGAATCCACAAAAATCCTTTCTTAAGCCGAAATATTTGTGACTTTAACTTAAAAACTAAAGAACTTTACTTAAAAATAAAATTTTATCCCCCTTTTAACCCCCTTAAGGGTTGAAATTCTAACAACACCGTTGCGTTAGCTTTCAACCATAAGCCTAGATAGTAAATTTAGTGATTTTTCTTCGAATCCGCTTCATCCCCCTTTTTAACCCTTCTGAGGTGGAATTATCAAAAACGCTGAGACACGTATAAATTAATTTTCAATCGTCAGCCTAAACACAAAATTTGAAGATCCTAACTTCAAAACTGACGGACTTTCATATAAACTTCCCAAAAATCCTTTCTTAGTGGATACTTACTCCTCACAAAGAACACACCCTCCAAGTTTCATGTCTCTAGGACCAGCGGTTTGGGCTGTGCGTTGATATATCAGTCAGTCATTCAGTCAGTCAATTAGTTTACCATTTTATATGTATAGATAGTATAGTTATATATACTTTCTCTGAAATAAAGGAACAATTATTCATTAATATTATTAGCTATGAGAACTTGAGTGGGCAAAGATCTTTTATCAGAATACAATAACAGAAGGTTCATTTAATTATGTAATATTTCTTACTATCAAAAATTTCATCCAGAACTTAAGAGCACAACGTGTTGTTTCCTTTTCTTGTTTAGATAAAATACTGAGATTGTTTTCAATAATTTTCTATTAGTTCACATCGGCATTGCGTCTATAAAATCTGCGTAAATAAACTCTGATTTTACGAGTATCTTCGCTTTTATTGTTCAAACTTTTATGTACCTACTGTTTGTTTATCTTCCTTAGAAATACTTCTTTGTAGAACCTCCGAAGGAAAAAAAACAGTTGAGGAGAGTGATAAATATTCACCTCCAAATTTTTAAATTAAATGAGTTTCCTAATCTCTCAAAACACTAACTCTCCAACTTTATCATTAAAACTATCTTTAAAAAAATCTGAAAAATCCTCGCTAAACAAAAACAAAGTTGTTTAGTTGTAAATAAGAATGGCGGGCGGGTGGCGGGTAATGGGCCATTCATGTCGAACTGTACTTGTTTACTGCCAGTGTAGACGCAACTTTATTAAAGGTACGGCTTGGAGCAGCTGGCTACTGGATAATATGGCCAAGGGTTTGTTTGTGATGCCCAATTAAGTATGGCATTGATACCGAGGTCGTATTTGATGAGAAAGAGATAAAGCGATGAGGCTTATTGTTTTTAGTCATTTGGATATTTTTTGGCTTGATTTTGGCTTACGTATCTTAACGTCTCAATTATGATATACACAGTATCAAAAGGGAAAATTATGATAATATTTGAGAACCGTACATGAAGTCCCTGATAAACCAATGTTCTTAACTGTAATCAACTCTCATCAACTTTTCCTAAAACTTTAAGTAAACATTTCCCAAGCTGACATAATAAACTCTATCTCACCATCTTCCAATTTCCTTTCGAGATAAATGCTTAACCCGTTAAAATAAAGAGCCAATCAAAATTCTAATATCCGCGAGTCTCGTCCGTGTCATCCACATCGCAGCGTATAAAAACCGTTCGACTGCCGCGCTGCAGCGCTGTAGCGGTTCAGATTGAAATAACCGAGCCCAGAAATGGGTCAACGATCTCTTAAGTAATTGTTCGATGGAGGCTATTGGTTTCAAGCTTACCACACTCAAACGTACACACGAACTCCGCTGAATCAGAATTATTATACCGCTTTCACAATGCTAAAAATATTTTACATTACAAATGCTTAGCACCGCTGCGTTAGCAAGGTTTCCTTATACCTCGCTAACTAAAGAATAAAGTTTTAAAGCGAACACAAGAATTCTTGTTTATTCCACTCTTTGTAAAGCTTTGTCCAAACTTGCAGTTGGCTCAGATTCCTTCAAAAATCTATACATTTGTCGTAAGCACGTGTTACTCTTATATATAAACTGTCGCAAATTGGCGCCATTTCAAAGTTAAGACATGTGAGGACGTAATATATGGATGCGTCCACTTTCAGAGCCGGCTAAGACAATGCCGGAGATTGGAACATTTCCAGCCGATAACTCAAACGAGGTCAAACTCGTCTTAACTTTTGCGTTTTTATACATTTCTACTGTGGACGTATTGAATTTTTTAATACTATACTTCATTTACTATAACATTAGAAAAAAGAGGCTCGTAGAAGCAGGAGTGCGAAACATTTTATTCAAAGTTAAAAGTTTAAACAATTAAACTAATTTTTTTTTAACATAACTTTGATAAATAGGTCGTAATAACATCTTCATCACACATTACTTACAACAAAACGAATGAATGAAACAAACGATTACGTCGTGTTGATTTAAATTTAATTAAGATTAAAGGAAATAAAAGTCTTTTTTTTTACAATATTTTATTTAAAACAACAACTTTCAACACACAACTTCTTCGTCTTCATCATATAATTTAGTCACTACGAGTATCATCAGAGAATAAAGATGAAGTTTCACCGACGTTACCTAATAATAAATCTTTCTACCACATCATCCATTATGCTTTAAATTTTCCTCTTCTTTAATTGCATGAGCAACGCAAGACTGCCATCGTTCTAGCGTAATACTATCCAGATCTTGTGGGAGTAATTGTTTCTCCTTGTCTAATTTGAACGTTTTGTTATGTTGAGCCACATACCCCATCATTTTAGCCCATATTAATTCTATAGGGTTGAACTCGCAGTGGTAGGGTGGGAGGCGCAATACTGAAATACCCTTCTCTCTAGCCAGATGGCTATCATCAACATGGCATCTACAACGAACTTTTGGTATAAATGTCTTTGTATTTTTGCTTTTTCTAATAAAGTTGCCCTGAGATCTTTTTTCTCAAAAGGAATATTTTTGCTTTTAAACCATTCCTGTATATCTGCCTTTCGTGTAGCTGTGGTTGGCAGCTTCTCCAATGTCCTTGAGTGGTATAGCGCATTGTCCATAACAATTACAGCGCCACTCTCAATTTTTGACAAAATTAACTTGAAGCATTTTCACTTTTGTCTATCGCGCTTCTATAACATATTCCCTGTAAATTGAGAGGTCTGGCTCTTATGAAACAGGAAATCCTAGTACAAGAGTCAGGGCTACACAGATGATTGTGTCGTGAAGTGTAAATAAATAAATTATTATTATTATTAAAGTTGAAGGCGTCCATTTCGGAGTGGTCATCTTCATCACCTTTCTTTGCATCAAATATTAATGCAGCATCCATTAAAAACCCTTCACAAACCCTGTGAAATAAAATTAATACAAGTCAATTATTCCGTACCCCCTATATAATTTCACTGCTGGAAATAATTCATAGATAAATACTATAACAAAAATTATAACTTTAAAAGTTCGCTTTGCATGCGTTAATTCATAATACAATATAATATGTATTACTTAATTAATAGTCAATAACAATGGGGTGTTCATTTTTTTATGGCGAGGACAGTCCATAAAATACATACCAGTATGACCGATTATAAGTTGGATTTTTTAAACCAGCAGATAGACCTTCCCAATGTGCTTCTTTTGAAGACTTATTATTAGTGTCATGCCATATTAGGCTTTTCGTGTGACCTGTTTGTATGATAAAAGGTTATTAATATAAATACCATTCATTTCACGAACCAATTTTATGAAATTATGTTTAACTGTATAATTAATTATAATGTTATTGAATGCAAGAGGTCATACACTGCTTAGTGCATAAATAGCTGTTAAGAAATTTAGAAGCACTGTACCTTCATTTAGCCAAGTGTCATCTAAATAATAATATATTTTGCTTCCTTTATTCCTTAGCCTTTTTATTTCATGAAGATATTTTAGTCTCCAAAGGACGATCTCCTGCTTGTCTATGACTTCTATGAGTGCACTTTTTCTGCTCCATTTGATTTATGTGAACTTTAATGTTTATTTAAATATTTTATTCAGACTGCTTTTTTTAAAATCTGGCAGAGACTCGTAACTGCTTCCAGCATCTTTTCCAAGGTGGGCAACTCATTATTAAAGAAGAAGGAATGAATTTTCCTGCATATTCCACTAAATGTGATGTCATCAAAATCATCACGTTTCATGTGCTTCTGTTGGGGAGGGGGAGATTGCAGGCGACTTTTTATGTTGTACTCTTTGAGAATATTGGACAGAGTAGCCCGAGATACGCCTGTAAATAATAAAATCATGTGCGGAGTTTCTAAAATATAATACATTTTATCACAATGCATGTTAGTTTCAAATATTTTTATAGTAATAATTTTATGAATCATCCTTACCGGCAACTTCTGCGATTTTGTTTATCATCTCAGTCCTATAATGAGGAGTATCTGCAGGCCAGGACTCCAATTGCTTAAAAATATTTATCACAGGTTGTTTTTCTACAGCACGCAGCGTTCTCTTTTTTTTGGGAGACATTATTATTTCGTCGGAGTCAACTTTTGGACCACGTGTTTTTCGCCGTTGGCTTTGGTCAGACTCAGCACTTATATGTTGTAAGCCACTCGGTCCCGCACCGGGATCACTCATAGCTCAAAAAAAAAGTAACGTTTTGTAAAAACAACCCAATGACAACACTGATAACAATACAATAATAAAGAAATAACTAAATATTATTTATTATTTTAATAAATAACAACAAAATCACGAAAATTAAACAATAACAAACAAAGTATTCACAAGTAAATGACATACATGACAATCTTAGAACATTGTCAAGTCAATTTCACAGACGACATAAACCAGTAAAATTAGAAATCCCCGGCTGTCACAGCTTATGAAGGGATTAAGTAATATTTTAGATTTGGTAGGATTATAGTGAAACAAAAAGCGTTGCAGTATTGTTGACTCCTGCTTCTTTTAGGTTTTTAGCATAGGCACTGTAATTTTAAATTGGAATGAAATAATATATCTAAATGAAAGCTACTTAATTTCATATGGTTGTTTTTTTAAATGATTACAATTAAGTGTGATAGCTGATATATAAATTCATTTTAATCGATTTGGCGTCAATCGTAACTATAACAAGTTTATTGTACTTTTGTTATAAAGTGTGCATCAAAAATAACCTTTTTTAACTTCTGTCTAATGCTATTATAAATGGAGTATAGTAACTCTGACATAATTTTATTAGGTATTGTTATGAAATTTCAGCTTAGTGGTGAATTGAGCTTGTAAAATATGTTATCAAAGCTCGTCTTGTTTCTTATCTGAATGCATATGAGTGCATGAAACCTACTTAACATACGTGAACCAGGGAATTGCAAGCAATATTCTTGCAAAATAACTGAACTGTGCACGGGCGGAATTGCACACTACGTCATCATACAGTTCTCAAAAGTGACGGATCACTGGTTTCGCAATCTTGCATTGTTTTAAAATTCGTATTAAGTTTGGAGGGAATAAAAAGACGTGACTTTAATAGTTCGACTGTGGTAAGACTTCTTTAGCTTATGTATATAAGGTCCCATTAAAATAGGTGAACAAATTTTAACACAGCGTTCAGTACGTCTAACCAAACATATCCAAGCAAAAAAAAAACACTGATTAAAGTGATTTTATTTTGACCTAAAACAAATAAATTGTTGGCACACTAGAATAAACACATCCGTTACGGGTAGGTACTTGCACTCGCGCCCCGCCGCGCGCGTGCTCGTAGGTAGGTACCTACCTAGTCAGTTCTGTTAACATCATTCAGTTATAGTAACTTTCAGTTGAATACACATCACCTTTTTAGGGTAGTGTTCATACACACGACCATTTCCAAGTATTCTTGGTTGCTGAACGCGTAATTAGGCATTGTTGTCGATCGTTATACCTACGTAACAATACACACACAATTCGCGTTCGTGCAACATGTTTTGCCGGCTCGGTTGCGCGACGAAAACTGAAATTGCGGCGGGCTTCCCGCGGCGCGGAAGGGCTATGTTAGACTGAGATGGCATGAGTTGAACAATGAACGCTGCGAGCGCGGGCGCCGGGCGGTAACGTGGTGATGTGCTCCTGCACATTTGTGAGATAACAAAGACATGGATGTGTTTATGCATTGGGTAACCAACATTTTTAGTGTATTTTCGTTAGCAGTTTTTTTTTTTATTGTAATTATTTTATGCGTTTTTCAATTATTATTTTTTACCATTTTCCTTATTTTGGTGGTCTGAATTATTTCTAAAAGTTTGTCCACCTATTTTAATGGGACCTTATATAGGGTGTATCTATTCAAACACGAAATATTTTAAGAGATACACCTATAGATAGGTAGTAAAGAAGCCATAGGGACGGTTTTTTTTTTTAATCTGAGTATGTTATTAAAAAAAAGAATTGACTTGATATGATGATTAATTATCAAAATTCACCGCGCTCGTACCGCCACCTTCGCCGCGTCCGGGCGGGTCATTCTTAGAATAAGTAAAATTTTGGAAAATGCAACTCCTTTGCAAAATGTCTCAAGCAATTTTAAAATTATAATAATTACTATCTTTTGCCCGCGGCTCCGCCCGCGTTGATGTCGGTTATCGCGCAAAAAAGTAGCCTATGTCCTTCTCCATATCCCAGGCTATATTTCTGCCAAATTTCATGACGATCGGTTTAGCGGTTTAGGCGTGAACAGAGTTACTTTCACATTTATAATATTAGTATGGATGTAAAAATATAAAACACTTAGATAAAAAAAAAAAATTTCGCTGCTATGGCTTTAAAAAAAAAAAAAAAATATATAATAAAATAATATAAAATAATAATAATAAAAATAATTATAATATTAATATATTATTTATATTATATTATTAATATATTATATTATTCATATATGTATTATTATATTATATTATATTTTTTAAATATTTCGTGTATGAATAGATACACTGTATATAATACAGTAAGTAGTAAAAACAGTATCCACTTTCCAATAACTAATTTATTCTCTCTTGTACAAAATCAGTTTTCTAATTATTTATTTAAATTGAAGGTTTTATGAAGTTTATTGCAAATGTTGCAATTCCACTTAATTAATTCTCAAATATCTATAGGTAGGTATCCAAACAGCTCAAAACAAAAAATAATATATCAGCCCAACAATTCCATTACCCGTGACGTCCACATATTCGTTTGACCGCACTAATTTGCGATACAAATGGCATACCGTTGTCACCGCTCCTGACCCTACCTGGCACCTGCGATGAAAGGGCCGAAAAATCCCTGTCAAAATGTACCCGCTAAAGGTCGCATGTAACAGGCTTTAATAGAATAATGGGCGTGAACCAGCCTGTTTTATTTGGGTACAATTCTGAATTATTATTTGGTGAAGCAAGTTGGGGTTTCGAAAATATATGGTTTGTGATGGCTTGCTTGGTTACGCGTAGTCGAGCTCTAGAGTTTTGGGTTAAAAGTTAGGACATACATTTTATTTGGTATAAGTTAAGGCGCTACCCCGAGCAAAACGCGTTTTTCAGAGGCTATTAACTCATTAATTAAGAGAAATAAACTACATATAAAAACACATTATTAATGTACGATATCCTATCATCACATTGCACGTTCTTATTTATTTTTATGTGTTGAAATTACATTTGAAATCTCCGTGTAAAAAAAGTACTAAAATTATTGATTGCATGCATCTTTTGCTAAAGTTGACGTTCCATTAAATTGAGAGTTACACTATTATAGATAATTTAAAAATCTTAATAATTCACGTTTTATTTATTTAATTTCAAAAGATCTCTATTCTTTTTTTATTCAAATACCTAATTCCAAAAATTGTGTGAATTCGGCGTACGCAGAGAGCGGGACAGAGCGTCCGTGCTGTGACGGGATAGAGAAGGATCGAACGCTAGGGGATCACCTTAATATGCAAGACTGATGTCAATACTGATGCATAACTGATACTATAAGTTGCTAATGCGTGACGAAATCCGAAATCAGCATTTTGACGCGTGTTGTTTTATTCATACGAGTATTAGGTCGAGGCTCTAAAATCAGTGTATTGCCAATTATTTTCACAATGTTCGTATAGCCTTTTCCAACAAAGTTAGAGTCACCAGTTTTACTACATGAGACTGAATATCGAAATTTTACACTGAGCAACTGCCATCTAACTTCGACAACCCAAATACCGAGCAATAGGTATTTTAATATTCTAAAGTAAGACCATTATTTTGTGACTTTCTGTTTCCTGAATCCCAGTAACTACTGTCGTAGATACTCGTTACAATCGTAGCATCCATATCAATTATAATAATCAAACCCATAATCAAAAATCTTTGTTACCATATCTTATACTCATACTCATATCTTGGGGATCAATTCCATAGTGCGAACAGAGATAATCGTTGGTTGGTGTTATTTCATTAAAAACGTCTAACTAAGCTCTGCGAGTTGGTTTCGGCCCCTTGTACGCCTTCTAAGGGTCCCGAGAAATGTCAAGAGACGTAAAAATAATCATCTGAATTTTATCATAAAACTCAAACAATACAGGCTGCTTCTCCCGTAGCTTACTTGATCCATAATTTTAAACAGGTCTACATCTCTTTGTTTTTCTCATAACACCCACCACATTTTAATATTCAACCTTAATAACACTTTAACATCCAAAAAAACAAACTTTATCATATCATATAGCTACTTTTATATGCCAGGGTTGGTTTTATATGAAAAGTTTTGCTCCTTGAATATTGTATAGGGCACGGCATTATAAATACAGAGCGCAATTTAACTTGGAGCATGAAACCGCCGCTCGATGAGAATAATTGTACGTAATTAGAAACACAGAGTAAATTAGTACAGAGGGTTAAGATGTCATCAAAGCTGCAAGAGATATGGTAAACCTAACATAAACCTAGGGCTGTATTTAGAAGCTCGATGAGAAATTCCAAATAACATATCTTTAGATTATCTAAAGTACGTAAATCTTTTATGGGGTACTGTGTTAAATGTTACAATAAAATACTATCTGATATATTACAATTAAATGAAAGAAAATTTAAAACTTATATTAAAAGCACACTTTGTAAACTAGCATATTACAAATTAGAGGATTATATCCAAAATAAGAATGCTTGGAAACATGCTGGTCCTGCTCCATAGGACAATTTATTTAGAGTCTAGACAAATTCAAAGCGGTTGCTAATTTAATTGTATAATTTATATTTTTTATGACATTCATTTTATTTTCCGTGATTAATATACTTTAACTCACACACTGACATAGGTTATTAAATGTAAAAAATTTAGGGAAATCATCAACTTTTACAATGCTTGTAAATATGTGAGGACCATGTATCTAACGCATAATTAATTTGTCTCTCATTACTTCACTTTTCATTGTTTTTACCTATTGTGGTATAGTAATTTTATTATAGGTAAGTGCATTGTCTTCACATATAATTAATAATTAATGTATACAAATATTGTTAACATTTTAAAAGCGTAAGTATGGAGTTTCTTCCCCATTCTTCTCCATACGTAACTACCTTTTGAAAAGGGCAACTAGAATCAATTTATTATTTTTGTAAATTTTGACGTTCAAAAGTGCCTTTTATGTCCCTATTTGAAATAAATGATTTGACTTTGACTTTGACATAAAAGAAAATCTCATTTAAGTGCTTAACATATTTTTGATAAACTACGATTGATTATCATCCTCCTACAGTTAAGTATCTTAATTAATTTGAGGTCAGCACAGTGTAGGTAGGTCTTTTTCTTCCATAAATCTCTATCAGCCGTCATCTCACTGTTCTTCCTAGCCATATTCTTTTTTTTATTTATATTAAAAAAAAATTACAGAGGCGGACTTAATGCATATCATCTTCTTGACAATTAAACCATCTTTTCTTTAGATTCCCTGTTTTCATATAGCCAGTTAACAAATTTTTCGTAAACCTCTGTACCTCTGTACTCTATGTCAAAAGAGTCAAAACAAAGTCATTCGTGACTCTAATTAATGTTTTTAACTCTTCTCCACATCATTTACTTTGAATTTGTTTGTCGATGATGTTGTTTTACATACAAAAATAGCTACATAAGTTGGTGTGTAGTGGATGTTAAACGAACATATAGAGAGGCAATTAAGGATTGCCGTAGTATTATATATCGCTTTATTAAGGTCGTTAGCAGACCCATTTTCCGTTATGTTACAGATATTATAAGCTCGTATATTCTCAATGTATTAATCTTACTTCGGCCGTAGTAAATCCGCATACATATTAACATAAAACATATCTACTTTTACACTTACTTTTAACTTTTTTATACTTTTTAGGGTTCCGTGCCTCAAAAGGAAAAAACGGAATCCATAAAGGATCACCTTATAGGTGTCTGTCTTTCCATCTGTCACAGCCAATTTGCTTCGAATGTAATGGACCGATTAAGTTTAAATTTGGTGTTGTATATCAATTTGAGTGATCCAAACACGGACGTGAACCGTAAATAAATGAATTTAGAATATTGGGGTCAGTTTTGCGGGGCAAACATGAAAATTAAAAAAAAAAAAGTTTTGCAAACTGTACCGTGTGATATATTAAATGACTAGCTTTTGCCCGCAGCTCCGCCCGCGTGGATGTCGGTTATCGCGTAAAAAAGTAGCCTATGTCCTTCTCCATATCCCAGGCTATATCTCTGCCAAATTTCATGACGATCGGTTCAGCAGTTTAGGCGTGAAAACGTAACATACAGACAGACAGACAGACAGACAGACAGAGTTACTTTCACATTTATAATATTAGTATGGATAAATGATATCATTGTTTTAAAGTTAAAAGTGAAAATAGACAAAAATTGATCATTCCCCCCCTTATCTCCGAAACGACTGAGCCAAAAATTTTGAAACAAAAAAAAAACAGAAAATAGTTCTATACTTATAGATTACAGGAAAATCGATAAGAAATCTATGGTCTTAAAATAAAATGGTAAATCTCTCGATATTGTGTGTACAAACTTACATTTGCAGTAGGAATGTATGGGGGAACATGTTTATCAACTACAATGTTAAGCCTGTTCTTGCGATAAATTCAACCCATCAACGGAAGCCTTCTTGTGCGTGGTCCGACATGCACTTGGCCGTATATATATTTATTTTTTTCATTAAACCTGTCTTGGATTCCGTACGTCTTTAGATAGATAGATAGATAGAATACTCTTTATTATGTACACCATAAAAATTACAGATATAAATGTAGAACTGTTACATAGGGTGTCACAATGGGCGGTCTTATCGCTAAAAGCGATCTTTTACAGACAACCTTTGGATGGATCAAAAAGTAGAAGGAAAGACAATACTGCAGGTATTTAGTGGTGTACCACTTACATATATACAATAAATACATATACACAAAGCATATAGATACTTAACCATATAAATAAATATATATACACACAATAATAAACATGATACAAGAGCAAGGGGACCATTTTCATTTTCCATTTTCGGGTGACCATTGAAAATCAGCGCAGTGCTGTGGCACAGCACAGCATTATGCTGAGTGAAAGCCTTCTTGTTACAGTCCTGATATGCAGCTGCTGACTATTTGCAGTTTTGTGCTCGTGATTTTTTTTTTTTTTTTATCTAGGGCATCTCAGAGTGTAACCACTAAGGTTCCGACTCTTTAACCGGGCTTTCCTGTGGCTGCCTTAAGCTCCTAACGAAACTTGATGCCTCCAGTCTCGTGATTATAATGTAGATCTGTTTTGTTCTATTTTTATTTTTACGTACCTGCTCGAGGTAATTATCTTTTTTTATGCACGTGATTCTGTGACGAATAAACCTGTTTTCTTTCTTCTATTTTTCTTACATTACGTTTATATTTATGATTATATATACTACAGCCATGCCTCATAATTTATATATCGTCGGTTAAAAGGTAATATAAATAAACGAATTTTTTTTCGTTAATGAGTCATGAATGCCATCCTACTTAAAATGAGACTTTAAGTAGAATGGCATTCATGACTCATTTTCGAAAAAAGAATGTCGCTTATGCCCTATTACCTTTTAACCGTCGATATGTAGAGTTACATATAAACATTGAAAGACTTGTTGAAAGCATGGCGGTAGAATATCATAAATATAAAATCCACCTACGTTACTCAACTCAAAACGATTAAATCCAACCAAAACAAAGCAGATATTGAAACAAAAACAATTGCCGATCATAAAATCCTCAATAAACATACAGAGATAAAGGAAACATGTAAACATGACGGAAATACCAAAGAGTTCAGAATAAATGTTACATTTGTTAAAATAAAGATACGTAACACGGAAAACAATGTCAGAAGAAAGAATACGACTGTATTATCATTCATCGATATACGAAGGAACTACGGAGTAAATTCTCTAGTTCGTCGAAAGATGGGAACATCGAGAATGTTCTCGAAGGCTTGGAGATTGCGTGGCTTTGACGCCTGCCTGTGTGATAACAGGCTCTCAGATTTATCTCCGGTGTATATTCGTCTTGTGTGACATTTTATTGTTTGCTTGAGTTTTCTTGTGAAAAAGTGTTGTTGGTAAATATGTGTTTTGTGCTATGGATAAGATTTGGTGTTTTAATAAAATTCCGACATTATTTTTTAGGGTTCTCTAACTCAAAAAGAAAATACGGAACCCATATAGGATCACTTTTGTGTATAGAACTTTTGTTGTGACGTGATTTGGATTCTATAGTAAATGAAATTAAATGTTCCTTCAGTACCTAGTGCCCAGTGAATTTATTGTAAAAGTAGGTAACTATAACTAGACAGTACACGGTTTATGAGAATAAGTAACTAATATTATGGTGATTAGGAATTAACACGAGACGGTTAGTGACACGGCTGTGTATCGTGAGTCGCCTGTGAGAACTATATGAGACGTGTGACGTCGCTTGCACTTGAGCTCGCAAGGAAGCGTACATGTGTGTAGGTTACATACCAATACATGTGTCTGACTGTCTGTCTGTCACAGCCAATTTGCTCCGAATCTACTGGGCCGATTAAGTTGAAATTTGGTACACATATGAACTTCTGTGACCCAAACACGAAAAGGTATCGTAAATAAATGAATTTTGAATACGGGGGTCACTTATGGGGGAAACAAGAAAAAAAAGATACTTGGTAAGTCTTTCAATATTGTGCGTACAAACATACATTTGCAGTTGGAATTTATGGGAGAACTGGTTTTTCAACTACAATGTTAAGTTTGTTCTTGGGATACTACTACGGAACCCTTCCTTGTGTGTGGTCCGACATGCTCTTGGCCGGTTATTTCTTTAAGGAATCTGGAATATCCATACTAATACTATAAATGTGAAAGTAACTCTGTCTGTCTGTCTGTATGTTACGTTTTCACGCCTAAACCGCTGAACCGATCGTCATGATATTTGGCAGTGATATAGCCTGGGATATGGAGAAGGACACAGACTACTTTTTTACGCGATAATCGACATCCACGCGGTCGGAGCCGCGGGCAAAAGGTAGTAAATAAATGTGTACAAAATCGAAATTAGATATTAGGTTTGTGTTTGTATTATACGAAAAATATTAATAAGCAGCCGTACGTAGTTACAATGCTACAATGAAAATTAAAATCTTAAACATGAGCAACTGCAAAAATCGTATAACCCAGAGAGATGATAAAGTTTTATGAATCTATCCAAGTATGATGCTGAACTTAGAATAAACATGTTGTAACTTTCAATGTAGAAAATTTAAAAACATGGACACATTGTTAGTACAAATCTAAGTTATACAGTTTTGATTGACACAACCCCTATTCCGTCCCACACGTCCGACTTCAATCCCTGCAGCGTTCCAAGTCATTCCAAGTCGTAACTTCACCTGAACTCGTCTCCGTCAAACGTCTCTGTCTCCGACTGACATGTACAGACCCGGACAGAAGTTATAAAGCACGTTGTTTTATTTTTACACCAGACAACGGAAAATCTACAGCGAGGCGTGGACATTAAAATTCAAAAGTTGGCACCGCGGTTCGTACCTTAATTGAACGCCGACCAGGTAAACACAATAAATTAAACTTCAACGCAGCGATGGAAATTTATAGACACTCGCCAGACACATTTTCGTATCAATTTTACTTTTTATTGAATTTTTTTTTAAATGAAACGCGTTTTATTATTCTTTTCTGGGATACGCTTAATTCATTTGGACGTTGGATATTTACACCGGAATTAAGAGCACTTTAAAAGTTAGCTCCGTTTAATATCGGAATGGACGAGAATTAAGTTAAAAATTACAGTAAAATTGAAGACAAAGGAGGAAGTTGCAATACAAGGAAGCTACAAATAGTTTGTTTCAATTTCCGGAGCCAAATCTATACTAATTTTACTAATTTTAATTATAAAGCTGAAGAGTTTGTTTGTATGAACGCGCTAATCTCATAAACTACTGGTTGGAATTGAAAAACTATTTTTGTGTTGGATAGTCCATTTATCGAGAAAGGTTATAGTTTATACAACACCGCGCTACAACCAATAGGAGCGGAGTATAAATGAAATATGTTGCAAAAACGGGAAAAAATATTCCTTTTCAGAGCTTCCGTTGCGTGCGCTGCGTAAACGGTTTAAGTTACGCAAATATCATGTATGATGGAATTGTTTCTCAGTAAAAGTTCTAAAAGAAATTCCGCGACAGCATATATCTATCTTTTAAGATTGACTCACTATAACCTTTTTTTATGGTAATCAAATTTGTTCAAAATTAATGCATTATTTGCGAAGGAGTTTTGTCAACACAATATTAATCCTTATCCAAATAAATATGTTATTAATCACAAGTATTTAAATGTAAACAAAATTGGGAGAAAGAACGCTAAGCGAAAACGAAGATAGTGCGCGGGCGGGCGATGCGTCGGACGGGGTGGGTTGGGCGCCGAAATTTTACGCGGACGAAGTCGCGGGCAGAAGTTAGTAGTTAATATAAACAAACTTCTCAAATTGTTTCTGACCCAACGTTAAGAAAGCTCATGTGACTTAAATGATTAATTAAAACAAACAAAGTGTAGAAGTTGAAACAATCAGGAGCAAACTGCAGATAGAGTAGCGCTATCAGTTGTACGGAACAACTTGAGAACTTCCCTTTACGAGTCGCCAGCTAAACATTTCCTCTTCTTAATGAATTTAAGAAACTGTTTGTGAAACAGAACGCTTTGTTTATTTCGATGAAAATTATAAGTTGGATCGCACTCCTTCAACTTGTTTTAAAATAACTGTTTGAAAGGAAGCTTTAGTTGTGTTCAAATGTTTGCAAACGATCTTTATGACGTCTTGTTTCACTACTTTCAGAGTTCTAGTTTTCTTGACAGATACTTATTTTCATACAAATTCTATTTCTCAAAGTCTCTAATTCAGATAATTTATGTAAACAAAGTAATGTCAAGAAATGTCTCTGTCAAAATGACAGAACAGTGGTGCAATTTTTTTTTAATCATAATCGATAAAATTAAAATGAATTAATTATAAGAACTATGCAACCAAAATACCGTTGCCAATCAATGTTTTGTGTAGTGAGTCGGAGACACGGTATATGACCATCATAATCAGCCATTTTAAGTCCAGTACTAGACGTAGACCTCCCAAAATCGGTTTCCACTCGAAACAGTTTACGGCCGTTTTCATCCAAAATGTGGCTAGACATGCTACTTTCAATATGAATCTATGAATGAGAGTTGTAATAAGTATATGTGTTGTTGAAGATGTAAAAATTTGAAAATGTTTGGATCTTCTGGATTGTTACCAGTGTCATAAAATATTTTATACCAGAAAATCTCCTTTTTTTAATAACTTTGTTTAAAAGCGATTTATAAAAATAATTACGGTTTGATTATTTTTTAATTATTATTTCTTAAAATCAGTACTTAAAAGAGAATGGAACCTCTTTTTTCGCCATTTTATGTGAATTACCATTACGAAGACATTTTTTTGTTATATTATCCCCTTTGTTTACATAAATTATTAGAATTTGGGACTTTGGGTATAATAGGAAATGCATATCCCGACACTGAAAAATGCCCTTTACTTTGGAAAAGCGTTACGAAAACACAAAAGACTCCCAAACTTAAATCAAATAGAACAAAACCGGCCAAGTGCGTGTGGGCCACGCACAATGAAGGGTTCCGGAGTTGGGATGAATTTATCCCAAGAACAAACTTAACATTGTAGATGAAAAACAAGTTCTCCACGTATCCAAGAACAAACAAGCTGGCATGGGAGGGACACTTTACTTTAACAAAAATTTGTACTTTAAAGCTTAATATTACGCAAACGGATCCCTGAATCGAAAAATAATAGACGCACTGCAAGTTACCACCCCTACCCAGTTGATATTCCACCAACCCGCACTAAGCGCTTTCAAACGTCTTTTATAATGCGCACAGCAAAGCAGTGGAACTCTCTGCCTGCGTCTGTGTTTCCGAACGCATACAACCCTAATCTATTCAAAGTGAGAGTGAACAGGCTTCTTCTGGGTAAGCTCACTCCATCGTAGACTTTGTCTCTGTCATCCAGACCTAGACTAAAGTCAAGAGCAAACTCATAGTAGAATAAAAAAAAAAAAAAAAAAAAACAAACTCGCAATATTTTTAAACGGCCTATCCAACGATACCCCCCATCATGGCATAGACGAGAAAAAAAAATATTATCCCCACTTTACGTGTACGTACCCTAAATATTGTTTTTTTTCTAGATTTAATTTTACTACTTTGTCGGCGTGATTAATATGCGAAATTACAGATTTCTAGTACTAAGGGTCTCTGAGCTAAGCCGCGGACAGATAGACAGATAGACGGACATGACGAAACTATAAGGGTTTCTTGTTGACTACAGAACCCTAAAAACAAACATAATGGCAAATTTATTAGGTTCAATTTGGTTTTATTGGCTAATTCATTGGCGATGGATGGCAGTCCGGGCTCTTAGGGGCTTTGAAAAAATATTTGGCAAATCCCTGATGTACGGGACCACGGGCCCCGTAGTAAGTCTCACTTTACTGTTCAAACGACATTTTATTACGTCGAGTTTTACATATAAATAGACTCCTGTGAAGAATTACTCTTTTAATAGTCATAAAATTCCTCGGTATTTGATAAGGTAACTAACTTATCACGTATGTTAATTTGGCGTGTGTGCGCAGTAAATATTATTTGTTCAAGAAAACTACTGTGATATGGAAAAATTTAAATGAAATCGCAGTAAAACTCCGCTTTCAAAATTTCTTTAAGGACACACTAGTCGGTCATTCTTCCATACAAACGTAGTATGGTGATTACTCCTCTGTTTGAAAGTATACATTCAAAACTATAAATAATATAATTTTTCTTACCACTATCTAGTCTTGTATGGAATCAGAATTTTAAAACAAATATTGATTAGAAAGTTATGGGCTTCAAAACTTCCATATCTTCACACTAATTTTTACTCATCTTTGGGCGTAAATAAATAGCTCATGTAGGGTGAAAACAGCTAAATAGAACCGTACAGACATACTACCTAAACTACTTAATTTATCTACTCAAAATAAAATTATTTGAATTTGAACTTTTGAATAAATTTATTATTATATTTCTTATTTATATATTATAAGTATTATTATTTTTATGAACACACCTTTGGGCGTACGCCTAAATGTCTGTTCATAAAATAAAATCGCGCATGTGTGCGTCATTAGCGTTGGCATATTATAAGGTAGTGTGTATCCGAGCGCGCACTAGCTTCTTTCTGCTCATCGAAGTCTCTGTCTCTTTCGCACACGATGTTGAATGAAATAGCATGTATTTTGACCACGCCTACCAAGTTCGAGCCGTTGATTAGCTTCACCTTAAGTAAATAAAAGGTTTTTTCAGTTTATTGTGCCAAACTTTTTATAGCTGAATTAAGCCGTGTTAAAGAATCGTAAACTTTACAGATGAAAGCAGCCGGTCATTGTTGCTTTAAAATCGTTTTGTATAAACTGGACATAATGTGGATTAACTTTAATCTCTCAAGAAATTGGAGTGTTCATAGCATTAGCACTTAAAAAAGACAATTACGTTAGGTAGTAACAAACGCTTGGGACTTAGGCTCCCTGTTCGCTATTAGTATCAAGTCACATAACTACTACCCATTTAGTGAAGTAACTTCTACAAATGTAATGATAAACTTTTTGATAGGTTCATAATAAAATTGATGTATCTTAAGAAAGTACCTATATATAATCATCATCATCATTTCAGCCGGAAAACGTCCACTGCTGGACATAGGCCTCCCCCAATTGGGGGGTTGTGCTATAATCGCCACGCTCATGTTGGCGATCGCAGTATGGTGTTAAAAATGCATAGAGAACGCTGCTGCCCATTCTCTAGTAAGTCCCTTAGTCACCTTTTACGACACCCACGGGAGGAAATGGGGAATATACGATACTTATAACAAAAAAACAATTTAAAAAAAATTTGTTTGTCTATCTGTCTGTTTGTTCCGGATAATCTCCGAAACGGCTGGACCGATTTTGATGGGACTTTAACTGGCTGATAGCTGATGTTATTAGGAGTAACTTAGGCTTTTATTTAAGGCGACGATAACCGAATTTGAATAATTTTATACTGAAGAGAAAACGAGTAGTGTTTTGTTATGTGTAACGCGGATCAAAAACTGAGAATCACAAAAAATCTAACAAGCGTATTTTTCTGAACCCTTCGCTTTTTAAAGATAATTTAATTGTTGATCTTTTAGTATACGTGTTTTATTAAAATACTTTTTTATTTTATGTATAATAAATTAATAATGCGTCTTATTTGGGACAGCGCTCCTGGATGGACGAGTCCTATTACTGGCTGGACATACGACGCGTTGCGTGAGCTCAGTAAAGAACACGCAAGCTAACCACTCAAAGTCACTGTCATATATATCTGCGTCTTTAGAAAAATCCACGAGGACAAAACCGCGGGCAGCAGCGAATGAGGTATTACAAAATCTCCCCAAGTATTTCTCGCAAAATCCTGCGGAATGACCAAGTTACCTATTCACACCTGAACCTAGAACAATTAAAATCCTTAAAGGTAGATTTAGATTTACAAGCTCCCAACTCCCAACACCTTTTCTAATCAAGGTACGGCTAACAAAGGGTTATAGTTAACTGTAATTTATAGTTCGTGTAGGGCAACAATCAGCGTATTGTTTATATCACCAGACTAATTAGTCTTGCCACGTTCCCATTGTGATCTTGAAATAACAACGCGATCCGAATGGCGAATTTAATGGCTCGTTAGTTCATGCACGGGAGTGTGTGAAAGAGATGGGAAGTAGAGGTAGAAAGAGTGAGAGCATGGTTAATATTTATCCGTGGTTGTGGAATCGAATGATTGTAATTCTATTACTGTTTGTTTGTGTTCGTTGTGTACTAAACACAGGATCCTAATTGTGTAGCCAAATCGTAATCACAATCGCTTTCATTTTGACAATTTGATGATATTCATTGCGTTAATCTATACTCCATTACATAAAATATGTTTACAGTACTATCACCCGATTTTCACTTCTAGGCATAAGGATGGCATTAAAACCAAACAATTGGTTACAATACCAACTGCATACTGCAGCTGCCGTTTGTCATGCCACCAACGCAATAGAAGTCAAAATCGGTTGAACGGACTGCAAAAAAGGTTTACTTAAATGTCTAATCTTATTTCAAATGGAGTATAACTGTCAAGAAGACGAATTTACCAAGCTACTGAAGCACTGATTTATCGTTAAAAATTTAAGAGCGTTTACGTTTTCGTAACACCCACCGTGAGGGTAGGAAAAGTTATGGAATATAGGTATCTTGAAAGCTAGAAAATATTCTATTGTCCTACCAGATTCCATTGAAATCAGTTCAGTCGTTGTAGCGTGATTGCTGAACTGACATCGAATTTATAATATTACAGAGCACGCTTCACCAAGAAATATTAATATTCACGCCTCGCTTCGACGATTACTTTAGGTACTCTTTATAAAATAGTTTTCAGACATTAATGTACAACATTCTGGTTATAAAGGGTGGTTTGGTTTTTAAATTGGCAAAATTTTTCTAGTGACTGTCAAAATGACTGTTGACAGTTGATTTGTGGTCAGGACGTTTTGCCATTTCACAATGAATAGGTTAAAGGTGTGCTAAAGGTTGTTGCTGAAAATCAGCGCTTTGATGGTAGGTTCGTCCGAAGTCACAGCATTTTGCTGAGCAACGACCTATTCTTGCACAGATGCGACGCACGGCTTAATTGTTCTTGTTGTTCTTGCAATCATGTCATTAATATTTTATATACTTAGATTATTTTATATTTTGTGAATGTGAGAACGTTGTAGGCCTAGTAGAGTGTAGATTTGTTGGCGGTTTTCTATTTTGTTAGGTACCTGGTAATTGTTGAAAGGCCTACACTGTCCTCCCATACCTATTATCACTGGTATTTTATAATATTATAAAAGAGTAACCGTGGAGTTTCTTGCCGGCTCTTCTCCATAGGAAACGACTAATTGGAACCGTACACCTAGCTTCTGACGTTTCATAAGTGCCCATGTAGGTTTATGTGAAATAAAATATTTTGATTTTGATTTTTTGATTTTGTTACTGTTGTTTGTTTGTTACAAAAGTAATTATATCCACTCTGTAATCGGCATAACGTTTTTGTTTAGATCGTTTGTTGACATTTTTGTCAGTGACGCAACACAGTGTAACAATGTGTCTTGTGTGTCTTTGGTCCCTGGTCCTGACATCAAGCAATGGACTAAATTTTCAAACTTTTATTGCTTGAATAAGAGACTTTTGGCTACTTCAATGTATGTATTTTATAATTTTATTTTTTATTAAGTGCGTTTTGTTTGTGCAGAATAAACAATTTTTCTTTCTTTGTTTTCTTTCTAATAGACTCATTTCAGAACAACGCTTGCAAATTGTGCTTTATTTTGAAAATCATGGTTCAGTTCGCCAAACTTATGTACCGTGCGCTGCGTCCATTTTACGGTCGATATAATCGTCCATCTGAGACAGTTATTCGGAAAACCATGGATCTTTTTTTTTTTGTGCGCATAAAAGAAGTTATTGCTGCTGTGGAGCGTAGTATTGAAAAGAACCCGAATGAGTTGATTCGCCATCGTGCATAGCAATTGGAGCTGTGCCCATCCACATTGTGGAAGTTTTTCAGAAACGTCTTGGCTTGCGAGCTTACAAGATCCAACTTGTGCAAGAGTTGAAACCATGTGACCATTATGCGCGCCGTACGTTCGGTGAATGGACCCAAAACAATATTCAGCGTAATGGACCTGTGAACTAGCCTCCACGATCGTGCGATTTCACACCTATGGATTACTTTCTTTGGGGATATGTGAATTCACTCATCTACGCAGATAAACCATGACGTTGGACCACTTATGCAGAAAAGTTTGAGAAATAGGCGAATGTAGAATATAAGAGCGAGCGAAGCGAGCTTGAAATTTTTGGGCACGCTGCCTCTAAAAGGTAACCTAGGTCTTTGATAGCATCATGAGCGACCCAGGCTCTTTGGAGACATCGCAAGCGGTCAGCGCTCGGCGCCCCCTAAGACCCTGCGCCCGTGTGCACCGCACACCCTGCAGAATAGGTAAAGCCGGCCCTGTTCCACCTGATGCAAGAGATTGACGCTATTGACTCACTTTGAGCTCATTTCACTTAAGTTTTCACGGTGAGATTTTAACAGAGTAGGAATGCAGATGTTTGGACGTAAACGAAGCAAAAGCAATATGTAAGGAGCGTAGCAGTTGGCGCTCTATAGTTTCTGTCTACTCCGGATGCAGGCGTGAGATTATGTATGTATGTTTATAATATTCATAACAAATATTCCACACGTGGACCTAGGTACATTTTTACCCTTTTACAAGTTATACAGAATAATTTATTTTCACGCAAAAATACGTACTATTTTAATAAATGCGAACCTCAACCGACACGTATCTAATTTTGGGGGCGAATAATGGAGTTCTTTTTACGTGCGAACGCTTTTGATGTACCTACATATGTACGTGTTACGCCCCCGGTTACCCCCGGTTAGGACGTGCGCTCATCACTTATTTAAACTTTAAAATTGCACCCTTTTTTATTTATTTATTTCCATTTTTTTAATATTTTATTTAGTTTTCGTGCAACTCGTATTTTTATATCATTTTGATTTTGTATTATTTCGTGGTAGGGACCTCCTATGTAAAAACATTGCAATTTTTGTTACTGTTTGATGAGTATTGTTGACGTCAGCAGGTTGTTTTATAGAAACAAATATGCACAAACACAAACTGTTTAATATTACTTTGTTATTACACACTTCACAATGATATTGGGTGCTTAATTCCACAGTTTTAAATAATATTGTACAGAGCGCGTGTATGTTGAATGGCTGTACCAGAGAGAGAGAGAGAAAGATAGTGAGAAAGGGATAGATAGATGTGAATATTATAAATTAGTATGGCAATACTAAATACTGTTCTTTTTGGGTGTTTCTGTAGTTTCTGTTTTTTTTATTTTTTATACCGATGTATATAAATTTCATAATTTTATTTATCAGTATCAATAGTATCAGTAATAATTTTGTTCACATACCTATAAAAATAGCGAAATGTGAACTCTTTATTGACCATAAATGCATTTAAGATTAATAAATATGTACAACATTATTTATACAGCATACAGCAAATATCGAACGAGTATTATATAGGTACTATTTCTGGTTGGGTGTTCGTTCAGTGAAAATAAAATATTAAACAGATACAGACCTACTTTTGAGCATTAACGAAAATCTTCCTATAGAAAATCTATTTAGGCACCGCCATCAGCGCCCTTTAGCCAAAAAAAAATTCCAAACAATAGCACTGTAGCCTAATGGAAACAGTCTTACCATTCATTTACCCGGAATTGATTAGGCGACTAAAATTACTCGATTTTTTTGTTATCATTAGGCAAAACAAAGTTTTAACGATCCGCGTCGAGGCACGTTGAGGTCGGCTCTTTGATAAAAATCCTCGCCATTTTTAATTACGGATCGTCGTCATTGTCGGGTCCCGACGTATTCTCGATGGAGCGTGATCGACGGCCGCCATACTGCGAGATATTACTAGGTACGACACAGACTGATTGATTGCAGTGTCTCGTAATACGGGTTTTTACTCTTTAATCGGCTCCTTTATGTGATGAGGCTTTAAACTCAGCCTAAGGCTGTGTGGTGGGCTGGGGTGGGGCAGCTGATTTGACTCTGCTGTGGTATGGTAGTTAAATTATCAGCAACTAGGTTTTGCCTGCATTTTGCCCGCGTGGATGTCGGTTTTCGCGTAAAAAATTAGCTTAAGTTCTTCTCCATATCCCAGGCTATAATCTCAGCCAAATTTCATGACGATCGGTTCAGCGGTTAGGCGTGAAAACGTTAAAGAAAAGACAGAGTTACTTGCACATTTATAATATTAGTATATGTACACCGTGGCATTTTAGTCGTCTTACAAAGACAGCCCACTTCATGTATCCAATAACTACTAATCATTAATGTAAAAAAAATTTTTTTTTGAACATTTTTTTTTTTATTTTATTTATTAATTATGACGCATGACATCGTTTAAAACACCCTGTTACGAGTGTAGTTCGAGCCTTGTGATACAAGGGCGCCGCATAATGGATTTAGATTAAGTTTAAGTTGCAATAGTAAGAAACACATTTTTGCGTTAGGGGGAATGAACTCTGATAAAGATGTCGCCGCTCCATTGCGCGGCGCCCTTGTAACACAAGGCTCGGACTGCACTCGTAACAGGGTGTTTTAAACTATGTCATGCGTCAAAATTAATAAAATATACAAAAATTCAAATGTTAAAAAAACTTTTTTTTTTTACGTGAATGATAAGTAGTCATTGGATATATGAAGTGGGCTTTCTTTGTAAGACGACTAAAATGCCATGGTGTATACAAATGGAATGGATAACTGAAAAATGTATGTAGGAGATGAAATCGGATATATTTAGATTAATCGGCAAATAGATTAATTCTCTGCGTCGTTCCATATTAGTTGGCTACATACTCAAAATAATTAGTAAGCAATTACGAACGAATTGTATCGTTAGGTGTTACTGTTAGGTTTAGTACTTACTATTAAAAGTAAGTACCTAACTTTGAATTAATTCGGGTCCGAAAAAAGTCAGTTATTGAAAGCTTTAATAAAATAATAAAACCTATAAAGTCCCGTTCCAGCAATACCTAATGATAACAATAAAAACGAATTTTTCTAAGTAGAAACGTTTAAGTATTCGGTCCATTTCATTAAAAGAAAGTACAAACAAACTACCAATAAGTAGACGAAAATAAAAGAAGATTTATTTTGTACTCGTTCAACAAGATTACCTAGTAAGAAACATAATAATAATAATAATAACCCCACCGCTGTATCTCTACGTTGACGTCGTGGTGGGGCTTGCGCGCTCCGAACTCTAGGTCTGTGCCGGTAGAGTTTACTTTACCGGAACATGTCTAGGGTGAGGAGCCAGACCAAGAGAGATACAGAAACCCGCAGGGCAGTATGTGGCGAGCTGTTGGGCAGTTGCGACCCCACGGACCCTATCTCCCGGGAGAAGTCACGTTCCTCATCTCTGGCTTGCCTTTATTGGCCGGCTGGAGTGAACATTGACGAGGAACTGAGCTCCCACCTCATTCTTGCCTTTATTGGCCGGCTTGAGTGGAGATTCGCAAGAGCAAACGTGCTCGGAGGAAGGAAGTATTCCAGTAAGTGCTTGTAGGGATCTTGACCATCTTCCGGGCTCTGGGATTGTTCTGAGAGCCGTGGAATACCTCTCCACTCCTCGAGCACCTCAGGACATGTTGCCTCCTTGTCGCTACGTCACTATGTGCTAGCGACCGTTTTCGGGGGCCCATTATTGAGTGTGCAAGTCACCCCCTGCCATTTTATCCGTGTGTAAAAAAACATTGATCAGGCAGGGGCCATAGTCCGTCCATAGTTTTAGGTAACCAGTCCATTTTAACTACCCAAACCCATAGTCCAATATCTTTGTTTCCATATCTTGCAATAGTCCTACACCAACCGGTGGTTGTCCTTGGGTGCACTTGCATAGTGCGTACAGGGATAATCGTCGGTTGGTGCCTCATTTAATTAAAAAGCGTCTAACGGGCCTCTGCGAGTTGGCTTCGGCCCCTCGTACGCCTTCCAAAGGTCCGGGACCCCAGGGTCCCGAGATATGTAAAGATATAAAAATAATAATAATAATAATGAATAATATTAAAATATAATGAATGAATTAAGTATAATAATAATAATTATATATATAATGAACATCGTAGTCTGTGTAATTAAAACAATATTATAAGTATGTATATTTTGTGTACGAAACATGTTCGGAATTTATATAAGATGGAAATTATAATGTCACTGACTGGGATATGATTGTCGAAATTATTCTAACGAATGGGTTCCAGAATTCGTATTTTCCTCCTTATAAAATGTAGGTATATATTGTAACGTTTATATTTAAATAAGAGCGTCTTACGCAATTTAAATAAAGTTAATTAATTATTTAATTAATTTTAATTAATTAACTTAATTTAAAAAAAAATATTTTTTAAAGTTAATTAATTTTAATTAATTTAATTTAATTTAATTTAATTTGTTGTGGTGCCGGACGTAAAGAATAGCACCACCCCATTTCCTCGCGTGGGTGTCGTAAAAGGCGACTAAGGGAATTACTAGAGAATGGGCAGCAGCGTTCTCTATGCATTTTTAACACCATACTGCGATCGCCAACCCGCCTGCCAAGCATGGCGATTATGGCAAATTCCCCCCTTCTGGGGGAGGCATATGTCCAGCAGTCTGGACTTCTTTCGGCTGAAATGATAATGATGAAAGAATTTAATTTAAAAAAGTTTTTTTTAAGTTAATTAATTTTAATTCATTAACTTTGGCCTGTATCCAAAGCTTTTTGCTTTGAATTTACCTGGAATAATTACAACTTTAATTTCCCGGAACATTTTTTTACAACACTGTAGGCTAATTTTGAAATATAAGGGTAACCATCCGGTCTTGTTAGTAAAGGGTTTAACTTAATCCACGCGCTTTCACCTCAAAATTGGAACAAATAAACGAATATTTCAAAAGCCTGTTTGTTGCTATTGTGTCCAGTTTTGTAACAAAAATGTGTGGAAAATACTTTTCCAGATATTTTCTTTGTAACAACTGTTACATTTGTTTTCAATATCAGGAATTGGGAAATATTTGATATAGTTAAGTACAGCCACTAGGTTTTTAGGGTTCCGTAGTCAACAAGGAACACCTATAGTTTCGTCACGTCCGTCTGTCTGTCTATCTGTCCGCGGCTTAGCTCAGATACTATTAGTACTAGAAAACTGTTTTTTTTTAATGCTAGATAGCATAACGCAAACAGATGGATGACAAAGCTGATGTTAAATTTTTTGAATAATGGACACATAACTATTTTATGTTTATATCCTAATAATAAAATTAAGCTACTTGTTTATATTTGTACGCCGTTAAGGCAAAACATGACTGTGCTATAATTTTATGTAACATCCTGCATGCCATGTGTGTGTATACTTGTGTTTTGGACAAATAAATGATCTTATCTTATCTTAAAGCATTTTTTTTGCATCGGGAAGTAACGCAAACATCTGTTTGCTTCCCGATGCAAAAAAAACGCTTAATTTGTTTTCTTTCGTTCGTTCTTTACTCTAGTTATATTGAAACTCAATAACGCCACACTTTGGATGCATCTCTTCTACGTCAACACATTGCTATTCAATCATATTAAGCTCCATTCCCTATTCACCCCACAACGCGCCACACTTGTCCACACTTCCTCATTACCTACACTTTAAATAACAAGGAAAATTAAATATAAGACTAATAATAGGGATGTAAAAGGAATATAAATGATCCTTAAAGCAGATATTTGCGCGTGATAGGCCGGTCGGCGCCACCAGACTGGGGCAGATAGGACACGTAGCGCCACTCAACGTATCTCTTGAGGTAAGGAGGAACTCCTACACAGGAATAAGTTTAGGATAATTCGCACAAAGGAGAAAATTTTGCAATTTCTAGCTGGTTCCACACAGAAAAAGAAAGGAAAGAAATATTTAGGCAACTGGAAAGGTTATTTTGCGCCGAATCTAGCAATTACGTACAGACATTTACTGCAATAGGGATGATGCCTGGGTAAAAAAAAAAGAAAAACTGTTTAGTCCGTCAATCAGATAATAAAAAAATATTAGACACGTATTTTTTGCTTTATCATATTAATAAGAAATTACTTAGATAAAACACTTTAAACTTGGGGAGTGGGGGCTCGTTACGTCACAGCTACGTATAAAATCTACTGAGAAATGACGTTATGCCATATTTGAACTCAATGTATCGCCGTAATGTTTTGATTACGTAAAAAAAGGAAAAATACGTGTCCAATATTTTTTAATAATCTACATGACGGACAAAAATTTTTTTTTTAGTTATAATCCCTATCAGCTGACCCCCTTTTCTCAAATTAAAAATTAATACAAATTAAAATGGTCGAGGTTTTTTTTTTTACTAACAAATCGTATGATTTTCATATTTTTCTAGTTTTGGGTAGATTTCGTATAGATATTTAAATAAAATGAAGAATTATAAAATTCTATCGATTCGTTTTGTAAAAAATCTCAACCATTTTTGCAAGGGGGGATCAGCTAATTGCAATAACTGACTGTACTTATATCTAGTGAGTACTACCCTTCCCATTTTGAACAGTAAAAACGTAAAACGCAAGCTCAAAGAATACTACAACTCCATTTTACCTTAATTTGTCAATAGCGCGTTGAGTAAATTTCAGACCATGGCATGCTAAGACAGACCTCAGGGGTCTAATAGTGTGCTTTGTTTAATTAAAAGGAAACAACTTGTGTTTTTAAATAAATAAATGAATAATCAGAAAACCGTTTTACAGAAATCAAAACAAAAAATCGGTCGCCAAATTTGCCGCCCCTAAAATCTGCCGCTCTAGGCTCAAGCCTACTCAGCCTACTGGTAAATCCGTCACTGGCATTGTTACATGGACTAGTAGTAATGAAACAAGGGAGATAAAATTGAAAAAAATACATCAAATACACAGACAGTAAGTCCACTTTCTTGTTTATAACAATATACAGTGTGAGTCTTTATAATGTGAATATATCGAAATGAGGGAATCTATGCTTAATTTTATCTACGGAAAAAAACAAAAAAAAAAACTAAATTTATATTTTATATTTTTTATGGCATTTTAATTTTTTTATTTTTATTTCACAATTTCTCAATAAGACGCCCCCTTATTGAGAAATTTTACAATTATTGTAAAAAATGATGGAAAAAAAAACAGATTTTTGCTAAAAAAAATATGTTTCTTTTCAATTGAGGGTAGTTTTTCTCCAATTTTTGGACGCCTAATTACTTCCAATCATTATGGAGTTTGTTTCATCGTGATAGATCATTTAGTTTAAAAGTTACACCGTTTTGTTTACACTGGGAACTATATTAAAAAAAAATCCATAAAAATAAAATAAAATATTTAGATTTTTTTTATATTTTTGCCATAGATAAAATTAAGCATAGATTCCCTCATTTCGATATGTGCACATTATAAAGACTCACACTGTGGGGTTTATTTATAAACGCTGCTTAAAGTTAAGTAATGATTAGCAACTGTTTAACCATACATTTTTGACGTTTGGACGTCACTTAACTTTAAGCAACGTTTATGAATAAGCCCCTTTATCTCCAGTTCAGAGGGGCTTGCGGCTAACGGGTCGATCGTTCAGGTGACGCTACGCTTGCCGCGGTTGGTCTGTGGATGGGTGACCATCTTTACATACCAAGACCCCTCCGTGCCTCAAAAAGCACGTTAAGCCGTTGGTCCCCGCTTCTCATTCGTGGATCTTTGACAGTCATTACGGGTTGTCAGAAGCCTGAAAGTCTGACAACCAGTCTTACCAAGGGGTATCGTATTACCCATTTACTGGGTTGTGGAGGTCAGATAGGCAGTCGCTCCATGTAAAATACTAGTATTCAGCTGCAGATGATGATCTTCAGATCAGTGTTTGAGATAATTAATAACCTGACCGGACAAAAATAGTTTATTTTAGGTAATGTTGACCTTTCAGTCCCAAAGCACTTAGCGCTAATCACAAACAAGGCATCTCTTAATTGCCCACACATTACAGTTTCTTGCCGCCTTTATCTTAGCGTATATTTAGAACAAAAGCTATTACTTAGTTTAGACAGTCCAGCTTCCTGAAAGCATGGCAGCACTGCATATTGTGGCTCTTAATTAACTCGGACAAAACTGGCTGGGAAATAAGAATCTCGCCATTATAATTATACATGTAGTAGTGTAATGTTCAATGTTCAAATGTAGATTTTATGAAAAGAATAATCTGATGTAAGTTTGTAGTTATTTGTGTAAAAAACACATTCATTTGATTGTAATAAATTCCCCAACTCACAAGATCATCGGTCCAGCTAATGAGTGGCCTAGATGCGGCAAGCACAGAACCGGTCGAAGTGGCGGTGTTTGGGGTAGGCCTATGTCCAGCAGTGGATGTCTTTCGGCTGAAATGATGATGATGATGATGAAATTCCCTAGACTTTATCCGAATACAAAGAAGAACGGTAGGAGTCCATGCAATCCGTATGTCGTATTAAAACTTCGCATATATTTGTAAGTACCTACTCTAAAAAGATAGACACCGCAGAAAACCTAATAAAGTTAACTTCAAATATGTTTGGATCTTTGATGAGTTTTTTTTTTGTTTTGTTTTTTTTTAAAAAACGTTGCCCTACACTAGGAATTTCTCCTGTATCGTGGGTGCGTTTACAAACATTTAAACTCACATACACAAACAGCCAGAACCGCAAAAACTAATTGTAGGTCATACAAATATTTGTTCCGTGCGGGAATCGAACCCGCGACACGCAGTGCAGCAGTCAATCGCTTAACCACTGCGCCAACCGTGCCGTGCCGTGTGAGTCTATCAGAGAAGAAGAAAAAAACCTTAAAATAAAAATATACCCAGCAACTTTACGTTAAACTTTTGCAATGTGTTGTGGATAAAATCACAGTGTGATTGCAGTAAATTAGTACCGCTTTTTCCTAAAATTAATTCCCAAAAACCTCAACATTTTGCAGCAGCTGTAGCATATATCAGGCTAATGAGGCAAAACATAGCTAGCATTAGAATCGCGTTCCAAATTGCTACTGCAATGCGAACTGCGAACTGAGATTGATAAAAAACGGATTGACTGCACTTAAAAAGCATTTTGTATTTTAATATTGAGTTGTACCGCATTTTGTCTGTAAACTCGCTTGAATAATTATACAAAAACTGTTAATATTTAACATCCAAAAACATACTTGAATGTGTCAAGTGGATTATTTCATTTCAATAAACATTAGGTACATAATATTTAATACAAAACAATTCCCAGATCAGCCTGTATCCTTCATCAACAATTAATCACCCCTGACAGCTAACAACAATTGTAGTAATAATTTGGGCTACAAACGATTAATTGTTGGTATAACAGCTAAATTGAACGTCATTAGTATTAGCAGCAGTCGTTTGTGGGAAGCCTTAGGCGGGAACACGTGTCATAGGCACTCAGGTGAGTTCGGTGCCATGTTTGGCCCCTAGCTGAGTATTGTGCGACCCAGTTTCGGTTTTGAGATGAATTCGAACAAACACCCTGACAGAGCGTATTGAACGGTGACTGTTAAGTTTTGGGGCCAATACTGACAATGTTTTATTTATTTATTTAAACTTCTCGCACAAAATAAGGTACAAAGTCGGACTTAATGCCTTAGGAATTCTCTATCAGTCAACCAAGGGTGGTGGAGAGATAAGATGGCAGGTGCTGTGTTTAAAAGGAAATAATAATAATAATAAAAATATTAAAAAGATCACAAATCAAGTACATAAATAGGTTATAAACTTATAATTGACATACATACATAATGTTTTCATTTTAGTCCAAATAACCTGCTATTCGTTCGTAAAAAATCGTAATTCGAAATCCATAAGTCATATTACGTCAGTAAACTGTTTCTATTTGTATGGTATTCTATTCACAAAGATTTAAATAAACAATATTGTTGGCATCATGTTAAAACACCACCAGTACCTGCCTAAAGTTTTGTGTACAGCCGCAAAATTTTCACTCGACCTCTCAATATTGGTTTTCTATCTGAAACCTTTAACCGAAGCGGTGCTATTAATACCTCATTCCGACGTGAAGGATTTACCCTTATAGTCCACCAATTTAATACCCATTCGCTGCTAATACCGCCGACATTTCATTAGTTAAGTTTCAACTATCCTACGTGGGTGAAATTCAACAAGTCGCCACAACGCAGCGTCGCGTCGCTGCCACGTCGCCGCGACGTCGCTGCGACGTCGCTGCGTCCGCGCCACGTCTTCCAGTCGTTTGTTACACAACACTTATTGAATTTCACGCCTCAGTGTACCCGAGGTCCCTCGTGCTCAGAATTAATATAAGGTTTTTAAACGATCATTCCTCAAACATAATTGGTCGTCGAAGGCGACACTTTGTGTAAAAGGTATAAGTTTTTGTTTCAATTTTCGTTACCGTTTTGTTTGTTGGGTGGAAATTGAAAAATAATAAGCTGTGGCGCGATTTTGTGGTAGGATTTTGTTCTGAAAATGATACACTTCTATGCTGTAGGACCTTCAAAGGCATTTTTCTGTACGCAGACAAGTACGTTTTGTGTTAGCCGTCACAGACAAAGGCATATTGAGACACAGGCACGAGTATTTCGTATGTAATGCGTTAACAGGATACCCATCTAAATCATGCCGTATGGAGTCAATTAGCCCGAATATTCGATATCATGTGATATTGTGTGAAACTACGCTGAAACTAGTTAACTACAGTTGTGGCAGTCGGTTCACTAATGTTAGACAAAAAACGAATGACAAATGATCATTTTAAAAATAACGCTATAAAAAGTAATCATTTGACAAAATACAGATTTCGCAAATGTTTTACTTTGCAAATATTTAAAATAATACTATATATACTATTACTTTTAAAATAATTTAAAATTCAAATCAAATTCAAATTAATTAATTTGTATTTGTAAATAATTGTATAAATATTCATTTGACCAAGTAGGTACCTACTTTGTTTGATCAAATTTTGAAAACATAAAATTGCATGGTTGCAATTTTCATCTGGGACAGATTATTTATAGGCAAGTACTAATTTCATACAAATACCATTTGAATCATAGTCAATCTAAAAAAATACTTCCAAAAAAAGACGCGAAACATTTAAAAATAACTTTAACTTCGTAAGTCCTTGGTTCTGTAATTTAGTTTTTTGCCACCGACTTCCGAAAATATTTAAATTATTATTTTTAAATTTTTCGTGTTTTTTTTTTTGGAAGTCGATTGTTTTTTTTTAAGCTTTTTTAGCTCAGAACTTCGTCGTCGTAAATAAAAATAAATTATCACTAAGTTTTACTTCTTCATTATAGACTTCCCTATCTGAACCTAAAGTATATTTTCGTATTTTACTTTCTGTCTATGAAAGATTTCAGGCTTCCATACCTGAAACTAAAGTATATTCTCGTATCCTACTTTCTGTATAGGAAAGGTTTCTGTATGTAAAGTAAGTTTTGGTAAATAAAGTAAGTAATTATCAAGCAATGCATTTTGTCAAACGTTATTTATCCTTTTTTTTTTTTTTATTCTACTATGAGTTTGCTCTTGACTTTAGTCTAGGTCTGGATGACAGAGACAAAGTCTACGATGGAGTGAGCTTATCCAGAAGAAGCCTGTTCACTCTCACTTTGAATAGATTAGGGTTGTATGCGTTCGGAAACACAGACGCAGGCAGAGAGTTCCACTCCTTTGCTGCGCGCATTATAAAAGACGTTTGAAAACGCTTAGTGCGAGTTGGTTTGCTTTGCGTTGTTTTACCAATTAACATGTTTATAATGGTATTAGTTCTTCAAATAATGTTTTGATGTAATGAAATGCTGTCTTTCAAGTATTTGTCAACAGAAAGAATAATTTGTATACTGATAAAAAATAAATTTGAAAAATTTACCTAACATTATTTTTTTAATAAAAATTTGTGATTCGTTTTTTGTCAATTGACAGGACACCGTGTCAGTCGGTTCAATAAAAACTACCAAACATTCTTTAAATTTTTTTTTTTATGTAATCGACCATTCGACATAAAAACCCTTAAAATCTATAATAACAAAGTTTTAACAATGTAAAACAAATTATGATTTACGAGCCTCAAGTTACCTTCTTAAAACATAATAAACTTAGCAACAATTAAGGTAACAAAAGGTCGGGCAATCTGTTTTAAACGAATCATGTTCTATGTTAAATTACTGAAGGATAAAACAAATAGAGAAGTTACTCAGACAAAATATTTGCCTGCCAAAAGTTTCGGAGAATACCGGTAACAGAATAAAATTAAAATTTAAATCTGCCCCTTTAAACTCGGATTTAGTTTGTTAAAACCATTTACAGTCACAGAACTTTTGTTTTGTTTATTTCAATATTTAGTCAACAATGTACATAGCTCGTTAAGTTTTCAGTTCATCGTAGCTAAAATTAACCCTAAACCGTAACCCCACTTAAAGATGATCGGCGTAGAAACATTTCTGCAAAATCTAGTAACTATAGCACAGAAATATTGAAATTTGATGCTAGAAGTATTGCCACATGCAAATTAAATCCCTCAGCAGAGTTTTAGCTAAACCGCTGGTATTTCCATTTTATTTTTCAATAAAATTTTAGTGATTCTATTGATATTATTATTTCTCATGGATATTGGTTTCATTTTATTCCTTTATTTTTATACTGGCATGAAATATAGGTTTTCGGTTGGCGGAATTTACATTTTGCGTCCATTAAAGGCATTAATTACTATGGGTAACGGAGAAAATAAATATCGTTTGGAGCGAAAATTAAAAATGCTATGGACTATATTTTCCGTGAGGTTGTCTCTGCAAGTAACTTATTACAATAAAACGGCTCACTGCAACTTTATATAACATTGCGGCAATTTTAACTGTATTCGTGAAAATCATGCTCAGATAAACTTTGTAAAACCCATTCCTAAAATATAGAAGAACTGATATGAAACCTCGTCTTTCCACCACATAAATAATTCCAGCAGGAACATTTTTACACGCTGAGATTGCGTGCGGGCCTTAACTCTCTTAAAAACGACTTTTACCTCGTAAAAGGTGAGTAACGACCGACGCGAAAGCTTCCTAAGTATAAAATAAATTATTCCGCCAATAATTTGATTGCACTTTTAAAGCTGACAGCGCAGTTTTATTGCAAACCCACTTACAAATTCATGTCCCATGAACCGCTTGGAAATGCTAATTGATTTTCGTCTTAGGCGATATTTTTCGCGTTAAACTTAATTAAAACGTGGTTCTTGACAGCTTCTTGAGACACCCCGAGTGTATTGCAGATATTTGATGCTTTTAAGGGATTGTTTTTTTTCGTAGATTACGAACTTGTTGAAAGACTAGCTTTTGCCCGCGATTTCGCCTGCGTAAAATTTCGGCCCACAACCCACCCCGTCGCATCGCATCGCCCGTCCGCGCAATTACTTCGTTTTCGCTTAGCGTTTTTCCGACTTTTTTTCGTTTTGCTCGGCTCCTTAGGGGCGTGATGTTAAATAGCCTATACTTATTTTGTTGCGGAGTTGTTTTAAAATTATGATATCTCCTAAGATGTTGATTGAAATCAAGTGATGTCAAGGACAATTGTGTTTAAATTTAAATACTTGTGATTAATAACATATTTATTTGAATAAGGATTAATCATAATAATATGTTGATAAAACTCCTTCGCAAATAATGCATTAATTTCGAACAAATTTGATCACCATCAAAAAAGGTTATAGTGAGTCAATCTTAAAACATAGACAAATGCTGTCGAGGATTTTTTTTTAGAACTTTTAAAGACGAACAATTCCATCATAAATGATATTTGCGTAACTTAAACCGTTTACGCAGCGCATGCATCGGAAGCTCTCAAAAAGGAATATTATGTTCCGCTCCTGTTGGTCGTAGCGTGATGTTATATAGCCTATAACCTTCCTCAATAAATAGACTATCCAACACAAAAAGATTGTTTCAATTCCAACCAGGAGTTCCTAAGATTAGTGCGTTCAAACAAACAAACTCTTCAGCTTTATAATATTAGTATAGATGAAGTCTGTTAACAGAGAAATGACGTAGGTAGCTTAGTTCCGTACCCAATTTACCAGTCAAAAAGATAAACTGTATTGCGGACAAGATTTACGTCACATGCTGACAAAATCAGTCCAACAAAGACTGACATTTGTCTGTTTCGAGCGAAACGGACAAATGATCAGATAAAGGACATAATAGACAGCGTCATTCCTAATGTGTTTGTTTTAAAGGGCCGTGTGTCAATATGTTCAGCGGCCGACGTGACGCCGTCACGGGGTCATCGACCTGTGATGTAGCCACGTAGCCCCCTAATGATCAGTTAAACGGATAAAGGGATAAAGGCAAGCCTTTGTCAATAGGCTATCGATATTTTCCAATTACCGTCACTTTTAGTGTGTTGGTTTTAGGGGATCAGGATACATGAGCCGGCTTTTAAAAGTGTCCCGAGGATATTAAAAAGCGGCCAAATGCGAGTCAGACTCGCCCATGAATGGTTCTGTAGCAGCAAGCGCGGTTTACAATTTATGACATATTAAAAAAAAGCTACTTACTAGATCTCGTTCAAACCAAGTTTCAGTGGAAGTTTACATGATAATGTACATCATATATTTTTTTTAGTTTTATCATTCTCTTATTTTAGAAGTTACAGGGGGGACACACATTTTACCACTTTGGAAGTGTCTCTCGCGCAAACTATTCAGTTTAGAAAAACATGATATTAAAAACCTCAATATAATTTTTGAAGACCTATCCATAGATACCCCACACATATGTGTGGGGTATCTATGAATAGGTCTTAACTCAAAATTCGTAATTCAGAATTTGAGTTTATTTTCTAAGTATGGGGAACCCTAAAAATTTATTATTATTTTTTCTATTTTTGTGTGAAAATCTTAATGCAGTTCACAAAATACATCTACTTACCAAGTTTCAACAGTATAGTTCTTATAGTTTCGGAAAAAAGTGGCTGTGACATACGGACGGACGGAAAGACAGACAGACATGACAAATCCATAAGGGTTCCGTTTTTTGCCATTTGGCTACGGAACCCTAAAAACCTTCCTCAAATAATGTATGTAGCCTGTGTAAACCGTAAAAAATATTATCCCGACTTTTGCAAACATATAAAAAATTCGTTGGAACTATTTTATTTGCCAAACAGTTTTCCGGTTTTTCAGGAGTTGGATCATAAATCTATGTTTTACATACTGATCTACACAGAGGAATATGACTAGTTTTGGTAAAAACAAATGTTTATTTTGAATAGTTACTGTAAAATATTTGTAAAACACTTTTCTCCGATTTCTTGTCCTTTTACCTACAGACATTTTCGTAGAAAATCTAATGTTTCATTTCTATCTTTATTTCGGTGTAAAGATATTGTGTCATCATAATTCAGATACAGAATTAAATCCACACACAGTGTAAACACAAAGTAATGTAGGTACATGCCTTTTTCTTGGTGTATTCCCACTGTCCCCATCGCCCGTGTCCTTTTATGTTATGCATAAATGTCGAAAAAAAAAAGTATAAGTACTGATTTTATATTATATTTTCTAAAATCAGTACTTAAAAGAAAATGGAACGTTTTGTTTCGCCATTTTATGTGAATTACCATTAATGGGGACACGGGGGATGGGGACAGCGGGAATACACCTTTTTCTTCCCCATAAACTACAAAATAAATTATAATACTTGAATAAACTACCCACAACTCACTTGAAGTTAACGAAAACACTTCCCCACACGTTCAATCTAAAAATCTAACAGGTCACAGCATAATAAAGCGATATAACAAAACAGGCAGTGCGTCAGTAAGCGGCGTAAGTGCAAAATATAAAAATATCCTTATTTGCATCGCGAAACGTTTCCGCGCAACCTATATCAGTGGTTTTTACTGGTAATGTATTCCAACATTGCTGCTCCGTGGCGCATAAAATATGTCGCCTTCTATTATCTCGGCCGTTTTATATTTTTGCCGAGAATAAATTAATGAGGTACGTTTTCCTGTAGATAATTGAGATTTGCTGAGTATTAGCATCCTTGCTGGTTTCATTCGTTTAAAGACTTCATTTACACAATTTCGTTTTCAATTTTGACTTTAAAGGCTACTTATACTTATTCTTTTTAGCTAATTCCTGAAAGCCAATATGTTGAAATTTTATTAAACAATTCCCTCTGGTAATTAACTCATCAATGTTTTGGTATTTAGCATCTCTGATCCCAAAGTTTTTGTTTGGACCATATTGTTATTACAAACAATCCTAAAGTTAAGACGAATTCTTAAACACATACCTAGAAGTTAATATCAATCATTTAAGCTCTATATCATGTAAATAATTTGCGATTACAGCGAAATCCCTTCAGCACGAGTAACCACTAGGGATTGTTATGTTTCCATCAGTTGCTAACTCAGTTCAAACTTCAAGAATGAATTCCACGTAAATATCAATACATAGTATTACAAAACTTCTGTTGAACTTTCGTAAATGTTCCAATTAAAATATTAATAGCTATTTCACTGTTTGTAGCAACTAGTTTAAAAGACTTTGTTTAGGTTTTTCTGAGTTTCGTATTTTATATTGAAATTTGAGAAACATGCAGGAAATCATTATTCAGACACCATATTAGAAAAAACTCGAAATTAATAAATATTTATAAAGATCTCATCAAAAAATTCGGAAATTCGGAATGACCTGTATGGTCATTCCGAATTTCAAATAATGGCTCAAGTATTGTAAACTTTCACAATATTAAAAATCGACCTCTAGGTTAGGTTAACTTCCATAATTCTCAAAACCTTGCATTCAATGTTCCGGCAGTAAATGTATTGAGTATATATGTAGGTATTCTGTACTATAAATGTAACATAGCCACCTGAGACCACAGCTTCTTGGCCCTGACTCCTAAGTATTGGTGACCGTACATAAGTTGATGCTCTGGTGGAACGGTAAGGGTCCATAATTGTACCAATTAACTCCCGTAACTGGCCCATTGTGTAATGCCTTTGTCCAGTGCTCATTATTTGTAAGAGTGCTCCCACTTTTCTGAGAAGGACTCGGTTATTAAGTGTCCTATGTCTGGGGATGCTTAATCTAAAAGCATGTACAGTCAGTATACACAATTAGCTGACCCCCCCCTTGTATAAATGGTTGAGATTTTTTTACTAACAAATCGTACGATGTTATTTTTCTTTTCTAGTTTTGCGTAGTTTTCGTATAGGTATTTAAATTATATTAAGAATTATAAAATTCCATCGATCCGTATTCAAATCAATGAAAGGGGGGGTCAGCTAATTGTGTATACTGACTGTACTATAAAGCTACCATTTACCGGGTTATATGTCTTTCATTGACTTGAATATGCCATGGAGGCTGAGAGTATGTCATGCTCACTCAGATGTCTCGCTGATGGTGGCGCGTGTATTGGAACATTTCGCTCCCTTCGAAATGGTTGAGCTGAATGTTGCTGATCCATGCGTCATGTTCGTGGACGGGCGCCATCACTTAAGACTGGTCATCTCTTAGCTGCCACGGCTTATTTTAATTACCTATTGAATTTATTTTTGTGTTTATTTGCCGTACCTACTCTGGACGCTTTAATCGTTTTTTTTTTTACATCGTTCTCACATATTATTATAAATTCAACATTAAAGATGTAACTAATATTTTTGTAACAAAATAATTTAAAAGAGTGTCCATGGAGTTACTTGTCCGTTCTTCTCCATAGATACCTACTACGCTTTTGAATGGGCAACTAGCTTCATATTTCTGACTGACCGACTCCTTGACAGTGCAAAAGTTCCTGTAAATGGTTGTATGGTTATGTTGATATAAATGCTTTGAGTTTGAGTTTCCCTAGAGATAGGATATAGGTTACAAAGAAAACTTGAAATCATCATCATCATCTTCCTGCCCTTGTCCCATGTTACTTGGGGTCGGCGCGACACGTTTTATTTTTCCATTCTCCCCTGTCAACCATCACTCTATCATTCACTCCCTTCTCTTTCATATCATTCTTCACACAATCCATTCATCTTTGTTTGGCCTTCTTCTCCCTCTCCATCCATCCACATTTATATTCATCACTCTCCTCGTCACATGCGTTTCCTCCCTCCTCATCACATGCCCATACCTTGCCAAACGACGTCCTTTCAACTTTTCTGTCACCGGTGCCACTTTCAATCTTCCCCTTATATACTCATTTCTGACTTTATCCATTCTCGTCACTCCACACATCCATCTCAACATTCTCATCTCCGCTACATGCAATCTTTTTTCATCCGTCCTCTTCACGGCCCAGCATTAAGAAGATACGGTGATAAACTTACATGGATTATCTTACATTTAGATTCATAGTAATCAAAGGCTTACTAGTTATTTTCCTCAAAGTCGCGTTATGCTTTTCTGACAATAATAAACTACGATAAAGAAAAAAAAAAAACATTTTTTAAATGTATTAGGTCATGCATAACTACTTAAAAAAAAAAACACACATGACTAAATATTTTTTTCTACAAGAGCAGCACTATCATTAGGGATGTTCTGTTGAAAACTGTGCATTCATTTATTTTTCCAATTCCACTCGCTAGCAAAGCTAGTTTTCAAATAATTCTCTAGAGACCGCGTTCGATGATGATATTTTCTCTATTCATGCCTGCTTTATATACCTTTTAGATTTCTATTATATTGCACTGGTTAGTATTTATTGGTTTATGTCCACAATGGTTTTCCTTACTTTATTTATCTTTTTATTGTAGGTAGATAAGTACTCCAGTCAAAAACAGTTTTAGGTACATAGGTACCTTATTATGTCTATCGTACGCAATTTGTTCGAATAAAACTTAGTACTTTAGAGGTATCACGTCGGGGTCACCAATTTAGAGGTATGGGGAACAGGGTGTAAAGTTCACACATACCCTATAGTAAAGGGAGGATCCTCCGACCAGACGGGTATTGTGTCTGGTGGGCAACTGCCCAACGGTTGATGTCGGGATGTTGTATATACCTATGCTAGTCGCGCGGTAAACTCTGATAGCGCGATGCAGGATTTGTGACGTCAGATCTTTGATGCGTAGTTCGCATGTTGTTGATACAAACAAAGTACAAAAAAAAAATTGACATTGCTCTGGCCTTATTTTTGACATTCAAAGATCTTCATCCTAAACCATGTATATAACTAATATTTTATTTCTTCTCTTATAACTTTAGAAAGAAAAGAAAGAAATACGTTTATTTGCGGAAAACATGACGCAAAGAAAGAACACAAACTCGATAATAACAAGTTGGGGGAAAATATGCGTCACACCCACGCAAAACGGCCATCGCCCAGCATAATGCTGCGACCCTATGCAAGAAGGAGCCCCAGCGCTGGTTTTCAGCAACAGGCGTTGACGTGATGATGTTAACCGGTGCAGCATTAACAAAATAAGAAATAAAATAAATACAATATGTATACTGAGTTCTAAAAATGTAAATAAATATAATATTTAAAATGGCAACATTCTGTTCCGTCGGTAACGACTGAACCTTTGCTTAAGATGAAACTAGTTGATACTTTTTCCATACAAATTTCGGGGGGGCATTACTCCACTGTTTGACATTGTACATCCAAAGTTAAACATGATATCGTTTTGACTTATTATTAATTTTGTCTGTACGCAAGCAGAATATTAAAATAAAAAGCGATTAAAAAGTTATTAGCCAACAAAGATTCGTTTTTCCTGCTAATTTTAACGCAACTTTGGGTATAAATAAGTAATAAAAGAAATGTAAAATCTCCAAAAAAAAGTCCGCTCCGACAAAGCTCAAATATCGAAAATTTTAATAAACTTTATTTGTAATTGATTTATTTAGTCGTTTTTTCATAAAACTCAACCTTCCACAGGACTTTTCGTAATTTTTTACGCGCGCGGTTTATTAAGAATTATCGTGCATTTCACTCAATACACGATAACGGACACGATTCTAGGTGAGATAGCGTGCTTTTTGGCCACGCCCACCAGTGAGTTCGAGCCCGCGACTAGTTGGCTCTTAACCTACTCTTACGTAAAAACAATTTGTTTAGTCCAAAATTTCAATCCATTGGGCAACAGTCTGGCGACAGATGACATAACTTTGTACACTACACTAGCAACTGTGCTAGTCCGGAAACCAGCGCGAATGGAAACAGGCTAATGAAATGTCTGTCAAAACAGTCGAGTTCAAATTTTAATTGAAAATGCTTTTCAAACCCTTCACACTTCACATTGTTTAAGTTAGCTGGCGAGTTTTATCCCATTCTGCATTTAATACAACATACGGAATAAGTAATTGTGTTTTATTAAGCCGCTTTGATGCAGCTGACTCTTTAGTACAGAAGGGTCTAAGTTTTGTTTTGAAACTCTTTCTTTATAGGTTTTGTTATCCCTAAGATAGTTCTTAAAATACTTCGAATGAGAAATATTAAAGTACCTACCCAAAGACCAGAGTACCTAGTCGTTTTGTGAAGCGAATTATATCGGTACCTACCTACATGAAAATGACTTCAATTCCAAATCGTTTATGCTCGTTTGATATTCCCAATTGAATATTTGGGACTTTTATTAAAATACTTTGTGAGAATGGCAATAATACCGACTCTAGCATATGGAATCAATAAAAACTTGTTAAATATGTTTGTGTGGAATCCCAAATATGAAAATTCCGAACAGTTCAATGTCGATTATTCACCCTATAAAAGTATTTACGTATTTAATTTAAAAAATATTGCCTAAACTTGAACAGAATGCCGGTAATGGCCTTCCTGCCCTTAATAAGTTACTGCCATAAGTTATTCCGCCTTTATTAATGATGCAAACAGAACAGCGATAAAAACCAAGAATATAATGAAAGGGCAAAAAGTAAAACCAAGACGAACGAATAGAATAACCTTAAAGGAAATGAAAATTTTCTCCCTGATGAGAAAACTTAGCGAGTGCAGCCAAGAAACCGTGAAAAACCACTAGGAATCCAGCTAATAGAGTTATCTGGCGAGCTCAGGCGTATTAAAGAAAGAACAAATTAAAGAGGAGGAACCAAATTAATAATTGTCTGCTCGTTAAAATATTTTCCGTCGTTTTCTTTTATCTGAAAACGCTAGTTAGTTGGGTAGAGGATTTGTAACAAAATGTTTATTGAATCCTTGAATAGTTAATTTTTGACGTGACAACGTCTAATAAATCGATGAACGCCGGCTGTATGCACGAAAAAGGATGACTCATTGTCCCGTTACGCTCACTGTCCCGTTACACTCATTGTACGGATGAACGCGGCTGCATGCACGAAAAAGGATGACTCATTGTCCCGTTACGCTCATTGTACGCTTGCGTCGCATCAATATTTTGTTATGACGTTGTCACGTTAAACTATCGTCCGTAAACCAACTTTACAGATAACCATTTTTTTACGAAACAATTTGATTTAAGCAGAGGCTCGTATTTTTGCTGAATACTCAAAATAAATAAATATTTCATGAATCATGAGCTGCGGAAATTGGAAGATATTTTTTACAAACAAAAACATTTCTCTAAAAATAAATACGTTGAACGAAGAGTGCTATATCGAGAACGTCGATACTGGCTAAGCCGTACCGTGTGGTGCCGGACGTAAAGAATATCACCACCCCCTTTCCTCCCGTGGGTGTCGTAAAAGGTGACTAAGGGATTTACTAGACAATGGGCAGCAGCGCTCTCTATGCATTTTTAACACCATACTGCGATCGCCAACCCGCCTGGCCAAGCGTGGCGATTATGGCAAATCCCCCCTTTTGGGGAAGGCCTATGTCCAGCAGTGGACGTCTTTCGGCTGAAATGATCATGAGCTGCGGAAATTGAAAGATATTTTTTACAAACAAAAACCTTTCTCTAAAATAAATACGTTGAACGAAGAGTGCTATATCGAGAACGTCGATACTGGCTAAGCCGTACTGTACTCTGCTGTATAGTAAGTTGGTTTGTCTTATACCTACTGCCAACGTGGGAACATTGGAGTGGCGTGTTCAAACGATGGGTGAAGCGATACTAAGGACCGCTGCTCACCCCTCACGGGATCGGGTTACTTGCTCTGTTTTTATATTTTTTTTGTTCATATAACACACTTTTTTGTAGTGCCTATTGAGGGGTCTCTAACCTTTTTTTGGTAAAATATTGAGCTGTTTGTATGCTTTTCAGCGTTCGAGAAGTGTTTCTGTTACGCGTAGATGTTTAGTACCTATGTGCTTTTTTTATGAAAGTATAAAGTTTTTCTAAGAATTTAGTTCAATCGCAACTTTGCAATACAGAAGGAGATGCCTGAATGGGGGTTTCATGATCCTAACATGTTATATAAAAAGTTTCTGATATACTTAGACAATTGCTAAACCGTTGTCGCTTGAACGCTTTGTCTGACCTTTTTTTTTGGGCGGGAAAAATAACTTCTCCCGCGTGTCAGACTTTTACTGACTAAAACCCACCCATGTCTCTTAAGTTGCCTGTGTGCCAGGCCCACGGTATCCCTTTCGGACAAACCCGCAACCATGGCAGACACCAGTCCTGGCGGACCCCGTCAGTACGTGCTGACACCGCTTTGAGGCATTGACCCGGGCCTGGTCCTTACTGGCCGGCGACCTGCCCATAGATCGCCGTCCGCAAGCCCGCAAGGCGTAAGCCCTGACCTGCGGGATAATTTCGTAACACAATGTCATTAATTTTGACAAATAAACAACATTCATTGCGTTATATACGTTTTTTTTTTTATTGTTGATTTTAGGTATATTATCAAACTATGTACCGAAATGGGAAATCAATTCAAAAGAAGAGAAACTCATTGGCAAACTAAAATATTCAACCCGTCCATTAAAATATTCCAAATTTCTTATAGCTTTACATTTATGTTTAATTATTCTTACTTGAAGTTCAATGTTATTTAGAGGAGTTTATTTATATCCTTTGTGCGAGTTCCATTCGTACGTGTAACTATGACGTGACAGCGACTGACGTTGATGAACACGCTGCGGTGTGCCAAAAGGTTCTAATCATAGCCACAATACTAGAACACAACACAACAACCAGATCTAAATTATGCTCTACACTGCTTATTCCTAAAGAGTAATTCTATAATTGTTTATAGCCCGTGCAGAAGTAGGTAAAAATCATGTTATAAAACAAGAATATCTCAGCAACACAGATTTTGTGTCGTCTTATGTTTTAGAAGATACATTATAGTGATATTTTATTGATTTTTTGATAAAATTCAATATTTATTCTCTATTTGTATTACTTATTTAAATAGACATGCTTGTATTGTATCCATTGACATACTTAATAATGTAACCAGTGACATTTAATCTAATATTATGACATTTTTCTATTTATTGTGATTTAAATGATTTGACATTAAATTGTAGATTTAATTATAATAATATTTTAATTGTTATTTTAAAATTATATTAACTGATTATGATTTGGATGCTCATGTGACGGTAGAACATGGAGAACTAACTTCTATGACAACATCTATGTACCAATATAAATACCCATGTTTGCAAAGAAATAAATGATTTGATTTGATTTGAGCGATAAAGTTTCTCTTCATCAATGATTGACACAAAGAAGAGCACCGTAGTTTATATACCTTGTTGGGGGCAGAAATTCAATAAATAAAACTACTATGACTCCGTGCGAATTCTACTGCTACGCGCAATAATGACGTGACAATGACTGACTTTGATGAACACCATGCGGTGCGGCGGCCTACCAAGGGGGCCTAATTACAACCTAAATACACCTATGTGATAAATAGAAATCGGATATTCGGATGCGAATTTACCTAAACTTAATTTTTAGCTGTGAAAGTATGGAAGCGGCTTCTTAAATATTTTTTTGTTAATATAAATCCCGGGACTCCAGAAAATCCGAGAATGCACAACTAATCGGATACATGGTATGGAAACGACTTCATAAATAATTATGTGGTATTATTTAACTTTGCACCATAAGCTAGCATTCAATTCTATAGTCAAAGTAGTAAATTTATCAAATCCGGAATCGCAAGATTTTCAGGATCTTCACCTGAACGTAAGTAAATATATTATAATATACATTCGATTATTTCTAAATTTGTCAATCCCAGAATTGCGGGATTATTTCGATACAAAAGTGCATTCCATAATAGCCCACACCTCAACTTTAGGTAAATATGCATCCGATTATCCGATCTGTAGTGATGAACCAATTTTACTTGACTGGTGAAAACTAAATAAAAGGGATGCGGCGATAGAAAAAAGCATTTGTTTAGTTTCCATCGATTGTTGATGAGAAAACTAAGGCGACAAATGAAAACCACAATGCGAGTTTCAATAGTATACCTTCGAGAATGGTGACGTGACAGCGAATGACTTTGATGAACACGCTGCGACGTACCAAAATGGCCTAATTACAGCCTAAACACACCTATGTGATAAACCAATTTTTCCTGACTGCTGAAAAACTAAATAAAAGGGATGCGGCGATAGAAAAAAAGCGCACTGAAAAAAATGCATGCCAATCAAGTGATTTATTTATTTCTTTTTAGCTTGATTGACGATATCTTGTTTAGATTAATCAAAATCTTAGTTAAGTTGATCATCACGACATGATTGCAGCAATACTAGTTCAAATGATTGAACGCTCAAACAAGTTGCTCGATTACCCTTAACATGACATCATTGTAGAAGAGTTAAAAAAGAGACAAGTTAAAAAAATGTTAACTGTAATAAAGTAAGTTAGTTGTGTCAATCATGTATTTTGATTACTTCAATAAAGATCATTGAAACTTTAATAATCTTGGTTGGAGCAACTATGTTTTGACTTGATTGCTGCAAATAGGTATTGTGATAACTCCAATCAAGATCCCGTTTCAAATCTCAATCAAATAAAAGTAGTAGCTGTGATCATTGTGCTTGATAGGCTCAGATGCAAACAAGTTACTTCGTCAATCTAAAAAAAATCTTGATTGTGGCAACTACTTTTTTTTTTCAGTGCATTTGTTTAGTTTCCATCGATTGTTGGTGAGAAAACTAAGGTGACAAATGAAAACCACAATGCGAGTTTCAATAGTATACCTTCGCGCAATGGTGACGTGACAGCGAATGACTTTGATGAACACGCTGCGGCGTACCAAGGGGGCCTAATTACACCCGGCGCTACACCCCGCAATGTTTTCAAGACCGATGCTACGCCGCTCATTTATTTGTACTTCACTTCCATATAGGTAGGTATCGCTTTAATGTGGTAGGGGCTTGGAATTATACAGGTATATTTAAACATTTTATCTTTTTTTTTTGTATCTATAAAATTAAAGTGAATTACTTATAAGAAATATGCAAACAAAATACTGTTGCCAAACTATGTTTTGTGTAGTGTCTGGGACACGGCATATGATCGTCATAATCAGCCCTTTTAAGTCCACTGCTAGACGTAGGCCTCCCAAAATCGATTTCCTCTCGAAACAGTTTACATTCGTTTTCATCCAACATGTGGCTAGATATCCTACTTACAATATGAATCTGTGAATCAGAGTTGTTATATTTGTTTTGTCGAAGATGTAAAAAATAAGAAATTTTTTGCATTGTTACCAGTATCATAAAATATTTTATACCAGAAAATCTCCTTTTTTAAGAAATATTATAAAAATCATTAATTATTATTTCTTAAATCAGTACTTAAAAGAAAATGGAATCTTTTTTTTTCGCCATTTTATGTGAATTAGGTACCATTACGAAGATATTTTTTTGATATGTTATCCCCTTTGTTTACATAAATTATCTGAATTTAAGACATTGGGTATAGCTTAGTTAAGTTTTTCTATAAAACATTGAAAGTTTTGTTTGTGTATCTAGTCAATAGCGTCTTTTTGATTCTGCTATTTAACGATAGATGGTGTTAAATTCAGTAAAAAATACTTAAATTTTTAAGTTAATATATTATTTTTTTACTTTATTCTCTCTTACAAAAATTCCGACCTCATCGTTGCAAAGTGGTAGTAGTGGTGGTGCTTACATGTGGTAGGTACTTGCATAGTTAAAATAGGAAGAATCAAAACATAACCCTGTCTGCTAGTAAAACATACTGCAACCATCATCTATTAGCCGAGCGTGGTTATTATATCAATTTAATGTTTGTCATTAGGAGTACACCAGACTTTATAATTATAATGAAGTTTGCAAGAAGGGTTTACATTTAATCTCAAGCAATCTCTGAATTCGTATCTAAATGAGACCATCTCTGATTACTTAGAAGACACGAAAACACAGACATTCAGGGAAATAATAGAGCAGCAGAGATATGTACACAGTACATCGCAAACTCCTAGTCTCAACATTTCAATGCATGCATTTCAAATGTGTTTATCCTTCCACTGTACAGAACTGACGTAATATTAATGTTTATTTTGATATATATAAATTGAAATTCAAATATCAATGCATCATAATGGATCATGATGTTTGCGTAGGCTTGAGTCGTTTTTATTTCACCTTAGTTTATCTATATAAGGTGTATTTATATACATGAAATATTTTAAGAGGACCATCTATAGGTGGTAAAAGAGCCATAGCAGCGAAATTTTTTTTTATCGAAGTGTTTTATATTTTTATATAATTATTATAATTTTAAAATTGCTTGAGATATTTTGCAAAGGAGTTGCATTTTCCAAAAATTTACGTATTTTATGAATGGCCCGCCCGAACGCGGCGACGGTGTACACCTTAAAAAGTTCTACAAAAAAGTCTACGATGGTATATGTCTATCTCTTAGGGATAACCCACACTAACCATTTTTTATCCTTTACTTTTTACGAGAAATAATGGCTTATTTACGAAGCGATTTTAAGCAATACAGCATTAATCCTTATCCAATTAAGTACCTTAAATACATTGTGCATTTAATATAGATCAATATGGCACTTTACAGCATGTAATTTAAATGAATATTTTCGAAGATATTACAGGTATAAAATGCAGGGACATGCGGTTGCGGCGGTACCGGCCGGGGGACCGGCGGATGCTGTAGTAGGTATTATCAGCATTGCACCCGTGCGAAGCCGAGGCGGGTCGCTAGTCTTATATAGTAAAGATAAGAAACATTTCCAGTTTCTTTGCGACTCCCAAACGAAATTTTTGAGGTCATCAGATAATCTGAAGCTTAAAATGCCTATGCATTCCACAACTTTCCTCGACAAATCCTTTACTGGCCAGGCCGCTCGTTTGTGGAATGCATTGCCAGTTCAATAAAACGCGCGCAGTCATTGCTTGTGTTTAAAGACTCATGAAGGAACATTACTTCTCGTTGTGATCGTTGTGAACAGTAACAGTAATTCTGATGAAAATGGTACCATCGAACTGATCTGTAGATGAAGCCGGAAGGTATGCACCGGAACTTCGTAAACAAACAATATATCCTAGCGGTGTTTGGGCTTATTGGAATTGTCATGAGATGCACTTGGGCTATAAATGGCTATTAACCGACTTTTATTAACTTTGCTTGGGTAGTTTTTGAGTTAGCTTCGATAATACGTATTTAATCCACTTCGTATATCTTGTGTCACTGTTGTTAGTGCGGTGTAGCAAGTAGTGGTAATCGAAATTGTTGTGGGGTAGGTACCATAGGTACCTGAAAAGTCGGTGGCAAAAAACGAAAATACAAAACCAAGGACACCGATTTCCGAAATTAAAGTTATTTTCAACAAAAAAAAAATGTTTTTTTTTTACTTTTTAGGTTATGTTTTTAATGTTTTTTTTTTTGGAAGTCGGGTTTTATTTTTGTTAAAAAAAAAAAATTATTAGTAAAATAGTGCTTAATTCTATACTAACATAAATTTTTTGAAGAATAGATCAGTCTGTTATCACACTCAGGTTGATGTTGCTACTCACACGTACTCTATGCAGCAGTGACGACACTTTCTTGCGTAAAATTGCAAACTGCACAAAATCTTTACACGAACATAACTTTAGTTAGAAATTCAAAGTTTACAAAATATTTCCATCAACAACAAACTGCTTTCTGAAACAACTTACTGACTTAAGTTTCCAAGGTGTTTTAAATGCAAAATATCTTCCACATGCGAGCAACAACGTGACAAGTTACATTTAACATTTTGACGGGTCATTTGGCGCACGTCCGTGTACCAACCGGTACACAAAATAAGACCAACCTTCGCAAAACAAGCTTATCTTCAGTGAAAAGTTAAAAACTCATGTTATACTGAAGTTGAGTTTGATTTTCGTTAGTGTCAAAGTAGATAGATGTATCTACCAAAGTAGTAGCAGGCTATACTCGTAGTTTGGAGTGATTTGTATCAAGTACCGTTTAGTTAATATCAAGCTGGAAAGATCTCGACTGATGAAGTCTACGCTCCGCCCAGCACCGATCTAAGTCCAAAACCCTGAGAGCTTTCAGCTCGAACTTCGGAATCGTTTCGAGTGCCTAGGGAGCTCCGTGGACGATTATAACGATGGGTTCACTTTAATGCAGAACGCATTAAAGACGCAATAGAGCGGAATAAGGGCTCCAAGATCTTTGCAAGAGATCTGTCTATTGGGCAGAGCCAGCTTGCGAAACTGAAGAACAGAAAATGGTATTCAATAATTAACAACCGCACGCCCATACTGTTGCCATGGGAGTCAATTATCCAGAAAATTGCGTACATACGCAAAACACGGCTAACGATTTTTAAACGAAGTACCAAAACAACCAAAAAAGAAAACTCCCGTCCACCCTTTTTAAAATCGAAATGTTCGGCATCCAATACTCGTTCACCCTTTCGCTGTGATAAATAGGTTCCTCATAAATTATTTTTATTAAATTCGTAAACGTAATGGCGTTGGTTGTCACCTGCTGATGAATGGCCTCATCAGTCCTAAGGAATACCGTCCCGAGTACCTACTAAATTCATATCAATCATTCTCACGCATCGCTTCCTATGTAAATACGAGTTTTATGCGGCAACACGAAGCATTTCACTCGTAATATGCGTAAATGTGCTCCTGTGGGACTCAAATGTAAGTGCTGTGTTGTTCGGAACATTCTATGCGCTAATATGTTGAAAAATATACGTCGTCGTGTGTCAATACTAAATTATGTACAGCTCTTTTTGCAAGGTAAGTGGTCTAAATATATAAACGTTGTCAATATGCTGTTAACAGTAATGAGTTTGTAATAATATCATCGCCAAAATATTATGTCGGCAGATTTAGGTCTAATGGATGTTTTCAACGCAAATCTTTGCGATTGTCTCGACTGTAAAAGTATCCTAACAGATTCTGCTTTTATAGATCTAAGCGAATTTTATGAACTAAATTTCTACCATAGACTAACTTGATTTTTCACTTGTATTTTTTTTTTTTTTTTGTAAAAATAAATTCCTAAACATTAGTCTGCTTGTGTGGGTATTGGGAAAAACAATTCTTATTATCGTGCTTCGGGTAATCAAAATCGATTTCAAGATTAGAATTTCTATCATATATAGTTTAAGTTTATTCGTTCAAGAACTTCACTTTCTTTTAACCACTAAAAACATGAGGAACACGATTAGACAAACAAACCCTTTATCGTTGCTACACATTTACAAAAACAATTCCCTCCAGCCAGTCATCTGCAGCTACATTTACCGCCCATTTGCGATCCGAAGAGGTTTTTGTAAAGAGTTCAACCGTACCAGCCAGATAAGAAACTACAACTTTTACAGTACAGCGCTATTTTTGCTAGAATATCTTGTAAGCTTGGCAAAACGCCTAAGACTTAAGAAAATGGAGAGATAAAAGGTATGTAAGCTGTCTAAACAAATTAAGACTGTGTTTGGTTCTGTAAAACAACTAGAAAGTAGCGCGCAAAAAATCTGTACGAAAGTAGCTTATGTACACAAATTCACTTACTTTCTTCGGCATAGCCAGGAACTTCAGAACGCCCCATGTTGCGATAATAATAATAAAAAATAAATAATAAAAAGCTGTATTAATTCAACAATTAAAAATTATAATCAATCTTCATCATTTCAGCCGAAAGACACCACTACTGTCCACTACTGGACTTAGGCCTCCCCCAAAAGGGGCGAATTTGCCATAATCGCCACGCTTGGCAGGCGGGTTGTCGATCGCAGTATGGTGTAAAAACGCATAGAGAACGCTGCTGCCCATTCTCTAGTAAGTCCCTCAGTCGCCTTTTACGACACTCAAGGGAGGAAACGGAGTAGTGCTATTCTTTATGTCCGGCATAACACGGAACAAAAAAAATTAAAATAAATTCAACAAATAAAATTTTCCGTTCTTAATATTATTTGATTTCAAATTACTTAAAATGATTGATTTCAATTTAAATCATGCTTTCAAACAAATTAAAAAATTAATTAAAAAAAAAAAAATATGATTAAAATAAAATAACATTAATGTTACCCGAAGGAGGTCCACCCTCCTTCGGGTAAAAGCCTCCTCTAATGAATTTCACTTTTCTCTATCTGACGCGGTGACTAGCCCTTCTCAGAATCAGGATAACATGTTGCGATAGTGTTACATAATAATTACTTGGGCTACGTCCACGTTCGAGAGAAAATATCAACAGATCAGAAAATATCAAAGTTGAGAAATATATTTTGGGAATATCATTATGGAAATGAAGGATAAAATGTGCGTGTTCTACATACGCAACGTTTGAAACTTTGTAGACATACAACGACTTTCGTTTGTTTTAGTACAGATCCTGAGTAAACTTAGGTGTTGAAAACAGAAACAAAGTGTAGCCTAGAGCAAGGTAGATTACTATGTAAATAATGAAAAACCGGGATTTCTAAAAGTTATTAAGGTTAAGGCGAGGTTCTTCAAGTTAACCTCTAGGAAATGTAATTTTAATGTCATTTTATTTAGAAACGGTAATGATTAAACACGTGAAAAAATTATATGTTTCTTTTGAGACCTTTCTGTACGTATGTCGGGTACTCGTTACATAATTGGATGAAGTTCACTCGATAGAAAAAAAATCCAAACATACCTTTATTTTGTAGATTAAAATCATTTTATTTCAATATTATACCACGTTATGTATTGAAAATCACATCAAAATAAACGTCTATGATGATGTAATGTCCGTCGGGATTAACATTGTTAATATCGTAAAACATAAAACATATAACCCAAAATTAACGAAATACACGGCACAATTTACTCGTGCCCAGCTGCCACCTCTAGAACAAAAATGCACGCTCGAAGAACCTTAAACCTACTTCCACTGTTACCTACCTAATAGAAAGTGAATCGCAAATAAAATAATATCGCACGCAATGATTACCAACGGCCTTACCAACTTTATCTATAGTGTCAGAGAAAATACGGGTAAGTAGACCGTTAATTGGAAGCTAAATCTAGTTTGAACCTATCAGGTCATAAACCCGCTGTTGAATATGGGCTTCACAATTTATAGGGCTTATAAATTATATTGATACTAGCTTTTGCCCGCGGCTCCACCCGCGTGGATGTCGGTTATCGCGTAAAAAAGTAGCCTATGTTTTACTTCATATATTTAGGTTATATCCAGGTTATATCTCTGCCAAATTTCATGACGTTCGGTTCCGCGGTTTAGGCGTGAAAATGGAACAGACAGACAGAGTTACTTTCACATTTTCATTGGAGACCTGGGTGTCTTGAAATACAGGCTTTACGGCTAGCTTAGGCACCAGTCTCCCACAATATTATTTAAACTATTATGTATTGTTCTTGATCATATTTTGCAAATATATTATATATATATATATATTGTGGTGAGAAATAAATCCTTATCTTATCTTATTTTTTTTTATTCTACTATGAGTTTGCTCTTGACTTTAGTCTAGGTCTGGATGACAGAGACAAAGTCTACGATGGAGTGAGCTTACCCAGAAGAAGCCTGTTCACTCTCACTTTGAATAGATTAGGGTTGTATGCGTTCGGAAACACAGACGCAGGCAGAGAGTTCCACTCCTTTGCAGCGCGCATTATAAAAGACGTTTGAAAACGCTTAGTGCGAGTTATAATAATATTAGTATGGATAACTCATCATCATATTTGGCACACAGGTTGGTTTGTTGTTTATGTGGTCGATAATCTATGATTACAACTTGGTATCATCTTATCATCTACTGTCTACGGTACATTTTAATATTAGGCACGAAAAGTCAAAGAAAACATATTTTTCAAAGCACGTAGACGCAAGGTCAAGTTAATTTAAACAAAACATTGCAAACACAATCCACTTAAGAACAACATGTTCTTTAATAAAGCCCTTTATTGTAACTTATACCAGTTAAGTAGATGTCCACGTCTAGTACTCGGGTCACGTCCCCTTCGTATCTTGCCGAGTATATCCGAAGCTAACTGAATATTTGGTACACAGCTTGAAATGTACCACGTTTTATTATATGGCCAAACGTGAGCCGCTTTATTTACTTATTATATTATGTCAGTCTTGTTTATGTGGAGCTATATGAGAACCTATTGCGATCCCGGGCGTTTTCAACGGAGCTTATCAACTGAGCCATGTAATTTTGACACTATGTGTGCCCGTATAAAATAATGTTAGTGTTTTATACTGTATATTTTACTGTCTATTTTGAGGTTGGGTTATTAAATTGAGGGCCGGATTTTCAATCTGGATACACGTTCCAGTTTATAGCTTAGACGCAAACACAAAGTTTAAAAAGGGTTTCAGTGAAATGTTTATTATAAAATCTGTTTTGGTCCCGATGGAATGAATTTATATATTAATAATAATAATATCGTTTAATTGGACTTAATAGTAAAATTATAGCCTAATACAATTACATAATTATATCACTAAGATTTTAAATACAAATACGAGTAATGTAACACATGAGTGGACTGCTAAAACGATGTATATAAACTCTTGAATTCCAAACCAGATAAAAACCTGTATCTTGTAAATCAGTGCTCTTTCGTGGTGAATTACGTATAAAAAAAAACTTTTTAATTCAGACTTTTTCAAATCTTTTGACTTTTTCAATTAACCGGGAGCGCGCACTTAGGCAACTGCAATTGTTGCCATCTTGGATTCGACTTACAAACGTATGAGATACACGACTCTTCCAAAATTAAATGACTTATGCCCGTTTTCACCGACATCCCCTAAACTACCATCTACGTATGTGACCCTTAGCTTAAAAGCTCTCCCAAACTATCCCCTAAATTAAATTTCGTTTCACCATCATTTTTAGCACTTAGCTATGGGACACATAACTAAGTGACGTTTTGTTTTCGATAGTAGTGACTGATTTGTCTTTGAACTTATCGATACTTTTAAACAAGATAGTTTTTTATGAAATTCTCTAAAGTTTACACTTATATGGATAAAGTTATTAATAAGTCATGTTTTGATAGCAATAATAAATATTATTTCATTCATATTTTTAATTGATTTCATATTTTCTGGCTTATTTACTCTGTTTAAACATTACGAAACCGCGTGTGTTATCTGTGGTTCTGACACTTCTTTCTTTTGTGACGTACTGATGTGAGATTTGATTGTTTGTTGCTGTAGTAGCTACACTGATCCCACCCATGTCTGCCACAGCCAACAAATGGTTACCCGTAGCATAAAACCTCAATGCTATTAATAACTGATTTATTGGAGATATAGAGTTATTTCTGAAATAAATAAAAATTGGTAATTTACTTATTTGTAATAATAATTATGTTAATACAATAAGAACAGAAGGTTCCTACCTCACAAGTGTAGATATGGTTTACATTGTTAGTTAGCGACGTAAATAAGTAGGCATCGTCAATGAAACAAAGAAAAAATACCACGTTTTTTTTTTTGGTTATATGTAGGTAAATGTTAGTATTTTATGGGCTATTTATAAAAACTTTAATACTTATGTTAAGTACTCACCTATTATCAGGAAATTCCAAGGTGTGTTCAATCTTTTCCAATAAATGCAACACTGAAGATTTACAGAGCCTCTCCGAAAAAAGTCAGTTTCATCAAAACTTTCAAAGTAGTTGGGTCGTTTCCGATAAATCTTTGGTCTCCGCCTGTTATTTACGTCGAATATAGTAGAAACAATTTCTAAATTTTCAATAAATTCATCTAAATCATTATCCATCTTCGTTGATTGAGAGATCACATACGTATGAGCCGGTTTATGGGCCCACATTTTGACCACCTAACTTTAGGGGACCTTTTAACGTTTAACTGACCGTTTACTGTTGGTGAAACAAAAACCACCTTTTAACAGCCCCCTAACCATTCTTAAGGGATCCTTTAAACTTAGGGGATGTCGGTGAAAACGGGCATTAGACTATGAAAGGAGGTATGTCTAAACAAACAAAGAAAAATAAGATAGGAAAAGAAAATCTTGACGGGTGAGTGATTTAAGTTAATGTGTATGGTATGCGAGGTACATAAACGAAGGGGGTGCAGCTGACCCCTCTCCCCCCCTAGAAGATGCAGGAATACTCACAAACCGTAAAGTAATATTACGTAGGTAGCCTATTAATAAACAAAAACAAAGTTGTAACTACAAGTAACATAGAGAACTCCTTTTCTACACTGCGTCGTGTTAAAACATGGCTGAGATCAACGATTACTGAAAACCGTTTGAACGGCCTATGCATGCTCAGTGAACACCGAACCATGGTACAAAAAACTAAGGATACAATTGAATCTGAGATGTTAAAACGGTTTTGTAAAGAACCTCGTCAACTACTTTTTTTGTAAAATAAATCCACTGATTGATGTTTTGTTTTTCATTTTTAACGTAACCTGCCCCGTTGTTCATGCAGAATTTACCTTAGATATATTCTTGGTTTGTCTACGCCTGCTTTCCCCTTAAAAAAATCCTAGCTACGCCCTTGAGGGTGTGAATGTGTGTGGTGTGTGTAGTTTAGGTAAGTATAGGGTAATTATTATATCTTTAGGCACCTAGGTACTAGCCTAGATAGAGAGCTTTTCACTTTCAAAGCCTACTTGCCTATATTTTCATGTCCCTACTGCTAAAGAGTCGTCACATTTTTGTGTTTTTTTTTAAATATTTTTTCTTTGTACTTGCAAAAGACGTTTTCAAATATACACATTTAAATACCCAAGGGACTTTAAAGGGTAAAGCGACCCATTTCTGTTATTATCTGAAACTACTTAAGAAACCTATTTGTATTTAAAAGTTGAAGTTTATATAAGTAAGTCTCAGAACTTATAAATACAATATAGACCTACACTATCTAAATCTCATAGAATATCTGTAGGGAAGAATATGTTTATGTAAAGATAAAGAAAGCAGCCAAGTTTTCTCGAGGTACGGTTATAAAAACACGGTTAAAAAGTATTCATAGAGCGAAGTTAGTGAGCGTTAAACTATGTTATCTAGTTTAAAACCCCTGGGCGTTTACGTTTCAGATTAACCTTGGAGCTACTGGGGAGTTTAAAGTTTAATTTAAGCAATAGAAGGTGTGTTACTAAGATTATATTAAAGTAGTTTAAGTTTTTCTTATAAGGGGTTATGAAGGTGCTGCCCTAGATTGTTATAAATTTATATATTTTTATTACAAGCGTAATAGGCAATATGTAAGACTGAATTGTATATTATTGCTAGCAATAACTAAGTTTGTAACTGGTAATGGAAAACTGAATAATATATAACAATACAAAATCGAAAGTAATGAACAAATGGAAAATATGTAGAAAGATTTTGTGAGTTTTGAAGATACATAGACATATTTGAGTGATATATATTTTAGAAGTATGTATGTAAGTATATTCTCTTGTTGTATGTTTATAAGTATTTATATTAGTGTATACCTATTTTGATTTTATGTATATTTTTTTCTCTTCTACTCTTTCACACGTTGTCTACATCTCTATATCTACTTTCCTGTCGCAGGTATGCTGGAATAGATTTCATTAGAAATAAGCATCACCTTTGTACATATTTTTCTGTTCCTTTCTTCTTGTATGTTTATATGTGTGTACATAAATTGTTAAATAAATAAATAGAACCTACTTAATTTATTTATTTGCTTACATGTAAAACATTAGTTAGAGATATGAATTAAAAAATGACACGCACCCTATAAAGGCACTGTCAATTGTAAAATGACTAAATTAAATAATAAAATATAATACAGTATTTATACGCATGATTAGATATTTACGTGATATTGTTGTTTGCATAATAAATCAGTCTACCGCAAACTGTTTCCAGAACAATTCGATTCGTTATAAAACCAAACGACGTGGACAGCAAACAAACATTTCCTATCGCATTACAAATCTGACAGTTTCAAAAAAAAAAAAAAAAAAACAAAGCCACTGAGTTTTTAGCCTAAAAATCAAACCAAATGATCGGAAAATATCATCAAAATTCACGGCAATATCTGCGGAACGATATTTTTTATTTCTAAAATTTTGAAAACACTATCTGCATACAAATATGATAATAAAAAACGAGTCCTCGTTTCAGCTGTCATTTCCCTTTGAATTCGATGAACGTACCAATTTTCACACAGAAAAGGTTTTAAAATAAAACATTTCATGTGAACTGATTTATAAAAGGGACCTTACCTATACTTTTTCATTACAACTTCAAAGGGACCAAATTCTATATTCAATCTATATGAAAACGCTTATTTGTGTTTGGAAATAAATTCTGGTAAATAATAAACGTATTTCGTATTTCAGTTTGTAGGTGCTGGGTAATAAATCTTTTATGTGCAAATATGAGGTAGGTATTTGTGATTGATGACATATTTTTTCTGATAGATTGATAGGTGATTGAGTCGCAGAGTTAAGAACGACCTACGATAATATTATTTTCACTTCTCATGCTCTAAAAGCTCGTCTTTATATCGTGCGTAGGCGATATAAAGTAGCTTTTTATGCTCTAGAGCATAAAGTAAAATCTTCGTCGAAGACCAAGGCAATCGGTCCAGCAGCCACACGAACAACTTCAACTTCATAGAATAAGCTCTTTATTTTAATTCGTTTCGTTAGTATTCTCAGAACAAGGCAAGGATACCAACAGCCAAAGTACACAATAAAACTTCATGGAATAAACTTATATTTTTATTTCGTCCATTTATTATTTTACATGTTGCTGTTTCATTTCCTCGCAATCGAAGTGAAAAGAAGAGTGTACAACTCGTCCATAAAACCCATTTTACACTCTACTTTATATCCATCCTCGCTCGCAAGCTCGCTCGGATGGATAAACGTCTCGCGTAAAATGGTGCGTTTTATGCACTTGATGTACAATCTACTATTTGTGACTGGAAGATTTTTCTCAGACTCTTTTTTTCTTTTACTAGGCAGTACTTTTTTAAGGATACTTCAGACTTCCATTGACTAAAACCCCGAAGTTCCTTCCATCTGTTACCAACCACTCTCGCACCGCACCTCACCAGGTGTAATACCTACCTCATTCTGTTAACCACCAAGTAATCAAAAGAACTAGCATGAACGCGTGACGTAAATTTAACGTAAATTCGAACGTTTTTTTTATTAAAAATACAACTATCCTATAGCATTTTGAATTTTTATTTTTCATATATATAACGGCGCGTGATATCATTACATAAAGCAGTTAATTATGGGAGTTGTAACTTATTTGGTTATTTTTTTAATCATTGGTCATTATTTTGTTATTTTAACGATTAATCGATTTGAATTCGACTTTTATGGTAAATTTAATTAAGAGCGGGTAACACCGAATGGAGTTGCGTCTGTCATAACGGGCGAACGTCGTGTCAATTCATGCAATCGATTGACAGCCGTTGCACGTGGTGGTCACTCGCAAACCTATTGGCTCTGAATCGCTAATTATTACTGCAATCCTTAATTGTTTAAGTAATTTCAGTGTCTGTATAATTAAAATAGTGAACAGTCGACGCTACACTGTATTTATTTCAACGTTTCCTGAAGTTTAACGCCCATTATGGATTCCCGTGCTGACGAGGTCACGAATCAGCAATCAGATGCAACCGCCCGGTCTCCCGATGTCCCGTTATATATGAATAAAGTCTTAAAACAAAGTAGATATTATGCACGAAAAGAGTATTTTAAATGTTAAAATACGAATTCGCCGAGTAAACGAACTTTACTCGGCGAATTCGTGCTCGACCACAGGACAAAGTAAGGGTAAGATCACATATACCCTTTCCTCTCGGGTTGTACAATATCTTTTGCAAGTTACCACAAATAGAAAAAACAAAGGCTCTAAGTATTTATGTCCATACATTAATCGTCACTATCAACACCCAGCGATGATGTAGTGTATTCATAGCCCAGTCCAAGCACGTCGGTTCATTCTTTATCCCTGTCGTTTCCCGCGTATTATTGGGGTTAGTTCGTATCCTGCTTATAAGTATAAAAGACAGAAACGTTATATTGTAGATACCTATATTATAGTTCGCTGTAACCGTGGCTTTATAGATAAACGTTACTATGAGCACTTAGTTTAGCTCAGATATGTATCCGTCCCTGCCTTGCACTTGTAGTTTGACAGTTGTGTGACAGTGACAGGAATAATAATTATTTATCTTAGGCTAGTGCCCGTTTTCACTAACACTATAACAGGTGACACCTCAATGAATGCCTAATAAAATGGATTTTTCAACCCGAGGATTACCGCCGCATTTCAAAAATCGAACGGCACGCTTTAATTTATGCATTCATTTAGGTGTAGCCTATATAGTGTAAGTGAAAACGGGCATAAATGTTTTCGAAAGAAAAGTAACGGAATAGCATTCAGTTAAAATCTAAAAGGTGTCGTAGTTTAGCCTCAAAAAGTAGCAAATATTCAAATTTACGATTGAATTTATGTCACCTACGAGATGAATGTCATTAGTTTTTATTAAGATTGTAGTTTTATAGATATTTATTAGCTAGGAGATTTCTAATGCCTATCTCTTATTTTTGACTACCTACCTACTAATATTATGTGACATAAGACTCTATCTGTATTTTTGTGTGACACTAGTGAACACTATACATTATTGTACTGTTCAACGACATCTAGATATATAATTTTTCTGAAACTTATTATATTGTATTTTTATAAGTTTTGACCCAATTTTTGTTAATTCTATGAATTCAACAGCAAACCAGCATTTATGTTTTGCAGTGCCCACAGAGGGTTCATGTACAAAAACCGACAGTAATCTATTATAAATGTCTTATGTGCATGAGAGCAAATTAATACATAAATAAATAATAGCTCGTTCAGGATCGCTATATTTAGAACGAATCTAGTCGTGGTACAGACTGGTTGCCAAAAGTGGAAAACCAGGTTTAAGCGAAGCTTGGATGAGGTCTATGTCAATCAATGAACTACGATATATACAGAGTTGATTGATTGACATATTACAAGTCTTACCTAGAATTGTAAACTAACTGAAATTAATTTCAACAGAGCCTCAGCCTATCTCTTTGTGGCCTACAGACGTGTGTCTTACATATGTAAATCACAAACCATTATGTATAATGTACTGATTGAATCTAACATTTGATCCCGTGGCCCGAAGGAGCGTTATCGCGTAGGTGCGAATATTAATTTGCCATCACCATTCATGTATGCTTGCCTAGTAATTTTATACAAGAAAACAGTACATGTGTTGGTATATTGAATTACCACCTACCGAGTGTTTGTAGTAAGGTTTCCTCTAGCTATAGGATCGTTGATGTAATTTTTCACTTCTCATGCTCTAAAAGTTTGTCTTTATGTCGTGCGTAGGCGACATAAAGTCGCTTTTTATGCTCTAGAGCATAAAGGAAAATCTTCGTCGAAGATCAAGGCAATCGATCCAACAGCCACACTAACAACTTCAACTTCATAGAATAACCTCTTTATTTTAATTCGTTTCGTTAGTATTCTAAGAACAAGGCAAGGATGGCAACAGTCAAAGTAAACAATCAAACTTCATGGAATAAACTTATATTTTTATTTCGTCCATTTATTATTTTACATGTTGCTGTTTCATTTCCTTGCAATCGAAGTGAAAAGTAGAGTGTACAACTCGTCCATAAAACCCATTTTACACTCTATATCCATCCTCGCTCGCAAGCTCGCTCGGATGGATAAACGTCTCGCGTAAAATGGTGCGTTTTATGCACTTGATGTACAATCGACTATTGTGCTATAGTTAAAATTTACGAAAAAAATATATATCGAAGATGCATAAAAAACGCCTTTTCACTTGTGATGAAAGTCAAACATAAGTCGTTTTCGAGGGGATAAGCATATTGTTTTAATGAATCATGTTTATTTCGATGCCGTTGATGACGTCGTGCATCACTTAGCGCTACGCGTACAAACATGGCGTGACGTAGCTTATAGAATTCGTAGCGCTACGTGGGTGTGACGTTGGATTCGTAGCGGTATCGTAGAAACATGACGTAGCAGCGTAGTCACAAAACTATATGTTTTACTAGCTTCTGCCCGCGACTTCGTCCGCGTTAAATTTCTTGTTCCCCCGACCCACCCCGTCGCAACACATTGCCTGCCCGTGCTTTTACTTCGTTTTCGCAAAACTTTCATTTAAAAAACATGGTGTTCTAATTAATAGGAATGTAATTCTTCCTCAAGAATTGGGCTGTAAAATGCAAAAAGATTTTTTCAAATCCAACTCGCAGTTCCAGAGATTAGCGCGTTCAAAAAACCAAACACCGGCCAAGTGCGAGTCGGACTCGCGCACGAAGGGTTCCGTACTATCCATACAAATCCTTATCCTTACTAATATTATAAATGTGAAAGTAACTCTGTCTGTCTGTATGTTACGTTTTCACGCCTAAACCGCTGAACCGATCGTCATGAAATTTTACAAAGATATAGCCTGGGATATGGAGAAGGACTTAGGCTACTTTTTTACGCGATAACCGACATCCACGCGGGCGGAGCGGGCAAAATCTATCCATACTAATATTATAAATGTGAAAGTAGCTCTGCCTGTATGTTTGTCTGTCTAACTGTCTGTATGTTATGTTTTCACGCCTAAACCGCTGAACCGATCGACCTGGGATATAGAGAAGGACATAGGCTACTTTTTTACGCGATAACCTACATCCACGAGGGCGGAGCAAAAAAAACGGCAAAAAAATCATGTCCGTTGTATGGGAGCCCCCCTTAAATATTTTTTTTTTCTGTTTTTTAGTATTTGTTGTTATAGCGGCAACAGAAATACATCATATGTGAAAATTTCAACTGTTTAACTATCACGGTTCATGACTGGTGACAGACGGACAGACAGACGGACAGCGGAGTTTTAGTAATAGGGTCCCATTTTACCCTTTGGGTAGGGAACCCTAAAAACTAACTCTTCAGCTTTAGAATAGACTACCTCGCAGAGTTGATCATTATTTTGCTGCGGAGTTATTATAAAACAGTTATATCTCCTAAGATATTCATTGAAATGAAATGATGTAAGGGCAACTTTGTTCAAAATTAAATACTTGTGATGAATAACGTATTTATTTGGATAAGGATTAATACCATATTTATGAAAACTCCTTCGCAAATAATGCATTAATTTCGAACAAATAAGATTACCATAAAAAATGGTTATAGTGAGTCAATCTTAAAAGATAGACATATACTGTCGCGGACTTTTTTTTTGAAAATTTAATGAGGAAAAATTCTGTTATACATGATATTTGCGTAACTTAAACTGTTAACGCAGCGCACGCAACGGAATCTCTCAAAAAGGAATAATTTTTCCCGTTTTTGCAACATTTATCATTTATGCTCCGCTCCTTTTGGTTGTAGCGTGATGTTATATAGCCTATAATATTCCTCAATAAATGGACTATCCAACACAAAAAGAATTTTTCCAAAAGGCCCTTTAATTTTCGAGAATTTTTCATGAATATTCAGAAAAATACGAGCGGTCTCTTCCATGGGCGGCATTGTACGAGTATAGGGTACCGTCTAAAATATTTTAGATATTATAACAATAATTTTCATGTGGGTGTTACTTTAGGTACCTACACCCCGCACGATCCTTCAGGGATCACAGACGTGATGTTATATTTAGATCAATTCCTGTTGAATCGTAGCCTTACAGTATTACGTCGAGAATTGGCCTTACAAATAGATTTAAAACATGTACATAAGGGGTAACTGCGTAGGATGTAATCTGTCGAGTTACGTATAAGTAAATGTTGTTATAAATCAATATTTTTGTTGAAAATATATCGTTGCGTTATCAAGATACCTATTTTTTCCATGATCATTACTTTGTCAACGTTTTTATCAGCCTATCTTCATTGGTGCATATAACGACAATCACCATTTATATCAATACTAGTGACACGGCCTTGCTTCATTATTTCATCATTTCAGTCGAAAGACGTCCACTGCTAGACATAGGCCTCTCCCAATTGACGGGGGTTTGCCATAATCGCCACGCTTGGCAGGCGGATTGGCGATCGCAGTATGGTGTTAAAAATGCATAGAGAACGCTGCTGCCCATTCTCTAATAAGTCCCTTAGTCGCCTTTTACGAACACCCACGGGAGGCAATAGGGCCTTGGTTCGCACGGGTGCAATGACGACATATCAATCAAGATTTCTGTGCTATATCTCCTAAATTAAATATGAATATATTATACACTAGCTGCTGCTCGCAGCATCACCCGCGTGGCTTTTTCTAAATTAAAACTAGCCTAAGTTACTCCTTATAACATCAGTTATGTGCCAGTGAAAGTCCTGTCAAAATCGGTCCAGGCGTTTTGGAGATTAGCCGGCACAAACAGACAGAGAGAGTTTTTTAAAATTACTTTTTTTTTTGTTATAAGTACCGTATATACTTTCATATGCATTTAGTAAAAAAGCTTTTCTTTTGACATTACAAACAGACACTTCATTTTTATTGATTTGTATTGATGGAAACCTTTCGGAATAAATGCTCTACACTTTATGCGGTGCGGTGTAGTTTGGTGCGGGTGGCAGATGTCAGTATAGCGTTCATGACTAGGTCAGTGACATTATGCAATTCAATTTTATCGATAACGATTCTCACAGCAAAATACTCATTCTCTTTATTATTATTAATATGTAATTTATTTGAAATTATGTATTTAATACAAAACATAAAAAACCACATTCTCAAAGCACAACCGATATTTAGAAGAAAAAAAAAATTGTTCGTGGTAATATTTTTGCCATGTGGCACGGTGCGTCGGCGGCCAGTTTGCGTCAGTACGAGTGCTAGCGCTTTGTTTGCGACACGTACTTCCATGGTTTTAAAATGAAAAAAATACTTACAGTAAACTTCTTTTACTGTATAATAATATCGACTATCCATCATAGCAACACATCCCATCACTAAACATGTCTATGGCGTTACGTTACACGCATAATTTGCTTCATTTTTCTTTCAGTTTGATTGTATTTGTAGACAATAATATTTTGGCAGGGTGAAGTTATTTAATTTACTAGTTATTTTACTGATTCCGTATTTTACGACTTTGATATTTCGCGGTATCGTTCAAGACTGATAAGGAACGGTTCGTCTAATATCACCGCACCATTCTACAGCGCAAAAACTATAAATGGTGGGAAACCATTTAGAGCATTTTTTCCGCATTCACGCATCAAAATCCATGTTGTGTTTAGAAGGTAGGTCACAGAGACAAACGCGAAAAATGACTTTATTTTCCGCTATTTGTAGATCACCTTTCTATTGTATAGTCAAAGCTGAACGTCAGACCACAAATATTGAGCCCAAATATATTTTATTTTTTTATTTCCTTCAATTGTACAAAAACGCATAACAAAACAAAATGCAGGGTTACAACTAAGACAAAGAGTGTTTTAGATGAACTCTGGCACCCAGAGTAAGATTTAACTTGTGTTTAGGGTGCCAGTGTCCTCGCCTATAATTTGAACATTTAACAGTAGCTGTAAGACGAGCACAGTATATTATTAATAAGATAACTACATGCTAGCAAATGCATTTTTTTTTTTTTTTTTAAACTTTGCCCCACACTAGGAATTTCTCCTGTATCGTGGGTGCGTTTACAAACATTTAAACTCACATACACAAACAGCCAGACCCGGAACAACTACTTGTAGATCATACAAATATTTGTTCCGTGCGGGGATCGAACCCGCGACACGGAGCGCAGCAGTCAATCGCTTAACCACTGCGCCAACCGTGCCGTCAAAAATATATGAAGTAAATATAATCAGCGGGCCCAGCGCGGGTCCGGAGATGTCACATATATGTCTTCGAATTTTTTGGTTCTAGGACATGTCGGTTTCCTCACAATATTTTCGTTTTGAGTTCAGTGGTGATGAAATAATTTACGCCACCATATTTTGGGCCAAAAATGCTCTCCAAAACATGTAAACTATATAGTAATACAACATCGATAGCAGAAGCTAACAACTTTGTTTTTATTCAACAGAATTTACCTAAAGTTGTTCAAACCTAGTACAGGGTGGCCAATTTGGAAGTATACAACTTTAAAGTTTGATTATTTTTATTAAAAAAGAAAATGACAGGATATTTTTCTATAATTATTTTACTCAGGCTTGGCATTTTTATACGAAAATTAAAATCAGCGTAATCTCCTCCTTTTATATACTCAAAAATGCGATCGCTTTTCATTGTGTTTTTCATTAAATTTTCGCATAATTTGTTTTTTATCCCACTAACAAAGTCACAAATATTCTGCTTTTTGTAATCAAGATTGACCACGACACGTCCCTTTGGATAACCCCATACAAAAAAGTCAGGACATGTCGCGAAATCCTCAATGATCAAAATGGTATTCGTTACTCTTAATGATTTGTTAGAAAAACTGGTTCGTTTTTAAATTCGTGTAAGAACTTCAGGATAAAATTACTAAAAGTATTGCTGTGGTCGTGGTCTTATAGACTGTGCATAACGTATATGGCGCATTTTAACTAAATAATAAACACCAAACAACTGCATTTGGCTTTAAATCAGAATAGGGGCTAAAAAAAGTTGTATACATCTTAATTAGCCAGCCTGTATAATAGAACTGAATGCATATGCTTGACTTACAAACCACAAACATTGGACCTGTTAACTAACAGTAGTTCATAAGTTCCTAAAACCAGGCTTTATTAAGTTGATATGGCGATTATCGTTCCATTGCTTACGGAATAGTAGAAAGGACACGAATAAAATAACCACTACTATCATGATACGTGACAAGAACCAACAATATTGCCTACGGTCAACTATAACGATATCTAAAGAACACAACAGAACCACCGTAACTTAAATATACAAAGCACTTGCAAACAGCCAACTGTCACTACTGTCCTAAGTTACATCATTACATAAAAACTCCATACGTAACACAGGTTGCGTGTAACTGTATGTAATATCTGGTGATAAAGGCGGCTATTCTGTGTCACAGAATAGATTGGTACAGAAGTTCAGGTCCATAGAACGAGCAAAAACGCACGCACACAAAGACACGCGTCTACGTACAAAGCGAGTGCAAGCACACTCGCGATTGTCATTTCGTCATAATCGTAGAACAGTGACGGATCTGACATTTATGTTAAACTCTGCCGCGCGTGCAATAACAGCAGTAAGTATAATTTTTGTCCAAATTTAGTTGAGCATTGATTCGGAATCAGCTCACTGTGCTGATTCCGAATCTATGTTTGACTCTATTTGGACAAAAATGTTACTTAAGCGCGACAGAGTTTAACATAAATGTCAGATCCGTCACTGTTCTACGATTATGACGATTTGGTTGAGATCACCGTCATGTACATAAGTGTCTATGTGTGCGTGCGCCTGTTTTCGCTCGTTTAGCAGCTTATCTTTTTTTTGTTTTACTGTGAACTCCCTCGCTATTCCGCGAACTCCCCCGCTATTCCGTGGATTCCCCCTGTTCCTCTAATGGCGCCCGCTGAATGACGAAAACGCGGCGTTTATGATAATCGCCGTATTTCACGACCGCATAAAACCGAGTGGTGTCGTGGATGGGATTTTCCTAGATTATATCCCCCTTAAAAGGTAGTTAGGCGGTACCTACGTCGATACATTGATTTTTAAGGGAATGTGTGGATTGGATTATTATGAGAGTAGGTGCCTCTCAATATATTTTTTTAAGCAATGCGTATTATCCTTGATTATTCAAAATGTCAACGCTCCTTAAAACCAGTTTTGGTAGAACTTAAAGTTTCAATAGAACCGCTTCTAAACTTTATAATGATTTTACTTTACTCTCATCTATTTATTTTAATTAATATTAAGCTAGTAATTATGTTTATTTAAATATTCGAAGAATGGAACTTTATTCAATTTATTCTGACTTAATTGGAAATACTTTCGAAAGACTTCATTTTGACTTAAGACTGCAGTTACCTAGTTAAATTACTTACAAAGATTAAATGTTGTAACATTTAAATTTTGTAACTAATTTAACTAGGTAAATTAATTCAGCGCGATCTAATTTTTTTGCGCTATTTGTGTCGAAAAAGTTAAAACAAAGTCAGATTTCAGCTGATCAAATAAAATGAAAATAACAATATGACCGAAACTTTGGACCTCACGTCAAGTTAATAAAACGTAATTCACTACATAAAAACAATCGCCAATTTCTCTTCATAATAGAGCACAATCATCAGAAATTTTCGCACCCATTCAAAATTCCATACACAAAAAGCCACACAAATATTTAGCGGTAAACTCCAATCTGTAATATTAACATAACAAAGTCGTAACAGGCAGATTATGTGTTATTATTTGTATGTTTATCACAGCAAAGAGAGGGAATTGGAGCAATTTCAACAAATCTCTTTCTTATTTTCTCTGTGAATCAACTGTGGGATTTTCCTTAAGCAATTGGATTACAGCCGTAATCGTCGCAGTCAACTGCTTTTGTTTTCTTTTAGTCAAAACCTAGAAGTACTTTGAAGCTTCTGTAATAAGCCTTATTGGAAGTTTCCTAATGATTCAACGTTATTTTGCGATTTGTTTTCAATTCTGATTTATTTTGCTTGTTGGAAGTGTTGGAATTTATACTTCATTTGAAACAACATTACACATTTAAAAAACCTTTTACAGTCCGTTCAACCGATTTTGACTTCTATCCCGTAGGCATAAGGATAGCGTTAGAAGCAAAAAAGTGGTTACAATACCAACTGCATACTGCAGCTGACATTTGTCATGCCACCAACGCAATAGAAGTCAAAATCGGTTGAACGGACTGTAAAAAAGGTTTACTTAAATGTCTGATCTTATTTAAAATGGAGTATATTTCGACACCTCCTAAGTACAACTAAGTAACTGACAAATTCAAATTTTATAGGAGAGCGAATTGAAGATTTCAATTTCTTTAAATCGCCGTAGCTAAGCTCCTATACAGGGTGAAATTGAATTCATGGGCATCCTCTTAAGGGGTCATTATACTTATCATTATGAACAACTTTCACTATGGGACCAAATCTGAAATCTCGAAATAATTATCAGCTGGTTCCTACATTTTGACGAGCTATGCGAACATAAATGTAGGGAACAGCTGATTCTTTTTTCGCGATTTCAGGTTTGTTCCCATAGTGAAAGTTATTTATAATGATGAGTATAATGACCCGTTAAGAGGATGCCCATGAATTCAATTTCACCCTGTATACGTTTGAGAAAAAAGTATGTTGGGTTAATTGAAAAAATAAAATAAACTTGTATGTGGTAAATATAGGTACATAGATGCCAAAAATGCAATAAAAACCGTTTCGTGTATCTGGCAGATACATACGTATACTTAGCGGATGTCGATTTATGCTATGCTGAGCATGAATCGTTCCCCTATACCTATATGATCGGTCGGATAATCGTCGGTTGGTGCCTCATTCCATTTAAATTTGTCTAAGGGGCCTCTGCGAGTTGGCTTCGGCCCCTCGTATGCCTTCCAAAGGCCCGGGACCCCAGGGTCCCGAGATATATCAAAGATAAACAATAATAATAATAAAATATTGAAATAAATTAGAGCTACAAAAACCTATGAAGCCTCTGAAACCAAAACTAGGTAAAAACCTGTATGTCAGATTTCAGACAAACAATGACAGTCACTTTGCACTACTTTCTTGTATTCACAAAATCTTCAACTACGCCTCTGAAAGGTTAAACTCACATTGTCTCAGTCAGCCCAAACCTTATTAGGTTTTAAACCAACCAGTCAGGTTAAAACACTGCGCTGCAGAACGCAAATAACCGTAGCTCAGGCGTGCGCTAAATTGAAGCGGAACTGGGCGGGGTATATCTGTCGCGCGCCGGATAACCTATGGGCTAACACGGCCACGAAGTGCACTGCGGGGCAGTAAGACACTGGGACACATTGAAGTTGATAATATGACAAGTTTTAACAAGAAAATTAATTTACTTTGATTTGAGTTGGTGCTTGCTGTATTTCATTCCACGGAAAATATAAGAAGGGTTTTTATATACCCATAGTACACCCATATTTCGCAAGTTATCTTAAAGTCCAATGGAATAGGGGGTGAGTCTATTGCCACCATCGGGCACTCATTTCAGATTCCGGGTTGCTACTGAGAAATTCCAGATGATAATTCCCAATATCACTTTGCCCGAATTGCGAATCAAAGCCAGGACCTCATGCGCTTACGACCACTCGACTAACGAGGCAGTAGCATTCATAACTCTCTCGTAACTAATACATGGTTAAATATCATGTCATTGTTTCTAAAAGCCCACGAGTATAAGTACAATTCTACGAAATACGGAATAGCAAAACGATGTTGGGTGGGGCATATACTCATTAGGTCGCGAGCCGTATAACCTATGAGCTAACACGGCCACGAAATGGACTGCGGGATAGTAAGACACTAGGACTCATAGAAGTTGGTCATATGAACACGGTTTTGCATCAAGAAAGTTCATTTGTGATCTTGAGATGCAATTTGTTTCATTCCTCGGATTTGCACAATTGTGTTTTATTAAGAAAATTCTATAAAACAAGTTCCTGCTAAAAGATGGCTTTAGTTGTTGCCCACTTGTAGGATTGGTCAACTTCTAAGAATTAAGGAATAGTGGAACTGGGCGGGGTATAATTCTCATTAAATGTTCACTTACCGGAAAACCCAATAGCTAATGTTAGACCGTTCCCTATATCCCTATGTGATGAGGGCAAGGAAGTCTTCAATGAAGTCGTTTTATTATTTATTTAGAATATAAACGTATATTTATCAAATTACAATAGGTAAAAAATAGAGAACGCACAATGCAGGTTTTTATAATTTCGTGGAGTGAAGTTGGCTGCGACAGTGCTGCCACCCATGGGCATAAACGGAAGATGGCGCACGATGTTCACTTCGCAGAATGTTCGCACTCCTCGCCGCTATATTGAACAGCTAACATGGCCACAAAGTGAACTGTGTGAATATATAGGCACTATGACACAGAAGTTACATATTAATATCAACTTAGTTTTTTAGAATGTGGGTTCTTGTTACTGCCTGTTGGATTCAATTCGTCGGAATCAGAAGTATCAGAACCACAGGATTATGTAAGTAACTTAAGCTACCATTTGCGAGAGCACACGTGGATTGATTAAATTCTACAAATTCTGCATTTACTGAAAATAAGTTGTCTAAGAACCAATGTAGTATAGAGGTATGAGGAACAGGGAGTATTTTTTTTTTTTGCTAGGGCATTTCAGAGTTAACCTTGAGAGGTTGAGACTCTTTAACCGGACTTTCCTGTGGTTGCCTTAAGCTCCTAACGAAACTGAATGCCTCCAGCTAGGGCGTAAAAACTTATAAACCTAACGACTGCGCGCTAAGGGCACCCCCGTGGGGGTAACACTGTGGGGTACGAACTTCGGCTTAGGGCAGAGTCGGAGGGAGAATGGCAAGGGACCGACGGTGGCTGGATAAAATCAGGGTTATGATTATTATCTGGAGGATTTAAAGCTCATTTATAGCGTGGGCTGGAACTTCGCTTACGAGCAAGGGTCGAGGAGGAGAACAGGGTATAAAGTTCACTCATCCTTTATAGAAAAGGGAGGATCCTCCGACCAGACGGGTGTTGTGTCTGGTGGGCAACTGCCCGACGGTTGATGTCGGGATGTTGTATATATGCTAGTCACGCGGTAAACTCTGATTGCGCGATGCAGGATTAGTGACGTCAGGTCTTTGAGGCGTAGTTCGCATGTGGCGTTGTAGATGCCGCCACAGTAGTATAAAATAATTTACATTCATAATTCGATTTGTTTAGTATTGTTTACGTAACTTAAACAATGAATAAAGTTTTAAATAATCGAGACTTCTCGAATAAAAACAATTTCAATATCGAACCTTTATTTTATAGATATGTATAGAATTCGCAGAAAATTGGTTCACTTAGGTACATCTCCTTTCCACTTTCATGGAACAAAGGGGAAACCGTTAAAATGTGAACTCGAACAAGTGTTGTCAGACGAAATTGCCTTTTGATATGCTATTGTTGTTGCTCCGATATTGTAACCGAAGATTACTACGGAATTTACCAATCTTTGTACATAGATTACTGACGGGTACGTACCGATAGATAAATGTTATTTTTTAATAAGTATTAAAGCTATAAGAGCAATGGTAGCCTAGTGTTATCGGCTCCGACTTACGAGCTGTAGGTCGTGGGTTCGAACCCAGGCCCTACTTACTTTGTGTAAGTATTCGATTTCATAATCACTGCTCTCAAAACGGTGAAGGTTAACGGGCATGTCCTTGAACCAAAAATTCGAAAACATGTGACATCCACCACGTGGTGGATTACCGATCACACCCTCTCACAGAAAAGAGGCCTGTGTCCCAGCACTGGGAACATTATAGTATTATTATGTATTAAAGCAATAAGATATGTAAGATTTTTAATAGCGATTAATAAAACATTGTAATAATTTTATATAAAATTAATAATATAGTTATTTATGCAACTGTTGTATAAGGGGTATTAAAACACGAGCGTGGGTTTATCACACGAGGCGAAGCCGAGTTTGATAATAGTATCACATGAGTGTTTTATTACCTAATTATATACAGTTACATACAAGACTTTATCTACATCCATGTTATCTACTCTTTGATATTTTCCAATTCATGAAATTTTTGTACGCCTTTTCATATTGTTTTCTCGACTTTTCTGGTAATAATTGGTTAGAAATGTCCTTTGCTGCATTATAAATATCTGGTGGTGTGTTATCAAAGCTTGTATCACTCATTTTTGTAAACAACAAACTTGTAAATTTTGCAATACTAATAACGAACAAAAATGGCGGGATGCGACGTGAACTCGAATAACCTTTAAGTTTTTTTTTTTTAATTACGACGCTGTAGTAGTAAATCGCGCGTGCATGACAATGTTCTTTTTTTGAAATTCATAAATGTGGCTGTTTAATGAGTAAGGAAGGGATCGAAAACGCAAAGGAGTTGCATAATTCAATTTAGTACAATATTATAACACTCGTTTGGATGATATTAAGGTTACTATGACACTGGTTGTTTTAATGTTGGCAATAAGCTAACTGTTTCAGAAACTTTTATATAGGATTTATAGCATGATAAATAAACTAAAATAGTGGTAGGTATATAAATAATCGATTTGAGGAATCGTTAGAATCGATATGACGAGTTAGCAACACTGCGAGCGCGGGAATTCGAATCTTGCCGGTCGTACTGTGCGGACGTATGCTGGTGGCATTTGATTGTGTAACATTGGTTGTGCAATAAAATAGTTATAAAACATAGTGACCTGAGTTTTACTACAGATCTTCAATTATTAATAATTTATTATTAATTTTCACAGCATCAATAATTATTTTCACAAATCGATCATTTTACCCTACAAATTCCATAAAAACTGAAGCCAACTCCATTACAATGCGATCAATTTCACCGTCGGTTGAACATAAGTGGAATCACTCCAGAATTTAATATATGTCGAAATCACAAACTCAACCTAAGCGCAAGAGCTAGAGAATTCAACTGTTAAGTGTAAATTTCGAGCCCAATTTCCGAAAGCACTATCATTTCAATAGTGGCCGAGACCCCTCCTGATTTCGGCCGGGCGTAAAATTTGCTAACAGACTGCAAACCAAACAAAGTTGCTTCGAGTTACTGACAGTCGCTGGCAAACACTCAAGGAAACTTATTTAACTCACAAATGTCCCGTGTACACATAAATCTGTACAACCGGACGCGTAAAGCAGGTGTTTCTCACTTCTATCAAAGTTTGGGATTTATTTAGCTGCGATGTTACATAAATGTGGGAGTGAGGAGGGGTGACGTAAAGGTGAAAGATGGTCTGTGTATGACAGATTCAGAAAGTATTTTGCAATGATAAAATTATCAAAAAATATAAGATAAGTCATCATCTGCCCAGCCTTTTCCCAATTACGTTATGGTTGGCTTCTAGTCTGACTGGAAGCCTTTGAATACTATTATTTTAGATGATGCGACTGCCTATCTGTTCTGCGCGCAATGTGCCCTGCCCATTGCCACTCAAGTTTGGCAATTCTTCGAGCTATGTCGGTTACCTTGGTTCTCCTGCGGATCTCTTCATTTCTGATTCGATCACGTAGGGAAACTCCAAGCATAAGCATTGGGGCCGAAAGGTTCTGGAGTGGCGACCGCGTACCGGAAGACGTAGCGTTGGAAGGCCTCCCACAAGGTGGACCGATGACCTTATGAAAGCCGCAGGAATCCGCTGGATGCGGGAAGCACAAAACCGGTCGAGGTGAAGGTGCTTGGCAGAGGCCTATCTCCAGCAGTGGACGTCCTTCGGCTGAAATGATGATGATGAAGACTGCCTATCTGACCACCACAACCTAGCTACTGGGTAACACGATATCCCTTGATAAGACTGGTTGTCAGACTTTCAGGCTTCTGACGACCCGTAACAATTGTCAAAGATCTACAAATGACAGCCGTGACCAACGGCTTAACGTGGTTTCCGAGGCACGGGGGGGTCTTGGCCTCTAAAGATGGTCACCCATCCACGAACCAATCGCGCCAAGCGTAGCTTAACCTGATCGATCGACCCTTATTTAGCCACAAGCCCCTATTAAGTAACTATGTAAGAAACAAAGAAAAAAAATATACGACTATTTGCGGCAATGACGCAGAGAAGGAACATCATCATCATTTCAGCCGAAAGACGTGCACTGCTGGACATAGGCCTCCCCCAATTGGGGGGGTTTGCCATAATCGCCACGCTTGGCAGGCGGGTTGGCGATCGCAGTATGGTGTTAAAAATGCATAGAGAACGCTGCTACCCATTCTCTAGTAAGTCCCTTAGTCGCCTTTTACGACAGCCACGGGAGGAAATAGGATGGTGCTATTCTTTACGTCCGGCACTACACGGAAATAACAAGTTGGGGGAAAATATGCGCCACATCCACGCGAAACGGCCATCGCTCAGCATAATGCTGCGATCCTATGCGAGACAGAGCCCCAGCGCTGGTTTTCAGCGACAGCCGGCAATATCCATAATTATGTTAATTTTCATTAAAACTAATGAAAATTCTGAAAAGCTTTCAGACATCAAAATTGCATCTAATACTCGTAATATTATTAATGAAATAAATTCCAATTTACCTAATGCACAAACACCGAGCTTAGAATTAGAAACTTTTTAGGAACATATCTACGAGTAGGTACCTAAACACAATACCAAAATATAATTAGCAGCAAACTTTATGCAAAAGTTAACAACACAACAGCATTACTACGCCCGTCTGAATTCAACATGAAGACCACAGCATAGCAGAGTTGGCTCCCTAAGGCACAAAATGCATAATAGACAACAAACAAACTTGTGGTGCTGCAACTGACATTTTCTCCTCCTGTGGCCCGTTATTAGCTTGTCCATACCGAATAATAGTTAATACCGATTAATAGCTTAGCATTTGAATTGTGCATTCGAAATAATGAGTCGATTGTAGCCATTATTGCAGGAAGCGTATTTAGTTTATTGGTGTTGTATTGGCAAAACCGTTGTGTAGCTTCGATATATCAATTTTAGTAAATAATTTCGGGCTACTGACTTCTAAGAAAATAATATGATTGTAAATTCTTCTTTTTTTAGGGTTCTGTACCCAAAGGGTAAAACGGGACCCTATTACTAAGACTCCGCTGTCAGTCTGTCTGTCTGTCCGTCTTTCACCAGGCTGTATCTCATGAACCGTGATAGTTAGACTGTTGAAATTTTCACAGATGGCGCTCCCATACAACAACCTTGATTTTTTTTGCTCGTTTTTGCTCGATATTTATAACGGCAACAGGTAGACGCTTGAAATATTCACAAAATATTTAGTTATATATTCACTTTAAAAATAAATAATTAAATCAAAATTAAAAAAATATTTAAAGGGGGCTCCCATACATATATATTGCCGTTTTTATAGATAATGGTATGGAACCCTTCGTGCGCGAGTCCGACTCGCACTTGGCCAGTTTTTTCGTATCTGATGACTTGTACCTTACATTTTATCTTACAGAGATTGGGCCAAATTGGCCAAATATTTTTATGAACGCAAGATTAATGTCAGATTTGTTTAGTACAATAAGGTTAAGAAACAAAACTTATTTAATTTTTAATACCTTGGTCAACATAAATTGGTACAAAACATTTTAATGTTGGAGCAGATTGCTCAAATCTTAATTTAATCTCTATTCTAAAAGACAAGAATTTTAATTGTAAACACAAAAGCGACGGTAAAGTGAAGTGTTAAATGAAATAAAATGAAACTTGTCTTATTTTGAGATTCAGAGATCAAAGTTTCACAGAATTGAAGGAATAGAACATTCCTAATTGCTTTGGAAAGTTCCTTTGTCGGTTAAATCACGTTCAGAGGAATTCTAGTGCTTAGACTAGTTCGTTAGTAAGTTTAATTGAAAGAATTCAATGTGAAAGAATACCTATATTTCTGTGGAACAATGATATTGTTCTGCAGTAATCTGGGGAATATTGAAGCCAGCAGATATTTTTCTTATTGAAGTTTATGATACAAGTTCAGAAACTACATTCATCTTCCTGTATAAACTACAATGTTTGATACATCGGCGTCGTGCTCGCTCACTAAGATACCTTTTTGTATTTTAGTTTTTACTTCGGTGTCTCATTAAATAAAATGTAGCGATAGCAAGGCAGGCTTCATCGTGATATCGTTTATTGAAAATATTTTTTTTTATCACTACAACAAGGCGGAAGATTTTCCTTTGTTTAAATTAAAAACCCTAACAAACATACTGAATAATCATACTACGTAGCACAGTGACCGAAAAACTGATATAGTTACGAAGTGAACACTGAGTAGATGACTGATATAAATATATCGACGGTTAAAAGGTAATAAGCGACATTTTGGTCGAAAATGAGTCATGAATGCCATTCTACTTAAAATAAGACTTTAAGTAGGATGGCATCTGTTAACCGTCGATATGTGAACGAAAAAGACGAACTGCTCCAACCTTCTCAAATCTTCTTATATATAAAATTCTCGTGTCAAAATGTTACTTACCATACTCCTTCGAAACGGCTTGACCGATTTTTATGAAATTTTATATGCATATTCAGTAGTCTGTCGGCTACTATCTATTTTTTTTTTAAGTTTTAGGTTGGTAGGTAAGGTAGGGTAGGGTAGGGTATGATAGGTAGGTAGGTAGGTAGGTAGGTAGGTAGGTACGTAGGTAGGTAGAGTAGTGTAGGATAGGGTAGGGTAGGGTAGGGTAGGGTAGGAAGGTAGGTAGGTAGGGTAGTGTAGGGTAGGGTAGGATAGGGTATGGTAGGTAGGTAGGTAGGGTAGGTAGGGTAGGGTAGAGTAGTGGAGTTTATACTATAGCTTTTGACAGAACAAAGTCTGTCGGGTCAGCAGCTAGTAATATATAAAACAAAGTCGGGTTATTTACATCATTTATAATTCAAGAACGGCTGGACCGATTTTTATGATCTTTGATTTGTTGGATTTGTATTAGCCCCGAATAACTATTAAAACATGCGAAAAATTTACGGAAAAAAAAATATGTAGAAAACTCACTTTCTCATACATTTTATACAGAGCGGCTTTTTAGATGATATCTCGAGAACGGATTGGGGAACGGGGAACAAGAAATTTCACGCGGATGAAGTCGCGGGCAAAAGCTAGTAAATATATAAAACAAAGTCGGGTTAGTTTACATCATTTATAATTTAAGAACAGCTGAATCGATATTTATAATCTTTAATTTCTTGGATTTGCCTCCGCCCCGAATAGCAGAATAGCTATTAGAACAATTTACGAAAAAATAAATATGAGAAAAATTTGAAAAGATTCCCGGAAATATTTCATTTTCGGGAGAAAGTGACAGTCCCTTTTTTCTATAGAATTTTTGCGTGATTTATTGAATTTTGCACAGGACATCGTCTCTCGTGTCAGGTAAAGGCAGGGAGGATGAGGGGTTGCAATCAGTAGCACTGATAACACCGACAATCATTTCACAATCTCTACTGAAACTTTTTCGATGTACCGAATAAAACAAAAATCAATCTGCCTACCCTTTTCCCAACTATGTTGGGGTCGGCTTCCAATCTAATCGGATGCAGCTGAATCCAGTATTCCAGTATCCAGTATTTTACATGGAGCGACTGCCTGTCTGACCTACACAACCCAGTAACTGGGTAGCACGATATCCCTTGGTAAGACTGGCTGTCAGACTTTTGGGCTTCTGGCGACCCGTAACGACTGTCAAAGATCCACGAATGACAGCCGGGACCAATGGCTTAACGTGCTTTCCGAGGCACGGAGGAGTCTCGGTTTATAAAGATGGTCGCCCATCCACGGGTCAACCCCGGCAAGCGTAGCTTAACCTGACGGATCGACTCGTGCTGCTATTATTACTTAGCCACGAGCTCCTCAAAAAAAAAACAAAAAAAAAATAAAACAGTTAAACAAAAAATCAACCAACCAGTAGCCAAAGAATTGAACAGCAAAGACAAACTTAGTTGGCCAGAGAATGTCTGCGCTACAGTAAAACATGTTTGCGCTCGTTCAGTAACCGCACTCGTGGGGGCCGTAGTGGGGACTGCTACATAGATAGGTTTTATGTGGTAAGCCGAACTGCTTTTGTTTAGATCCTGGAGAAAATTAAAGGAACTAGACAAGCAATCTAGTCTGATTTTCAAATTCTGCTAGAAGACCCATACCTACATATGTATGTATTAGCACTGTTATTTAAAAATATTGTAAAAGCTAATTATTCTTAAAAGAGTAACCGTGGAGTTTCTTGTCGGCTTTTCTCCATAGGAAACGACGAATTGGAACCGTGCACCTAGCTTCTGACGTTACATAAGTGCTTATGTACTTAAGTGAATACTAAAGGCCTCAAGACGTGTGGAACGAATTTTTTGTATCTGCCTACAATTATTAATAATAGATAGATAGAATACTCTTTATTGCACACCATGAAAATTACAGATTTATATATAGAAATTTTGACACAAAAATGGCGGTCTTATCGCTAAAAGCGATCTTTTAAGACAACCTTTGGATGGATTAAGGGAGAAGGAGAAACATTACCGCAGGTAATTTGTGGTTTACCATTTACATACAATAAATACATAAAACATGTTATACTTATCTATAAAATTATATACAACTAGCTGACCAAACAGACTTCGTTCTGTCAAAAGCTATAATATAAACTCCACTACTCTACCGTACCCTACCCTACCCTACCTACCCTACCCTACCTACTGCTGGTCCTGCTCCATAAGGGCGCATAAACTAATTAATTAGCATTTGAAAATATTATTGGAGCTGCTGAAGATTGTAAGACTATCTTTGCATTGTATAAACTCAATGTCCTTGAATTATATAATTGCATAGCACAGGTCTGAGTACTATGTACTATAGAGCTACCATTTACCGGGTAATATGTCTTTTATTGACTTGAATGTGCCCTGGCGGCTGAGAGTATGTCATGCTCACTCAAATGTCTGGTGGTGGCGTGTGTGTTGAATCATTAAGTTCCCTTCATAATGGTTGAGCTAAATGGTGCTGATCCATGCGTCATGTTCGTGAACGGGCGCCGTCAGTTGGGACTGGTCATCTCTTAGCTGCCACGGCTTATTTTAATTTTTGAATTGTTTTAATTACGGACGCTTTTAACGTGCACGTCTTTCTACATTGTTCTCACATGTATAACCTCAACATGAATAATGTAACCCATATTTTGTAACAATATTTTGTTTTAAAAGAGTGTCCGTGGAGTTTCTTGTCCGTTCTTCTCCATAGGAACCTACTACGCTTTGAATGGGCAACTAGCTTCATCTTTCTGACTGACCGACCCCTTGACAATTCAAAAGTACCTGTATTTGGTTTATTTGAAATAAATGCTTTGAGTTTGAGTTTTACCTAAAACTTAAATAAATAAATAAAACTTAAAAAAAAAATTGATAGTAACCGATTCTCAGACCTACTGAATATGCATATAAAATTTCATAAAAATCGGTCAAGCCGTTTCGGAGGAGTATGGTAACTAACATAACAAACATAAAAAAACATAAACATAACACGAGAATTTTATATATAAGACAATAAATACATACATACATAAAACATGTTATATTTAACTATAAATATAATTATATGTACAATAATAATCATGAAGCAAGTGCAAAGAACAAAACAAAAAATAAATTATGGTTAAGGAGAGAGATAGTGTTTTTATTCGTATAATAATAGTTGATCCAGTGTTTTGTTTACCTAACCTTTCAATTTCAGAACTTACGTAAATCCTACTATGTCTTCTCAGAGTAGTCGGATAGTTAACACCGACCTCGTCAAGGTTTTAAAATAATAATGACATGTAAAAGTGTTTGTAATATAAACCTACTTGCAGAAATAAAATCATTTATCGCGGGTATTAAAAGTTGTGGGGCAAATACTCGTATAAGGCAAATTAACCCGTTTGCAGTATTTTGGAGAAGGGTTGCACCCATTTTTGAACGTAAAAAGTTTATTTCAGCATGCAACGTGTCTCATTTCTGTAACGTAGATCTAAAAACCTATCAAGTCTCTCCTACATGACATCTTGTATCCCCTTTACCGCTTCTTGTATAGAAATAGTACACGCTCACAGCACTAACATCCCCGCCGAGGTTATGAACGTGTCAAAAACCGCGCGCTGCACTCGAGCTGTAATGACACGTGTTTGTGTCACTAACTTACCACTAATTTGTTCAAGAGATTGTCTTTACATCTTCACGAATTTCTGTTAGAATAAAAGGTCGTATGTTTTTGATTATATTATATTTATCTTTATTGTTCTTTTAAATTTATTTTTTCTACTTTTGAATATAAGTTTCATCAGTTGTCTGTCACAATGAAAATAATTTTTCATGTTGATCGTGAGTATTAAAACTAATAATTATAAAACATATTTATTGTATTTTGCCAAACTTAAGTGGCAATGGGCAGGGCACATTGCGCGCAGAACAAATGGCCGTTGAGGCCGAATGGTTCTGGAGTGACGACCGCGTACCGGAAGATGTAGCGTTGGAAGGCCTCCCACAAGGTGGACCGATGACCTTATGAAAGCCGTAGGAATCCGCTGGATGCGGGAAGCACAAAACCGGTCGAGGTGGCGGTGCTTGGGGGAGGCCTTTGTCCAGCAGTGGACGTCTTTCGGCTGAAATGATGATGATGATTGTATTTTGTCTCAAAATTAATATCTAACAATTTCACCTCTAGTAAATTGGTTTATCCTGGTATAATATTTTGCTAAATGCATGTAATACGTATGGGACTAACATTGGCGAGGATGTACGGTGGCCAGCACATCAAGTTACCACAAACTGTCGAATTTTCTCGTTCGATTTTGAACTTAATCATCAACTTAATAAAGTTTAAAATCGTTTGGAGAAATTAGACAGTTTCGTGTAGGTTGATGTGCTGGCTACTACGTAAATGTGATGGATTGTAAATAGAATATCGTAAATATTTTGTTTTTAAGGAATACTTTTAAAGCAGGACATGCAACTTTATTAGTTAAAATTGCATTTTGCTGGGTTAAGTTCAGGAAGAGACTTTATCTAGATATATAGATAGATAGATAGATAGAATACTCTTTATTATGTACACCATAAAAATTACAGATATAAATGTAGAACTGTTACATAGGGTGTTACAATGGGCGATCTTATCGCTAAAAGCGATCTTTTACAGACAACCTTTGGATGGATCAAAAAGTAGTAGGAGAGACAATACTGCAGGAAGTCAGTGGTGTACCATTTACATATACAATACCCAATACCCAATACCCTATATATAGTGTGTATCTATTCAAACACGAAATATTTTAAGAGATACACCTATAGGTGGTAAAAAAGCCATGGCAGCGAATTTTTTTATTTTACTATGTGTTTTATATTTTTACATAATTATTATAATTTTATTTATTTATTTATTTATTTATTTATTTATTTATTTATCAAATACTTTAAGCACAAAAAAAAATGTACAGAGGCGGACTTAATGCCATAGGCATTTTCTACCAGTCAACCCTTGGGTGATGCAGAGACAAACAGTAGTAGGTGCAATAGCGAATATTGAGGAATAAATATTCATTTAAATATAAAGATATACATAAACCTATTACAAACTATAAATTAAATATATAAATCTTATTGTATATAAATATAAGCATAAATAAATACACATAAATATGTATACTAACACAAATAAGACAAACAATGGGAAAACATTACCGTTATGATGATACTGCCAGCTTCTTGCGAATATGCTCACGAACTTTTACTTTAAAAGATAATCGGTTGGTTGCCATCCTGATTTCCTGGGGGAGCGCATTCCACAGTAATCCATAATTCCAAATAATATAATAATAATATTTCCATAATTTTAAAATTGCCTGAGACATTTTGCAAAAAAACCTTTACTTAGATACTTATTCTATGAATGACCCGCCCGGTCGCGGCGACGGTGGCGGAACGAGCGACGAGCGCGGTGAATTTTGATAAATAATCATCATATCAAGTAATTTTAAATTATTTAATTTTTTTAATAATATTCTCAGATTTAAAAAAGATACAAGAGGAACTTTAAGCAATGATGATGTTTAAGGAGAGAGGAAGTGATTTTTAACCAGAATTTATCTAAACACTAGAGTAGTATCAAACATTATTTTAGAGGAAGGACTAAGACCTGAAAGTGGGTGCCCGCGACGGGCATCCGTTACGAGTCTACACGCGTGGACACGCGGGTGGGCTCCATGGGCAATTAATTACCTATAGTCTTATCTCAACGGTATGCATGTACAGTTGTGTCGATGGAGACCTTAGAAAAACGGCGACTAGCAAAACATAAGGACAGCCATAAAGCTGGCACTACCGGGACCCGCGCGTGCCCCGCGATAGTCGCCCGCACGGTGCCCGACGCGACGGAGCACTTTTGTATGGAACCGCGCGGGCGTGCGCTTCACGCAGTTTCAGGCCTAAGAGGAAACACTTTAGGTTAGGTACCTACATATTATATAGTGTGTGTGTGTGTAGTGTGTGTGTAGTGTATTCTATAGTGTTTCCTGTTACAATATTAAATGGAAACAGGGTACAACATAAGACTAGGAGATGGTAACAAGCAATAAAATCAAGCCTTAACAAAAAATATATTAACTTTTATCACAGTAGATATGAACCCGAAATAAATAAACCTACAAATAAAAAGTAATTGTTGGTGAAAAGAGCCTGATTAATGGCCCAGTCTAGACAAAACAAATTGAAACGGAGGTCAAACATGAGCCTATCTGGCCGCTTCCAGAAAATTACATTATAATGAACTACAGATGTTTCTAGGAACACAAAAGAACGTGAAAATAACACCGCTTTTCCCTAAAAGTGGTCCTGTCCTGTTACCTTGTTAATTTTGCTGCCCAATCTTTCTCCGTAGATAATGTATGTTCACAGGCCAGGCTTTAAAATTTTAACCGTAACCAAATTACTCCATGTTTTTGCTAAAGGTCCCTTTATACTTGGCGCCAACATTTATACAGTAAGTACATAAGGACTCTTTACAATGAAAGCCGTATTTATGAATGGAAAACAAACAAACAAAATAATGTAGGTGAAAATAAGTACTCAAATGGAATTTCTAAAAATAGCCCATTTGTCAGAAGGACTGGTAAACAGAGCATGATAAACGGTAATACATCTGAGACACATTCTTAATGGATTTTCATCCACTGTGTCCCATTCTTAAGGAACTATATTTTTCTTTGTAAGTTATTTGCTTGTGATATAATCCAATTTTCGTCTATATCATGCTATCTTTATAAGTAACATTGTATTGTTTACTGTCAGTAAATTCATTAAAAGTTTTGTGGTTGTTGACTAAGAACGTAGTAACTTGATGTAATGTTTTATTTACAGATTAGCTAACTAAGTAGGTACATATCCATTTACGTAGATTCCATTAAGACTACGCCGAACGCACAGTGGCACCCTCATCGTTATTTCGGTGATTTCTTTTATTTTAGAATGAAAATTCAGAAAATAAGCTCGTCAAGTTGTGCATCACAAGACTATACGTTAGAAAGAAAGAAAGAAGAAAGAAAAAACGTTTATTTGCGGTAAACATGACGCAAAAAAAGAACACAACACAAAAAAAAATAAGTTTGGGGTAAATATGCGTCACATCCACGCAAAACGGCCATCGCTCAGCATAATGCTGCGGCGAGACAGAGCCCCAGCGCTGGTTTTCAGCGACAGCCGGCGTTAACGTGATGACGTCGACCAATGCGGTCGGTTATTATTACTACAAACAGTAGTTTTAAATTGTTATGTTTTATTGTAATCATTAAAACGGAGCTTAGTGGTCACCATTTTCCGTTTATAAAATTACAATAAAACATAACAATTTAAAACTACAGTTTGTAGTAATAATAACGTATAGCGTTGTGAAGCACAACTTGACGAGCTTATTTTCTGCATTTCCATTCTAAAATAAAAGATATCACCAAACAAACGATGAGGGCGCCAATGTGCGCTCGGTAGTCTCTTAAATAGTTATGTCACGTACACTCAGCTGTTTTTGAGATACCTAAGTGTCCTATTCCATTACTACACTGTTGTTCGTAAAGGTGAAAATGATGTAGCATGTCAGTAACATCGTCCAACTATTGGAAAGTGTAAAGTCCATAGCGTGGCGGATCCACCGGGATCCAATGTTCGGTAAGTAAACTTGTGCAAACTTGCCCCAACTTTTAGCTAAGTGCCTTAAATTTTAAGTCAATTTTGTGTCCGCCCGGCGGTAGCGTCACTCTCCAGCGGATTTCGGATATTTAAATATGCTACTAGGGATTCACGGGCGACTTATAAGGTAAATTTTTGTATTCAAGGATTACTCAAAAAGTAATTTTTCTTCCTACTTTATTTCACGGATGTCTCTCGGGGATAACAACTTTAAATTAAGTATCGATGTTTTTTCTAGAAATAGTGCTGAGAATAATTTTAATGAAAGATAACAAAAGCGGTCATTAGGGCTTGCAAAGTGGCCTGATAAGTCCGAGAAGCGAGGTCCACGGAACACGTTTAGGGAATGTTGTCACAACTTGTTCAAGGTTCGTGTTCTTGTTAAATAATTACCAAAGTCTCAAGGAAGTTGGGAATTATTTTTTGTTTACACTGAGGGGCTAACAAACCGTGTTTTTAGCTACGCTAAAAGTTTTGCCTTAAAACCACGTAATCTTGACTCTCTGAGGTAAAAAGTAAATTTTATCGGCAGTAATTTTTGTGAGAAGAGAATTGGTATGTTGTCTCAAGAGCCAGTCATTCATTTTGCAAAAGATTATTCTCTCTGTTTAGTAATGTACAGAGGATTGAACATTTGTACTAGTTTCGGTACATGTGGTCCGGATGTGGCAATATCTTCGCTGTTTAGCATTCTGAGCGCGTCGCGATAGTTCGGGAAACTCGTGCCAAACACTACGTGTGTGCTTCCCTACTATTTGTTAATTACAGTATTACGTTTAGTACTTTAGAGATTCAATATCAAGGCTAAATAGAGTTGAACTAAATGTTATAATTTTTATTTTTTTATTTTACTATGGGTTTGCTCTTGACTCTAGTCTAGGTCTGGGTGACAGAGACAAAGTCTACAATGGAGTGAGCTTACCCAGAAGAAGCCTATTCACTCTCACTTTGAATAGATTAGGGTTGTATGCGTTCGGAAACACAGACGCAGGCAGAGAGTTCCACTCCTTTGCTGTGCGTATTATAAAAGACGTTTGAAAACGCTTAGTGCGAGTTGGTGGAATATCAACTAGGTAGGGGTGGTAACTTGCAGTGCGTCTAGATGTCCGATGGTAGAAGGGGGCCGGTGGAATGAGGTCGTGGAGATCATGGGCACAATCTGTAGAAGAACGACAAGCAGGCGACCTTGCGGCGATGAGCCAAGCTGTTTGTTCAAAAATATAGATATGTTCTACTTGTGTGCTAAAATTTGCTAGCGGTAACGTATAAAGTTCAGATTTTTAATTTACCTTTTCGCAGAACAATTTAAACAGAATCATTCATGTTTGCAGTTCTCAAATAGAACTGGAAAGGTTAACAAAACTTGCCTAGAAACAGTGATTCATCCCAGTATTTTTAACCTACGTTCTATTGATTTCTGAATAGCATTTCATTTGACCTGAGCTGACCTGACCAGACCTCGCCTGACCTGAGTGGTTTACAGTTTAACTTTACTAATTATTAAACATGGCTTTACGTTATCTGTGGGCAGGTAGCCTCACAACTACCGTTCATTGCTTGCTATAATCTCTTAATCGCTTAGTGTTAACCAAACGTAAAGATGGAGTGACCTATTAACAGTTACCGCACTGCTCGTGCTCGATTACCTTTAGATTAGATACTCTATAGTCGTGATAATACACAAATATAATCTGTGGTAATATATGACAGTGTTAACCCATACCACACCAAAATCTGTGGGACAATTTAAAAATAACAGGGTTAATTTATACACGGGTAACCATTTAGTAAATGAAATTGAAAAAACAGGCAGTCAAAGCTTCCATTATCGGATTAAACAGAGTATTTTGTAGATTTTGTTAATAAATTATCAAATCAAAATAAATTTAGCAGAAACCGTTATTTATAACTGAACCATTAAATTTTTTACTCAATTTAAGCTGCAAAAAGGCTCAGTATTAACGTTTTTATGTTGCGCTAAATATACAAGAGTACACAAATTACATCGCGCACCTAATCTGCATGTTAAGTAATTACCGAATAATGTCCAAAAAACCGGGACGTGCTGAGAATGAATGAGGGACAAAATAAATGAGTCCACCGCTTTTTTGTAATTACTTTTACATCTACTGAGATGAAAAGATAGGTCAAACATTCTACGCGTTGTTTAGGACCACATTCCGTCATTTCCGAATAACAATTGGACTTGGGATTGGAGACACAAGAAGCCAATAAATGTACATTTCCGAAAGCAATAGCAGACCGCAGACCGCAGCGGCTTTGCCAACTACAATGGCAGACCGCAGTGACTATCGGTTTCCATTATATTTCCATAGAAACGTGACAGTAGATGACGGCAATGCCGCTTGCTGCTGTGGTCGACTGCAGACAGCATAACAGTAGTAGTTAGTAGCTGTCACTAACAGAGCGACAAGACGTATTTTTTTGTTTGACAAATGAGTTTCTCAAAACTAAAGAAGAGAAGCGCCGGCTCCCGTCAATGGTGTAACTTCGCGTTCGGAATTAAAACCGTAGCGACATAGTCGCTTGCGGTGATCATCAACCGCAACGCCACTGCTGTCTGCAGTCTGCCGTTACCGACGGAAGTGTACCTACCTTAAGACCAAAAACGTCGTCGACAAAATATATAGTAGCCGAATAAATAAAAAATTACGCAACCGATTTTACGACAACTGCCTTGTTACTAAGCCAAACGAGAAACATTCATCCTGCAATTTATAGTCACCGATATGAAACTCAGGAAAGAATCTGACATTCCAAATCGCAAACGAATAGTCCAAAATGTCGTTAGTCTACACAAACACAGCAATCCGTCAGAATGTTTCAAAAATGATACGATAGATTGTACGGTGTGTAGCAAACCTAACAAAAATGTAAGCGAAAATTATAAAGAGGTAAACTTGTTTGATTCTTTTATATGTTTGTAAAAGATAATCTCAGTAAGTACTGCACCCTAATTGCGTAACACACTAGCAATCGCAATCTCAATGGTTTTGAAGCATATTGTTAATCAATTGCTTTATATGTTCGAGAAATTTGTCCGCTCAACAACATAAATAACGCAATGAATGTTGTTCAACTGTCAAAATGAAACCCATTCCTACTGATAGTGTGTGACGCAATTACCCCGCTGATCAAATTTTCTACCCAAATGTCCTTTCTTTGGTATTGTTCGCCGAATCGTTGAGCTCCTTAAATTCTGAGTTGAGCTGCATGATTACTAAGAAATTCGTGCTCTGTAGTTCTTTTATCAAATGACCATTTCAGACACCAATCTACATGGTCTTCATATGATTTGACCAAGATTATGTCTGGACTTTAAAAGAGACTGTGACCTCTGAGTTTGCTTCGGCCTTTCTTCTCAGAGTAGTCAGATAGGAAACACCGACTTCAATTAGTTTAAAAAATATGATTGACGTGTAAAAGTGTTTGTACAAAATTACTTGCAGAAATAAAATCATTTATCAAAAAAAGCTACACTACTGCCGAGCGTACTGATACTGTCTGATTTGATGTTAAAACAAGAAATTTCACGCGGTTGTAGTTGCGGGCAGAAGCTTGTATGCTATAATATCAAAAATGAAACATTATCCGAGCCAATCTTAGTGAAACAGTTTTTCTTGTTTTATGCGAACTAAGCAAGATAGATCTCAATCTAGAACAAATTATAACTTTAACCATCAAGTCGGCATTAGATTTTTTGAGCAGTCAAATAAATTTTCAGAGATCAAGATGTAAATGTCTAGATTTGAACAAAACACACTACAGTAGAACTGTTAGATGCCGTTCTGTCAAGTGCCGTTAAAATCAGTGCTCTGAGTGAGACTTGGCTAGTTCAGCAGTTTTATGGATGTGTCATAAAAATATACAGTCAAGTTCATGTTCTTTTGTCTCATTCAATAATGTTAGTAATTCTACCACCGCGCACCGAGATAAATCGTTTATATGCGAACGCTTTAAACTCTACATATAATAGCAATTGACCTAATATTTGCGTCTAACATATTGACTCCAGGCTCAATTTGAGCAGTAATTTGCACGAATCCATTCCTTAATTGGTTAGATCTAGAACGTATATCTAGTCCCAACTCAGTCTATCCAATTCGCTAGCGTCCGTCCGTTCAAACTGAATTATATGTTTAACACCATTACCTAGTGAATTACCTTTTCTATTTTAATATGCATGTATTTAACGCGGCGACAAACTAATCTGATTTAGGGTTTAAAAATAATTAAAATAGGTACCAAAAATAATAGGTTGGCAGTTTACAGTGAAGTAGCATTTTAAGTATAAAGTAGCAACTTTATATTGACTTGTAAGCTATGTTTCAATTTAAATTGGCAGTGATTTTTTGGTGTGGCAACTGAATTTATTGTTAGGCGGCCGATAAAAAGTAGAAAATAGGCTTTCATAAATTATACAATGAGGTTTTGTATACCTCATTGTATAATTTATAAAAGCCTATTTTCTACTTTGATAATTAGACAATGGTAAAAACATTTCTGCGAGCAACTTGGAAGTAGCGCTCGCCAGCCGCTACCGCGGCACCGCTCGCTACGCTCGCTCTGCTCGCGCGTGGTTGGTCACAGTTTTAACCTAACCTAACCTATTTCACTCAGTTCAAAATGACGAATTACACAATCTGCCACAGAAATGTTTTTACTATTGTCTAATTATCCACTCACTGTTAATATTAGCCGCCAGTCATTATTTTTAATACCTCACCTATTATTTCATTGGCCCTGTTTAATATATTTGCTATCTTATGGTAGCAGCCATTATTTAGTTTTTATAGATCCTTGAAAAATATTTAATCGCTACCAAGTTATTTTTTTTGTAACCAAGTAGTTAGTCGCCTAATAAGTTTTTATTCGCCTCAAAAATAATTTTCCATTTTAATATATCACTCGGTGCAGGTTGCGATAATTAGTGTGGTAAATTTAGAATTTTCGTCAACAATATTATGTTATTTTGACCTTTGGTCGTAGATCAATGGTAATATTATTAGAACACGGTGTCCTCAATTCTGAATAGTTATGTTGAACATGATATTGTTATGTCGTCCCTCGGTATCTATTTCCATAAACAATATCATTGGCTCACCCACATAAATATTAATATTGTTATTGGTTCTAGATTAACAATCAACAATAAGGAATAAAATAATATAAGAACAAAATCTGATAAAAGTCGTTCAAAGTGGTTCAAACAACTGTTTGAACCACTTTGAACGACTTTTATCAGATTTTGGTGACAATTTCTTTACTTTCATTAAGGACGCACCGAGCTTCTGGTGCTAATTGATGGAAGGGGAAGCGTGGCAACTCTGGCTAATTTAGGTATTTCCTTCGTATTATTAAAACAAATACACATTTTTTAAATTTAAAATTTAAACTTTATGAAAAACATGTAGTTTTGTTATTATTAAAAAACTGATAACCTTCCGTGAAGTATTTACGCCGTACTGAGGGTACCAAGTGTTTATTTTGTTTTTTACAGATTACTTTGGATTTTTTTATAGAGGAAACTACAAGTAATTTTCTAAAGTATACGATTTATAATAGAGTGAATCCTTAAATACCTTACATATTAATTGCTTTACTAAAGGTTAAGTAATAACGATGCAGCAAGGGATCAAACGAATGCAATTATTTCGCAATTACGTCGTGTATCATTTCCTCGGTGCGCTCTAAAGTATAGGAAGTGGCACTAAAAATCTCATAAACATATTAGATTTGAAAACCGTTCCGTTTTAAGACGTAAATGTGGCTACAACACAAATTTCCTGTGTAGGGTACGCGTTTCCAAGACTATGACAGCAGAGGAATTCAAAGCACTTTGTAAGTTACCTAAGTATGAAATAGTACAAATTCACAGTAGAAGCACAGAGTATATACCTGACAGTTTCCTGTTAGCCGTTTCAAAACTCAGTTACCGTTACCAAATGCGACTTCAGTTGCAATAAGCTAAAGCACATTCTCGGATTGACATAAAGGGGTTGTAGCCACAAACGCAATGAGATAAGACTGCCTGTCTCCTCAGGAACCCTTTGGTGCTTCTCACAAAGTCGTTATAGGTAACTGGGTTTCGACTGTAGCTTTGGGAATAGTTTAGGCGTTCTTACCTAATAACTTTGATGTTTTGTGTTTACGTTACGAACTTTGTTAAGTTAAAACTTTTCTGGTTTTACTGAATAATCAACTGAAGTAATATAATGTATATTTTATTATTTCTTATATTGCCACATTTTTCGGTCAGTAAGTACATTTCTCTTCTTTATTATTAATGCCATAATAGCTCATCAATCAACCAACTTAGCCTATCGCAGTCCACTGCTGAACATAGGCCTCTCTCATGCTGCGGAACAACACCCTGTCCTTCGCCTTCCGCATCCAGTCTATCCCAGCCACCTTTCTGAGGTCGTCGGTCCATCTAGCTGGGGGGCGTCCCACACTACGCTTGCTGATACGCGGTCTCCACTCCAGGACTCGTCTGCTCCACCGGCCATCGGTTTTTCGACAAACATGGCCAGCCCACTGCCACTTCAGCTTGCTTACTCTGCAAATAGCTCATAACCAGCCTATAATGTTCTCATTGCTGGGACTCGGACCTCTCGGTGAGACGGAGTGGGCCATAATCTTCTACGCGGGGCCAGTTAAGTACGGGTTGGTAGACGTCACATGTCTTCGAATTTTTGGTTCTAGGTAGTGCCGGTTTCTTCACGATGTTTTTCTTCACCGTTTTTGAGAGTAATGATGATGAAATAATTTAAACAAAGTGGGGCGCCTGTCTGGCTTCGAACATACGCTCGTAAGTCGCTGCCATTATCACTGGTCCACTAATACTCTCACTGGTAAAAGCTTAGGCGGGCATACATGGGTCCACTAGTGCCGCTCTTTAAAAAAAATATTATCTCGTGACTGAGAAGGAATTATGAAAAACGGCTCAACAAATACCTCGGTAAGTGTGTCTAAGAATTTTCGGCTTATTCCACAAATCCCCCCTGAAAAATCCCCCTTAGGAGGAAAAGTGGAATATATAAAAACCAGTCTAGAATTCACCCCTGATAATCTGGCTTATTTCACTTATCCCCCAGAGAATCCCCCTCAGTGGGGAAAACTGAACCCTAATATTAAAAAAAATTACTGTCAGGGAGTCTTGGAATAAGTTTTTTTTTTTTGAATCCTAGTTTTCCCCCCTAAGCGGGATTATCAGGGGTGAATTCTAGACTGTGTTTTATAGATTTCACTTTTCCTCCTAAGGGGAATTTTCAAGGGGGATTTGGGGAATAAGCCGAATTTTCTAATACCTTTTATAAAGTTTCATATTGAGACACGAAGCAACAAATACGATCGAGAGGAATGTGGCCGTTTTTCTTTAGAATGAATTTTGTTGCTTCGTATCTCAATATGAAACTTTATAAAAGCTATTATAAAATTCTAGACACACTTACCGAGGTATTTGTTGAGCAGTTTTACATAATTCCTTCTCAGTCACGAGATAATATTTTTTAAAGGAGTGGCGCTAGTGGACCCATATACTCTCCCTCTTAATGCTTATTGCACAAAACGATATTACAATTCTACAATTAATCAATCAACAAATCAATTCAATTGATTTTGTATTGGAATCTACTTAGGAAGCTAATAGACTCATAAATACAAATATCAAAACACAAAAACACAAGTAGATAACATAAGTACCTAATAGGAAATTAGTTTGACACAGAAGGACTTTTCCAATTACATTCCCATTTGTCCTACTTTCAAAACTAACTTCATTTGTTTATATATTCCTTTATATTTTCCCTTTACGGACCATTTTCCTGTTATTTCCCATACCGTAATATGTAGTTACCAAAGTGAATGTTATAGGCATAGTTTTAACTGTGATCACTAGGTCAACGAAGTTAGGTTGTTCGTGAACGGGCGCCGTCAGTTGGGACTGGTCATCTCTTAGCTGCCACGGCTTATTTTAATTTATTTTAATTTTTGAATTGTTTTTATTACGGACGCTTCTAACGTGCACGTCTTTCTACATTGTTCTCACATGCTTCATCTTTCCGACTGACCGACCCCTTGACAATTCAAAAGTGCATGTAATTGGTTTATTTGAAATAAATGCTTTGAGTTTGAGTTAGGTCAAAGTATTATGTGGGTCTTACCATTTTACTGGGTAATGGTTTCCGTGATACTAACCACTGATACCTAAAAATGTTAAAGGCTCCGGTGCACGTAAAAAACTCTCTTTTGTCAGTTTCTTTTAGGTACCTATTACCTTTATCTATATACATACTCGTATAAGGTGTATCTATTCATACACGAAATATTTTAAGAGAAACATCTATAGGTGGCAAGAAAGCCATAGCAGCGAATTTTTTTTTTTTATCTTAGTGTTTTATATTTTTACAAAATTATTATAATTTTAAAATTGCTTGAGACATTTTGCAAAAAATCCTTTATTTACTTTTTTTTTAATTCTTGAATGACCCGCCCGGATGCGGCGACGGTGGCGACACGAGCGCGGTGCCTTTTGGAATTTAATCATCGTATCAAATTATTTAATTTTTTAAATAATATTTACTCACATTAAAAAAATATCGTTGCCATGGCTTCTTTACCACCTATAAGTGTACAGGCTCTTAAAATATTCCGTGTTTGAACAGATACGAGTATACACCATATATATAAAAATGAATTGACGTCTTACAAAAACTCGAGAACGGCTGAACCAAATTGGATAATTCTTATTTTTTTTTGTGTTTGTTATTGTCATGGCAAGGTTGGTATATATATATTTTTATTTTTTTATACGTTCAGTTTTTCAGCAAGGAGTTGTTAAATTCAAACAGACCATACATCATAATGTCAATGTTGTATGCGCCAGGGAAGGTTTTAGGTAGGGTAGGAAGGTAGGGTAGGGTAGATTAGGGTAGAGTAGGGTAGGGTAGGGTAAGGTACATAGGTAGATAGGAAGGATAGGGTAGATAGAGTAAATAGCAAGGGTAGGGTAGGAAGGTAGGTAGGTAGGGTAGGGTTTTATTTTATTTTATTTTTATTTAAGAAGGTACGGTAAGGTAGGTAGGTAGGGTAAGTCCCTACTTACCCTACCTACCCCTACCCCTATTGAGGGTAGATAGCGCTACCCGTGCGAAGCCGGGCCGGGTAAAGCTAGTGTGTAATAATTATATCTACACATTGCACTATTTTTATTTGTCGAATATTTGGATTTTAGCTTCTCTCTCTTATTTGTGCAGGATAACAATTTTTATTTCTTTCTTTCATAGCACAGTCCCTATAAAAATATTTCCACAGCAATATTTGCGTCTATAATAAATCAAAAACATGTCGAAATTTGTGTAGATACGTACCTATGTCCGTAGATTTAGCTATCTCCAAGGACTACGTTCACTTCGTTTCGTTGCTCGCAAAATTCAGTTCGAAACTCTACTCCACAAAAATATTTCGAGAAAAGTGAATAATGTATTGAACGGAATAAAGTTATGTGGCATACTTCAACTTTAAGCTTGATTTACCTTGTAGCTGGCCAGTTTAGCTCAGCTTCATGTTCAATTTATGTTTTAGGTTTCGAATGACAAATTGGTGGTATGGGATCTGTTTCCATTTATTGAATTCGAGAAGCAAATTTCTGTAAATGAAATGCGTTTAGTGCCGTTCCGATGGACATATTCACGGTTCAGTTTTTAAATAAATACTGACGTAAAAGTACACAGTTGTCCGTGAAAGATTGTGGATATTCGAATATAACTATACTTCATTCATTATAACAGTAGCCAAATAACTGTTCTCACTCTTTCGTTATTTCGATGTAAACGTTTAATAAACTCCGTTATTTCACGATAAATATAAAGCACTGTAATCTATTTACCATTTACATTAAAAAAATAACTCTAAAGTGCAGTAATTTCAACAATATTACACAATAACTGTCGTTATTTAGCCGTTATTTGTCTTTTTCGTTCTAAGAAAGGTATTATTTTTAGATTCTGACTTGGTTTGATGTTTTATAACACATTCAGCCAACAATGTATAAACAATCGATTTAAGACATCGATAAGTCATATTCAAACCTTTTTTGTCAAGAATTTCTGTTTTAGCTTTACCTAAAGTCAGCCTCCATCAACATTTATATTTTCTTTCTTAATTGTAACCAGAATTTGTATTTAAAAAGATAAACTTACCTAAAAAACTCAACAGCAAATACGTGCAGATCTTCATTTTCCCGGGATTCCTGTAAAAGAAGAAACGTTGTTGAAATCTTTTTTCAAACTACATTAAGCGTGAGCGTGCTCGTTTTTTATAGAAATGTCTAAAATATTTTTTAAGAGGTGACGCCGTAAATTATTCTGTCAACATAAAAGAGAAGTCGCTACTTATATTTTTTTTGTCGTTATTAGGTAAAAAGTATTTCGGTACCTACTACCTCAAGTCAAAGTACTTTTAACGTCGATTTAAATAAAAATACGGAGACATACCTACCTACTTAAGATTATAATGTCTAATGACAATAATTATAATGTGTGATTGAATGCGCACAGCAAAGGAGTGGAACTCTCTGCCTGCGTCTGTGTTTACGAACGCATACAACCCTAATCTATTCAAAGTGAGAGTGAACAGGCTTCTTCTGGGTAAGCTCACTCCATCGTAGACTTTGTCTCTGTCACCCAGACCTAGACTAAAGTCAAGAGCAAACTCATAGTAAAAAAAATATATTAAGAGAGTAAGATTATTGTTAGATAAAAATTATACGGTACCTTTTATTTTCGGAACCGGATTTTAGAATAACTTAAACGTTGATTCACAATATTACACGTAGAACAAAAACTTGTCAGAGGTATGATTTCGGAATTTTGATAAAAACACCGCGCCAGCGAGGAAGCAACTAGCTATCAACGATTTTCTCGCTCAAGACCTGCAAAAGGTTGGGTCCCATGTAAGTAAAAAAGCGAGGTACATATATTATTAGTTGATCGCTGACTGTTCATACCGCCGTCGAATACTCGTTTTTCGTAGCGACATGAACTTTCAAAGAGAGTACTCGCTCAACGACACTCGCTTGGTGGGAAGAGCACTCGCCAAGAGACTCACGCTTGGTAAGTACGCATAACATTTTTTTTTTTGGTTGGGAAATTAACAAATAACTTTCCCGCTCTGGGCGGAGTGGGAGGTCATGTCAGACTTTTACTGACTAAAACCCACCCGTGTTCCTTCAGTTGTAGTGCCAGGGCCACGGTATCCCTTTCGGATAAACCCGCAACCCTGGCAGGCATCGGTCCTAATGGACCCGTTCAAAGTACGCATATACTATCTGATCCAGCCTGTCCCACCTTGCTACCCTCCCCCAAGCGACGCCCTAAGCCGAGCTTTGTTCTCCACAGGGGGTGCCCTTAGCGTGCAGTCGCTTAGTTTATAAGTTTTATGCCCTGGCTGGAGGCTTTGAGTTCGCTTAAGGCAGCCACAGGAAAGACCGGTAAAGTATTTATAATTTTTTGTTTATTATAACACCTTAAATCTATCATGACAGGTTACCCTAATGCTAGTTAAGCCTACATAATATGAACCCTCCATGCTTTCTAATTATTAAATAAATACTGGTCTGTTATAAACGAAATTCACAATAAACTAAACAAATTTAACACCTAAATTAAAAAACTAAATTATAACATAACACCCTAGAGGTCGCCAAAGTAAAGTCGTTCAGAGAACAAGAAAACACGTCAATTGTATCCGCTAGCCGGTTGAGCGTGCTCAGCGCACGCGTTAGCAGTGCTCACTGAAGCAGATTGGTGCGAGCGGTCGGCAACAAAAGCAGTCGCGGCCGCCGCCGCCTGCTCACATACTCATCTGGTACGCACAGCCGAATTGACTGTAGTATAGCTAAATTCGAAATTTTACCCCTCATTACAAGGAACAAGTATGTGGCTAGTCCTAGTTCCCGCTTAATCTCTATAACCAACCATTCCCAAGTTACGACCTCAACTACGAGAAGACATTAAAAAAAGTAATCTCTCGTCACCGTCGCTCACTCGCTGCTTATTATATTGCTTGCCGACTCGTTTTAAGTTGCTAGCTCTACTCGCTTCTCGATAATCGCCGGCGGTGGAACAGATACCTGATACTGAGCTATGTTTTGCCAATTATTGATAACTGTGTTGACAACACAACGTGACTTATTAAATCGCTCTCTTGACCTCCATTGATAAAAGTCATAAATATTGATAGATGTTCTTTGCAAGGAGCAGCTAAGTAGGTAGGTGGATACAGGAGCAGACAATTATCTGCCTGTCATGTATAGGTATGATGTACAATTTAACGTTACAAATAAGTAAATAACCCAAGGGGCTGTTTGTAATTTAACAATAAGATTTATAAAAAAAATATAAAATAAGTATTAGACTAGGTTGAGGTAATAGTCACACTGACTGACCCAGACGACCCCGTAACTCTCCTCCAGGAGAGCAGTAGGGAAACCAGTACAGCTTGCAAACATAAAACACGACCGTCATTCTGACCTCGCCACCGAGGCTCATCCCGAAATCCCCAACTAAACAGTCCTCCCCGACCCTTGTTCGACGAAGCGCCAGCCCGCGCCGTAGCTGAGCCTGTAGCTTTAAATTCCCCTGATAATAATCATAACCCTGATTTTATCCAGCAGCCATCAGTAATAAAAAAAGTAAAAGTCATTCATGATAACAGGTGCTTCAAGAATTCTGTCACGTGCTTGTGGAATGTATCCCGATGTATACTTTACTGAAGATGGACCATTGGCCTGTGAATACATAACAGTCTGTTCTGGCTGCCATTCGTGAATCATTGACGGTCATTGCGGGTCGTTGGATGCCCGAAGGTGTGCCTACCTGACCACCAAAACCAATCAGGTTACTGGCGGCATGGAAAGCTATCAGTCAGATCACTCACGAACTTGGAGCATGGACAACTTCTACAGTACACATGCAAAGCTTCGACCGCTACCCCAATAAGGGCTATTTATAAGTTGACAACAGTCCTGTGTGCAGGGCTTGCATGGAAGCTGAGGAAACCGTTGCGCATGTACTCTTTGAATGCACAGGCGTCACCCAGATTAGAATAGAGACCCTCGGGGCACCCAGATCTTTCACAGATGTTCTAAACAGACCAGGAGACATGCTCAACTTCTGGAGAGGTGGGTTGGTTCGTATAACCACCGTTGGCCGCACTGGCCTACGCACAATGGTCCCACCTGAAGGACTAAGTGCGGAAATCAAACACTCTCATAGAACATAAATTATCTGCCTGTTAAAGGAATTCTACAGGAACTAATTTATTGGATTAATTAAATAAGAAAGTGATAGAAGAGAATGAATAGGCAACAGTTGGGGCCGGTTTGCGAATGACAAATTAAGATTAACAATAATGCCTACAGCAATGTTTCCACTTAAATAAAAACGCACATAACCAATGGTGAATCCACAAAACAGTAACGGGACAAAAAGTATAACACTTTCATAACTTTTTATTGTAGATGGGTCTAAAAAGACCAAATATTTCACAAAATACTGGCCCACAAATTATCGCTTACAACACATTGGTCCTTTATCACAGCCCTTGTTACGAGTGACTATCGAATTGGAAGCCAGTGACCTGACTAAGTGCTAATACGAGATGGGAAAGAGGATTCCAGCGATCCGGTCAAGATGAGCCGGTACAACCCCTAACAATTTAGTTATTGAGTTATAACTTTATCTACTTGACGACGAACATTCTTGGTCCTTGTATCCTCAGAAAAATTTGTTCGAGATTGGAAAATGTGGTCCTTTGTGACTTAGTTCACGTTATACTTGAAAATAGGCTTAACCAAACGTACCTAACGTACTCAATGTTAAAATGTGATTACTCTGCGCGACCGTCGACTGGTACCAGATCTCATGTTCGTTTTCAAATTGATTAACAATAAATTGGACTGCGATAAATTAACTGAACAAATTTGACTTATGTCCCCTATAATTTACCCAGATATCCCATTACTCATTTATTCTTCACTAAAGCATCTAGAACAAATATAGAAGTAAACTCAACTCTCAATAGGCTCAGCCGAGAGATGAATTCATATTTAAATTCCACTCCAGATGGTGACATATATCATGACTCCATTAATGTTTTTAAAGCCCAAATTGTAAGGTCCCAAAGCACACAACCCATACAATCTAAAAATTAATAGTGTTAGTATGTAAGTGTTTCTTGCAACCTCTGTTGCTTATTTCTTTTGTAATTTTACATTTCTGTTTATACCTATAGTTTTTTACTACTTCATTTTTATTCATTTCGTTACCACCTTAGGTCACTGTATTCGAGAATGTTGGTTCACCTGTTATTGGCAACTGTATAACCCCATGACTATTCATCATCATCATCATTTCAGCCGAAAGACGTCCACTGCTGGACATAGGCCTCCCCCAGAAGGGGGGAATTTGCCATAATCGCCACGCTTGGCAGGTGGATTGGCGATTGCAGTATGGTGTTAAAATGCATAGAAAACACTGCTGCCCATTCTCTAGTAAGTCCCTTAGTCGACTTTTACGACACCCACGGGAGGAAATGGGGTGGTGCTATTCTTTACGTCCGGCACCACACGGTACACGGTACATGACTATTACCTACCTACTATTATTACAGAAGCTGTTGGTGTACCATTATTTATAAATAAATTTATATCTTTTTTATATATATTTTTTTATTTCTTTTCAATATATTATTTAATTTGTATGATTTCAGTATTTGTTATGAAAATTATGACGATTATGTTAGACTCCAGTCAAACATAGTTTCCGAATCAGTGATTTGATTACGAACCTATATTTAAGCAAATAGCTATCGTATTCGAATCTGGATAAGCATGAATTAGCAATTATAAATAATCACTATTGGTCCTGAATTAAGTGAAACAGCCTTTGGATTAAGGTACTTAGGTATCGAAATCAGCTATTGAGAATTATATACTATACCTTATAGCTGTGTATCCCGTTGTCTTCTTATTATGTAGGTAGCTACTTATTACTGATTACTGATTTTATAATATACTAGCTTCTGCCCGCGACTTCGTCCGCGTGAAATTTCGGCCCACCCATCGCGTCGCATCCCGTCGCTCGCCCGCGCTATAAACTTCGTTATCGCTTAGCGTTCTTTCTGAAACTTGTTCTTTTCGCTCGGCTCCTAAGGATCGCAGCGTGATGTTATATAGCCTATAGCCTTCCTCGGTAAATGGGCTATTCAATACTAAAATAATTGTTCAGTTCCAACCAGTAGTTCCTAAGATTAGCGCGTTCAAACAAACAACCCCTTCAGCTTTATAATATTAGTATAGATTAATTTATTAGGACTGGATTTTTAGTTTAGCCATATAACGACGTAACTTACAAACAGACAGGTTCTCGATAGACTTACATTTGTTTAAAGTTTGACGTGTAAAAATTGTAAAATAAAAATGTATTTTTTTGACAAATAAATTAAATTTTAAAAGTTACGTGATTAATTAGTATAATGTTAATGATAATTAAACTGTAACCAAGTTATTTCATCTTATTGCCAAACATCCAATACCTCTCCAATACTTTGTTATAAACCGAATTCTACTTAAATTCAGCTTAATAAAACAATATATATGTTGGTTTCATCTCGTACCTACATAATTAATTCACTACATAAAAAACTATCAGCAAGTATTATTATTGACTATGAGCGATATACAATACGTATTCCATCAGAAAAAACTAGCACAATATCAAAAAGAATAAACATGACCGATATTACCACCTTTTTTGTCACCAATTCCACCATTTTAGATCAGTCATTTTCATGAGCTTAACCTCTAAATATTAAGTAGGTAAATGGCAAATAAATAAGGATTGCGGAAATATAAGTAAAAAACATTAACAATATAGGAAGAGCATGGAATTCTCCTCCAAATACACTGAGTTTGGTTGCGACACCGGAGTTTTCGTTTGGTACAGAGTGCTCTATATTTGATGGCATTCTCCTTTCCCATTATTTTAATCAACTGCCCATTGATTTAATGTGTTGTCCAAACAGTACATTTTCGTTAAGCACGTACCGCTCGTAACGTCACTTACGTCATTACGGTAAGTAATTGATATGAATCGATGCGCGACCAATGATCCCGGGGCACGTAATTTGATTATGCTGACGTACACGCAGGTGTATAATGAACCTAATTAATGGAGATAGCGATCTTAATGGGTAACAGTTAATAGGAAAATAACTGATGATTAATCAATTGAATTCTATCTTGTGAATTCCATTGAAGTTCCAAATTGTGCTATCGTGTATATCCCAAGCCTCTAATTCAAATAATTTATGTAAACAAAGAAACGTCAAGAAATGTCACTGTCAAAATGACAGGACAGTGGTTCAAAAAACTTTATCATATTTTTTTTATATATAAAATTAAAGTTAATTAATTATAAGAACTATGCAAATAAACTACCGTAGCCAAACAATGTTTTCTGTAGTGTGTCGGAGACGCGACATAATATGATCATCATAATGAGCCCTTTTAAGTCCACTGCTAGACGTAGGCCTCCCAAAATCGATTTCCACTCGGAACAGTATACATCCGTTTTCATCCAACATGTAGCAAAATATGCTATTAACAATATGAATCTATGAATGAGAGTTGTAATATTTGTGTTGTTGAAGATGTAATTTTTTTTAATGTTTGTATCTTCTGCATTGTTACCAGTATCATAAAATATTTTATACCAGAAAATCTTCTTTTTTTTAAAAAAACTTTGTTTAAAACCGAAAATTTATAAAAATAATTACGGTATGAGTTTTTAAATTATTATTTCTATAATCAGTATTTTAAAAAAAACGGAACCTTTTTTTGTGAATTATCATTACGAAGATATTTTTTTTGTTTACATAAATTATCGGTATTAGACACTTGGGGTATAGATATTAAGGATTTATTTATTTTTTTCGGTGCTGTTCACACTCAGTGAACACATTTTTAAGCTTAAACAGGTCAAAATTATGCAAGCAATACGTCTGAATCAGCAGTACCGACTTACTTGTATTTTTTTCGTTTTTTAAATGCGACAGAAAAAATACAACATCAATACGAAAAATTAACCAGGTAAGTAAATTAACTTTCATTGAAAGAAAAACCAAGAAAAAATCAAGCTTCAGTTCCTTATAAACAGCTAAAAGAACCATTAAACTATTTTGTAAAGGTCTTAAACTAGTCTGAAAAGAATATACCTACGGCTGCTTTCATGTGGCTTTCACAAAACTCCATTTTTCTACCTACGTAAGTCTTTTAAGTACGTTATTTTAATTACAAAGGCAGCAAACAGCTTAAATGACCACCTGCTGCTACAGAAATTTATCGTGACATTCCGTACCCTAAGACCGCGTACCAGAAGATTTTGTATGTACCGAAAGACTGCGAGACTTTTCTCAAACCGCCACATGTTTGAGGACACACGAGAATTATGCAGGGACCAGAATATATGTAAGATAGATTGAAATATCAAATCTGCACCTGTTACTCTCTATTTGATAGTAGGTAGGTATTGACGTATGTATGCAGCGTGAAATATTACGAGTATATGTATGAGAATGGGGAAAAGGAATACAAGTTGAATGGGTATTTTCTGTGTTGAGTGTGATACCTAGCTTTGCTACATAATCATATTCAAAGCTATTTTAATTTTTCAAAGTCAACAACGCTTTTACCCTTCACTCTTCTAAAGGTATCTCCACCTATAAATTGTTTTTTCTGTGTAAACAAGTCCAAATTAATGAGCAAAGTAATAACATCAAGTCGATCGTAAATTCCTTGCCATTGTTCCGAAAAGTGCTACCGCCTGTAGAAACGTTCGAAAAACGGTACAAAACCCAATAAAAGAACATAAATTTTGTTCACAACAGGCCAAATATCTCAATTTATTGGTATGCTCTCGAATGGGAGACTTGGGTCCCATTGCTGGGTTAATGCGGGATCAATACTGGCCCGCATTCATTATCATTAATGTTAATTTGAGCGGGGTTTGGGCGCAAGCATGGAAGGACCACGTGTACGATAGGACCAGGTTACTGGAATATCTGATAATGATGTGGCTACGTTTTGATTAATAAGTTAGTAAGACTTAAGCTTCTTTCTAGGCATTTTATGAAGTATCTCATAAAATTTTCAGCCTGAAAACTGCAAAATTAAATTGTTATTGTCGCAATAAAAATAAGAGGGCGCAAAAAATATTTTTCAGATACTTAAGATAAGAAGGTAGGTATATTTTTAAGTAATGAGTAAAGTAAATAACAATTAATTATAATTACCGAGACTCCTCCGTGCCTCGGAAAGTACGTTAAGCCGTTGGTCCCGGCTGTCATTCGTGGATCTTTGACAGTCGTTACGGGTCGTCAGAAGCCCAAAAAGTCTGACAACCAGTCTTTCCAAGGGGTATCGTGTTACCCAGTTACTGGGTTGTGGAGGTCAGATAGGCAGTCGCTCCATGTAAAGTACTGGTATTCAGCTGCATCCGGTTAGACTGGAAGCCAACCCCAACATAGTTGGGAAAAGGCTAGGCAGATTGATATATTTTTGAGTAAAGTAAATAACAAAATAATGAAGTTTCCTAAGTAAAAAGTCCTTTGCAAGTAGGAACTGTTGGTGCTGTTGTTACCTATTGTAGGTAGACATAAGTTTTTCCCCTACCAAAAATCGCTTGACGCGGCTTAAAAAGTTTTCACTTCAATAAACGATTGAACATAACAAGCACTTTTACTGTATATATCTATAGCGTTCGTTTATGTTCAAAAAACGCTACCTCTTCCGCGTACCGGAAGACGTAGCGTAGGAAGGCCTCCCACAAGGTGAACTGTTGACATTGTGAAAGCCGCAGGAATCCGCTGGATGCGGGAAGCACGGAACCGGTCGAGGTGGCGGTGCTTGGGGGAAGGCCTATGTCCAGCAGTGGACGTCTTTCGGCTGAAATGATGAATGATGATGTTCAAAAAATTGTGTAATACAGGTAAAAACAAAATAAAACACATGAATACTGAATAACCATTCATGCTAATTAGAAAACAATACTAGAACTATTTCTGAAACAAGAACGGTGAGTGTACGGCCTGAGTGAGAAGGCGTGCGGCGGCGGCGGCGGCGGCGGGGCGTTTTACGTCGCGTGCAAGCGGCGAAATATTGTTCGGTACGCCGCTCGCCGCCACTCTGGGCCTCAAGTCTGCTATTACAATAGTGTCAGAATGGTCTGTCATTGATTTCATAATTATTGATTTTGACAAGTTTGGTAATCTACTAATATAATGGCGTCATTATGACTTTCCAACGGTCAGCCACTGACACTCCATTGTAAGAATTAGTAATCTCGTACATAATGACAAATGACATTTCCTACTAAACTTCCAACTTCCTATTACTTCAGATTGCTTATAACACTAATAAATAACATGTAAAAATATATGTAAATGAAATCTGGCATGAATAAATGTTCAAAATGCCATTGTAATATAATTCTAATACGACACCATTGACCGACCAATGATCGACCAATATAAATTGAGCAGATTACGAACTTTTAGCAAAATGACAATGGGATCGTGTTGGAGTGACGAATTTATAAAAATAGCAGACTTGGGCCCCTGGACACTCGTGAGGGATTGTATGTGTTTAACATGAACGCCGCACGCGCCGCCCCGCCGCCGCCGGACGCTCGAGTCGCGCGTGCACTCAGTTCGAACACTAAGGCCTGTATTACAGAACGTCACTCAATACTCAAGCATTACTTAAAACTTGATTCAAGGCATTTGATTGGTTGAAACTAATTTTAAGTAATGCTTGAGTATTGAGTGACGTTCTGTAATACGGGCCTTAGTAGCTGTCAATCGGCACGTACGTACCTAATTTCATGCACCAGCATTGCACATGGCTACATATTAAGCTATACAAATCCAGTTTACGCTGGTCTCGCATTGTATAGGATTTCCGTACAATGAGAGATCAGCTTATACTACTAATACGTACTAATGAATAATATTGTACTTTATATACCAATTTTATACCTATACCACCTTTATAACCTATATACAGTCTATTGTTTATTGTAGACACCAAATCTGTAAATTATTGCTTACTTAAACATGATTCGAACGAAAAATGACGATTAGTTTAATGTGGTGTTAACGTACCTACCACTTAAATTCTAATCAACAGCCAATAACAACAGTACCAATATAAACACAAAATACCGGATCCCCAACGAACCATCCCGCATGATCAGTTTATGAGCGATTCCCGAACACCAGGTGTGTCCAAACGGCACAACTTTTTATACGGCGCCCGTAAATCTACGGGCAGTAAAAGATTCGCGCGAAACACTCATGTCTGCTAAAGTGATACAATAACACCGGGAAAGCCTATTTTAGCTTTCCATTGGATTAAGATGAGAATTTACTTTTAGGTATTCCCCGAACTGGTGTGCGGAGGTGTATAGGTACCATAGTGGTCTCGGACATCGTACCATAAGGACTATTCTTGCTTGCAGTGCTCAGCTGCTATAGTAACGATTACCTACGCTCATCAACCAATAGTATCGCAGCATCAGATTTTTTCTGAGTACCTTGATTTTGTAAATGAAAAAAAAAAAGGCCGTACAAAAAATCGGATGAAGTGGTCAGACATCTGTGATCATTGTAACTGAGTTTGAGAAATATATTTAAATTAAAAAAATAAAACATTGGTGTTCTAAAAAGGGGCGGTAAAGAGATGTGGTCATATCTGATCGCCGATTGTGGTCGGGATATTGTTTTCAAGGTAGTTAGATTTTCGTGTCCGCGATAGTACTCTACACCCACATGTCGCCAGGGCCTCAAGTCTGCTATTACAATAGTGTCAGAATGGTCTCTTCATTGTGAGTTTTTGACAGATTTGCCATACAAACACTGTCAAATACTCACAATGGCGAGACCATTCTGACACTATTGTAATAGCAGACTTGAGGCCCAGTTTTGTTTCCAGTCTCATGTAATAGGGAGCAAGCCTATTGCCATCAACCGGATATTGATTCAGACTTCGAATTGCAACTGCAAATTTCCTAAAGAAAAACCTAACAAACACTTTCCTTGACGTGAGGATCGAACATATGGGTCGGCGCACACCTAGCGAGGCACAGCGCGGCTCGGTTGGATACTGCCAAACAAATATCAACGATGCTTACCTAAAAATAAAGTTGATAATAAATGACGCGCTCGTCTTTCCGCTTCGAGGCGTTCTTGAGCTAATGGAAGTTTATTTATTTTGAACTTTATTTTAACCACTGCAAGGTCGATATTTGTTTGGCACTGACGAATGCGCTGCGCTGCGGCTCACCAGATGTGCGCCGGCCCTAAGGCTTCCAGGCTCAGCAGTTGTACTTGCGATGACTACGAGGAAGTGGATTTAAAAAGGAAACATTATGTTTATTTAGTGCCGTCTAAATCACCTGTTAGGTACTTACAAAAGCGACCTTCGTATTTTGAGTGGAGGTAGAAAGTAGGCTCGTGATATTCTATACCCAAAGTCTCAAATTCAGATAATTTATGTAAACAAAGTAATGTCAAGAAATGTCACTGTCAAAATGACAGGATAGTGGTGCAAAACATGTACAATTTTTTTTTTTTGTAAGTAATCATCTATAAAATTAAAGTGAATTAATTATAAGAAATATGATAACAAAATACCGCGTAGCCAAACAATGCTTTGTGTAGTGTGTCGGAGACACCGCATATGATTCGTCATAAGCAGCCCTTTTAAGTCCAATGCTAGACGTAGGCCACCCAAAATCGATTTCCACTCGCAACAGTTTACATCTGTTTTCATCCAACATGTGGATAGATATGCTACTTACAATATGAATCCATGAATGAGAGTTGTAATGTTTGTGTTGTTGAAGATGTAAAAAATTTGAAAATGTTTCGATCTCCTGCATTGTTACCAGTATCATAAAGTATTTTATACCAGAAAATCTCCTTTTTTTTAATAACTTTGTTTAAAACCGAAAATTTATAAAAATCATTACGGTATGATTATTTCTTAAATCAGTACTTAAAAGAAAATGGATCCTTTTTTTTCGCCGGTTTATGTGAATTACCATTACGAAGATATTTTTTTGATATGTTATCCCCTTTGTTTACATAAATGATCTGAATTTAAGACTTTGGGTATAAATTCCAACATGTTTTAAGGTGAAAGCGTCAGGGTAGCCCGCAAAATTAAAATCGACGGTTAAAAGGTATAAGCGTTTTGTTTTCAATAAGTGAGTCATGAATGCCATCCTAAGTCTTATTTTAAGTAGGGTGACATTCACGACTCATTTTCGAAAAAAAAAATCGCTTATCCAATAGGATAAGCGATTTTTTTTTACCTTTTAACAGTCGAAATTTTCTTACGTTTTTGGCAGTTTCTAAGTCGCTGTCCGCCGGAACGGACCTGCAAACTGCCATCAATCAGACCATGTAGATTGGTGTCTAAAAACCATTTCAGATACCAATCTACATGGTCTGATGCATGGTCTGAACCAATAAAATTTATTCTAAAGAAAAACGGCCACATTCCTCTAGATCGTATTTTGTTGCTTCGTGTCTCAATATGAAACTTTATAAAAGGTATTAGAACATTCTAGACACTTACCGAGGTCGCTGTTGAGCTGTTTTTCATAATTCCTTCTCAGTCACGAGATAATATTTTTTTTAAGTAGTGGCGCTAGTGGACCGATGTATGCTCTCATATGTATACAAACTATTGTAAAACAGTTTAAAGAATAACGGTGGAGTTTCTTTCCCATTCTTCTCCATGCGAAACTAACCTTTTGGAAGGGGCAACTAGAATCAATTTTGTTTCCGTGTAAATTTTGACGTTCAAAAGTGCCATTTATGTGCCTATTTGAAATAAATGCTTTGACTTTGACTTTAAGGAGCTCAACGATTCGGCGAACAATACCAAAGACCGAATTAAATCTGTATTTAAAGAATTATAATCATTAAAATTTATCAATACAACTCTCTAAATGAATATTACCCTATTGAGAGACTATTTAATAATATAAATAAAATCATGGCATTTGAGGATTAAACTAAACACATACACATACATAAACTCACGCTTTCCAACCATGGGGGTAGGCAGAAACTATAGAACGCCACCTCCTACGCTCCTTAGATACATACTCCTACTAATGTACAAACGTTGCAATGGTCTCTTCATTGTGAGTTTTTGACAGATTTTCCATACAAACACTGTCAAAGACTCACAATGGCGAGACCATTGCAACGTTTGTAAATTAGTAGACTTAAGCCCCTGGGCCTCAAGTCTGCTATTACAATAGTGTCAGAATGGTCTATCATTGATTTCATAATTGTTAATTTTGACAAGTTTGGTAATCTACTAATATAATGGCGTCATTATGACTTTCCAATGGTCAGCCACTGACACTCCTTTGAAAGAATTGGTAATCTCGTACATAATGACAAATGAAACTTCAAAACGTCGTACTACTTCAGATTGCTTATAACACTAATAAATAATATGTAAAAATATGTATAAATGAAATCTGACATGAATAAATGTTCAAAATGCCATTGTAATACAATTCTATTACGAGACCATTGACCGACCAATGATCGACCATTATGAATTTAGCAGATTACGAACTTTTAGCAAAATGACAATGGGATCGTGATGGAGTGACGAATTTATAAAAATAGCAGACTTGGGCCCCAGGTCATACACGCACGCCGGTTGCGAGTACTACAATAAAAATATAAGTAAACAAAAATGAATATACTTCATTAATTCATTTATTTTTCTAATCATTATAATTCTGTAAATGTATATTTTTTAAGGTCGCGAATCATACTATTTATTTAACAAACGCCCAGGGCCTCAAGTCTGCTATTACAATAGTGTCAGAATGGTGTCGCCATTGTGAGTATTTGACAGTGTTTGTATGGCAAATCTGTCAAAAACTCACAATGAAGAGACCATTCTGACACTATTGTACTCGTAATAGCAGACTTGAGGCCCAGACGATAAGCTACAAATTGCAAAATTTCGCGGCAAGCTTAGCGCTTCCCCCTTAAATAAAATATGAAATAATGGAAAAAATAACAGCATAAAAATGTTGCTCCCTCTTCACTAACGACCTACTTAAGTACATCATACAGGTACAGCTCATTAAACTAAAGGTTTTTAGAAAAAATATTCAGATGTCGTGATCTTAAAAATCTATTGTTTGGTTCTTAAAAACATAGCTAAAACAGTTGTGTGATTGTTTAAACACAATGTTTTTCTTCAAATCTAGACTAAAAAGTAGGTACATACTTACCTAATCCTTTAAAAAGTTAGAATCTTTTATTTTATATTTTCTGAAGACAAAATATTATCTCCAATACGTTTAGTTACCGGAAAATCCCACTCAATCACTTCACCACATAAGTGTATTTTATATTAGTGAAATGGAAAAACTGCACAAAGTACATTGTACGCGACGAAATCCAATCCATTGTGGCTCAACGCCGCGAAAATCCACTCATGTGAGTGCTAGAAGAAGAATTAATAGCTATTCATTTCTCATTTCAGTCGCACGTGAGACTACCCGATGTAGGTAATGGATAATATCACTTATTACTATAGATACAAAGTTATTAATAAATTGCAGGTAACCTACCTGCAGTAGGTACTTTTAACAGTTCATTTTACGAAGCCTGAGGAGAGTTAGTGGTTTTTTTTATTAACATAATATCAAGCCTGTAATCCCCAAAGTACGAGTAGTAGAGGGTGTCGTAAAAGTCGACTAAGGGACTAACTAGAGAATGGGCAGCAGCGTTCTCTTTGCATTTTTAACACCATACTGCGATCGCCAACCCGCCTGCCAAGCGTGGCGATTATGGCAAACCCCCCAATTGGGGAGGCCTATGTCCAGCAGTGGACGTTTGCGGCTGAAATGATGATGATGATGATGAATCCCCAAAGGGCTAGGCAGAGGTGTACACCCACATTTCACCAGTTATGTTTAAGTCCCATCTAATAGAGGACGGGCATAATGCCATCAGCCGGGCACAAGTCAAGACTGGGCTGCTACTGAGAAATTAGTCATGGAAAAACTTAGTAACACTTAGCTCGACCTGGGAATCGAACCCAGGACCTCATGCTCAGCAGTAGCACTTGCGACCACTAGCATAAAAATAAAATGAAGTTAAAAATTAAAGAAAAATAAACAGTTTCTTGTATGTTTACCCATACAAGAAACGTGTTTTTTTAAACCAAAGTGTCCACGCCATCTGCAAGAGGCTTGGAGGCGGCAACATATTAGATCTCTTTTTTAATTAGATCCTCCGACAATATTTTTTTTTTTTTTTTTTCTGTTTCGAACTGCCACAGTCAAGCGAATATATTAAACGAAAATAACTATATAAAAATATACACCGTAAAAACAACAAATCGTTTCATTTTGGACGAACAAACCTGATCCTGCACACAAAGTATTAAAAAGAATGTAGTATTTATTATTGTGCGGTGGTAAGATACCCTTCGAGTGCGATTCTGACTCGCACTTAGCCGCTTTTTGTTTCTGTCTAGCGCAAAGAAAAAATATTTATTGGGACTCGCACAGGATGATCACAAATTAAACGAAATACACTAAGGCGCGGCGCCCACTATCGGTGGGCATCGGTGCGGCTCGGAACAGCTAGGGCGCCTTACGGTGGCTTCGGGTGGTTTCGGGCGCCTGAGAGCTGCCTCGGCAGTCGTAAGCATACCTAAGGACGCTGAGGCTGGTTTGGGGTAGCTTCAGCAAAACTCAGAATAGTTCGGGTGGCAGACACGTCGCAGTGCATACTTCTGTTATCGTCAAATAAAACAAACCTATACGTGTAATTATTGGCTGTTGCCTTTTATTTTCCTCTGGGTATTGCCAAGCTAATTGAGGCGCGCGCGGTGAACGCTATGACTGTTCTGCGACGTGTCTGCCACGATAATGCCACCCGAGCTACCCGAAGACAGCTTCGGCGTCCTTAGGTTTGCTTACTACTGCCGAGGCAGCCCGAAGCAGCCCGAAGCAGCTCACAGGCGCCCGAAGCCGCCCGAAGCCGCGGCAAGGCGCCCGAGCTATAACGAGCCGCACCGATGCCCACCGATAGTGGGCGCCGCGCCTAATAGTAACTTAAAAAAAAAAAACAAAAGTAAAGTAAAATCATGTTCTCTTCCTAAAAATCTGCATTTTTGTTCTTGGGGTGACAGCTGAACGCGAGTAAATTGTGCCGTGAATTTCGTTAATTTTGGGTTGAAAATTATATGTTTCACGATATTAACAATGTTAAACCTGACGGACATTACATCATCATAGACGTTTATTTTGATATGATTTTCAGTACATAATGTGGTATAATATTAAAATAAAATGCTTTTAATCTACAAAATAAGGGTATGGTTTGGATTTTTTTTTCTATCGAGCGAACTTTATCCGATTATGTAACGAGTTCCCGGAGTACCTACAAAAAGGTCTCAAAAGCAACATATAATTTTTTCACGTGTTTAATCATTACCGTTTCTAAATAAAATTACATTTCCTAGATGTTAACTTGAAGAACCTCGCCTTAAAACTTCCTATCATTTACTCTTTTAGGATAGTTGCACATTTTCATTAGATAAGATAAGATAAGATATTTTATTTTTGCAAATATGGGTACAGTACATGGTATAGGGAATAAGTTCGGCCATATTTTACCAGTAGGCATGCAAACATTACGGAGGAATTAATCCACTAAACTAATCTAAACATTAACAAACTGAACTACAAAACTACAAAACCTAACATAATTCTTATTTTAAAACAATATTAACAGTCGTAAGTTTCAAATTTTTTTTCACTTAAAAATTCTATTACGCTATAGTATGCTTTGGCCGTTAAAAAAACAGAAAAATTGCCGCTATCATTATTTAAAAAAAGCCTTCGAAGCAGCCTTTTTTTAAATAATGATAGCGGCTATTCTTTCCAGCTTTTAGGTATTCTATCATATATGACTGGAGCCATGCAGTAGACACTTTTGCGCATTAGTGCTGTCTTAGCGGGATGATGACACAGTAGGATATTATCACGCCTATTACGTGAAAATACATCGGCAAGACGTTTAAAACGATTAGGGTTCGACTTAACAAACACAGCTACTTCTAGTATGTACAAACATGGTAGTGTTAGTATTTTATACTGTTTAAAGTATGGCATGCAACTGCAGCTAGGTTCCGCAAAAAACATTCATAGGTATATCGCAGATAAATGTGCTAACCGAAAGTTAATAGCAATTCATTTCTCATTTCGAGCGCACTTACGCTACCAACCTAGAGTTAATGGAAAAGATAACTTATGACTAAATGATGACTTCGCTTGTAAAAACCTGGTACAAGCGACTGTTAGATAAAAAATCTCGGGGCTGTGTTATGTTGAAAATTCTGGTAATTATTAGGAGAAGCTTTTAGTGTGTGATTACCTAATTTTTGTAGGGTAGAAAGGGTTAAAACAGGTCTGGGCATAGGTCCCTACGTTTTTATCGAGCTTGAGCTACCAAATTAGAGTTAATGGAAAAGATAACTTATGACTAAATGATGACTTTGCTTGTAAAAACACGGCCACAAATCAAGCTATACATTTCCAGAATAGGCTGACCTCTCATTGTACTGAAATCCTATACAATGCGAGATCAGCCTAAACTGGAAAATTATAACTTGATTTGTGGCCGTATGTACAAGCGACTGTTAGATAAAAAAAACTTGGTGTGGTGTAAAATTAATTTTTAATGTTTTACGTCGAAAATTCTAGAATTTATTAGGAGAAGCTTTTAGTGTGTGATTTCATTAAACCTTTATTTTATAGAATAAAAAGGGTAAAAATTAAGATATAAATATATTATAAAAACAAAAGTTACACAATATTCCAGGTTATTCCTGCGATATCAAGATTCTATAGATTATACAGCTTTTCTCTCTCTTTTGCTGTTTATCTCTTTTCAGTTGTGTTGTTGCGGTCGGGTTTTTGTTTTAATTAATAATTTTCTTTTTTTCTAGCTTTTTAGTTTTATTAATAATATATACCTATATACTTATATATGGAATTGTCTCATTACTAGCTTTTATTTGATACCAGTATTTTTGTATTTTTTTTTATCCTTCCTCTCCCTTTTTTTGCATTTACAGATGCAATAAACATATAAATATCATATAGCCTATGTCACTCCCACAATTATGACGAATCCAACGACACCTCATATCTTAAAATCCATCAAGCCGATAAGGCTACAGAGCGTGCCAAAGAAATAGACATATCTATACCCAGTCTCTAATTCAGATAACTTATGTAAACAAAGTAATGTCAAGAATTGTCATTGTCAAAATGACAGGACAGTAGTGCAAAACATTTTGTTTTTTTTTTTTGTAAATAATCATCTATGAAATTAAAGTGAATTAATTATAAGAACTATGCAAATAAAATACTGTTGCCAAACAATGTTTTATGTTGTGTGTCGGAGACAAGGCCTATGATCGTCCTATTCAGCCCTTTTAAGTCCACTGCTAGACGTAGGCGTCCCAAAATCGATTTCCACTCGAAACAATTTACAGACGTTTTCATCCAAAATGTGGCTAGATATGCTACATACAATATGAATCTATGAATGAGAGTTGTAATACATTAGTGTTGTTTAAGATGTAAAAAATGTGAAAATGTTTGGATCTCCTGCATTGTTACCGGTATCATAAAATATTTTATACCAGAAAATCTCCTACTCTTAATAACTTTGTTTAAAACCTAAAAATTATAAAAATAATTGCGGTATGATTATTTATTAATTATTATTTCTTAAATTCAGTACTTAAAAGAAAATGGAACCTTTTTTTCGTCATTTTATGTGAATTACCATTACGAAGATATTTTTTTATATGTTATCCCCTTTTTTTACATAAATTATCTGAATTTGAGACTTTGGGTATACATACATACACTTACAAAATATTACCCTCCTTCTGGGGCAGTCGGGTAAAAACAGGTCTGAGCATTAGATTTAAAACTCGTTATGAAAACGTTACTTTTTACATTTGGTACGTTTTCTGTTTTTTTAAATGACTAGATTGGCAAAATATTTATAATCGGAGTAATAAATATACCCTACCAGTATTATTAAGGTTTCCCACAAAGATTATTTATGAGCCAATTAATTTTGTGAAATTAATAGTTTACTAAACCACAGAGACAATTAATATATATAAAATATAAGGCTCCTTTACAATTAGTTACTGTTACGAGGTATTATTTTTATTCAGCGTTGGATAGATAATTATAATATATACTTAGTATTTACTAGCTTTTGCCTGCAAAGCAGGTATTCTTTCAAGGCTTTTCTACTCATCAGCCTTTAAACATTATCATTGGAGTCTCCTAAATGTAGTAGAATTTTTCAATCTTAAAAAAACATTTTCTTTTAAGGAGAGTTAGTCTTGGTCAGTCGTGCCGTGTGGCGCCGGACGTAAAGAATAGCATCACCCTATTTCTTCACGTGGGTGTTCGTAAAAGGCGACTAAGGGACTTACTAGAGAATGGGCAGCAGCGTTCTCTATGCATTTTTAACACCATACTGCGATCGCCAACCTGCCTGCCAAACGTGGCGATTATGGCAAACCCCGGGGCAGTTAAAATGATGATGAGTCTTGTTGACCAAGGTCCTTAAAAAAGCCTTACGAAGCTTTCTTATAATATAATACAATTCTTATATGAGTAACTACCCTAGTAGCATTTTTTGTTGGCATTTAGTTGGGCCACTTACCTCTGGTTAGTTGGCAAATGCATACAATTGGCGGGCAGTTTGCGGGTTGGGCCAACAACTGATGGCCTACGTGGATTTGCCTACAAAGGCCCAACTTGCGATGGGGCCAACGTATATTGCCCTACGAAGGCCCGACGAAAACTTGTTATGGGTAGGCCCAACGACACATAATACATTTAGGCAAGCGGTTGTATGTTGGTTGGTTCTATGGCTGGTTTCAGAGCGAAGCGTCTCGCCAGCGGCGGCCGTACGCGCGTCGCTATACATGAACCTTATCGGCTTCAAAATAAGGTTGGTTTTAGCGATTTGTTTTGAAAAACCAACCTTATTTTGAAGCCGATAAGGTTCATGTGCAACGACGATTTTTACACGTTTTGTAACACACATGCAATGAGTCTTCCGTGGCGTCATCCATTCTTCACGCACCACACCGAGTTCCCCATCGTAACCATCATTGTCGTAAAACTCCACAACTTTATACATTTAACACTTTCACAAACACTAAGGGTTAACTAACTAAACTAAAACACAGCCTGCCAGCCTGATATCAGACTAATATCTTTGTTGATGTGAACAAAACAAACACAAACACTCCGCAGCCGCACAAATGAATAACAAAATGGCGGGCAGGCCGAGCGACGCGTGCCGCCGCCCGCTCCCCACGCACCCCGCTACCACCCCGTTGGAGTAGCAGTATTTGGCACGACAAAAATCTCCAAACAGTAGGAATAGAAGCAGCAGGCCCGCGTTAGCTGGCCCAATGTTGTCATTATACCTTAAGTCCCTATAAAAATCTCCGCACAGTAGGAATAGAAGCAGCAGGCCCACGTTAGTTGGCCCAATGTTGTCATTATACCTTAAATCCCTACAAAAATCTCCCAACAGTAGGAATAGAAGCAGCAGGCCCGCGTTAGTTGGCCCAATGTTGTTATTATAACTTAAATCCCTACAAAAATCACCCAACAGTAGGAATAGTAACAGCAGGCCCGTCGTTGGCTATCCGTTGGGCAAATAGTGCATGTTTATGACAATGGGCCTATTTTAAGTTTAGGTTGGCGGAATAACTAACCGTCTGCCAATACATTCCCAACTGTTGGCGTATGGAAGCCAACGGCAATTGCTACTAGGGTATATCTTCTACGAATAGCAATCCGCAAGAGTTTATAATGTACAATAGCCTCGCTGTTTCTGACAAGAGGAATGCTAGAATATTATTCCATCTTCCCACCTCTTTAACATTAACATCAAAGTGTATTAATTACTCAGCTCTGAGGTCTTCGTTCCGGGCACACTCCATTATGATGTGAAGAACGTCTTCGACCTTCCCACATTCCGTGCAGTTGGGGGAAGGAACTTTTTTCATTATATATGCGAACTTATTTAACAACGTTTATGTCCAGAACGAAGTATGAGAGCTGTCATAAGTTCTGTTCTGCCTAAACAAACATGAATCGAATCATAGCAATTTCCATGGTTCTTCTTGTATTGTTTTATACCACAACCCCTTCTCAATCTTTTGAAATTAATTAACACAAGACAACGTCTGCAAAACACAAAAACTAATTAGTTGTTGATCCATCTAGTTAACCTATTTGTCCATTTTATAACATCCAAGAGCGGCTTCTCAGATGTGATTGTGATTACTTACTACAACCGTAGTTATTCCATATTATCTGACATAATTACTCACGTATTTTTCATCATATTTAAAAAAATATATACTTACAGAAGTCTGTACAATATAAACAAAAGAAGCGAGCAATTCGCGCACAAGCAAAGCGTAAAATATGGAAGCAACATATGCGCATACCTCCCGTACGTCCGAATTTTAATATTCTTGTTGTTACAAAGTGTTCGCAATAAACAGCCAAAGAGTAAATAACATTTTACATGTATTTTTACTTACTTTACTCGTAAACATTTTAAATCTTTACAAAAAAATACAATTGATATGTCTGTTTGTAATGTTAAAATAACAGCATTGTACTTAATACATATGAAAGTGTAGACGGTACTTATAACGAAAAGCCTATTTTTTAAACTAGTGCCTACCTGTCTGTTTGTGCTGGCTAATCTCCGAAACGGCTGGACAGATTTTGACGGGACTTTCACTAGCCGATAGCTATTGTTATAAGAAAATAATTATTCCATTTTTACTTAGAAGAGCAACGCCGGCGAAGCCGCGGGCATTAGCTGGTTAGTTTATATAAACGGACCTATTTTTAAGTAATATTTATAACCAATAATACAAATTGGTCTCTTAGGAATAAAAATTTAATATTATAGAATGTTATGACGAAAAACCCATGATACAGAAAACATCCTGGTGTACTTCCCTGTCCACCCCAACATAAAAACAAGCTAAATTCTCTATTAGTAACATAATGTTAAATCAACAAGCTATCACGTATTCCAGTCGATCGCCTCCAAAGCTGCAATGTGGCCACCCTGCACTAGATGACAGGCATAATCCTCAGATTATTACTTGCATTTCTCACGCGAACATCGAGCGAACTATCCTTAATCAACGCTACTATGATTTATAGGATACCCAAGGGAATTCCATTTTGTTACGGGAATGTTAGAAAAGAATAGTCTTGTGAAAATATTTTTAAACGGGCTCTGAACAATGGAGACCGTAATTCGTGTTGCGGGGAGATTGTCGGGTTATGTAACCCTGCAGTATGAAGAATAGTATAGTTATAACCGTGTTTTCCAAGCTCATGTTAGGGATTTTAAAGATTTTTATTATACTGAGATAGATAAAGTTGCTGAAGGCTTTACATTTTATACTCTGCTGTATCTGGTTGGTTCTTAAAGCATCTATTTGTAGATAGTTCTTAGGAAAAGGCTTAAAAGATAACCGACAATCCCTTAAGGCAGATAATTCTATTCGAGACTAATCATATTCAAACCGAACCGAAGCCACTAATCTAAGCCTCCGATTGACTACCTACCCTCGATGGGTTTTACAAAATGGTCTTCACTGGTTTCAATTCAAAGTCAAAGTCAAATCATTTATTTCAAATAGGCACGAAGATGCACTTTTGAACGTCAAAAATTACATGAATAGTTAATTGATTCTAGTTGCGCCTTCCAAAATGTAGTTATATATGGAGAAGAATGGGCAAGAAACTCCATACTTACTCTTTTAAAATTTTAACAATAGTTTGTATACATTAATTAATATTTATAGATGAAGACGATGTACCTAGAATAAAAAAAAAAAAAAAAAAATTACTTACCACAATTGGTAAAAAGAATGAAAAGTGAAGTAATAACAGAAAAATTAATAAATGCGATAGGTACATGGTGCTCACATATTTACAAACATTGTATATTATGATTACCCAAAAAAAAAACAACATATAATAAGTCAGTGTGTGAATTAAATTTATTTTAAACACAGAAAATAAAATTAATATCATAAAAATTATAAATTATACAGTTAAATTAGCAACCAGTTTGATTTTGTCTAGACTCTAAATTGTCCTATGGAGCAGGACCAGCATGTTTCCAAGCATTCTTATCTTGGATATTTATAATTGAAACAACATCGGTTGTTACAATATATTATAAACAAATGCAGTAGAAAAGCAGAATTAATTATTATGACCGACAGTCTTCTCTTCACTGTAAAACATAAAAACCGTCCAATTGCGTGTCTGCCTCCGTAGTTGGGACAAATTTATCCCAAGAAAAAACATAACGTTGTAGTTGTAATACATGTTCTCCTATACTTTCCAACTGTAAATGTAAGTTGGTCGACTATTGCTCGTTATGTTGTAAAGTCTACTTTTATGTGCTAGATTTCCTTTTAACTTGTTATATATACTACTGCCGTGATTTTTTTTTAAAGTGGTGACTTATATTTTTCTTAACATTCATCGATGATTTTCAAGAAAGACATTTGTTTATTATCTTTGATACGAAAATGAAGCATTCAAATACTTCAAAGATTTTAAGGTATTTGTGAGAACCAAACAAACAAACGAATAAAAATTCTTAGAAGTGATGGAAGTCAAAAAGTCCTGGAAATCTAAAAATCTATTCCAGGATTTTTTCTAAGCAATGTGGCATATAGCATCAGACTACAGTGTGATACTCTCCGCAGCAAAACGGTGTTGCAGAACGGGCCAACCGCACCATAATGGAAAATATCTGTTGATGGAGTCTAGTCTATGCAAGCGATATTGGGCTGAAGCTGTGAATACCGCCGTTTACCTAAAGAACAGAAGTCTGACAAAGGCCGTAATGGGAATAACTCCTGAAGAAAAAAGTAATAAAAAATAGATTTAAGTCATTTGGCAGTGATGCTTAGGTATACATTACACTGGAAAAAAAAAATTTGCCTAACTACTTCGGCCATTTCAGGAATAATCAAAGTTTGACAAGACTTTATAAAAGTTAACTTGATTTAATAAAAGTGATACACAACAGCCAGCACAGGTTTGGGTTACATGTTGCATAAAGTTATGTGGTCACTTTTTTGTGTTACATGTTGACGAACGTTTGGTTATGTATAAGTAAACATTTTTTTCAGTGTAGAATCGTAAAAAGCTGAATAAGAAAACTAAAAAATTAGTTTTTGTAGGGTACTGGAAGGATGGTAAAAGATATAGACTAATTAATCCTTCAAAACCTACGAAATGAAGTGGAGCTAGGAATGTTATTTTTGTAGAAGAGAATTGAAATGTTGAATGCATTCCTGATTTATCTCAGCATGATGTAACAGAGCCATCTGGTGAAAATGAGGTAAATAGTGAGTCTGATGACAAATCGTTGGGGGAACAAGAGATTTATTCTCAACAAAATTGTTTGTCTGTAATGTTGGTTTACGGACGATAGTTTAATGTGACAACGTCATAACAAAACATTGATGCGGCGCAAGCGTACAATGAGCGTAACGGGACAATGCGCGTAATGGGACAATGAGCGTAACGGGGCAATTATTCATCCTTTTTCGTGCATGCAGCCGGCGTTCATCGATTTTTAAGACGTTGTCACGTCAAAAAAACAGATAAACAAACGTAAAGGTAGAGTAGTAATGACAGAATTCTATTTTAATTACCACAGATAATAATAGCCGCTGATATTCTCGATTGGTTTGGCTTTACATATGTATAGAAACATGACATAACATCTTAACATGGTATTTTAACCAAACCGATGAAGTATTTTAAACTTTTAAACTAAATCTGTTAATGAACTTATTAAATTTAAATACACAGAATGGCTTCGTATAGACATCAGCTATCATATCTTCCGTAGGACAATGCTTTATATTTTTTTTTCTTCTCAGTATTTTTTTTTTTTTCTGATCATGGTATGGCAGTTTGAGTAATTTATGCGGCCTGCCCAAATGTCCTTTCTTTGGTATTGTTCGTCGAATCGTTGAGCTCCTTATGTTCTGAGTTGAGCTGCACGATTACTGACAAATGCGTGCACTGAATGGATAGGTCCACTCAATCTGTGTGGTTCTTTCTTCAAAATACCATTTCAGACACCAATCTACATGGTCTTCACATGATTTGACCAAGATTTTGTCTGGACTTTCAAAGAGACTGTGGTCTCTGAGTTTGTTTCGGTCTTTCTTCTCAGAGTAGTCAGATACAAAACGCCGACCTCATCTAGTTTTAAAATATGATTGACGTGTAAAAGTGTTTGTAAAAACCTACTTACAGAAATAAAATCATTTATCATTTATCATTTATATAAAATATTCCCTCATTAACAATAGACGAATAAAATTATGTCGTACATCAATGTCATCGTGTTTAGTTCTTGTATGAAACAATGCACTAGTTATACAACATCTGTGCCGATTGATAATTATCATTTTTAGGTTTTTGATCAAAATACATTCATGAAGAATAGCGCGAATGAATATTGATTCCTTACAAGCATCAAATATAGCCATATTATTTCTAAATAACCCATCACTCAATACGTGATTGTTTCTTAGGAGTAGAAATATATTTTCAATAAAACCACCAATCTTATTGACCGCAACACTGCAAGTGATACTTCTCAAAAGTGGAGAGACTGGAGACTGGGACTGGAAGTGGAAAGTGGAGTGGTTTATTGCTTTAATGTACTGTAGGTATGTCGTAAGTTACTAGAATTTCTGAAGAGTTAACGCAAAGTGTATAGACTGTGTACTCAGGTAAGCTCAAAGTGAAACAAAAATAAATATAGAACTCGAACACTTTACGGGGAGTTTCCAAGAAATAAAACGCCACGCAGTATCTCCTTATGTAACTCTCTAGCTTAGCATAATAAGGAGTTAAAGAAATCCTTTTAAAAGAAGAGCAACAGCATTTTCCTTATACTTACTGTGGTCATCAACGCTATAGTCACCAAAACGTGGTCATTTTGTTGGCTTATTCCACTAATCCCCCTCAGTGGGGAAAACTGAAACCTAATGTAAATAAATTCACTTTCAGGGGATCTTGGAATAAGTTTTTTTTTTTTCAATTTTAGGTATCCCCCCTAAGCGGGATTATCAGGGGTGAATTCTAGACTGTTTTTATAGACTCCACTTTTCCTCCTCAGGGGGGATTTGTGGAATAAGCCATTTTGTTCGATGCTTTTTTGCAGGATGTTCTTTGAAGATGAATTGCCTACAATACTATCCATGCTTTATGATGAAATGGTAGTTTTTGCCCACGGCTTCGTCTGCGCTGAAGTCCGAATCCAAGTTATGGTCTAACTGTCAGCAAACAAACGACTGCGCGCTAAGGGCACCCCATGTGGGGTACGAACCTCGGCTTAGGGCAGAGTCGGAGGGAGGATGGCAAGGGACCGACGGTGGCTGGATAAAATCAGGGTTATGATTATTATCGGGGGAATTTAAAGCTACAGGCTCAGCTATGGCGTGGGCTGTCGCTTCGCTTACGAGCAAGGGTCGGGAGGACTATTTATTCGGGGATTACGCGACAGGCCTCGGCGGCGAGGTCGGAATGACGGTCGTGTATTGTGTTTGCGAGCTGCTGCACTCTCTTCCAGGAGAGCAGTAAGGGAAACAACCCTACTGCTCTTGTAGGGTCGTTTGGGTCGGTCAGTGATAGACAGACAGAGTTAATTTCGCATTTATAATATTAGTAATTTCCAGCAATATTTTGTATTAAATTAAAATGCAATCTTGTGAACATAATAACGTTACGCTACCCTATTCCAACAACATAAACTCAGAAATTTAATGCAACAGAAACATAATAAGCAGCTACAATAAACAAGCTAGCAATATATTCAGCGTAGCTAAGTTCTGCCGACACATTCTCGTGACTAACACAACATGTTTAAAGTTGGCAAGTCCCAAGTGGCCGTGTCGTTTGCACCATGCGGAGTGCAGTAACGCAGCCTACGTATTACATAGATACAGTCAGGAGCATAGATAGACAGATAGAATACTCTTTAATATGTACACCCTGTTACGTGTGCTGGCAACACGCACTGGTCAAAGACTTTCGTGTCTCAAGACGAAAGTCTTTGACCAGTGCGTGTTGCCAGTGATGACATATGGCACTGAAACGTGGTCGCTCACAATGGGCCTTATTAGAAGGCTAAAAGTCACCCAAAGGGCAATGGAGAGGGCTATGCTTGGAGTTTCCGTACGTGATCGAATCAGTAATGAAGAGATCCGCAGAAGAACCAAGGTAACCGACATAGCTCGAAGAATTGCCAAACTTAAGTGGCAATGGGCAGGGCACATTGCGCGCAGAACAGATGGCCGTTGGGGCCGAAAGGTTCTGGAGTGGCGACCGCGTACCGGAAGAAGTAGCGTTGGAAGGCCTCCCACAAGGTGGACCGATGACCTTATGAAAGGAATCCGCTGGATGCGGGAAGTACAGAACCGGTCGAGATGGCGGTACTTGGGGGAGGCCTATGTCTAGTAGTGGATGTCTTTCGGTTGAAATGATGATGATTACGTACACCATAAAAATTACCGACATTAACGTAAATATTTTACAAGGGGTGACATAATGGGCGGTCTTATCGCTAAAAGTGATCTTTTACAGACAACCTATACAGGGTGAAATTGAATTCATGGGCATCCTCTTAAGAGGTCATTGTACTCCTCATTATGAACAACTTTCACCTCGGGACCAAACCTGAAATCTGCTTGCCCACTTCGTCAAGCAGCACGATGGGCCGGTAAGCGGACGGAGAGTCCGCCGGGCGCCCCTGCTTCTTAATAAGGACCAGTTTCCCCGTCTTCCAACGAAGTGGAAACTGGCCCCTCTCGAAGCATGCGCTTAGGAGCCCCCTTAGTCGAGGCCCTGAAGCCTCCAAGGCCAGAACTCAGGCTTTCCCGGGTAAGCCGTCGGGTCCTGGGGTGGTATTTTTGGCATTCAGCCTACGTAGCGCCACTGTCAGATCAACCTCGGTCACCTCCAGAGCATCGTCATCGTCGTCGGGGGTGTTGTCCGCATTGGGTACCGCAGGAGGCGGAGCCATGGGCGGGGCTTCCCCTCGCGAAGATTTCAGGTTTGTGTTCGCATAGCTCGTCAAAATGTAGGGAACAGCAGATTTATTTTTTTCGATATTTCAGGTTTGGTCCCACAGTGAGAGTTGTTCATAATGATGAGAACAATGACCCCTGAAAAGGATGCACATGAATTCAATTTCATCCTTTATATCTACCGCGTCGATGACTAGTCTCCGCTTAGATTGTCGTCCTTGGCCGAAATTCGGTCTGGAGGACCATTAATAAATGCAAGGTATTTATACTCAATGGTATGTGCTAAATCTTGAAACTTACTATTATGAAATAAGTCTATTCTCAAATATGTTTTTTTTTTAAACGTTTCTCCACACTTGGAATTTCTCTTGTATTGTTACTGCGAACATTTAAACTCACATACACAAACAACCATCGTTATATCACGAGAAAATCACTTTTGAATTTTGCATAAGTGTAAAGTATTTATGCTTGTGACTGTACTACGTTACGGTTCGTGTAAATAACTCTGTACTTCGACGGTTTATTGGTTTAAGCCAAGCAGAGGTTTGTTGTTCACCAAACCAGATGGTTGAGTCTAAAACCAAAATCTATAAACGTAATTCTGGAGGTGAATAGATTTCAAACCGAGGTTATTATTGAGATCACAACGATAATAATAATAATCTGAATCACAAGTGTAAGTTTCGTATCCCAATCTGAGATGCATTTAAGTTGTGGTCTTTTGATACGAAACTCACCCAAAGAATACAGGGTGGCAGGGAATTCGACACGCAAACTGTTACCATGGATTCAATAGGTACATGATTCTGGAAACCCAACGTTGATATATATCATCGGTAAAAAAAAAAAAAATGGCTGTTCCATACATTTTTTCAATACATCTTCCACTTTTCTATGAAACATCTAACTTCTTTTTAATAACCAACGAATAAGCTCTACTCTAGAGTATCTAGGATCATGTGCTGAATTCATGGTTACAGTATGCGCGTCGATGGCCCTGCCACTGTGTATATTCTTTACAATTTTGTATTAACTTCACGCTTGATATATTATTATGTTCGATTTTGAGAGTATTAAGGCCTGAGTGTATCGTACCTTCATAGTTTTGGTTTTGGACCGTTAACGTTTTGTCTTTCGATACGGAACGCAAATAAGGCGAAACAGTATTGGAATATTTTGTTTAAAAAATCCTTAGTTATGAAGTTTGAAACAGTCCAATCAACATACCTACTTTTTTAATTTTTTTTATTCACATTGTTCAGGACTTCAATACCGTTTGAAGAGTAAAGTGCCTGTGAATTTGAGAATACATAAATATGAGTACCTACCATTTTTTACTGATTAAAAAGGTTTTTTTTTTTTAAATAAAGTATAATGCAGGCAACTTTTCATACCCGGTATTTAACTCTCATTAGCACACACGTTTCGAACCAAAAGTTCTATGCTCAAAATACTTACGCAACAACTACTTTTAGGAGCCAACAATAAAAAGGTATTAGGAAGCATTTACTTTCAATATTAAGTACTATTTTGTTCACACGTTCATAGTTATAAGAGCAAAGTGTGTCCAAATAACCCACAGGAATGCTTTATACAACATTTTTACCCCTAGACTACATACTTTTACTTTCGTCATTTCATTTAAACTTACATTTACGTGCCTATTTTGCTCTCATTAACATCCCACACGTATCAAACCAGAAGTCCTATGTATGAGGTCGGCTTTTCCTATCCCACTACTCTGAGAAAAAAGGCCGAAATTAACTCAGAGGTCACAGTCTCTTTTAAAGTCCAGACATAGTCTTGGCTGGATCATATGAAGACCATGTAAATTTCTCTGAAGATGGTCGTTTTATTATAGACCCACACAGATTGAGTGGACCTGTCCAGTCAGTGCACGCATTTGTCAGTAATCGTGCAGCTCAACTTAGAACTTAAGATGAAACTAGTCGATACTTTTTCCATACAAATTTAAGGGGGTTATTACTCCACTGTTTGACATTGTACATCCAAAGTTAAACGTGATATCATTTTGTCTTATTATTAATTTTGTCTGTACGGAAGCAGAATATTAAAATAAAAAGCGATTAAAAAGTTATGAGCCAACAAAGATTCGTTTTTCCTGCTAATTTTAACGCAACTTTGGGCGTAAATAAGTAATAAAAGAAATATAAAATCTCCAAAACAAAGTCCACTACAACAAAGCTCAATTTTCGAAGATTTCAATACACTTTATTTGTAATTGGTTTATGCAGTAGTTTTTTCATAAAACTCAACCTTCCAAAGGACTTTTCGTGATTTTGTACGCGCGCGGTTTACTATAAATTATCGTGCATTTCACTCAACACACGATGACATACGATGCTAGGTGAGACAGCGTGCTTTTTAGCCACGCCCACTAGTGAGTTCGAGCCCGCGACTAGTTGGTTCTTAAGGAGCTCAACTTAAATAGTTGGACAACAAGTACTTTTAGAGGCCAACAATAAAAACGTATTATGAAGCATTTAAGTTTAGGTAATACCTATTAGTAGTTCGTTCACTCGTTCATAGTCATGAGTAGGAAGTGTGTCCAAATGAATCCTCACAGGAACGTTTTAAACAAAATTTTAACCCCGTGTTCATACTTTTACTTTGGCCATTTCGCGGTTCAAAGTTAGGTAACAAATGCGGACCATTTAAATGTTGGTACTGTTATGAATGCTGTTCCAAACTGTAACAGCCCGCAGTTAAATAATACCAAATATTTATTCAGCAAGCACAAGATTTACAGATTATACTTTTAACTTTTTTTTAAGGGTAACTCTTTTTTTTCTGTATTTTTCCACTGAAATAAACGAAAACGTAGGTTAACAAACCAGCCTATAATTAAGGTTTTATACGAAAAAGAGAAAAAAAAAATGCTTTTATTCTTTTGACATGTTCGATATTTAAACTAATCTTATATAATATAAATAACATGCGCCAAGACTTACACATCGAATACGCGACCAATCAAACTAAAAGGATAACGTCATAATTACCTATCTTATATAATAAAATTCTCGTGTCACAATGTTAGTTACCATACTCCTCCGAAACGGTTTGACCGATTTTTATGAAATTTTATATGCATATTTAGTAGGTCTGAGAATCGGCTACTATCTTTTTTTTTTAAGTTTTAGGTAGGTAGGTAGGTAGGGTAGGGTAGGGTAGGTAGGTAAGTAGGTAAGTAGGTAGGTAGGTAGGGTAGGTAGGGTAGGGTAGGGTAGGGTAGAGTAGTGGCCCCCCCAGTGGGTTCCCGCATTGTCGAGGCGGGGGGGCTCAGTAGCCGTGGCTTGGAGGGCCACGGTGAAGCTAAGAGTAACCCGAGTAGGGGCCCGCTCGTCAGGGCTTTTGCGGCTAAGCCGACGACGTAGCGGCCGTAGGTTGCGGTGCCGCTTTGGCGACATCGCAACTGAGGCGGGCCGCGATGTCGAATGGGCGGCATCGCGGCTGAGTGTGGGAGGCCGCGGCGGGAGAGGAGTGCCGGTATTGCGGCGAGCCGTTCTCCCTACCTTCCGCGGCCTTGACGGGGTCGCCACCGTTGAATGGCGGACGCGGTGGGGCCGCAGAGGAAGAGGAGTGTCGGTATTGCGTTGGCCGCTCTCCCTATCCTCTGCGGCCGAAAAGTGGTAGGCGGCGGGGCCACTAACCTGACCCGTCGTGGGGGGACCAGGGGCGCCTGGACGCGGGGTCGTCTGGCGCGAGGTCCCAGGTGGAGGCCAGCAGGCAACGGATGCGGGGGCACCCTTGCCTGTATTACACAGGCCTCCACCAGTGTCGGACGGGAATGGCCAGGTGTTCCCGGTCATTCCCATATCGCCCCCAGGCTGAGAGGCATGCGGGGCCCGCCAGCGAGGCGGGCATGCGCCGGGAGGGTTGTGGACGTAAAGGCTGTGCCGGTTTCCCATGACCCTCCCATCAAGGCGATGAGGGAACTCCGCTGAGTTTTAGTGGGTATATTGCTATTTTGGCAGGGAGTCCCACATACCCCGTCTCGTCCCCCGACGAGCGGGCATGCGTAATGCATTTCTCAACGTCAAAAAAAAAAAAAAAAGGTTATAGTAGTGGAGTTTATACTATAGCCTTTGACAGAACGAAGTCTGTCGGGTCAGCTAGTTACCTATAAGCTTGCAACTTATAGTACTTACATTAGTGATCGCAGTATGATATTATTAGGGATTTGTGTAAGGTGTGTTAATAGAAATGACTGGTGTTTAACAGAAACAAAATAACCAGCTTCACGATGGAGGATAGTCCATTCAACCGGAGTAGTAGATGCGTTCGATCCCCACCGTCTACACCTGTGCCCGTACCCACTTCTACTCCTCAAGCGCCTACCCAAAGAAATGATGCCCCTGAAGTGATCTCGACGTCAGAAATTCAGAACTGGATGGCGATTATCGAACAGAGCCTGAAGGAGGTGTGCACTATAGCAGCTGATGGAAAGTTGAATGTGGAGCAGAAAACGCGCATCAGTAGCCTATGCCGGAAGGTTGGACACGGGACCTCGCAGATGGCCGTCATGTACCAGTCCGTCAAAGCAAAAGTTCTCCAATCGCACTACAAAATCAGAACTCTCGAAAACCAACTCGATCTTTCGCAGCAGCTACAGAACCTTAAGCTAAGTATCGAAGATTCGACGAAACCTGCCCAGGGATCTTCCTTTGCTGACATGGTAAAGAAAGGTGCCAATAATTTTATTCAGCCGAGTTATGTCAGTTCGGTGGCCATCTATCCGAGTGACAAGTTGAAGACCAGCGATGAGACCAAAACTCTTGTCCAAAAAATTATCAACCCCGAACAAATGAAGCTCCATGTGAGAGGTCTGCGCAAGACAAAGAACGGCGGTGTAATCATCAGCACCGAGACAAAGGACGACATCGAGAAGCTGAGACAATCGGTGCAGCTAACCAAGTCAGGCCTAACAGTCGACGAGCCCCATAAAAGGAAGCCTAGGGTGGTGATAATAGGAGTACCAACATCCATGCAGGAAAATGAGGTTTTTACCTGTTTGTACGAGCAAAATATAGCCGAGAAACTTCAGGACTACAGCCTTGAGGCGTTTTTGAGTTCAATTAAATTAAGTCACAAGTCAGGTAAGAAAGACACTGAGTCCTGTAATTACATAGTTGAAGTACCTGCAGTCATACGCAAAGCCCTGATATCACAAGACCGAGTTTTTGTAAATTGGTCATCATGCCCTGTGAGAGACTTTACTTTGGTCACTCGATGTTATAAGTGTCAGCAGTATGGACATGCGGCCAAGTCATGTCGACAGACATCGTATACCTGCGGCCACTGTGGTGATCAAGGTCACTCAGTAAAAGAATGTCCAAAAAAGGCTGACGAACCAATATGCGCTACTTGCTTGCATTTTAAAAAGCCAGACAAGCATAACACAGGCGCTGCTGAATGCCCCGCGAAAATAATGGCTGAAAAAAGGTACATCAACTCTGTAGATTATGTAGGCGCCTAAGAGCGCCGTTAATAAGTTATTTTTCTGACCTTTATTTTATTTTTATTTTTATTTTTAACTACCATTATGATAAATAGTTTGATTAATGATTTAGATAATTTCACTGTATCCGAATGCAAAGTTTGTGAAACTGAAAACTGCAAACAATATCTATCCGACTACAAAACTCCGCTTACCATATTAACACAAAATATTCGCAGTGTTTTTAAGAATTTTGATAGCTTTAGTACATTTCAACAACGGCTAAACATAAACTGTGACGTTATTGTTTTAACCGAATGCTGGCTTGCTAAACAGTATAGCATCCCACTAATCCCGGGATATAATATGTATAGAAGTACTATAAATTACAACCAAAACGATGGGGTGATAGTTTATGCAAGAGATCATCTCAATGTCTCTGTTCAGGAACCTGACATGCACGACTGTAACAGATTGTTAGTTAAAATTGGATTAGAATTTGCGATATTAGCATTGTATCGACCTCCGTCTTTTAAAAATACTAGCATTTTTACTGAATCTCTGAATGAAACCTTGCAAACACTGTCATCCATCAAAAACACGGTTGTAATAGGAGATATTAATATCAATATTCTACCAGGAAGCGCTGATGCGCCTGCTCAGGACTACCTCAACATATGCGCCTTTCATGGCCTACTCCCAGCACACAGCTTTCCTACTCATCACAGTGGTTCCTGTTTGGATCATATTATGCTAAAATCGAATTTCCCTTCACTTGCACTTGTTGTTAACTCAACAATAACCGATCACAATGCTGTCCTACTAACCCTAAATTGTAAATTACCTAAACAAGACACTCGCAAAATTTCAAAACTGAATATAAATAAACTTGAAGAAGATTTACGCGTCATCAATTTTGATCCAGTCTATAATTCCGCTGACCCGCAGTTTTGCATGTTGTATGTAATTGAAAACTTACAAAATGCAATTCAGAAAAACACAGTCGTAACGCAGTTGAGCAACAAAAATCACAACCTTAAACCATGGATCACATCAGGTCTTATTCGCTGTATGAAAAATAGGGATAAACTGCATATAAAAGCTAAATCTAATCCAGACAATGCAGTATTGCAACTTTCGTATAAAAGGTATCGAAATTTTTGTAATGACCTCCTTAAAAAAATTAAAAGGAACTACGACAAAGTGGCATTGGAAAAGGCTGGAACAAATAGTAAAAAGATCTGGAAATATATTAAAGACGCAACGTATACCACGAAAAAATATGAGTCATCTTCAGGTTTATTACAAACACACTCGTCACCGCTGGAATCCGCTAACATAGCAAATGATTTCTTTATTAATGTTGGAAAGTGTCTAGCAGAAAAAAATCTGGGTCAATCCCAAAACCCAACGAGCACTCCTTTAACATGCAACACTGCTTTAACATCCTTTGTGCTGCTAGATACTGACGAGACTGAGGTAGAAAATATAATTATGTCTTTGAAAGAAGACTGTGCAGTTGGCTGGGATAAAATATCGAATAAAATTATTAAAAAATTCAAGGACATTTTGGTACGACCACTGACCTATATTTTCCGTATTTGTTTATCTTCAGGTCATTTTCCTGAGTGTCTCAAAAAAGCTGTTATTGTCCCTGTATATAAATCAGGCAGCAAAGAGCAAGTGACAAATTATAGACCTATTTCTCTATTACCTTCTATGTCAAAAATATTGGAAAAAATTATAAACAAACGGTTGTTGAAATATTTGGAAGACAGATCAATTCTGTCTGAACGGCAGTTTGGGTTTAGGCCAAAGGTTTCAACTTCCGATGCGGTACACCATCTGACTGATTATCTAGTGCAAGAACTTGACAAGGGTAACCACACAGTAGGAATTTTCCTTGACCTTGCCAAAGCGTTTGACACAGTTTCCATTCCAATTCTGTTGCGCAAGCTTGAGATCATGGGTGTAAGAGGCACCCAGCTGAAAATTTTCAAAAGTTATTTAGAAGATCGCACCCAGTGCGTAAAGATTGGCAATGTTCTCAGTGCTGTTCAAAAAAACACATATTTTGGTGTTCCCCAAGGAAGTATTTTAGGGCCCACTCTGTTTTTGATTTACATAAATGACCTTTGCAATCTAAAGCTAGAGCATGGCACTATTATAACTTACGCTGACGACACTGCTCTACTTTTTTCGGCTGACTCAGAAAATGAAGTCTACAATCTTGCGCAACACGGATTCAATATTGTAAATAAATGGCTTCACAATAACTCACTAACTCTAAATGCAGAAAAGACACATTACATTAAGTTTTCGATGCGCAAGCAAATATCGCATATCCCCTCAACGTTGCATGCTCATTATTGCCCAGTTCCTGCAGATAGCCAGTGTAAGTGTCCCAATATTAAAAAGACAGATAAACTAAAATACCTAGGTATAATAATAGATGAAACCCTTTCCTTCAAACAATATATGGAAGCTCTAAATAATAGAATTCGTAAGCTGATATATATATTCAAAAAGCTACGATTTATTGCAAATCCAAAAATAATTAGGCAAGTATACTTTGCTCTTTGTCAGTCAATTTTGACTTACTGTATTACTTCATGGGGTGGGGCGAATAAAACTTTGTTATTGACCATTGAAAGAGCTCAAAGGGCTATTCTCAAAATCGCTACTTGCCGCCCTTTCCTTTTCCCCACTAACCTCCTGTATAAATCTTGTGAAGTACTAACAGTTCGACAGTTATTTATAATGAGCACTGTACTAAAACAACACTCATCACTTCCATACAGCACTGAATTTACTAAAAAGAGACGGAAAGATATAGTTTGCCCTCAAAAAAGTACAAAACATGCTTTCACAGCCAAATTTTATATGTACCTCGGACCGCAACTCTACAACAGGCTAAATGAAAAGGGAAGCATCTACTCCTTAAATCATAGTAATTGCAAGAAAATCCTTAAGGAAACTCTTCAAACTATGTCCTATGAAGATACAGAGAAATTATTACTAGTGCTAAAGTAAATATTATTTGTATTATGGTTATTTTGTTTTTTTAATTATTTAGCTAAGTTAAGAGTCTATAATTTTATACACCTTTTTCATATGTACCAATAATATTAATTTTATGTGATTATTTAATCAATTAATGTACTTCCAATCGCCTGAAACACAGGATTACCTAGTTCAGGCACAAATAATGAGTGAACTTGAGATAGATATAAGAAAACTGTATTTAACTGTATACTTTATATTTTTGAATAAATTTTATTATTATTATTATTTTTTTATACATTTATATATCTCGGGACCCTGGGGTCCCGGACCTTTGGAAGGCGTACGAGGGGCCGAAGCCAACTCGCAGAGGCCCCTTAGACAATTTTAAATGGAATGAGGCACCAACCGACGATTATCCCTGTATGCACTATGCAGGTGCACCCAAGGACAACCCCCGGTTGGTGTAGGACTATTGTAGGATATGGAAACAAATATATTGGACTATGGGTTTGGGTGGTTCAAATGGACTGGTTACCTAAAACTATGGAAGGACTATGGCCCCTGCCTGATCAATGTTTTATTGTACACGGATAAAATGGCAGGGGGTGACTTGCACACTCATTAATGGGCCCCCGGAAACGGTCGCTAGCACATAGTGATGTAGCGACAAGGGGGCAACATATCCTGAGGTGCTCGAGGAGTGGAGAGGTATTCCACGGCTCTCAGAACAATCCCAGAGCCCGGAAGATGGTCAAGATCCCTACAAGCACTTACTGAAATACTTCCTTCCTCCGAGCACGTTTGCTCTTGCGAATCTCCACTCAAGCCGGCCAATAAAGGCAAGAATGAGGTGGGAGCTCAGTTCCTCGTCAGTGTTCACTCCAGCCGGCCAATAAAGGCAAGCTAGAGATGAGGAACATGACTTCTCCCGGGAGATAGGGTCCGTGGGGTCGCAACTGCCCAACAGCTCGCCACATGCTGCCCTGCGGGTTTCTGTATCTCTCTTGGTCTGGCTCCTCACCCTAGACATGTTCCGGTAAAGTAAACTCTACCGGTACAGACCCAGAGTTCGGAGCGCGCAAGCCCCACCACGACGTCAACGTAGAGATACGGCGGTGGGGTTATTATTATTATTATTAGCAGCCAGCTGGAAGCTTCCCTTTCTCTTGATGTGATCCATTAGTAACCTCTTACCTCACGTGACGTAATGGATTAATTTTATTCTAAGGCCTATCTTGTTGTTGAAGCAAGCGTGGCTTTTGAATGTAAAGGGCTATTTGATTCGAGCAATGTCAGACGTTCGAAAATCAAATCAAATTCAGAACTCGCATTCCAAACGCTCCCACGTCCCCCCATTAGGCAAAGCGACAAATATTAATCGATTTTTAATCGCGAACTGAGTGAATTCAAACCAAAGCGTCACTAATAATGATCCGAGGGCGTACCGTGACTCTAATATAGCCTGTGTACACATATGGCCGGATATTAATGAGGCAATCGACGCGTCGGACCGACGGAACCCGCTCGCATTAGGGGCCCAAATCGCTCATCCATTATCGAAGCCTTGATGGCAAAGTATTAACTTTTATAGTCTTTTATGATTATAGTATCGATGTAAATCATAGTATCGATAAACCGATAGAGCTGGTACGGCACTAAAACTGATTGATATGTAGTAATTAATGTTCGGCTGGTCGTAAAGGAATGAGGTCAACTTTAATAGTATGTTTGGTGCAAAATGGCTGAAATTAATTTTGAGAGTATGTGATGTCGTACTTTCAGTAATCCGGCTATGTAGTGAATATGACATCATCATGTCGGAGTGGATTATGTTTGTTAGTCAAAATTTATAGGGTAAAATACGAGTAAACTTTCTTATGTGTGTAAGTAAGTATTAATAATTATCTTATCGTGTGCCAACTGCTACATTGCAAGACACAGTATGCGCTAAAGTCTTCAGATAAAAATTATTTAAAGGAGTTATGAAAATCTTATGAAAAAGAAAAGCTATGAAATCTAAATGGAGATGGAAATAACGTAGTCCACGCTAGCAACTGTCGTAGCAACAGGCGTAGCAACGAACTTAGCAACGGGCGTACCTTTTTTTTGCTAGGGCGTATCAGTGTTAACCTTGAGAGGTTTAACCGGTCTTTCCTGTGGTTGCATTAAGCTTCTAACGAAACTTAAAGCCTCCAACCAGGGCGTAAAAGTTTATAAACTAAACGACTGCGCGCTAAGGGCACCCATTGTGGGGTACGAACCTCGGCTCAGGGCAGAGTCGGAGGGAGGACGGCAAGGGACCGACGGTGGCTGGATAAAATCAGGGTTATGATTATTATCAGGGGAATTTAAAGCTACAGGCTCAGCTACGGCGTGGGCTGGCGCTTCGTCGAGCAAGGGTCGGTGAGGACTATTTAGTCGGGGACGGGCGTAGCTGCGCGTAAGCGCGTAATTTAGGAACCTACGAACTTATGCTCTACTCGTAAAAGAACTATGCTACGGGCTTACTCAAAGCGGAATATAATAGTAGATTTTACATCTAGTGCATAAAAGAAGCCATTTCACCCCGATACGTTTATATCTACCCGAGCCGCAGGCGAGGGTGGATATTTAAGTCGAGGGGTAAAATGGCTCATTTATGCCCGAGTTATATACTCTACTTTTCACTTCGATTGCAGGAAAATGAAACATAAAAAAAAAATAGGCATAAAGTATATAACAGTATTCTTTAGTTTTCAACATATGTCATTCGACTTGGGTACTTCATACTGCTAAGTCATAAAAACGTTTATTTGCGTTTTAAATAATAAAGACGACTATTTTATATGGTTTAATTAAATTTACGATAGAAAACACAGAAGTGGTACTAATGAAAGCAAATGAAATAAAATAACGACTTTAATCTGCGACGTTTTATTGTGCGTGTGGGCTGTTGGGCCTGATTAACTTAGTCTTAGAAAAAAAAATACTTTATGCACTAGAGCATAAAAAAGCGACTTTATGTCGCCTACGCACAACATATAGACGAACTATAAGAGCATGAGGAGTGAATAAGTTACTTTGTTCAAACGTTTTCCATAAAGGAGTATTTTGGTAGTGTGATTCTGAAGAGATATCTACATACTGCTACGCTGGCCAAAACCTAGTGCATTATCTGCCTAAAATACCCAAAATAGGAACAGAAAAGCAGTAAAGCAGTGCCATATCACTGCCATCCCAAATGCACAGTGAAAACACCTCGTGTATTCCGATAATGTCGTCATTTGTTTCCACTGAGCATCAACAGTGGCGTTATTGAGCAAAAGCACACAGTCATTAGCATAATGCGCTCCCGAATATCAGTTCTCGGTTCAAATCGGTATCGATATGAAACGATTTACCTATCGATATGGAAAGTGGTTAATTCATTGCTCTTTTAGTGGCGATTAAACCAATATAGTTGAAATGATAGGGGAATAAACAGTACAAATACACGCGAGGCAGAATATAGTATGTTGTGGGATAAACATTTAGCCTAGCAAGGTGTGTTGTCTGATATGAAGTAATGAAAACTTGGAAAAGTTATGACTGGATATCCTAATATCACTGACTGGATATTCTAATTATACGTATAATATTATACATCTGAAGAGTTTGTTGGTTTGATTGGTTGAACGCGCAAATTTCGGGAATTACTGGTTCCAATAGAAAAATTATTTTAGTGTTCTTTAGAAAGTTTAGGGGAGGGTTGGGGTTTAGGGCTGTCTAACATCACGCTACGACCCTTAGGAGCCGAGCAAAATGATCAAAAGTCGGAAAGAACGCTAAGCGAAAACAAAGTAATTGCGCGGGCGAGCGATGCGATTCGACGGGGTGTTGTGGGCCGAAATTTTACGCGGACGAAGATACGGGCAAAATAAATGTTATTTCTGAAAGTATTTTTAAAACCATTTATTTAGAACTGCTTATTCTTGAACATCTTTATAAAAACATTTTCCTAATTAACGTACTCAGGTAAAAAAAAAAAAAAATATATAAAAAAAAAAAACAATTTTATTACGCAAGCTAGCGTTTCTTTGACCGGCAGATATTCTCGGAACGGACTGACGATAGTTTTATAGAAAGTCCAAGAAAATGAATGCGTAAATTAATCAATTATGCTAATTATAAAACCTTCTGAGTTCTTCTGAGGGTATTACGGAAAAAATAAAATCTCATGCTGCTTTTAAATGGTTAAAATAGACGTCAACAAACCTCTTTGACTTATTCAAAGAGGTTTGTTGACGCTGCCACTCATAATTCTTGGAAAGACGACAGTTCTGGAGTTCTCGTCCTATATCAGTTAGGTCGACAAAGGACCCGTGAGCAGATTTATACACAAGTACATACAGTAAGTACGTACATAAGTACGTACAGTATGCTTTATTAAGGACACTCTAGTCGGTCATTCTTCCATACAGACGCAGTATGGTGATTACTCGTCTGTTTGACGGTTTACATTCAAAACTAAAAATAATATCAATTTGTCTCGCCATTATCTAGTCCTGTATGGAAGCAGAATTTCGCAGAAACAGAAGCAGTAACTTCCATATTTCAACACTAATTTCAACTCATCTTTGGGCGTAAATAAATAATTTATGAGGTATGAAAATGGCAAAATAGAAACCGTACAGACATAGATAAATTTATTCAAAAGTTAAAATAATTTTATTTTGAATAGATACATTAAGTAGTTTTGTCATTATATCAATACGCCCAAAGTACAGTTCATAAACTGAAATCGCGCATGTGTGCCTAATTAGCGTTGATATACTATACGGGAGTGTGTATCCGTGCGCGCACTAGCTTCTTACTGCTCATAACAGTGTCTGTCCCTTTCGCACACGATGTTGAATGAAATAGCATGCATTTTGACCACGCCTACCAACTAGTTCGAGACGTCGACTAGCTTCACCTTAAGATGGAGGAATTATAATTATATTGGCAGCACGTTTTGAGATTTTGCTTTGACTTGAGATTGATTAGTGAATAATTTCGTAAAATTGGTTCCAATTTTATTGCTGGCTGTACCAGCTCCAGTACGAATGGTATGCGAGCCGCTTGGACCCAATGGGCCTAGACTAGCTAGCACGACCGCGGGAAGTTAACGTAACGATACGATTACGATTTTAACAGTGTAAATACTCATTTCGTCGTACATAATATTTATTTAGTTTTAAGACTTAATTCATATAATAAACTAGCTTTTGCCCGCGGTTCCGTCCGCGTAGATGTCGGTTATCGCGTAAAAAGTAGCCTATGTCCTTCATCTTAGTCCTTGTCCATATCCCAGGCTCATATTCTGCCAAATTTCATGACGATCGGTTCAGCGGCTTAGGCGTGAAAATGACACAGACAGACAGACAGATAGAGTTACTGTCACATTTATAATATTAGTATGTATTTTAATAATTTATTATTCATGAATAATAATAATTTTTAAATTTTGTAATCTGGTGTAAATAATTTTTTAATCAGGTGTAGATGGGTATATTCCTGAAATAAAAATTATTTGATTTGATATCTATGGGTTATATTTATTGTACGTGTATTTCTGATTGAAAAATCTTTCACGCACGCGTTCATGCTAGGGCAGGGATCGGCAAATTACGGCCCGCGGGCAAAGGATTTTAATCCGGCCCGGCAACGTCATTTTGACATAAGAATATATTGCTCTCAGAAATTATGTTCTGGCGTTCGTGTACGTTTAGGTTCATTGTGAACTTTATGAACGATGAAATTATTTATAACATTATTACCACATTCGAATTACCTACTGTAAGATAAAAAAAATTGCGCTGGGTTCCACACACCATAAAAATAATCGTTGAGCGCACTCAACGATTATTTTTACGGTGTGTGGAACCCTTTGAAAATTCTTACGATAAATTGAATACGATAAACCCATTTTTTCTATTTTTAGACACGGTATCACGTTCTGTACATAAGGACCAAAAGGACCACGAATTCGTACATAAGTGTTAGTGAACTGATGAATACAAATGAGAAGGATTCACTCGTAATTATGAATCTGTAATTATTACACTCTAAATGTATTTAGTAAGTGAGATTGTCATCAATTTTAAAAATAATCGTTGAGCGCACTCAACGATTATTTTTACGGTGTGTGGAACCCTTTGAAAATTCTTACGATAAATTGCAAATTAAAACAAAATGCATTTTTTTTTATTCTGGACTCTTGAATTCCCTACGATTTTCTGGCCCCTTATGAAAACAGTTTGCCCACTCCTGTGCTAGGGCCTCAGTACTTCGTAGTTATATGTAATATTCTCCAATAAAAAGTGTTTCAAGCTATATCTGGTAGTGTTACGAGATCATCCGCCATTTCTAAGCGCCTGGCGATGCATGGAGGCTTGGAGGCGAGCGCACGTGCCTCCGCAAGCGGCCGCTTATTAAACGAATTCATCATAGTTAGAACACTACATTGTATAGGTCACGGATATTCCGAGATGCCAGTATTTTTGTAATTAATTTTATGCTATTAATTGTGGTGGTATTTTATTTAAGTCTGATGTTATTATTGTTTCTATACTTTCCCATTTTTTCTATTTTTAGACACGGTATCACGTTCTGTACATAAGGACCAAAAGGACCACGAATTCGTACATAAGTGTTAGTGAACTGATGAATAAAAATGCGAAGGATTCACTCGTAATTATGAATCCACAGTAATTATTACACTCTAAATGTATTTAGTAAGTGAGATTGTCATCAATTTTGAACCTGTGGCGGCATCTACAACGCCACATGCGAACTACGCCGTCAAAGACCTGGCGTCACACCAATCCTGCATCGTGCAAGCAAGGTTTACCGCGCGACTAGTATATAAACAACATCCCGACATCGGGCAGTAAACCCCGTCACATCCATAGGATGCAGACCCTCCAAAACCGTGTTCTTCGTAAAATCACGGGAGCCCCCTGGTTCGTTCGGAACATCAATCTCCACGTTGACCTCAACATCCCCACTATCTGTCAATTCATGAAGCGCATTTCAAAGCGCTTCTTCAACTCCGCAGCCACTCACCGCAACATTCTAGTTGTGCAGGCCGCCAATTACACCCCCTCTCGCATCAGTAAGACCCGCCGTCCACGGCATACATTGATCGACCCAGACGACCCCACAACCCTCCTCCAGGAGAGTAGTAGGGAAACCAGTACAGCTCGAAAACACAAAACACGACCGTCGTTCCGACTTCGCCGCCGCCGAGGCCCCTCGCGAAACCCCCGACTTAACATTCCCCCCCGACCCTTGCTTGACGAAGCGCCAGCCCGTGCCTTAGCTGAGCGTGTAGCTTTAAATTCCCCTATTAATAATCATAACCCTGAACTGATCCAGCCACCACCTGTCCCTTGCTGTCCTGCCTCCGACTCTGCCCTAAACCGAGGTTCGTACCCCACAGGGGGTGCCCTTAGCGCGCAGTCGTTTAGTTTATAAGTTTTATGCCCTGGCTGCAGGCTTTAAGTTTTTAGGAGCTTAAGACAACCAAAGGAAAGTTGGGTTAAAGAGTCACGATCTCTAAAGGTCAACTCCGAGATAGTTAAAAAAAAAAAAAAAACAACCTGGGCTGTTGCTCACCAGACACAACACCCGTCTGGTCGGAGGTTACTCCCTTTTCAATAGAGGATTAGTGAACTTTACAACCTGTTCCATATACCTCTACAAATCTAATGACCATCAGTCTGGTAAGGCAGCAAAGTATAACTTCGCGCAAAATAAAAATAAAACAAGATTTATTCGCACAATAACCAACAACAATACAAACGCAAGATCTAAGAATACAATAAAATAAACCATATAATTAAAGCGTGTTGCGTTATTGCACACGACAAAATCTCATTCGCAAGAGATCAAAGCTTTCTTTGTCATTTGATTTATAAAGTACTCGCGAAACCCCTTTAAGTGGGGCTTTTCAGAAATTCATTCCTTTTCTCACTGTTTTTTTTCCTTTTATCTTCACTTACATGGGTATTTTTAGCTGATTCCTGTAAGGGCTATTGCTTCCTTGTGAGTTGAAGAAATTACTTGAGTTGCTTGCAGATAAGCTACTTACAATTTTAAAGGCGGCGCTGTGGAGCTCTATAACATAGGGCTTACTCGGGAAGCATTTCTTTATGTATTTATACAGACAAGTATTGTTGTATTATGTGACTTTTCAGTTTGTTTATGTCGTAACAGAGCAGATTATTAATCTATCAGCCGTATGCTGAGTTTGATATTAATTTCGATAATGGGTTTAATACAGCCGAACAGAGTAATACTAGTTCCTCTGTCAATTCTCTGATTGCGCCTGTGGCAGGCAATCTATTTGGCTATCATATGGGATTTAATTCCTAGGTACCGAGATGTTGTTATAGGTAAAGTCATGGAAATTAATTGTTAAGAAAATTGACTACCAACTTAAATTGGCTATACCTCATCATCATCAACATTTCAGCCGAAAGACGTCCACTGCTGGACATAAGCCTCCCCCAATTGGGGAAGTTTGCCATAATCCACGACACACAGTTTGACACCCACGGGAGGAAATGGGGTGGTGCTATTCTTTACGTCCGGCACGGTACACTTAAGAATCTATACAACCTCAGCGCCACCTCACTCTGTATCTCGCTCGCACACTATTGCTACCGGTCACGCGAGCAAGTGAGACAGGGCGGCAGAGAAAAGGCTCCAAGGCGCCGATAATTTAGGTAATTTCGTTTTACGGTGAAAATAATGGTCATTTAAAAAAAGTAAATAACATGAGACCTGCTTTATAGTTAGTTCAGTTAATATGCAAATTTCATTATCTAATTTGAAGTATTTTTTGAATACCAGCGGTTTATTGTTCGGTTTGGAGGTAACTTTGGATTTTTTTTCTATCGAGAAAATTTTATGGAATCGTGTTTTCGGCTAACATAGTACTTATCATTAATCCTCAACTTTACTATATATTTATTTCAAAATTAATGCTGCAGTATTTTCGACATAACGGAGGATCATGCTAAGCCATTTGAGGTAGTATAGGCCCTTAAACTTAAATTGGCTATACCTACCTTTATTCATACCACAACTGTCATTCTTTGGCAGTTGTATGAAATGTCTATAACACGGTAATTTGTTAGTTACCTGACTGTACCTAATGTGACATTGTCAAATTTAATCTCAGCGTATTCCTACAATAAATAAAGCTTGGCGTGTATGTTAACAAAATACTTTCTTCTACACAACTTCTACACTTATTTTTATAAAGTTACAGAAAAACATACGTACCTTTTAACAAATTAAACTCAATATAAGGTCGAGTTCATAACAAAAAGTTTTACCTGTCAGCGTAGATATGTTCGGACTTTTTATTATTATATTATTCACTTTTAACTTTTTCCCCTTTGGGAATAAAACATCGCAGTCTTTTTCGACTTTGGGTAAAATTGCCTGTAACTTAGGGAACTCGTATATTAGGTATATGTTTGCCCTATACCATTTTTTTTATTTTTTTGGTTGGGAAATTATCAAATAACTTTTCCCGCTCTGGGCGGAGCGGGGCGTGTCAGACTTACTGACTAAAACCCAACTGTGTTCCTTCAGTTGCCTGTGTGCCAGGGCCACGGTATCCCTTTCGGACAAACCCGCAACCCTGCCAGCTGCCCTATGCCAGTATTCCCTACGCCCTACAAAACGGTTGAGCTGGCTGGTACTGATCTAAGCGTCATGTTCGTGAACTAGTGCCGTCAGTTGAGATTGGTCATCTCTTAACTGCCAGGACTTATTTTTAGTCTTATATTGTAATTGTTTTTTTTTTCGCACATATAGAAGCAACAAGAATAATGTACCCTGGATTTTGTAATAATTATCCTGATTTAAAAGAGTTTCGTTGGAGTTTCTTGCCCGTTCATCTCCATGGAGATCTACATTTTGGAATGGGCAACAGCTTCAACTTTCTTACTAACTGACCGACTCTTTGACAATTCAAAAGTGCCTGTAAATGGTTTAATTGAAATAAATGCTTTGAGTTTGAATTATTTTGTGTTATGTGTTATTTTTCGCTTCATTTTAAGAAAGAAAACAACGTTCCCATATTATTCCTAAATACTTGTAAGTTATTCCGAGAAATAATATTATCAGGAAAATGCCATAAACGAAGACGGAAAATATAAAACTTGATTAATTTTTAGTATTTGTATTTTTCCTCGAAAATATTTTAATAAATTACATTCTGTAACTTGGTATTTAATAAGCTTGTACATACTTTAAATTATTAGTTATTATGGAACTCCCTAAAAATCCTCTTGAATGCATTTTATATAGGTAGGTACGTTTCCTAGAAAATTACTTTGGTCCTTAGAGAAAACAATTCCTTCTAGGTCCTTCACAGTTCCGCGCGCCCTTTATATTAACAATAGCCCTAGGAAATCTAGGTTCTTTTGAAAACTTGGTCCTAGTTTTAGAAGTCCACTTAAAAACAAACTTCCAATTACCCGTCCTAATTAAACTTCTCAGCCAGTCGTCGACTTTGCTGAAAGCTTTTTGAAGGGAAACCGAAACACGTAAAATGCTTTACTAATTTCTACATGAATAAATATGTAAACTAGTATGTTAAAGTAGTTAACAGCATAAAAAGGGCTTTGTTAGTTATTTTCCGCGCATGTAAGGAATTACATGTTGTGAATTACTGTTAAGTAGTAAAACAAAATATGGTTTTGAATGGCATACTTAATTCTAATTCAATAAAATAAAATGAGATGAAATTTTTATCCTGTAAATAGGATATCGGCATCACTTTTACAAGTACCTACCATAAAATAAAATATATATATACGAGTAAGGTGTATCTATTCAAACACGAAATATTTTAAGAGGTATCTCTTAAAATATTTCGTGTTTGAATAGATACACCTTATTATTTATTTATATAGATGGTAAAGATGCCATGAAACCTTTTTTTTTTAAATCTGAGAATATTATTTAAAAAATTAAATAATTTAAAATTACTAGATATGATGATTAATTATCAAAGGCACCGCTCTCGTGCCGCCACCGTCACCGCGTCCGGGCGGGTCATTCATAGAATAAGTAAACGTTTTTTTGCAAAATATCTCAAGCAATTTTAAAATTGTAATAATTATGTAAAAATAAAAACACTTAGATAAAAAAATACCGCTGCTATGGCTTTTTTACCACCTATTGATGTTGCTCTTAAAATATTTCGTGTATGTATAGATACACCTTATATAAGCTAGATGGAGTCGATATTACCTATCAGACCACCACTGATAAGAAATGGCGAAACTAAGGCCCGGACTCCACCAAAGCGGAGATGTGCGGAGAAAAAAAATTATGGCATGATTGGTATTTCGAAATGAAAAGAACAATGCACGCAATCTCCACACCACCTAACACCAATCTAACATCTTGGTTGTGGACAAATTGAAAGCGTATAATTGGTAGCATTGTATATATTGTAGTGTTTGATTTATTTTATGTTATGTATTTTTTGGGGTATAATCACCGTGTTAATGCACTCGTACAGCAGCGACATCGCTGACGTACTATGTATTAAGTTAGTTAATGGTTCTATCAGTTTCTTGCCAAGTCGAGGCTCTAATGGGGTTAAGGCACCAAACAATTTGATAATCTTGATCAACATCCAGTTGTTAATGGATGTTGTCATCAGTTTGAAGAACACTGGAGCTAATAAGAGGTAGTTTTTAGGATTTTTTCTTTATAATTCACAAACTACATTTACAGCAGCTGATTGGACACCTGGATCAGGGTCTTCTAATTTTTCTTTAAGTTTTGGGAATGCAGGTCTTAGTGCCTCTGGATACCTTAGGAATACCTTGTACATCATGAGTACAGCTTTCATCCTTAAATACGGTTTTGTTGAGCTCATCAATGTCAATATGACATTAGCCAGGTCTCTAGCCAAGTCATGGGATATGAAACAGCTGAGGCCACTGAGTGCCAACCCCGCCTCATACTGATTCTGTGCATTGAGATCCTTTCTTATCATATTTGTAGTGAGCATTAGGAGTTCTGAATCTGCATGGAATGACTGACTAGCTGCTAAGTAACTGATTCGCTTGTAAGTGAACTTATTGGAACTCATCACTTCTATTATGTTGCCATCTTCGATAATAAAAGAAATAAGAAAAAAAAAACGGGGCAGTGTTTGAGGACTGACGATAGAGGTGAAAACTAAGTAACTTGTGAATTGTATCGTCGAGCTATTAGATTATCCATACTACCCATACTAATATTATAAATGTGAAAGTAACTCTGTCTGTCTGTCTGTCTGTCTGTCTGTACGTTATGTTTTCACGCCTAAACCGCTGAACCGATCGTCATTAAATCTGGCAGAGATATAGCCTGGGATATGGAGAAGGATATAGGCTACTTTTTTACGCGATAACCGACATCAACGCGGGCGAAGCCGCGGCCAAAATCTAGTTAATTCATATAGCTCATGGAAAGCGTTCGGTGACGATGACGCGAGTTCCATGATTTTTGTTCACCCAAAAAGTACACATATATACACAGTATTCATATTCTAATTGTGATTTTAATTTTAATTGTGATGTTTATTTTAATTTTGTTAATGATTTTATAATTCTGTTTAATTGTACCTATGATCCAAAGTTGATTGAAGTAAATAAATAATAATAAATCAATCAATAATAATAATAATAATATATCTACTTTCCTATCGCAGGTATGCTGGAAGAGATTTCATTAGAAATAAGTATCACCTTTGTACGTATTTTTCTGTTCCTTTCTTCATGTCTGTTTATATGTGTGTACATAAATTGTTAAATAAATAAAAAAATAATAATAATATAGCTCATGGAAAGCGTTCGGTGACGATGACGCGAGTTCCATGATTTTTGTTCACCCGAATTAGTGCTCAACGCGCCTAAAGAAGTTTTCACGTTTCACACAAGTTGACACCCTACGACAATTTGCCGAATTATAAACATTTCATACAACTGTCAAAGAATGGCTTTTGAATGGATTAGTGGCTTTTGTGGACATGATATTTATTCAGATATGTTACTGTAGTTGTAATTGCAATCATGTCATTAATATTTTATATACTTAGATTATTTTATATTTTGTGAATGTGAGAACATTGTAGGCCTAGTAGAGTGTAGATTTGTTGGCGGTTTTCTATTTTGTTAAGTACCTGGTAATTGTTGAAAGGCCTACACTGTCCTCCCATACCTATTATCACTGTTATTTAATAATATTGTAAAGCCAATTATTTTTAAAAGAGTAACCGTGGAGTTTCTTGCCGGCTCTTCTCCATAGGAAACGACTAACTCGAACCGTGCACCTAGCTTCTGACGTTTCATAAGTGCCCATGTAGGTTTATGTGAAATAAAATATTTTGATTTTGATTTTTTGAATGATAGATGTGATTTGAATATACCACTACCACCACCACCGCCACCACTTCGTCATAGTTGCATATTTTATGTATTTATTATTTTCCACTACATTGTAGTTCTAAGTATTATAATATTTGAGTGATATTTATTTTAGAAGTATGTAAGTAAGTATATTCTCTTATTGTATGTCTATAAGTACATATTTATATTAGTGTATAGCTGTTTTGATATCATGTTTTTTTTTCTCTTCTACTCTTCACACGTTGTCTACATCTCTATATCTACTTTCCTATATCAGGTATGCTGGAAGAGATTTCATTAGAAATAAGCATCACCTTTGTACGTATTTTTCTGTTCCTTTCTTCTTGTCTGTTTATATGTGTGTACATAAATTGTTAAATAAATAAATAAATAAATAAATAATAATAATAATAATAATATAGCTCATGGAAAGCGTTCGGTGACGATGACGCAAGTTCCATGACATTTGTTCACTCAACGCGCCTAAAGAAGTTTTCACTTCAAAAAAAAAAATTTTTATTTTTTTCGTAATTCTGAAAGTTACTCTGTGTGTCTGTTACGTTTCTAAACCGCTAAATCAACATGAAATTTGGCAGAGATATAGCCTGGGATATGGAGGAGGACATAGGCTACTTTTATACGCGATAACCGACATTCACGCGGGCGGAGACGTAGGCAAAAGTTAGTAAAATATATATAAATAAAAAATCATACAGCTTAAAAAAAATTACCTTCTGAAAGAAAGTACCAGATTCAATATCCTTTGTTCTTTATTATAAGTAGGGTGAAAGTACCACTTAAGACATAGTTTGCGCTTCACTTTATCCTAGTCTGAATTCCAAGTTATTGGTTCCCAATCGAACCCGCCTCACCAGTTTCGGGTTTAATATAAATTATTGGAATATCCCCGGCATTAAAACTTGGATTGCCTCTAGGACCGTCGGTATTTAGTAGATAAACCGAATCAAAAGTTCTTTGTGATCTCGAAAGCGTTCTTGAGTCAATACTACCTAGTTTAGACGCGGTTTTGTTTGGTTAATTGGAAAGTTCAAAACGGTTAATTGAGCGCCAATTGCAGAGGTCTTGGGTTTCAAGTTTTTTTGGCGTTTTGTTCGGGAATTCTCAGTAATTGCCCAGACCAAGTTTGGACCGAAGCCCAGTGATTGGCAATAGGCGCACTCCCTATTGCATAGTAGGAGTTAATATCAGAGCGTCATCTGGGAAATATCGAACGTATCGACCTTTATTTTGGGGACTAGTAGGTACTATCGGGGACATCTAAATCGGCACACTTTCAAAACAAAATCCCGTGCTAACGGATGTCCACATCTGTTTACCGCCAATAAAAAAAAAACTTTTGTTTAAATAAATTGCTCAGGCTCTGTAACAATGAACACAGATATCTGACCACCTCAGCTGATTTTTTACGAACTTTTTTTTTTCACTTACAAATGCAAGGGGCTCAGCAAAAATCTGATGCTGCGATGCTATTGGTTGATGCGTTACTACAGCGGCCGAGCGCTACAAGCAAGAATAGTCCTTACGGTGGTCCTTATCGGATGTCCCCGATAGTACCTAAGTGAAACTAGGTATATACCTTACTAGGCTAGATAAGGATAATAATTAAATCTCAATGTTTTGTCAAGTCGTAAAATCGCGCGAAGCAGAGGCGAGTTGCTGGTACTTTATAAGTATTATATATGTATATATATATTTTTTTTTTAACGTTGCTCCACACTAGGAATTTCTCCTGTATCGTGGGTGTGTTTACAAACATTTAAACTCACATACACAAACAGCCAGACCCGGAACAACTACTTGTAGGTCATACAAATATTTTTTCCGTGCGGGAATCGAACCCGCGACACGCAGCGCAGCAGTCAATCGCTTAACCACTGCATGTGTAACTAAAATAATGCACATTATGAAAGTAGTTTGTTCAGAATTGTTTACTGAATCAATTTCCGTCATTTTTAATATATGTAGTTCACCAAGAATAATTAAAACTACATTCAATTACAGTCACACATCGATTGTACAGTCAAAACAAACCAAAATGGATGAAGTACTTACTATGCTAGATTATACGTGTGCAATGTGACCACAAATTTCTCGTACAGTCAGTGTTACAAATTTAATAAATAACATTTTTTTTGTTTTATAAAACGTACAATGTTTTACACATAATAAAAATAAAAAAATCTGTGTATGTATTATGATTATAACATAATATTCTAATTGGGGTGTTTGGTGGTGTGCAATTCCGTGACATGTTGTATATATTTACTTCACTCTAAAGCCAAATCGAAAACTACAACAAGAATCAGACTCACAGCTCAGCATCTTCAAAATTAATCAAGCTAGCGCAACAGAATTTGCTAAACATTTCCCCAGAGCAAGCGCGGGTAGATAACCCTGAATCATGAACCGATGTGTTCTTGCGAATTGCTTTCAGGCTTCTGCAATACCCGCCTGTAAATGTAGTAGATACCTAGGAAGAAATGAAGCTGTACATATTAGTCCTTCGAGCCGGATATATTATTAGCTGGAAGAAGTTTTCTGCACATGGGATTGTATTTTATTCGTTCACCTTTCAGTACTCGACATCTTATTTGAGCTATGTACTGCCCCGATGGCCATCTTAGTCACATATGGTGTAGAGATTCACCATATCTGCGAAGATTAAGGTAAAGAGAACATAAACCTGAACTCCATCTCTAGTGACACCTTCAACGAGTCATCTATTATTAATATTGACCATGGCAATACTTTGATACCCCGCACACGAAATTATACCCATAGTGACATACCTAAGCAGTAACTCCGATTTGTTCAAGACTAACAAAAATCAATTCATACTTAAATCTGTGATCAAAAGTCTGGTGTCGAATCTTAATGATTGAACGTTGAATTCTATTGGCCAATTAATTAAAATGTCTTACGTGGGATAAGAAAGTTAATTGAAATGAAGGACTTTTGGTTTTAATACTTTTAACTTTTGGTCCTTTTGCCATCCACACAGAGACGCTTATTACTTTCATGAAAACAAACAACAATAACTTCTAAGTATATCCCTGATCGCAAAAAGCCGTTGGAAATCTAGAAGATATTCCTTGAGTGTAAAGTGCGAGTGCAATATGCAGTAACTACTGCGTCCGACAGTTTGTTGAATAGAAAACCACCGGTACGGACGCACGTAAGTTTGGTAGCCGGGGAATGACCGGCGCGGCCCTAAGCTTTGCGGTGTGCGGTCGGCACCAGATGCGGGCTGCCCAATATTATATCTGTTGCTGTATGTCTGTTGATGAAGTTTTTTAATTCAAATACAATTATACTCAAAATGTGTGTGACACATGTCGCAAATTCAAACTAACATAATTGATTCAAAAGTTTTTGTACCAGCTGTTGGATTTCGTTGAAAGAGATAAAGGACCAATTTTGAAGTTTGACAAATGAGTAGCGAGACAGCGTAGTAGCTACACATTTATTTTGTTGGAAAATTTAAAACAACAACACACGGCTGGAGCTACTGTCACAGTTCAAAGTCAAAGTAAAATCATTCAAGACGCTTTTGAACGTCAAAAATTACAAAAATAATTTATTGATTCTAGTTGCCCCTTCCAAAAGGAATGAAGAATGAGCAAGAAACTCCATACTTACTCTTTTAAAATATTAACAATATTTTGTATACATTAATTAATAATTATATGTGAAGACGATGTACCTAGAATAAAATTACTATACCACAATAGGTAAATATAATGAAAAGTGAAGTTAGTATCAAAATATTCCACTTTTATGTTAAGCTACTTGTATGTTCGTATATGAGATCAGCACATTTTTGTCAGAGGAACTAATAAAGAACATCTAGGATCTGCCGCTATCTAGGAAACGAATAAAATAATGGAGAATACACGAAATCCGAAAAAATCCCAAAAACAAACCATTTACTCGCTTCTTTGAAGATGAAGGGTAAGGAGTTCGAAGCTGGGATCACAGAGTAAATTAAACCGTCGGAAGCTATTTACACAACATATTATTAAGGTTACATTGTATATTACACCACAAAGTCAAATGTTGGCCACTGTTGACAGTAGCGAAGACCCTTAAGTTACAGCATGTTAAATTAAGTTTGAGTAATTGGTAACACGGGTCAAAATGTTTGGGCGTATACCGAGTACCAACCTGTTATATATTTAGTGATGTAACGAGAAGCGAAGGTTACACCACGGAGTAATGAGCAAATGGAAAAGCGATGTGACAGGCATAGGTGCAAAAATAGTGTAGGTATGTGTCAGGCCGGATTTGGTTCACCGCTGACGATCAGTGTGGTCGGTGAGACAAATAGGCTGTCAATTCATTAACTCTTACAAAATATTACTCCAATGTTTTTCATATTAACTACTTATGAAAGACCTCAGAAATTCGAGCTGCCATATTTCTAAATAGGTACGCACTTAGGTACTAACTAATTAAACAATAACTGCGCCTGTTACGCAATGAGTGTGCGTTTGTAAGACAGATGTTTCCTTTTCTTCATACTCTACAAATTCTTTAAAAGAAATTCGAAAACCTCTCCATATTTACTTCCTCTTTATTCCGAACCCTTTCGTACAATGTTTCGAGATGTTATTGTGTTCCCTTGATAGACGATAGACGTTGCTAAGGTGACATCGACGCGAGGTGAGAAGGGAATTTTAAGCAATTGTCAGTTATGTAATACGACAGGCTTCTAGGTTTCTGAGATATTTGTGAGTATAAGTGTATATTTAAGTATTAACCTACATTTTAGGTACAGGAATTGTTCACGTGTGAGAAGAATGGTCCTTTCGAATAATGGTCTTTGAAGGCGCTTTCAAAATTTCCACAATTAGAAAAGGCGACTTACTCCACGATGCGTAGAAAATCTTGGAAATACTATAGAAATAACTAAAATGAGAGGAGATATAGAAAATATAGTAGGTATACACGGCTATATATCAAGCTTTAAATTTCCAGTATAAGCTGATCTCGCATTGTATAGGATTTCCGTACTTTGAGAGGTCAGCTTATACTGGAACTGTATAGCTTACTATATAGCCGTGTGTACAGCAGAGTCAAGAAATAACCATCTCATAATCATAAACTTATACTTTAACGGCACATACGGGGAAAATATAATTAGTTCTTTGAATAACCCGCTCGCATAGGCTATGTTTTAACGGCTTATTCCACAAATCCCCCCTAAATTCCCCCTTAGGAGGAAAAGTGGAATCTATAAAAAACAGTCTAGAATTAACCCACTAGAATTGAAAAAATATTCCATGATCCCCCTGAAAGTGATTATCTTTACATTAGGGTTCAGTTTTCCTCACTGAGGGGGATTAGTGGAATAAGCCGTTTTAACTGCATTATGAAACACGAACACATTGAAATCTACAAATTTATTGTCAAACTCAATTTACAAACAAAAAAATGCTAACAGAAGTCAACGCAAAACCTTTATAGAAATTTATTTATCGTCCAGAAATATGGAACAAATATTCTTTCATAAGTGCAAGCCGGCTGTTCGCGTGTAGTAGGAGTGCCACGTCGGTCGGGCCGGGGACGTGCCACCGCATCAGCACTTTTATTACTTACATTTTTCACTGCACATACTCTCTTCACACTACCTAGTGACGTGCTAGAACTTATAATTTTTCCACTTACTTACGTGGCGGAAATGCAAATTCGGATTGAGTGCTATCGCATATTGGAAACAAAAAGTTAAGTGCTAGAAATCCGAAAGGTCTATGAATGAAAATATAGAACAATGAATTAATGTTTTTACGAAATAAATTCAGAGTGTTTCTCTTTATTCCATTTTATACAAAGGTTCATTTTTATTTATGTTTTCGCTGTATCTTTGAACGAAGCCCTTAAGATTATCTACCCTTCTATTAGGGAAATGTTGAGACAACGTTAAGCCTCTTCCAATACAGGCAACGGAGAGGCTTAATCAGATGAATAAGCGCCATCACTCATCTGTATTCATGCTATGATCGCAAGCCTGCTGGAGAGCAGGCCAGCGGAAGTAATAAATCTTAGGCATATTCAGCTGCGCACGTCTAAGCTCCCTAGTATACAAGACGACTGAAAAATATAAGACTTAAAGGTATGCCTAGTTTCGTACCAGCTTTCAAACAATCAAAGCCAGTTCTTCATAAAATCTTTTGTTCCTAACTCTAGGTGTAAAAAATGAAGAAGACGTCGTTGGAATTTCAATTGAAATTTTATATTGGAATCCCGTCCAACTCGAGTATTTAAAGATTAAAATTATTCTTGTAATTACGTATTCTTTTCGATACAAACGCGAACATTTCCCTAATGGTGTCCCTTTGTTTTATCTGTCGACATTAACGCCGAAAGGTTATGAGATAAGTCCAAGCCCCCCCCCCACCCCCCGATGGGCCTCGACCCCCTCCGTGAATAACGTCTTTCACGTCACGTCAAATGTGCCGTCTATTGTTTAGATGCGAATTTTATCTGAGCGCGTCGTATTCGATAAAATTTAACGTTTATTTGAGCGTTTGTAACAGAAGCGCGCCGGGTGTGGAGCAGCCCCGGGCTGTCAGCTTCGCCCTACAATATTCATTATTGACAATTTGAATGAAAGAGAAAAATGTCAGACCCGTGTTGTAGGTAATGTAAATATTTGATCAAAATAGAGCGCCAACCCTATCCCGCTGCGCAGATGCGAGATATTTGACAGTTTTAAATTTACTATGTGAAATAGGGGCTTTCGGGGGCCGCGTATATTAATATATTATCCCGCAGATAATACGCACATAAACCTGCCAGTTGTTTCAGAAAATAATCTGCCTGGCCAGGCCTTAATTTGCAATTTTTCTGTGGGAGTTTTAAATTTAAATTGACTTTTAAAAATGTGGTCCTCCGTTCCGGACTTTTGTATTAGCATTTTGGGGGGATTAATTTGATTGAAGTAGCGTTTTTAGGTAATTTAATTACTCAGTTGCTTAGTAACTATCTAGCCAGAGGACATCACGTGAAAATTATAGGTAAAAAAACAAATAACCGCCAAGATTGTTCAGCTAAATACACAACCCTTTCAAAAGGCACGCAATCAGCTGAAACGGTATTCTTCAAGTAAATAACGGTAGGAAACCGCGTCCCACCGTTAATGTCGCTATAACCAGCACTTGTTGCGGTAGCCTGATTTATGAAGCAATATTCAGCTTGATGGCAAATTATATAACAATTAAAATTAATTACAATCTTAAAATATTAGTACGTAGTCTAACACATCTGCTTCGTTGGAAGAAATCATTCTATGGGATCGTTAGGTTTAATTAACGTCCACTGATTACAGAAATCTACTAGTTAACAGCTATACATTTTCCTCTCTCTTGGCTTTATTTATGCCCCATGCTGTAACGTTACATATTTCCGGGACGGGAAAAATGTAAGGTCTGAGAAAGAACTACCACCTACCTATTATCAGAACTGGAGGAGTCCTAGCTTAAAAAGAAAATAAACGAGTTAAAGAGTAATCAATTTTAATAAATAAAAACAATTAGATATCTATCATATTTGGTTTATCAGGCCCTACCGAATGGGTACTTGTGGGTCCTAACTGAAGGATATAAGAGGCTAGGGAAACCGCGGAGAAGTAACGTTGAAGGAGCAGGTCGTATCAAGTGATCCGATGTTAATAAACTGCAATTATAATATTTTTTCAATCATTTATAGCGTCTAAATTGAACTCGTGACATAATTCCTTTTTAATACCAAACCTATCAATACCAATAAAATTAATAGTTCTAAATGTCTGCCTAAATGCCTTTTGGCCTCGTACAGGACTCTCTTTTTATTTATTTTTATACTTTTGTGATTGTGTGTTTATTAGTATGTGATCTTCCTGTGCGAGTCACAATAAATACTTTTTCTTTTAATAACTGAGCAGTTTTCTTTATATCTTTAAAAAAAAAATCTGATAACTTTTTTTTTATGTGTTCTTTTAATTTTTTCGTATTATTTTTTACTTTATCCAAATTATACGTTTTAAAGTGGCGTATGTGTTTTACTATAGATTCTATACGCTACAAAATGAAATCTGGCGCCCAACGTGGGCCGCCAGATTGTGACCTTACATTTTTCTTTACAATGCTGTGACAGAAAGATAAGTCAATTCGTAAGGTTTGTCTTGGGACTGACTGACTAATCAGGCAGGACTTACAGCCACTTGTAAAGAATATTTTTATGCAAGCCGTCATTAGATCATTATAACCTAAAATACCTCATCATCGTCATTTCAGCCGAAAGACGTCCACTGCTGGATATAGGCCTCCCTAAAAGAGGCTTTCCGCAATCGCCACGCTTGGCAGGCGGGTTGGCGGTCGCAGTATGGTTTTAAAAATGCATAGAGAACGCTGCTGCCCATTTTCTAGTAAGTCCCTTATGCCCATTTTCACCAACTTCCCCTAAACTATAAACTTGGTAAGAATCTCTTAGGGTTTCCGCAATCGCCACGCTTGGCAGGCGGGTTGGCGATCGCAGTATGGTTTTAAAAATGCATAGAGAACGCTGCTGCCCTTTTTCTAGTAAGTCCCTTATGCCCATTTTCACCAACTTCCCCTAAACTACACCCTTGGTAAGAATTCCTTAGGGTTTCCGCAATCGCCACGCTTGGCAGGCGGGTTGGCGATCGCAGTATGGTTTTAAAAATGCATAGAGAACGCTGCTGCCCATTTTCTAGTAAGTCCCTTATGCCCATTTTCACCAACCTCTCCTAAACTATACCCTTGGTAAGAATCTCTTAGGGTTTCCGCAATCGCCACGCTTGGCAGGCGGGTTGGCGATCGCAGTATGGTTTTAAAAATGCATAGAGAAAGCTGCTGCCATTTTCTAGTAAGTCCCTTATGCCCAGTTTCACCAACCTCTCCTAAACTATACCCTTGGTAAGAATCCCTTAGGCTAAGGTATCCCTTAAATGCATCCCATACCATAATTAATTTTCACCACGCTAAGGGACACCTAAATAAGGACTACTTGGTTAAGTGACAATTTTTTTTTGTCATAGTTATTTCAATAGCCGCACTTTTACCTATAACATTTTTAAGTTACATTTTTACAATAATTCAGAACAAAATTATAGCATATTTTGTATCGAGGGACTAAACGAAGCCATAATATACCAGAGGTGGTTTGACTCCCGAGCGTGCGAGGGAGTCAATGAAAACGAGGGTATATTAAGTTGCCGTTTAGTCTCGAGGTGCAAACTGTACTTTTCACTTTGAGTGCGAGAAAAATAGTAAATTTAGTACAAAAACATTTAATAAATTTCATTCCTCCAGTCCATAAAACTTTCGTAAGTTTTTAGGTAAATCTTCCGCGATTTTGGCAGCAAAAGATTACCTATTATGTATTTTGCTCTTTGCTCGACGTCAAACTCTTCACTGTCACTGGACATTGTTAATAAAATTATTTAAAACCGAAAAAAACACTCAACAAAAGTTCTGAAATTTTCGCGGTCAGTTATTTCTTTTAAACTAATCACAGATTAACAATTTAAAACGCATGGCGCCACCTTCTTTGCGGAAAAACCATGGAAGTAAAACTCTCAACATTTTCGCAATGAAGACGGTCCACACTCCACAGATATTTATTGGCTGTTTGAGTTTGTCTATGTCACATGAAGGAAATTAAAAAACGAATTACTTTCCACTCCCTAGAGACTAAAGTGGTTACTTTAGTCCTGCTTCGTAGGGCTATATTGGAGTACTTTGAGCATGAGAAGTGAAAAAATATTTTACATTAGGAACATGTTTTAACAACAACTATGTTATAAAACATTATGTCAACATCGAAAAACCAACATATTTACAAAAATTTTTGGCTGTCTAACGAATATGCAGTGCCTTTTTTAGTTCTGATTTATCTTTGACAGTGACATGTGACGTTTCGGTACAGGTTATTTTTGTGTAGCTATTCTTCTGCAATCTGAATTGTTAATGTTTAAAATACCTTTTACAATGGCTGAGAAAAGAAAACGTGGTCAGAATTTTACTGCTGAGGACAAGGAAAAGCTGCTACCTAAAATTACATTTGGACCACAGAGACACAATTTTAAATTAAAAAAAACAGACGGAAGCACTAACGAAGCGAAATTCACCTAATAGATCTATTAGGCGAATTTCGCCTCGTTCCATTATAACAAATATTCAAGAACACGCAACCTGTCGAACAACTTGAAACTAACCCTTAGGCTAGGGATCGGTTAGGGGCTGAACATTCGGGCCCTTAAAGAATCTCTTAAGAGTTTAGGTGTCCCTTAAACGTCGGTGAAAATAAAACTTGCGTTAAGTGTTACCTAAAATGGCTTAAGGGTTACTTAAAATTTTGGGTTCGTTGGTGAAAATGGGCATTAGTCGCCTTTTACGATACCTACGAGAAGAAATAGGGACATACCGACATACGAGTAGGTACGAGTATATGCTCATAATCACGAATATTGGCAGAATTATCGCAATTTGTTATATTTATTCAGATAACAATTATTATTTATAAAACGCTACTGTCTCTTGGAACTTTCTGCGGTTCTGCCACAAATTAACAGTATTTTTCCGAAAAGTGTGTGTGTGTTTTTTTTTTATGTCAGTTATTAAGAAAAACCTGCTGACAGGGAAGTAACCTATAAATTCAAAAGTTCAGCTTAGTGACATTAATATCTACTTATTTTTATTATCTAGATTTGGACTTGGCTCAACACTTTTTTGATTTCTCGCTTTTATCTTAAGACTGCGCCGAGTGCACAGTGGCGCCCTCATCGTTATTTCGGTGATTTCTTTTATTTTAGAACGAAAATGCAGAAAATAAGCTCGTCAATTTGTGCTTCACAAGACTATATGTACGTCATTATTACTACAAACAGTAGTTTTAAATTGTTATGTTTTATTGTAATCATTAAAACGGAAAACAGTGGCCACTAAGCTCCGTTTTAATGATTACAATAAAACATAATAATTTAAAACTACTGTTTGTAGTAATAATGACGTATAGTCTTGTGAAGCACAACTTGACGAGCTTATTTTCTGCATTTTCATTCTAAAATAAAAGAAATCACCGAAATAACGATGAGGGCGCCACTCGGCGCAGTCTTAAGTGGAATTAACAAATGAATAATGTTTTTCGGGCCATTACAAATTACGATTGTTACAGGAAACGCTGATAAAGCTTAATTAACGTTTTAGTAAGTTATACTCGAATTGGACTGGGGTCAAAAATGTGGTGAAAAATTGGTTAAGCTTTAGGATTGTTGATTAAATATAGAAAATATGCCTTTTTATTTGTTAAGATTGAGTATCGTTAAATCCGAAATGAATAAAACAGCCCACACTAAGCTCATATTCATAGGAAACCCATATTTTCATGAATTTTGCTATTGTTATCACGCAGACTAACAGCCTATTAAGGAGATTGACTTAGTTACGTATTATACAAGAATGCACGTGTACTAACTTCAACATAGTGACTATAACTCTTCTTAGGGCTTCCTAACAAGAAATAACTTAACCCAAGTTTAACTTCATGAAGTTTCTCAATTCCTAGAATATTCCTAAATAGAAACACAACTAGGTACTACTCGTACACTACTACTTATTTTTACTTTGATACACGTGCATCGATACTGAGAGCTAAACCTGAATTCACTTACACTTTAGGTGCTTCGTACTACACCTCTCAAAGGCGAGAGATGAGATATTTTTCGTGGTTTTATTTACCTTTTCAATTGAATGACGTGGAAACTTAGCTGTACTGGGGGCCAAGTCTACTAATGTACAAACGTTGCAAGGGTCTCTTCATTGTGAGTTTTTGACAGATTTGCCATACAAACACTGTCAAATACTCACAATCGCGAGACCATTGCAACGTTTGTAAATTAGTAGACTTAGGCCCCAGGTCTTTTGCATGTATAAATAACGCAGGGTGTATTTTCATAGGCAAAAGAACAATGTCTTGTGTAAGTAAGAACTGGCTGAAAACCAGTACTTCAGTTCGTTAAATTTCTGATCGCTCCACTAAGTACTTTAGTTCAATAAGCTTTGAAAAACACCGAAACATATTGAGACACGAAGGAACAGCATTCGATCCAAGGAAAAACGGCCACATTCCTCTAGATCGTATTTTGTTGCTTCTTGTCTCAATATGAAACTTTGTAAAAGGTATTAGAAAATTCTAGACACACTTACCGAAGTTGCTGATTGAGCCGTTTTTCATAATTCCTTCTCAGTCACGAGATAATCCATACTTCCATACTAATATCATAAATGTGAAAGTAGCTCTGTCTGTCTGTCTATCTGTCTGTCTGTCTGTCTGTCTGTCTGTATGTTATGTTTTCACGCCTAAACCACAGAACCGATCGTCATGAAATTTGGCAGAGATATAGCCTGGGATACGGAGAAGGACATAGGCTACTTTTTTACGTGATAACCGACATCCACGCGGGCGGTGCCGCGGGCAAAAGTTAGTAATATTATAAATGTGAAAGTAACTTTGTCTGTCTGTCTGTCTGTCTGTATGTTACGTTTTCACACCTAAACCGCTGAACCGATCGTCACGAAATTTGGCAGGGATATAGCCTGGGATATGGAGAAGGACATTGGCTTCTTTTTTACGTGATAACCGACATCACGCGGGCGGAGCCGCGGGAAAAGGTAGTATTTTATTTTAGTGGCGCTAGTGGACCGATGAGCGCTAATCATTGTAATCGTTATTTTTTATGGTTAAATATTGTGGCGATATTTGTGAGTAAATTAAGTGCGTTATTTAGCGAGTATTATTTTTCAAACACCTGCACGTACACGCCCATGATGGAAGACCAACGGATGACGGATCAGCAGCGACACGTGGTATCTTTCCCGCTCGAACATTCCGTCATATACAGTGGATTTTGATTAGAACCAAAAAAAGTTTTTGTGAAAATGGTCCATTTTCATGCTAACTGTAATTTTTTTTTTCAAAATCTGTGATGTGGATCAATATTTACCAAAAAAATAAGGACAGTCTCCTGAAACCGTTTTTCTGTAACTGCAACGGATTAAGGTACCTACCCTTACTGCCCCGTCTAAAAAATCCAACCTGTATAATTTTTAAATTGAACTTTTTATAAGTTCGGATCACATGACTAACACAACTAACATTCTATTCAATATTCAATACTATAGACATTCTTTTACATTGAATTGAATTTTCATAATAGAAGAGTTTCGAAGCTAGCATGGCATGAATGTACTCGTACGAATGCACGTTCCTACCTACTATTCGGCCGTGACATCGGATTCTTAATATCTATTTACTGGCACTATTTGGACCACACAACGTTTGCTGTCTACTTATGGCCGTTCCACTACAGCTTAATATCTTTTGAAATGCAGTAAAATGGTTACATTTGAAAATTTTTGGTCAACTTCCTTAAATTTTCTGAAAAAAAAAAAAAAAAAGAACATTAGCAGTGAATAATTGCGAACCATTGGTCTGACTCAGCTGGACAGCGTTCGGGAAGCTACGCAATATCTTCTCGTCCCACATACCGCAGTGTCTCAAGACCATAGTCTTTAACCAGTGCGTGTTGCCAGTGGTGACCTATGGCACTGAAACGTGGTCGCTCACAATGGGCCTTATTAGAAGGCTAAAAGTCACCCAAAGGGCAATGGAGAGGGCTATGCTTGGAGTTACCCTACGTGATCCAATCAGAAATGAAGAGATCAACAGGAGAACCAAGATGACCGACATATCTCGAAGAATTGCCAAACTTAAGTGGCAATGGGCAGGGCACATTGCTCGCAGAACAGATGGCCGTTGGGGCCGAAAAGTTCTGGAGTGGCGACCGCGTACCGGAAGACGTAGCGTAGGAAGCCCTCCCACAAGGTGGACTGATGACCTTGTGAAAGCCGCAGGAATCCGCTGGATGCGGGAAGCACGGATCCGGTCGAGGTGGCGATGCTTGGGGGAGGCCTATGTCCAGCAGTGGACGTCTTTCGGCTGAAATAATGATGATGAACCATTGGTCAGTAAGTCGTCAGAGGTAATGCCAGCAATGCCATCGAACAGACATCTAGTAGGTAGTTACCTACCTACTTGTGTAACACATAGCTGACCCGACAGAAGTTATCCTGTCCTAATTTCATTAGGTAATTCATCCAAAAAAGGACGGTCTGTTTTTCCAGAGATTTTTAAACATTTTTCGGGAATCATTTCATTTTTTTTTTCCGTGAGAACCTAATTCAAACTATTACGATTTTTTTATTTTACAGGATTATTGGTAAAACACTTACAACCTCTCAGAACTATATTACTAACATCTTAAACAACAACTTTTGTTCTATGACTTTTAATAATATACTTTTAGTAATGTTCAACACAATGTTAATTGTTAATGAATAAGTAAATGAAATGAAAAATAATTCATCAGATTTTAATTCATCAGACTTTCATACAAAAATAAAAATATTTATCTACACCCATGCTATAAATCCTCTATAAAAGTTTCTGAAACAGTTAGCATATTGCCAACATAAAAACAATCGGTGTCATAGTAACCATAATATCATCCAAACGAGTGTTATAATTTTGTACTAAATTTCATTATGCAACTTCTTTGCGTTTTCAAAAATGAAATCGAAATTCATAAATGTGGCTGTTTGATGAGTAAAGACTCATCAAATAGCCACATTTATGAACTTCAAAAAAAGAACATTGTCATGCACGCGCGTTTTACAACCAAAACGCCGTAATAAAAAAAAAATAGGTTATTCGAGTTCACGTCACATCCCGCCATTTTTGTTCGATGTTAGTATTGCAAAAATTCATAAGTTTGTTGTTTACAAAAATGAGTGATATAAGCTTTGATAACACACCAACATATATTTCTAATGCAGCAAAGGACATTTCTAACCAATTATTACCAGAAAAGTCGAGAAAACAATATGAAAAGGCGTACCAAGATTTCATGAATTGGAAAATATCAAAAAGTAGATAACATGGGTGTAGATAAAGTCTTGTATGCAACTGTACATAATTAGGTATTAAAACACTCATGCCGAGTGTGATAAACCCACGTTCGTGTTTTAGTACCCCTTATTATACAACAGTTGCATAAATAACTATTAATTCGACGCTTTAAACGTTAAAAACGAAATCTGAGAAATTTAAGGTTTATTTGTGGTACATTTACCACAAATAAACCTTTAATTTCTCAGATTTCATGTTTTGTAAAAAGTCATAGATCAAAAGTTGTTTTTTATGATGTTAGTAATAATTACAGTCCTGTTAGTGTTTACCAAAAACCCTGTCAAACTCAAAGCATTTATTTCAAATAAACTAATTACAGGCACTATTGAATTGTCAAAGGGTCGGTCAGTCAGAAAGATGAAGCTAGTTGCCCATTCCAAACCTATTTTATTGTAGTTTTATAAAGGCTCGTACAGACTCGTGCGATATCGCGGGCGCGACGCGACACTAGTAGCACAATTTCTTTGTCGGTGCCTGTCGCGGCCGCGATATCGCGCGAGTCTATACGTAATAATCAATTTATTTCAATTCTATAATCTCAACAGCAAGTCAGCATTTATGTTTTGCAGCGCCCTGACAGGGTTCATGTACAAAAATCGACACTAATCTTTTGTAAAATGTGTCATGTGCATGAGAGCAAATAAATAAATAAATGTATATGAAAAACGGCTCAACAGCGACCTCGGTCGGTGTGTCTAGAATGTTCTAATACCTTTTGTAAAGTTTCATATTGGTGCCGATTCCCTTGTTCACAAACTAAACTAAATTTAAGTTCAGTGCATCTTTTTCTTTCTATTTCATTAAGAAAAGGAAATTTATTATTCTCTTCATGTTCTCACACACTATTGTCTACATTTCTTTTTCATTTCTCCTTTCGCAGGTCTGCTGGAAGAAATTTCTTGAGAAATAAGCAGTACCTTTGTACTGAAATTATAATTATGTCGTATCTCTATGTATTTAACTGTGTGTACATAAATAATACAATAAATAAATAAAAGGACAGATGATAAATTTTTGTTTAGTACTGTCAAATTAATCAGCGCTTGACGTAAATTGACGTAATTTTAGTAGGCAAGTTTTTAATCACGTTTAAACTTGTACATATGTAGTAGTGACAGATAGACCGACAGACAAACAATATTTTTATTTTTTTCTATAAGACGTTGCTCCACACTAGGAATTTCTCCTGTACTGTGGGTGCGTTTACAAACATTTAAACTCGCATACACAAATAACCAGACAGTCATACAAATATTTGTTCCGTTCGGGAATCGAACCCGCGATACGCAGCGCAGCAGTTAATTGCAAAGCGCGTTAATCAATGTTATAAGTACCTTCTGTATCTCGCCATATGCATTAAGTAAAACGCTGCTTAATTTTGAAATTACAAACAGACACTTCAATTTTATTTATTTCCTGGCTGACAGTTTGTCAGTTTGTCTACGCGCAAAGGAAATTATAATATAAACTTAACTACTCTACCCTACCCAACCTATCTACCCTACCCTACCTACCCTACCCTACTCTACCCTACCTACCTATCCTACCCTACCCTACCCTACCTACCTACCCTACCCTACCCTACCTAACTACCCTACCCTACCCTACCCTACCCTGCCTACCCTACCTACCATTCAACCTTCTCCTGATAATAACAAACACAACAAAAAAAAGTTTGCGAAATCGGTCCAGCCGTTCACTAATAGTTTTTTTTTCCCCCATATTTTCTGACCGTTTAAACCTTCCCTGGACTACGACAAACATTTCAAAACCAAAATCAGCTAAATCGGCCCAGCTGTTCTCGAGTTTTGGCGAGACAAACGAACAGCAATTAATTTTTATATGCAGGGTGGAAAAAAAAGACCGTGGTTGGAGGAAAAGTACCCTTAATATTGATGATGGCAAATTGTACTGAAAGGAAACATTCCTTTATTTTCAAAAATAATTAAAACTGCATTTAAAGATTTTTGAAAAATCACCTGCTTGAGCCGGAAATAGAAACGGTGAAATGTAAAAAAAAAAACATTCTGTATTTTATGATACCAACCGAAAGAGTCATAAGGATCAATTCCTTTGAAATAACATAGTATCTTAAATTAAAGAAAGACAAAGAAAAATATTTTTTTGTAAAACTTACTCACTATCTAAAGTAAATAGTTCACTTATGAATTGCTCAAAATGAGACCCACTTTCACGTATGCACAGACGTATTCTTCGACTGAATTCGCTACGTGTCGCCTTTTATATCGAGTTTTTTATCGTCTTTCTTTAATTTAAGATACTATGTTGTTTAAAACGAATTGATCCTTAAGAATGACTCTTTCAGTTGGTATCATAAAATACAGGATGTTCTTTTTTTCACATTTTACCGGTTCTATTCCCGGCTCAAGCAGGTGATTTTTCAAAAATCTTTAAATGTAGTTTTAATTATTTTTGAAAATAAAGGAATGTTTCCTTTCAGTAAAATTTGCCATCATCAATATTAAGGGTACTTTTCCTCCTACCACGGGCTTTTTTTTCCAACCTGTATATAGATAGATAGATTGATATAGATTTAGACGATGATTCTTGAGTCCACCGTACTATAAAACAAAAGTTCTAACTACAACAAAACTTTTCATTCCGACCTCGCCTCCGAGGCCCTGCGCGAAATCCCCAACTTAAATAGTCCTCCCCGACCCTTGCCCGTAAGCGAACCGTCAGCACGCGCTATAGCTGAGCCTGTAGCTTTAAATTCCCCCGATAATAATCATAACCCTGATTTTATCCAGCCACCGTCGGTCCCTTGCCATCCTCCCTCCGACTCTGCCCTAAGCCGAGGTTCGTACCCCACAGGGGGTGCCCTTAGCGCGCAGTCGTTTAGTTTATAAGTTTTTACGCCCTGGCTGGAGGCATTAAGTTTCGTTAGGAGCTTAAGGCAGGCACAGGAAAGTCCGGTTAAAGAGTCTCAACCTCTCATGGACAACTCTGAGATGCCCTAGATAAAAAAAAAAAAAAAACTGATACTCCCTTACTTCTGTTCATAATAAAGCACTAGAAACAACTTATAAAACTAAAAAGCAAACATTAAACGAAATTCATGTAAACTTTGTAACTACTGTCATAATAATTCACATTCACACCATTACAATATGAAACTAAATTCGTGCAAATATATGCCGAGTGCTTTTTGTGAGAGAACGTATTACAGCCTTGATACCGTAATTCAGTCCGTCAGGTGCAGATGCTGCCAACGACTCCAAGCGATTAACCCATTTGAGGGCACGAACCACCAACCAGCCAGACGAGAAAGGCCTTCCAATATCCTCCACGAGCATCCTTCACCCCCCTTACAACCATATGAACGAGGGAGGCGGAGAAGCTCAACCTAAGATGGTGTTTCGTCGCGCAGAAATGGAATGTTTGTGCCAATACTTGAATATTATTGATATTGCACTTAAATATTCGAATATCAAAATCCCTTGGGTGTTTACTCTGACACAGATGTAATAGATTGCAATATTTATTCGCATTTAGAAAAATGCCATTTATTTAAACATTGTAATGAGTGTTTTGTATTGCAAACATATGAATTCAGATGGAATTAAGGCTCCGTGCACGATAAAAACTCTCTTTTGTCAATTTCTTATCTGATTGTGAGAAAACTTGAAATAATCGAAACATTAAGTCTATGTAATTATAAAAGTACAGTTTTCATGGTGCTAAACCATTCGTGTCAGTCACAGCAGCTGTGAATAGTTTCATCATTTTTGTGCTCTCCAAAATATAGTTTTTTTTGCCGTTGATTAACTTAATGAAGATATCGCCGTCCCCGGCGAATAAAATGGTAATGTGCTAATATGATAGTTTTAACTTTATTGCATATTCGATATTTAGGGGCCAGATTACACTTTGTAATTTTTTTTTTTCAGATATTTCCTTTGGTTATTTCAGAAGTTACGAGATTTTTATGTGTATAGTAATTAATATAATTTATATTATGTATACGTATGCTTATTAGACTTTTTGCAAGGAATAAAATTGTTAGAGACTATTACAATACTTTCGATACGTTAGATTTCCAGTAAGATGCTCTTACTCGCGGGAAAAGTATTCAACATAATTTTCATGAAGCTTAATACAATTTTATTCCAGTAACAGACAATTTTATCTTAATATCTTTAAGTTTTTCCATAGAATACACATGTAAGTTGCTATTACTGTAATCTGCAATTGATTGTTTGTCAGCGAATAAAATGGGAATAGTACATAACGATATGGAATCCTATCACTATTTATCAACCAATAACATAGCAATGCTTTATTACGGTAACATATTACATGAGATTTTACGCGAATAATATCGTAATGTTAGTTTACAGTTTAAGATTATGCCTTTAATTTATGGTAAATTTAATTTCTTTTCTTCTAAGAAAGTTATATTAGTCAATATAATTAACAATTTAAAACAATAAAATAAAATAAACAATTATACAATTATTTTGTGAAAAATCACCTTTCTTTTGTTATTTGAACAATCCCGCTATGTGTATATATATATTATGTTAATGAGATATTCACGAAATGCAGTTTTTTTATTTTTCCTGTAAAATTTAGTTTTTACGATTACCATTTTATTCGTAGGGGACGGCGATATTGTATAATCATTAAATAAAATTTCAATTTCATTATATTTCAATGATAGCTGAAGACTAATTTGTGATTTTTTAATTTCTTGATATGATTTGCGAAATAATAGGAAAAATATATTACTGACGGGGCTTAAAACAAAAAAAGGTTTTTTCAATATTACTTTTCTGCTATATTTTATATGGAAGTTGAAAAAAGTGGTTCAACCAAATGCAAGAAGGCCATATAATGATGTTGATGATATTTTTTAATGTTCAAAATCGAAAGTAGTTTCTTGTAGAATGATGATCAAATGTCAGTCTCGCGTAATTTTTCGGAAAACTTGTTGCGATTATTAGTGATTTACCATGAATACTTAATTTATTTGAAAAATCCCTTTCAGCTACATGCAACACAAAGAACACGACTTTTCAAATCCTAGATAATTTTGTTTACATTATTTTTCCCTTTCTCACAAACAATGAACAAAATTGATCGAAATCAGTCGATTTCGTGCACGGCCCCTTAATATTACACGAATTCTCATTAGTGATTCAAGTGTTTTATAAAATGAGTAAGGTAATTATTGTGTTTTCAAAAATTGCTTTATACATCTAGCATCATCTATAAAATTTTCATTATAACTATCATCACGTTCTAACACGCTAACATATCCCACCAACAATAGTGGACGGGGTAAATGAGACAGCATTTTATCATTTTATCCGCTTAGTTGGACGGGTTCGGACGCCTCGACCCGCGTCACGAAGGCTAAGCTAGTTGACAAGTTCCTCCAATATGTTGGAAGGATAACGCAGGATCTAATATACCTAGTTAATTGAATTAGAAACGTCCTTATGAATAAAATAGTTTCGTTTGTTGATTAATACGAGATTCGGATTGGCAGTCCTAGAATCTTTGATAAGGGATCTTGTCTTAGCAACCAACTGACATGGTTAAAGTCTGTTTATATTTTTTGGTATTTTTAGAAGGTATTGTAATGAGTATACATTCTATTCTTAACGAAAGCGGTTCAAGTTGAAAAGCTTAGAAGAGGACTTTAGATATTACCAACGATTAATACAGATGGGACACAACACAAAATCATTTAAATAAAAAGCGACTCTTTCTACGACACAATAAAGTTCAATTCAGGTCGCACGTCGCTTATTACCTACAGTTATATTCACCTACAAGTTGCCTATCTTTCTATCGGCGGCGCGCGTCAGTCTTACTGAATTTGCCCAGTGAGATGGGCCCGCCGCGTTCTTGTAGCTTCATACCTAAACTGCGGAGTGTACCATCTGTATTAATCTGTGGTATTACTCCCATGCAGTGTACAGAGCAAGCAACAAAACACGATCTAGAGGAATGTGACCACTTTTCTTTAGATCGAATTTTGTTGCTTCGTGTCTCAATATGAAACGTAATAAAAGGTATTAGAAAATTCTAGACACACTTAACGAGGTCCATGTTGAGCCGTTTTTCATAATTCCTTCTCAGTCACGAGATAATTTATTTTAAGGGTTAGCGTTAATGGACCTTTGTACGCTCTCTTAATGCGATAACTTAATCGCCACACTGTTTATAACAAGTAGTAAATCTAAACTGAAAAAATGCACGCCAATCAAGTGACTTTTTAGTTTGATTGACGATATCTTGTTTAGATTAGTCAAAATCTTAGTTAAGTTGATCATCACGACATGATTGCAGCAATACTAGTTCAAATGATTAAACACTCAAACAAGTTTCTCGATTACCCTTAACATGACATCATTGTAGAATAGTTAAAAAAGAGACAAGTTAAAAAAATGTTAAATGTAACAAAGTAAGTTAGTTGTGTCAATCAAGCATTTTGATTACTTCAATAAAGATCAAATCATGGTTGGAGCAACTATGTTTTGACTTGATTGCTGCAAATAGGTTTTGTGATAACCCCAATCAAGATCCCGTTTCAAATCTCAATCAAATAAAAGTAGTAGCTGTGATCACTGTGCTGGATAGGCTCAGATGCACACAAGGTACTTAGTCAATCTAAACAAAATCTTAATTGTGGAAATAACTTTTTTTTTTCATTGTATTAGTTGTTAAACTACCTACTTAATTTTTCCAGCGAAAAATAAGCAGCGAGCGCTAAAAACATGTAATTTAACTTCTCTAGACATTAATTTTGTTAAAATGTGTAACATTTGGGAATATTCAGGCGGGAGTTTTGCAAGCGAGTCCCTTGTCAAATCGCACTCGCCGAGCTCAACCGACCAAATTTAATTTAAACGCTACTACACCCACTACACCGCTGCACTGCCTTTACTGGGTAAATACTTACGAAGTTGGTTTCATACTGGGCTACCTACAGCATTTTTGTGACAGCTATTTTAGAATTCTGTAAGCTTGACGCTTTCTATTTCTGCGAAGAATAGACACAGCTCTTTCTATAATAATAATCCCACCGCCACGCCGTATCTCAACGTTGACGTCGTGGTGGGGCTTGCGCGCTCCGAACTCTAGGTCTGTGCCGGTAGAGTTTACTTTCCCGGAACATGTCTAGGGTGAGGAGCCAGACCAAGAGAGACACAATAACCTGCAGGGCAGCATGTGGCGAGCTTTTGGGCAGTTGCGACCCCACGGACCCTATCTCCCGAGAGAAGTCATGTTCCTCATCTCTGGCTTGCCTTTATTGGCCGGCTGGAGTGAACACTGACGAGGAACTGCGCTCCCACCTCATTCTTGCCTTTATTGGCCGGCTTGAGTGGAGATTCGCAAGAGCAAACGTGCTCGGAGGAAGGAAGTATTCCAGAAGTGCTGGTAGGGATCTTGACCATCTTCCGGGCCCTGGGATTGTTCTGATAGTCTTGGAATACCTCTCCAGTCCTCAAGCACCTCAGGATAATGTTGCCCCCTTGTTGCTACGACACTAAGTGCTAGCGACCGTTTCCGGGGGCCCATTAATGAGTGTGCAAGTCACCCCCAGTCATTTTATCCGTGAACAATAAAACATTGATCAGGCAGGGGCCATAATCCTTCCATAGTTTTAGGTAACCGATCCATTTTAACCACCCAAACCCATAGTCCAATATCTTTGTTTCCATATCCTGCAATAGTCCTAAACCAACCGGGGGTTGTCCTTGGGTGCACTTGTACAGTGCGTGCAGGGATAATCGTCGATTAGTGCCCATTTAATTAAAAAGCGTCTAACGGGCCTCTGCGAGTTGGCTTCGGCCCGTCGTACGCCTTCCAAAGGTCCGGGACCCCAGGGTCCCGAGATATCCATACTAATATTATAACTTTATAACTAATATTACAAATGTGGAAGTAACTCTGTCTGTCTGTCTGTCTGTATGTTACGTTTTCACGCCTAAACCGCTGAACCGATCGTCATAAAATTTGGCAGAGATATAGCCTGGGATATAGAGAAGGACATAGGCTACTGTTTTACGCGATAACCGACACCCACGCGGGCGAAGCCGCGGGCAAAAGCTAGTTTAAACATATACAAATAAAATAATAATAATAATAAAAAAGTATTTAATAGTCTTTTATCGGGCGGAAACAAGGTGCGCGCCTTCAACGGTTGGGTCGTGCCGGTTTTGATGTACTCTTTCGGCATACTCAAATGGACTCAGACCGAACTCGACGCCCTGGATAGGAGAGTCCGTACGCTGCTGACTGCAAATCGAATGCATCACCCACGGTCATCGGTAATGAGACTGTATATCCCGCGAAAGTGTGGAGGTCGAGGCTTTTTAAATGTTAAGACCCTCCACAATCGCGAGATATGCAGTCTCAGGGAATATTTCCTAAAAGCCGACGTGGGGATGCATCGAGATGTGGTCGCGGTGGACAAGGGCCTCACCCCGCTCTCCTTGGCTAAAGAGAACTGGCGCAAGCCTGTAGTGCTTGACACTAACGATCGCAGGGAGGTGTGGCAGAGTAAGGAGCTTCATGGACGCTTTTTCCGGGCCCTACATGGACCCGATGTAGATCTGCTAGCGTCCGTTGCCTGGCTGCGTTTCGGTGACCTCTTTGGGGAAACCGAAGGTTTTGTCTGTGCAATTATGGATGAAGTTATCATGACGAACAATTACCGGAGATTTATTGTGAAGGATGGCACGGTTGACATTTGTCGGGCATGCCACCGTCCGGGAGAATCAATCCGACACATTATCTCCGGGTGTCCTCGTCTAGCTAACGAAGAATACTTGCATAGACACAACCTTGTAGCCAGGATTATCCATCAGCAACTTGCTCTGAAATACAACCTAGTGGAATCGGAAGTGCCGTACTACAGGTATGTGCCCGACCCAGTTCTCGAAAATGGACATATCACATTGTACTGGGATCGATCCATCATCACTGACAGGACTATTGTTGCCAATAAGCCTGATATAGTGGTGGTGGATCGTATAGAGCGGCGCACAATGATTATTGACATAACGGTCCCACATGACGAGAACCTCGTGAAAGCCGAGAAAGATAAACAAATCAAGTATCTTGACTTGGCTGGCGAGGTTGTCGACATGTGGGATGTGGATTCAGCGATCATTGTGCCGATAGTCGTATCAGCCAATGGCTTAATTGCCAAGAGCCTCGACCAACATCTAAGGAGGCTCTCGTTGGGCGGCTGGATCAAGGGCTTGATTCAGAGAGCGGTACTTCTGGACACGGCTCGCATTGTTAGGAGGTTCCTCTCTCTGGAGTCCTGACCGCCGGTAGCTTGGACCCTGTTCCCGATACCGGTGGCCTGCTATTTTTTATATTTTTAAATGTTTTTATTTTTGTATGATTTTATAGAAATATTTAAAAATGTAAATTATATGTATAAAAATGAAATAAAGGAGATAATAATAGCATTTATTTCAGACTACGCCCATAGTGCTAGTAACAATGGTCTTAAAAACTAGTGTTAGTAGACATAATTATACAAGTTATAATAAGTAGTGTGGAGTTTCATCCAATGTCGCAGCATTGGAGACTCCCATCTATCTGCGAACAAACTCAAGATAGTGTTGGTACCGCTACGAAGACGAGCAAGCAGAGAAGCGCTTCTTTTGCGTACGAAGGCCGCAAAACCATGAATATGCCGTTCCGCAAACATCATTGACGTGACATTTCGTTTCTCCATCTTTGACATCGCACCGTAGAAATCTTTCTACAATCTTTCTTTTGTCTTTCGTTTCTAACGATCTTTGTCTAGAAACGAACCTATAAAGGTAGACTATTTCAGAAGGAAGTTTTCTATACCAAGCTGTCAAAATCACACTGACAACTGACAGTGTTGTCTAAGGTAGTGAAAACAATTTGATTTTGTAATCGCCATGCTAAAGACACCAGAAAACTTTCTAATCGACGGCCACAAAGTATAATTATACGGTTATCTACAAAATCATGATTTTACGCAAAACTGTGATAATTAATAGAAGAACAAAGCTATCTTCTCCTATTTTACATCATTTAGTTAATAGGGCATTACCAAGAAAATGGTTGGTTGGTGTAGAAAATGGCCAATATTCAATCTGCCTAGCCTTTTCCCAACTATGTTGGGGTCGGCTTCCAGTCTAACCGGATGCAGCTGAATACCAGTATTTTACATGGAGCGACTGCCTATCTGACCTCCACAACCCAGTAACTGGGTAACACGATACCCCTTGGTAAGACTGGCTGTCAGACTTTTGGGCTTCTGACGACCCGTAACGACTGTCAAAGATCCACGAATGACAGCCGGGACCAACGGCTTAACGTGCTTTCCGAGGCACGGAGGAGTCTCGGTATGTAAAGATGGTCACCCATCCACGGACCAACCCCGGCAAGCGTAGCTTAACCTGACGGATCGACCCGTGCGGCTGTTATTACTTAGCCACGAGCTCCTGGAGAAAATAGCCAATATTACAAGATTTTTTTTTTTTGTTCCAAAATCCGGTACTTCGACACTTTGAGAAAAATTGTTGTAGTTGTCTTTATATACGTGACTTAATATCAGTAAAAACTGAGAATCAAACAGAAAAAAAAAAAATCCTATGACAAAACGAAAAATTCTGAGTCGAATTATGTAAAAAAGTGAATTTCGTAAAAGTCTTTCTACTTTGCTGCCGTCGTACTGGTCTACACGGAACGTCATTTTTGTCTACTCTTCCGTCGACAAAACGGTGCTCGTGCTAAGACTGCTGGTAGATTTCGGGACCAAATAAAATATCATTCATTCAAAGTGGGGTAGATGCAAGAAAAGTCTCAGCCCATATAATCGTTTGTATTATATGGGCCGCGCAAGCGGTGCACGTCCTTGGTGCGCAGGGTGCGGGTCAGCTCCAATGCTGTCCTAAAGATGATTGCTGGACGATTGGACTGCCCTTATATCAGGAAGTGTTGCAGTAGGCATATAGCCAGGGCATGTTAACGAGCGACGTGATATTGTGCTGTGTTTTATTAATTTATTTTATTATTTTTGTTCAAAATTTGCCTGAAACTTTTATTTTAATTTTATAATATTAATTTCCGATTGATTTTAAATTTTATTTGACATTGTATTTATGATTTGATGACATTGTATTTATTTTATATTGTGATTTGTATTTATCCAGTGTTTTGTAACGTGTGGTTGTAATATGGGGGAACCTGAAATAAATGTTTTTTTTTTTTTAATTATAGTTCAATTCAATATTTAACTAACTAAATTCGGACCTTGTATCATAAGACCAAAGATACCAATTCAAAGTCGATATAACAGAGTTCGTTCATCCTATTAACACTAACAGCTTAGTTTTAAACTCAGTTTTACAGTTCGATAGAAACTGCGAAACTAGCCATGATTTATTGTATACAGTTTTCGCAGTAGTTACTCAGATTTATAGTTACAAATTGGTCTATCAAGACGGTTAAACAACTTCCGCACGCAGGGGCCAATTTTACGGTCCGCGATCCTTCTCTGTAACTTAAGTAACTAAATGTAGTTAAACTAAATATTGTGGATAGTTATAGTTTGATATAATATATTTGAGTTGGTTTGAAGATTTTGATTAATTCTGTGACTGTAATTGCTCGTTAGTGGAGCTACTGCTTTTGGTCCTTTTGTCCGCGTTTCCTATTCTTGATATACATGATTATTTTTAATGCTTATTCAAGTGCGAGGTCGGTACGGTGGCCAACACATCAAGTTACCACAAACTGTCCATTTTTTTCGTTCGGGTTTGAACTTAATCTTTAACATTTTAAAGTTTAAAATCGTTTGGAGAATTTGAAAGTTTCTTGTAGCTTGATGTGCTGACCACTGTACATAAAAGCTGCAAAAGAATTTTAGGGTGACATTCAACCCGGATTTTTTTACATGATTAAGCGAAAAACCAGTGATGATAAACTTAAGTCTACCCTACCAAATTTGCATCAAAAACATGTACTTCTTGAATGAAGATAATGGGAACAAAGTTTGATAATCTTACGGCCGCCAGAGCCGTTTGAAAAATCCTTGACATGATTTATAGCTCTGAAACTTTTGGTACAAATATCCCATCAGAGCAAATGGGATGAGATCGCAGAAACGTGCTTGATAAAGAAATCTACAATAACATTCTTGTAGTTAAAGGAAATTGAGGAAAAATCTCTGTAAGCCGTATAGGTTTTTTCCTCAATGTTTTTCACGTGTTTGTCATGTCTTAGGAGTGTAATAGAACGTTGAACTACTACAACGTTTAACTACCCTGACTTGGTGAACAATTTGTGTTACCTGGGTCCTCGAACAGTGCATGGGCGGGAGGTGTGCACTAGAAGACTGTTCACTACCAGCTTCTGTAAATCTAATGCTGGTGTGCGATTACCGCTTCGCCGCTTAGTCGACACATACAATGAGCGATTTAGTGATATCGACATATAGTATGTCGATATCACTAAATCGCTTCTTAACCGAAATACTATTAAAAGTAATGTAGCGGAAATTCTGAGGGATCAGTAGTAGATCGTATGCTTGGCAAATTTTAATTTTAATTATTAGGTACTATTTTTATAAGACTCGCAGTATAGAATAAACAAACAAGAGTTTTCTTTTGTTATTTTTAGTTTCTTATCATATAATTAATTTTGCCCTGACTACAGTTAAGTTTGCCTTCAGTTTGTAAATATCTAAGTTGTAATCTGTGGAAAATGTAGAGGGTAGTATTTTTGTTAAGTTATTTCTGTTTATTTTTAATATACTAGTGTTTGTTTTCCCTTAAAATAAATAAACTAAAGTATTAATCTTTTTTTTAGGTAGGTACAGATTTTAGTTTAGAATTACTGTAACTATCATTCTCATATTTGAGCCCAGGGCCTCAAGTCTGCTATTACAATAGTGTCAGAATGGTCTCGCCATTGTGAGTATTTGACAGTGTTTGTATGGCAAATCTGTCAAAAACTCACAATGAAGAGACCATTCTGACACTATTGTAATAGCAGACTTGAGGCCCAGATTCATATTTGTTTTGAGCATCATTATAATTATCTGAATTTATGTTTTAAAGAGAATCTGTGGCCTAGTAGAGTGTAGATTTGTTGGCACTTTTCTATTTTGTTAAGTACCTGGTAATTGTTGAAAGGCCTACACTGTCCTCCCATACCTATTAACACTGTTATTTGATAATATTGTAAAGCCAATTATTTTTATAAGAGTAATCGTGGAGATTCTTGCCGGCTCTTTTCCATAGGAAACGACTAATTGGAACCATGCACCTAGCTTCTGACGTTTCATAAGTGCCCAAGTAGGTTTATGTGAAATAAAATATTTTGATTATGATTTTGATTTTGTGGTTATTCCCGAGACTTCTCATTTAGTTTTGAACTAAACCCTCAGCCGTGAACTCAGCAAAATATGGCTCAAAATGTATTATATAGTCTCGTATATATAATCTAATAGAACATTATCCTGTGTCAAATCCACAAGCCGCGTCCCCCTCCCAGACATAGTTAACTTATTTATTCTGACACGCAGGAACGTTATCGAATCAACGAGTTAGCAGTTTTGATCCAGGTATAACAATGTTAGTCCCACGTGCGAGGTAAAATTAAACTCTATCCTAAAAAGGTTTTGTAAGCAAAATAAAATTGGCCGAGGTAAAGGGTCGGGAAGGATGGCCCACAATGATTACCCGAATGTTACCGCGCCCCCAACCTTGAATACTGATCGGAATTCAGCGATGCTGATTGATTCCAATTTTTTTCATGTAACAGATTTCGGGAATCTATTTTATACTTTTGATGAGATCCAAATTGTAGCAGAAGGGAGGTCGATTGAATTTTATATTATTGCCTTGTTAATTCTTAGCCGTTTTGTGCTCAAGGCGTGGTTTTATTTGATGAAAGCGTTGTGTTCCAAGAAATGTTTTCTTTTTTGGATAGTAACCATTCTAATTAATATTAAATAAATTAATTGTTTGCTATAAATATTCGCAGAAAACGAAAGTATTTTTGGACTAATACCGATCCTACTTCTGGACTTAAGACTGCGCCGAGTGCACAGTGGCGCCCTCATCGTTATTTCGGTGATTTCTTTTATTTTAGAATGAAAATGCAGAAAATAAGCTCGTCAAGTTGTGCTTCACAAGACAACACACAACTACAACTTGACGAGCTTATTTTCTGCATTTTCATTCTAAAATAAAAGAAATCACCGAAATAACGATGAGGGCGCCACTGTGCGCTCGGTGCAGTCTTAAAGAAGTTATGGTATGTTGTTGCTCATAAAATACGAATACAAATAACACATTGTGACGAGAACTTCCCCTTATAAAGGGCCCATCGTATAGAAGCAAACTATGATGTACAACGGTATCCGACGAAAAATGTCAAAACAAACATTTTCCCGAAGAAAATTAAACTTCCTTTGAGCTCACCACTAACTTAATCAAAAGAATAAAATAGTAGAAAACAGTTTCCAACTTCGCTCTTTGGCATAACAATATCGGTTTTCTGCGTATTATTTTTTAGTTGCGTGAAGTTCGGTGATTTCATTATTGAGTATTCTTGTCCAAGTACGTTTTTCTTCATTCTGCTTCCTTGGAAAGTTTCTCGTACGTTTAGCCGTGTTTAAATTATTTTTTAGCACGTGTTTTGTGAATAGCAGCTTTGACCTAGGCAATGAGAGATCACGGAAATCGAAATTCAGCCCATAAAAAACCTCGATTTTCGTTCCAGGGGAGTTTTTATGGGCTCATAGATAAGCCAGAGAATCAGACGAAATCCATACTTTATTATTAATATTATAAATGTGAAAGTAACTCTGTCTGTTACGTTTTCACGCCTAAACCGCTAAACCGACGGTTATAAAATTTGGCAGAGATATAGCTTGGGATATGGAGAAGAAAATAGGCTACTTTTTTACGCGATAACCGACATCCACGTGGGCGGAACCGCGTGCAAAAGCTAGTATAAAATAAATATTATAGATACAGCAACAATTGAAAATTATATATAACTTAACCAGTTTCAGGGTTTGGTCTTCGTTGTGTTTCATACTGTACTCTGTATATTATAATAACATATTCTATTAAGCCATATTCTTGCAGCCACAAAGTTCAAAGTTTACAATATACGGGTACCACAAGTACCTAGTTATCTACCTCTTAGCTAACTTTGAAACTTGCTCACTATGATAAGCTGTTGCCGCACACTGGATTTATTTAATAGGCACTCGGGAAATCCTGAAAATATGAGTTACAGTTTGTGCCCCAGTTCCACTTTCTGTTAACTTTATGGAATATTTTTTTTAGATGAGGCAGTTTTCATATTATAATTTCAAAAGAAAATATCATGACGTTATTTTCTTTACGTAACACCTAGCCATAATGTTAGTTTTACCACACGCTACTCGTACGGTAAAACTCGCATTATAGCCAGGTGAAGACGTAAAATTGTGTTCTCACCACGGGCAGTAAAAAAGAAAGCCCTCTATCGCATATTTTCAACCCTCGCTTGCGGCTCGGGTCACAAATACCTGCGATTTCGGGCTTTCTTTTACAGCCCTTGGTAAGTAATGTACTATTAATACTTTGGAAATGTGCTTTATGAAGCGTTATTAAGGACCAATATCAGTAACAAAATAGACGTCCGAAGCAGAATTCAGACATTGTCGCTTAGTGATCGTAGCGCGCGAAGACAGCGTAGAAGTGACATCGTTGCGTCGGCTGCGCCGTAGCACTACTACCTTCTTTTTTATCCGACTACGTCGTAACAAAGGGTAACCAGTTTATTAATGGAAACTTCAGATATTTTCACCTCATAAAACCAAATAATTACAATCATAACGACAATGTAATACAAAACAATCCAGCAATAAATGTCTTACATAATGAGTTAGATAAGGCGGTGGTACACCGGGGTATTGTGCACAGTGTACACAATTCATGTTAATGTAATGTTATTGTACTCACACTCGCCTCTGTAATATCAGACGTGTACAGAATATTTAGTATGTACTCGTTAACGAGCATTAAAGGCATTAAGAAGTAACACTTTTAGTTTAAAATAGGTCAAGTGTGTAGGTGTACTGACTTAATCTTTTGTGTAAATCTGTCTGTAATTTGATGTGATGATTGTATAAATGTATGAACTTTTGATTTTATTTTTGCACCTACAGTTCTCAATTAGATCAACGTATTATTTCTTACCTTTTCGGCATACTTTGAGAGCCAAGAATGGAAACCACCGTTGATTTATTGCCTAAAATCTTAATATAAAATCATATTCTTGAACTGCATTTAAAATCTTTAAAAAGCCTTACCTAATTCCAAAACGAAACAACAAAAAACTAAATCTTTTTGATGAAACAAATGCAAATCAACATATTCTACTACATTATTTTTCAAGGAAAAGACTTCAATTTCAATCCATTGTATCAACCCAGAGCTTATAGGCTAAACCAAAGCTCCCTCGTTTCACAAGCCCGCATCTAAACGAATTTTCCTCAACAATACCCGAAGGAAAGGCCGAAGCCTCCCGATTCGTCACGAACTGCCCATTCTCAGCAATTTATGTTATCCTAAAGAAAACATTACAGTTCAAACACGTCTTGTCTTAAAACTGCTCTCTTCTCTGAGGTAACGGTAAGCAATACTCTAAGCTTTGAAAACATACCTATATTTAATGAAAATAAGGCTTAATTTAGCTAAATTCGTAATAAAAAATACCAGCTAGTAAAATGTAGGTAAGTAGGAACACTCAACTAACAATTAGAATAAATTACGAAACATAGGTGTAAAGTGAAACATTCGGAATGTAATTTGTTTCGTGTTACACGAATTAAAAGAAATAAAGCGAGCCGGATCTGTCAAAAAATAAAACCTTTGGAATTGTTTCGTAATTTTCGCTTTAGCTCGGGACAGCCCTACCTATTTGAATTCTTTACTTACTCCAATTTTATAAAACACACTAGCGGAGTATACTATCCTTAAATTTCATAATTGTTTGAGTTTCAAACTCGATACAAGTTGTACAGAAAAGCATACGGTTCCATGTTTGTTTTCGCTAAACATTCACGCAATATGTTTCAGTAATAAGTTATTATGAAGACGTACACATATTTGAATAACAAAGTCTTCACCAGACATAATTTTGATTTTCGAACACAAACTCCTGTCACGTTTTCCCGCCTAAAGTGGTGGCAGCCGCCATCTTGGAACGTGACGTTGACGGCTGACGAGCGCGCGTTGACGCTTCTCTATTTAAATATCGCGCCTCTTTTATTCGCCACCTATTTTGTTTTAACAAATAGGGGATCTAATTTATTGTGTGGATCCTTTGTTGGCTGGTATAATGAACGCAACCGTTTGCTTTGTTTCGAACTAGGTGGGATATCAGCAGTTAACACTAGGGTTAAAATGGTTTTCTCGCACGATATATTTAATTAACCTAGGCGATTTTAATTCGTCGTTGTTTTGATTTGTATTAGATGATATAAGTGGACATTTAGCCTAGACGTTGTTTTGATTTGTAATAAATTATTGAAGTATTTAGCCTTGTATTCTCAAAAAAAAAAAAAAAGTTTTGAACAAATAATGGAAATGATATTATTAATATTTTACTATTATTGATACTGAACTACCAAAAAATTTGCGCACTTGTAATTTTTTTTCCTGTATATAAAATTTCCTTTGGAAACTTGACATAATACTCAAATACTCAAATCTTTATTGCATTCCACAATGTATAAGCTTAGGTGGTAAACATAAATTAAGAAACAATCGTGGACCCTGTCGGGCACAGCAAAAGAAACAGGAAGTAGAGAAGACGACTTATAATCTAACATAATTTAAAATAATAATAAAAATAAAACATTTGTATTTTAATTGCATTTAAGGGATTTATCATTTAAATATTCGTTAACACTGTAATAGCATTTACTTATCAATAGGTTTTTTAATTTATTTGTAAAAAGATGGATTTTTTTTTTCTTTTCTTATTGATTCGGGTAAGTTATTATATATTTTTATAGACATAACTAGAGGGCCTGTTGAATGCATCTTTAAGCGGGATGTTGGTAGGTTTAGTCGTGTTTTGTATCGGAGTGTGTATCTTGTTTGTATGTCTTCTCGTTTTGTGTAAAAGTCTTGGTGTTTATGAGCAAACTTGCATATTTCTAGTATATAAATACAAGGCAGTGTTAAAATATTTTGGTTGATAAAATGGGGTTTGCAGCTATCTATTTGTTGTATATTTACTAAGATACGGACAAATTTCTTTTGAACTGTAAACAGTGTCAGTGCATCTGTACTGTTTCCCCACATTATTATGCCGTAACTAAGCCAGGCATAAGCATAAGCGTAGTATGTTACCTAGGCAGTCTGTAAATTTGTGGTTTTTTTAACTTCACGAAAAGCATAAAAGAATTTTGAAAGTTTGGATTAAATTTTTTGTACGTGTGACTTCCAATTTATATTCTTGTCTATGGTAATGCCTAGTAATGAGAATTCGTTTACGGTTTCTATTGAAATATTATTAAAAGAAAAAACTACATTTAGAGGATGTTTTTGGTGGGGATAGAAAGTTATGAGCTTGGTCTTTGTGAAGTTAATTTCGAGGTTGTGTTCATTCATCCATGTTATTATTTTGCTAAGTATCTCGTTCAGGGTATTATTTAGATTTGTATTGTCATGGCAAGAGGTGAGAATGGAGATGTCGTCCGCAAACAAAACGCATGGTCCGGATTCTGCTATGAATTTTGGGAGATCATTTACGTAGATGAGAAATAGAAGACATCCAATAACACTTCCTTGTGGTATAGATGCGTTTATGGCCTTTCTGTCAGACCGGAGCTTTTGAAGTTCGCTTGAATTGTTATTGAAGTATTCTATTTCTACCAACTGTGCCCTATTTTCTAGGTAGGATTTAAACCATTCATGCGATTTGCCGCGGATCCCTATTCTATAAAGCTTGTTTAGTAGAATATCATATTGGACTTTGTCGTAGGCTTTGGTCATGTCAAGCATTATTCCTACTGCGTATTTCTTATTATTTATTATATTTAGGGCTTCCTGTATAAATTTATAGACTGCTAATGATGTTGATCGATTTTTCCGAAAGCCATGTTGGCATTCGTCAAATATTTTATATTTTTCGCAGAAAGTGTCGACGCGATTACACATTGCCTTCTCAAAATTTTTTGAAGCTGTGGGCAGTAGAGCTATTGGGCGGTAATTACTTGGATCTGTTTTGGAATTTTTCTTATGCAAAGGTTTTACTAATGCCATTTTCAGTTGATCAGGGAATACACCTTCTTCAAATGACTGGTTTAACAGTTTAAAAAATGGTAGTGTAAGCTCATCAGCGCATTTTCTGACATAAACCAACTGTTGACTAAGACTGATGATGATAATTTGATTTAAGTACCTAAATTATTTAAATGTGTACCTAAGTAACATCCGTACCTAATTCTATAAATTAATGTATAAATATCAGGTTTTATAGTTACTTGACCTGGGGATTTTTATACATAAAAAATGTAGGTCAACATTATTATAAACGTCTCATTTCAAATCCAGCCACACAAAGTCACAAACAAGACAACAATAAATCGAAATAGCCATTCTTTATCCAAGCTTTTTGTCTTGTCTACCAGTCAGTTACAATCGAACGCAGGAAAAGTAGTCGGATATCCTTTTCAGGTCACGTATGAGCACACTACGTAGATAACAGTGAGAACGATACACCTTGATATAAAACACGAATAAGTCTCACTTTATGGTAGCAGGTAGCTTATATTAAATTCATCCGACATCTGTTCCTGACACTCTCTCAAACGCGTTCGCAGGCAGCTCGCAGCGCTTGCGAAAATTAGTTGTATTTAGTTCTGAGGCACCTACTTTGGTCTCAAGAACCCAAAAACAAAGGATCGTTAACGCAAATTACGCTCAGAAATTTAACGAGGACGTACGTAATTATTCTGATATAATTCAGAGCACATTCATTAAGTTGTCATAATTACCAAGGAAGTTACTACCCCTTACGTATTCTAAAGAATGAATTATATTTATGTACCTTCTTACTTCTCAAGTTTTCGGTTTAATGTTTACGTAGACTATTTAATTATGCGACCTTATTTCTTGTTAAAACATAAAATAATAACGAGCTTAAAATTTCGAATGGGCTTTCTATTTTTAAACGGAGAAAGAGTTCGGAATAATTAAGAACCTTAGTATAAAAACCGCGGCAAAATATAGCATGTTACCACAGACCTCATTATTCCGCGATTTATACTGAGCCCTCCAGAAAGCGAACTGGGGACGCGCACTTGACCCGTTTTTTCATAAACAATATACAATACCGCATTCTGTCCTGTAGAAAAGGGTAAAGGATAATAAATTCCTTCTAGCAAAGGCAGCTGATTTACGAGAACTCACAATATTCAGATTATTTGGGTGCTTGTGGCATTATTTATGAGCTAATTTGCATTAAAACAGTTTTTATTCTGAGAAATATCTTGAGGTTTTTTGTGCCTTCGTAGCGAATATTAATGACTAATTGACTGTGTTACAATGACAGCCCATCGTTCAAGTTACCCAACCAAAAAACGCTGCTGAAAATTGCTGATAACCATAAAAGTGTATCAGCAATTTTAAAATCCATAACTTAGCTTCACGTCGGCGAGTTTTTTATATAAAACATTCATCCGGTAAGCACTTCAATCCATTAAATTCAAAACCTAAAAACGCAGCTGAAAATTGCTGATAACCATAAAAGTGTATCAGCAATTTTGAAACCCATAACTTAGCTTCACGTGGGCCAGTTTTGTACATAAAATATTCAACTGGTAAGCACTTTAAATACAAAAGTGCTGAGATTCATCAAAAACGAGAATACAGAGCATGCATGTATAATGATATAAGTACACTCAAATACATGTGCTGTTACAGTATATTATACTACTTTATACAATCCTCTATATTTTCTGGAAATAAACCAATTAAACTTTAATTCCCTTTCACTGTAACAGTCTTTCAGCATTCCCCAAAAAAGCTTCAGAACTCTTAACAAAAAGTGCCTTTTGTAATTAATAACGCGTTCCTTTTTAGTGGCTAATAAAACAGGGATCGCCAACCCTTACTTCGATTACACTCATTCATCGTAATCGTCGATCGTCACGATAGTTGTATATGTAAAGGACTCGGGAGGATAATTGGTTCGCATTAAGCCATCTTCCCGCCTGCCCCGGACATTGACTTACTGAAGGGCCGTGCCGACTCAGCGTTTCCCTCGCCAACGCTCCTAGTCATCATTTTTTTTTGTAACGACGCCTGTTTTTAACACTATGATCCTTGTTTAATAGCGGCCCTCGTAAAAAAAATGTTTTTACTGAAAATTATGGGATTATTCGAAGCATGTTTTTGGAGAATTTTGGTCTTGAGATCCGCGTTATAGGTCCTTTGTGGAAGTTAATAGGCAGGAAGTCAAGTAGGCCGGAAAATTCCATTAGAGCATTCATTGTGCGATTGCAGATCTCAAGCATACGTGCCATTGTTCTGTTATCCTATAGGGGATGTAAAGGAAGATATCTTTGGTAACCTGTTATTGAAGATTAGATAGATTTCCTTGAAATCTTTAAAACATTCTTACAATATAATAAAAAAATATATAAAGAATAATCTACCCAGACTACGTCTTCTCTAGAATATTACGTGTTTATGTTTATAACTTGAAGTTACGGAAGAATCAGAGGGGAATGCTTAGCTAAAATCCAGACGGTTACAGTTTACGACCGTGTATTTTACGAGGCGTATTTTTTTGGAACCATCCTATATAACGTCTGTTTGTGGACCATACCTCATGTTCTGTAAGTATTTCAATCTTCTTTATGATTTATTTTTGTTTTTTTAAGCTTGTCATAGATTTAATCGTGATATTAAGATATGCAAAGAAAAGAAAATAGAAAAAAATTACATTATATTATAGCAAGGGTTTTTGTATATTTATTTGGTAAAAACATGAACAATATTACAGACTCAGGTCCAAGTTATTGCACAGTTAAATTTCCATGAAAACAGACATATTTACAACAAAGAAGGAATAATAATAAGAAATAATACACAAAAATGACTAACTAAACAAGTAAACAAACAAATAACATTGGCACAAAAAATAAAAACTCATCTTTCGTCCATCATCTCTCAGAATGTCAAAAATGCTCGACATACGTATATCTTTCTCGCGGTAAAGAAATCACACTCCCTTTTGAAAAACACCTTACTTAAAAGATTAGTTTGACACATAACTTACATTTATTCCAATTTATAGTCATCAGTCTCTTATTTCAAGTTGAAATAATTATGATAATAACCGTTTTATATAGGTATACCAACATAATTACAGTCACACGAGAATGTAATTACTGCTACAATCATGAATTTGCAGACTTGAATATCTAATCAAAAGGAAAATTAATAGTCATGAAAACTAAACGCGCTAATTATTAAACGTAATTGAACTGAGAAGCCTCTATGTGCATTATAGTTCGTAGTAATTTGGACTAATGTTATTCAATATTGGTATAATCATATACAAGTACCTAAAATTACATATTGCTACTTAATATAATATAATAAATACTATAAAGGCATTATCAATGTAGTGCTAAATGAATTTAAAGTTTAAAGAACGGTTTGTGGCATTAAACGTGGGTGCGATTATAAAATAATAATTAGATATAACACAGTATTAGATAAAATAAATATTAAGTGTAACAGGGGAACCAGTCAGCATACCCTATGACATTGGTTACGACATCCTGCCCACTATCGGAGACAGGCAAATCCCACTACAATGCTATCATAATAGTAAAGACATCAACGCCAATTGACACACCGAATATCCACTCAATTAACTTTCGTGACACATTTCCGCAGAATAAACCCACGTAACCACACTTACAAATAGTAATTCAACCATGAAATTCCAAGTAAATGGCAATTTTCCGCGTCAAAAACGAAATAAAAACATTGAAAGTAAGGTTATCTTTAGTACTTACTGAAACAAAACTTTTGAAACTAACAACATTATGTACTTACTTGCAACCAGGCGAAGGCAAAGTCAGACCGCACATTGGAAACACGAAAAAATCGTCAACACCCAAATACATTGATATACATCATGACACAAACGTAGTAAGTGTAGTAACCGAAGCACATGTAGAGGCGTGCCGTAAGTTCGCCGGTGCACGCGGCCGCACTCAATCAGCTGATCGCGTAGGACAGTTAATCAATCGGCAGTGGGCCGGCGAGGGGTTAAGTCCAAGCGCGGGTGCCACACGACCTCAGTGAAGAACCTTTTCCCATTGACACTGGTACTGGAGGGTTGGATACGAGTCGGCGGCGGCATTTTCGAGCTCCAAGCGGGCGGCCCCGCCGCACTCGCCGCCACACTAATCAGTAATCGTTGCTGGAGGGAGGCTGCGTCGCTCTCGCCCTCGTCCCTCCCCTCCCCCGCCGCGTACCCCGCCCCGCTCTCACAACCCCCGCGCGTAGCCTACTACATCCGACTAGAATCGGAAGACGGGAAACTCGGTAAAATAAGGAAATTTCTGCCTTTTAATTTTTCTTGCTTTTACTCTGAATATAAATCGGCTCTTTTATGTAAATCACGGTTCATTTGGAATACGTTTTTCAGTTTCCTTATTTTGTCACCTGTTTCGCTCATTACGAGAAAATTAGATCAAAGTGTCAAATAAAACATGGAAATCAGTCCGTAGTTTTTTAGTAAGCTGTTTTTATGTAATGCGGTACGAATAAATCAACACTGACACGACTGCACTTTCTGCGCATTTCCCCATAACCGCCTACTCTATGACGACGGAGCCAAATTTTCAGGGGTGACACACTCCAATTAAATATTCATTCGTGGATTGTAAATTAGTGAATTCTCAGAGATAACAGGGCGTCTCAGGAGGCGATAAGGCCCGAATGAGACCGACACTTACCGTGGATTTAACCAGCCCTGGGTAGACCGCGATCACTCACGGTAGACTGAGCATAGACCGATGCTGTTAATAATGATTAACTGATAAACTTTAACACAGTTTCGAGAGGTGATTAAGGGAATGGAGCTAGTAAACAAGATTAAACGAAGAGTAGTGACTGCTTTGTTAAAATTGTATCTTGGTTTTTTTTTTTCAAAAAAACAAATTCAAGTAACTAATTACACAATATATTAACAAGAATCTATGAAACGCAGTATCTAATTCAGTTAGTAAATAAAAGCTATATTTTCCATGTCTTACTAAAGTAATATTAATTAGTTTAATTAAAGCTCAGTCAGTTAATAATGAAATATAGAGATTAAATTGCCTTACATAATTAACTTAAAAGTTTCTGAAACTTACTTTAAACTATGTTAATGTCAAAGTTTTTTAGCCTATTTTGAATAAATGGTTTTTGATTTCGACATCAGTCCAGTCTCTTCACAATTATATTTGGGCTAATTTCAGTCAAAACTTCTAATACTGTAGGGTAGGACACCCTCAGGCTAAGTGGAGCGACTATCTTCCTAGGGCTGCAGGCTGATGATGACTTATTAACCAATAAGTGCAAAAAACGGGAACTATGAAACTGGTCCTTCGAGTCGCGGCCCTACCAAGTGCGCCTGCGCGATGACTCCACGTCAAGTGGCGATCTTAGCTCGCATATCTTTTAAAATGCACCGACTCGTCCATCGCCGCACTCCTACAATCTGAACATTCAAATTGAGCTTAACTTGACACCGATCGAGTCTCCAACGAGATTCAACTTTATCACAACATAATAAAATCTAAATTTAGTTTGTATTAATCCGCTATCGGCCGAAGTGTGTGTGCGATAATTTTGGACGCTGATCCTGCATCGTTTGCACGTCTCTTGTATAAAGTTATAGTTAAGTTAATCACTGAAATAAGACGGCACTGAAATTAGTCTGCGAAGATTTTGCATCTTAAACTCCCTTAATAAAGTCATCGTCTTAATGGAAATTTAGTTGAAATTTACTGGACTGGCTAAAGGTGTGATTTATGAAAATGTACCGCTTGGTTCAAAGGGCTCAGCTAAAGACCAATTTACTGCCTGTTTAGAGAAGGAAGTGGATAGAAACATTCGATTTATCAATACATTCAAAGTAAATTAGGTAAGGTAACATTTTCCGGATAATGCTCCGAAAAGCCTCTTTTAATCTTTGATAATGCCTTTTTTCTTTGAAAATCAAGCGAAGATGTTTGTACAGATCGGTCTCTGGTTATTTAGGATTATTTGGGCCTTCTAACAACCTCAATTTAATTCGTTTTATCGTGAACTTTGCTTGAACACCGCTCGAGTCGAAGTTCAACTGATCATGTCGAACATTAACCCTCCTCTACCATTACCACAAATTATAAATTCAAATCACAAAAAAGTTTCATAATTCCATTCATTCACTTAACTCTAAAACCAAAGAGCTCTGCAGAAATTTATCCATTTGCTAACGAACCGCTCCCACGCTCCCAAAGCGACTGTCTGTCCAAAAATCATACGTAAAAAACCTTTTGAGTCAGGTCACATCAAAATTTCAAGTCTGAAATTTGCCGGTGACGCCGGTGCATGTCGCCGGGCGAGAGAGGGGGGGCGAGGTGTGGGGGAGGCCTATTGTTCTGTCACGGATGAGTGCAGCCAGGCCGCGGTTGCCGAAGGACCATAGAAGGGTTCGGCTAAAATTACCGATGTGAATAAGTTATACGGTTAAAATTTATCGGAATGTTTTTGCTTTCATGTTGACACGGCAGGTGTGGGTTGAGAAAGTTTTGGTGAAAGGGTTAGCGTTAATTTTGGAGTTTTTGTAAGTTAATTAGTTTTTGGATTTTATAATGTTGAGCTTTTACAATGTTACTTGTTGCTTTATTTAAAATCTGACTTAAAATAAACCAACACTACTAATTGTAATTAAAAAAAAAACTTTTGTTAAAGATATACCTAGATATAGCTAAATAAAAATATACCTTAAATAGACATTTTTCCAGTAAAAATTTCCCAACTTCATTACTGACTCATTTGTCTTGCTACACTATTACTTCCAATTAAAAGTATCGACCGCTTGCTCTGAAACTTGATAAAAACAAAAACAACACGGTGTAGTCAAGAGTAAAATCAAGATGTACTGAGAATGATTACCGAGTGACCTGAATGAAATCATTAGTAATCGTTAGAGGGCGAACTTTGTTCCCCAAACGTCTAACTCGACAAAACTCATCAATCAATGTGTTTCTGTACGGAACGAACTGAAAGTAGGCATCGACGAGACGTAGCTCGTAACTACTTCTTCTTTTGAGCTAATAGTTACTATTCTTACCTACTTCTTACAATTCACATTTTAACCGTCTCTGTGGTCTAGTGGTAAAACCAGCTGTCTCAGATCCAGAGGACCCGGGTTCGATTCCCAGCGAGGACAAAAATTTCTACTCGGTTTGGTTGGTGGGGCTTGTTCTAAGTCCGCCTGACTAGCTACCACCATCTTATCTAAGTCTGTCGCCAAAACAACAATGTTAACAGCATTTGTTATGTTTCGGCAGTTAGAGGTAAGATAGCCAGTTCCTCTGTGGTTGAGAATTCCGGGTGAAGCTCGCTTCCATCTTCGGCCTTATCATCACTTACCATCAGGTGAGATGAAGGCCAAGAGCTTCTCCGTTGAATGTAAAAAAAAAAAAACAATTCAGTACGATTAAAAACCCGAGGAAGTTACCGAACAGCATGAATTAAGAAATTATTTTAGTCCATAATCATTGTCAATATTTTCGCATTTCGCTGTTTTTTGTTTACTTTATTAAGTTGTCACCTTATCACCACGCATTTCTTGAAATCTGATTATTAGTTTGGGGTGTAGTTACGAGGTAACAAACTATCACACACACAGACAAGGAAACATAGACATTCATAACAAACAAATAAAAAACAAACATAGTTCGTAAGTTCTCTAACACAATGAGTCCTTGTTACTTGATTAAATAAATTTATTATTATTATAACCCTGTCCTCTCTGCCGCAGAAAAAGCAGTCAAAGACTGATTTGACACCTCCAAAAATTTTCCTAGGTTTAGTAACAGAATTTTAGGCTTGCATCATAAAAAGAGCCTCCACGTTCCACAGTGCGTCCGGCGCAACCAAGGCCTTGCTAGCAAACCTTTTCACTGGCTTATCTTTTTGGCAAAGACGTGACCTATTCTTGTATAGAATGTGTGGACATGAACGAGTAAGAACTGACAGGAAAGCGCATTGTTCTTCCGTTTTAAAGTGCCTAATAAGACCATTTGGTCTCATTAGGCACTTTAAAACGGAACTACGGAGGTACGTCAACTTGTTATAGGTCAAAATGGCTGGAAGTCGTAAAGGTCTTTCAAGACGCAACGAAGAATTAACTGGTCTTTATAGATTTTTATGTCGATTTATATTGCTTCTCCAAGAGGAGATTGACCCGGAAATTACTCGGATGCAATACTATCGACGTTTTTTTCTTACAGCTGATTTAACTCCACGGGATGCGGTTTTATATCTCTTTCTAAATTTCTTAGGGTTCCTGCTCCCACAATGTTTAAAGACTAAAAGACGCAATGTTTGTCTTCAACCAATGCGTCCTGCCCGTTATGGCATACGGTGCCGAAATATGGACACTGACAGTCGGGCTGGTCTACAAATTTAAGGTCACTCAGCGCGGTATGGAGCGGGCTATGCTCGGAATTTCTTTGAAGGATAAAATCAGGAATGAAATTATCCGGAAGAGAACCGGAGTTACCGACATAGCTTGCAGAGTAAGCAAGCTGAATTGGCAGTGGGCTGCCCATGTTTGTCGAAGGACCGATGGCCGGTGGAGCAGACGAGTCCTGGAGTGGAGACCGCGTATCGGTAAGCGTAGTGTGGGACGCCCCCCAGCTAGATGGACCGACGACATCGAAAAGGTGGCTGGGACAGACTGGATGCGGAAGGCGGAGGACACAGTAATGTGGCGCAGCCTGGGAGAGGCCTATGTCCAGCAGTGGACTGCGATAAGCTGAGTTGATGATTGAGGGTTCCTTAATGGCACTTACGATTTAGTTATGCTCGTGTCCCTCTACCCAACATTATACGTCTTAAATTCTGTAACTTGAGTCTGTAGTTCGGTTAAGAATTTTGATTAAAATTGTTTCTTTTGATGTAAAGGGTGTAATATAACTTTGCGCATAGATGAAACATCAAAACAGCTTTCAATCCTCTGGGGCCATAGAATTAGAATTAGTTTGAAGCGATTTAAGTTGCTTGTGCCTAGATGATACTATCATAGTTTTCGATGGTTTTTGTTGGTATATTGGCGTGTGCTAGCTGACGTATAGCAATAATATAATGTTGCGTAATTAAGCATTCTATTGTATAGAATCAAGTTTTTCTATCTGCATAGACAACTGTGCTGCTGGGGAGATTTTGTTGTGCCACTTCTTCTTCCCAGCTAAAGCACTAGGAACTGGTGAAGGGCAAGCGTTTTGGGGACTGTCATTTGATATGTAATTTTGACGTTCGAAAAGTGTTGATTCTCAGCCTAGTTAGAATAAATGACTTTTGATTTTGAATTTGCATCTTTGACTTCGAAGTCTAAACGCATTGTAGTACACTATTATAACTTTTAACTAACGGATTTTTTTCTGTTGGCAACAAAGAACATTGTGTATGGCCCTCACATCAACATACAGTTTTAAACCTCTCTAATGTTTACTTACGCAGCAACTTTCGCTCGTCCATCTGTTGTACCATTTCCACCACGCCGCCCAAAAAACGGCCACATTTTGCTAGCTTACTTCAAAAGTTTGGAAACTATTTCGCACAAAAAGCCACAGAACTCTCACATTATGTGAAAACTTTTGAACCAAAAAGTTGAATGTATAATAGTGCTTACACGATGGCTTGCTGGAAGCTAGCTGATTATACGCAAAATGCTTTCGTAGTTAGGAAACAGAGTTTTAAAATTTTGTGATGTTTGATCATTTAATTTTAGATGTGTTTAAATTAGTCTAACTTTAAAGTGTGCATGGCAAAACTTGCGCACTTGCTATCACTGTTTATTCCTCGGACCTACACAAGGCTCAAAGATACATTACTCGAGTCCCCCAATCTTTATTAGAGCTACGTTTTCCACATGCACTTTGGGTAGTCGCCCTGGTAGCCAAGTCTACTTTTTTACAAACGAGAGTATTGCACCGTTTATAAATTGTGAGTTTTTGACAGATTTTGTATGGAAAATCTGTTAAAAACTCACAATTGAGAGACAAAGACAAAGACATTTATTCATCGGATATGGTAGTACAAGGTTGGTGAGTGCAGTTATGTTCAAACCATTGCAACTAGAGCATGGATACCGGTATTAGGTATTACCGAAAACTTTCTTAATAATAATAATTATTGTGTAATTAGAAGAACGAAATGTTGATTATTTACTTTAAAATGGAAGTTTATTATAGTTGTTTTTGTTTCAAAAAAACAAGAGAAAATAATGACAAGGCTTTTTGGGGTGACCACTGAAAATCAGCGCTGTGCTGTGGGTCACAGCAACATGCTGCGTGAAAGCCTTCTTGTCACAGACATGACGGCAACTGCCGACTATTTCAGTTTTGTGCTCGTGATTACAATGTAGATCTGCCAATTTTGTTCCATGTTCTGTTTACCTACCTACTCGTGTTAATTATCTTTGGCATGTATTTAACGCGGCGACAAACTAATCTGTTTTAGTGTTTTTAAAGTAATTAAAATGGGTAGCAAAAATAATAGGTTGGAAGTTTACAGTGAAGTAGCATTTTAAGTATAAAGTAGCAGTTTACTTTGAGTTGTAAGCTCTGTTTAAAATTAAATTGGCAGTGATTTTTTGGTGTGGTAACAGAATTTATTGTTAGGCGACAACTTGACGGCGGATAAAAAGTAGAAAATAGGCTTTCATAAATTATACAATGAGGTTGTGTATACCTCATTGTATTATTTATGAAAGCCTATTTTCTTCCTTGATAATTAGACAATGGTAAAAACATTTCTGCGAGAGACTTGGTAGTAGCGCTCGCCGGCCGCTGCCGCGGCACCGCTCGCTACGCTCGCCCTGCTCGCGCGTGGTTGGTCGCAGTTTTAACCTAAACTAACCTATTTCACTCAGCTCAAAATGACGAATCGCACAATCTGCCGCAGAAATGTTTTTACTATTGTCTAATTATCCACTCACTGTTAATATTAGCCGCCAGTCATTATTTTTAATACCTCACCTATTATTTCATTGGCCCTGTTTAATATATTTACTATACTATAGTAGCAGCCATTATTTAGTTTTTATAGATAACTAGCTGACCCGACAGACTTCGTTCTGTCAAAAGCTATTTGACTGTGGCAGTTTGTCTACGCGCAAAGGAAACTACCTACCTACCCTACCCTACCTTACCCTATCCTACCCTATCCTACCTACCTATCTACCCTACCCTACCCTACCCTACCTACCTACCTTACCCTATTCTATTCTACCCTACCCTACCCACCTACCTACCCTACCCTACCCTACCCTACCAACCCTACCTAACTAAAACCTTCAATATTTTTTTTTTTTTGATAAAATCTATTCTCAGACCTACCAAATGATGACTGACACGTTATGTCAAACGCCATAAAGTTACATTAGAAGATAGAGTTGCCTACTTATTATTACAATAAAAATGTAAATATGGTCGTTTTCTTAATTTTTTTTTTTAACTTTCTTAATTTTTTCTTACATAAGTACCTTCTCCTGACAATAACAAACACAACAAAAAAATAATTAGCGAAATCGGTCCAGCCGTTCACGCGTGATGCCGTGACCAAGGGAAATAGGGATTCATTTTTATATATATAGATTGGCTTTCGTAGCTCATATATTATAAGTGTGCTAAAAATATTGAATCGCTACCAAGTTTATTTTTTTTTTGTAACCAAGTAGTTAGTCATCTAATAAGTTGTCATTCGCCTCAAAAATAATTAGTCATTATCTTTTTGTATGCACGTGTTTCTGTGACAAATAAACCTGTTTTTCTTATTTTTTATAAAGGAAAGAAAGCGGTATTTTTATTAATATAATCCCGGTTTGAAATTTATATTTTGAATACCGGAATAATACCGGTATTACCATCAAACCCAATACCTTATAGCCCTAATTGCAACGTTTCTAATTTAGTAGACGTAGTTCTCTGCTAGCTGCCTCACTAGTCTCTTATCTACCAACCTTACTGACTAACTCTAAACTAATGTTTTCACCGTTTTCATGTAAATAGCGCGATCTCAAAAGTAGTTCATTGGTTCAATGTTAATAATTTACTTCTTAATGAAAAAAAAACCAAATGCATTAAGTTTACGCTACCTCACGTTAGGCAGGTGAAAAATAATGTGTTGATAAAGGGCGAAGAATTGAATCCTGAAGATAGCACAGTATTCTTGGGCTTAACTTTGGATGCTAAGCTTCAGTGGGGCCCACATATAGATAAATTGTCTAAGAAGCTGAGCTCCGCAGCATACGCCGTTAGAAAAATTCGTTATTTAACTGACATAGAGACAGCCCGTTTAGTGTACTTTAGTTATTTTCATAGTGTAATGTCGTACGGTATTCTGTTGTGGGGAAATGCCGCCGACATTCAGTCTATCTTTGTTTTGCAGAAAAGAGCTGTTCGATCAATTTATAAATTAAGTTCGAGACACTCTCTCAGAGAGAAATTTAAGGAAATTAATGTTATGACTGTGCCTTCTCAGTATATTTTTGAAAATCTTTTATATGCCCATAAAAACATAAAATTGTTTAAAAAAATACAGTGATATCCATAATATAAATACTAGGAACAAACACATGTATGTTGTACCTAAAACACGGCTCAAGAAAATAGGTGGTTCGTTCAGATGTCAATGTATACGCTTTTATAATAAACTTCCAAGCCACGTTCAAGATCTAAGCATTAATCAATTCAAATCATTCATTAAACGTAAGTTGTGCCAGAAAGCCTTTTATACCATTAAAGATTATATTGAGGACAAAAAGGCTTGGGATTGAGCTGCTCCAAATTTTATATATTGAAACTTTTTTTATTGTGATTGCTTTATACACATTGACATGAATATTTACTTGTGAAGTATAATGTTATTATTTTAATTATTGTGAATGTGAAGACTATGTTTCTTAAGGGTCTTTGTTTATTTTTATTTTTTCTTCTCAGTATATATATAATTTTTTTATTTTTTTTCTAATCATGGTATGGCAGTTTGAGTAATTTATGCGGCCTGCCCAAATGTCCTTTCTTTGGTATTGTTCGTCGAATCGTTGAGCTCCTTATGTTCTGAGTTGAGCTGCATGATTACTGACAAATGCGTGCACTGAATGGACAGGTCCACTCAATCTGTGTGGTTCTTTCTTCAAAAGACCATTTCAGACACCAGTCTACATGGTCTTCACATGATTTGACCAAGATTATGTCTGGACTTTAAAAGAGACTGTGACCTCTGAGTTTGTTTCGGTCTTTCTTGTCAGAGTAGTCAGATACGAAATGCCGACCTCATCTAGTTTTAAAATATGATTGACGTGTAAAAGTGTTTGTAAAAACCTACTTACAGAAATAAAATCATTTATCATTTATCAACACGGCTCGGCTTGAGCTTTTCTTATGAGGAGAATTAGGATTTATGTTTAATTTCATACTGACCGATAAAAGCTGATGCAGATTTGTATCCGAAATCTTCATAAATTATTTTCGTGCATTTTGTATGAACCATCGCTCACTGCATACAGGCTGGCTGGACCGCACTTTTTTGTATCGATGCGCTGTGGTCCGATGCTGCTGTAATGTGCGCTTAGCTTTAGGCTTTAGTAGGGCTTCACAAAATATTTCGAACATGACGTACCTAAATAAAAAAACCGGTCAAAGGCGAGTCGGACTCGTGCACCGAGGATTCCGTACCATCATATAAAGCTTCATTCGTATTAGTACCTAAATAGTTATGTGCCCAGAAAAAACTGCAACTGTGCTTCACCCAAAACAACCTGCGAGTAGGTAGGAAAGGGGACATTTGTGAACCGTGAAATGTTTTTAAATTTTCGTCGTCGAGGTCTATATTCGTCAGAGAATTTTAACACTGCGGTGTAGAATATTGCAGTTTAAGGTCAGCGCCATCTATTGACAGATAAAGGAACTAATGTAATTTTTGTTGATTACTGAAAAAGTGTGCTATTTAGAGACATAGTTTTATTTTTCCTGTAATCTTTAAGTAAGCTTCTATCACGTAGAATAATTTCAGATTTTTCTCTACGCAAACTTCGGAGATAAGGGGAACGGTTTTTTTTTTTTACATTTTACATCAAAAGTCGAAAACTATGCGGCCTGAAGAAAAAAGAAAAAAATGTTTGAAAATGTGCAAACAGTGCTCTTTCATATGATACCACACATGCCCTAGTAGCGGCATTTCGATTTTTTCCTTTCAGTCCATGTTGCAAAAAAAATCAAAACTTTTTTGTTTCTTTCTTATTTGCAAAATAGTTGGGCAAACGTCATCCAAAACTATTCTAAATTTCAAATTTCATCAGTAGTTCTTGAGATATTCAGCTGTGACAGACAGACAGACAGACAGACAGACTGAGTCACACCATAAGGGTTCCTTTTTACTATTTTGGTACGGAACCCTAAAAACTGTATTATCTCTGCCCATTGAAGTAACTTTGAATGGAAACATTCAAATAAAATATGTTCTAGTAGAAATAGGTGAAATATGTGGAAAGTAAAAAAGTATCTCCTTTGTAGAACAGATTTGTAAAATGTGTTGAAGAGCTTCTTAAAGAATCATGGCCAGAGTATAAATGCATATCCTTACCAAAACGATAATCTCCAAAGCTACAAATTAATGGTTCATTTAAAAGCATATTTGACCTAGATTTTGAAAGAATTCCTCTTTTTAAATTAAAGGAGTTTTTTTTATAACTAAAAAAATACTTTTCCTAGCAGCTCATTCGTCACACTACAAAAAAGCATTGATAGCAAATCATTTTCTGTCATGCGTTTTTATACACAAAGTTAGTTCACCATCTAATTTCGATTTGAATTAAATAACAATTAGCATGACCTATACTCCATTTATAATAGCATTAGACAGAAGTTAAAAAAGGTTATTTTTGATGCACACTTTATAACAAAAGTACAATAAACTTGTTATAGTTACGATTTACGCCAAATCGATTAAAATGAATTTATATATCAGCTATCACACTTAATTGTAATCATTTAAAAAAACAACCATATGAAATTAAGTAGCTTTCATTTAGATATATTATTTCATTCCAATTTAAAATTACAGTGCCTATGCTAAAAACCTAAAAGAAGCAGGAGTCAACAATACTGCAACGCTTTTTGTTTCACTATAATCCTACCAAATCTAAAATATTACTTAATCCCTTCATAAGCTGTGACAGCCGGGGATTTCTAATTTTACTGGTTTATGTCGTCTGTGAAATTGACTTGACAATGTTCTAAGATTGTCATGTATGTCATTTACTTGTGAATACTTTGTTTGTTATTGTTTAATTTTCGTGATTTTGTTGTTATTTATTAAAATAATAAATAATATTTAGTTATTTCTTTATTATTGTATTGTTATCAGTGTTGTCATTGGGTTGTTTTTACAAAACGTTACTTTTTTTTTGAGCTATGAGTGATCCCGGTGCGGGACCGAGTGGCTTACAACATATAAGTGCTGAGTCTGACCAAAGCCAACGGCGAAAAAAACGTGGTCCAAAAGTTGACTCCGACGAAATAATAATGTCTCCCAAAAAAAAGAGAAAGCTGCGTGCTGTAGAAAAACAACCTGTGATAAATATTTTTAAGCAATTGGAGTCCTGGCCTGCAGATACTCCTCATTATAGGACTGAGATGATAAACAAAATCGCAGAAGTTGCCGGTAAGGATGATTTATAAAATTATTACTATAAAAATATTTGAAACGAACATGCATTGTGATAAAATGTATTATATTTTAGAAACTCCGCACATGATTTTATTATTTACAGGCGTATCTCGTGCTACTCTGTCCAATATTCTCAAAGAGTACAACATAAAAAGTCGCCTGCAATCTCCCCCTCCCCAACAGAAGCACATGAAACGTGATGATTTTGATGACATCACATTTAGTGGAATATGCAGGAAAATTCATTCCTTCTTCTTTAATAATGAGTTGCCCACCTTGGAAAAGATGCTGGAAGCAGTTAACAGTGACGAGTCTCCGCCAGATTTAAAAAAAAGCAGTCTGTATAAAATAATTAAATAAACATTAAAATTCACATAAATCAAACGGAGCAGAAAAAGTGCACTCATAGAAGTCATAGACAAGCAGGAGATCGTCCTTTGGAGACTAAAATATCTTCATGAAATAAAAAGGCTAAGGAATAAAGGAAGGAAAATATATTATTATTTAGATGACACTTGGCTAAATGAAGGTACAGTGCTTCTAAATTTCTTAACAGCTATTTATGCACTAAGCAGTGTATGACCTCTTGCATTCAATAACATTATAATTAATTATACAGTTAAACATAATTTCATAAAATTGGTTCGTGAAATGAATGGTATTTATATTAATAACCTTTTATCATACAAACAGGTCACACGAAAAGCCTAATATGGCATGACACTAATAATAAGTCTTCAAAAGAAGCACATTGGGAAGGTCTATCTGGTGGTTTAAAAAATCCAACTTATAATCGGTCATACTGGTATGTATTTTATGGACTGTCCTCGCCATAAAAAAATGAACACCCCATTGTTATTGACTATTAATTAAGTAATACATATTATATTGTATTATGAATTAACGCATGCAAAGCGAACTTTTAAAGTTATAATTTTTGTTATAGTATTTATCTATGAACTATTTCCAGCAGTGAAATTATATAGGGGGTACGGAATAATTGACTTGTATTAATTTTATTTCATAGAGTTTGTGAAGGGTTTTTAATGGATGCTGCATTAATATTTGATGCAAAGAAAGGTGATGAAGATGACCACTCCGAAATGGACGCCTTTAACTCTAATAATAATAATAATTTATTTATTTACACTTCAAGACACAATCATCTGTGTAGCCCTGACTCTTGTACTAGGATTTCCTGTTTCATAAGAGCCAGACCTCTCAATTTACAGGGAATATGTTATAGAAGCGCGATAGACAAAAGTGAAAATGGTTCAAGTTAATTTTGTCAAAAATTGAGAGTGGCGCTGTAATTGTTATGGACAATGCGCTATACCACTCAAGGACATTGGAGAAGCTGCCAACCACAGCTACACGAAAGGCAGATATACAGGAATGGTTTAAAAGCAAAAATATTCCTTTTGAGGAAAAAGATCTTAGGGCAACTTTATTAGAAAAAGCAAAAATACAAAGACATTTATACCAAAAGTTTGTTGTAGATGCCATGTTAAGGATAGCCATCTGGCTAGAGAGAAGGGTATTTCAGTATTGCGCCTCCCACCCTACCACTGCGAGTTCAACCCTATAGAATTAATATGGGCTCAAATGATGGGGTATGTGGCTCAACATAACAAAACGTTCAAATTAGACAAGGAGAAACAATTACTCCCACAAGATCTGGATAGTATTACGCTAGAACGATGGCAGTCTTGCGTTGCTCATGCAATTAAAGAAGAGGAAAAGTTAAAGCATAATGGATGATGTGGTAGAAAGATTTATTATTAGGTAACGTCGGTGAAACTTCTTCATCTTTATTCTCTGATGATAGTGACTAAATTATATGATGAAGACGAAGAAGTTACACCAACTATTGTGTGTTGAAAGTTGTTGTTTTAAATAAAATATTGTAAAAAAAAGACTTTTATTTCCTTTAATCTTAATTAAATTTAAATCATCACGACGTAATCGTTTGTTTCATTCATTCGTTTCGTTGTAAGTAATGTGTGATGAAGATGTTATTACGACCTATTTATCAAAGTTATGTTAAAACATTTTTAGTTTAATTGTTTAAACTTTTAACTTTGAATAAAATGTTTCGCACTCCTGCTTCTACGAGCCTCTTTTTTCTAATGTTATAGTAAATGAAGTATAGTAGGGCTTGACTAGATTTAGGCACATAAATAACTAAATGTTGTGGCACAATTCGCCACTAAGTCGGCAGCCGGACAAGGACCGGCCGGGTCAAGAACCAGCTTAAAATACTCCAAGACTGTTTTGTATAACCATTTATGGACACACAAAAAATCTGACAAGAAAGGAACAGAAAAATACGTACAAAGATGATGCTTATTTCTAAAGAAATCTTGTCCACTGGACAGAGGATAAAAAGATATGTAGACACCGTGTGTAAGAGAAGAGAAAATAAAATAAAAACAGTTTACTTATTATCAATTTTTTTTTATTGCACTGTTCAAAATACAGATAATACTAAGTCCCTTAAAAAAACTCACATCAAAAGTCATTAATTCAAACATGAAAATCAGCACTTCGAACGTCAAAATTACATAAGACAGTCCGCCAAAACGCCCTTTACCACTTCCTAGTGCTTTAACTGGGAAAAAAAGTGGCGAAACAAACTCCTCAGCAGCACTGATGTCTGTTCTAGACAGCCTGTTTCAAACTAGTGATCTAGTGATTTTAGATTATTTTCTATTTTGTGAATGTGAGAACGTTGTAGGCCTAGTAGAGTGCAGATTTGTTGGCAATTTTCTATTTTGTTAAGTACCTGGTAATTGTTGAAAAGCCTACACTGTCCTCCCATACCTATTAACACTGTTATTTGATAATATTGTAAAGCCAATTATTTTTAAAAGAGTAACCGTGGAGTTTCTTGCCATGTAGGTTTATGAGAAATAAAATATTTTGATTTTTGATTGATCACAAGTGTACCTTACTACTAGCATGGGATCCTGGGTGTGTTAGAAAACAACACGATACAATGGCGCATGTAACTGACAGCAATGAACTACATGCGGACAGTCCACTCTGTCAGCAATCATTTTCTGAACCCTGCTAAGGCTGACCATGACTCGAGACACCAACGATGCTGCGTGCTTGGGCGTCATTGTGTTAAAACAGGGTCCATATTGGCTCACCTAAAGTTCTTTACCCGAAATTTTTCTTCCTAATGATTTGTAATCCGAATGATCACTCTTCCAAAAAAATTTCATCCTAAAGTTTTCATTCATACTATTTGTAGTGCTACCGGCGATGTTCATAACACTCATGTTTCCGAAAATTGTAATAAATAATATCATGAATGAAAATATATTTAAACTCCTACTGTTTTTTATCATAACGCTTTTATCCCTAAACATAATTACCATAATATTCTTTCAGGTCACAGTGTCGTCTTGGGGGCACTATGAAAAAAATACTTAGAAAAATTTCGCGACCTATTTCGAGGTAGCGCTCGCCGGCTGCTACCGCGGCACCGCTCGCTTCGCTCGCTCGGCTCGCGCGTAGTTGGTCACAGTTCTAACCTAACCTAACCTATAACCTATCTTTGCAGGTACAAACCGCTATAAATAAAATTAAAGAAGACGCTTTAAGAAGGGTTAAAAGCTCTCATTTATCAAAATCATGAAATCCCTCAGGAAACTTGACTATTATCGAAAGGACTGGTCCGTAATGGCAGAAACAGACTTGTGTGGAATAGGGAAGAGTAGGCATTTACCCGGCATTGGGCAGATTGGTGGGCACTGGGAAGTGGGTACATCACGGGCTAAATAGGTAGATAGGTAAAATAAAGGAATCTATATAATTATCTATATCTAAGCAAATAAATAAAATTGATTATTGGTGTTCTGTGAGAGAAAGTATGCAAGGGGAGTCCACTGTTCCATGTTAGTTTTAAATTAAATTATAAAAACATAATTATCGTCTTCTTCAATGTCCCACCCACCGCACAGACTTCATTCACTCTTCCTTCTTCATACAGTCTATCTCCCTGTGGAATGCGCTCCCCCAGGAAATCAGGATGGTAACCAACCGATTATCTTTTAAAGTAAAAGTTCGTGAGCATATTCGCAAGAAGCTGGCAGTATCATCATAATGGTAATGTTTTCCTATTGTTTGTCTTATTTGTTTTAGTATACATATTTATGTGTATTTATTTATGCTTATATTTATATATAATAAGATTAATATATTGAATCTTTATATTTAAATGAATATTTATTCCTCAATTTTCGCTATTGCACCTATTACTGTTTGTCTTTGCATCACCCAAGGGTTGACTGGTAGAAAATGCCTATGGCATTAAGTTCGCCTCTGTACATTTTTTTGTGCTTAAAGTATTAAATAAATAAATATTGTCAACGTAATGGTTGTTTCTATGTTAATTAATGTAATTGGTGGTGTACAATTTTAATTAACTATAAATGAATAAAATAAAATTGAACTATCTGTAACGTCAAAATAACAGCTTTTACGTCACACCTGGCCATAATGTGAGTTTTACCGCACGCTACGCATACAGTAACTCGTATTGTGGCCAGTTGAAGACGTAAAATTGTGTACTCACCACGGGCAGTAAAAAAGAAAGCCCTCTATCGCATTAACCCTAGGCTGCGGCTCGGGTCACAAATACCTGCGATTTCGGGCTTTCTTTCTTTTACAGCCCTTGATAAGTAATGTACTATTACTAAATACTTATGAAAGTATATTCTGTACTTATAACAAAAACACTATTTAAAAAAAACTGTCTGTCTGTCTGTCTGTTCCGGCTTAACTCTAAAACGGTTTGACTGATTTTGACGGGACTTTCACTGACAGATAGCTGATGATATAAGGAGTAGGTAACTAAGGCTACTTTTATTTTTTTTAAAGCCACGCCTGCGTAGCCGTGAACAGCAGGTAGTGAATAATAAATTAAAACATCAGATCTATTTTGAGGCTGACATTCAAATACGCTTATCTACTTATTACTCAACAACAAGCTTTCAACAAAAATAAGTATTTTTTTCTTCTTTACTAAAATACAAAAAATTTAAGAAGTCTCGCCTTGAATTTTCATATTAAGTACCTAATATCGTTATGAAAAAACTTTTTCTTACGTAGAAGGCTGTTAGATAGGGATTCCATTTATTTGATAAGCTCGTAGGTATCTACTATTATTATAAATATCTCATCACATTCGCAAAGGCTTTTTTGTTGGCAACTTGGAGGAGCGAGCGCCATCTGTTATTGGCAACCGGAACTACGCGCCACCTAGCTAGCCGAGACGTCAACTTACATCGGACCACCGCACCGCTGCGCGTGGTGGGGAAGAGACCGACTCGCTCGGCACCGCGGCGCGCCCGCTATCTTTTTCCTTGGGTCGTAAGCCGGAACACTCATCTTATTGGCTCCATTATTTGGAACAGATTATTAGGTATTATTTATTTGTTTAATCTGACGGCTGATTTAACTAATTAGTTTGTTCCCTCAATTCACTTTTCTAAAAGCTTTTGTTTTACCATAAATGTTTGCTATAAGTTAACATAATAGTTTGATTTATTTGCTCAGTACCTAATAGTTAAACATTTAAAATACCTACATCTGCGCATTATTAAATTGATAATTGTGAATTATTATTTTTTATATTTTGTAGCACCTACTGTAGTATTACTTACAATAGGTATCTATGTGTCGGAAATACGTTAATCAGTGATCGGACCTAGATCTGACCAATCGGGACGCAAGCGCCGCCTTGCGGCGCTCGACAGACTCTACAACACAACGCTCGACCGGAGTTGACTAGTTGAGTTCAGTTTGTCGGTGGCCGTCGAGCAGTGAGTACGTTTAGAAGCTGTGTCGTGTACCTACAGTGTGTGAATTCGGTTTAAAGACATTTATTTCTCAAAGAACAAATTACAGTTCACTTAAAGAGAAACTTAACTAAATTAATAATAAGTTGTAGTTTATATTACGCCGAATTACTAGTGTTATTAATTTGATTTGAACTGCAAACGGTTTTTCAGTTGCGCAATAACCAACACTTTCCGTAGTACGCCCACAGTAGTTAAATTATGGCTGATGATAACGAGAGAGACGTACTTTCTCCGTCATATGTATTTCTTTAGCCCGGCTAGAAGCCTAGAACAGGGATTCTACTTTATTGTACCTACCTTAATATAGTTAGAAAGAAAGAAATAATGAAAAAAAAAGAAAGAAAATCATCATCATCATTCATCATTTCAGCCGAAAGACGTCCACTGCTGGACAGAAGCCTCCCCCAATTAGGGTTTGCCATAATCGCCACGCTTGGCAGGCGGGATGGCGATCGCAGTATGGTGTTAAAAACGCATAGAGAACGCTGCTGCCCATTCCCTAATAAGTCCCTTAGTCGCCTTTTACGACACCCACGGGAGGAAATAGGATGGTGCTATTCTTTACGTTCGGCACCACACGGACGTAAATAAAAACAGGAAACACCGGCACAGGAAATAAAAACAGTAAAAAAGGAGCATTTAAAACTAACAACATTTACATTGTAAACGACAGCAAAAAACATAATGTAAAAAGAGCTGTGCGAGGCCAAAAAGACTCCTATCTCAGCATAATGCTGCGATATTTAAAAAATAAATACCAAACACACAAGCACATAATATGACTTGTATCTTTATACACACATAAACTACGCCTTTTTCCCAAGGGGGTATATGCAGAAACTAGAGAACGCCACCTGCTAGTCCTGCTACGATGCTTACATACTCCTTTTGCTTCATTTGTAACTTTTTTTCTGAGATTAAATCGAAAATATTATCTAATGTATTTGAATATTTGAAACTTATTGCATAGCCAACTGCAACATGCTAACTCCAGGATGCTCACAATAAAACATGTCTATTTCAACCGCGCGGCCAACTCATAAAATCGAAAATATTATCTAATTTATTTGAATACTTGAAACTTATTGCATAGCCAACCGCAACATGCTAACTCCAGGATGTTCACAATAAAATTTCATGTCTAGTTCAACCACGCGGCCAACTCATAAAATCGAAAATATTATCTAATTTATTTGAATATTTGAAACTTATTGCATAGCCTTGCTATGCCTTATTGCTAGCTTGTGCCGTATGGTGCCGGACGTAAAGAATAGCACCAACCCATTTCCTCCCGTGGGTGTCGTAAAAGGCGACTAAGGGACTTACTAGAGAATGGGCAGCAGCGTTCTCTATGCATTTTTAACACCATACTGCGATCGCCAACCCGCTTGCCAAGCGTGGCGATTATGGCAACCCCCCCCCCCAATTGGGGGAGACTTATATCCAGCAGTGGACGTCTTTCGGCTGTAATGATGATGATGATAATGATTGCATAGCCAACCGCAACATGCTAACTCCAGTATGCTCACAATAAAATTTCATGTCTATTTCAACCGTGCGGCCAATTCATAAAATTTAATGAAACTTTGCCAGGAAGTAGTGGTTACTAAACACACCTCTTTTCCTGCATTTGTTGCAAAAAAAACTAAGACGCTATGACCAAAAATAGTTGGCCACTAGAACCGCCAAAAAAAAAAATCCTGTGCACTCGTATTTCTAAACGTCCATGTATTTCACTACAAAGCTCACAATTAATACAAAAGCCTTTTATCTTAATCAAAGCCAACTAAACAAAAATGCGCAACAATATCTGTTCTGTTTCTGCAATGAGTGATGTGAACAGTGCACGTCCGGTCATGGAAATAAACAATCCATCAAGTGCACACCCTTCGCGGCTCCAATGATTAGCAGAACAAATAAACGGGAACGTATGAGAGAGTTATATTGTTGTTGGTTGCTTATGAAAGTTTTGTTTACTTTAGGTTGGAAATTTGGGAAATGGATAATTGCAACAACAAGTTTGTGGTGGAGGTGCTATATAGGTACACCTCTACCTTATTCTTGGGAGAATATAGGTTTGATATTATGTTCCTACCTAGACCTAAGCAAAATATGCCAGTAAGTATTGTGTAATTAGTAGAGATGCTGCGAATACTCGCTATTAAAGCTGCTACAAACAGGCGCGACACGCGACGCGACACGCGGTGTCTTTATGTTGCGTCGCGTGTCGCGCCTGTTTGCAGGAGCCTTTATTCGGTATTCGGCATTACTCAATTATTTATTTTTTATTCGTCGAATACCGAATTAAAGTGTACTTTGTGTGTGTATTGGACATTCGGCGAATAGTTGTCTAAATAAAAATAAACTATTAATGAACAGAAAAACTTTAGACTTAAAAATAATTAAACTTTTATTAATCTTTAAGAACATTATTATCATTAATATAAAAAGTTACCCAAAAATCAGTCATGGAAGTTAATTAGTTAAGCTTATTAATTCATAATTTATATTAAAGTTCAAAAGGGGCAGATTATGGTGCAGAAAATCTAGTTTTTCTGCACGTTTGGGATCAATTGACGGCACGGTTGGCGAAGTGGTTAAGCGATTGACTAGTGCGCTGCGTGTCGCGGGTTCGATTCCCGCACGGAACAAATATTTGTATGAACTACAAGTAGTTGTTCCGGGTCTGACTGTTTGTATATGTGAGTTTAAATGTTTGTAAACGCACCCACGATACAGGAGAAATTCCTAGTGTGGGGCATCGTTTAAAAAAAAAAAAAAATCGGTGCGCTTTTTTTTTTCATAAATCAAACCTGCCTCAGAAAATAGTCTGTCTGAATAAACAGAGCTTGCTGGTGTGATTAAGTATAGTTTAGCAAGCTTATTTAAAATGGGGACTGGATTCTTATTGGTTGCCCACCATTAATATGGGTTTTACTCCTCTCAGCCTTTGCTAACCTGATGTAGTACCTATGCGATTTCCTTTAATTAGGAAGGCGTATAATGGTCCATTAACGCAACTACTTTAAAAAAAAATTATCTCGTGACTGAGAAGGAATTAAGAAAAATGGCGGTTGAAGTGTAGCCGTAGGGGCGCTATGGCGCGAGGACTTAAGGTCGTAGCACACGTATCAAATCGGAAAGGGATCGTCACCGTATCAACTCGAGCCGTTCAGTATTATTTGTATGAAACTCCCTATTGCAACGCACACTAATCGGAATCGTAACGTTATCGCCTCGCCTCGGGACAAGCTCACAACCGCGGTGCGGTGCGTGGTCGACTTGCAGTTCCCGCGCTTACGGTTCTCCGTAGCCTAGCTTACGGCTTACGGCTCTCCGTACCCTAGCTTAAGTCTCTTCGTCCACGCCCCTCCCGCGCACAGTAGATCGTCCCCACACAAGAGGTGTGACATAGAATCAATGACTAGCCGTCAACCAGCGGTCGGCGAGCCGTAAGTGCGGCGTCGCCTAGCCGTAGCCGAGTCGACGTATCGGAGCTTCTGATCCGCTTTGGTTCGTGCTTACGTAAGGTTGACGACTGTTTGACGGCGACGCGAAAGGCGGTTACGATCCCTTTCCGATTTGATAAATGTGCTACGACCTTTAAGGAAAAAATGCGCAAAATACTGAGAATAAATATTTTTGTAAACGTTATTATAGGCGCAGATTTTTGTTAAAATAACAGTTTTGCGCGCATCATTTATTTTTTAAACGTCTATAACTCAGAAGTGTAGTTCTGTGGAATAGCTCCATTACCCTCCAAGGCGACGCCATGTCATAGTACCTACTATCTATTACGTATCTATTCTGACCCATCTATAAAAACTCCCTCAACCTCTGGATCATTACCACTTATGTAACTCACATTTCACACAAGCTGTCAGGAGACATCTATTCCAACGAAGGCCCGGTTATTAGCGAACCCGTTTAATCGCCATTTTGTTTAAGGCAGGCTGCCAATGAGCGGCTGCCGCATAACTATGGACATTCGGAAACTAGCGCAGTGAACCAATTAGAGAGAGTTCGGTTTACACTGGACTGGTGGTTGTAAAAAGTGGGGTTGGAATAAAGTGGTTGGAATTGAATTAATTGAAGTGTTGTGTCTATAAAATAAACATTTTTATTTTTTTCTGTTGTGTAACACCGATGGTATAACTTCTTCGGAATTTCGGGTTTTTGGTGATGTGTTCTGTTCATCGTTCAATCAGCTTATATAGTAGGTATTTCTTTTTATTTAACAACTCCTTGATAGCTCGGAGTTACGTATGGTTCACTTTTAATTTAGGAACCCAGATTTTTCTAACACGTACACACGGCTAATTATCAAGCTAAACAAAACTAGTTTACGCTGGTCTCGCATTGTATAGGATTTCCATATAATGAGAGATCAGCTTATACTATACACCGCACACACCACACCACACCACACCACACCACGACACAACACACCACACCACACCACACCACACAACACCACAACACAACACACCACACCACACCACACCACACCACACCACACTATACACCACATCACATGCACTATCTGGGAATAAGTTTTATTCTTACAATTAATCATTTCAATTGCAACTTCACATAGATTTTTCTTTTCTTAAGATTACCTATTAAATTTAAACTTAAGCTAAATACAGAAAAATGTACTTACATTGTATGGTTACCCTTATATGTACGACAATGATGCGAAAGAAAATCTAATACAGGCATTGGCGCCGATTCCCTTGTTCACAAACTAAACTAAATTTAAAGTTCAGTGCATCCTTTTCTTTCTATATCATTAAGAAAAGGACAGAAAATAAATTTTAGTTCAGTCCTGTCAAATCAAACAGCGGTTGACGTAAATTGACGTAATTATAGTCGACAAGTTTTTAATCACGTCTAAACTTGTATGGAGTAGTGACAGGCGCTGATTAATTTGACAGGACTAAACTAAAATTTATCTTCTGTCCTTTTCTTAATGATATAGAAAGAAAAAGATGCACTGAACTTAAATTTTGTTTAGTTTGTGAACATGGGAATCGGCACCATTGTTTGCCTAAAAGGAGGCTCCAAACACGTTTAAATGTAAAATGTAATGTTCTATTTGTCATAATAAACTATTTTGTATTTGTACTGGAAATGTATAGCTTGATATGTAGCCGTAGAGCTTTTAAGTCATGAAGTTCCAACACTTTTTTGTGTTCTAGCGAACACTGACAGCACACAGGAGACACATATTTTTTTTCTTATGACCCTTATTATGGCAAAGATAATTTAAGATCCCGATACCTTAAATTGTCAACAAGCATATTACAAATTAGAGGATTATTATCCATGATAAGAATGCTTGGAAACATGTCCTGCTCCATTGGACAATTTAAAGTCTAGACAAAATCAAACTGGTTGCTAATTTAACTGTATAATTTATAATTTTTATTATATTAATTTTATTTTTTGTGATTAATATAATTTAACTCACACACTGACTTAATATATGTTAAATTTTTATGAAATTCATATACAATGTTTGTAAATATGTAAGCACCATATATCTATCGCATTTATTAATTTTTCTGTCATTACTTCACTTTTCATTCTTTTTACTAATTGTGGTAAGTAATTTTTATTCTAGGTACATCGTCTTCACCTATATACCCGTATAATTATTAATTAATGTATACAAACTATTGTTAACATTTTAAAAGGGTAAGTATGGAGTTTTTGCCCATTCTTCTCCATACATAACTACCTTTTGGAAGGGGCAACTAGAATCAGTTAACTATTTTTGTAATTTTTGACGTTCAAAAGTGCATTTTACGTGCCTATTTGAAATAAATGATTTGACTTTGACTTTGTCCTTGCCATAATAAAGGTCACTTCACACAAGCTGTCACGGCGTCTTCTACTACAAGCTAATAATCCGAAATTAAACAATTTAGGTACCTACTTAATTGAAAATTATTACAGAAACCACACCGTAACAGTAGATTAAGTACTCTGACATTGCACAATATCTCAAGATCTAATAAACTGCAAAACGGCAATTAATAACGAACTCTAATTTAATAATAAATTATCAAGCACCTAGCTAAGTCCTAATTAGCTATGTTTATATGTGTATAGACATAATTCACTGCATATGGAACGTATACGAGGTGCTTCCAAATTACACACTGCGGATTATTTTCGAGGACATTAATTTTAATCTCACCAGAAACAAAAAAAAAATCTTTATTGAATCCTAACTTTCATCGAGGATGAACAAGGATGCTGAACAAAATTGACGACGATGATTGACGCTGACATTATTACAGTAGGTAACTGATATGTACCTACAGTGCAACAAGGATCTTTTGACGCTTGATCGACATTGAACACATTTGTGTGGGGCGGTAAACGTTTGGGAAACTGTTTTGTGAAATTGTATGCTAAGAACAAGATGGCGGCGTTAGTTTCGATTTTTCCCACGCGCAGAAAGATCCTTTTAGAGTTAAACGATGAAGATTGAAGCTGACATTATTGCAGGTAGGTAGCGTAAAAAATCTTTACCTTTTTTTATGCATAAAAACTTTTCTTTTGTATTTGTTTAGAGATATTTACATGAATAAATGATATGTTCTAAATATCTGTTTATTAATTGAATCCTGCTAATACATATAGGTACCTACCACTATAGGCATCCCAACCTTGTAATTACACAATGAAATGAGTTAATGACCCTAAAAATATCCGCTCTTAATTAGAAGCACTTTACCCATATGATATACACACCCACGTATTATATATTCCTTTCCATAGAGGCGGCGAGTCGAGAACTCGAGATACTTATCGATTTTACGCGGTATTTTGGGCGAGCCTAAATCGGGAACCGAACAGAGGTAGGTCAAGCGGAGTGGACAGAAATTGTATGGACATATAATATATCAGTCTTTGTTTCGGCTAGCTGATGGATAACCTAATTATTTATTCATAGGCAGGTAAATTAAATTAATACATTATTGGAGGCATCATTGTTTTGTTTATTATTTGTGTTGCGTCTAGATTATTTTACCACAACATAAATATTTAGGTTTCTGTTTAAGAGAATTAAGGCTGTATCTATTACTCGTAGTCATTGGTTTAAGGGTTGCCCATGAAATGTGATATTTCAGATATTTGTTTTGAAGAATTTACCTGGAGCTGAAAATACTTTACGTAATTACTCAGTACAAATTGGACGTAATTACGCAAATTGGAACCAACCCACCAATAGGTCAAAATTGAGTTAAGTAGGTACATATACAGTTATCAAAACATTATGTTGACATAGGGGTGTTTAGTCTGAACGGCCCAAAGTGAATGGACCGGGGGCCATTCGACCGTAACCAGAAATCGTCTACCTTCCTTACAGCCCCTGTAGGGCTACAGGGTCCGTAATTGTTACCTTAGCTTTTAGCTTTAAGCCCTTGTAACACCTTTTAAACATTATGGAATGCAAATAAATATATTATGAATACGAGTACTAGCTGACCCGACAGACTTCGTTCTCTCAAAAGCTATAATATAAACTCCACTACTCTACCTTACCCTAACCTACCCTACCTACCTACTAGGGTAGGGTAGGGTAGGCTACTATCTACTTTTTTTTTCAGTTTTAGTTAGGTAGGTAGGGTAGGGTAGGGTAGGTAGGTAGGTAGGGTAGTGTAGGGTAGGGTCGGGTAGGGTAGGGTAGGGTAGGGAATACTAGCTGACCCGACAGACTTCGTTCTGTCAAAAAAAAATTAAGGGTGGACAACCCTTATCACTAAGGGGTATGAAAAATAGGTTTTGGCCGATTCTCAGACCTACTCAATATGCTCACAAAATTTCATGAGAATCGGTCAAGCCGTTTCGGAGGAGTACGGGAACGAACATTGTGACACGAGAATTTTATATATAAGATATGATTAAAACGCAGTACACTATGTTGCAAAGTAATCCTATAATATTATAATTAGGAACATTTTAGTTTCTACACCCTATTTTATTAAAAATCGTTTTTTCTCGAAACTGTCAATGTGTGAGTTGGTTCCCTTTTGTATAAGTACGTCCTGATGTAATCAGCTCTGACCCAGATAATTTTAATAACATAAGCCCTATCACGCGTAGGTTGGCAATTTATCAGTATCATATTATTACAAAATAATCTTAAATTGTGGCGAATCTTTACCACTAGACATAGAATAATACAGGCAAAACAGTTTTAATTGAACAAAAATATGCTTGGAGCATGCGAAGAGGAAAAACATGCTGAAACCCATATGTTAATAATAAATTCCATAACTCTAGGAGCGCCGACAGATTGCACCACCTGTCACTGGGCCACGGAATGGCTTGTATTATATTTGTGTAATATATGTATGTATGCATGTATTAGGGACCATTTGACATCGTAAATTAAATCATAACATTGGACAAGGTGAGGTTTTCTGACAGCCATAGGGGTTTTGGCTTAGGGTTTGCCACCTCTGCTGTTCCCGTGCTTGGATGGTGGCTAAGTTAGGTCCTGGAATACTTTTTAGGGATCCGTACCTCAAAAGGAAAAACGGAACTCATACGATCACTCGTATGTCTGTCTGTCTGTCCGTCTGTCACTGCCAATTTGCTCCGAATCTCCTAGACCCATTAAGTTGAAATTTGGTACACATATGAACTTCTAAAGACCCAATCACGTGTAACGTAAATGAATTAATTTTGAATAAAGGGTCACATTTGGAGGGCAAATTAGAAGAAAAAAAAATGTTTTTGAACTGTACCGTGTGACTTAATAAAATGAAAGGGCTTATTGTAAGGATTTCAGATATTATTTTTTTTAGTTTTATAATAAATAGTTTTAAAGTTATTTGTAAACAAGCATATTACAAATTATAATATAATTATAATTATTATTATCTTATCCAAGATAAGAATGCTTGGAAACATGCTGGTCCTGCTCCATAGGACAATTTAGAGTTTAGACAAAATCAAACTGGTTGCTAATTTAACTGTATAATTTATAATTGTTATGATATTAATTTTATTTTCTGTGATTAATATAAATTTAACTCACACACTGACTTATTATATGTTCAATTTATTTATTTTTGGTAAATCATATTCAATGTTTGTAAATACATATGTGAGCACCATGTACCTATCGCATTTATTAATTTATCTGTCATTACTTCACTTTTCATTCTTTTTACCAATTGTGGTAAGTAATTTTTATTTTTATTCTAGGTACATCGTCTTCACCTATAATTATTAATTAATGTATACAAACTATTGTTAACATTTTAAAAGAGTAAGTATGGAGTTTCTTGCCCATTCTTCTCCATACATAACTACCTTTTGGAAGGCGCAACTAGAATCAATTAACTATTTATGTAATTTTTGACGTTCAAAAGTGCATCTTCGTGCCTATTTGAAATAAAAGATTTGACTTTGACTTTGATTTAAGAAAATAGATGAAAATTGACTATTACACATCACATTACACACCCTATCTCCGAAATTATTGAAAAAAAAAAAAAGCGAACATAGGTATGTATATGAATAAAAATTAATGTTTGTATGTTTTGTTATTCTATGCGTTCCTAAACCATTGATCTGATTGTGATGAAACTTTGGTAGGGTGTTCTGAGGACGCCCGCGAAAGTTTCTGGCACAAAAAAAATTACTATTTTTACTATACGTGGAATTGCAACGCATGCCACGTAAAGTCAAAGTCAACGGGTGCAGCTAGTCTTATATATAAAATTTTCGTGTCACAATGTTAGTTACTATTCTCCTCCGAAACGGCTTGACCGATTTTTATGAAATTTTATATGCATATTCAGTAGGTCTGAGAATCGGCTACTATCAATATTTTATTTTTAGGTTAGTGTAGGGTAGGGTAGGGTAGGGTAGGTAGGTAGTTAGGTAGGGTAGGATAGGGTAGGTAGGGTAGGGTAGGGTAGGGTATGTAGGTATGTAGGGTAGGGTAGGGTAGGGTAGGTAGGTAGGTAGGTAAGTAGGTAGGGTAGGTAGGGTAGGGTAGGGTAGGGTAGAATAGTGGCGTTTATACTATATCTTTTAGTAGAACGAAGTCTGTCGGGTCAGCTAGTATACTTATAAATTACAAGAAAACCTAAGTATGTCTTAAAATAACATGGTAAATTAATCAATATTGTGCGTACAAACATGCATTTTTAAATGGAATGTATGTGGAGAACATGTTTTTCAACAACATTGACAACTGATTTCGTGAACCGTGAACTGTTAATTTATAAATTAGACCGATATGGCATAAGGGGAAACGCGTTGAAATAGCTCGAAAGCTACCTTACACATCGACAGCAATGTGTTAAGATTTCGGGACAAACAGGAAATCAAAAGCTCGCATATAGGTCTCAGTATCGTAAAAATAACTGCGGAATAAAACGGCGCGAAAAAAAATAAAAGAGGCTAGAATAAAAGAGGCCCTATTATGGTCCCATGGGGAACACCCCATGGGACCATAATAGGGCCTCTTTTATTCTTGCTATATGTAATGACTTGCTTAGTGTGACTTCCCACAATTGCATACTATGCCCTGATGATACGACCCTCAGTATTGCAAACAAAAATTACGACATTGTTGAGTACCAAAATGATATACAATTGACATTAAAAAAATATATTACATGGCTTGAACCCAATAATCTTCATATCAAAAACCTGCCAAATGCATGTCGGACCACGCATAATGAAGGGTTCCGTAGGTGGGATGAATTTATCCCAAGAGCAAACTTAACATTGAAGTTGAAAACATGTTCTCCGTGAAACATGATTTTCAACTGAAAATGTAAGTTGGTCGACTATTACTCGGTAACTTGTAAAGCCTACTTAGCTGTGATAGTTTTCCTTTTAACTTCTTTATTTATACTACTGCTGTGAATTTTTTCACGTATCCAAATACAACCATTTAGTTGGCAGGGGGAGGGCACTTGACTCTAACAAAAGTTAGCACTTTAAAACTTAATATTACACAAACGAATGCCTGAATCGAAAAATGGTTTTCACAAACCCGCAATATTTTTAAATACCCCAGACCATGGGATAATAATAATAATAATAATACCAGCCTATAACTGTCCCACTGCTGGGCAAAGGCCTCTTCTCATACAGAGAAGGCACGAGCATTGATCACCACGCTTACTCAAGACGGGTTGGCGATTTCAGACTTATATTAACTATAAGTCCAGGTTTCCTCACGATGTTTTTCCTTCACCGATGTCAGTAATGTCCAAGATAAACTCAGAAAGTACATATGAATTGAAAAAGTCACATTGGTACTTGCCCAGATTTGATCTCACAACCTCATGCATGAGAGGCGAGGCCTTAACCAACGGGCCATCATGACACGTGGACCGTGGACCATGGGATAAACGAGAGAAATAAATATTATCCCCACTTTACATGTACGGGAGGTACACTAAAAACGTTCGTAAATTTTGTAGTCTCATCCATTTTGCGCTATGGCATTACAACATGAAGTTTCTCTTGAAGTTTCTTCTTCTTCGTTTCTCTCTTGAAGTTAGGCGTAATTACTTTTTACTCATGTTCGCTTGTCGTGTTCTTCGTGGGGAGTCTGATTGCCCGGACCTAGTAACTCAACTTGTGAGACTTTTTGTTCCTCCTGTACCCAAATACAAACTTAGACCGCGACGACACGGATTGTTGGCCGTTCCGTCAGCACGCACAGTTTCGCATTCTAACTCGCCCTTGGTTCGCGCGCTCGCAATGCTGAATGCTCTACTGACATCGAACCAGGGCCTCAAGTCTGCTATTACAATAGTGTCAGAATGGTCTCGCCATTGTGAGTATTGGACAGTGTTTGTATGGCAAATCTGTCAAAAACTCACAATGAAGAGACCATTCTGACACTATTGTAATAGCAGACTTGAGGCTCTGGAGTGTGATTTGTTTGCCGCGAGATGGATGGACGTATGTCGAGCATGTTTGAGATTCTGTGAGATGATGGATGTTTAAATCTAAGTCTAATGAGTAATAACTTAATTTCAGTGTAATGATGAACCATAATTTAACAAACCTTAATTGTACGCCGGAAACGGCAGAATATTATGATCGTAATAATACATAATGAACATCACAACGTTGTACAATATTCTAACAAATAAATGCATTTCTGTTCTATTCTAAGCTACAATCTTAAGTTTGTTCTTGGGATAAATTCATCTCAACTACGGATTCCTTTTATTTTGCGTGGTCCGACATGCACTTGGTCGGTCTTTTGGCAAATTATTAGGTACTATTTTGGTCATAAGATCAGTGACAGTTAGATAAAAAAAGTATGAATAAAAGTGAATTCTACATAATAGAACTGTAAGAAAAGCCACCTTAGCTTAAGCAATGGAACGAGACTGATTTTGATGTTCAAGGCATCAAAATCAGTACTTATGAATACTCTCGAATACTTAGGTATCTATTTTACAAGCTTTTATTTAACTTGCAATGTATGTGTGTTTGGGTCAAATCTTGCAACTCTATTATAAAGCAGTTATCCTCAACTGAATGAGATAAATTTTGTATATACGTTTAGTTTGGATGACCATGCATGGTTAGCTAAGCGACGTCATTCTAAATTCAATATGGCGGACGGCCCAAGATGACAGACATGTTATTTTTGTGCACTCCCATGATCAAATAAAAGGTTCTGTTGAGAAGATACGAAAAATAAAATGACTTCACTCTAAATCCAATATTGCGAGCCGCGCAAGATGGCGGACTAGTTATTTCTTACGTACTCTTCAAAATAAAGGGTTTGCTGCAAGGAATACGAATAAACTGACGTTTGCGTTCAAAGGTTAAGAAACATTTAGATTCAATAACACAGCGATAACTAAAAAATAAATTATATAATAAAAAAATTCAAACATTTTATTTGAATGCTCTGAAAAGAAGAAAATAAGCTATAAATTAAATCAAACCCATCAATTTATTATATTACATAATTTATCCATACTAATATTATAAATGTGAAAGTAACTCTGTCTGTCTGTCTGTCTGTATGTTACGTTTTCACGCCTAAACCGCTGAACCGATCGTCATGAAATTTGGCAGAGATATGGAGAAGGACATAGGCTACTTTTTTTTACGCGATAACCGACATCTACGCGGGCGGAGCCGCGGGCAAAAGCTAGTATGATATAAAAGCTTGTCGCGAGATTTACTTGTGTAGATAAATAAGAATACCTACAATAATAATGTAACTTGATCTTGACATAAGTAATTAAATCTAAGAGACAAAAGTATTCATTTTATAAAATAGGTAAATACATCTAGCTACACAAGTTAATCTCGCGACAATCTTTTATATCATATAAATTATGAAATTTAATAAATTCATGGGTTTGATTTAATTTGAAGAAGTTTTTTTTTAGAGCATTTAATTAAAAGCTTGGTTTTTCATCAGCCGTTACATCATGACCTCAGCTGAACTTCAGCGTGTAACGTATTATTATACTAGCTTTTGCCCGCGGCTCCGCCCGCGTGGATGTCGGTTATCGTGTAAAAAAGTAGCCTATGTCCATCTCCATATCCCAGACTATATCTCTGTCAAATTTCATGACAATCGGTTCAGCGGTTTGGGCGTGAAAACGTAACATACAGACAGACAGACAGACAGACACAGAGTTACTTTCACATTTATAATATTAGTATGGATTAGTATGGATATGGATTAAGAAATGGATACATTACCTGAGTATGTAAATGTAAGTACATATATAGAACGAATATATACTCAAAGGCTGTGCCATAAATCAAAATGAAATTGCATTACACGCAGCAAGGTTATACGTAATATTCCAACATGTTCTAAGATTACTCACAGCTTTCAGAATATTCTGGCTCCTAATATACGGATTCCTTACTCCTTACATTTAAATTTTATCTCAAAAATATGTCTCAGCGCGAATAAAGTAACATATTTACTTTCATGATTTTCGTAACTGAAATCCAAGTAGGATTCCAATGGATTTATTTAAAAGCGTAGGTATACAGGGTGACTTTTTGAGATGGGGCAGTAAGGGCAAGTACATATTATTATTATTTTTATGTTTTTGACATATCTCGGGACCATAGGGTCCCGGTCCTTTGGAAGGCGTACGAGGGGCCGAAGCCAACTCGCAGAGGCCCGTTACACGCTTGTAATGAAATGAGGCACCAACCTACGCTTATCCCCGTACGCACTATGCAAGTGCACCCAAGGACAACCCCCGGTTGGTGTAGGAATATTGTAGGATATGGAAACAAAGATATTGGACTATGGGTTTGGGTGGTTAAAATGGACTGGTTACCTAAAACTATGGGAGGACTATGGCCCCTGCCTGATCGATGTTTTATTGTACACGGATAAAATGGCAGGGGGTGACTTGCACACTCATTAATGGGCCCCCGGAAACGGTCGCTAGCACATAGTGACGCAGCAACAAGGGGGCAACATATCCTGAGGTGCTCGAGGAGTGGAGAGGTATTCCACGGCTCTCAGAACAATCCCAGAGCCCGGAAGATGGTCAGCATCCCTACAAGCACTTACTGGAATACTTCCTTCCTCCGAGCACGTTTGCTCTTGCGAATCTCCACTCAAGCCGGCCAATAAAGGCAAGAATGAGGTGGGAGCTCAGTTCCTCGTCAGTGTTCACTCCAGCCGGCCAATAAAGGCAAGCCAGAGATGAGGAACATGACTTCTCCCGGGAGATAGGGTCCGTGGGGTCGCAACTGCCCAACAGCTCGCCACATGCTGCCCTGCGGGTTTCTGTATCTCTCTTGGTCTGGCTCCTCACCCTAGACATGTTCCGGCAAAGTAAACTCTACCGGCACAGACCCAGAGTTCGGAGCACGCAAGCCCCACCACGACGTCAACGTAGAGATACGGCGGTGGGGTTATTATTATTATTATTAATTAATCATTGTAGGTACAGAAAAAAGGTCTTAGGAGACGGTTCTTATTTTTTTGAGAAATTTTGATCCTCATACACAGATTTTGAAGAAAAAAAAAATACAGTCAGCCAGAAAATGGGCTGTTTTCACAAAAACCTTTTTTGTTTTATGCCAATTGATCCTGTTTCTTATAAGGATCAAAACCAATATATTAGACCAACTGAGGTTTGAGTACTAGTACTAGAAAAGTCAGAAATCGTAAAAGACTTTTCCGATTTTTTTGCGATTTCTGACTTTTCTAGTACTCAAACCTCAGTTGGTCCAATATTATATAATGGGGAACAAAATTTCTCAAAAAAATAAGGACAGTCTCCTGAAACCGTTTTTCTGTAACTATAACGAATAAGGTACCTAACTTTGTTGCCCCGTCTCAAAACTCCACCCTGTATAATATTTGCTAAGTGGTATGACATTTGAAACGAAGTCATTGTTTACATTTTCCACGTCTGTGAATGCTAACAAGTTAGGTTAGTACTTTTGAGTTAGGTTAAAGGCTCGTACAGACTCGCGCGATATCGGGGGCGCGACAGGCAGTGACGAAGAAACTGTACTACTAGTGTCGCGTCGCGACGCGACGCGTCGCGCCCTCGATATCGCACTAGTCTGTACGAGCCTTAAGGTAATAAAAGCTGGCCCAGAGGACGTAAGTACCTACAGCCTGTTAGTTTTTTCTTACAACCAAAATTGTAAGACGATGCGCACAGCAAGTCCAAAACGATTTATTCCGTTCTAATACCAAAAACTAATACCACTCATGGTATAATAATATACTTCGCCAGGTATAACATTCCGAGACACAATGGTCACGTGGGTGACACAAGTCCTCTATCGATATATAATATCGATAAGTAGTCTATCGATGATGATATAATATCGATAAGTAGTCTAACGATGGTTCTAATAAAAATAAAACATTGAGGTTTTAACTAACAATTATGTTGGTATACGTTGGATTTTAATTATTTCGTTTGATTAGACAAACGAAACAACAATTTATATGCTTTATATTTTTTTTTTATCAGAATGGTGACTGAAAATGTTTCCATAATTTCATATTTTACTGCAATAAAGTGGCAACTGGATAGTGACGTAAGCATGTGTCACTCCCGGAATGCCAGACCTTGTTTTTTTAGACTATGATACCACTGATATTTGTTTCATCAAAATGGTTGAAAAACATACATAGTGGTATTAGTTTTTGGTATTAGAACAGAATAAAACTCCAAAACGGTTTTCCTGTGGTAGATGGAAGTTTTTCAGTAGATTTTTGAAAATTGATGATGCGGCGATGTTGCTGTCACGGTTTTTATTGAGCGATAATCTAACGGCATATACCCTTCAATAGACTTGACATATTGGAACCCAACATAATTCTTTTCTACGTAGACGTAGGTCAAGAAGTCGACATTATTGTTTGTTTTCCCAGACAAAACATCCGCTGCGGGCTATTCGCCTTGGCCCATACGTCTTATTGAAATGTCATTTGATATGTGAATATGGTTCAATAGAATCTAACATATACAGCTTCCTACATAAATCCACACCCACATAGCGTCTTCAGTTTCTGACATAAACGTTCATTATGACCTGTCTTTAGACATACACACATCAAAAAAAGTTAATGATCACTGGCATAAGCTGATATAATTTTTTAAATTGAACTTTATCAAGACAAAATCTTTGTTGTGTGTTTTCTTTAAACAGAAATACCCTGTTTTATTTAAAAAATAAAACTATTTGTAATAAAAAAAAATTTAGGAATTAATTATAATGTAACAGAAATCTGATAGAAAGAAAAAGACTGTTTAACCAAATTTAAACAACAATTTATTAATAAAAGGTTTATATCCAATATAACTCCACTCCTGGCTCGAACACACGCGGTGATCCTCCTGGGCATGCTGAGAATTAAAACAAAATATCCATATCCAGCATTTCTTGGGGTAAGCTGTCTCATTCTTCAGTAGCGGCTTTCCTGAGCTCTGGCACTATCTGGGGACGTGGCTGACGGTTCCAAACAGCTCGCTTAAGAGCATCCCACGCGTGCTCTATTGGGTTTAAGTCAGGCGAGCTGAATCATAATATAATGTACCGTACCTAACAAAAAATATTTCGATTTTTCAAAGTGATCGCAAACTTTTTTTGATGTGTGTACCTAACATATTATACATAGTACTGTCACCGTATACCGACATTCACTATTAAACGGTCAACCGGGCCCTGATTTGTCAGGTTATTGGATTCGGACTGATATCAAATTGCATGGCAAGTGATGTGTGATTTTGGATCAATCGATCGCAACAGCTAGGCTTGATCAATCAATCGGATACCATAATATTTATTTAGGTAAGTAAGCACAGATAGAAACTGTAATCTATACGAGAAAATACCTATCCGCAATGCACAGTAGGCGGCAGAAAAAATAACATAAAAACCGGCCAAGTGCGTGTCGGACCACGCACAATGAAGGACTCCGTAGTTGGGATGAATTTATCCCATGAAAAAACTTAACATTGTAGTTGAAATACATGTTCTCCCAAACATCGATATACGTGTCGGACAATTGTGCAACAGAAAATTAGAAAAGAAAGAAATTTTTTTATTCTGCACAAACTAAACGCACTTACTAAAAAATAAAACTATTATATATTATATTATTAATTATTATATTATTTATTATTATATATTTTTTTTTAATTATTAAAAATTATGTTGATTCACTATTACTCAATCAATCAATCAATCAATCTCAATCTCAATCTTGTAAAGCCTACTTTTCTGTGATAGTTTTCCTTTTAACTTCGTTATATATTTTTTTCATATACAGGAAAAGTTTTTAATCAGTGCGCAAATTTTGACAAATTAAACTTAAACGTGTTTATTACATATTATATACTTATTACTTATTTTAATATGTCTTAGTACAAAAAAATTAAGTTATCATTAACAAAAGATGTTTATTTTGGAACTGGTATAATGGATACTCATCGCGCAACACGCCGGCCGGCGGCGCGGTCAGTGAAGCGGAACGCAGTAGTAGGTACCTATCAGCTATGCGCTCGCCTATTGATATTATTATTACGAATAGATTGTATCCATATTTTGCTGATTTCAAGTAGGACCAAAAAAAAAGTATTGAACAAATAATGGAAATATGTCCTAATTATTGATACTGAACCACCAAAAAAAAAATTGCGCCCTGGTTAAAAACTTATCTTGTATACAAAATCAACCATTTAGCTGGCAGGGTGGAGGGATACTTGACTCTAACAAAAATTAGCACTTTTTAGCTTAATATTTCACAAACGGATCCCTGAATCGAAAAATGGTTTTCACAAACGCGCAATATTATTTTTTGGCCTTTTCAACAATACACCACACCATGGGATAGACGAGAACAAAAATCATCCCCACTTTATGTTTAGGGGAGGTACCCTAAAAAACATATATATTTTTCACACTTTATCGGCGTAATCACTTCACTATCACTATCACTATCACTATCACTATCACTATCACTACATATTATAAAACAAAGTCCTCCGCCGCGTCTGTCTGTCTGTCTGTCTGTCTGTCTGTTCGCGATAAACTCAAATACTCCTGCACCGATTCTCATGCTGTTTTCACCAATGGATAGCTTGGTTGTCGAGGAAGGTTTTAGTATATAATTTGTTATGTTTTTGTATGCATTTTTGTAAGAATTAACGATATTTGTTGGAGGTGTTGGAAAAAAATAAGCCATCTGGGAGCTTTCAACGAAAACGCTGTCTAAACCCTTTGAGATATTACAAAATAATGTATGGTGGAATTATGTATCTTATAAAGGTCTTCAAAAAAGTCCGCGATGGCATATGTCTATCTCTTAAGGATAACATACTATATCCATTTTATTGACTTTTTGTAGGTATTTGTTTGCCGAATTTTACTCTTGGAAATACGATTACGATAACAATACGCTATAATATCAGTAGCTATTAGCCAAATTATGTTCGTAGATAAATAAGCTAGCTACTTATGTGTATTTCAAACAGTGTACAAGAAGAGAAGAGTATACAGTGGACAAGATGTATCATAAAAACATTACTAAACACGGCGGCCTTATGATCAAAATTTGTGCATTCCAAAACTTTCGTTACTTTTTCACTGACATATTTATCACTTTTCGATAAACTAACACTCAATACGAAATCTACACTTATTTCTCAGTAATTCTGTATAAGATTCTTCTAATATTAAACTGTTTTCTCATTGAATCCATTACTTTACGCACGTTTATCCTTGATGAATGTTTACATTAAGCACCGCGCCACAACGCCACACGACCACAGAGTACAGACGTATTTTGTTTTCTTTTTTTTTCGTTCTTTTAGTGGTGTTCCCGCTAAAATGTCAACCGATCAAGTATTAGTCGATTAATCGAATTCTACAGCCAAATCGTGTTGCAAGTACAAAATAAATGTCGAATATTTATTTCGTCTAATTGCGAACGTGACCCTGAGAAAAGTTATGCACCAATGGTGTTCATTATACATTTCGATCTTTTATCAGCACAAATGGTGTATCATGCGACATTTCAGAGGATTTCGTTTTGTTTTCACATTGTTGGTACCTTCGTGAATTATTTTAAGATTATCATTTGTGTCGCACTTTTATTTCGTGTTGTAATTTGGTACAATTGATTACCTTAAGAATTTGAGTGTAATTTCGTATTTTGATTTTGTGTTTGTTATCTTTAGGTAAAGACTCATTCACGTTCAGAACATAAGTACTTTTATTATAATAAATCATTTGTTTCGGTTTCTATTCACATAGTGAGTCACATTAAAATTAATATTAAGTTAAAATTTTGAGATATAGCCTGGGATATGGAGAAGGACATAGGGTAATTTTTTATGCGATAACCGACATCCACGCGGGCGAAGCCGCGGGCAAAAGCTAGTTAATATATATACCCATGCCAAATTACAGCTTCCTAGTACTAAGAGTCTCTGAGCTAAGCCGCGGACAGACAGACAGATAGACGGACATGGCGAAACTCTAAGGGTTTCTTGTTGACTACAGAACCCTAAAAATGTGTAATCTATAAGTATGTAAAACCTCGTCTCGCAGAATAATTAAAAATCTCGTGGTGGGAGGTTTCCCAGTGGCGCAGAGGGCATAGGAAAACAATGGTTGCACTTTGCAATTAGCTGTAACCCCTACTTCCCTCATGCTAGGCTGTGGGCCTAGTATGGCGAGGCTACGGAGTGTTAAGACAAGGGATTTATTATTTATGTAGGTAATTACTGCTACGAATATCACATGATACTTGGGGACGCTAATTTGGAACTGTTCTCGATGGAACAAATGACTATGAATCGGTCGAACTATGACTATATCGCATATGAATTCGCCATTAGAAGCCCTAGGTGTAGTGTGAGTTCTCCGAAATGTCAAATGTCCCTGTTTGTGGGTGGACTACGCGTGTTTATTTCAAATTATATTAACGTTGTGAATATTATGCAAAACCTGAGAATAACTATGGCAAATATGAGTTACGGGTCAATGAATGTCAGTGCTTTGAGACAGTTTTATCCTTAGGAAACTTATGTTCTCCTTTTTTCTAAACAAAACGGGACTGCGCAACACTGCGGCATGCTCGATATTTTTACGGTACGGTTTTAAGGTATTAAATATGATTTAAATGTAAACTTTGTCTTCAAGCCCGTAGAAACAAACTTTAGCAGCTACACTTCAGTGTACTAATTTACAAACGTTGCAATGGTCTCGCTATTGTGAGTATTTGACAGTGTTTGTATGGCAAATCTGTCAAAAACTCACAATGAAAAGACCATTGCAACGTTTTTACATTAGTAGACTTGGCCCCCAAGACCTTACTCGACAGTGGCGCCAACTGATGAGCACAAAAACGGTAGCCCTCATTATATTGTAGTTATCACTATCACTATCACTATCGCTATCACTATCACTATCACTATCATCACTACATATTATTATAAAACAAAGTCCTCCGCCGCGTCTGTCTGTCTGTCTGTCTGTCTGTTCGCGATAAACTCAAAAACTACTGCACCGATTCTCATGCTGTTTTCACCAATGGATAGCTTGGTTCTCGAGGAAGGTTTTAGTATATAATTTGTTAAGTTTTTGTAAGCATTTTTGTATGAATTAACGATATTTGTTGGAGGTGTCGGAAAAAAATAAGCCGTCTGGGAGCTTTCAACGAAAACGCTGTCTAAACCCTTTGAGGTATAACAAAATAATGTATGGTGGAATTGTGTATCTTATAAAGGTCTTCAAAAAAGTCCGCGATGGCATATATCTATCTCTTAAGGATAAGATACTATATCCATTTTATTGTCTTTTTGTAGGTATTTGTTTGCCGAATTTTACTCTTGGAAATACGACTACGATAACAATACGCTATAATATCAGTAGCTATTAGCCAAATTATGTTCGTAGATAAATAAGCTAGCTACTTACGTGTATTTCAAACAGTATACAAGAATATTTATCATAAAAACATTACTAAACACGGCGGCCTTATGATCAAAATTTGTGCATTCCAAAACTTTCGTTACTTTTTCACTGACATATTTATCACTTTTCGATAAACTAACACTCAATACGAAATCAACACTTATTTCTCAGTAATTCTGTATAAGATTCTTCTAATATTAAACTGTTTTCTCATTGAATCCATTACTTTACGCACGTTTATCCTTGATGAATGTTTACATTAAGCACCGCGCCACAACGCCACACGACCACAGAGTACAGACGTATTTTGTTTTCTTTTTTTTTCGTTCTTTTAGTGGTGTTCCCGCTAAAATGTCAACCGGTCAAGTATTAGTCGATTAATCGAATTCTACAGCCAAATCGTGTTGCAAGTACAAAATAAATGTCGAATATTTATTTCGTCTAATTGCGAACGTGACCCTGAGAAAAGTTATGCACCAATGGTGTTCATTAGATATTTCGAGCGTTTTATCAGCACAAACGGTGTATCATGCGACATTTCGGTTTCGGAGGATTTCGTTTTGTTTTCGCATTGTTGTTACTTACGTGAATTATTTTAAAATTATTATTTGTGTCGCACTTTTATTTCGTGTTGTAATTTGGTACAATTGATTGCTTTAAGAATTTGAGTGAAATTTTGTATTTTGATTTTGTTTGTTATCTTCTAAGTAAAGACTCATTCACTTTCAGAACGTACTTTTATTATATTAAATCATTTGTTTCGGTTTCTATTCACATAGTGAATCACATTAAAATTAGTAGAATTTTGAGATATAGCCTGGGATATAGAGAAGGACATAGGGTACTTTTTTATGCGATAACCGACATCCACGCGGGCGAAGCCGCGGTCAAAAGCTAGTGTATAGATAATAACTATAAGTTTAATGTCAAATCTATAATCTTATATATACAATTCTCGTGTCACAATGTTAGTTACCATACTCCTCTGAAACGGCTTGTCCGATTTTTATGAAATTTTATATGCATATTCAGTAGGTCTGAGAATCGGCTACTATTTTTTTTTTAAGTTTTAGTTAGAGTAGGGTAGGTAGGCAGGTAGGTAGGGTAGGGCCTACCTACCGAATATGCATATAAAATTTCATAAAAATCGGTCAAGCCGTTTCGGAAGAGTATGGTAACTAACATTGTGACACGAGAATTTTAGTAGGGTAGGTTACGTAGGAAGGTAGGTAGGTAGGTAGGGTAGGGTAGGGTAGGGTAAGTAGGTAGGGTAGGTAGTGTAGGGTAGGGTAGGGTAGGGTAGGGTAGAGTAGTGGAGTTTATACTAAGTATAGCTTTTGACAGAACGAAGTCTGTCGGGTCAGCTAGTTTGTTTTAACAAAATTGACTGCCTCGTTGGTCTAGTGGTCGCAAGCGCTACTACTGAGCATGAGGTCCTAGGTTCGATTCTTCATTCATCATCGTTTCAACCGAAAGACGTCCACTGCTGGATATAGATCCCCCCCAAAAAGGGGGGGATTCGCCATAATCGCCACGCATGGCAGGCGGGTTGGCGATCGCAGTATGGTGTTAAAAATGCATAGAGAACGCTGCTGCCCATTCTCTAGTAAGTCCCTTAGTCGCCTTTTACGACACCCACGGGAGGAAATGGGGTGGTGCTATTATTTAAGTCCATTTCAGACTCAAGTTCATAACATCCGGACCCAATATTACAGAAATATTGCAAGATAGATTTACATTGCGAACAGATTGTGGTTTATTTACTGGTCAGGAAGCAAGCAACGACGGCGCGGACATTGATTGGATCAGAACTAAATTTGATTCCCAGGCGGAGCAATAACTGTAATTGGATTTAGGTACCTGTTGAGAAAATTCGCAGTTATTGGGAAATTCCGACTATAGGGGTAGGCTCCTTATTTCTCCCACGGAACTAGTGGTTTTATCAAGAAATTGTTTTATGCTTTACCATAGAATAACTCTGACCGGTGCGTGTATCAACAGATGTATTGAAACGAAGCAAAAGGAACATGTTAGGATCGTAGCATGTGGCATTCTGTAGTTTAGTTCTGCATACTACCTTGGGAAAAAGGCGTGACCTTATGTATGTATGTGTACCCGAACAGGGATGTTGGGTATATTAATGCTGGAATATCCTTATTTTTTAAGCCAGGCCAGATTGGCCGATAAAACTCGATAATGGCCCCGATTTAGATTCAGGGGCCTTAACTCCCGAAAACTATTCAACTTTGATTTTGTTTCCGATTCGATCTCTTTCGATCCGAACTCGATTTAAAACCTTACTACCGAACAAATTCGAATCGTAAACCAAGATCGACATAGGTTCGAGTAATATCAGCGTCGTTTTATGCGTATCCGGCGGATTACGTCATCGTCAAGTGCTCTGTCTTTTAGGTAGTTATCTCACTTGATCTGAATAAAGTAGCTTCTTTGATATCGTGTAATTTGACATTTAGTTTTGATCCAACAACTCGATATCTATCTGTCAGATGGCGTGCGGAGTGCGAACTTTTCGACCCTAACGAATCTTTCGATCGAAGTTAGTTTCGCTTCGAACCACCGCACGATCGTGCGCTAGTGTCAGATTCAAGAGTATGGATCGGCATTTAATTCGAATCCAATTCAATTGATTCAGAACTCGATGCTGTCGAGATTAAGGCCCCAGACTTGAGCTAAGAGCTAAGTGTAATTCAATCAGTGAGTTCATTCAAACTCAAACTCAAAGCATTTATTTCAAATAAACCAACTAAAGGCACTTTTGAATTGTCAAGGGGTCGGTCAGTCAGAAAGATGAAGCTAGTTGCCCATTTCAAAGCGTAGTAGGTTCCTATGGAGAAGAACGGGCAAGAAACTCCACGGACACTCTTTTAAAACAAAATATTGTTGCAAAATATGGGTTACATCATTCATGTTGAAGTTATACATGTGAGAACAATGAAACAAACAACCAAACAATGAACGTAGAAAGACGTGCACGTTAGAAGCGTCCGTAATAAAAACAATTGCAAAATTAAAATAAATTAAAATAAGCCGTGGCAGCTAAGAGTCCGAACTGACGGCGCCCGTTCACTAACATGACGCATGGATCAGCACCATGCAGCTCTACCATTTTGAAGGGAACTTAATGATCCAACACATACGCCACCACCAGCGAGACATTTGAGTGAGCATGACATACTCTCAGCCGCCAGGGCACATTCAAGTCAATTAAAGACATATTAAGGCTCCTACAAACAGGCGCGTTACGCGACGCGACACAAAGACACGCGCGTGCCGCGTGACGGACGTTCTCTTTGTATCGCGTCGCGTGTCGCGCCTTTTTGTAGGAGCCTTTACCCGGTAAATGGTAGCTCTATAGATATACATTGATGTATATAAAAAAGAAAGATAAGGCATCTCTCTAATGACACGTAAACTTTATTGGACTAGAAACAATTACATGTAAACACACCCACACAACTACATTTCCCGATGTCGTAAAACAACCGAAATAGAGAGACCACGCACAATGAAGGGTTCCGTAGTTGGGATGAATTTATCCCAAGAACAAACTTAACAATAGTGCCGATTCCCTTGTTCACAAACTAAACTTAATTTTAGTTCAGTGCATCTTTTTCTTCCTATTTCATTAAGAAAAGGACAGAAGATAAATTTTAGTTTAGTCCTGTCAAATTAATCAGCGCATGTCACTACTATAGGTACTAATAAACAAGTTTAGACGTGATTAAAAACTTGCCTACTAAGATTACGTCAATTTACGTCAAGCGCTGATTTATTTGACAGGACTAAACTAAAAATTTTCTTCTGTCCTTTTCTTAATGAAATAGAAAGATAAAGATGCACTGAACTTAAATTTAGTTTAGGTTGTGAACAAGGGAATCGGCACCATTGTAGTTGAGAAACATACTCTCGTAAAGAGATTGTATGGGGGGAACTTCGATCAATAATAGCTATTATTGATCGAAGGGGGGGAACATGTTTTTCAATTGAAAATTTAATTTGGTCGACTATTACTCGAAAACTTGAAAAGCCTACTTATCTGTGATAGTTTTCCTTTTAACTTCGTTATATATACTACTATCGTGGATTTTTTCACGTATGCAAAACTAACGTGCACGTCTTTCTACATTGTTCTCACATGCAACATGAATGATGTAACCCATATTTTGTAACAATATTTTGTTTTAAAAGAGTGTCCATGGAGTTTCTTGTCCGTTCTTCTCCATAGGCACCTACTACGCTTTGGAATGGGCAACTAGCTTCATCTTTCTGACTGACCGACCCCTTGACAATTCAAAAGTGCCTGTAATTGGTTTATTTGAAATAAATGCTTTGAGTTTGAGTTTAACCGTTTAGCTGGCAGGGGGGACACTTGTAAAATTAGCATTTTAAAGCCTAATATTTCAGAAACGGATGCCTTAATCGAAAAATTGTTTTCACAAACCCGCAATATTTTTGAAAGACCCATCCAACAATACCCCACACCATAGGGTAGGCGAAAAAAAAAACATCCCCGCTTTACGTGTACTGGAGGTACCCTAAATAACTATTTTTTTCATGATTTTAATTTACCACTTTGTCGGCGTGATTTAAAATCAAAATCATCATTAAAATATTTTATTTCACATAAACCTACATGGGCACTTATGAAACGTCAAAAGCTAGGTGCACGGTTCCAATTAGTCGTTTCCTATGGAGAAGAGCCGGCAAGAAACTCCACGGTTAATCTTTTAAAAATAATTGGCTCTACAATATTATCAAATAACAGTGTTAATAGGTATGAGAGGAAAGTGTAGGCCTTTCAACAATTACCAGGCACTTAAAAAAATAGAAAAGTGCCAACAAATCTACACTCTATATAATATGTATAGATATCCATGCCAAATTACAGCTTGCCAGTCTCTGAACTATGCTGGGGACGGACAGACGGACAGAGACAGACGGACGAACATGGCGAAACTATAAGGGTTCCTGGTTGACTATGCAACCCTAAAAACTGATTAATAAGTGAGTAGGTTACATTATGTGGTCATGAGTACCAACTTCCTGTAAGTATCAAACATAAGTACTTATAAATGGCCTTTTGTATTAGCTATTTGTAAATAAGCTCTAATTGGTAGTCCGCTAGCTATGTGCCCATTATTGAAGTTAATAAACTCGTTTCTAAGCCGGAAACTACACTTGTTCGGAACCTTTGAAGAGTTGGCAAGATTTCCTATTACCCACAGCCTTCCCGGCTTCAACTTTGTGTAGTTCACGGAATCCAACAGTTTTATTTACTTGCCTTAACTACTGGCCGACAATCCGACATAGTTTACAAAGGAACTACCGCGATACAAAATGCATTATAAAAAGTTGGGACTTTTGCGGTAGATAGATACTTAGTGAGGTTTTAATTGTGATTTTTCTTTGAAATACTTTCATTTAATTTAAATTACGTAACACATGCTGAGCTGGACTCCCATTTGGTGCAACCTTGAGACGCACACCGCACCTTGTAGGTATATTTGTTATTTCATTGAATTATATCATAGTGTCATATTTATTTATATAATGGTACCGATTCCCTTGTTCACAAACTAAACTAAATTTAAGTTCAATGCATCTTTTTCTTTCTATATCATTAAGAATAGGACAGAAGATAAATTTTAGTTTAGTCCTGTCAAATTAATCAGCGCTTGACGTAAATTGACGTAATTTTAGTAGCCAAGTTTTTAATCACGTCTAAACTTTCATGGCGCTGATTAATTTGACAGGACTAAACTAAAATTTATCTACTGTCCTATTCTTAATGAAATAGAAAGAAAAAGATGCATTGAACTTAAATTTAGTTTAGTTTGTGAACAAGGGAATCGGCACCAATTTTTTCTTTTTTGTAAAAGTATTGGTAGATACCTTGTTAGGGTTCCGTACCAAAATGGTAAAAAGGAACCCTTATGGTGTCACTCAGTCTGTCTGTCCGTCTGTCACAGCTGGATATCTCAAGAACTACTAATGCTATCAACTTGAAATTTGGAATAGTTTTAAATAACGTTTGCCCAACTATTTTGCGAATAGGAAAGATATTTTTTTTTTGCAACAGGGTCTGAACGGGGTCTTAAAAATTCGAAGTTCCCCACTTCGAATTTTTAAGATACTAGGGCATGTGGGTTATCATATGAAAAAGTGCTATTTGCACATTCTCAAACACTTTTTTTAGGCCGCATTGTTTTCGTTTTGACGAAAAAAGAATACAGTTCTCCCTAAGGGATTTCAGATTTTTCTCTATGCAAACTTCAGAAAAATCTGAAATTATTCTGTGATAGAATTTTATGTAAAAATTACAGGAAAAATAAAATGTCTCTTAATAGCAAACTTTTTCTAATATTGCAGTTTAGGTCAGCGCCATCTCTTAACCGATAGTGGACCTAATGTAATTTTTTGATGATTTTTTTGGTGTGGAACCCTCGGTGTGCGGGTCCGACTCGCTCTTGACCGGTTTTTTTTTATATGCAGGATCATTGGTAAAACACTAACAACCTCTCAGGGCTATATTACTAACATCAACAACAACTTTTGTTCTATGACTATAAATCATTCATCAGATTTTAATTTATCGTTATTTTCATACAAAAATAAAAATATTTAAATTCAACGTTCTAAATGTTACGAACTCTGAGCGTAGCAAATCAAACTGCCGTGTATATCTAGTGCGAAAGGCATGGGAATGAATGGGGCATAGAATTGAAATGTGTTAGATACAGGGCTTTAAATACCGGTAAATTTTCATAACGTTACCTTGTATTGACAGAGTTAACGTTATTATTAAAATAACGGTAATCGATTTAACGTTATTTATGCGACTATTAATTTTATCGTTATTTTAAACGGTTGAGATGCAAGTAGAGAGGCGCGGCAGGAGCCGGTCCTCGCGTCTCTCCGATGCCGTGCCGATCAAAACGTTGCCTGAATCTGCCTGATTCTTACCCACAGAACGGCAACGTAGCTAAATTAACGTTAGTTATCGTATTTTTGTTAATGTTAATTAACGTTTATTACTGGTAATATTATCAAGTAACGTAAAATTTTTGTAACGTCAGTAGGTATAACATTGAAATTTAACGTTACGTAACGGTTATTATTTTGTTATTTGGTAACGTTAACAAGCCCTGGCTTTGATAGAACAACGAAATCTTTATGGTTTGTTTTTGGTAAATGTACTAAGTTTTGTAAAAAGTCATAGAACAACAGTAGTTGTTTATGATGTTAGTAATACATTCCTGCAAGGTTGTTACTGTTTTACCAATAAACCTGTATAATCATGTTTTTTTTTTTAATTTGATGCACTGAATTAGTACATTGTGATACAAGGGTGGAAAGTAGGTTTTCGCAAATGAGCTGTCATTAACAAGCCCGAGCCGAAGGCGAGGAAATATTAGTTGTGGGATAATAATAGTTGTAGGAAATAGTAAAAAACAAATAAATAAAAAAATCTATATATCACACAAAAAATTAATTTCAGTAAATGGAGCGTTTTTGCAACTCGACATATTTTTTTTTACAAAGAAAACAGCCTATACAGCCTGTTCGATTTTTGACAAATGTTGATGTGAAAATAATTAAATTAAAACTGGTAATTAAATATATTAAACAATAATTTAAAAGACTTGAAAATTCAATGCTAACACGTACGGACTCAGTCATTTTTCCTCGTATAAAATCTATCCCATTTTATTCTATGTATGAAAACTCCTTGCTACTAAACTTTTTAAATTGACTTATAAATTTAAAACTAAACTGCAAAACAAAATGATCGAGCTCGTAAACAAAAGTCACGACCGCGTAACAGAAAGATGCCTATGCAAAAGATTTAATTTTCGAATCATAATTATAGCCTCTGAAAGTACGCCATGTTAACAACTGTATTGAAAAAATGTTTTATCTATATATCTACCTAAGTACTTATTTATTTATCGGAGTACATAAATTTACCTTTTCTGATTAAGCTCCATTCCCCGGTATCCGTTGCGACTGAACTACAACCAACGCTTTAGAATAACTTATGATAATCCACTTGTCTACCGGGTCAACATAAATAAGGGTAATATTAGTTCACAGGTGTATCCAGCTACCCATCTTCATGATAACAGCCTTTTGTCCCCATTTACAACCCCCATGGGTAGTTATAACCCTAGACCCCTTTTAGAAACTACCAATTTTTATGACGGCACTATAGATAGAGGTAAAACAAACAAGATTGGTCATTAAACATTATAGATATTATGCGGTTAATGGCAACCTGATTCAGATTACGGGTCTTTGATGGTTTATGGCCTTGTTGAGTACCCCTTTTAATACTAATTACTTTTATGTAAGTGTTAATGATCGTTGGCGGTAATTTTTCGAGTGTGTGCAGATTTGTATAGATATTGAACCTCCTTCGTGCGCGACTGCTAAGCGTGGATACGAACCTCAAACTGTTTTTGGATGTTTTCATTTTGAGATGAATACAAGTACTTTTACCCACTGCGTCCTGGTACCTGAAATGACTAGATCTCTATGCTGACTGCAACCAGGTAGGTCTTATTTAGTTCAAGTACTCCCAATGATGTCAAATTGGTAGGTATCTATACTCACATATAATTTAGAGAACCTGTTTGACTAGAGTCTAGATACAAGTGAACTTTAATACCTACCATCAACTCTCCATCTCTAACAGAATCCGGTTATCTCTCAATCTAAATATTAGAAAACAGGAAATGAAGAAAAACCTCATCTTTTCTTACGCCTCTTCAAAAAAAACTAAACGAAATAAAAAACTAAAAACTCCTGAACAAATTACACACTACGAATACCTAGGTAATTGTAAACTTGTAACTAATCTGTACGCGTGTCACCGAGGCGTAGAGTTGGCAAGGATTGGTTCGGAAATTGGCTCTTTTGTGACAGTCGTGTAAGCCTCGGCGACGTACGAGTGTGACCGAGTCGACGGCACCAGACTAATTAGTGAGGTGCTTTGTAAAAACGAGTTGCAGACTTCGTACCACCTGGTGTTTCCACGCGGATGGAGGATCAGGGCTGGCAAGGTAGTACGTTATTAGGAGTTTTTGTAACTCAAAATGTTCATAAAATTAAGAAACGAACTCTTATTATTTAGGTACTCCGTGAGATATAGGTACCTTAATAATGAGATAATCCATCCATACTATAAATACTACGAGTATACTATAATACTCTAGTGTACCGTGTGGTGCCGGACGTAAAGAATAGCACCACTCCATTACCTCCCGTGGGTGTCGTAAAAGGCGACTAAGGGATTTACTAGAGAATGGGCAGCAGGCAGCGTCCTTTATGTATTTTTAACACCATACTGCGATCGCCAACCCGCCTGCCAAGCGTGGCGATTATGGCAAATCCCTCCCAATTGGGGGAGGGTTGTATCCAGCAGTGGACGTCTTTCGGCTGATGTGATGATGATGAAATACTATAATTACTATCCATACTAATATTATAAATGTGAAAGTAACTCTGTCTGTCTGTCTGTATGTTTCGTTTTCACGCCTAAACTGCTGAACCGATCGTCATGAAATTTTGCAGAGATATAGCCTGGGAAATGGCGAAGGACATAGGCTACTTTTTATGCGATAACCGACATCCACACGGGCGGAGCCGCGGGCAAAAGCTAGTACTTTATATAATACTTTCTAGAGCAGTCAGTGGATGGTGAATAACTTTCCTACATGAATCTTAGATTGTAGGTAGGTATGCAAATAGTTAGAAAATAAATAATTACCTATTAGTAATCTGTTCTAAGAAACTATTTTTTTTTTCTACCTATTCTGAAAAACCGGCCAAGTGCGTGTACAATGCACAATGAAGGGTTCCGTAGTTGGGATGAATTTAACACAAGAACAAAAACATTGTAGTTGAAATACTTACATGTTCACCCATACATTCCATACGGAACCCAAAAGCTTTTCCTACTAGGTACTATTTCTAATTAAGGGAGGCCTGGGCTCAAAGTGCCGGGGGTCGGTTGTTCCGTTCGTTAAGAAAAGAGACTTTATGATGAGAGTGTCTAAATTTAAATTCGTCTACGAAGCAAAATGCCTAAAATTAATGTCTGGATACACAGCAAATTGCCTAAGCTGTAAATCGCCTAGAGATCAAAATGCAAAATGCCTAAAATGCAATAATTTCTAAGTGGTCGTCGAGACGGTTAAAATAAACTCACACTAGGGCCTCTCAAATTCAAATTCATATGTGAAGAGAAAATAAAAATAAATTATTTGAATTTAACTAGGGCCTCTGAACTGTAGGTTAGGTTAGGATAGAACTGCGTCCCCCCCGGTGGGTTCCCGCATTGTCGAGGCGGGGGGGCTCAGTAGCCGTGGCTTGGAGGGCCACGGTGAAGCTAAGAGGAACCCGAGGAGGGGGCCGCTTGTCAGGGCTTTTGCGGCTAAGCCGACGACGTAGCGGCCGTAGGTTGCGGTGCCGCTTTGGCGACATCGCAACTGAGGCGGGCCGCGATGTCGAATGGGCGGCATCGCGGCTGAGTGTGGGAGGCCGCGGCGGGAGAGGAGTGCCGGTATTGCAGTGAGCCGTTCTCCCTACCTTCCGCGGCCTTGACGGGGTCGCCTGGCGGACGCGGTGGGGCCGCAGAGGAAGAGGAGTGTCGGTATTGCGTTGGCCGCTCTCCCTATCCTCTGCGGCCGAAAATTGGTAGGCGGCGGGGCCACTAACCTGACCCGTCGCGGTGGGACCAGGGGCGCCTGGACGCGGGGTCGTCTGGCGCGAGGTCCCAAGTGGAGGCCAGCAGGCAACGGTGCGGGGGCACCCTTGCCTGTATTGCACAGGCCTCCACCAGTGTCGGACGGGAATGGCCAGGTGTTCCCGGTCATTCCCATATCGCCCCCAGGCTGAGGGGCATGCGGGGCCCGCCAGCTAGGCGGGCATGCGCCGGGAGGGTTGTGGACGTAAAGGCTGTGCCGGTTTCCCATGACCCTCCCATCAAGGCGATGAGGGAACTCCGCTGAGTTTTAGTGGGTATACTGCCATGTTGGCAGGGAGTCCCACATACCTCGTCTCGTCCCCCGACGAGCGGGCATGCGTAATGCATTTCTCAGCGTCAAAAAAAAACTGCGTGTGACCACACAAGCCAAGCAAGCGCAGCGAGCGTGCCGCGGCAGCGGCCGGCGAGTGCCAGAAACGGTACTCGTTTTCTTCTCATAAAATAGGTAAGAGACATATTGCAAGGGTTGCATATTAGAAAATCAAAACTTTCCTGAGCAAATTTCAAAAGAACAACGTACAAATCAACAAAGTTTAACCTATTGACCGCTTGGTTTTATATCAATTGCCGTCCCCCGTGTCGTATTAATCCGACCGGGGCGGTTAAAAGGTTAAAATAACGATGGTCAAAAGTTCAGCTGACCAAAGTCTGGAATATCAATGTTTAAATTATTTATTACACTATTGACCAAATCGTTTAAAGGTCAAAAGGATTAACTGAAAAGGGTACGTATTAAAATCCCGAAATTTCATAATAACTATGACTGAAATACCGACGTCCAAAACAACGAAATTCAAAATACCGAAAGTTTTAAATGCCGATAGCCGTTATATCGAAACATAAAATACCGATGTCCAAATGCCCGAAAGGATGAAACCCCGAATGGACGAACTTGGAAGTAGCGTTCGCCGGCCGCTGCCGCGGCACCGCTCGCTACGCTCGCTCGGCTCACGCGTGGTTGGTCACAGTTCTAACCTAACCTAACCTATTTCACCCAGTTAAAATAACGAAGCATAGATACCTACAATCTGCCGCAGATTTTTTTTCACTATTGTCTAATTATCTAGGTGCAGGCAGATTGTATGATTCATCATTTTGAACTGGGTGAAATAGGTTAGGTTAGGTTAGAACTGTGACCAACCGCGCGTGAGCCGAGCAAGCGTAGCGAGCGGTGCCGCGGTAGCGGCCGGCGAACGCTACTTCCAAGTTACTCGCAGAATTTTATGGATCTTCGGGATTTTAAGCTTTCGAGCAAATGAACAAAAAGACATGTGGGTTTTTATAGATTTGATATTCTAAAATTACATCTAGCAACTTTTGATCAGTCGTTCATTTGATGTCACATACATTGGGATTCTAAAATTTTTCTAAATAAAACATTTGGTCTTTTAAATTTTGTTATTTCGTTTATTTTTCTTTTGAAATTTGCTCGAGAAAGTTTTGATTTTCTAATATGCAACCATTGCAAGGTAGGCATTGTGCTTCCTAGTCAATATAAGGTTTAGGCAATACTTGGCATAGACGTTTTGATTTCTAGTCAGCATGATCATAAAGGGAAAAGAGGTAGCAGTAAATGTGACATGCATCACTGAACATTGCACATACCATCGCGCTACTTCCGGAGCCATTTTAATGCCGCTGTAAAGACGTATTAGTTTGGTTTTCGCTTAATGGTCCATATTTGTTACGTAGGTAAGTAGGTAAATTTTTCCGTTCTCACACTTTTTGGTCTACTACAACTATTTATGTGCGAGTTACCTATACTTATCAGTTGGAAAGACTATAGGGTACTTACTATTTTAAATCGCATTATTGATTGGTAATTACTAATTACCGAAAAAACCAATTACCGATTAATTAATAAAGCGTTTGAGCTAGCTTTTAAAAATGGAATTTAAGACAAAAAGTTCCGGTAGTTTTTTTAAGGTACCTCCCCTACACGTAAAGTAGGTAGGGATATTTTTTGTTTTCATACCTATCTCATGATGTGGGGTATCGTTGGATAGGCCGTTCAAAAATAATGCGGGTTTAAAAAAAACTTATAACGGTTTTCTTACGTGTTGTTTGAAAATCGGCTTTGAACGGGGCCTCCGCTATAAATTCAGTACCTATCTTCAGGTCTAATAGGTAATAGGAGGTATCGAAACCTCTTATACTCCATTTACTATAGCATTAGACAAATAACGGCTAAATAACGACAGTTATTGTGTCATATTGTTGAAATTTCTGCACTTTAGAGTTATTTTTTTAATGTAAATGGTAAATAGATTACAGTCCTTTGTATTTATCGTGAAATAACGGAGTTTATTAAACGTTTACATCGAAATAACGAAAGGGTGAGAACAGTTATTTGTCTAATGTTATAATAGAGTATATAGTTGCTATAAGTGTTCACAATTTCCTACCTTGTTCCATGTTCAGCGAAAAGTTCCTTAAATAGATGAATAAATAAGGAAGGTACGAAGGTAGTACACACGACTACATATCACGCTATCGTAATCCAGTTTACGATGGTCTCGCATTGTATAGGATTTCCGTACAATGAGAGCTCAGCTTATACTGGAAATGTATAGCTTGATGTGTAGCCGTGAAAACAAGTTCAACCGGTGACAACCCTTCCTATGCGTACGTCGCAAAATTATCTGCTTACGAGACAGTTCCTACATTAATTAGCGAGGACTAATGAAAAGAGCAACACAGCAACACTCGTCATTCAGTGCTCTTTCACAAATAGGTATAGGTAGGTAGGTACCTACCTGCACTCAGTGCTGAATTAAGCAAGCGTGGGGCCCGAAGCAAATACTATATCGAGAGGCCCTTGATCTGCTATGGGTTCTCAATTATAAAGTGGTACAAAAAAAAATATATATAGGTATGTGGTATTTTATGTGGTCTTTGGGATTTTACATCTGGTCTCACAAGCACTTTACCACTAGCACGATACATGTTTTTATAGGAAATTGAACGTTTTATAAAAAAAGGTCTCTTAGGCCTGAAACTGTTAAGCGGGCTTCCGCGACGGGCACCCGTTGCGTGTGTACACGCGTGGATACGCGGGGGGCTCTGTCGGCAATTAAATACGGCGTAGTGTAATTTTAACGGTGTGCATGTACAGTTGTGTCGATGGAGAACTTAGCAAAACGATGACTAGCATAAATAAAACGACAGCCAGTAAGCTGGCGCTACCAGGCCCAGCGCGTGCCTCCGCGACTTACGCCCGCGCTTGTCCCTGCGACGGAGCACTTTTGTATAGAACCGCGCGGGTGTCCGCATAACGCAGTTTCAGTCCTTATAGTTTTTCGATAAATTCACTTTTTCAAAAGTTATTCGAAATTAAAGTTAGACATACCTACCCTAAGTTGTCAGTATTTCTTTCATGTGCGTGGGCGGGTTTGGATACCCGAGGCCCCCTTTTGCGCGGGGCCCGTAGCAATTGCTATTCTTGCTGCGTGGTTGGTGGTGGGCCTATACTACCTCAAATGGCTTAGCATGATCCTCCGTTATGTCGAAAATACTGCAGCATTAATTTTGAAATAAATATATGGTAAAGTTGAGGATTAATGTTAAGTACTATGTTAGCCGAAAACACGATTCCATAAAATTTTCTCGATAGAAAAAAATCCAAAGTTACCTCCAAACCGAACAATAAACCGCTGGTATTCAAAAAATACTTCAAATTAGATGATGAAACTTTGCATATTAACTGAACTAACTATAAAGCAGGTCTTATGTTATTTATTTCTTTTAAATGACCATTATTTTCACCGTAAAACGAAATTACCTAAACTATCGGTGCCTTGGAGTCTTTTCCCTGCCGCCCTGTTACGCGTACTCGCGTGACCGTTAGCAATAGTGTGCGAGCGAGATACAGAGTGAGGTAGCGCTGAGGTAGTATACTCTTAATCCGGCTCTGCCTGCCTGCACTAGACAGTGTACTTAAGTAGCTACCTAACTACGACGATTGAGTGAATAGATCTTGTTAGTAATGGATGTAGGAATCACAAAATAGAAAACTAGGTAGGTAAATATCTATTCATTATAAATCTTATTCTACTTAAGTACCTAGGTAAGATCATGAAAGGATATTCAGCACCCAGTTTTATTTACTTATCGGATTATTTATTTACTTGCGGATAGTTTCGAATTTTACAAATAAGTAGGTAATTGCATATAGGTCTAAATTATCTTTTTGAAAGCCTAACAAATTAGGAACGATGAATAGTTATGCACGCAACCCAAACACCTCAATGGGCCCAGTCATCAGTAGGTAGTAAAAACACTTCGGAACAGTGCCATCTGTTCTGATGGCTACGAACTATCGACGTAAGGGAACTTGAATGGCATATCTGTCGTTTCAAGATAAATCAAACGTCATAAATTTTACGAATTATAACACATTTTAGTCCTGAATGTGTGAATAAGGATGCAGGGGTGAATCAGGACAAATCTCTGAAAGGGATTTTAACGTTGACATAATGTAGTTTGTTGCCAAAAAGGACTACTGGATTGTATTTTAAGGGTGTGAGCCTGGAGATCTGTCATATAGATCCCGAACCCAGTATATACTCCAGCTCAGAGTATAATGTATTCTGTGCTCCAGCTCTCACAAAGGATATACCGGAAAATGTAACTTATGCTATGAATCAAAATTGTACCTTTTTGAGAGAAATAAATTACTTTATTACTATTATTACTAGTGTGTTTAGGTACTGTATTATAATTAACGATTAGGTGTCCTTGATGGCAACAAACTATCAAAACTCAAATAATTTATTTCAATTAAACCATTTACAGGCACTTTTGAATTGTCAAGGAGTCGGTCAGTAAGAAAAATGAAGCTACAGAAAGAAAAACGTTTATTTGCGGTAAACATGACGCAAAAAAAGAACACAACACAAAAAAAAAATTGTTTGGGGTAAATATGCGTCACATCCACGCAAAACGGCCATCGCTCAGCATAATGCTGCGACCCTATGCGAGACAGAGCCCTAGCGCTGGTATTTAGCGACAGCCGGCGTTGACGTCGACCACCACCACCACCACCTCCATGCCCATTCCAAAGCGTAGGTACATATGGAGAAGAACGGGCATGAAACTCTATGGACTATATTATTTCAACATTAAAATTATTTTTTAAAATTATTCTCAATTCACCCCTGCATCCCTATTCACCCCGTTTTACTGTACCTACACATTACCTTACTTGTCTTTATTTTATACTAGCTTTTGCCCGCGGCTCCGCCCGCGTGGATGTCAGTTATCGCGTGAAAAAGTAGCCCATGTCCTTCTTCATATCCCAGGCTATATCTCTGCCAAATTTCATGACGATCGGTTCAGCGGTTAAGGTGTGAAAACGTAACATACAGACAGACAGACAGATAGGCAGACAGGATTTATTATGATGAATAAAATTAAAAAGATTGTATGTAGGATCACAGTACGGGGTTTAATAAATAAATAAAATGAACATTATATCAAGACTCTATATTTGGTAAAAAGCTGGAATGCAATATTAAATGCCTCTTAATAAAAAACCCAGCTAGGAAATTAGATTTAACACGAATTGAATATTTTAATATAATCATAAACATAATGTTGGAATTAAATGTTTTTATACAAATATCATGCTCCAATATTTCATGTAGCTACATTTAGTTACACTTATAAATTAGGCATACTTAGTAAGTCTCTTTTAAGTAAAATAAATCTTAAAATTATAAATTCATAATTGCTTAAAAATAGTCAACATCATTATTGACTGAATACTGGCAATGAATTAGAATATACGTTTATGTCATGGTGCCAAATACTGGGTTGTGTCTGCAAATACTGGGGCCGTACTCCATGTACGCCTGCTTCGTGTGACATACTTGGTAGAACTCAGGAGTTGAGCCCAGCATACTGCCTCCAAACCAGACAGCATACCGCTGCATGTTGTGTGAAATGACTTGCACATCAACAGGTTTAGGCGTGATGCGGCCCTCTGACAGAGTTGTAGAATGCTTCAATCTCGCATCAACTGTCCTCTTTATATCACGCTGCAGTCTCCTGCCAAAGTCACGGAACATTGTTGATCCACCTGACAACACAATGTTCCCATATAAACCTCGCCTCACATCAATTGGGCATGACTGGATGACTTCATCTACCATCTCATTCAGGGGCACAGTGAAATCAGCGTTAGAGAACTCAGGGTGGAAGAATATCTCAGGTCCCAAAAATCTCTCATAACCAACATCAACAGAAAATGGGTTTTTGGTAATAGCATTAACACCGGTGTAGTTCTTCATCCATTTACCAGGGTCTGCATCATATTTAGCAAACTCCTTTGCTATGTCTGGACAAATGTAACTGTATCTCTCCTTGATAGCCTTTGCAGTCTCCAAACTTTGTTCTGGTGGGATACCTACTTCACGTTCACGAAGTAGAGATTGAATAAATGAGGTAATATTTCTACCAGCAATGGGTATGTGTTTGATGCATGATCCAATGACATATCCTTCAGCTACAGGCACAATGTGGGTGACACCATCTCCACTGTCTACTACAATGCCTGTGAAAGTACGTTCAGCAGACGTGCGTGACTTCCAAGACGCCGCAAGCGCCAACACGGCTTGTACAGCAATATACAAACCAGGCACATTGAATGACTCAAACATAATCTCAGCTAAATACTCCCTGTTCTCGGGCGTGTTCAGTGGAGGCTCAGTGAGCAAGAAATGATGATCTTCCGGCTCCGCCCTCAAGTATTTGAAGATGCACTGCTCAATGTAACGTTCCATTAGATCCCAATCTTCGACGAGACCGTGGCGTACTGGATATTTCACAGAATACCCAGTGGCGTCGAACGCTTCATCGCCGATGAAGAAATCTAGGTCTTCCACGGCCTTAGTCATACGTCGAGTGCTTTGATCGCCGACTTTCGCAGTTTCTTTTATCGCTATGGCTGACGGAATGATAAACTGCGGTTCCTTGTTGCCGGCAAAGCCCAGCTTCGTGTAACCCGTACCGACATCGATGACACATGCCGGTAAATGATCACCCATGATTCTATCTTGGCTAAACACTGTTCTAATCAGAAATTACAATAAATTATAAGGAAAACTTTATTGGGTGCGGTACAATCGCTGTGGATTCACGAATTTTGACGTGTGAGAAACGTCAAATCAGCGGAAGATGATTAATTAAATTTACGTTCCATTTTACGTTATTATTACGTAAAGCTTTTAAAATTAATAATTATTTTACATACTTATTTTAAAAAAAATTTAAACATTGAACGCAAGCAAATATACCTTTATGTAATAAAAATAATATTAAAGTAATAACAAGATATAATTTACAATTTAGCAAGATATTGTTTGATAAATTCTGACTGAAATGAAGTGGTACTTGTTACAAAAATTGGGTCGGGCTTACCGGACTCAATTCCAGATGTTCAAACTTTGCAGAAGTGGTATTATTATTAAATAACTAGACCAATATCTCTCAAGGGAGGTAATTGAAATTATAAAGCTTCAGGACCTGAATGCAGGTCACATAACGTGCAGTGTGCACACACCAGGCACTAGGCAGCTGACCAATCAACTCTGTCGACGGGTGGCAGGTTAGGGTAACCTCAGACTAAGGCTTAGTCTGAGACAGTGACGGATTAAGACTACTTGATGCCCTAAGCAATCCACGCTTATGGGCCCCCCTATCCGTATTTCAACTAGAATCGGTCTTTAAACCTTTACCGCCTAAAAATATTAGTTTTTTGTAAAATAAGATGATGAGATGTTGTAACGTACCTTAGAAGTGGAATAGGTGCGACAACAATAAAAACCAAAGCATAATTTATTTATTTATTGAAATGCACCTTGCGGCTTTTTCGGGCATTAAATTCACGCAAGATAACACGCACGTTTTAACATATCGGACTCTATGTATAATATCGAAAATTATCGAGCCTTGTATCATGTTTGTCCTTTTTTTCATTTTTTTAATTTTTAATTTTGAAAAAGAACGTTCCGCTGAGCAATTTGTAATCATGCGATAAAAATATACGCATGGCTGTTTCCACATTAGGGAAAGCTGATTCAATTTTATCATCATGTATTATTTATTTATACAATTGTGCGTGAGTTTGTGCTTCTTCTGGTGCCTTCCCAGACGTGATGCCCTAGGCAATTGCTTAATTTGATTAAGGGTTAATCCGTCACTGGTCTGAGAGGGTAACCAACTATTTTCTGAACTGAAAGGGCCTGGATTAGCTATAAGCTAAAACTTGGAACATTTTAACGGCAATGGGGAAGCATTGCCGTTAGAAGCCGCATTGCCTTAATTAGGGCTTGCTCATACTTCATGTAGGTAAAACGCTACAGTAACGAAACATACTATATTTCACAACACTTTTGCAAATGATGATACTTTACCATATTTGACAAACACTTCAACTTGATTTAGCTAGGGAATAAACAAAAGCGTGTAAATAATGAAACAACATTATATTATAAAGCAGCTGATATTTATTGTGACCTGATACTAATGCTATATTTACACAATTTACATTACAGGAATGTAATCGCAACATGTAAAATTTTTCAAAACTTCAATGTTACTTTAGATGTTAAATTTTTGTCGAATTAAATTTTTTATAGATTTTTTTTTACTATAATTACCTCAACCAATTTATTGTTCAAACATTTTTCTGCACCAAAAGGTTCCTTACCATTTAAATGTTTTGGAGTCACAGTGGAATGATTTTGGGATGTTGTTGCACTTTACATTACGAGTTATTACATCAAATAGCAATGACTAAGTTAGCAAAAACACGAAGTGCGTTGCGTAACATTTTTTTATTCAGCCTTTGAATCAAGCAGCACAAGAAATACACGTTTGCTCGAATAATTTTATATTTCGCACTACATTAACATTTTTGCGTTTTTATAAGGTGTTGGTACGTACAATCATTCATAATAATTATAATATCATTCTCACAATAAAGAAAATGTTTAATACCCCAATCAGTGGCACACAACCTTTTGCTTCTACTCTTTTTCACATTCTTCCAGTTGTGGAAGCATAACTGCCGCGCTAACGAAGAGTGCAATAGCTCGATTTTGGACGATTTTGAGTTATATATTCGTTGAGTTATATATTTGGAGTCAGCCAATCGAAATCTATTAACTCTCTCTAAGCAACTTTTTATTGATCCTTCAGGAACCCGGTTTTTCAGGAAGCAAGAATGCAATAACTAAAACTTCATAACAAATTCAATAATCAAAAATACAATCCTCGGAAGCAGCAAAATCGAGTTATTGCATTTTTCGTTAGTGCGGCAGGTAAGTTCTCTTATTTTTAGATAGCAACTGTAGTATCAAATAATGCTATCAATAAATCTCGAATACATACTTAACACTCAAGGCGAAGGTTGTGTATCCCAGATCCAGATTTTCTATTAAAAACAAAGCAAATAATTATATTTGATCCACACCACTCCACTGTTCAAAATTTGAAAGTACCAAACACTAGTTTTATGAGCCAATGCTTCTTTAGCCACAGGCATTGAATAGTACTTAACTGACAATCCTTAAAACGATGGTATGCATAGCCAACAAGCCTTTTTTGTTTTTTTTTTTTTTAATATTCATGATACAAGCTCATTTAAAACGTTTATCATAATTATTGTTGAAAGTTGTTCTGAATTTCAGTTGATGATAAAAAAATATCTCCAATTATATCTTACACTAAAATTTCTCTTAATTCAAGTTTAAATAGTAACAAATAGAATATTGTTTGTTAAATACGTGAGTAACATACGTTATATTATAAAATTCACATAAATTATGTTGATTCATAAGGAATAAAAGTATAATAATTATTATATTATTATAATATCAGTACTCACATCTAGGTGGTAGTTCGTATCTGCATTGTTTAAGTACGAAAATATTAGAATTAACAAATAATTGCGTTTTCAAGTTTACAAACAAGTATTAATTAAACTGCATTACTTATGTCAATAAATATCACAATGTTCTTGCTACCTATATGTCGTTCACAAACAGACATACACTACAAAGAATAAACAATTTTAGGTACATAGAGCTGATGGAGACAAATCATTTAATAAGAATAAACATTGCAGATACGAGCTATCACAATAAAACCATTCAGATGACAATTTTAAATACTTCCATGAGCACATATATACTACTCCAAATACTGGACAATATAATAACAGATGTTCCTTAACTTCATTATTCATAAATTTTTAAGAAAGAATGTTGTTAACATCATTTTCATAGACCACCTTCAATGTTACACTATCAGTATCATTATCAGACTTAATCATAAACAAAACCACAACATTGTCTTACGATACAATATTTGCCTAAGATCGTCCATTAATGTTGCAACAACATTTAGATTTCTCACCACATCGTATAGTCGGAGTCGTCCATGTCAAAGATGGTGAAGAAGCCAAGAATAGTCAGATATACTATGACGTTACCAGCCAGTGTTAAATAACAAGCGCCCCAAGCAATCTGCAAATGGTATAAAACATAATTATTTTACAAAAACTATCCAAGAGTGAGTCAGGCTTACACAATGAAGTTCCAAACCAAACTACACTGAGCAGCCCGTGGAACAGTCGCTAGCCAACGGTAATTAGTGCACCGCGCGTAATTAATAAAAATGAGATAGCTCCTAAACTATACGAGCTATCTCATTTTTTTTTATCAATTTAGAGGTATACCTCTAAATGATAATTATAGTGTCAAGAAAAAAAAATTCTCTGCACTATAAAGATTCAGCTAACTATACATTTTTATTTGCTATAGACGAATACTTAATAGGTCAAAAGGCATTCGTAAGTAAGCATTCTCTATGTTTGGTATTCTTTTTAGTAATTATAGCAGTGTCGCAAACCAATATAACTTTCCTATAAAATATGGATCATTATCTAATAACTATATTAAAATCAAAATTTTTGCTTTTGAAAGCTAAGCTAGATAAGGGAGGAGGGAGTATATATATATTTTTTTTTTTCATAATAATAGACGTCCATAAAAAATCAAATATGATACGCTAATTAAAACTTATTTTTCCTAAGTTGACCAAGAGAAAAGGTAAAAAGTGAAAAAAAATAATATATAATAGTAGGATGAAACCCTTTGGAAAAGGAAGAGAATATAACAACAATGAAGGGAAAAATAATTTACGGGCGATCTGAGATCGGGAAGTGGAAGGGAGTGAGTTTTTAAGGGTAAAAGATGGTTTATCTCGATTTCCGGCAAAACTACAAGTCCTATGGAAAAAAAAATGGCAAAGTTGTAGGTAATAAAAAGCTCTGCAACTTTTGTATTTACACTTGTTTCACATAACCTCAAAATTTATGTGAAAAATTCAAATAAACAAGTTTTTGGTTTTTATCTTTTACAAATCATTTTGTTTTTTCACGAAATTTGGTGAAAACTTACTTTTTTATGTCCCAAACACACTGTAATTTTTTTTATTAAAAATATTTATTTTTTCACCTTATTTTGACTTAATATCGAAAAATCACCCTAATTTTCAATCTAAAATTCTCACGTCAAAATTATTATAGTGGATGTGGCCACGTCACCGTCAAATTCTTATGTTGCATAGATCTCGAGAAAAACCTCTGTGACAGACGGTCAAAAAAGTGATATTATAAAGGTTATGCTTTTTTAAAGTTCGATACCTTAAAAAGGAAACTTTGTAGGTACAGGATGACATCACAAATTTTCTCATCAACTACAAATTACCATCTCTATTGTAAATATTTCTAGAAGGATCTCGAATACATACCGCTGAAGCACGAGCTAGAACGATGGGAAGCGCAAACGAGCTGACAAGGAATCCCATGGTGACAAAGATTGCGGTCTCCATGCAGGCTGAGTTGCCGCTGGTGCTGTCTGTGTGGCGGCGAGCGATCATAGTCGGAATCGGGCTCAGGATGTAGAACAGGACTACGAAGAATGGCCACCATAGTCTGTTAACGAAAAGGAAAAAATTAATGGAAAATATTACAACATAAAAACTATTTTTCATTCTAGCAGATTAAATAATAATGACAGCTTAACTACTATTAGTGTTTGTGTTTACGGTCCGGCCGACGAGGGTCTAGTCCCAAGCGCTAAATATAATAATAATAATAATAACCCCACCGCCGTACCTCTACGTTGACGTCGTGGTGGGGCTTGCGCGCTCCGAACTCTAGGTCTGTGCCGGTAGTTTACTTTGCCGGAACATGTCTAGGATAAGGAGCCAGACCAAGAGAGATACAGAAACCCGCAAGGCAGCATGTGGCGAGCTGTTGGGCATTAGCGACCCCACGGACCCTATCTCCCGGGAGAAGTCATGTTCCTCAACTCTGGCTTGCCTTTATTGGCCGGCTGGAGTGAACACTGATGAGGAACTGAGCTCCTACCTCATTCTTGCCTTTATTGGCCGGCTTGAGTGGAGATCCGCAAGAGCAATCGTGCTCGGAGGAAGGAAGTATTCCAGTAAGTGCTTGTAGGGATCTTGACCATCTTCCGGGCTCTGGGATTGTTCTGAGAGCCGTGGAATACCTCTCCACTCCTCGAGCACCTCAGGAAATGTTGCCCCCTTGTCGCTACGTCACTATGTGTTGTCGGGGGCCCATTATTGAGTGTGCAAGTCACCCCCTGCCATTTTATCCGTGTATAATAAAACATTGATCAGGCAGGGGCCATAGTCCTTCTATAGTTTTAGGTAACCAGTCCATTTTAACCACCCAAACCCATAGTCCAACATCTTGGTTTCCATATTCTGCAATAGTCCTACACCAACCGGGGGTTGTCCTTGGGTGCACTGGCATAGTGCGTACAGGGATTATCGTCGGTTGGTGCCTCATTTAATTAAAAAGCGTCTAACGGGCCTCTGCAAGTTGGCTTCGGCCCTTCGTACGCCTCCAAAGGTCCGGGACCCCAGGGTCCCGAGATATATAAACATAAAAATAAAATAATAATAAATAAAATCTTTCCTATTTTATTATTTACCTAATAAAATAGAGCTCTTGGGAATCAATGTATGGAAAGAAATTGTTTGGAGAACAATAGATTTGAAGCTCCTGGGAATAAACCCGTCGACAGAATGCGTTCCTGGCATCTGTCAGTTGGGCAATTTCTAGTTGTAATAAGGATCAAATTTCGTTACGATGAAATTGACTGGTGTCAAGAACGCATTCTCTCGATGGCCGGATTGTAGGTAATTATGTATATAATTACAATCCGTCATACTGACTGAGTATTACGAAAAACGAATAGGGATGTGTCCTGGGTAAAAAAAAAGATAAACTGTTTAGTCCGTCAATCAGATAATAAAAAAAAATATGACACGTATTTTTTGCTTTTTCATATCATATTAATAAAAAATGACTTAGATAAAACACATTAAACTTGGGGAGTGGGGGCTCGTTACGTCACAGCTACGTATAAAATCTAGCGAGCAGTGACGTCATGCCATATTTGAACTCAATGTATCGCCGTAATGATTTGATTACGTAAAAAAAGAAAAAAAATACGTCTCCAATATTTTTTTATAATCTAAAATTTTTTTTGTCATCCTCCCTACACTAAGATGCCTGTCAAATCAATCAAACATAACAGCATGTGTATCTATTGAGTCCACACCCTAATAATGTTAAAGATGTACGGCGGCCAGCACATCAAGTTACCATAAACTGCCAAATTTTCTCGTTCGATTTTGAACTTAATCATAAAGATTTTTTTTAAATAGTTTGGAGAAATTTGACAGTGTTGCCGATTCCCTTGTTCACAAACTAAACTAAATTTAAGTTCACTGCATCTTTTTCTTTCTATTTCATTAAGAAAAGGACAGAAGATAAATTTTAGTTTAGTCCTGTCCTCTCCCTAACTCTTCCTTTGGTTATCAATCATCATCATCATCATCATTTCCGCTGGACATAGGCCTCCCCCAAGCATCGCCACCACGACCGGTTCCGTGCTTCCCGCATCCAGCGGATTCCTGCGGCTTTCGCAAGGTCAATAATTAAACATTTCACAAGGTGGTTATCAATAATTAAATATAAATCAAGAAAAAAAAATAAGATAAAGTATAATTTAAATATTATACCTTCTAGAACTCTGAATAAAGATCGTACGTAACCTATTGTTTATTATTTATTTTAAAATCACATTTTTGGTTTTGTACTGAACTCAAACTCCACTGAAAGCAATGATATCGGCTTGGTCACCTAGTCAGTCTTTTCAAACCGAATAGTCGGCTAGTCAGCCTATCTATACTAATAATAAAAAAAAAAATTTTTTTTTTTATTTGTTTGAACACGTTAATCTTTGGAACGGATTTAAAAAGTCCTTTTGCATTTGACTGCCCTATAAGCTATTTAACATCACAGTAGGACCTTAGTAACCGAGCAAAAAGAAAAAAATTCAAGAGCGCTAAGCGAAAACCAGCACGGGCGATGCGAAGCGACGTGCACCCGGGTTCAGAACTCACAGAACAGAAATTTCACGCGGACCGGACGAAGTCGCGGGCAGAAATAGAAGATAAAGAAGAGAAGTAGAACAGAAGTATCTATAGTAATGATGAAAACGGTTAAAATGGGGGGACAAGCTAATCAGATGCAGAAGCTGCTCAGATTTGACAAAGGGAATTTACAGTAGAATTTTATTTCATTGTTAGATAGACACAATGTGAATGACATTGATTATGAGGACCGATAATAAAATATCTCGACTTGCAGAATATCATAATGAATTGCTTGTTCCTTATACCCAAAGTCTTAAATTCAGATAATTTATGTAAACAAAGGAGATGATAACATATTAAAAAATATATATATCTTCGTAATGGTAATTCACATAAATGGCGAAAAAAAATGTTCCATTTTCTTTTAAGTACTGATTTTAAGAAATAATGATAAAAAAATCATATCATAATTATTTTTATAAATTTTCGGTTCTGAACAAAGTTATTAAAAATCGGAGATTTTCTGGTATAAAATATTTTATGATACTGGAAACAATGCAGGACATTTAAAAAAAAATGTTCTTCAACAACACTAATATTACAACTCTCATTCATAGATTCATATTGTAAGTAGCATCTAGCCAGATTTTGGATGAAAACGGCTGTAAACTGTTTAAAGCGGAAATCGATTGTAACGGTATTTTGTTAGCATATTTCTTATAATTAATTCACTTAAAATTAAAAGATGATTATTTACAAAAAATGTAATGATAAAATGTTTTGTACCACTGTCCTGTCATTCTGACAGTGACATTTCTTGACATTACTTTGTTTACATAATTATCTGAATTAGAGACTGGGTATAAAGTTTATTGTACTGATTGTTGCAGCCTGCGTGTGCATTTATTTTCTTTAATTTCTTTCTTTCACGCAATAAATTCACATTGTTCTAGAGAAATTCCATAATGCTTGGTTTTCAGCAATTCAGTATTTTTCTTTAAATAAGGAAATACAGGATCCTTATTTCTTACACGCTTCTGCCTGCGATTTCGTTCGTGTGGAAGTCGTAAGACACTACAATCTACATAATCTACACTATCCATACTAATCCATATAATATTAACTAGTAACTCTGTCTGTCTGTCTGTATGTTACGTTTTCACGCCTAAACCGCTGAACCGATCGTCATGAAATTTGGCAGAGTTATAGCCTGGGATATGGAGAAGGACATAGGCTACTTTTTTACGCGATAACCAACATCTACGCGGGCGGAGCCGCGGGCAAAAGCTAGTATCATATAATATTATAAAGCTGAAGAGTTTGTTTGTTTGGTTGAATGCGCTAATCTCATCTTTTTTTCTCGTCTATCCCATGGTGTTAGGTATCGTTGTTTGTGATAACCATTTTTTGATTCAGGGATCCGTTTGCGTAATATCAGCTTTAAGGCTCCTCCAAACAGGCGCGACACGCGACGCGACACAAAGATACCGCGCGACGAGCGGTCTATTTTTGTCGCGTCGCGTGTCGCGCCTGTTTGTATGAGCCTTTAATGTGCTAATTTTTGTTAGTCAAGTCCCCCCCCACAATCTGTAAAAATTTCAACTGTCTACCTATTACTTTTCAAGAGATACAGCCCACTGACAGACAGTGGAGGCTTAGTAATAGGGTTCCGTTTGGCACCCTTCGGGTACAGAACCCTAAATAAGAGAATATTGTATGTAAAAAATAATAGTGTCGCAAATTTTTTTTTTGGTTTTATTGATTTGTAATAACAATAAAGAATGGGCTTAATTACTAAAAAAATATGACTATAAGTAGTTGAATTTTATTTATGTCAATATATAAACCTAAGATCAAAGTCAATGTCGAATCATTTATTTCAAATAGGCATATAAAAGGCACTTTTGAATGTCAAAATTTACAACAATAATTGATTCTAGTTGCCCCTTCCAAAAGGTAGTTACATATGGAGAAGAATGGGCAAGAAACTCCATACTTACTCTTTTAAAATGTTAACAATATTTTGTATACATTAATTAATAATTATATCAAGATAATTTATTTAGAAGTATAAATATAATAAAATGAGTAAACAAGACAGCTACTTACTTATATTGTGGTAAGGCACAGGCGAGAATAACAAAGGTCATTCCAATGGAACCAGCAAATGCCAGGGACACCAAACTGAAAATCAAAACATCAATTTTCATATTTTTTATTAAAGAAATCTAACAAACAGATTTAACTATGTTTCATATCATAACGAAATATTGTGAGAAAGAAGTCCAAATAAAGTGAATGTTATGAATAATCTAGGTGGCTTCAAAAGTCAGATTTTACCTCAGTTTCTCTTTGTTGTATATTAAGATTAGTTAACCAAAATATTAAGAATCTATCATTTTAACTACACAAGATCATCAGATCTTAGTCAGTCAGTCTGTAATTGTAACTGATTCAAGAAACTGGATTCATATGTAGTTATATATCTTCATCAGAATACAGTCAAAACCATTTATAACGACTTCGCTTAAAACAACGAAATTTTGAGGTCCCAGCATTTTTTTTACTTAACATAGTGTTTGGTTATTACGACTATCGGCTATAACAACTATATTCCGACATTCCATTCGAAGTCGTTATTAACAGTTTTGACTGCAGTCATTATTCTAATTCTATTCTAGTGTGACTTATGCAGATAACAACTGTATAGGTGTAATCGTATAGGTGGTAGGTAGGTAGGTGAGGTGGTAAAGATATGTTTGAGTCATTTGGGGTTGAAACACTAGGACCGTGGGGTCCGAGTAGCATAAGAATAATCAGCCTATAATATTCCCACTGCTCGGACACAGGCCTCCTCTCTTTCACCCAAAGTGGCAATGCTGCCACTTTAGCCTACTTTACCACTTTAGCCTTTTGGGCACTTTTTCCACTGAAAGTGATGCAGACGAATTTTTTGATACCCAATGAGCTCTTCCCCTTTTTTTGTGTACATAATATAAATATTTTAGTATTAGATTGCATACCTATTGTATTTAAATATTAGCAGATACTGATAATTTTGTGTACATAATATTAAAAAAAAAGTATTCGATTGTATTGATAAATATTAGCAGATAAGTATGTTCTCCTTTGTTGGAACCAAGTTAGAATGTTTATTATCACTGCATACAATGAACTGTTACACCGAAAAAAGATAAAAATTTGTATGATAAACAGGTCAACAGCAGGACATAAAGTAACAGCACATAACAAAAATTATATAGAATACACTGGTTGCTATGATGAAGTGTTAGATACATGGGCTTGAACCAAAACTTACCCTGATCCATAGAAGTGTTGAAAAGTACATGAAAAAGAATATTACTGAAATTAGACAGCTGTAATCAAATGTAAATAAATTATATTTATCTGAAAAATATTTGTAAATAACATGAGTCATTCTATCTACAATGATGACATTGTTTTACAGATGAGTTATCTTCATTAAAAAAAGTGTACTATTAGCCTCGATTACAATAACATACCCTTTATTCCAGCCATTTTCCGTATCTTTTGTTGTTACCAGGATTTATTTCAACTTAAAGGACAAATTCTCAATTATGCGAGAAACTTCAATGAAAATCAACCAATTCGAACTCCACAGATAGTATAATTAAATCATAGAGACATAGACACTTGGGCACACACGCATTAGTCGATATTCGTATGTATAAATATAAATTATCGACTCGATAAATTATATTATACATACGAATTGAGAACCTCCTCCTTTTTAAGAAGTCGGTTAAAAAGACAATCTAAAGGTCATGGTACACCATACCGGCACCGCTTCAGCCCAGCAATTAACTTGTCATTCAACCTAAAGCATTCAATCGTGTGTCGTATAATTTATTATTTCATAATGTAAATATGAAAAAGGCAACAACGGGCAGTCATTGCGCTTCCCGCTACCATACAAGTGGACTCACAGCCCGCGTGCTTACAGTGCGCCGCCGACTGCGTGCTTACTGCGCACCGACTCCGAGTCGCTATATAAACCGAGACATTATGAAAACGTGCAAGTCTTATGCGTGTTCAATCATAAATGCCATATACAAATTGTGTTCGCGGTGACAGCAAGCTTTCACCTCGCGGCCAGCGCGCGGACTGTGAGCCAGCACCTTGGGGCCGGCAGCGTGTGGACTGCGAGCTTGCATCTCGCGGACGACACCTAGTTAGCGTGCTGGCGGCTAGCCGTAGCCTAAATTCGAGGTGACGCGACGCCGCCGCGCGCTATGCTGCAGCTGTGCAGTTGCGGTGCCGGTTGGTAAACAGCTGTGCTATGACCTTTAAATCGCAGAATAAACTTAGTAAACTTATTTAGTAGGTAACTTCTGTTATTCACAGTCAACAGTATTTTGATTTTCCCTTAATTTAATTGTAAAAATAATCGGAAGGTTTACTCATTAATAATAAATAAATAGTTTAAAGTGAATATTGCTCCTGGATTAGGTGGACAGATAGGTAGGACCTACAGTGTTTTATGATAGCATTTGCTAGAAGAGAAATTATATGTAAAGAGATTAAAGCCTCATATTGAAGCTGAAAATCGAATCCCCGATTACCAGTTCGGATTTAGAGAACAACACTCTACGCTCGACCAAGTACACTGAAATACTAATATTATTGAAAGAACACTTGAGGAGAAGAAGACACCTTCTCCTTTATTGTAGTTGTGCTCCACGGTTTTTCTTGATGTTGGCGCCTTATTTATAAACTAAGAACAATGCTGTCTCAACAAGCTTTAGACATCATTTAATCCTACATATCCAACAGATTGTGTAAAGACACAGAAATGCCTATTCAGACCTGCAGATAAAAGCTGGAGTACCAGGTAGTGTACTAGGTCCGGTTCTGTATGTAATAGACACCTATGATATTCCTGAGATAAAAAATAATGTCATTGCAATCTTTACTGACGACACAGAAATTATGGCTGTTAGAAATAGTAACGAGGAAGCCGTGAAAAAGGTTCAAGAGTCCATAAATCGTGTCTATGAGTAGACTGGTGTATCAAACTCAATGAAAGCAAGTCTATCCACACTGACTTTACCAATAAAAAGTCACAATAAATTCCGGTATTCATAAATAATCAACAAAAAATACCATACGCGAATACTGGTATCTCGGCATGACCCTGGATGCAAAACTGCGCTGGAAAGTGCATGTTAAAAAGAAAAGAGCTGATTTTGATATTCGATATTTAAAATAAATGTATTGGTTACCTACTTCCTATACAGTCGTCATTATCAATATCTAATTTTGTCAGCAAGTGTTTGGCAGTCGCTAATAATAGTAATAATGAATGATTGATCATTATTAGCGACTGCCAAACACTTGCCATTATATTGAGTTAATTATTATGCCTATACTCCATTTATTATAACATTAGACAAATAACTGTTCTCACTCTTTCGTTATTTCGATGTAAACATTTAATATACTCCGATATTTCACGATAAATACAAAGCACTGTAATCTATTTACTATTTACATTAAAAAAATAACTCTAAAGTGCAGTAATTTCAACAATATTACACAATAACTGTAGTTATTTAGCCTTTATTTGTCTAATGTAAATGGAGTGTAGATGAAATAAATTGCCGACTAAAAGTGAGTTGACAATAATTAGTCGAGTTGATACGTTTTCTTTTGCCATCGACAAATGATGTGACAGTATGATACATCACTAGCATCTGCCGAAGTGCCGACATTCTCCAGTTGTTTCATGTTTATTGTTGTTAGGCAAACTTTCTTTTTCTTCGTAATAAACTGTTATTTGAAGAGGAATTTAATTAGGCTATCAAATATTTAACTACCCACCATGGATGATGATGCGGAAACTTATAAACTATGGCGTATACGTAAAACAGTAATGCAGGTAAGTGAGGTTATGTTGTGTGGGGAAAGTTGTGAAACTTGTGAATAAAACCTAATAACAATAATAAGAAAGCCGCGAAATCCTTTATATAATTCTATGGTTACTATTCCGCATAGTATCCAAATGCCAAAAGCATAAAAATACGACAATAGCACAAATAAAAAGTTGAAGATTAAACAGGTGTTGTGGATTTGAGCTTGTCATCTGTGAAGCTGAATATCTTACTTTGTGTTACAGTTATGCCATGACCGTGGATACTTGGTGACTCAGGATGAATTGGATCAGACGTTGGAACAGTTCAAAGAACAATTTGGTGATAAACCCAGGTATAAACCTCATCTTTCGTAGCTTCTAGTCAAGTGTTTCATTGATGTGTTGTGTGTGTGATGATTTATTTGTATAGTGCTTGGAAAAGAGCTTGACAAGTATGAGCTTACCAACATGCAATTTGGCTGTCTCTGACATTGTCTGATCCACTAAAGTTTTCTTTATTTTCACATCTAAGATTTCCATATTTCTTATATGATGAAACAGTTTGTCTTTTTAGTGAAATTCGTATAAAATAAAATTCTAGCATTAAATTTTGCCATTTGTAAATTAAGATTCCAAATCAGATGTTTTTGACATTAATTTTTTTACCACTGAAGGCATAGTGTAACTGAATATAGTTTTAATTTATTGTCACACCATAAATGTGTGCAAAAAGTATTAAATTATAAAATCAATAACTTCTTGAATTATTGTTCAGCAGGTATTTTTATTGCTTTATAGCCAAAGTTTTGAGTATAATACATTTTCATCATGAACTGAAATAAATTAAATCTATAATAATTTTCTGTTCCAGTGAGAAGCGACCAGCCAGAAGCGATTTGATTGTACTAGTAGCTCACAATGATGACCCCACAGATCAAATGTTCGTTTTCTTCCCTGATGAACCCAAAATCGGTATCAAGACTATAAAAACATATTGTACTAGGATGCAAGAGGAAAATATACACAGAGCAATTGTTGTAGTACAAGCTGGTAATAATAATTTATTTAATTTAAAAGCAAATTATTTAATGAAACAAAAAATGCTTGTTTTTTGTTTTATTAAATAATTTGCCTTTTTTCAAGCTTTTTAGTTTTATTAATTATATATATGTAAATCTTTCTATAGAATGGGCAGCAGCGTTCTCTATGCATTTTTAACACCATACTGCGATCGCCAACCCGCCTGCCAGCGTGGCGATTATGGCAAACCCACCCAATTGGGGGAGGCCTATGTCCAGCAGTGGACGTCTTTCGGCTATAATGATGATATATGTATATATATATATAAATACTTTTGGAATTGTCTCATTACTAGCTTTTATTTGATACCAGTATAGTTGTAATTTATTTTAAAACAAATCTTTCCCTCCCTTTTTTTTTATTTGCAGATGCAATATATAAATATTATATAACCTTTGTTTCTTCCACAATTATGACGAATTTAATGACATCTTATACAGCGTGTTACGGAAAGGGTATATACATATCAAAGGCACGGATTCTTTTAGTGATAACAAACTACAGGGCAATATTTTTTAATACCTATACCTACATAAATAAAAAGTTAAGAAACATTTAACTAAAAATCAAATGTTTCCAATCGAATTCTTCACATCACTAGACCAAGTCAGCTGATCGGTGTCAATAAACTACACACAAAGAAACGGCGGTAACAGTTTGTTATGATTTAAATTTAATAAACTATCGAAATTAAAAAAATATTAAGCATTTTCTAGTTAGTGCTTTTGAGCTGAAATTTTGTACAAAGATTCTGAACCAGATACACTCTTCACCCCGTTTGTATGGATATACCCTTTCCGTTTAGGCTACAGAGCGTGCCAAAGAAATATACATAAGTACATGATACTCTCGAAAAATATTACCCTCCTTCTGGAGCAGTCGGGTAAAAATTACATAGCCACATTTTTTTCTCTTATAATTACATTGCCCAGGTTGATGAACTTGCCTTAATATAATCCAGGGCACTGAACACTTATAGAGATGATCGTCATGTCACATACAGTATAAAAAAAAAAATATGTAATTATATGAATTGCATATAGGGCTGGTATCCACAATTGATCCTTGGTAACATTTTCCGTCTCTCTTGCAGGTATGACACCTTCAGCAAAGCAGTCATTAGTGGACATGGCTCCCAAGTACATTCTAGAACAGTTCCTAGAATCAGAGCTTCTGATCAACATTACTGAACATGAGCTGGTGCCGGAACACATTGTCCTGACCCCTGATGAGAAGGCTGAGCTGTTGACTAGATAGTATCCTTTTTTAAGTTGAGCATAATACTACTTATTGTTAATTTCATGGGGATTCCATTATTCCCATGATGATAGTAATGACAATGACTTGACAATATACCTATCGAATTTTTTGTTAGAGTGCCTGATCCACCAGCAACCATTATAGGTGTTGTTGGCTTGACAGTAAACTCTGCTTGCTGGTGTATCATCCAGGGTTCGAAAAAATCCGATTTTTATAATAAATATCAAAAATCCGATATTTGTATATATATAGGATATAAGTTTTTAAACTGGTCACTAATATTATTATTAACACACACGGGATATTTAACACGTTTACTAATTGTTTTGAGTTCCCGATATTTCGGCGCTGTTGCAAGCACCATGATCACTGATAAACTGAAGTCATTGCGGGTGCCCGTTTATGAGCATACAAAACGGTCTACCCTCTTTCTTGTTCGTTTTTTGCCCTCAGTACCGCTACCAATATTGGGAACTCGAAACAAATAGTAAACATGGTAAATATCCCATTTGTGTTAATAATAATATATTGGATATATATCCAGGACAAGAAAAAGAAGCGAATTTCATTCTGTGAGGAGATTAAACACTTAAAAATGTGAAAGGAATTGGTAAAATAATATAAGTGTCAAATTACCACATTTTTTATTTAAAAAAAGTAACAAAAGAATTAGTGTTTATTAGAGATTTTTTTTTTATGAACCCTTAAAAAAACAAGTACCTATTATTATAATAATCTTCATTTGTTTGTGAGATAAATCAACTAATTTTAATAATAATTTGTAATCATAAAAAAGTAAAAAGTAAATTATTCTGAATTGTAGTTTTTCGCTATGTGTTGCCAGGGTAAACAATTTAACATTTCAGAAGACAGGAAAAAATCAATTGATATATTATATATCAAGATAAAAATCAATTGACATATATCGTGATATTTATCATGATATATATCGGCGAACCCTGGTATCATCACAAGAATGCTATATTGTGAGCAGACGAACCAGGCTTGTGGCGGTTGTCCCCGTTGACGTCTCATAGAGCTCATTATGAGGATTTGTGGGAAAAACCTTCACAAACCCCCATCAGTTTAAAAATAAAATACAAACTACATAATATTATACAAAACTCAGGAAGTCTTTATTTCTTATGGAGGACTCATTGATAATTTTTATAGTCAAATGAAATTAAAGTAATGCCTAAATTAATAGCTAAGTGTAAAATATTTTAGCTAAAATAATGAAATCACTGTCTAAACTTTTACTACAAATAATATTTTAGAGATCAACTTTAAAATTACTTCATTTTTAAATTTCAACACAACAAACAAACAACAAACACTTTTGTTAAAAATAATTAATGTCTCATAAATGTTTAATCTTTTAATCGTCCCGGTCGGATTAATACGACAAATGTTTTCGTGCCCGTGCCGCCTCAGTCGTATTGAAGGCTCGTACAGACTAGTGCGATATCGCGGGCGCGACGCGACACTAGTAGCACAACTTCTTTGTCGGTGCCTGTCGCGCCTGCGATATCGCGTGAGTCTGTACGAGCCTTGATACGACTGAGAACCTATGTCCGTTTTGTGCTTTTTATATAATTGCACGACCATATTTGTCGTAGATATTTATGAGCCGGGCGCTGGGGGCACGGCAATTGATATAAAACCAAGCTGTCAATTGGTTAAAAAAAACTCTTCCACTTCTTGAGGCATCCAGATACATATATTTGAAGACATTCGTAATAGCTTTTTGCTTTATTTGTTTTACGTATATATAAAATTTTTCCTTAACCATTGGAACAGTAAATTGAAGGAGAACATGTTGATGAGGATACAGGCTGGTGACCCGGTAGCGAGATACTTTGGACTGAAGAGAGGACAGGTCAGTTAAATAATTTTCAACATTTATTTATAGGATACAATATTTTCTAGAAAATAGAAAAGAGATTTTTTTTTTTTTTTTCAATATTTTAGGTACTAATCAAGGGCGCAGCCTCCATACAAACCGATTCCTATCGACTTCCCTTCGAAAAAACCGCTTTTTTAACACCACATTACTGATATTTGATACCAGTTTAAAACATCATAAGATTAAAAACGTCACAAAGACGCCTAAAATGTTTGCCTAACTGGCGTTAAATTTAGAAAAGTAAAGGAATAACTAACATTTTTAGATAATTAATTTTTACGTTGTCTAGGTTTTTTATTTTTTATAATGTTGCTACACACTAGGAATTTCTCCTGTGTTGTGGGTGCGTTTACAAACATTTAAACTCACATACACAAACAGCCAGACCCGGAACAACTACTTGTAGATCATACAAATATTTGTTCCGTGCGGGAATCGAACCCGCGACACGCTGCACAGCAGTCAATCGCTTAACCACTGCGCCAACCGTGCCGTCAAATTAAAACTATAACTTTTTTTCGGCTTCCCTGTAATAAAAATTAGAGCTTCGCCGCTGGTACCGAGTGATGATGGTATGCAAGGTCGTACTATAAAGTGTCAAAGCCATCACTTTTTATTTGTGAAAAAGAGATGGTGCTATTTGTTTTGTATAGCTCTATCACTCTCACACAATTCACTGAAACAATGAAGGCTCCAACACTAAAGTTAGGGTTTCTTAAAAGTGCGGTGGCCGCCACATAGCGTCCGCATTTTACCGTCAAATGACGTCACTGAAACCTTAATTATGAAAGTAAGTTGGTTGATAGATAGAAGATAGGCAGAATACTCTTTATTATGTACACCATAAAAATTACAGACAAAAATATATAAATGTTACATAGGTGACACAATGGGCGGTCTTATCTCTAAAAGCGAACTTTTACAGACAATCTTTGGATGAAGTAAAGGTAGAAGGAGACCCAATACTACAGGTAGGTAATCAGTGGCGTACCATTTACATATACAATAAATACATACATATGTAAAGCATAAAGGTACATAATTATATAAATCAGGGATGCCGCGAATAGTTGTTATCTATAACAACTATCCGCTATAGCGAATAGTCGAATACCGATTAATCGCAATGCCCTATGGCGAAAGTTCAATAATATTATTATTTGAGAATAAATAAACTCTTTTTTATTTCGATTAATAATGGCGAGTCTTCGACATACTCGCCATTATTATTCGAAATAAAAAAATATTTAAAAAAGAGTTTGTTTATTCTCAAATAATAATATTATTGAACTTATCGATTATTGAGCAGCAAAACTAGTTTTTCAGATTATGCACCATAATCTGCCCTTTTTGTACTTTAAATATTAAAATTGGTATTAATTAAAAAGCCTAACTAATTAACACATGACTGATTTTTGGCAAACTTTTTATATTAATGATAAAAATACTATATACCCAAAGTCTCAAATCCAGATAATTTATGTAAACAAAGGGGATAACATAACAGAAAAATATCTTCGTAATGGTAATTCACATAAAATGGCGAAAGGTCACATTTTCTTTTAAGTACTGATTTTAAGAAATAATAATTAACAAATAATCATACCGTAATTATTTTTTATAAATTTCCGGTTTTAAACAAAGTTATTAAAAAAAGGAGATTGTCTGGTATAAAATATTTTATGATACTGGTAACATTGCAGGAGATCCAAACATTTTCAAATGTTTTACATCTTTAACAACACTAATATTACAACTCTCATTCATAGATTCATGTTGTAAGTAGCATATCTAGCCACATTTTGGATGAAAATCGATTGGAAATCGATTTTGGGAGGCCTACGTCTAGCACTGGACTTAAAAGGGCTGATTATGACGATAATATGCCGTGTCTCCGACATACTACACAATACATTGTTTGGCAACGGTATTTTGTTTGCATAGTTCTTATAATTAATTCACTTTAATTTTAGCGATGACTATTTACAAAAAAAAAGAATATGATAAAATGTTTTGCACCACTGTCCTGTCATTTTGACAGTGACATTTCTTGACATTACTTTGTTTACATAAATGATCTGAATTAGAGACTTTGGGTATAGTGTGTTTTGTTTTTAAAGATGAATAAAAGTTTAATTATTTTGAAGTCTATACTTTTTCTGTCCATTAATAGGTCATTTTTATTTAGACAACTATTTGCCGAATGTCGAATAATAGACACTATTATTCAGTATTCGACGAATAACAAAAAAAAAAATCGAGTAATGTCGAATACCAAATAATAGCGAGTATTCGCGGCATCTCTAATATAAATATTATGTTAGTGTGTCTTAAGTGTTTCCCTAGAGAGCATAAGACCTCCCGCGCATAAGGTCGTATGTTTAAATTTATGATTTTTCAGGAGAGATTTTTAACGCCATCTTTGTGTTGATCAGCCGCAAAATATAATATGATAAGACTATTAGCGGGTTAGAAACTCGGTTCTTAGTGAAAATATGAAAATATCGTTTTTAAGAATGTGTAGTATTTATATAATATTGCATTATAGTACTAAAATCTCATTTTACTAAAAAAACATTTCTTAAATAATTTGTTTTTGTGAATTGTAACTTAGTTTTTTCCTGTAAGATCGCCTATTGGTGGTTACATTAATTCATATTACAACTGACGATATATTATAGATTCGACTCGCAGTTGATCATCTGTTAAAAGTAGACTCTAGTCATACTCTGCAAAGCTAAACATGGCGACTCAGGATCTAAGGATAGGCCATAGTTTGCCATGCAGCAATATTTCAGTAGTCTCGTACTAACTCGAAAATACTGAATTTTCTATCATTACAGTTAAAAATTTCAATAATTTAGTAATAAAACATGCTAAAATACTAGGTAATTAACTAACAATAAATTGTACTATATTAGCATACGTGATAATAAAAAAGTACACATAAAAAACGGTAAATGTTGTACAAACATCATGTTCAATAATAAAGTAGTTCGACATGCTATAGATATTTCTTGTATTCATAAAAATTGTTATTTATGCACATATAATTGTGCGTATCTATAATTTGAATATGATTCGCTTTCGCCTATGTATGTCAGCTATGACTTTTGCATGTTAGCTTCACAGAGTAGTTACTAAATGGAGTAATAAAGTAATTTAAATAGTGATAGCTAAGCGCTCACCTGATAAGAACTCCTATAAGCATATTTTAACCACTAATTATTAGCAAAGGGAAAAGGCAGGTGCTCAGTTCAAACAACACTCGATAATTATTACTAACTAGCTTTTGCCCGCGGCTTCGCTCCCACTTAAAAAAAAAAAGAACTCTTAACACACTACTGAAGTTTCTATAATAATAATAATTCACGTGGCGCCATCTATTATCATAAGAACGTTATTGTTGTTTTCCTCAGGAACAGTAATTTTTTTCGGGATGAAAGTTACCCTATGTCCATTTCTGTACACCTGACAACGTATATGCAAAATTTCAGGGTGGTGTAGGTTATTTACTATCCTAAATGTCCACTTTGCTGAAATCGAGATCAAATCTAATGCGACAAAATCTGTGATACCTACATGCCTTGATATTCCAATCAATCTGCATAGCCTATTCTCAACTATGTTGGGTGCAGCTGAATACCAGTATTTTACATGGAGCGCCTGCCTAACTGACCTCCACAACCCGGTTACTGGGTAACAAACTCTTTGCCCCTTGGTAAGACTAGTTTTCAGAATTTTTGGACTTCTGACTACTCGTAACGACTGTCAAAGATCTACGAATGACTGTCGGTACCAACGCTTTAACGTGCTTTCCGTGACACTCCATTTGCTAACCATTTTGTGGCTCGGTAGCAGTAGATAATTTAATATGCCAATGAAGATGTTACGTATCAAGTCATGTTAGGGCCATATTGATTTGTTATGCCGATTGTCATGCAGAAAACTTGAAATTGACCAGTAGGCTGGTACACACGGCTACTCATTAAGCTATATTTTCCAGTATAAGCTGATCTCACATTGTATAAGATTTCCGTATAGGGAGAGGTCAGCTTATTCTGGACATGTATAGCTTGATATGTAGCCGTGTGTACTAGTAGACTTACTTAGGCTTGAAAGGGTATGCAAAGCTGTTGCTGATCATGGCTAGTTCAAAATACTCTAGGTTGGTTTCTTATAAAAAGTGGATTCTATCGCCAATGGTGCCGATTCTCTTGTCACAAAATTCTCTAAACTAGACTAAAAATCACCAAAATTTAGTTTATTCCTGTCAAACGACCATTTCCTATTCTGAAATTGACTAAAGTGACACAACTTAACTATATTTTAGTTTGACAGCTCTAAGATAGTACTGAGTTTTTAAATTTAGTGAAAATGGCAATTTTGCTATTCTGAATTTGACGTTTTTAAACTAAAATTTAGATTTTCTAACTAAATCTGACTATTTTTAATCGCGATTAAAAAGGTGTGGAATAAAATTAGTTTTCATGAACTAAAATTCACACCAATCACCTCGACTTCTGGTGCAAAACCAGTACTGTATATAAGGTGTATCTATTCATACACGAAATATTTTAAGAGAAACATCTTTATGTCGTAAAAAAGCGAAAAAATCCTTTATTTACATATTCTATGAATGACCCGCCTCAACGCGGTGACGCCGAACGGTGCGGTGGGGTGGCGGCACGAGCGCGGTGAATTTTGATAATTAATCATCATATCAAGTAATTTTAAATTATTTAATTTTTTTAATAATATTCTCGGAATAAAAAAGAAAATCATTTCCATGGCTTCTTTACCACTTATAGGTGTATCACTTAAAATATTTCGTGTTTATCCCTATATATTTTTTTCTTTTCTTTTGCTTATATCTCCAAAATGGTGCGTCCTATCGCAAAAATAATGAAAATTTCGACCCCCTTTTAGATACCCTTAAACCACTATTACGCTACATGTAGGTAATCTTTTTTTTTATTTTCCACACAAAAAGTGAAAAATTCCATAAAAAAACACGTCACGGCTGCCCCCCATGTGCGCCTCCGGCTCTAAAATAAATCATAGGCAAACAAGTACAACGTTGCGAAGCCAAAAAAAAAAAATACCACGTGGAGTCACGATTGTCAAATTCGATTTAGTTGTGTCAAACTTATTTTTAAATTTAGAGAATTTTGTTTGCAGAATAGCTTTAAGATTCTCATAGCCAAAAGTAAGGAATTTTAGTGATAGTTTAGTTAGTTTAGTTCGGTGTACAAGAGAATCGGCACCAATGTCTATGTCTCTATCTAAATCTCTATACCCAGAGACACAAAAATCATGAATATTTCAAGCATAGAGTAATGAAACAGATGAATGTAGTCACAAGGCTCAAATTAAATTAGTTAGCGAAACTCCGCAAACGAGTTGTCAAAAATCCGCCCATCACATCTGTAAAGTTTACACAAAAATAAACAAATTTTTCTAACTAATATTATAAGCAACTAACTATATTATTACAAACGGTCTCGACCTTAAAAAAAATCTTTTAGGGTCCTGTACCTCATAAGGAAAAAACGGAACTCTAATAGGATCACTAGTGTGTCTTTCCGTCCAGCCAGTAATAGGACTCGCCCATCCAGGAGCGCTGTGCCAAATAAGATGCATTATATTATACATAAAACAAAAGGTATTTTAATATAACACGTATATTAAAAGATAAATAATTAAATTATCTTTAAAAAGGTGAAGGCTTCAGAAAAAATAGTATGCTTGATATATTTGCGTGATTCTCAGTTTTTTATCCGCGTTAGACATAACTTTACAAAATTGATTTCACTATGTATTATAAACATAATCTAAAATATTCATATATTAAGTTATTAAGGAAATGCTCTAATTTAATATATATTTTTTCCAAATCATTAACACTCCCGTTTAGACGTGATTTTCAGAATAAAATCATTAAAATTCGGTTAGCGTCGCCTTAAGTTGTAACTTGGTACACTTACTTATGAATTTGTGTGACTCAATCACGAACATGTAAAGTAAGTCAGTAAATAAATGAATTTTGAGTATGGGAAAAAATTAGAAGAAAAAAAAATGTTGTGCTAACTTTACCTTGTGACATAACAAATGAAAGGCCTTGTTATGAGAATTTAAAAAAATAATAAAAATAATTTGTCTTAAAGTTATTAAAGAAAATTGATGAGAATTGACCATTACGGGGCTCATCTCCGAAATAGGTGACTCTAAAATTTTGGAAAAAAAAAAATTGTCAGTCGTAAGGACTGCCGACAGAAATGAAAACACAAAACTTTGGAATAAATGTTCTTTTATACATAATATAGCTCATGGAAAGCATTCGGTGACGATGACGCGAGTTCCATGATTTTTGTTCACCCAAAAAGTGCTCAACGCGCCTAAAGAAGTTTCCACTTAAAAAAAAAATACAAAGTATAGTTCTATACTTATAGATTACAGGAAAACCTATAACAAGTCTATGGTCACAAACTAACATTTGTATTTTGAACGTATGGGGAACATGTTTATCATCTATAATGTTAAGTTTGTTCTTGGGATAAATTCATTCCAACTACCCTTTATTGTGCGTGGTCCGACACACACTTGGCCGGTTTTATCATGTTAAGATATCGGTACACATCACGTCTCCGGAATTTAGCTAGCGATTTTAATTAAACCCTGTATAGGTGCGTTAAGATCGGACATGGAAGAATTAAGTTACAACAGGCCATAATAATTTTAAAAAAAGTTGGCCGTCACGGAACACCTGGCAAATGTGAAACGTCGTAATTGATGGTTATGGAAAGAATTTATAATGAAAGAAAACCAATAAATAAATATGGAGGAATAATAATATATTTTTCTTGTTATTCTTATTAGAATGATATAAACAGATTATAATTATAAATATTTGTATGTAAAATTTGGTGCATCACGGCATTAGAGAGCGTCATACCGTATGCCGTCACGGCATAAGAGTCGGTTTTACTCTCAAGGCGCGCATATAGATGTTTCACATAAAAAAATGTTCTTTGCGGAATAAAACACGCGACCCGCAACACAACATCCGATCTCACCCACCTCGCCAATCGAATCGTTACTAATTATGATTGGGAGAAGACACTGGCTCCTGTAACACAGGTGTTTTTATCTAGCGCAGGAGTCAGTCCTTCACTTTGTTTGTACAATTTTTTTATGCCAATAAAGAATTTATTTATTATTATTTATTAATGGTTTTCGTTTCTTTTCAGGTGGTGAAGATTATCCGATCATCAGAAACGGCCGGGCGATATATTTCATATAGATTAGTATGTTAGAATAGCTTTATTACCAATAAATATCCAATATTTTTACCAAAATTTGTTTTTGTTTCATACATTTATGACTTACGCACGTAAGTCCATGACCACAAACAGTTGGAGTGCAGATTCGGAGATGTTGTCCTAGGTTCAGAGTTCAATTTCAAGTTACTTTTGACGATTTCTGTAAAATACAGGAAACCCTTCATCGTAGCTTCTCTCGAAGATTGTCTCTTAATTCTTTATAGCCTCGAATCACGAATGCTGAAAAACAAACAAAGAAAAGATGACAAAACCAATTTAGTTTATTATGTCATCATTGTGTTTGTGAAATTAAATAATGAGCTCAGTAGCAATTGAGTCACTATTGATACTCTTCAGATAAACATACGATTAAGTAATTTAACACGTTGACTGTCCAAGCAAAATTTACTACGTACCACGATACGTCCGTATTATTTCTTTCGATATATATATATATTTTTTTTTGCTGTTTTAATACCCTTATATACGTCTGCAAAATTTTTTTTTCTAGTTCAAACGTTCAACTCACAAAAGCCAATGTAACTTGTATTACCTAATGCACGAACGTCATGGCTGAGTCGGAAATGCATTACATATAATGCACGGACAGTTAACGTGTTAATACATACACATACATACATACTTATACTCACGCCTTTTTCCGATGGGGATAGATTGGAACTATAGAACGCAACCTACTACGCTCCTTACTTATTCCTTTTGCTTCATTTACGTTCATACATCTGGTTATACACGCACACTGGTTGCGAGTGCTACGCACCTGACCTTTCTGAAGAACATCACCAATTAGGTCACTATAATGTCCTCTTAGGGCGTCCCCTCCCGGCGTTTCCACTCACATCTGCCTTGTAAGCTTTTGTTAGTTGCCTTTCATTCATCCTCTGAGCATGACCAAACCTATCTTAGCATAGTCTTTTCAATGTTTGTCACTATATCTTCTAATTTAATAATTATGCAGTATACGTTTACCGAATTTTTATGATAACATGTGTGGCATTTGATTAAATAACCATAAGTCTTCGTTGATCATAGGTAGTAGTTATTATACGTATATATAGGGTGTAGATACACCCTATATATACCCGTTCGGTAAACGTATACTGCATAATTATGAATAGATATTCAAACACGAAATATTTTAAGAGATACACCTATAGGTGGTAAAGAAGCCATGGAAACGATTTTTAAAAAAAATCTCAGAATAATAATAAAAAAAAAACTTGATATGATGATTAATTATCAAAATTCACCGCGCTCGTGCCGATGCCGCCACCGTCGCCGCGTCCGGGCGGGTCATTCATAGAATAAGTAAAATTTTGGAAAATTCAACTCCTTTGCAAAATGTCTCAAGCTATTTTAAAATTATAATAATTATGTAAAAATATAAAACATTAGATAAATAAAAAATAAATAAAAAAATTATGGCTTGTTTACCACCTATAGATGGTTCTCTTAAAATATTCCGGGTATGAATAGATATATCTTATGTTCATGGACACTTATAATTAAACACTAACTAATCGAACCATCGACTCGAAGAAGTGTTTGAATAAGGCCATTTTAGCGTTCGTTATCGTTAATTAAATCAATTGTCATTGCATGCAAGCAATAATTTAACTAATCATAACTGCAATCGCTACGGCTACGCTTACCCGAAAACTGGCATAGACACAAATTAAAACATAAGAGACTACCATTTATTTGATATTTTGTTATGAACTTTCATAAAATACCATGATCTGTGTATAATGGAATCACGCAATGATTATTGTACTAGGTAATGTGGGCACGCGATGCGCAAATGCTTCACACGGCGCTTGCGCAGCATGGGTTGCGCACGTCGCAAAATCCACGCAATTACAGTACTTACGCGCAAACCGACGGAGTCTTGCGATCTTACTGATTACAAAACGAAATAACATTAAAATTATCTTTTAACTTTAAAGACATTTTCAAAACGAAACGAGTGACTGAAATTTTTCTTAGATGACTAGTTTTTCTTTCCTGAAATGATCCTCAGGGGAAAATAGAGAGGAAATATAGCTTTTCTTTAGAAATAAAGTTTCTTGGTTGTGATTTAGTGGTTGTGAAAAGCACAAAGATATTTAGCTAGGTATCTGTGATGAAAAGATTAGACTGCTTTTAATGTTTGTGAACTTCATTGGATAATTTTCCGGTAAGTACCTACCTCTATCTACTTCCTATCAATCATGAGATTGTTACAAACAATACATATCTTAATAGGATGATGTATTAACGAGAAGAGAAAATCTCGCCTTATGTTATAATAGGATGTGATGTGTTTTCAGTTTCATAAACCTGTTTTTTAGGTGTCACGTTATGCTCTTACTTTTATAGCGCTTTGAATATGGCATTGCCTAATTAGCTTGGGCAACGTATAAAATCAAATCAAATTATTTTATTTCACATAAACCTAGGGCACGGTTGCAGAAGCTAGGTGCACGGTTCCTATTGGTCGTTTCCTCTGGAGAAGAGCCGGCAAGATACTCCACGGTTACTCTTTTAAAAATAATTGGCTTTTACAATATTTTCAAATAACAGTGTTAATAGGTATGGAAGGAAGGTGTAGACCTTTGAACAAGTACCAGTTAATTAACAAAATAGAAAATGGTCAACAAATCTACACCCTACTAGGCCGAAAAAAACGGAGCCAAACGTAGGTACCAATTTATCTATTCGTTTCAGATCAGAACCGTTTTTTCATCGAAGTATCATCTGACTGAAGTGGGTTACAGAGGCTAAGGAAAGGAAAAGCTGGCTCCTTGCCAGAGTTCTACGGCCTAACGAAGACGGTCGCTTCCTACCCTTTGGTAGGAGGATTCCTACCTTAATAATTTGATAGACCATTTCAATGTGTTACAGAAAAGAGAAACAATACTTTTAGGACTACCAACGTTAACGTAAGCAGTAAAGGCACCTAATATACAACGTGCCTCAGAATTAACGCATACCACCAAACACTCCAATTAGAATATTATGTTAAAATGAATGGCATTAATGCTGAAATGAACCTTTTTGGCCCAGCCGTGAGGCACACAGTAATTTTTTTATAACATTTTTTATTTCACATTTTTTTTTTTTTTTGTATTTTGTGTTTCACGAACTGTGACCAAATAAACGTTATTCTTTCTTTCTTTCTTTATAATCATAATACATACACTTTTTTTTTTTGGGTGTGAAATTATCAAATAACTTCTCCCGCTCTGGACCGGTGACAACGCTCTTAAACGAAAAAAAACGAACCAATTTTTCTAACAAATCATTAAGAGTAACGAATACCATTTTGATCATTGAGGATTTCGCGACATGTCCTAATTTTTTTTGTATGGGGTTATCCAAAGGGACGTGTCGTGGTCAATCTTGATTACAAAAAGCAGAATATTTGTGACTTTGTTAGTGGGATAACTAACAAAGTATACGAAAATTTAATGAGAAACACGATGAAAAGCGATCGCATTTTTGAGTATAAAAAAGGAGGAGATTACGCTGATCTTAATTATCGTATAAAAATGCTAAGCCAGAGTAAAATAATTATAGAAAAATATCCTGTCATTTTCGTGGCTTATTCCACAAATCCCCCTGAAAATCCCCCTTAGGAGGAAAAGTGGAATCTGAAAACAGTCTAGAATTCACCCCTGATAAACCCGCTAAGGGGGGAAAACTAGAATTGAAAAAACGAAAAATAACTTATTCCAAGATCCCCTGTAAGTGATTTTTTTACATAAGGGTTCAGTTTTTTCCACTGAGGGGGATTCTCTCAGGGGGGATCAGTGGAATAAGCCATTTTCGTTTGTAATAAAAATAATCAACATTTAAAGTTGTATACTTCCAAATTGGCCAGCCTGTATGTACAGCTAAGACCTACATGTTCTCTTTCCAAAATGCATAATATATCTAATCAAACCATCTAGATTGCGCTTGTAAATCCATCATAGGTAGTTACTATTGCAATAGATACCTACAGCTAATTCTCGATCACGATATCGTGATAATTCGACATCGTCCTTTAAATTGCTTCGTTAACGAGATTTCGGACTATAGAGACCTATTGGTATGCAATTCGAGCATAAGCACTCACGAATTCACGAAATTCATGTCCATAGATGAGAAGGCTCTAATTCTTGTCACGGCCTGTTTGTGAATACCTATGGAAATAAACACTGGAACTTTCTGCCAGAGTCTGTGTACCTACATAATTATTCACATATCCTATGATCCGTCTGCCTTCAAAGCAAGATGCCCTTGCTTTGAATATTTATACATTATTTTCTTTGCTATCTGAAATCCTCTCTCAGCTATCTCATTTGACTGTGGATATCTAGGACTAGTATATGTATACATATATTTAAAACCCCATTCAAAACACGCCTAAACCTATCAACATCACTGAAAAAAATGTTTACTTATATATAACCAAACTTTCGTCACTATGTAACAAAAAAGTGACCACATAACTTTATGCAACATGTAACCAAAACCAAAAGGCTGTTTTGTATTTTATAGACAAATCACTTTTATTAAATCAAGTTAACTTTTATAAAGTCTTGTCAAACTTTGATTATTCCTGAAATAGCCGAAGTAGTTAGACAAAATATTTCTTTCAGTGATCCCGCTTAAAAACACATTCAACAAGCTCTCTGGTTATGTGTATAAAAATGTATAATAAGTTACCCGAATCAATAAGAAAAGAAAAAACTATCTAATCACAAATAAAAATAAAAACCGATTGATAAGTACCCATACTTATACATTTGTACATACTTTACATGTATGTAGTTACCGATTCCGTGTGGATTAATTTATTTGGCAATAGGTATCTACCGATGTAGATGTCCTACAGGCATAGACATGGTCGTTCGTTCAACAGCTACAAAAGTAGGCAATAAGTTCCCTAGTAGCATTTTTGTTGGCGTTTGGTTGGGCCACATACCTCTGAAGGTGGCCTAAAAAACTAAAAAGCCAACTGTGCTAAAACTAAATGCCAACGGTACCAAAAGTGGTAAAACTAAATGCCAACGGAAAATGCTACTAGGGTTACACTAAAAGGTTTATCAGAAACTCCCATTAAAACCTTAAAAAAATATTTGGAACGTAAAAATTGTGAACAAATTTGGTCGTGTTTTTTTACTTTTTAAATGTTAAAAAAAAAAAAACCTAGACTGTTAACGTAACTTTTTAGATAATAATAGTAATTTTATTTTCTCCCCAAAAAGGTAAAATTTTGATTCATAGCATCAAGTTACATTTTTCAGATGAGATGCACTAAGATATTACGTAAAAACCGATGTCAAGATCTCAGCCCTACGTATGTCAAATAGTTTAGGAGTTAAAGTTTGGGAGTCCTCTCCTATTTATCACCTGTAAGGGTTAAGTAAGCGATCTGTCATTGCTTCACTTTTCATTCTTTTTACCTGTTGTGGTATAGTAATTTTATTCTAGGTAAGTGCATTATCTTCACATATACTTAATAATTTATGTATACAAATATTGTTAACATTTAAAAAAAGTAAGTATGGAGTTTCTTGCCCATTCTTCTCCATACGTAACTACCTTTTGGAAGGGGCAACTAGAATCAATTAATTATTTTTGTAAATTTTGACCTTCAAAAGTGCCTTTTATGTGCCTATTTGAAATAAATGATTTGACTTTGACTTTGATGAAAGTTCGTTAGTTTTGGTGATGGGAAATCCAATCAGGCACACTGAATAACAAACTTTCACAGAATTCTGCATACCTCAAAATACCTACTATTAGATACCCATCCGATGGATCCCGGACGGTCGGTCACGAGAATCGAATTAGAAAGTAAAAGAATATTTACTACATTAAAATTGCTTGAAGTCTAATCAAACCGGTATTTCATAATCCGCAAAAATGTTACAAATGTTTAAGGGTCACTTTAGCGTAGAAATAAGGATAAAAAAACTTAATTTCTAAATTATGCAAAGAGCCTATTCATCTCCTGTCAGTAAATTAATTTGAAACATCTAAATGCTAAGTAGTTACGTTTCTTATATCTTTGTCTTTAAGCAAACCAAGCAAAGATATAATATAATTTACATTAAAATTATGAGTTTTACCTAGAGGGCGTATCTACAAAAATTCCTGAAAAAGTGAAAATGTAGAGAGATACTTTGTGAAAGATAGTCGTAATTAAAGATTTGTAATGTTTTAGATACCAAATGACTAAATAATTAGTGATGGGCCGGATACGGTTGTTTTCGAATGTGTGGTTAAAAGTTTAACCAAACGAATATTCGGCAGAATTTGGCACACTTTATCGTGCATCTCTACCTACTTCATTTATATGCTTACAGACATATAGAGGGAACTTTTTAATACAATATTATTCGATAAAATGTTCGGCATTTTTGCCGAATAATCGGCCAAATACGAATGTTCGGTAAACCTGCCGAATAAGCTATACCGAACATAAAACGAATATTCGGCCCTTCCCTACTAAGTATCATTTAATCAAGCTAAACTATCATTTTTAGTATGAAAAGTGTTATCTTGAAGACCCTTTACTTTTAAAACATGCTCATTCTCATCGTCATTGGTATTTGTTTAGTGCTTTTTCCGATGATTTAACGTACAATTCGATATTATTTGAATCATATAGATACATACATGATGAACGGTTAGGTAACTGTTCTGATAAACATTGTAACAACTTGTGACCCACTCACTTTATGCAAATCATGGTTTCAAGAGCTTTTAAATTTATGTGCTTAGTCTTTTAATGTTATTGATAATAAACAGTGATGTTTTTGTAAGTTTATGATGCTCCATTAATGTGATATACAGTGTTTTTATTGAAATAGAAGATTTAATGAGAACAACATTGCTTTTGACTTTTTTTTTCTCTCACCAATTCACTCATCAATTTATGCAAATTACGGTTTCAAGTAAAGAAATAAAGAAAGAAAATACGTTTCTTTCCGTTGAACATGAAGCTATATTTTTTTTATTACTGATTGGGCCTGCTTTTGATCTCGATCTCGCCTGATGTAAAGCGATGCATGAGGTCTATGATGGAACGAGCGTGCCCAGAATATGCCTGTTCACTCTTGCATTAAAGGCAGACGGGATATATGTGGAAGGGAACACAGACGCTGGCAGAGAGTTCCACACTTTGGCTGTGCTCATGAAAATGTGGAGGAGAAGCGCTGAGTACGGCTGGACGGGATATCAACCAAGTACGCATGGTACCCTGCAGTACGTCTGGTAGTCCGGTAATAAAAGGGCGACGGTGGGATCAGGTTTTGGAGCTCCTGCGCACACTCTCTGAAGTACAGTCTGTAGAAGATCGACAGGCAAGCAACATTACGCCGATGAGCTTGGCTGTGAAGCCTAGACACCAACGTGTTGTCGCCTATAAGCCTTTTTGCTCTGCATTCCACCGAGTCAAGTGTAGCAAGTTGGTATTTTGCTGAGCCATCCCAGAAGTGGATGCAATACTCCATACAAGAATGGATCTGCGCTTTGTTCAAACTTAAAACCTGTCGCAGATGTGAAATACGTCTCACCGTATTTAGGATGCCCAGCTTCTTGGCTGCAGTCTGTACTTTTGACTCGATGGTTGAGCCGAAGTTGAGATCAGACCGCAACTCCATTCCCAAAAGTTCTAGGCAGTCTGTAACTGGTACAGATGCACCTCGGAAAGTAGGCATCATCATCATCATCATTTCAGCCGAAAGACGTCCACTGCTGGACATAGTAATGTCCACGCCGTGGTATAATCGCCACGCTTGGCAGGCGGGTTGGCGATCGCAGTATGGTGTTAAAAATGCAGAGAACGCTGCTGCCCATTCTCTAGTAAGTCCCTTAGTCGCCTTTTACGACACCCGCGGGTGGAAATGGGGTGGTGCTATTCTTTACGTCCGGCATCACACGGAACGGAAAGTAGGAGATAACTGAAACTGGCTCCTTTTAGCAGTGAAAAGACACGCCCGTGTTTTCAGAGCATTGAATTTAGCCAGATTGTCGTCGCCACACTGGGAAACGAGATTTAAGGTCAAATTCATTCGCTCCACCATGGCCTCTCGCGTTTCGTCTCTGATGGCCCATGGCCTGGGTAGGTATCTTTCTGAGCCTGTGCTGTCATCTGCGTACCCAATAGCACCAAGCCGTAGCAGGTCGTTGATGTGCAGCAAGAATAGAGTCGCAGAAAGAACATACCCCTGAAGAACACCGGCGTCAATACCCATCGATAGCCATATAATCCGATGAGCACTATGAGCAGCCATCATGATGATAGCTTCATGTACTTATACTTCTACATCACTGATAATAAACAATGGTGGTTTTGTAGGCATTAAGCGGAGGACGTGCGGTCGTGCGATCGGTCGCATGATGGGCCTAATACCAGTCGGGGGTGCAAAGAATGTACAAGTATCTTTCGGGCCCCCGAGTCATGGTACTAGAAGGAACAGTGGGGTTTTAGTCGGTAGGAGTCCGACATAACCCTCCGTTCTTTCTAGATGGAGGGTATCCATGAGGACTTGTTCAGGTAAAAAAAAAGGTATAATAATATGATACTCCATTAAATGTGACAGTGTTTTTATTGAAATAGAAGATTTACTGAGACCTTATAAAAAGTTAACATCGCAAAATAATCTAGCTGTTTGTTCAAACAAGCAAAAAAATGTACCTAAACTTAGAGGCATCCTAATTAACTGTGTTTAAATAGGTATTGAAACTTACCTAGACGTGTAGTGTCAAAAACTGTGATTAATATACTTTGAGATTCGATGTGCAAAAAGCTCAAAACGTCTGGCGTGGTTTATGCCATGATAAATTACTGTGTAGGTGTTAAACGCAAGTGAATTTTTATGGTACAAGATTCATACGAAAGTACTTACACTTTTTTTGGTAGGCGTAGAGTCAGCAATATAATAAATCAGAAAAGTCTATCTCTTATTTTGGTATTAGGTAGGTATATATTTTCTGTCATCTACCTACACAAATAAATAAAATTGAAGTGACTGTTTTTAATGTAAACATAACAGCTTTTTACCAAATGCATATGAAAGTAGGTATATATGGTACTTATTTTTTTTTTGTCTTTCTGCCTGTTTGTACCGGCTAATCTCCTAAACTGTTGGACCGATTTTGACGGGACTTTAGGCTAGTTTTATTGTAGAAAAAGCCAAGTAGTCGAAGCCGCGGCCAGCAGCTAGTCTTAAATGAAATTACATACTTGCTGTTCTATTGACTAACATTTATACCTTTCACGGATTAAATCGTCATTTTTGTATAGCAAGATTTACCTACATATAACAAAAATATATCTTTATACTAATCTATAGGTATTATGGTATTTGGTGGTGTTTGCATTTGGTAGCCCAATTCTTGAGGCAGGGCTATTTAATATCACGCTAAAAGCAGAAACCGAGCAAAAAGAAAAAAGTCGGATAGAACGCTAAGTGAAAACGAAGTAGATAATAGCGCGGACGAGCGATGCGATGCGACGCGATGAGTCTGGGGAACAAGAAATTTCACGTGGACGTAGTCGCGGGCAGATGCTATGTGTAATATAATTTGAAAACTTCAGTACAAAGAAAGATACATATATCGATTACACACATACTATTCTGTTGACGTTGCCCATGCCATAAAACCGTACATAAATTCTTGAACATGATTTAGTGTAATCAATGCATTAGTTACAGTCATTGAAAGTGTACAAATCAATGATTTAACGCAATATAAACTGTTTGATATTCCATATTTTTATATGATTTGCATAAAGAAAGTCGTAGGATCGCGGAAATTTATTGAATGTTCGGTGGAAACCTTTGAATAATTTGTAAGAATTTGAGCTTTTCGTTTAATGAAGTGGATTTGGTTGTTCATTATGAAATAGAATAATCTTAATTAGCGAATTCGTTATTTATTGTCAAGGGTCAACATGTGTCTGATATTGAAAACAAGCAAAATGAGTTTAAAAAGCAAAACAAAGGAACAAAACACCTCAGTAATAGGTATCAGTAACAGTGAAATGCTATCATAAAAACATCACGTTAAAATAAAGAGTGAAAAGAATTCATAGGATTCGTTGAATGTGTAGATCAGGTGAAAATGCCTGAGATGCCTCACTGTAATGATTGCCACACATTAACTCGCGCGCAGCGTGGAACAGAAGCGAACGTCCGATGTGCGAGTGCGCACGGTGAACACGATAGTACAGTCAACCACACCTTCAAGTTAACAATCGAAGTGAACTATAAAATCACTGCTACGAAAAAAAGGTTGGCGGGCACGTATTTAATCGATTCCTAGAAATACTAATCGATCGTCTTCAAGTAACCTATTAAGGGCGCACCGAGCTTCTGGCGCTAAATGATGGAATGGAGAAGCATGAAAATGTAAAATGTATACGTTATGGAAAACATGTAGTTTTGTTATTATTAATAAACTGATTACCTTCTGTGAAGTATTTACGCCATACTAAGGCCTGTGTTCACCAACATTTAAATCAACTGTTTAGATATTTAATCAGTTGTTTACTCAAAATTTCATAGGAAATTTGACATAAATCAACTGTTTAAATACCTAACCGGTGGTTTGAATGTTGGTGAACACAGGCCTTAGGGTACTAAGGGTTTATTTTGTTTTTTAGAGATTACGTTGTTTTTTTGTTTCTACAGAGGAAACTACAAGTAATCGTGTTTCTAAAGTGTATGATTTATCGAGTGAATCCTTAAATATCTTACATATTAATTGCATAACTAGGTAAAGGTTAAGTAATAACGATACAGCAAGATATCAAACGAACGCAATTATTTCGCAATTACGTATCGTTTCCTCGCTGCGCTCTTAACTGCGACCACCTTCGAGTGCGCGGTCTGTCACAGTTCTAACCTAAACTAACTAGGTCGATGACAGCAGGTAAATATGAGGTACCCAGAGTTATTAATTACTATGGCGACAGAACTTGAAAAAAACGCGTTCCCTATTTATTGAATAGTTTGCCTGCTGACATCAGACAAGAATATAATAAAGTAAAATTCGCACGTAATCTTAAAAAATATTTATTAGATACCATGTAAGTGTAGGTATTAAGTATAAAGAGGTTATAGATGTACCTGACAATATGTTTATTGAAAGAGAGACTCAACGATGTCACAGTTAAACTGCGTAAGCAGTTTTGTGGGGCAATGTATCTAGTGTTAAGAAATTTAAGTGAATAAATCATTCATTCATTAAGCCAGTTATTCGGGGTACCCTAGCTTACTTACTGCGATCAACTTTACCCATATTAATACTTTCTATTGGACCAAGTTTTTTAAAGAAGATCATCGATTAAAAAGGCGAGTATCAATAGAAACTTAATCCTTCAAAAGTTTTTAGACGATTTTTTTATTTATTTTTTTATTCTACTATGAGTTTGCTCTTGACTTTAGTCTAGGTCTGGATGACAGAGACAAAGCCTACGATGGAGTGAGCTTACCCAGAAGAAGCCTGTTCACTCTCACTTTGAATAGATTAGGGTTGTACGATCAATTAAATGTTCCCCAAAAAGGTACTGTCAATTCCAAATTGTTACTATGGACGAGCGGTTGACTGTACCATAGGCTTAGTAGTACCAGACACGTGTGATCTATATTATGTAGTCTATCCATTGGTACTCGTAAATACTGCGGAACTTATTATTCTTGAATAGTAATTATACCTTGTTCAAACATTATGTTTAGTTTCAGGGAAAATGCGGAAAAACGTGTTGGGAGTACATAAAATGCCTTTTCACTTCTCATGCTCTAAAAGTACGCCAATATAGCCCTACGAAGCGGGACTAAAGTGGGCACTTTAGTCTCTAGGGAGTGAAAAGTAATTCGTTTTTTAATTTCCTTCATGTGACATAGACAAACTCAAACAGCCAGTAAATATACTATTATCTGTGGAGTGTGGACCATCTTCATTGCGAAAATGTTAAGAGTTTTAGTTCCATGGTTTTTCAGCAAAAAAAGATGGCGCCATGTGTTTTACATTGTTAATCTGTGACAGGTTTAGAAGAAAAAACTGACCGCGAAAATTTCAGAATTTTTGTAGTGTATTTTTGTTCGGTATTAAATAAATTTATTAAAAATGTCCAGTGACAGTGAAGAGTTTGACGTCGAGCAAAGAGCAAAAGACATAATAGATAATCTTTTGGCGCTAAAATCGCGGAAGATTTACCTACAAACTTACGAAAATTTTATGGACTGGAGGAATAATATTTATTAAATGTTTTTGTATTAAATTGACTATTTTTCTCGCACTCAACGTGAAAAGTACAGTTTGCACCTCGAGACTAAACGCCAACTTAATATACCCTCGGTTTCATTGACTCCCTCGCACGCTCGGGAGTCAAACCACCTCTGGTATATTATGGCTTCGTTTAGTCCCTCGATATAAAATATACTATTATAAAGGTGTATGCTAGTGTTTTAGACATGACTATAGCATGTTAATAAACATGACACAATCACAACTACTTAATCAACTTAGCCTATCGTAGTCCACTGCTGGACATAGGCCTCTCCAAGGCTACGCCACAACACTCTGTTCTCCACCTTCCGCATCCAGTCTGTCCCTGCACCTATTTAAGGTCGTCGGTCCATCTAGCTGGGGGCGTTCCATACTACGCTTGCCGATACGCGGTTTCCACTCAGACTCGTCTGCTCCACCGGGCATCGGTCCTTTGACAAACATGGCCAGCCCACTGCCACTTCAGCTTGCTTACTGTATAAACTATGTCGGTAACTCCGGTTCTTTTCCTGACAATTTCATTCCTTCAAAGAAACTGGGCATTCTCAATCAGCATTTCTGTAAACAGAGTACTCCAATTTTGCGTTTAGATAATCAATGGCTGAGTTATCATTGAGAAAGTACCTTAATAGCTCCCTGAAACAATAAATTCTGTTATTTTCAAATGTAAAGAAGGTAGGAATGGGAACACTCTTGGACCCCAGCATATGAAAATCATTTGCTGAGTGGCTTATCTTTAAAGCCTTCTGTGACAGTCATTTACGTTAAAGGTATGTTGATTAAACTTTTGAAACTTAATATGATTACCATAGTAATGTAAACACTTCTTAATCCCAGAGGTGATAAATGACTCAAATCTTATCTCGAATGATCGGGCTTCATTACCGAATTTATATGTAATATTTATGTAAAGTTAAACATTTCTCTTTACTCGACAATAAATATTCGATAACCTATTAATTAAATCTGGTATTTATTATCTTTGAGATCACATTCGTTAATAAGACTATATTGAATAGCATTTATGAGGGACATTCATTTTGACGCACGTGAAGGGAAGCAAGTGTTGTGTGATGGGCGGGGGGGGGGGGGAGTCGTGAAGTGGGATGCAAAAATTTAGTGTTATGATACAACTTGGCCATGCTCAGTAGTCTATTTCGTTGGGACCTGGTTGGATGAGTTAGAAGAGAGGTAAATAGATTCTTATATTTTTTATTATTATTCTGTACAAAATTTCTTAGCCGATAAGTTAGCTCAATTGAAATGTAGTTTTTGTAATTTGTTTGAATGTACTTACATGCTTTATAAGGTAGAATGTACATGGATTCCTCGCATCTGTAACAACAGATTTTTGTACCTACATTCTTTGCAAATAAATACAAGATGTAATTGTAATAACTGAAAACCTCATAAGACGTACTCATCATTTTGAACAACATTAACATATATTTTTACTACTTATAGGACGTCAACAAATGTACTATAGGACCAACACTAAAACAGTGAAAAAACAATCAGCTGTTCCATACATTTTGTCGAGTTACGCGAACATAAATATATGGAGCAGTCATTGATATATTAAAAGGAGGAAGATATGTTACGCGCTAACATCGCAATCAGTAAACCTGGGCTCGGCGCACGACTACATGCACCAAAACTCACACATCTGTGATCAGTGTGATCACAGTCGCAAACCTACAGTTACCGATAGACAAGAACAGAGTTATGAGACGTCGCTGTCGTGCGAGCGAAATCGCGTTAGCTGCCGAATGTTGGCCGAATGTTTACGATTATGAATGACATTGCATGTGGCAGAACAAACATGGCGAAGCAACCATTAAATATTATTATAAGTTTCAACAAATTAGCATTTTTGGCTGTACTTACGAGTGGTAATTAATCCCGTGTGTCTTATTTTTCTTTCTCGTATTATTAAAACACTGTTTAGCTGCACAAGAAGTCATTTTGATGCGTATCTATCACAAAAAAAAACTGTAATTATGGAGCTGTTTGATCAACGATATCCCGTGCGCGACTGAGTGCCAACTAGGGGCCATCTCTCAGTTTGATAGGACCAGGCGCTGTTACTAAGTCCCGTATCTACGCTTTTAATACATCAATGGGCGCAGTTGATTTTTTGTCACGATTTAAAAATAGTGATCTCCTTAAAAAAAGGTCCTTTGTTAAACTAGTCACGATGCAGCTTTCTAAGAAAACAGACGCTGGAAATATTACAAAAACTTAAGTAAAATAATTATTTAAACGACACAGTAATTTTTCAAATAGCTCACGCCAAAACGAGAGAAGTTATCGGTTTATATAAAAAAATAAGGCCTTATCCTAACCCATATAAGGTATTAGATACCTAAAATGGGATAGGGCAAAAAAACGATAAAAAACGCGTCGTTTTACAAGTGTGATAAACGCTTATATCACTAGGGCAATAAATACGACAGAGCACGCGACATTATTTCAAAGTTTTTTCTCGTCGCCTCAAGAATTCAATCATCGAGATTACTTCCCGAGTTGATTGGTTGGGAAAATTGCGCAAGAGAAATGCCGATACCATTGCTAATGGGCGCGTCTGAGTGGCGGATAATGTGTACGTAACGTAGGCATTCATAAATATTGATACAAGTGTATTTTTAACGCATTTTTTATATGAATCGCAATTACTCATGATTTATCATCGATTACTGAATTTCAAGCAGGATATTGTTAATGCCTACTTAATTATCTTTCAATGTTATTGATATTATCCTATAAGTACTTAGGTTTTTTTGTAAGGATTTCTTAGTTTATTCAGGATTTAGGTTTTTAACTGGTAACGGGTGATAATAAACAAGTAGACCGTGAATTGGCGAGCTCATCTGACATGACGTTTTTTGATGGTTAAAATCATACGCCAAATCAAGAAGCCATAAAGTCATGTATTTACTAGGGGCACATGTGACGCGACACGTGTCTCCAGAGACAATATGTGACTCCTCCCGTTGTAACGTAACAAATAACCCCAGGGGCTATTTAAAAGGTATATTCAATTTTTTTTGTTTTTTTTTTTTTCTATTCTATTTTTATTTTTAACATAAAAAAAAATCAAATAAAGAATTAGACTAGGTTCGATTGAAAATTAGAGTAGGCTTCAGTGGAGTGGCGGTCCCGAGGCTCTCCGGGCGCAGCATATGCACAGCGAGAGACAGGGTAGCTCGGGACACCCGGATAAAATTACACTGGGCCACTTTTCGGAAAAAAAAATGCTTTAAAATAAATCCTTTTGATTACATATTAAATTAAGTATTTTTCTTAATTACTGGACTGTATAGATAATCAGTTGGAGCACGGGACCTTATGGTCCCCGTGCTTCACCCAGGTGGAGAACCTAGGTGAAGCACGGGTCCGGATCCCGAGGGGATATTTGCAAGTTATCACCGTCCACAAAATACATGGGCTTTCCAAAGTCACCAATCAAGATAGTGTCATAATGATCATATTAGGTTTTTTTTAAATTTATCATTTGTAAGAAAAAATACAGGATTACATATTAAATAGCTACCAAAAACCACTAAGGTTTAAACTGGTGCTATCATGAGTATATCTCAATATCAAACTATACAATGAAGCATTTTATATTTATGTGTTATTTCCAATACAATGGGGATGATGACTAAAAAAAATGTCTTGTCCGTCATGTAGATTATTAAAAAATATTAGACACGTATTTTTTTCTTTTTTTACGTAATCCAAACATTACGGGGATACATTGAGTTCAAATGTGGCATGACGTCACTTCTCAGTAGATTTTATACTGAGCTATGACGTAAAGAGCCCCCACTCCCCAGTTTAATGTGTTTTATCTAAGTCATTTTTTATTAATATAATAAAGCAAAAAATAGGTGTCTAATATTTTTTTATTATCTGATTGGCGGACTAAACAGCTTTTCTTTTTATTTACCCAGGACACATCTCTATTAATAATATCTTTAGTTCTTCAATAGTTACAATCATTCCTACATAGTACATAATACTTAAATAAACATTGCAGTATACATCGAAGTGTGTTTCTCACTCAAGTCAAACATAGTTATGATTTCAGACAGGAGGTCGCCCCGGTGTCTATCCTCCTGACTAAAATCGTTAGTTGTCTTTTACGACACTCTTAGCTTACTCACGGCTCATTGGAAGTCACCTGAAATAATTATTATGATTTATCTTAACTATATTATCTGAGCCTGTCAATTCCATAGTATGATAACATCTGTTTACAAAATGAATACTTAACTGTAACGAAAACGGAATACAACACATAGGTAAGTGTCACAGGTAACAAGAACGTTTTCTATTTATCTCCGCTATGTATCTTGTGCAGTTAATAGAAATGGTCATTACAGTTGCAACTATGCAATTTCATGTAACCTGGACATAACGGCTGACCCTGTTGAACAACGAAGACGGAGACATAATTATCAACAAAATGAATTGTTTCTTTTTCTCTTATATTTATCCAACAATGAAGGATGAAATAAAGACATCCGCAGGCAAATACAAAACAAGACTGGACAACCATCCTAACCAACTCGCTGTCCAGCTCACATTACCTGATTGTCTAAATCGCCTGTAACGGCACAGAACCTTGGATCTCGGCGGCGCTAATTAAGCTATTATATTAATATGGAGGATGTTCCTATTGGGGAATATCTCCTCATGAATAATAGTCGCTCAACACAACTGCTTATAGTCAGAAGGACTGATTGCAAGATATATAAAAATAAAAATAAATGACTGTCTGTAAAGTTGGTTTACGGACGATAGTTTAACGTGACAACGTCATAACAAAACATTAATTAGGCGCAAGCGTACAATGAGCGTAACGGGACAATAAGCGTAACGGAACAATGAGCGTAACGGGACATTTTCGTGCATGTAGCCGGCGTTCAAGATTTATTAGAGGTTATCATGTCAAAAAAAAAAAACATGTTTATCCAAAGGTTGTATGTGAAATATTACATACATATGTATATAAATAACATTACGCCTTGTTTCTCCCAAAGGTTAGGCAGAGACTTATGTATAGTGCACCCATATTTCGCCAGTTATTCTGTCTCATGTCATAGGTTGCGAGCCTGTTAGGAACTGGGACCTGGGAATCGAACCCAGGACCTCACGCTCAGCAGTAGCGCTTGGTACCTCTAGACCAACGAGGCAGTCAAATAAAGTATTACACAAGATTTAAAAAAAAAATTGTCTGTAAAGTTGGTTTACGGACGATAGTTTAACGTGACATTAACGTCATAATAAAACGTTGATGCGGCGCAAGCGTACAATGAGCGTAACGGGACAATGAGCGTAACGGGACAATGAGCCATCCTTTTTCGTGCATGCAGCCGGCGTTCATCGATTTATTAGACGTTGTCACGTCAAAAAAAACACCCATCTTTTAACTGTAACAATTATACTGTACCTACAATCTCTGCAAATAAATTTTTACATTAGATACTTTACTTTACATAGAGCTTTTTTTTAAACCAGATAGGGTATCAATCTAAAAAAATCTCTGATTTACTGCGCGGGATTACTATTTTCCGGTATTTTGAAACGGATGTCGAAACAAGAAGGACATCATATTTTATAGGATGGGTAAAAGTTATAAATCTGCTAAATCAATCATAACATAACTCACTATAATCTATTTATAGTTAATTTGCACGAAGAGGTCGGTTGCCTTGATACATTACTAATAAATAAATTTTGTATGTACCTATTATGTAATTAATTAATTAATTAACGGGTAGGTTAGTAGTTACGTATTACACTTTGTTTTGTTTCTGAGCTTCCATTGATTGGTTATTAATACTGGGTGTTGTCACAAAATTCTCTAAACTAGACTAAAAATCACCAAAATTTTGTTTATTCCTGTCAAACGACGATTTCCTATTCTAAAATTGACAAAATTGTCACAACTAAACTATATTTTAGTTTGACAGCACTAAGCTGGTACTGAGTTTTTAATTTAGTGAAAATGGCAATTTTGCTGTTCTGAATTTGACGTTTTTAAACTAAAGTTTAGATTTTCTAATTAAATCTGACTATTTTTAATCGCGATTAAAAAGGTGTGGAAAAAATTAGTTGTCATGAACTAAAATTCACACCAACACCTCGACTCCTGGTGCAAAAACAGTGCTGTATATTTTTTTCTTTTCTTTTGCTTATATATCTCGAAAATGGTGCGTCCTATCGCAAACATTTCGACCCCCTTTGCAACCCGTAAACCCCTAAAACTCAACATTCACAAAAATTCCATATAAAACACGTTGAGGCTGCCCCGCCCCTGCGGCCCTACAAAAAATCATGGGGTAGGTCAAACAAGTACAACGTTGCGAAGCCAAAAGAAAAAAAAATACCACGTGGAGTCGCGATTGTCAAATTCGATTTTAGTTGTGTCAAAGTTATTTTTAAATTTAGACAATTTTGTTTGCTTTAAGATTCTCATAGCCAAATGTAAATAATTTTAATGATAGTTTAGTTAGTTTAGTTCGGTGTACAAGAGAATCGGCACCAATGTTTCAGAGGGTGAAAGTACGAACAAATATTTTCATATTTGAGACTAACTTTAGCAAAAAGTTTTTGAGACTAACTTCAACAAACAGTTGCTGGTTCATACACACAGAACGCGCGCGTGCGGTTGGCTTTTAAGCCATCATGCGCAAGAAAGCAAACTCTATCCTGCAGCGTCTATACGAAGCAGCAGCAACAGCGTCCTAAATGCTTCCAAAAGCAATGGTTATGGACAGCCATATAGGCATCAGTTAGGTTTAGCTACTAAAAACACTAACAAAATTTTAGTTACAGTTTTGTTACTAACACACTAACATTTTATATTATTTTTGTTAACTATGTAATTTATATGGAGATTCTCCGAAATAAATAAATAATAGGTGCCTGATTTCATTAAAAGCGTCTAACGGGGCTCTGCGGGGTTTTGGCCCCTCGTACGTCTTCCAAAGGTCCGGGACCCCAGGGTCCCGAGATATGTCAAAGACTAAGAATAACAATAATGCAATTTTCATTTTGTTATTGCAATGTATGGCACAGATGCTATTTTTGCTAGATAATTTATGAATTCAAAGTCAGTCTGTATGACGGGTTTCCGGAGAGATCAGCTTTGTAAGAAAACTGAGATCATCATGATGTTGGTTTTTCTTGTAGTTGATATTACCGCTATACGGAAATTAATACGGTCACTATGTTAAAAACCTATGGTTTGCGATTTGTAGGCTTTATATTTTTTTATTACTGACTATTTTGCTCGCGGCTCCGCCCGCGTGGAGATCGGATATCGCGTAGTAGGCTATGTCCTTCTCCATATCCCAGGCTATATCTCTGCCAAATTTCATTACGATCGGTTCAGCGGTTTAGGCGTGAAAAGGTAACAGACAGACAGAGTTACTTTCACATTTATAATATTAATTAATTAATTATTTATTTATTAATTTATAATTTATAATTTTTATGATATTAATTTTATTTTCTGTGATTAATATTTTAACTCACACACTGACTTATTATATGTTGTTATTACGTTTTATTTTTTTGGGAAATCATATACTATGTTTGTAAATATGTGAGCACCATGTACCTATCGCATTTATTAATTTTTCTGTTATTACTTCACTTTTCATTCTTTTTACCAATTGTGGTAAGTAATTTTTATTATTTTTTTATTCTAGGTACATCGTTTTCACCTATAAATATGAATTAATGTATACAAACTATTGTTAATATTTCAAAAGAGTAAGTATGGAGTTTCTTGCCCATTCTTCTCCATACATAACTACCTTTTGGAAGGCGCAACTAGAATCAATTAACTATTCATGTAATTTTTGACGTTCAAAAGTGCATCTTCGTGCCTATTTGAAATAAATTATTTGACTTTAGTATGTATAATATAATTTGCGTTGATGTCTTTTGTACTAGCAATTCGGAAATTACGTAGCAATCCATTTTAACTTTGAAATAATAATGGTTACATACACAGAATAATAAGCAGGAAAGTAGCCGTTGATGAAATGATTGATAACGGAACATTAGGTGCAAGTTCAAAGATAGTCAACTACAATGATTGATTGAATAATAATGTATTTGATCCGAGGGTCATGCAATAAAAAGTCTTATGACCTTTCACATAAGTAGTATATTTATTTGCAGCTAGCAATGACTACTATTTTATTCAGTGCTATCGATTAAAACATATTTTTCACTATTCTTGCTCAAAAATACCGTCATTGTGGCGTACCAGAGCGAAGAAAAAATACTATTTCTTCCTCAAGGGGAAGAAGTTTTTTTTTTTTTTAATTTTTGTCTGTCAAATGACAATGAGCCTACAAAAACAGAAAAGTCTTTAGTCATAAGTAGAATAATCATGAATAAAGAATCGATTTATTACTGTTTCATAAAAAAAGAACAACATTTTATTTTTGAAAATGGAACTAAAGTTGGCGATCTCTTTGGTAGAATGCATGCAATGCGTTGCGGCTGCAGAAGAAATAAAAAAAAGACATTGGCGCGAATTCTTTAGAATTTTCCTCTAATTTGCAAATTGAAGTAGTGGCCGTAATTTATTTTTAATATTGTATTGGATTATTTTATTTTCTCGCAATCGTAGTGAAAAGTAGAGTGTAACACACGGCGCTAAAAACTCATTATAACTCGGACAGAAACCGAGTTATAATGGATTTTTAGCGCCTTGTATAACAATCTACTATATTATACACTAGCCTTTTGCAAACGGCAGCCGTCCGTTTATAAACGCTCGTGGCTCTATAGCCACGAGCGTTTATAAACGGTTTATAATAATGTAGGTAGTATCTCCACTTTTGAGGACTGACTCTCAAAATACAAGCCCTGGCTTAGTTTGGGTATCAGTTTCAGTACCCAAAAAAATAAATAAATCCTGTATCTATGATATCCTGTATCTTGATACCCAAACTAAGCCAGGGCTTGTATTTTGGGAGTCAGTCCTCAAAAGTGGAGATACTACCTACATTATTATTAATAAAGCATATTGGTTTGTACTTGTGAGTGTGGGTGCGAGCGCTCGTTTACGTGTGTTTTCGAGGGTGTGTGTGTGTGTGTTGTGGTAAGGTGTCAATGTAAGTGTAAAAGTGTGTGTTATTTATTTATTTATGTACACACAAAATACTTGGCAGGACAATATATTGACATAGAAGAACACAAATGTACTGCTTATTTCAAAAGAAATTTCTTCCAGCAGACCTGCGAGAGGAAAGTTGGATAAAAAATGTAGACACGTTAAACAAGAAAATTTAAATTAAAGCACTTAAAACAAAACTATAACTATATAAAATAAACATACAAACAAATACATACACATATAAATATTACCTATAATATACATACATATATATTATATGTAGAATATTACTGTATAGACGAGAGGTAATACTCTTTGATCTCTGTTTTATGATATTACGCGATGTTCAATTAATTTATTCAATAACAATTTTTACACCGTGTCTGAATTTCTATAACAAAATATATAAGAAACATCATGCATGCAATCTATATTTAAATCATTCCAGTAATCCAAATTACATTATAGTCAAAATAATAATAAGAATAAATAAAAAATAAGTATCAAAATAAATGTCATAACAGTAAAATTTTCATTTCAAATCAATAAAATTATGTTACTGTCGACTTTTGTACTAATTTATAATTCATCAATAGAATATAGACACTTATTTAACAAGAACCGTTTGAGCTTATTCTGAAACCCACTTGTATAGACTAGACTTTTTATTTCTGTCGGCAGTTTATTGAACACTTTTAATGACTTGTGGTAGGCGCTATGCTTTACAGCGTTCAGGTGAGTCACTTGCTTCAACTGGAGATCGATTCTTCTTGTATTCTCCTTTTTTTGCCTTTCATCTTCATCTCATATTCAAAGATGTGTGCAAGTAAGTCTTCGGTCCTATGATAATCTAATTGCTGGAACCAGCCAGCAACAATGTTTTTAACTCTGTGTCTGGAAAATCCTACAATAGTGAGCTTTTTGTTGATGCTGTCCTACAGTCTACCCAGTCTACCCAGTCTACCAAACTGTCTACTAGCGAAAGCTGTTTTACAAGGAGTGCGAGGACAACCAGGCATTTTGCTGCGTTTGTTTGCGTCGAGTAGGGGTACAGTTGAGTGTTTCCTCAGTATGGATTTACGTAAAATGCCTAAGGCAAAATGTAAATATATTTCTTAAGAGCGGCCAACCCGTCATACTTCATACAAACGCTTGTACGTGATTATGGTGTTGGAACATATCTTTCAATGAAAATTTTGAACTAATTGGTATCATGTGCACTATATGTAGGTTTCTATGAACGCAAAAAAATACAGTATAAGCCTCCAAAAATCTGCTTTTTGCACACATTTTATCTGAACTTTGGCTGTTCATAATGTACTCATAAATTGTAAAAATAAAGAAAACATTGCCATAGAAACATTGCACATGTAATGGAGATTCTAAATGACACACATTTATTTCACAAACTTGTAAGGCTTTCTCAAAAACACGTATTTCCTGGAACAAGTTTTATGAAATTTCCGCACACTATTTTTTCGTTCAATGTTATTGCGTTCTGACTTGCCTGTAAGCATTAACATTGCTCTGGATGAAACAACAAGCTTTTCAATTATGCTGGCGTTGACGATAGATGGACCGGGAAGGGCCCTCTTAAGGCGCTCACCAGCCGCTGGCGCGGCACCACTCGCTACGCTCGCTGTGCTCGCGCGCTGTTGGTCACAGTTCTAACCTAACCTAACTCATTTGGTCAGGTTGAAGAAATTATAAAAATTCAACGAGTTGCCAATTTGTCCTAGGCATTTTGCATAACCGCGAGCTTTTGTGTTCGGACGGCGTCGTTTGAAAAGATGAATCATAATTATAATCACAGTTAAATACATATGACTTATTAGGACGCTTATTTGTTGTTTACTCCGATAGCATCTGTTTGAACAAAATATTGAGATTTCCCAAGACTTTTCATGTATGTGGTTCCCAAAACATTCTGTGATAGTGGAACTGGTGCTGTGCATAAAAGAAATTGTGTCCCGGGACAGGAACAGGGTGATCCAGACTTTTGTGAGTTCATTTTTGTTAAGCCACCATTTTTTATTGTAAACTTTTCAAACAGGTGCTATCGGAGTAAACATTTTGGTCAATTTCTTTTATGCACAGCACCAGTTCCACTATCACAGAATGTTTTGGGAACCACATACACGAAAAGTCTTGGGAAATCTCAATATTTTGTCAGGAATAACGCGCGCATTTGATACACGTACGTACCAGCGGTCGTTATTTTTAACTCGTCAAATGTCAAGTGCACCTATGCGGTGCATAAGAGCAAACGCTCGAAATGTCTAATGCACCGCACAGGTGCATAACTTTCAATCAAAATAAATTTCAAATACATCGACCAATAGCGAAGGTGACCTTGATTGAAAGTTTTTTTTTTTGAAATTTCGAGCGTTTGCTCTTATGCACCGCATAGGTGCACTTGACATTTGACGGGAATGACAGTGGTGCCACCGCATTCGGTGGCGCGCGGGTGAAGTTCCGGTTAAGCCACAGATAATAAAACTATACATTTGTACTAGTAGACACTAACATCCTCATATATCTTTCAGCAATGTTCAGCAAAGATAGCGTGATGATAGCAATGCAAACAACATAATGATTGCATGTAGTGTGAAATGTAGCGCACGTCGCTTAGATGATTAACCGATTTGATTGGCTTTCGTCATAGCGGCGCAGGCGCAGAAAAAATAGATTTATGTGTACTGCAATAGTGAATTTGCAATTCTTTTTCAGCTGTTTCAGCACTCTAGTGTAAGCAATGTAATTAGCCGGTATTTTGTTACGTTTTTCAGTCTGAAAAAAATTGTGTTAGCTCATTGGAATGATTATTGTAATTTTAGCTGAAATTGCTTTAATTAGGAACAGTTCGTGCGAGCCAAACTTACATTATTTTTTGTAGTTTTGGAAATACGAAAAAGTTTTATAAATGGGTTTAAAAAGTTCGTAATCAATGTATATGAAATAAAATGTTATGAATTCATAGCAAACGTTACCGAGACTATACCCAAAGTCTCAAATTCAGATAATTTATGTAAACAAAGGCACATAAAATGGCGAAAAACAGGGATCCATTTTCTTTTAAGTACTGATTTAAGAAATAATAATTAAAAAATAATCATACCGTAATGATTTTTATAAATTGTCGGTTTTAAACAAAGTTATTAAAAAAAGGAGATTTTTTGGTATAAAACATTTTATGATACTGGTAGCAATGCAGGAGATACAAAATTTTTTTTTTTACATCTGCAACTACACAAATATTACAACTCTCATTCATCTATTCATATTGTAAGTAGCATAATTATCTATCCACATGTTGGCTGAAAACGGATGTAAACTGTTTCGAGTGGAAATCGATTTTGGGAAGCTTACGTCTAGCACCGGACTTAAAAGGGCTGATTATGACGAATCATATGCCGTGCTTCCGACACGCTACACAAAACATTGTTTAGCAACGGTATTTTGTTTGCATATTTCTTATAATTAATTAAATAATCATCTATAAAATTATTATAGATGATTATTTACAAGAAAAAATATGATAAAATGTTTTGTACCACTGTCCTGTCATTTTAACAGTGACATTTCTTGACATTACTTTGTTTACATAAATTATCTGAATCTGAGACTTTGGGTCTTTACCCAAAGTCTCAAATTCATGTAATTTGACTGGTCTTGGCACTGCAAATAATAACAGTTATCATAAGATGGAGTGTTTGTAGCTATTCATGCACCAATATGGCGCACAAGTTAAACAATGAAACCTCATAAAGCCGCTAACCACAATTCTCATCATTCAACAGTTCCTCAATTTTTCATTCAAAACAACGCTTTTTTATTGCCACATGTTACTAAATTCAAAGTGCCGACAAGTCTCAGGAAAGCAATGTTAGACGATATAGTCGCACGACTCGCACGTGGTCGCACCACTTATTTACGATTATTGCCGATCAGGTGTAAACACTGCAAATATGTACAACGAATAAAAATATAACACGTCATACCATAATTCTGCACCATCAACCACCAACCGCAATTTTCGGTAAATAACCATAATGACGATCTAAATCCGAACTCTTCCGAAGATTTCCGAACGTCCCGTATAGTTATCAGAGCATCCACGCCTAATGGCGACGACGTGACCACGCCTAGCCGTCGCGGTTTTAAATAATACACCAGATGAAACCGATACTTTCTACAGATGATTATTGGATAAAAGTGAGCTTGAGAAACTGTTGTACCTACTTGCGAATGTAGTTTTCCTAAGACACAATGGTTTCTGTGCTCTAACATTAGGCTTGGTCCTAGGGTCAACACTAACGGGTGAATGCTTTCAAATACTCTGTTGTATGTAGTGTTTACCTCTTCATTGTGTACACTCGACTACAATACATTGTGAAATGTATAAATAAAATGTATGTGGGTTGAACCCTAGGTATACTGTCAAAAACTCAAAATTGCTCCGCGTATTGGTCCTTTCACCCCTATAAAGTTAAAGTATGACACCATTTTCTGTAAATTCTTATGGAATATCATCATTCATCATTTCAGCCGACAGACATCCACTGCTGGACATAGGCCTCCCCCAATTGGGGGGTTTGCCATAATCGCCACGCTTGGTAGGCGGGTTGGCGATCGCAGTATGGTGTTGAAAATGCATAGAGAACGCTGCTGCCCATTCTCTAGTAAGTCCCTGTCGCCTTTTACGACACGCACGGGAGGAAATAGGGTGGTGCTATTCTTTACCTCTGGCTCCACACGGAACACCAAAGATGAAGTACGACACCCTTTTCTGAACGATGTCTATGGAAATTCCTATGAAATATACACATTCATAAAATTCCAGATCAACCAAATTGGCCCCTGAACTTACAGTGCTGAATAGAATAGCCATAAGGACCACACCTGGCAGATGCACTTTAATTCTAGTTTGTTAACATTACCTGAAAGGTAGACGATCTTCATCCTCTTTACAGAATCTCTTAGTTTATCATACCCATCTCGTGATTGGAAGGACTGGTCAATTTTGGCCGGTACTAAACGAGTTTTTAGTAAGAATGTGAAGTAACTGGTTACTATTTCAAACGGATAAGAAACATAAGACTAATGGTCGCAAGTTATCTCCTCCGGTGCTTCGACCATCGACAAACAAACTGCACTTTAATGTGCTCTGATACACAGACTTATTGTTATTTATTATGATAGATAACACGTGTATAGATCACCAGTAATCACTAATGAACAAGGTCAATTATAGATTTATTGGTAAACTATCTTAGTTGAAAGCTAGGATTTAAATAAGTAAAGTGTTAATGACTAGAGATGTTAATATCAAATCAATTTCGGCTGATAAGGACCAATTCTCGCCTAAAGCTATATTCATTTATGATTTGTTACTTTATTTTGCTAGAGGCGATAATTGATAGATCTAGTTGCTGGTAATGACCAAGAAAACCATAAGGACCACCAACATTTTTTGGAACATTATTATTAATATTTTAACATGACGCCATGTTTTGGACAACGGGTAACTATGACTGTGGAAATCCAAAAATGCAATATTCTAAAGTAATATAAAGCCAAATGTAATTAAATAACGGGTATGATTTGATCTTTACAATTCGCTCTTTGACGTCATCAGGTTGACTCCCATTTTCATTTGAAAAACATTTTAGATATTAACTAAAATACTGTCGTATTTTACAAATAAGAAAGGCTTGATTGACAGAGTATCTTGTCAATTTCATATGGTGAAACAAGCAATGATATTTTGCAACATCCGCTACAATCTACGTGATTATCATTCCACGCTCAATCGCAGTAAAAGTTAAAACACTCACACTTGCACTGTTCATACCCAAAATGGACTGCAATTTGCATTTTCACATCCACGACACGAAGTCTCGTGTATATTCGTGTAGGTACGTGTATATTCTATGTCACATACGTACCGTTCCCAATCCCTTAGAATTGAGCATGATTGAGCAGTTTAAAGGGCAAATGAGTTCCACATTTATCACTAATGGGATACATCATAACGGAAGAATATTTTCAAAACTCATGGTCGAAATGAAAATACAAATATGTTATTTTATTAAGATTGGATTTCATGAGTCAACTGTTTGTAATTACAGTTGCCGGTTATTGAAAATTAGGATGGTATTAAGAGATGTTCTAATATTGAGGAACTTTATACAAATGCATGCACGAGTGTGTGCATGCCTGGGATATTTGAATTCGTAATTGCCCGACTAATTTTGGAACCAAATAGATCTAATTTAATCGAGAAAGTGTCTGACGAAGCTTATAAGTTTCAAATAATTACTCGGTATTTTACATACCAACCAAACTATCACAAAACAGATGCAGATTAACGAAATGATGAATAATCATTTGGAGAAGCTAATAAACATGCTCATAAAGAGAATGCATGATAGGAACCTGATGAGGTGTCTTAAAATTAATTAATCCACTTTACTAAAGATGCAAGGTTGAAAACCGAGTAAATAAATCAGCGAAACGGGTTCAGAGATACTTAAAATAAAATACACTACCTACACGAATCACGAACCATACCTTTCTAAGGTTATACTCGTAAATTACGAATGGAATGTAAAACAAATAGGTTTAGGGCTCCCTCGGACAAAGTGAGTCCCCTGCAGGTGCAATTTGGACTATGTCGCGAACCGTCTATCTGTGTTATCTATTTTCGAGAAAACTGTTGTTTGGAGACCCATAATGCCTGTAATAGAGCTTTGTTCGCCACAATAGATCGTCCGCTGTTATTTCCTTGAATAAAGACATCGAGATTCGGATCGCAGTTAACTTTGATACAATGTGAAATTGTTATCCGTGGCGTTGTATTACAGAATGTGTTGTCACCTTTTTTTGAACTTTTTTTGATGTGTTCACATTATGCCTTCCAGGCATAATGTGAACACATCAAAAAAAGTTTGTGATCACTGCATAAGCTAATATAATTTTTTTTATTGAACTTTAACAAGAAAAATTCTTTGTTGTGTGTTTTCTTTAAATAGAAATACCTTGTTAGAAATAAAAAAATAAAACTATGTTTTATTTTTTATAAAAAAAATTGAGTTATTTATCATAATGTAATTGTATATTTATTAATAAAAGGTTTATATTCAATATAATATAACTCCTCCCCTGGCTCGAACACATGCGGTGATCCTCCTAGGCATGCTAAGTATCAAGTTATCCAGCATTTCTTGGTATAACCTGCCCCATTCTTGAATAGCGGCTTCCCTAAGCTCTGGCACTGTCTAGGGACGTGGCTGTCGGTTCCAAACAGCTCGCTTAAGAGCATCCCACGCGTGCTCTATTGGGTTTAAGTCGGGCGAGCCGAATCATAATATAATCTACCGTATCTAAAAATAAAGATTTAGATTTTTCAAAGTGATCGCAAACTTTTTTTGATGTGTATATGTCGGAGATCAGTTAAACACTTAAATCTTTAAAAAATAAATCGAGGAATGTGAAAATGATGAGAACTTTCAACCTACCTACTAAACTATTAAGATTACGTTAGGTTACGGAGGTTATACTTGTAATTTCGAAAGCAAAAAATAATTTATTTAGATGAGTCGTAATAGCAATAAATGTTTAAATGATCTTTCGCATATTACATAATTGGTTTCTTCATTACTTTCCTTTAATTAAGACATCAAAAGGGACTGTAATTAAGACAAACATAAAATATTACATAATAATCGAAATGTAGAAATGAATTAGTATGATGCGAGATACGTGGCGAAAAAAAAAAATGTTATTATAAAGTGATTTTGTAGCATCACGAGGTAATTTGTGCTTGTCGGTCTATTCGGTCGGTAAATCATCACTTTCTCTGTTTGTTTCATAACTGAGATGAAGATGGCCTCTATGTAATTGCTACTGTCAGATGTGGGGTTTGCAAAAAGCTTGTGTGCTTGGCTTATGTTGCTAAATGTCATGTCCTCAATTTTGATGTTTGCACGGCTTTGCGGATGTGACAACATTACAGAAGGATAGTTTAGATTCCGTATCTGTAAATTAATGTTGATTAAATCTACTTCAGAGTATACTTATTGCTTTAAAGTATTGAGTAATATTATGACACGCTTAAAAAGTTGTGTCACTGGTAAGTTCTGGCCGATGATGCTGATGAGTTATGCCTCCGAAATTGGAACATATCTCAACTCGGAATAATATCTCAGCTACTGTGCTCAAAATCCTAAAGCATGACGAGGGCAATGAAATAATCTTGGTTCATATTTGTCGCCAGCAGATTACCTACTATTAGACCAATCATAACGGGACTATTACATGTGACCAAGCCAAACGTTCAACGGTTGCATTAAAACCTGACGTGTGGGATAAATAGCCAAATGTTACAGGCATTCTCACGAACACTCAACAGTTCACTAGCGCAAAGAAAAAAGGCCACATTTCTCTAGATCATATTTATATGTTTATATCCACGCGAGTGAAGCCGCGGTCAAAAGCTAGTTAGATACTGGTGCCGATTCCCTTGTTCACAAACTAAACTAAATTTAAGTTCAGTGCATCTTTTTCTTTCTATTTCATTAAGAAAAGGAGAGAAGAAAATTTTTAGTTAAGTCCTGTCAAATTAAACTCCCTAGTGATCAAAAACTTGCCGACTAAAATTACGTAAATTTACGTCAAGCGCTGATTAATTTGACAGGACCAAACTAAAATTTATCTTCTGTCCTTTTCTTAATGAAATAGAAAGAAAAAGATGCACTGAACTTAAATTTAGTTTAGTTTGTGAACAAGGGAATCGGCACCACTACGAGTATCAGCCTATTACATAGGCGACCTCTCGGTACTATAGCTCGCCTCTGGCTAACCCTTCGGGGAGAACTGGAGTAATGTTATATTATGGGTTATGAGCCTATTCAGGATTTCTTAGCAATTAATTCTCTTTATTGATGGTATTCCGTACTCTTTCATTTCATTGGCCTATCGCGACGCGAAGCGGTCGTTGTCATGGTGGATCTTCCTTGCATGAATAACATTGCTATTATGCACATATTTTGCTCTGTCACAGCGACCACCCTTATTGAGATGTAAAGTCATCTTCAGAGATAAGATACACATCTTGCAAGCTAGTTCTTGTACTGGAATCCTATTTGTATTAAATGCAAGCTGATGTCCATACAATGGCAAGTAATTGCTTATCGTCCTGTTGCTTGATGAATCATCGGTCATCCTTAGTTCGGATAGTCATTGCATTCATTTGTGTTGGCACATTTTGTAAAACATATCTTCCTCATTAATGATACAGATCTCTGAAACGCTGAATTGCTTCATGATGACGATTGTGTCTAGTGTAGTGTACCTACGTTAATTACCTTTTATCACATCTATTCAAAAATAGCTATTTTGAGCGAAATAGTGAACATTGTATGAACAAGTAACAGGCTGTATGATAAAGCAAACCGCACGCGAGCCAAAAAAAAAAAAAGTTTGTGAAAAAATAAAAAAAACGCGCGAAATAAATTCCGCTTTCGTTCGTAATTATTTACTCAAATTCAGATTTTACTAAGTTTTATAAAAAAAATTGTGTGTCTTCCTCAAGTAGTGAGAATTAAAGTATTATTTTAACTCCAGAGAACATTGTATCGGACGCTAAAAATTTGATAAAAATAAAAATAAAACTTACTATTCTTATTAATAAGTTGCACTTACTTATTTTTTCATAGAGGGTGATAAAAAGTAGAATGTCCACCTCGGGAGCAACACTATTTTAAGCTCGAGTGACGTACTTTGAATCCCTCACTGCGCTCAGGATTCTACTCTAGAATCCTTCGCTCCGCTCTGGATTCAAAGAAACACTCTCGCCTTCAAAATAATTGTTTGCTCCCTTGGCAAACAATCTACTGTTGCACACCCATTACTGTATAGAATCAAGTACTTCTAACTAAACAGACAGCTGTGCTGCTGGGGAGTTTGTTGCGCCATTTCTTCTTCCCAGCTAAAGCACTAGGAAGTGGTGAAGGGCGGGCGTTTTGGGGGACTATCTTATGTAATTTTAAAGTTCTGATTCTCAGCCTTAGTTGAGTAAATGACTTTTGATTTTAACAACGGTTTTATCTATTGTGCAATAACCAACACTACGCACAGTACGCCCACAGTAGTTTAAAATATGGCTAATAATAACAAGAGAGACCTACCGTTCTTCGTTCTGTTTCTTTGCATGTGGTTAGTGAATAATCTGGTGTCAGAATTTTTATGCCGCCCATGGGCCTCTGACTTGGCTGTACATGCCGTCGAGAAATATCTCACAGGCATACGATGCAATGCGATGCGATGTTTTCCTTCACCGTTCTTAAGCAAGTGACAAGTACACAATATGCACAAATGAATCCGAAAATTCAGATCTTAGCAGTGCAGTGCAGTGGCCTATATGGAAACCTCTCAATCGATTACCCAGGTAGGCCGCTGCAAACAAAGTCTGTCGAAGTGGGGGATTACTGTTCCATCCAACACCCAGTGCGAGTGCGGTGTTTCTGATCAGACCATGTCCCACTTGCTGGAGTGTCCTAAGTGCCCGTTCACTTGCACTAAAGAAGACCTAATGAACGCCACTGATGCCGCAATTAACTTGGCCACCTATTGAGCTCAAATAATATAACAACTAAGTACCATCGACACGAAAAGAAGAAGCTTGGCAGTCCGACGGTCACACCTCTAGGCTATCATTGCTATATGATGATGATGATGATGCTGATAATGTTGAAGGCAAGCATGAAAGGTCGACGAGTGACAGGTTCTAGATTAGATCTCTTGTGGGGCAATGTGGTTTTAGATTTTTCTTGTAGAATATTTACAGTATATACAGCATGAACAGAACAGATGGCCGTTGGGGCCGAAAGGTTCTGGAGTGGCGACCGCGTACCGGAAGACTTAGCGTTGGAAGGCCTCCCACAAGGTGGACCGATGACCTTATCAAAGCAGCAGGAATCCGCTGGATGCGGGAAGCACAACACCGGTCGAGGTGGCGGTGCTTGGGGGAGGCCTATGTCCAGTAGTGGACGTCTTTCAGCTGAAATGATGATGATGATAATATACAGCACCGTAGACTTCGAATATCGATAATCAAACTACTGCATTATCGATAGGATATTTCTCACGTAACCTGCGGTCGAAAATCGTTCAGGTTTACCTTATCTTATGCAATTCAGATTTTTGATTAGGTACCTACGGTTAATTATTTATTTTGCAATTCGGTGTGAGTCCTCCAATTAAACAATTAAAATAATTTATTGTGGATCATAGGTTCATAAGAAGTTGTGTTAATTACAGGTAAGTCTGCTATGTCCCTCCATTGAGGCATAAAAAATTCATATTATAATTTCGGTTCATAGTTAAAACACAATACGGTTAAGCGATTGACTGCTGCGCTGCGTGTCGCGGGTTCGATTCCCGCACGGAACAAATATTTGTATGATCTACAAGTAGTTGTTCCGGGTCTGGCTGTTTGTGTATGTGAGTTTAAATGTTTGTAAACGCAGCCACGATACAGGAGAAATCCTAGTGTGGGGCAGCGTTTTCAAAAAAAAAAAAAAACATTTACTTATCAATAATTCGTGTTGTTTTTAAAGGTATTTATGTCGCTCGTAGTTCTGAGAAAAGGTGGTAGATTATTAAAGATACGTGGATCCGTATATAACTTTGTTTTACTGTCTGACAATTCGCAGCTTGTCTTTGTGTCTGGTCCTAGTGCAAAATTCAAATAAGTTTGGATTTAATTTTATAAACATTATAGTTTCATATAATGTATATGTTATGGACCATGTAATAAATAGGTGCATTATAATTTGAACTTCTTTATTTATCGCATTGCCTCGTTATTATAAATATTGCTGTGTAGTCTTTGGGCAATCTGATAATACACGTTCTAACATAACCCAAATTATTCACCAACAATAGAGGGGATCTGGGGCTCGGCGGCCGCTGCCGCGGCACGCTTGCTACGCTCGCTTGCTTTCGCGCGTTATTGGTCACTGTTCTAACCTAACCCAATCCAAATGATTTACCAACAATAGAGGGGATGTGGCGTTAATGGCCACTGTTTTAACTAACCTAACCCAAAGGATTGATTTTAAATGTTGATTCTACGTTTAAAATAAATAAATAATAATAAAATCTGGTTTTAATTGTGCTGCCTCGTAGGTGACTAGCATTATAAAAAAATGCCCGGTCAATTTGATTATTTCAATAGTTGTTATCACACTGCCCTCTCATATTGGGCATATGTATTTCAAACTGCCCGGGCATTTTTTATAATGTCTTAATAATCACTTGGTCCATAACATATACACTAGGAGAGTTATGATATTTAAAAAAAATAAAATGTTGTGTGCATGAATCCACTTGGTGTATATTGCACATTGATCTAATACAACGTTTTTGAGCTCTAAAAGCACGGTATTTTTCGACAGAGTTGCCCCAGAATATAATTCCGAAACGTATGATTGAATCAACATATTATCCATGATAGGCAGTTAGAAGTGCAGACAAACTGAAGGTGTTCCTTAATCTGTAAAGATCATAAGTGCTCTGACTCCGGCTCGAAGGACCAAAAATATTATGTAGGGTGCATCCCTAACATAAGTATTGTCAATGCAAATGTAAAATGTCAGTGAATGCTCAACGGGATGAGTCTAAATAAAAATGCAAGTTGTCCGACTCGAACCACGTCTAATTGAACACCAATGAAATTAAATAAATTAAAAAATGTTAAAATAATTATGTACAAAATGCATCATCTAGGCTCCGCCGTATGACAATGCACTGCCAAATGTAGGTCGCGATCAAAGTGCAAATACGCGAGCCCACTAACTAACTTATTACTTCAAAAATACATATTTTAAAACCATGTACACACGGCTACATATCAAGCTATACATTTCCAGAATAAGCTGACCTCTCATTATACGGAAATCCTATACAATGCGAGATCAGCTTATACTAGAAATGTATAGCTTGATGTGTAGCCGTGTGTACGTAGACCGTACAGTCTTTTGCAAAGTCGCTCTATATTTGACTTGCAATTTACTTTGCCATCAATAAAGAGACCCAGAAAGGTTACATCGATTTCTTCTATGCTGAAAGAAATCAACATAGTCAATATTAGAAGAAGCACTAATCACAGTATCTTAATACTCAAAATAACCTGATTTTCCCACAGGTAACCTTTGCCAAATTTTGTTGACTGCTAGTTATTGAAACTATTTTAAATATTCGCTAGGCAACCTACATATAAAAAAACGCTTTAGTGTTTCTGAATATTTGGCTATTTGCATAGAAATAGTCGATAAAAAAAAATACATTAGAAAGGTGCTTGTCTAGACGATTTTTTTTTTAGTATTTGAATAAGTCTAGATTTTGGTGAGATAATATCCTGTCTTTATTAATGCTTCTTTTGTTAGTCTGAGTTCTAAGTGATCGTTGTAGGAAATATGATATTAATAGTGCATAGTAGAGGTGAGACATATCTACTGGAATAAGTTTTTGGCTGGACGCGTATTCCGTGCTCACCACATAAACGCGTCTCGAGTATTTAAGCGTATGGCGTTTAAAACGTACTGCCACCCCCCGATCTTTGCTCGACGAAGCGCCAGCCCGCGCCGCAGCTGAGCCTGTAGCTTTAAATTCCCCGCATAATAATAATAACCCTGATTTGATCCAACCTGTCCCTTGCTGTCCTCCCCCGACGTTGCCCTAAGCCGAAGTTCGTACCCCACAGGCTCCCCTTAGCGTGCAGTCGTTTAGTTTATAAGTTTTATGCCCTGGTTGGAGGCTTTAAGTTTTTGTTTAAGGCAGCCATAGGAAATTCCGGCTAAGGAGTCACGACCTCTCAAGGTCAACTCCGAGATGCCATAGTTAAATAAAATAAAAACACGTACTACCATACTCGCGTAGTCGCGTCTTATTGCGACCCACGAGCTCGGTCAGTTCCGGTTACATTCGGAAACGTTCGGTTCTGCACTCGATGTTTGTGAATCATTTGTTTTGCGTTTTGAAACCATCCAAACATCCTACTAATAAAATCACTATTACTTTCGTAAGCAGCGTAAGTACATTATTATTCGTTTTAGTTCGGTAAGTACTTACCAATACAATATTTTGTGAAAATGTTTAGCAATATTTGTTTTTTAAATATACATAAAATCAATTGAAAACAGCTATACTCCATTTACTATATAGCATTAGACAAATAACGGCTAAATAACGACAGTTATTGTGTAATATTGTTGAAATTACTGCACTTTAGAGTTATTTTTTTTATGTAAATGGTAAATAGATTACAGTGCTTTGTATTTATCGTGAAATAACGGAGTTTATTAAACGTTTACATCGAAATAACGAAAGGGTGAGAACAGTTATTTGTCTAATGTTATAATAAATGGAGTATAAATACGCCAGATTATCTTTGATACCAGTAACAAAAAAAAAAACATATGTATTTATAAAATAAGCTCAGTCCTAAGTCTGTAAATTATGAAGGGAAGTTTTCAATAAGATATAATTTAAGTATTTTAAAGTTAAAAGTTACGAATACCTTACGCGTAGTCTTATAGTGATTAATAATCCATAAACCGAAAATACTCCATTACTCGATGGTCGATCTCGATGTTATGAAGACTCGCTAGGTAAGGAAACGTCAATAAAATAAAGACGCTTGGATACTCGTGGACCTAGAAACGACAATAAACTAGGGACGCCTAAATACTGCTGGACCTAGTTTTTGGAATAAGTATTTCGGCAGACGCGTACTTCTAAGACTCAGTACGCATTTTACCTAGTACATCTCACCTCTAGTACATAGCGGTATACATGCACTTTGGTAAATTGATACGACCAAATTGTTTTCAATAAATAATTTTCTACTTTCGAATATCATTCACTTAGAAATATCTTTAAGACGAAAATAATGCTGTTGTGGCGGTATCAACAACGCCACATGCGAACTACGCATCAAAGACCTGATTTCACAAATCCTGCTCGCGCTATCAGAGTTTACCGCGCGACTAGCATATATACAACATCCCGACATCAACCGTTAGGCAGTTGCCCACCAGACACAATGACCCGTCTGGTCGGAGGATCCTCCCTTTACTATAGAGTATGAGCGAACTTTACACCCTGTTCCTCATACCTCTAAACTGTTACATGAATTTTACAGGTCTTTTACAGGCCCCTTTGTAACAAACGATTTTCGCGTGAAGGTTCTACCGGGATATGCCTGGTACGTTATGTCATAACAGCTATATTGCTTATTACTGGATGTCAGTGGAATTAGTGAGGATCCACAATACGCAGGCCGACGACGGAGCGATTTCCAGACATTGTGAAAAACCGAATTATAATAGAATCATAGTTTTACGTAATCCCATTCCTGCTTACACACTTAAGATTTCTTTATGATGAAAAATTATCAACGAATGTCAAAACCATAGAAACAAATTACTGGAAAAACCGGCCAAGTGCGTGTCGGACTACGCACAATGAAGGGTTCCGTACTTGGAAAGAATTTATCCTAAGAACAAACTTAACATTGTAGTTGGTAAACATAATCTCCTATACATTCCAACTGCAAATGTAAGTTTGTACGCACAATATTGAGAGATTTACCATGTAATTTTAAGACCATAGACTTCCTATAGATTTTCCTGTAATCTATAGATATAGAACTATTTTCTGTAGTTTTTTAAAAATTTTAGGTTCAGTAGTTTCGGAGATAAGGGATCAGGGGGGATGGTCAATTTTCGCCTATTTTCACTTATAACTTTAAAACAATTTATTTTAAAAATATTAAAAAAAAATATTTGAGACCCTCATAGGAAGCCCTTTCATTTGATATGTCACACGGTACAGTTTGCAAAACTTTTTTTTTAATTTTCTTGTTTGCACCCCAAAACTGACCTCAATATCCTTAATTCATTTATTTACGATTCACGTCCGTATTTGGGTCACTCAAATTGATATGTATACCAAACTTCAACTTAATCGGTCCATTACATTCGGAGCAAATTAGCTGTGATAGAGGGACAGACAGACAGACAGACGAGTGATCCTATAAGGGTTCCGATTTTTCCTTTGAGGTACGGAACCCTAAAAAGGCGTGTCCATAAAATAAAAAATCCTTTTCTGAGAGAATCAAAACCAAAAATTACGCAGTATTTTACAGTTACTCAAGTTTATAATAAACGACGGACTAACGGCTAACTGGGTGCATAAAATATAACTTTTATGAGTCAACTGTTATTTTTGTATAGTTATTGTGTTCTTCTAATATCTATTTATTTTTTAAGGAAAGGCTTTCGAACCGGGTTCGTAAAACGTTTAACCACTGTACCATAAAATACGAGATATTTAAGATTTATATCTTTTCAAACAAGATAGTGACATTATGATCCTACAGTTTACTTAACAATCAGTGAGCTCCATATCTGTCATATAGTTAATTTATCTGTCATTACTTCACTTATCATTATTTTTACCTATTGTGGTATAGTAATTTTATTCTAGGTAGATCGTTTTCACATATAATTATATTATAATTAATGTATATAAAATATTTTCAACCTTTTGGAAGGGGCAACTAGAATCTACAAAACAAAAAATAAAGAGCGGCCAAGTGCGAGTTGGACTCGCCCATGAAGGGTTTCGTAGCAGCAAGTAACATAATATAAAAGTTCCCATTTATGACGTATTCAAAAAAAAACTACTTACTTTACTACTCGTTCAAACCAATTTTCGGTGGAAGTTTATATGGTAATGTACATCATAGATTTTTTTAAGTTTTATCATTCTCTTATTTTAGAAGTTACAGGGGGGGACATACATTTTACCACTTTGGAAGTGTCTCTCGCGCAAACTATTCAGTTTAGAAAAAAATTATATTAGAAACCTCAATATCATTTTTGAAGACCTATCCATAGATACCCCACATGTAAGGGTGTTTATGAAAAAAAAAATTGAGGTTCAGTTCTAAGTATGGGGAACCCCCAAAATGTATTGTTTTTTTTTTCTATTTTTGTGGGAAAATCTTAATGCGGTTCACACAATACATCTAGTTACAAAGTTTCAACAGTATAGTTCTTATAGTTTCGGAAAAAAGTGGCTGTGACATACGGACGGACAGACAGACAGACATGATGAATCCATAAGGGTTCCGTTTTTTGCCATTTGGCTACGGAACCCTAAAAAGGAAAATTTTTACGTTCAAAAGTTCCTTTAATGTGCCTATTCCAAATAAATGATTTGACTTCAACTTTACAAATAGGTCATTGACACGGAAAAAAGAAGAAGAAAATCAACTAATTGACCTGATTCGCGATCTCACCACCTCTTCATAATATGTTCAGATAAACTTATCTAGCAGTTACTAATATCTATACCGATTCTGTTACCTGACTGTGAGTAAAGCCAACCGAGGTGACCGACATAGCTCGAAGAATTGCCAAACTTAAGTGGCAATGGGCAGGGCCCATTGCGCGCAGAACAGATGGCCGTTGGGGCCGAAAGGTTCTGGAGTGGCGACCGCATACCGGAAGACGTAGCGTTGGAAGGCCTCCCACAAGGTGGACCATCACCTTATGAAAGCCGCAGGAATCCGCTAGATGTGGGAAGCACAGAACCGGTAGAGGTGGCGGTACTTAGGGGAGGCCTATGTCCAGCAGTGGACGTCTTTCGGCTGAAATGATGATGATGAATGATGTGAGTAAAGGTTACGTTTTTATCTGATAGATGCCTGTCCGACCATAGTCTACCAAATTGACTGTTATTATGCATGAACTTATAACAGTGAATATCAGATCACTTTGCTTTAAAAATACCTACTCTTATTCGGATGTCCGTAGGTTGGTTATTGCATAGCATATCAGTCCATAGATGTTCATTCCTCAACGTGGGTATTCTTTATGCTACTATTTGGATGAATTTGAAAATACATTGCACTGATATATGGACATAGTTAAGTAGAAAGGACTCAACCCACATTGTGGTCAGGGATGAGTTGTATATACAAATGAGGTCCTAACGGTTAGTTCTTTCACTCAGCAAAAAAGATCCGTGATTCTACAAAGATAAGATTGATTTTTTAATGTTAGGAACTAGCCCACATGTAGCTGGGTACCTTCCGTTAACCCTCTAGGATCTCTTTGGTATAATATACAACTCATCCCTGACCACAATGTGGATTGAGTCCCTTCTGCTTAACTACGTCCATATAACATTGTATTCGGATGCGTGGCCTGGGGAACAGTGATCAAATGTACCTTTTTACCTAAGTTTTAGGGTTCCGTACTCAACAAGGAACCCTTATAGTTTCGCCATGTCCGTCTGTCTGTCCGTGGCTTAGCTCAGATACTCTTAGTAGCTGTAATTTGGCATGTGATACATATAAATCACGTAAATTTTTTTTTTTTTTTTTTTTTGGGTTTGTCCCCTACACGTAAAGTGAGATTTTTTTTCCCGTCTATCCTATGGTGTGAGGTTTCATTGGAAAGGCCGTTCAAAAATGTTGTGGGTTTTGTTAAAACCATTTTTCAGTTCAGCGATCCGTTTGCGTAATATTAAGTTTTAAAGTGCTAATTTTTGTTAGAGTCAAGTGTCTACTACAATTTTAACATTATCAGAACTAAGGGCTGGTCTATTATTTGTCTAACTTTATGCAGCAGAATAGTTATGACAAAAAATGTAACTGCTACTTTCCGATAATTGATAAACAATAGCTTTATAAATTGCGCTAACGGTACCAGTTTTTTTACCACAACAATGTTACTACAAAATGTTTTGCGACAATAATTTTTAAAACATGAAGTTTCTTGTTTGAAGTCAGCGTAATAATTGACGGTAACAATACAATGTAAAAGTGACTGTTACTTAGTAGACAATGTATGGCAAAGTTCAACTGACACGCGAACCGATCCCACATGGCTGTATTTTTTCTACCTTCAATTTTAAGGAAAATGTTAGTCTTAGGATGTGGCCAGACCCGAGTCAAGATTGTCTTTAGACAGACTTATAAAAAAAAAAAAACTGCGGTGCCAGTATGTTTTTTTTATCGTCGACATTTTAATCAACTGAAACGTCAAATTTGACAGATTGCATGATTGTCAAGAGTTCTTATTGTTGACAGTTTTTTGCAGGATCGAATTATATTGAATCGTTAACATCCCTTGAAAATCCAGGATACATTTTAATGATGGCATGACACCCGTAAAAAAATGTTGGTGGCCTCCATCATGGATTTTAATTTTGTCTTTCGGTTTTATTGTTTGGCAACAGCGCTCTTCTATCTCTGATAAATAAAACTCATTTGTTTCCTGACACACAAGTATACCGGCATCGCAACTGCACAGCTGCAGCACGGCGTCGCCTCGAATTACGACTACGGTTAGCCACCAGCGCGCTTACTACGCGTCGTCCGCGAGGTGCAAGCTCGCAGTCCGTACGCCGGCCGCGAGATGCAGGCTCGCAGTCCGCGCGGTGCAAGCTTGCTGTCACTGCGAAAACAATATTTACATGGCATTTATGATTGAACACGCTTAGGACTTGCACGTTTTTACAATGTCTTGGTTTACATTGCGACTCGGTGTCGGCGGCGTGCAGTAAGCACGCGGTAAGCGCGCTGAATGCCTGCCGTCATCTCTTATTTGAATGACAAGTTAATTGCTGGGCTGAAGCGGTGCCGTTGCGGTGCTGGCATGACCATGACCTTATGCTATGGCAGAGTCTAAACTCTGGTGTGAGCACTCTCTTAAAGACTCATTGTGATTTAAACTGAGTCATTTCTCAGCTCATTTACATGTGACCGGCTTGATTGTATACTACATACGAGTAGTTGCTTGTTTTCACATTTATTGCTTAGAGGTTAGGTTGAATTGTTGTTTTACTTTCATTGCTAAGTGCTAGTGCCATTAGTTAATTGATTCTTTTGAAGTTCGCGTTATGATTGTATGGTGCCTTTGTGTCGCGTCGCGTGTCGCGCCTGTTTGTAGGAGCCTTAAAAATCGATCAACTTACATTTGCAGTGGCGACTACAATATTAAGTTTGTTCTTGAGATAAATTCATCCCACCTACGGAACCCTTCATCGCGCGTGGTCCGATATGCACTTGGCCGGTTTTTTTTTTTTGTAATTTTCATCGTCATGCGACAGAGCTATGTTTGAGTTATATTCGTTGAACTTCCACACAACTTTAACAATCGTTTTACACACCCTTGATTACATTACAAGTTGCTTTAACAGGTTCAGCACTCATTTCTAGTTCCTCACTACAAATATTAACGAAATAATTGTTTAAGGCGGAGATTTCTTGAAAACGGTCAAAAAGCGTTTTTTTTTAAATATATATTTATATATATTTTTTTTTAACTATGCCCCACTCTAGGAAAAAAAAAGCAGTCTATGTCTTAAACCGTAAATAAGTTTGATTAAAAAAAAGAAAGATATTTTCAAGTCTTATTTTAATATGGTGATGGAACTCAAATCATAATTAAATTAATGCATAAAAAAATCTTCAAACATACCTCTTAATTGTCTTTAAAGCAGTTTATCCCTTCATTAACAATTATAATTATAATTAAAAATATACCATAAAATATCTAATGCCAAACTGCATTCAGTGATGGATTATTTATTATTAAATAGTCAATATCAAATAAATTTAATGCGTCTTATTTGGGACAGCGCTCCCGGATGGGCGAGTCCTATTACTGGCTGGATGTACGACGCGTTGCGTGAGCTCAGTACAGAACACGCAAGCTAACCACTTAAGGTCACTGGCATATACCTATCTGGGGTTTAAGGCTGGTTTTATTGTTAAGCGGCAGCGCCGTTGGAGCGCGCAAGTTTGGAGATGTATGGGGTAGTAGTTGCGTTTCAAAGTTGCGCGCTTGAGCAGCGCCGTTCGGTAAACGCGCGCTGTTCGCCGGCGCTGCCGAAGCGCGCGCCGCTCGTGTGCTTCTACGGGCAGTGTGCGTTTTAATGTGACACCCAGTGTTGCAAAAGTCAAAAATAAAAAAACGGTAGATTTTCCAGCCAAAAATCGTGAGAAATCGGGAGGTTTAAAAAAAATAAAATAAATGTATTTTGCGCTCTAATTACTTTATTAAAAAGAAACATACATAGGTACATTTTAAGATTTTTAGGTTCAGTGATCCTCATACCATTTCTTGGTAGAAATTTTTTCGAAAATTTTATTTTCTATATTAAAATTATAACAAGTTTGGTTGTTTTCTGTTATAACTCGTTTGGTGTGTAGGAGACCTATTATCGATTCCGTGGATAGTTTGTTGCGTTGTTTAGTTTTTATTAAATTTATTGAAGAGAAAATTCTTTCCACGTTGGCAGATGAGTGTGGCAAACATAGTATTTTAAAAACAAAAGAACAAATGTTTTCAAATATGAGTGTACCATCACCATACTTCATGCTGCCAATGCTCGCCCAAAATTCTTCAGTTTTTTCACTAAACGACGCAATTTCTTTCGTGTTCCGAAGCAATCGCCATTCTGTGTCAATACTTTGATAATTATTGTTGTCTATTAAATTTGGGAATTGTCTACATATTGGTACTATTGATGACAGATCACCTTTTTTTACATTTTCCGGAGAGAAAGCTCCCAAATCTTTTAAAGGGTTATTGCTAATTGGGAACCTTTGTATGATTTGATCACAAGCTTCAATAAAGAATTGAATGCATCTCGTTTGGAATAAGTGGATTTGTTCAGAAGTCAATCTTTTATCTGTAAGCAAAGTATTAATGGCATTTGCTCCGTAATATACATCTTCTATAAGTAGAAAATTACGTGGGTTTTTATAATCAATGCTTTCGAGATTGTTTTTTTCTAAATATTCTTTTTTCAGAAAACAATCAAACAAAGTTCTTAAACTAACACAAACTTGGGAATACAAAACGTGTACTCTTGCTGATTCAGATTGCATTTCTCGATTTAATTTATTGAAAATAAGTAAAACAAAGTCTAAAAATTGAAGAAAGAGTAACGTTAATGGATCGTTTAATTTGTGTAATATATTTGTAGCTGTTGCAATATCGTCATTTAGCGACGCATCAATGAAATATAATTTCAAAGCTTGATATTGCTCCAAAATTCTTGATATAGCTGCGTGTACTGACAGCCACCTCGTCTGACAAGGATGTAATAATTTATGTATTTTTAAATTACAAAATAATTGAAATTCTTTAAATTCAGCTGATCTTTTGGGACTAGAAGAAAAATAATTGTATATTTCCCTTACAACTTCTTCAATAAACCGAGGTATTTTGTTGCAAGCGTAGGACGCACACAAATGGAATGAATGACATATACATTTCATTATAAATAAATGTTGTACATCAGCTTTTAGTAACGTCATTACTGAATGATTACGTCCCATCATAACACTTGCACCATCAGAAGCAAAACCTATGAGATTTTGTCGAAATGGAACGCCATGTTGTTCAAAAAAGTCTACAATGCTTTTATGTAACGTAGTTGCGTCTGCAGTCACAACAGGGATAAGCCCAAAAAAATAATCTCCTACATGATTTTTTTTGACATATCTAACGACGAGACAAAGATGTTTGGTGGTACTCCTATCGGTGGACTCGTCAATTATAAGTGAGAACTTAACCTGTCGTAGATCTTCGCAGAGAGTATGAAAGCTTTCTTGTCCGATTACGTTATTTACGACAGCTTGAATCCTGGGGCGAGAACACTTCATATTTTCAGCTACTTTTGAATCTGGACAAATCTTCTGTATTAACTTGCCTAGATGGTCAGTTATCGCATATGGCAAGTTGTGTTCAGCGACAAAGCCGGCAATCCGAATTTCACCTGAAACAATTAAATAATGCAATGAGATGAAATAGTTTAAATGTTTTTGTTTAAAAACAACTTGCAAATCTATACCAAGTATATATGTAGTCAAAAACACTTCTATCCATTAAACATAGACCTGATAAAAATTGACAGAGTTGAACAATTTTTTTTAAATTAAGTATGTACATTGTCATAATAATATATTTTGTTATTTACCTTCCCTCACTTGATGTTTAAATTGGATCACTTCTCGATTCACAAAATTGGTCATCTTAGGTTGATCCGCAATGCATTTTATACTTTTGATGTGAAGTTGGGAAGCGGCATGTCTTTTAACAGCGTCGAAGCCAGAAGAAATATTAATATCTTTATTACAACTTTTGCAATGTGCGTAGTTTTTTTCTTTCAAACTTTTTTTAAGCCAATTAGAGCATTCTGGTCGTGATTCCCATTCCACTTTATAATTTTGGGCATATTTTTTACGTTTAGCTCCAGTACTAGTGCTTGGGGTATTCGTATTTCCATCCGAATCATCGCTATCGGACATTGTAAATAAATGGAAGGTAAAGCACAACAAAACCAGTACACTTGCGAACGGACGAAATGATAATAAAGTGTAAAACATTCACCAAACAACTCGAACTTAAACATTTATTTTTAGGGAATTTCCCCCATACACTCACCAAACAATAATGAACCTTATTTCAAAGGCATTTCGATCTTATATATTTTATGTATACTGCGGTATTGAAAGGACGTGCGAGAAGTTTTGGGGAATCCCATTGAATTGTTTTAGTGTTACCAGGTAAATTTTAGTGTTGTCGGCTTAATAATATTTTTGCCACCATAATAATAAAAAAAAAAAAACAAAAAAAGCAAAACTGAAATTCGGGAGATTTGGTCGTGAAATCGGGATATCGGGAGGGAAGAGCCGAAATCAGTAGATCTCCCGAAAAATCGGGAACTTTTGCAACACTGGTGACACCGTTGAGACGCGCCGTAAGATATTTGTTTACAAAATGAATTACATGGATATGCATTAAGGATCATATTGCACACGACTGCCTCACAGCAGCGGAACGCGTGGAAATAATCTCGTTTCACAGTGCACCGCTGTTCAAATGCGCGCTGTTAAGGCCTCTGCCTCGAATCTTGCGGGCAGCGGCGGGAGCGGCGCGGGCAACGCAGACCCGTTCTCAAAACCAGCGGGCAGATCGCGCGGCACTATAGCGGCGTAATGTTGTGTTCCTGGTTGTGTCGTCGAGATATTTGTTTTTATTCGCGAATGAAATGCCTGAACAACGGCGACAACATCTTTTTGATTCAAATTTATTCCTAACGTCACAAAAATAAATTGGACAACACTGCAATGCAGACGCGCGGGCGGTCACCGCTTGACTGGAGTGTACCGTTCGTTGCCCGCGCCCATGCTGCTGCCGCGCCGCTGTTTTCGAAGCGGGGCCCATTTGATTTTACGCTTTAGATCCAGCCTGTCTATTCTGTAAAAAACTCACCGTGAAAACACAGGTGAAGTGAGCTGTCATTCCATTGACGCTAGGGATTGACACTGTGTATTGATGCTCACTTCACCCGAGTTTTCACGGTGAGATTTTTACAGAATAGATCGGCTGCTGCTCCGCCGCCTCGCTGCCCGCAAGATTCGAGGCAGAGACCTTAAACCAGCCTAAGATTTTAAAGTCATGAGTGTGTGAATTTAAAGACTTTTCGAATGGCGGTCAGGTGTTTAAATCTAAACAAAGGGTCAATTAAACTAGTAGGTCAATTGTTTGTCGCAAATAACTATAGTAAATAGTTAAAACAATTTGGTGATTGTTGTCATTCTCACAGTGGATGGATATATGTAACACATTAATGTTTTATTTTGGTACTTTTTGGTGGAAGTAGGCCGTTGCCTGGCTTTTTTTATAAGAAGAAAGTAATTTAATGATGTTAATCTTGGTCGTATCTCTTGGCCGTTTCCTGCTGGATTTTTTGTTTGTCTTTTGCTAAAGACATCAAGATAGTTCGACTCGAGCTAAATTATTATATTGTTGTCTCTTGCTATCCGTTAAAACAATAAAGGGAGGGAAGATTGTTCAGGGAAATGAGTTTCATTTTACAAAATAGAATTATACAGATTTCCCTAGTTATATATTTTTATCCTGATAAGACAGTTCTAATTATGTTACATCTGTTTCTTGTTTATGGAGTTTGTAAATTATTTATCTGCGGGTTCAAAAGTTCGAATCGATATGCACGAAATTTCACCGTGAAAATTTGGGTGAAGTGAGCTTGAAGTGAGGTGTCTAGAGCTGTCACTAATGCTAGGGATTGACAATTTTGAGAGTTCACTTTTTATTTTATTTTTTTGTTTATTGTTTATTAATTAAGGATTAAAACAAAATATAAATAGAAACATCACAAAAACCTCAATAGGTTTGTCTGGATGTTGAAACACTTAAGCAATCTTAAAAACTTAGTTTTTATCATTATCATTCTTTATGATTAAAACATCCATACTTATACTTACTTACTTACTAATATTATAAATGTGAAAGTAACTCTGTTTGTATGTTACCTTTTCACGCCTAAACCGCAGAACCGATCGTCATGAAATTTGGCAGAGAATTTACTTTTTTACGCGATAAACGACATTTACGCGGGCGGAGCCGCGGGCAAAAGCTAGTCGTTTATAAAACATTGTGGGTAGTTCGTCAATAATAACTAAAAAGTACAAAAACAACGACGGCGCGGATCAGACAGCCCGTCGATGCAGTACTTCACAGTCGGTGCGATACTTGAAACTCACTTCACCTAAGTTTTCACAGTGAGATGTTTACAGAATAAATCGGCTGATGCTAGGGATTGACACTACTGACAGCTCACTTCAATCTCACTTCACCTAAGGTCTTTATCACATTAGCGAGTTGCGAGCGAGTGGAAAGCGGGGCGAGTGCACAGCGAGCTCGCCGCGAGTTCGCAACGTGTGCGCAGGAGGTCCCCGCGGGTGGGCAGCGAGTTCGCGGTGTACGATCCGCGTTTTGTACATTCAGTGCCAGTTGTACGTTCATTGTCATTCATAAAATGGCGTCGACAGCGCCGTTCGCCGCGAGCTCGCTGCGCACCCGCGGCGTCTTTGCGGTCTGTTCGCCGCGCACACGTTTTAATTCGCGGCGAGCTCGCTGTGTACTCGCCCCGCTTTCCACTCGCTTGCAATTCGCTACTGTGATAAAGCCCTAAGTTATCACGGTGAGATTACAGAATAGATCGGAAGATGACGACGACGAGTGCGACGGATGGACAACGAAGTGATCCTATAAGGTTTCCGTTTTTTTTTCCTTTTGAGGTATGAAACCCTAAAAACCGGCCAAGTGAGTGGTCCGTTTCGTAGTTGGGATTTTATCCGAAGAAAAAACTTAACATTGCAGTTGAAAAACATGTTTACCCATACATTCCAACTGTAAATGTAAGTTTGTACATTGATAGACTTTTTATAGGTTTTCCTGTAGGTAAGAGTATAGAACTACTCTATGCACTTAAAAAAAAATATTGGTTCTGCTGTTTCGTAGATAATAGCGGGGCTTATAAATATTAAAAAAAATAATATATTATATTATATATTATATTAATATTCAATTTTTTTCCCCAAAAGTGGGGTACCCTATATTCAAAATTCATTTATTTATGTACGTTACAAGTTCGTGTTTGGGTCACATAAATTCATATATGTACCAAATCTCAAATTAATCGGTCCAGTAGATTCGGAGCAAATCGGAGAGATGGACAGATAGCCAGACAGGCACACGAGTGATCCATAAGGGTTCCGTTTTTTCCTTTTGCGGTACGAAACAATAAAAATTTACTAAAACTAATATATTGATGCTTTTATGCCATTAAGCCATAACTTATTATACCAATACCTACAGACATGCAACAGTAGTTTACATCACCATACACCATAGTTTGTTACATTCCTACATTTTTTTTAAATCGAAAACTTGTTTTATTGGTCGAATGATTATGCCTACTTAACGGTAAGGCGGTCATTACACTGCACTGGACACCGCTCCGGTGTGCGGTGCTGCGGTTTTTGACTTTTACTGTAGAATCTTTATTTGTATAAAAAAACTGCAGGGTATAACACACTGACACCGTATGTCCGTGCGCGGGTGCGGCGCGGCGCGGCTCGGCGGCGGTTCCGGCGGCGCACGCTAAGGTATGTATTATCCCTGTACTGGACTCGAATAACGGTATATATTTTACTAAATGGTTTCGTCTTAAAAACCTAAGAAACGATTTGTTTTAGTTATGTTCGAACGGAAAAACGTTTTTGAAGAAGAACATAATTTATATCGTTCTCGGTTAATAAATCGTTTCTAACCGTTTTTTTTTTTTTTTTTTTTTTTGTTTGATCGATAGGAAACTCGCAACATAATCCTAATCAATACGTAAGCGGCAAGCGCATTGGAATCAGTGATGTAATCAAAAGAAGATAAGGTACAATTTAACTAAAAAAGTTCATGCCTGTCAGCGCACGCACCTTGCGCGGTTGTGCCTGCGGATTAAACCGGTTTTTGAAAACGGTCTCATTTCGTTTTCATTCCGAACAAAATGATGTAATGTTGCACATCAAGCTACACGAAACTGTCAAATTTCTCCAAACGATTTTAAACGTTAAAATGTTTTTGACTGAGTTCAAAATTAAACGAGAAAATTTGACAGTTTCTGGTAACTTGAAGTGCTGGCTACCGTACACACGGCTACATATCAAGCTATACATTTCCAGTATAAGGTGATCCCCCATTGTATACGATTTCCGTACGATGAGAGGTCAGCTTATACTGACCCGTAATAGCTTGATATGTAGCCGTGTGTACAGACGCCAGCACATCAAGCTACTACAATCTGTCAAATTTCTTTAATAGATTTTCAACTTTATCACTACTGTATAAGGTTCAAGGTTGATTGCGAAAATATGACAGTTTCGGGTAGCTTGACCTGCTGGCGTCTGTACAAAAAAGAACGAGGTCTGTTAGAAACGATTTAAAAACGTTATTTTAACTTTTCCGATCTCTGCCCTGTATAGGTATACCCTGCGGGTTTAGTATACAAATAAAGATTCTACAGTTAAAGTTAAAAACCGCAACGCCGCACACCGGAGCGGTGTCCGGTGCAGTGTGATAACTGCCTTACGGGGTTCCCGTGTTCTATCTACATAACTGCAAGTGTAATTAACATAATATTTGAATAACTAATAAGAAAACTTTTTTAGTGAAAGCTTACCATTAGAAGTTACACATATTTTAACATTTTTAACAACGCAAATTTTCCCTATATGGTTTGAACCCTGTATTTGTTTTTAACGCTTTGAATAAACTATAATTAGAGCTTATATGGAAGCAAGATACTATTTTTTAAATTATGTTTTCACAAAGAAATACCTGTCCACTTGACGATTAATTTCTTTGTTAGTTATGTCAATTACACAAAACACAATAGGGGTAATTGTTTAATATAAAAGAATGCTTGTACATAATTAAACGTATTACGAGTACAGCATTTTTATTACTTCCCTGAACACTATCTACACATAGCTACATAAATCAAGCTATACTTTTCCATTTCCAGCTGATCTCTCATTGTACGGAAATGCGAGATCAGCGTTATACTGGAAATCTACTGTAATACCAAAGATGCTTGGCTGAAAAAAATAGTACATACTTTGATTGTTTTCATCTTCGTGAACGGGCGCCGTCAGTTGGGACTGGTCATCTATTAGCTGCCACGGGTTATTTTAATTATTTTATTTTGTTTCTATTTGTTGTACCTACTCTGGACGCTTTTAACGTGTAAGATTTTATTTTTTATTTTTACATCGTTCTCACATTTAGTTATAAATTCAACATTATAGATGTAACTAATATTTTTGTAACAATTTAATTCAAAAGAGTGTCCATGGAGTTTCTTGCCCGTTCTTCTCTATAGGTACCTACTACGCTTTGGAATGGGCATGTAGCTTCATTTTTATTACTGACCGACTCTTTGACAATTCAAAAGTGCCTGTAAATGGTTTAATTGAAATAAATGATTTGAGTTTGAGTTTTTGAGTTTAAAAATGTAATAACGTCTAGAAATGCGTCGTTGCCAGCCCGCGCGGGATAAACGCTCTTAATTAAGAAAAATAACTACATTTCAAAGCACATTATCAATGTTCGATATCCTATCATCACATTGCACGTTCTTATTGTTTTAAATACATTTAAAAACTCCTTATATATATATATATATATATATATTTTTTTTATTGCGTGCGTCTTTTGCTAAAGGTGAAGTTCTATTAATTTGAGGATTACACTAATGGATTGATAATTTAAAAACCGAAATAATTAACGTTTTATTTTATTTAAACTTATGTCAAATATTTGTTAAGAAATCAGTTGTCCTAATAGTAATTGCAAGAACTCATGTCGCCTGTGATACAGGTTTAACCTAGTACAGGCATCATACTTTATAATACCTACATTATTTCTAAGATTTATACTGTATATTTCCAATTTTTATTTGTGAATAAATTTTATTATTATTATTTTATTATTATTATTTTTAAATGTTTACATATCTCGGGACCCTGGGGTCCCGGACCTTTGGAAGGCGTACGAGGGGCCGAAGCCGACTCGCAGAGGCCCGTTAGACGCTTTCTAATTAAATGAGGTACCAACCGACGATTATCCCTGTACGCACTATGCAAGTGCACCCAAGGACAACCCCCGGTTGGTGTAGGACTATTGCAAGATATGGAAACAAAGATATTGGACTATGGGTTTGGGTGGTTAAAATGGACTGGTTACCTAAAACTATGGAAGGACTATGGCCCCTGCCTGATCAATGTTTTTTTACACACGGATAAAATGGCAGGGGGTGACTTGCACACTCAATAATGGGCCCCCGAAAACGGTCGCTAGCACATAGTGACGTAGCGACAAGGGGGCAACATGTCCTGAGGTGCTCGAGGAGTGGAGAGGTATTCCACGGCTCTCAGAACAATCCCAGAGCCCGGACGATGGTCAAGATCCCTACAAGCACTTACTGGAATACTTCCTTCCTCCGAGCACGTTTGCTCTTGCGAATCTCCACTCAAGCCGGCCAATAAAGGCAAGAATGAGGTGGGAGCTCAGTTCCTAGTCAGTGTTCACTCCAGCCGGCCAATAAAGGCAAGCCAGAGATGAGGAACATGACTTCTCCCGGGAGATAGGGTCCGTGGGGTCGCAACTGCCCAACAGCTCGCCACATGCTGCCCTGCGGGTTTCTGTATCTCTCTTGGTCTGGCTCCTCACCCTAGAAATGTTCCGGTAAAGTAAACTCTACCGGCACAGACCCAGAGTTCGGAGCGCGCAAGCCCCACCACGACGTCAACGTAGAGATACGGCGGTGGGGTTATTATTATTATTATTATTAAAAAAATACAATAAAATGTGTGTAAAAAAAGGCGTGCGCAGGGAGCGGGACAAAGTGAGAAGGACCGAACGCTCAAAATCGTTCGCTAGGGGTAGTACTTCAAAATAAGGCACATATCACCTAGAATTATAATCCAGAATGTTATACCTATGTAATTGAAAATAACTTTCTGTTCCCTTACATAGTTTTTTCTATTACACCGAGGCATCTATTAGAATTTTTGCACAATATTTTGCACATTGATAGGAACAAGTCATGCAGAAAAGAATGAGGAACATGTGGACGCCTCAATGGCGATAGCTAAAAAAGTCTCTTGTGAACCTAAATGATAATTATGTATCACGTATACCTTTTACACAAAAAGGTATACGTGATACATAATTATTTACTGGAAGGGGAATGGACAACGATGAACTTGTATGAACATCTATTTGCTATATGGAACATGATAATGATGGTTAAGAACACACTGTTAATTAGGCACTTGAGGATGATAATGATGATGGGGCTCCCTTTTCCGCACATAGACTCCCATTTGGTTCGTTGTGCATGGGGATTCTGGCTAACAGAGCCAGCCTAGCTCCGCCCAAAAGCACAGAAGCTTCCTGGGAGCTTCACAGGCTTCACGGCTTCGCGACCTCACTGTTCCGAGGATTTCTTCACGTTGTGGAGCCACGGCCTCGCATTCCAGGATGACGTGGGCGGCTGATTCCTCGGCGTCAAGGCAGCCCCTTCAAAGTGGGCTGTCTGTGGCGCCTATGTTAAAAAGATGTTTGTTAAGGAGATTATGGCCCGTAATTGTACTTATTATTATTCTAATGTTATTTCTACTTAAGCTGAGGAGTTTTTTGGTTAATCGCGGGTGTACCATTGGTAAAGCCAATTTTGACTGTCTACAGTCTGTTACCCGTGACCATCTGTTGTTATTGAGTTCGGTAGATCTTTGGCGAATCCACGCACAAAAATTGCGACTCGCACTTGTAAAAACTGGTAAGAATATTAGATAGGACGTATGGAGAACGACATAGGCTACTTTTTTACGTGATAACTGACATCCACGCGGTTATCGCTAGTTATCAATAAAAACGGCAAAAAATCATGTCTGTTGTATGGGAGCCCCCTTAAATATTTATTTTATTCTGTTTTATAGCATTTGTTGTTATAGCGGCGACATAAATACATCATCTGTGAAAATTTCAACTGTCTAACTGTCACGGTTTATGAGATACAGCTTGGTGATAGACGGACGGACGGACAGCGGAGTCTTAGGAATAGGGTCCCGTTTTACCCTTTGCGGTTCGGAAGCCTAACAGAATAAGCTGGTAGGAAATATACGTCACATCCACGCAAAACGGCCATCGCTCAGCATAATGCTGCGACCCTAATGCGAGACAGAGCCCCAGCGCTGGTTTTCAGCGACAACCGGTATTGACGTGATGACGTCGACCGGTGCAGCATACAATGAAGTATAAATAAGACACAAAAACTAAAATAAATACACATTATAGAATGAATTAAATAAGGACATTGACAAATCTAATTCTTATACAAATATCTACAAGCGGTTTAAATGTCATTGTCTCCTAGCCATTTAATTAAGTGTGTGTATAGCTTCTCATCTTAGCGTTCAACTCAATAAAACTAATATAAATGAGTATCCTCTATCGGATCCGGCCTTCAATATATAAAAAACCGGACAAGTGCGAGTCGAACTCGCGTGGTGAGGGTTCCGTCCGATAAATATTTCGTCGCCTTAGTAGTGAAGGGAGCTATTCCACACTAAACTGGTTCTAAGATAAAAATGAATCAAAAATTCACCATTTGATTTTTTGTTTCTAGTTTCATTTAACTCCTTTCACGTCTGAATGACAAACCAAACCTCTAGTTGAGCTATCACTTAGACCTCTTCACCGCCAGAATCTCCGTCTAACGACGAGTATGATTGATGGTGGTGTTCATAACTCAATTCGGTCAAAAGTGTGGCTTATCTCTGTTTACCACTAAGGTGATGATTTGTTGTCAATATGATTTTATCCCAAGATAATTTATTGCAAGAAGAAACTTAGCATTTTATACCCAAAGTCTCTAATTCAGATAATTTATGTAAACAAAGTAATGTCAAGAAATGTCACTGTCAAAATGACAGGACAGTGGTGCAAAACATTTTATCATTAAATGTTTTCGTAAATAATCATCAATAAAATTAAAGTGAATTAATTCTAAAAACTATGCAAACAAACTACCATTGCCAAACAATGTTTTGTGTAGCGTGTCGGAGACACGGTATATGATCGTTATAATCAGCCCTTTTAAGCCCAGTGCTAGACGTAGGCCTCCCAAAATCGATTTCCAATCGAAACAGTTTACAGCCGCTTTCATCCAAAATGTGGCTAGATATGCTACTTACAATATGAATCTATGTATGAGAGTTGTAATATTAGTGTTGTTGAAGATGTACATAATTTGAAAATGTTTGGATCTCCTGCATTGTTACCAGTATCATAAAATATTTTATACCAGAAAATCTCCTCTTTTTAATAACTTTGTTTAAAACCGAAAATTCATAAAAATAATTACGGTATGATTATTTTTAAATTATTATTTCTTAAATTCAGTACTTGAAAGAAAATGGAACCTTTTTTTCGCCATTTTGTGTGAATTACCATTAAGAAAAAAAAAATTGATATTTAAAAACCTTTGTTTACATAAATTATCTGAATCTGAGACTTTGGGTATAGTTGAAAAACGTGTTCTGGAATACATTCCAACAGCAAACGTAACTTTATCCGCACAATATTGAGATATTTACCAAGATGTAGACCATAGACTTGTTATAGATTTACCTGTATTTATTTATTTTAAATATATGCTTTACTAGCTTTTGCCCGCGGCTCCGCCCGCGTAGATGTCGGCTATCGCGTAAAAAAGTAGACTATGTCCTTCTCCATAGCTTAGGCTATATCTTTGCCAATCCGTTCAGCGGTTTAGGCGTGAAAACGTAACATACAGACAGACAGACAGACAGAGTTACTTTCACATTTATAATATTACTAGCTTTTGCTACCCGTGTGGATTGTCGGTTATCGCGTAAAAAAAGTAGCCTATGCCCTTCTCCATATCCCAGGCTATATCTCTGCCAAATTTCATGACGATTGGTTCAGTGTTTTGCCGTGAAAACGTAACATACAGACAGACAGACAGAGTTACTTTCACATTTATAATATAACTAGCTTTTGCCCGCGGCTCCGCCCGCGTAGATGTCGGTTATCGCGTAAAAAAGTAGCCTATGTCCTTCTCCATATCTCTGCCAAATTTCATGACGATCGGTTCAGCGGTTTAGGCGTGAAAACGTAACATACAGACAGACAGACAGATAGACAGACAGAGTCACTTTCACATTTATAATATTAGTATAGTATTAGTATGGATTGTACATCAGATTACACATTACAAAAGAAAAGGAAAACTTATACACTATAAAATATACAATGGGCGGCCTTATCGCATACTGCGATCTCTTCCAGGCAACCTTGGCAGGAATAGTGAATTTGTGGACATAAAATGGGGTTGTCATTGGTGCAAATAAAAAGTATAACAGCACAATATCCTATAATAGATACACAGATATATGCTATATAATAGATACATAGATACATACATACTAACTATATAAGTAAAGAAAATAAATGAAGTGTATAGATTATCATAGCTAACAACGAGAACAAAGTTAAAACGACAAGTAATGTTCCTTCACGAGTCTTTTGAACACAGGCAACGATTGCGCGCGTTTTATTGGATCTGGCAATGCCTTCCACAAACGAGCGGCCTGGACCGTAAAGGATTTGTCAAGGAAAGTTGTGGAATGTATGGGTATTTTAAGCTTCAAGTTATCTGATGACCTTAAAAATTTCGTGTGGGAGTCGCAAGGAAACTAGAAACGTTTCTTAAGATAGAGAGGGGTGGAAGGGGAAAAGAGCACATTATACACAAGGGAAAGAATATGAGCATTCCGGCGAAGGCGAATTGGCAATTGGTAAACCTGTAATCTATAATAAGTAAATAATTATGTACTGTGTTTTTTACAAATTTTAGGCTCAGTAGTTTCGGGGGGGACTGGTTAATTTTCGTCTATTTTCATAAATAACTTTAAAAGTTTTTATTTTAAAATTATTATTAAAAAAATGGAGACCCTCGCAATAAGCCCTTTATTTATTTATTTAAACTTCTCACACACAATAAGGTACAAAGGCGGACTTAATGCCATAGGCATTCTCTACCAGTCAACCAAGGGTAGTGAAGAGATAAGATGGCAGGTGCTCTATTTAAGAGGAGATAATAATAATAATAAAAATATTAAAAATATAACAAATAAAATAGATACACAAGTGCATAAATATGTTATAAACTTATAATAGACATACATATAAATTACTATAATATATAAATACCTACCTATTATATATATATAAACATATATCAAAATTCAAGGAGAAGAGATGATTGAGATGACTCTACACTATTTGTTGCCCTTTCATTTGATATGCCACACGGTACTGTTTGCAAAACTTTATTTTTTAATTTTCAAATTTGCCCTCCAAAAGTTCATCATCATCATTCATCCTCATCATTTCAGCGGAAAGACGTCCACTGCAGGACATAGACCTCCCCCAATTGGGGGGGTTTGCCATAGTCACCACGCTTGGCAGGCGGGTTGGCGATCGCAGTATGGTGTTAAAAATGCATAGAGAACGCTGCTGCCCATTCTCTAATAAGACCCTTAGTTGCCTTTTACGACACCCACGGGAGGAAATGGGGTAGTGCTTTTTTTACGTCCGGCACCACACGGCACTAAAAGTTACCTCCATATTAAAAATTAATTTGTTTACATTACGCGTCTGTGTTTGGATGACAGACATTTATGTGTACGAAATTCCAACTTAATCGGTCCAGAAGATTTGGATCAAATTGGCTACGACATACGGAAGACAGACAGACACACGAGTGATCCTACAAAGGTTCCGTTTTTCATTCAAACGTACGGAATCCTAAAAATCTTGTTAAAATATTGTTACCTAGAAGATATCTAAACCGTCTACTTACATATTAGCGAGTAGTTCCGATTTTGACAAAAAAATTCTAAATTTTATCCGTTACTGAGTTTAACATATGAAACGAATACCTAATGATTATTGGATTCTGGCGGATTTTCGTATGCATATAAATTAATCGTGTAAACGTAGAGATTTATCACTATTGGTGACTGCGTTTAGCTAGTATTGCCTCCCGTATACACTCGATCAGCATTTTTTTGCTTCTTCTCATACGTTTTTTAGAAAAGAGAGAAAGTTAATACGCGAGACTATTGTCGGAAATAGTTAAAGAGTTCTTTGAAGGAACGTCATTTCATTTTAGCATTAATTGTTTAGTCCGTCTGGACATCATTTGTTATTTTGAATTGATAGAAAGTTGATGATTTCAAGTGGGTTTGAATTGAAAAAATATAGTGCTTATCTTCAGAGACTTGATAGCTTTAATCTATCAATCTTTTGCATGATAGATTAGACTTTATACTTACTCGTAGTATTCCTAAAAAGGTTGAATGATGAATTGATTGATCGATGATTATTGCTAATGATAATGGCAGTTCTTCTCACCGTCAAAGTATTTTTTTTTTGAGTTTGGGAAATCATCAAATGACCCCTTCCGCTCTGGGTGGAGCGGGAGTGTCAGACTCTTACTGACTAAAACCCACCCGTGTTCCTTCCTCGGCCCTTTATGTTTCGGGGTAGCGGTACCCCTTTCGGACAATCCCGCTGACCCGGCAGGCTTGGGCCCTGATGGGCCCCCTCGTCGTTGCTGATATCTCTTTGAGGCGCGCGTGGAACACGTATGCGCCGTCCGGCACGGGCCTGGGCTGGACCATCAAAGTACTTATGCTCAGATTTTTATATCGCTTGAAAGCTTATACTAATCTCAAATCAAATCGAGTTTTATGACTGAATAAACTTTCTGAAATGCGGGCTAGGGCTCTAAGTATACCTGTTTAGGCCAAAATTAATAACAATTCCCGATTTAAGAGCATTTATGTAGGTACTAAGTTCCACTAGCGCCAGTGTTAAAATATTATCTCGTGACTGAGAAGGAGTTATGAGAAACGGCTCAATAAGATACCTCAATAAGTGTGTCTAGAAATTTCTAATACCTTTTATAATGTTTCATATTAAGACACGAAACAACAAAATATGATCTAAAGAAAAGCGGCCACGTTCCTCTATACCCAAAGTCTCTAATTCAGAATATTTTTGTAAACAAAGTAATGTCTTCTCAGTCACGAGATATTTTTTTTTTTCAAGAGCGGCGTTAGTGGACCGCTGTACGCCCTCTTAAAACACAGTAACAACACATTTTACAAACAAACAGACTACTAAGTCTTCATCACGAAAACTTCTATTAATTCCCTCTCAAATAAATCCGACCAACTGACCATATATCTACCGATCAGTAAAAGCAATTCAAACGGTGTCTCATTTACAAGCACAACCGACGCCACATGTTTTCCCATAGTTAGTAGACATTAAACCGACGACGTTCAGCAAAGAATGCTGTTTTGGTATTAACTTCCCTTGCATTGTGTGAATGTGAATATTTCCATCAGTTATTTTGTAGGTACGATTGTAATTTTATAATTAGTTTACAATGGTCTCACTGCTAGGACAAAGGTCTGCTCTCTGTGAGAGGGAGTGGGCTATAATCCATCACGCGGACCTAGTGCAGGTTGGTAGATGTCAGATGTCTTCGAGTTTTTGGTTCTAGGATATGCCGGTTTCCTCACGATGGTTTCCTTCACCGTTTTGAGAGCAGTTGTGGTGAAATTATTGACACAAAGTAAAGCGCCTATCAGGGCGAACCTTCACAGATGCTATACTTTGTGTAAATTCCTAATAATGGGTCGTAGGTTCGAAAGCCTACGACCTAAACCTACAACTCGTAAGGCGGGGCCATTAAGGCGAGGTTCTTCAAGTTAATCTCTAGGAAATGTAATTTTAATGTCATTTTATTTAGAAACGAGGAGGAGCTCGTGGCTAAGTAATAACAGCCGCACGGGTCGATCCGTCAGGTTAAGCTACGCTTGCCGAGGTTTGTTCGTGGATGGGTGACCATCTTTACATACCGAGACTCCTCCGTGCCTTGGAAAGCACGTTAAGCCGTTGGTCCCGGCTGTCATTCGTGGATCTTTGATAGTCGTTACCGGTCGTCAGAAGCCCAAAAGTCTGACAGCCAGTCTTACCAAGGGGTATCGTGTTACCTAGTTACTGGGTTGTGGAGGTCAGATAGGCAGTCGCTCCATGTAAAAGACTGGTATTCAGCTGCATCCGGTTACACTGGAAGCCGACCCCAACATAGTTGGGAAAAGGCTGGGCAGATCTCTTTATTTAGAAACGATAATGATTAAACTCGTGAAAAAATTATATGTTGCTTTTGAGACCTTTCTGTAGGTACGTCGGGTACTCGTTACATAACTGGATAAAGTTCGCTCGATAGAAAAAAAAAAAAAAACAAATATGCCGTTATTTTGTAGATTAAAATCATTTTATTTCATTATGTATTGAAAATCACATCAAAATAAACGTCTATGATAATGTAATGTCCGTCGGGTTTAACATTGTTACTATCGTAAAACATCATTTTCAACCCAAAATGAATGAAATTCACGGCACAATTTACTCGCGCCCAGCAGCCACCTCGAGAACAAAAATGCACGCTCGAAGAACCTCGCCTTAACACTGGGCCACCACTACTCCTATCATTAGATATTAAGAGCTCATACACCGGTCCACTAGCTCCACTCCTTTAAAAAAATATTGAGAAAAAATTATGAAAAACGGCTCAACAACGACCTCGGTAAGTGTTTCTAGAATGTTCTAATACCTTTTATAAAGTTACGAAGCAACAAAATTCATTCTAAAGAAAAAGGGCCACATTCTTTTAGATCGTATTTTGTTGTTTTGTTGTTAAAAGGCGACGTTTGTGATTATAAAATTAACCTCAATTTGTCAAATGAAAAATATCTTTAAAGTGATTAAAAAAAAAAAAAAATGGGTTTATGTATTCAAATAATCATACCAATGCACTGAATTTGTGAGTGACACTGCGAATTGGCGTCCACAAGTAGGACTTATCCTGTAGTGCTATTCTGTCAAAATCTCATGGTGAAAACTTAGGCCCCTCGCCCACGGCGACTTTCTGTAGCGATGCAGTAACGATGCTGTCGCGCGTTCGCATCGATGCAGCCGCGATGCGGCCGCTAGCTGTTTGCCCTCGCCCTCACCACGATTCTCAGTCGCGATGCAAACGCGATTCAGTAACGGCACAAAAATGCCACAGTTGCACTGATGCTCGGTTCTCCACTCACGCGCCACCCTACCTCCATTCTCTCCCCGATGTCGTCCGACACGGTCGCGGGTTTGCATCAATACAGTCGCGATACTGTAGCGCGTTAGTAGCGCGTTGGCATCGCTTCTGTAGCGCGTTGCAAATGCGACTAACGCGCGTTAGTAGCGATGCTGTCGGGCGTTTCGTAAACGCGCGACAGCATCGCTACATAAAGTGGGCGTGGGCGAGGGGCCTTGGGTGAAGTGAAGTGTAATTCCACGATGCTTGGGATTTACACTATTGACAGCTCACTCCACGCTCACTTCACCTACGTTTTCACGGTGAGATGATTACAGAATAGCACTGCTGATCCATTTGATTATTTATTTTCAATAGATGCGTACAGACCGTACTTAAGTATAGGCGATCTTTGAAGTTATTTTATGGAGCTATGATCGCGCTATGGTCGAGGCGACGACGTAGCGAAGTAGGCTCGCTAAGTAGCGAGTGGTTGCCTCGCGCATTTGGTAGGTATTTAAACATAGCAATTATTTTAATCATAAAGGGCCGAAACACATAACCGCGTTGCGACGCCAAAATAGGCAGTTTGCGTTGCGGCGTTGCGGCGTCGCGAAAAAGAGCGTTTTATGGTCGTACGGTAGGGTAACCAGTTCCTCGTGATTTTTTATTGTGGATAGACGTGTTTCTGCCATGGATCGTCGTAAGGAACTTATTGCTTATTTGTTATTAAGAAGACATTACTCTGTTTTAAATATACGACAAAGAAGATACTGGATACATCCATTTAATAAGGCTATGAATCCCGATGGCGAGTACTCAAACCAAGTTGTTTGCAAGAGTGATAGAAACAAACTAATCATTGTCAACAAGTATGACGTCATAACGCTGGAATTTGCGCCGCGGTGCGGCGCCACGCCGCTAAAATCGACGCTGACGCCACTGCCAATTTTAGCGGCGCGGCGCCGCAACGCGGTTATGTGTTTCGGCCCTATATAAAAACAAACTCCGCGAATTCTGCTAATCAAACTTACTACCTTTTCATTTATATAAAAAACTAGCTTTTGCCCGCGGCTCCGCCCGCGTGGATGTCGGTTACCGCGTAAAAAAGTAGCCTATGTCCTTCTCCATATCCCGGGCTATATCTCTGCCAAATTTCATGACGATCGGTTTAGCGGTTTAGACGTGAAAACGTAACATACAGACAGACAGACAGACAGAGTTACTTTCACATTTATAATATTAGTATGGATGGAGTATACGTATGAATTCTACATACTTTAAAAAAAACAATAATCTTTTAACATTGAATGTAGTTATGCAATATAATATATTAGCACTAAAACAAGTTCCTACCTATTTATAGTAAACGCGGTGTCTGTCGGATCATACCGCCTAAATGGATAATAATAACTACCTCTAGAATCTAGAGGTACAGTCTAGTCTAGATAAATACTTGTGTGTGAATTGAGCTTATGTAAATACATAATTTAGTTTAATAAAACATGTAATATGGATATGCAAATTCTTTTTCTAACTTCGAATATTTAACAAGGTTATAAAAACTAAGATTGCGATATTATTACGTGCTATTTTTGTCCTAAGTATTAACAGATGTGTGTTTGCATAAAAAAATATAGATAATATTCAACTGGCTGATTATCATTAGAATATAGCTTGATTAATTAATCGCTGGCTCTAATGGGATTGGGTGGGTCAAGTCAGCCGCATGCTAAATGACCGCTGGGCAAAAATCTCCATACAATGGGTGCCTGAAGATGGACGGCCCAAAAATAGATGTGGAGGCGAGATGACCTGGACACGTATCGCGAGGCCTATTTCGGGGTAGCGTGGGAAAAGAGTTCCTGGAAGGATTCGGGGGAGGCTTTTTGCCCAGCAGATATAGAATATATCGGACTGTTTTTTACTTTTTACTAGCTTCAGCCCGCGACTTCATCCGCGTGAATTTATACCTCCGTTCCCCAAACCATTCTCAAGATATCATCAAAAAAGCCGTTCTATACAAAATGTTTGAGAAAGTGAAGTTTTACATATATATTTTTTTTCATTTTTTAATAGGTTTTCTGCTATTTGGGGCGGAGACAAATCCAACAAATCTAAGATCATAAAAATCGGTTCAGCCGTTCTTGGGTTTTAATTGGTGTAAATTACGACTTTGTTTTATGTATTAAGATTACCTAATGTCTATTTTCTCTTTCATCGTTAATTGTAGCTATAATCAACATGCCTATATATGGGCTCATTGTGATAATAAAGCTTCTTTAAGAAAAATCTTTATCATGTCGGCTGTCTGCAAAGAATGGGCTCACACACTCTCCACTCGAGGGTGCTATAAAAGCTAACTATGGGAAATGAGCGGAAGGCAACAGCGCTCTCCTGTCTGTAATAACTTGTTAATACTGAATAATGAGCAATTATAGTAATTACAGAAAGGTCTTATTTATTTATATACAGGGTGGAAAAAAAAAGACCGTGGTTGGAGGAAAAGTACCCTTAATATTGATGATGGTAAATTTTACTGAAAGGAAACATTCCTTTATTTTCAATAAAAATTAAAACTGCATTTAAAGATTTTTGAAAAATCACCTGCTTGAGCCGGGAATAGAATCGGTGAAATGTGAAAAAAAAAACAACCTGTATTTTATGATACCAACCGAAGGACTCATTCATAAGGATCAATTCCTTTGAAATAACATAGTATCTTAAATTAAAGAACTTTAACCTTACACTGTAGTGATAAAGTTGAAAATCTATTAAAGAGATTTGACAGATTGTAGTAGCTTGATGTGCTGGCGTCTGTACAATAGTGGTACATAGGCGGACTTAATGCCACAAGCCATTCTCTAGCAGTCAACCTTTGGGTTAAATATAATAAAATAGTTATAGGGTACAAAAATAATGTCTAAAATACTAACTTCTTGATTACGAGAATTTATATACTTTATTATTAACATAAGCGGGATATTTACCATGTTTATTCATCGTTCTGAGTTCCCGATATTTCGGCACTGTTGCAAGCACCATGATCACGGATAAACTAACAATGAATAAACATGGTAAATATCCCGCTTATGTTAATAATAATGTTAGTGACCATGACAGTTTAAAAACTTTATATACTTTTATTGACACTAATACACTTATACAAATAAAATAAACTGAGAGATATTTTAACAAATACCACCCAATAATAATTACTATGACTAGACTACTAATTGAGAGTTATTTAGACTGACTTATATAGTGGTTACGAACTTTTCTTTTAAAAGTGAATTTGCTTTCAGCTTTTTAATGCCAAAAGGCAGTGCGTTCCAGAGCTTTATAGTAGAGATAGCGTAAGAATTTGACATAAAAAGGTCTATTGTATTAGTATTACCGATCAACTCGGAAATTATTAGAAGAAAGCCATCATAGGATTTTTACGGGCTGATAATAGTCCATTCATCCCTATAATCTCTTCATTTCATGATCATCAATATGACGCATGCAAACACAACTAATAGGGATGATGATAAAACATTTTTTTTTGTTCGTCATGTAGGTAGTATTAAAAAATATTGGACACGTATTATTTTCTTTTTTTACGTAATCAAAACATTACGGTGATACATTGAGTTCAAATGTGGCATGACGTCACTGCTCGCTTGATTTTATACGTAGCTGTGACGTAACGAGCCCCTACTTCCCAAGTCTAATGTGTTTTATCTGTAATTTTTTATTATTTTTGACGTGACAACGTCTAATAAATCGATGAACGCCGGCTGCATGCACGAAAAAGGATGACTCATTGTCCCGTTACGCTCATTGTCCCGTTACGTTCACTGTCCCGTTACACTCATTGTACGGATGAACGCCGGCTGCATGCATGAAAAAGGATGACTCATTGTCCCGTTACGCTCATTGTACGCTTCCGTCGCATCAATGTTTTGTTATGACGTTGTCACGTTAAACTATCGTCCGTAAACCAACTTTACAGACAACCAATTTTTTTTATTTTATTCATAATGAAAGGGCTTTATCGCACATGCGATTAGGCCGCCCTGGTTAGCTTAACAAAATCATACCAATTTCCATTTAACAAAACCATAGCAAAGCTAATTTGTAAAGTACTTTAGCTGCATCAGACAATGGCACAGCTAAAGCACTATTACAGTAACCTACCTCTCTAGTTCTACCATCCAAGCTATTTCTAAATTCCTCGTTGCGGACATATTCGGTTAAAATGTGAAAAACATCATCAACGGAATTAGTACAAAAATCACAATTAGTCGATATTGATTTTGCCATTAGGTATAAGAACTTATTACACGGGATGTGTCCGGAATGACGTGTGCTGGCATGACGTCACTGCTCGCTAGATTTTATATGTAGCTGGGACGTAACGAGCACCCACTCCCCAAGTTTAATGTGTTTTATCTAAGTAATTTTTTATTAATATGATAAAGCAAAAAATACGTGTCTAATATTTTTTTTATTATCTGATTGACGGACTAAATAGTTTTTTTTTTTTTTACCCAAGAAACATTCCTATTGCTTTAATCTAAAGCGTCCTCTCTAGTGGCCTAGTGGTAATGGCCCCGTCTTACGAATTGCAGTTCATGGATTCAAACCACACACACACACACACACACATTTACTTTGTGTAAATTATTCAACACCACGGCTCTCAAAACGGTGAAGGAAAACATCTTGACTAAATCGACATGTCCTAGAACCAAAAATTCGAAGACATGTGACATCCAACCCGCACTGGGCCAGCGTGGTGGATTATAGCCCTCTCCCTCTCAAAGAGAGGAGGCCTGTTTTCCAGCAATGGGAAAATTAAAAGCTGATTATATGTTATGTGATGTGTGTCGTCTCTAAAAACGAAATCGACTATACTCCATTTGAAATAAGACATTTAAAATAAACTTTTTTTACAGTATGTTCAACCGATTTTGACTTCTATTGCGTTGGTGGCATGACAGATAGCAGCTGCAGTAAACAGTTGGTATTGTAAACACTTTTTTGCTTTTAATGCCATCCTTATCAATCAACTCAGTTTATCGCAGTCCACTGCTGAACATAGGCCTCTCCTATGCTACGCCACAACACCCTGTCCTCCGCCTTCCGCATCCAGTCTGTCCCAGCCACCTTTATGAGGTCGTCGGTCCATCTAGCTGAGGGGCGTCCCACAATACGCTTGCCGATACGTGGTTTCCACTCCAGCACTCGTCTGCTCCACCGGCCATCGGTCCTTCGACAAATATGGCCAGCCCACTGCCACTTCAGCTTGCTTATTCTGCAAGCTATGTGGTAACTCCGCCATCCTTATGCCTACGGAATATAAGTCTAAATCGGTTGAACGGACTGTAAAAGAGGTTTTTTTAAAATATGACTTCTACATCATCATCATCATTTCAGCCGAAAGACGTTCACTGCTGAACATAGGCCTCCCCCAATTTGGGGGTTTGCCATAATCGCCACGCTTGGCAGGCGGGTTGGCGATCGCAGTATGGTGTTAAAATGCATAGAGAACGCTGCTGCCCATTCTCTAGTAAGTCCCTTAGTCGCCTTTTACGACACCCACGGGAGGAAATGGGGTGGTGCTATTCTTGACGCCCGGCATCACACGGATACACTACATACACTCACTTCTACATACTTTTTACAAAACCAATCAATTTTTAACATTGGATGTAGATATGCATTTAGCACTAAAACAAGTAAGTACCTATTTACATTTTGATTCACATAAATCACAATGACAATAGAATAATTGACGACACGGTTGGCGCAGTGGTTAAGCGATTGACTGCTGCGCTGCGTGTCGCGGGTTCGATTTCCGCACGGAACAAATATTTGTATGACCTACAAGTAGTTGTTCCGGGTCTGGCTGTTTGTGTATGTGAGTTTAAATGTATGTAAACGCACCCACGGTACAGGAGAAATTCCTAGTGTGGGGCAACGTTTAAAAAAATGAGACCAAATTGTTTACTTACGATTTTTCGGATATTCACTCTCACGATTTCAAGAACTTATGGTCTTACATTTCCCACACTTACGCGATCTGCATAAAGCATTCACTGATAATAATGAGCAACATGTATAAATTGCAAAACATATTATTACTTGTAAGGACCCCAAGTTTATTGAAAGATCCAGAATATTCTTGATGACTACTTACAGTGAAGGGCCTCGTCTATACCCTATTATTGCACGGTTAATGTTGCCTAGACATCAGACTTAGCAAATTGATATAAACTTGTTGTTCCTGATAGGAGCCCTAAGGGAATCGTTAGCTAATCACCGTTGTTGTAGTGAAGTATGCAAGTTTATTGGCTTGGTATACTATTTTTCATTTCTCATACTTGGAAAGTACATTTGAAGTTATCTGTTTATAGGGATGAAAACAGTACTTTTCGTCCCTGGGAAACGATTTTCCCTGCTGTCAATTTTTTTTTAAACAAGCCATGTCCCAACTTTTTATACAGCCACTCTGTTAAATCGCGGAGTAAAATTGTTATTAAAAATATTATCAACATTTTTGTAACATGGCTTTTAAGCTCAAATATAATGTAAATTAAGTAATAATATTATAGTGAAAAGTAAATTAAAAGTAGGTATAAAGCCATGTTACAATAATGTTGATAATATTTTTTAATAATTTACCATCATCAATGATACAAAACAATGGCTGGTAGAATGCCGCAGAAAAAGAAACAAAAAAATATGGAAAAGCGGCAATTCGATCTTCAGTTCTTTTATCGAGTGCTAATTATTTACATACTATAAAATGAGTTCATTCAGAAATGTATTTAACGCCTACTTTCATTAAAGAAGAGGCTAAAACCGTAGTGGAAAATAGTGTTTGTTTTACTAATCAGGTTTTTAATTACTTTCCTCATATTCGAAATGAAAAGCAGAGTGTTTACCTCGGGTGAAAGAACCTACTTAGGCACTCAAACTATTGGCGCCCTCGCTACGCTCGTGCACCAAAACATCTCATGCCTAAAAAGGTCCCTTTCATACCTTGTATTATTATACAATCTACTATTCTTTGGTGTGTTGTTATTGTAGTAATTTAAGTAACACGATGTGTCTTGTTTTAATGAGGATCATAAAGAGTCAATCGTATGTATGCATTTGAAGCCTTTCACCCATGCAGTGTAGACAGTAAAACAGGTCCTAAGACGCTGAGGCCCTATATGTGTCCTTCACGGCAATAATTATAGTTAATCAATCTGCCTAGCCTTTTCCCAACTTACTATAGTCTTCTCCATATAGTCCACCTCCTTCTAAATTCAATTAAATGCATTTCCAGACTAATTAGTTAAAAAGGTCTTAAAACTATGTCAGTGTTGCAACATTAATAAAATACAAAATTCAAGTAATAAAATCATTTATATCAATCATAGTGTTTCCTCGTCACATGAAGCTGGATGAATCTCCCTAGCACTGCAGACTCTGGCCTTTCAGAGATCATCTTTAGGATTCCGTTGGCGTTCTAATCCTAAAGCCTGACCAACGGCTTGACGTGCTTTTCGAGGCAAGGACTGGTCTCGTTATGTAATGGATGGTCATCCATCCACGAACCGACCGAGGCAAGCGAACCTTAGAATATAGAAATGACAAAGAAAGTTCACATAAATCAGTGCTTTTGAATTTCAAACTTAGTACTTAAGAATCAGATCCTTAAACGTCAGTGCAACCATGACCCACTTTCTATAGGATATAGAATCTCACAGCAAACCTTATTTACAAATCCATAAACATTAAAATAATGTTGTTTAATTCATGTTATTATTATTTGTAACATCCACTAACTCGCTCTGAGCCGTGTGGGGGAGCCCGCTCCCTCTCAAAGAGTGGAGGTCTGAATCCCAGTAGTAGGAATATTTATTCTGATTATATTTATGCTTGTGTGTATTATAATTGAGGAGCGTCGGAACAAAAACCGATAAGTCACATTGTTGTTTTTTGTGGAAAAGTGTAAAAATATGGCCAATTTCATGGTTTTCTAATTTAGAGTTAAACAAAATCTATCAATTTATTGGTGTTAGCATCACTGTTTGGAAACCTAAATACTGCATTCGTGACTGTGGTACCTGTTGAGACATAAAAAAAAAAAAGAAAATGGTTATATCGGTTATTGACCAAACCAACTGGATATATCTGTTTTTGATAAAACACAGTAGGATATATCGGTAAGGCCGCTTAACACTGATATATCCTACAATTGTAAGTTTTGTTATGAGAAACTCGAAATTAGATATATCGGTTTTTGACAGAATCAAAAGAGTCAACAATGAAAAATGTTAGGGATTTATCGGTATCTGTTCCGATCGCCATTGTTGTTTAGTATGATTGATATATTTATCGGTTTATGTTCAGATCCATGTATTTTGCGGACGAATTTAGAGCGGATTTATTAGTTTTTGACCGGGTTACATTAACCATAGAGCAAGATACATATGTACGAGAACAAAAAGTGGCATCATAAAAAAAAATATGTCAAAATGTGATTTATCGGTTTTTGTTCCGACGCTCCTCAATTCATAATACTATATGGTCAATGAGGGCTACCGTTTTTGTGCTCACCAGCTGTCGCCACTGTCGAGTAAGGTCCTGAAATGTAGCTGCTAAAGTTTGTTACTACGTGCGTGAAAACAAAGTGTACATCTTAATCATATCGTAAAAATATCGAGCATACCGCAGCGTTGCGCAGTCCCGTTTTGTCCAGAAAAAAGGGGGACATAAGTTTCCGAAGGATGAAGGCTCTCAAGGCACTGACATTCATTGACCCGTAACTCATATTTGCCATAGTTAATCTCAGGTATTGCAAAATATTCACAAAATCAATCTATTTTGAAATAAACCCGCGTAGTTCACCCACAAACAGTGACATTTGACATTTCGTAGGCCTCACACTACACTAGCGCTTCTAGTGGCAAATTCCTACGCGATACGATATATGATTCATTTAGTATGCCTTCTTAATAAACTGAGGAGATTGTAAAGATACTAATAATTGCTCGAATAAACGATGTTTTACTATCGTTGACATTTCGACCACGTTTTATGGTCATTGACCAATAGTGAATGGTATTGATTGAACTCAGCCTTGGGAAATAAATTCCCTACGCGCTCTAAAAGGTGCAATAGTTTCAATAAATGTACGTTTAATATGTCCGAGGTAATTAATGGGTTCAATGATCTGTGTATTCATTATGGCGTTTATAAAACTGAACTTGTTTAACTTTTATTGGGACTTACTTATATTATGTTCCAGCCGTTTGGGGTTGAACATAGGGAGATAATTAAAAAAAAAATATTTGGCCTAGTGCCCACTTCGTTTTTCGAGACATTGTCAAGCGGTTGGTCGACTCTTCACGTGACGGGCCCTGTTCAATAAAACTTTACAAATTGTAAATTGTAATTGTATTTTACAAGTAACAATTCTACAAGTTTCTGTTTAATAAAGAATACAACTTACAATTTTACCATGGTGGAAAACTGACAAAATTGTAAAATTGTAGCTACAATTTTACATATTTCTGTTCAATAAACATTTTCTCGTTACAGGTGACAATTTACATATTTGTAAGGAAAACTGTTTTATTGAACGCATAATTGTAATTACAAGTTTACATATTTTGTAAATTATAGAAAAATTTCGACAGGTGGACTCGGCTTGTGTCAGAACTTTACAATTTTGTAGGTGACTCTAATATGTGAAGAAATTTTGTTTTTATACATTAAAAAATGGTTCCAACAACTGATAGTGGAAGTAGTGACAGTAGTGATGATGAATATACCGGATGACTTTTTTTACCGTCTCGAAAAAAATTGGGTATACTAGGTGAACGGAGTAGAAGCCTATGGGATAGCAATTTTTTTTTTTTTTTTTCAGAAATAAAACTAAAATAAAAGATAAAAATATTGAAATTTGGGTGCGTATGATTTAAATTTAAATATTATTTATCGTATTTATTTATTGAATTATGTTTTTCGTTAAATTTCTGTGTTTATTGTTATAGTATGATAAGTTTACTTCAAATGTGTGGTATTTATCCATAGATCAATTTCTTTCTAGGTTAAAGAAAAAATAATAAAAACTATGCCATAGGCTTCTACTCCGTTCACCTAGTATACCCAAATTTTTACGAGACGGTAAAAAATGTCATCCGGTATGAGTGAACGGCAACGGCGAGTTTTTCGTAAAAGGATAAACATTACTTTTGATGTGACAGATTTTACGCTGAACGAAAAATTTCGGGTCAGCAAAACTACCGTCGAATATTTGGTAACGAACATAGGAAATACAGTATTTAAAAATAGGGCAGTAATTAAAAATGAAATGCACGATACAAATTGCATAGGAAATATGGAGAAAATTACAGTTAACAATACAACACTAACAAATCCCATTGAAATTGCCACCGCCTTTAATAATAATTATATTAATTTATCACATACGAGCAGTCAGGAAAGCATAAAACCTCGTATTAGTGCATCCGTTAACTCGATGTTTTTAAAACCTATGGAGGAAAGCGAGGTTAGACGAGAAATACTGTTATTGTCTAATTCCAATTCTGTGGGCTATGATGAAATCAACACTAAAATTATTAAAGAGTGTACCAATCAACTAACTGCTGTTCTGACATATTTAATTAATTTATCGTTTGCATCGGGAACTTTTCCTGATGCCCTAAAATACTCGATAGTCAAGCCTTTATATAAAAAAGGAGAAAAATCTGATATTAATAACTATCGTCCTATAACGTTAATACCCATATTGTCCAAAATATATGAAAAGTGCATGTATGGAAGAATAATTGACTATTGTGATAAATTTCATATAATTAGCAAAGAACAATATGGCTTTCAGAAAAACAAGTCCACTACTTTGGCAATATTCTCCCTGGTAAAGGCTGTAGTTACTAATATCAATAATAAAAATCTGACCACTGGGCTATTTTTTGATGTCTCAAAAGCCTTCGATTTAGTTTCTCACAATCTGTTGCTCAAAAAACTTGAACTTGTAGGTATCAGGGGTCCTACACTTCAGTGGATAAAATCATATCTCAGTAACCGACAACAACGAGTCATTATTGATAAAATTGATGAAAATCATGTTAAGGTGCCTTTTACATCAGAATACAAGCACAATACATGTGGTGTACCACAAGGAAGTGTACTGGGGCCTGTCCTGTTCTTGCTGTACATAAATGATATTATTAATATAACTGACCACCGATGTATATTGTTTGCTGATGACATAGCTATTATTATAGCGACAGAAAAATGTAACAATTTTAGAAATAATCATGAGACTGACATTAATAATACTATAGATAAATTAATACAATGGCTTGACATGAATAATTTAAAAATAAATCTTAATAAATCGGTTTATATTAATTTCAATAAATGTAATAATCCTAAATATAATATTAAACTAAACGTATCAAAAATTAAAGAAGTAGCACAAACGAAGTTTCTAGGCGTAATTATTGATGAGAATTTGAATTGGAAAGAGCATGTGGACAACGCTGCAAAGAGAATAAATAAATTTGTATATGCTCTTAAACAAATCAAAAATATTACAAACTTAAAAACAGCTCTCATGACCTATCATGCATATGTAGAATCGGTACTACGTTACGGGCTTATAATATGGGGAAATAGTACCGATATAAACAGAGCATTTGTTGCTCAAAAAAAGTGCATTAGGGCAATTTACGGGATGCACTCGGAGGAATCTTGTAAACCCATATTTAAGAAACTAGGTTTGTTACCGCTGCCGTCGCTTTTTATATTTGAAATATGTATGTTCGTCAATAAACATAAAGACCTGTTTATATCAGCCAATGATATTAACCCAAGGAGCCGGCGTGATCCACAGAGACTCGTTCTGCATGATCTCCCCAAGCTTGCTAAATATAATAAAAGCTGCTTATATAATTGTGTTAGTATATATAATAACATACCGAATAGCATAAAAAACTTAAACTCCAGATTATTTAAGGGAAAATTGTTTGACTGGTTAAACTTGAAAAATTTCTATAGTCTTAAAGAATTTATGGATAACAAATTCTCATGTTAGTATTAAGTGAACATATGCATGCTAAGTACAATTCTGGCAAAACATGTAAGATCTTTATTGTAAATTATTGTAACACCATGTATACCATGTTTTATGCAAATAAATACTTACTACTACTACTTACTACTACTTACTACTAATAACCTTAAATACGAATCTAAGCGATAGAAATCAAAAGATGATCAAGATCAAACAAATAGAAAAGTAGGTACTCTGTAAACCAAATGCTAAAACCAAATTCCAAATATTCTAAAACTCTAAAATTTTTGAAATTTACCCTCGATTTTAGAATCTTCGGTCAATGGGTCATCTCATCTGGAGTTGAATCTTCAACAAAAACTAACATTTTATGTAAATTGTAACTTACAATTACGTAGATACAATATTGTCATCGAAATGTACAGGCGTTCTCTGCAATTGTAAACGTTTATTAAACAGCACTTGTTACAATGGTAATACGAGTATTTGTAGTGTTTTGACTTGTAAAATTCTTACATAATTGTAAGGTTTATTAAACAGGACGTCATAAAACTTTACAAATATGTCACTTATTTACAAAATTGTCGGATTGTAACGTTTATTATACAGGGCCCTGAGCGCTGGGCTATTTCTTGGTCAAAGAATTAACATTGCCATACAACGTGGCAATGCTGCCAGCTTTTGGGCACTTTTCCTTTTGTTAGCGATGCGGACGGACATTTATACCCTTTAATTCTTTCCCCTCCCTTTTTATATACTTGTACATATAATTATTATTATTTTAAGAATAATAATAATTAGGTATATGTACAAAAAAAAAATATCTTTTTTATTTTTTTCTTAGTATTTAAATTATGTATTTTTTTTTTATCTAGTGCATCTCAGAGTTAACCTTGAGAGGTTAACTGAAAAAGACGTTGGCGCGAATTCTTTAGAATTTTTCTCTAATTTGCAAATTGAATTAGTGGCCGTAATTTATTTTTAATATTGTATTGGATTCTTTTATTTTCTCGCAATCATAGTGAAAAGTAGAGTGTAACACACGGCGCTAAAAACCCATTATAACTCGGTTTCTATTTACTCCCTCGCAAAAGCTCGGGAGTAAAACTACCTCGTATAAATGGGTGATTTTAGCCCCTTGTATAACAATCTACTATTATTTGTGTAGATTCAGGCCTCAGGTTCAAACACTAGTAAGTAATAGCTATGTTAAGAACGGAAACCCTAAACTGATCGTGATTCATAGATCCTTCGCCACAGGTAGCTTCACTAATAGAGCTATTTACAATAACTACATTCACAAACTTGATACAAGGTCTTATTAAGTGCGCTCTAGTCGGTCATTCTTCCATACAAACGTAGTAAGGTCTGAGGTCTGAGGTCTGTTTGACGGTGTCATTCAAAACTATAAATAATATCAAATATTTCTCGCCATTATTTAGTCCTGTATGGAAGCAGAATTGGAAAAAAAAAATATCGGTTAGGAAGTTATGAGCTTCCAAACTTCCATATTTCAATACGAGTACTAGTTTTAATTCATCTTTGGGCGTAAATAAATAGCTTATGTAGTATGAAAACCGCAAAATACAGGCCCTACAGGCATAGATAATTTATTCAAAGTAGTTTTGTCTTTATATCAATACGCCCAAAGGTATGTTCATAAAATGAAATCGCGCATGTGTACGTCATTAGCGTTGGTTTACTATACGGGAGTTCGTATCCGTGCGCGCATTAGGTTCTTACTGCTCATCAGTGTTTGTCCCTTTCGCATATGATGTTGGATGAAATAGCATGCATTTTGACCACGCCCACCAACGAGTTCGAGCCGTCGGCTAGCGTCACCTTAAATTATTAAGTTAAAAGCTTCTGCCCGCGACTTCGTCCGCGTGAAATTTCGTGTTCTATCGACCCACCGCGTCGCATCGCATCGCCCGCCCCCGCTATTAGGGTACTTCTTTTTCGCTTAGCGTTATTTCTGACCTTTTTCTTTTGCTCAGTTCCTAAAGGGTTATAGCATAGCGTAGTGTTCTTACCTACCTCAAGAATTAGGCAATAAAATGCAAAAAAAAAACAATTCCGACTTGTTGTTCCAGAGATTAGCGCGTTCAAACAAACAAAAAATATACTCTCAGCTTTATTATTGATTTAGATATAGGTAGATTCACAACTTAAGGCTTTTACAAACAGGCGCGACACACGACGCGACACAAAGACACCGCGTGCCGTGCGACAAGCGGTCTCTTTGTGTTGCGTCGCGTGTCGCGCCTGTTTATAGCAGCCTTTAATCGTGTTGCAATAGCAAGAAAGGGAAAACGAAGTATCACAAAGGAAAAGCAAGTAAAAAATTGTTATTAGTCATCGATATGAGAAAAATTGTATGCTATAGCATACAATATTTCTCATTACACTTAGCGAAGGAATTTCCCGTTGACTTATTATGATTTATAAATCATAATAAGTCAACGGGAAATTCCTTCGCTAAGTGTAATTTTTTGTAGCAATATTTTCTTATAATGGTCTAATAAGAGTCTGAAGCACCTGTCCCATCACCCATCGCCGCGGCGATTATCGAGAAGTGAATAGACCCAGAAACTATAAAAACCGGCCAAGCGTGTGGCGGGCCACGCTTAATGAAGGGTTCCGTAGTTGGGACGAATTTATCCCAAGAACAAATTTAATACTGTAGTTGAAATACATGTTCTCCTATACATTCCAACTGCAAGTGTAAGTTGGTTGACAATTACTCGTTATCGTGTAAAGTCGAATTTTCTGTGATAGTTTTCCTTTTAACTTCGTCATACATACCTGCTGCCGTGATTTTTTTCATATACTTAACCAAGAACAAGAACTAGATTCTAATAAAAATTAGGACTTTAAAGCATACTATTACTATTGTAATTTAATTTAATTTTGATTTAATTCTAATTTAATTTTAATTTTGATTTAAATTTAATTTGTGGTTTTGATAGTATTACCTATTATTTTTAATTTTAATGCTACTAACATATTTTTCAGTGTCTACAATTCTGAGAAATTATTAACAAGCTTTCAGAGAGATTATTATTATTATTTATTTATTTGTTTATTACTGATTGGGCCAGCTCTTTATTTATTTATTTAAGGAAAGACAAACAGTAGCACAATAAGAAAGTCATAATATCTTAAATATTACAATTCAAAACAATTATGCTACCCTCTACGTTCTCCACAGATTACAGTTTAAAGTATTTAAAAACTAGCTAGTAACACAGATACAATACCCATACAACAGATATAATCCTAGAACTCATAACTGGATTTATAAATTTATGAAAGAAAAAAAACAAAAGAAAAAGTAAATTTGTGTGCGTACATTATTAATCATTACGTCATTATACAATACTTTGCTGATCCTTTAGGGTTGCTTGGACTTGCTTCTTAAATGCATTTTTAATAAGAAAAAGAATGTCGACTAACCAAACTCATTGTTATATGTTTTATTTTACCTCGATCTCGGCTTATGGAAAGCGATAGATGAGGTTTATGACGGAACGAGCGTGCCCAAAAGATGCCTTTTCACTCTTATTTTGAAAGCAGACGGATTAACGGTTTCGTTTAACAGTCGACTTTATGACGTAACAAAATTGAGTAAGTAGGTGCATATTGCAAGACTAATTTTGCGATTTTAATTATTCTGGTATAAATTCTATGAAATATGCAAATAAATCATTATACCAACCACTGTATAATTTACAAATAAATCTACTATTTTACGAGTATCTTATCAGAAGTAGGTTATTATGTAAAAGAGTTTTAATCAAACGTAACATGTAGGAAGAACAATATTCTCTTGGTTATTTAATAATGTTCTAGCTATATAATAACAATTACTTTTTCAGTTACTTAACTATACAGACTGATTTTAATCTGAATAAACATAAACAGGAATAGAATAATAATTCAAATCCTTGAAAATAAATTAAAGTAGTAGGTATATTTTATATCGAGGGACTAAACGAAGCCATAATATACCAGAGGTGGTTTGAGTCAATGAAACTGAGGGTATATTAATTGGCATTTAGTCTCGAGGTGCAAACTGTACTTTTCACTTTGAGTGCGAGAAAAATAGTCAATTTAGTACAAAAACATTTAATAAATATTATTCCTCCAGTTTATAAAACTTTCGTAAGATTTTAGGTAAATCTTCCGCGATTTTGGCGGCAATAGATCATCTATTATGTCTTTTGCTCTTTGCTCGACGTCAAACTCTTCACTGTCACTAGATATTCTTAATAAATATATTTAAAACCGAACAAATTTACACTCGTCAAAAACTCTGAAATTTCTCGGTCAGTTTTTGCTTCTAAACACATTAACAATGTAAAACACATGGCGCCATCTTCTTTACAGAAAAACCATGGAACTAAAACTGTCAACATTTTCGCAATGAAGATGGTCCGGTCCACACTCAACAGATAATAATATATTTACTGGCTGTTTGAGTTTTTCTATGTCACATGAAGGAAATTAAAAAACTAACTAATTACTTTTCACTCCCTAGATACTAAAGTGGTCACATTAGTCCCGCTTCGTAGGGCTATATTGGCGTACTTTTAGAGCATGAGAAGTGAAAAAGGTATTTTACATGATTTTGAAAGTAAAAGTGTTATTTTTACATATCATTAGAAAAATCCGTTGACACGCTGTAGCTAAGCTAGATTTTTTTAATGACATTAGAATAGGCGGTATTTAAATCTAGATGTCTGCATTAATTGTTCTAGTGATTACCTATGCAATAATGTAAATGACATGTGCAATCAATATCAATCTTGGTTGATATCCCGACTAGTCATACTCAGCTCTTCGCCTCCATATTTATTATGCGCACAGCCAAAGTGTGGAACTCTCTGCCAGCGTCTGTGTTCCCTTCTATGTTTAATCCGCAAGCCTTCCTTCAAAGCAAGAGTGAACAGGCATCTTCTGGTCTTGCTCGTTCCATCGTAGACCTCATCCATCAGATGAGAAAGATGTCAAGAACAGGTTCATTCATTTTCGCAATTAAAAAAATCTATAGTTAACTGTGTACCGTGTGATGCCGGACGTATAGAATAGCACCACCCCATTTCCTCCCGTGGGTATCGTAAAAGGCGACTAAGGAACTTACTAGAAAATGGGCAGCAGCATTCTCTATGCACTTTTAACACCAAACTGCGATCGCCAACCCGCCTGTCAAGCGTGGCTCTTATGGCAACCCCCCCCCAATTGGAGGAGGCTTATGTCCAGCAGTGGACGTCTTTCAGCTGAAATGATGATGATAATAGTTAACTGTATTGTTTATCAATGAGTTTCAAACTAATTTGGGGATTGTTTTTATTATTATCTCCTCTCATCACAGCACCTGTCATTTTATCTCTTCACCATCCTTGGTTAACTGGTAGAGAATGCTAAAGGCATGAAGTCGGCCTTTGTACTATGTATTTTGTGCGAGAAGTTTAAATAAAATGAAATTTTCCATCAATAAAAATATCTGGGTTGCCAATATCATTAAACCAATAAATTAAAATAAACTAAAATCACAGATTCGCAACTTTCCTAAAAGATTGTAAAACAATAATTTATATGAATTATACTTGGGCAAACATTAGAAAAAAATCAGGTCTTGATTCGGAAAATGTTAATGATAACTACATACGTATACGCTCTCTGATTTATAGCTATTCTAAATTACATCGATTTATGGCGAAGGCGGCATTTAATCATTGTTACCTTTGCCTTACACTTTGCAACTATAAATGAAAGTAAACAAATAATAGACACCATGTTTTTAAATTCAAGAACCTATTATAAAACAGTTTTACGATCTATATCTGAATACTGAACCTACCTCTGTAAAACGAGTGCGTGTACATACATAATGAAGGGTTCCGTAAATGGGATGAATTTATCCCAAAAACAAACTTAACATTGTAGTTGAAGAACAATTTCTCTCATACATTCCAACTGTAAATGTAAGTTTGTATGCACAATATTGAGATTTACCATGTTATATTAAAACCAGAAAAGTTAGAAAATTTAAAATGTTTGAAAGTCCTCGAACCCAGCGAAGTAATCATAAATTACTAAATCAGTTTTAAATCACAAAAAAAACAATATTTCTTCCATCTGCATCGGCTAATGCACATACTACGCGTTGATGTGATGAATTAGAATTTAGTGTCAGTAGAAAGTACAGTTTGTCACAAGTAAAACTAGATTACGTAAATTGTAGATTGGAACCAGTTTATTAATTAGTCGAGCATTATTTCAGCTGCATATTTTATTTGATTAAATAAGAACAACGCACAGCTACATTATGCAATATTAAATACAGAAAAAGAGAAATTACTTAAGTAATAATCAGAAATCGAAATAGGTAGAGCTAATTTACCTAAACTTCGAGTGAGCTACATTATTACCACTATTAAATAAAACCTTATAGTCACCAGGACTTGAACTGTTTATGCATGACAATAAAACTAATATTATAAAAACAAAATCGAACGGTCTAGCCTTTTCACAACTATGTTGGGTTCGGCTTTCAGTCTGACTGGATGCAGCTGAATATCTGTATAGACAAAACTAAACCCGTCGAGGAAGCACCCGAAACTGTACAAGTTACACAAGTACGCACCGAAACCGGAGACATTCAATCCGTCAAAACAACAAAACGTGTCATCAAGAAGAAGAGCGGACCAGAACAAGAAGTTACGGAGATCACAACCATTGAAAAAGATGACGAAGCTCCGATCACAACTGTTACCGTCACGGAAGAAAAGTCACCTGATGAAATAGAAGACATCAAGCCAGTTGAAATCATTGAAATACCCGAAGAGACTACTTTTGAAGAGTCTACGGCGCCAGATGGTTAGACAAAACACAAGAAAATCACAAAGAGAATTATCAAAAAGAAGGTAGGTCCAAAGGTCGAAACTACAGAAATCACAACTGAACAAACAGACGATACACAACCCACTGTCACAGTAGGTACATAAAACAGAGGAAATCGTTGACGACACCACCACACCTCTCGAAGACTTACACAAACCAGACAAAGCTAGAGCTGTCGAAGAAGCACCCGAGGCGGTACAAGTTACACAAGTGCGCACCGAAACCGGTGATATTAAGTCCGTCAAAACGACAAAACGTGTCATCAAGAAAAAGAGAGGAACAAAACAAGAAGTTACGGAGATCACAACCATCGAAAAAGATGACGAAGCTCCGATCACAACTGTTACTGTCACCGAAGAAAATTCGCCTGAAGACGTAGAGGATATCAAACCAGTTGAAATTGTTGAACTACCAGAGGAGACCACTGTCGAGGAATCTACAGCGCCGACCTCCACAGCCCAGCAACTGGGTAATACGATATCCCTTGCTAGACTGGTTGTCAGACTTTTGGGCTTACGACTGTTAAAGATCCACGAATGACAGCCGGGACCAACGGCTTAACGTGTTTCCGAGCACGGAAGATGTAAAGATGGTCACCCATCCACGGACCAACCCCAGTAATGAGCTTAACCTGATGGATTGACCCGTGCGGCTGTTATTACTTAGCCACGAGCTCCTTTTTATAAAAACAAAATAACAAAAGTATTTTATCTACGCCCATGCTATAAATCCTGTATAAAAGTTTCTGAAACAGTTAGCTTATTGCCAACATTAAAACACCCAGTGTCATAGTAACCATAATAGCATCCAAACGGGAGTTATAATGTTGTACTGAATTTCATAATGCAACTCCTTTGCTTTTACGAGGATGATGATCCCTTCCTTACTCATCTGTTTGATGAGTAAGGAAGGATCATCATCCTCCCTTCCATTCTCACTACTCAATTCGTGGTATCTTAATGAATTTAAAAAAAAGAACATTGTCACGCACGCGCGTTTCACTATACTATACCATAGCGTCGTATCCCGCCATTTTTGTTCAATATTAGTATTGCAAAAACTGTTTCAGAACCTTTTATAGAGGATTCATGTCATGGGTGTAGATAAAGTCTTGTATGCAACTGTAATAATTAGGTATTAAAACACTCATGTGATACTATTATCACACTCGGCTTCGCCTCGTGTGATAAACCCACATTCGTGTTTTGATACCCCTTATTATACAACAGTTGCATAAATAACTATTAAAAACAACAACAAACAATTAATTACTAGTCCACGAGTTCCAGTTTCTCATAGAAAAGGCTATGCATCAAAGAGTATGTAAATATTTCTGTGTTCGAATGCTTCATTGTAGGTTGCTGCCATTCACCGAACTGGTGAACATAGACCAGTGTTATAGATTTCCTACGTTTTAAGTGAACGGCTGCAATCTTTAACACATTATGTAAATAATCTAAAATGTAAATAAGCCATACTTATTTATATGGTACGTTTATTAAAACTGAATGAGGTAATTGGTCTAGACTTTTAAGGCTAGAATTTGAGGTCGTTGGTTTGACGGTAGCATTTATTTTGAGTTTTTAACCGACGTTCCAAAATGTTTGTTACCTCAGAACTCCGTCGTTTATAAACCGAATAGATTTTTTTTGTTAGTAAGGATATACATACCTATATGTATAGATCTTCCAGATTGGTCCCATTTTTATCAGAATCAAATTCTGATGATGGGATTCATGAGGAATTGAGGGAACTCCTGAAATATTATAGGCATACATATAGCGATTTTTGTATTTTACTTTAAACTTTTTTATATCTTGCGCTGTCACAGTCATTCAAGATGGTAGTTTTATAAAAATCTCACGCTGTTCCTGAAGCAATAAACTAGAATGTCCTTGTAGTTTATTTCATCATATTCCTTATTATTTATTTAGGTATTTATATATACTTTATTGTACATTGGATTACACATTACAAAAGAAAAGAAAAACTTATACACTATAAAATATACAATGGGCGGCCTTATCGCATACTGCGATCTCTTCCAGGTAACCTTGGCATGGACAGAGAGTTTCTGGACATAAAATGGTGTTGTCATTGGTGCAAAAATAAAAAGTATAACAGTACAATATCCTATAATAGATACACAGATATATGCTATATAATAGATACATAGATACATACTAACTAAATAAGTAAATAAAATAAATGAAGACTAGATTATTACAGCTAACAAAGAGAACAAAATCACAACAACAAGTAATGTTCCTTCACGAGTCTTTTAAACACAGGCAACGATTGCGCGCGTTTTATTTGATCTGGCAATGCATTCCAGAAACGAGCGGCCTGGACAGTAAAGGATTTGTCACGAAAAGTTGTGGAATGCATGGGCATTTTAAGCTTCAAGTTATCTGATGACCTTAAAAATTTCGTGTGGGAGTCGCAAAGAAACTGGAAACGTTTTTTAAGATAGAGAGGGTGGAAGGGGAAAAGAGCACATTCTACAAAAGGGAAACTTCTTCTTGTTCTTTTCGAGTCGATGACAAAGGTGAAAATATTGTAGATTCTATATTATATAAGATGAATTGGGCGGGCCCAGTAGGTGGCCACGCCAAATGCGGCATCAGTGGCGTTTTAGGTCCCCAGGAGTGCAGGTGTATGGACACTTTGGACACTCCAACATATGGGACATGGTTTAGCAAGGGGCACCACATTCGTACTGGGTGTCGGTTGAGTCAATAATCTCCCATTTTGCTAGATTGTGCTTGCAACGGCTCTTGCAGCGGCCTACTTGGATCCGGAATCGATTGATTGCTTTCCATATAGGCCACTGCTGCTGCTGCTGATTCCTTATAACAGGTACTTCATCATTATCATCATTTCAGCCGAAAGACGTCCACTGCTGGACATAGGCTTCCTCCAAGCACCGCCACCTCGACCGGTTTTGTGCTTCCCGTATCCAGCGGATTCCTGCGGCTTTCATAAGATCATCGGTCTACCTTGTGGGAGGCCTTCCAACGCTACGTCTTCCGGTACGCGGTCGCCACTCCAGAAACTTTCAACGGCCATCTGTTCTGCGCGCAATGTGCCCTGCCCATTGCCACTTCTTTTTGGCAATTCTTCGAGCTGTGTCGGTTACCTTGGTTCTCCTGTGGATCTCTTCATTTCTGATTCGATCACGTAGGGAAACTCCAAGCATAGCCCTCTCCATTGCCCTTTGGGTGACTTTTAGCCTTCTAATAAGGCCCATTGTGAGCGACCACGTTTCAGTGCTATATGTCATCACTGGCAACACGCACTGGTCAAAGACTTTCGTCTTGAGACACTGCGGTATGTGGGACGAGAAGATATTGCGTAGCTTCCCGAACGCTACCCAGCCGAGTCGGATTCGACAATTGACCTCTTTCTCGAAGTTGGACCTACCTAAGTGGACAGTTTGTCCTAGGCAACAAACAGGTACTTATCTATTTAAATTCCTTGTCACTATTTTGCTGTTTTATAAATTCCTGATTAGTCATGGAATTTTTATGCTAATATCTATAAAATACAGAAATCTGAAGATATTGTTACCTTACTACGAAATAGATAGTTGAACACATTGCAATGTGTTGCTCATAAAATTCAGAACTATTGATTACGCAAGAAGGATCAAAGAAATATTTGTGTAGCATTGAGGAGCAGGAACTCCTTGTTTCTTGATGCACCAGAACTGTCTGAAAACATGAAATAGTAACCCAGAACGCTCACTCAAGTATTTGCAGAGCATGGTTGAAAAGTCAAATCAGTAGAATTGGAGATATAATTCAGTGTTTGAGTTAGAAATATCATAAAAATTTTGAGTAGGACTGAGGAGCGGAAACTCCTCGTTTCCTGATGCATCTATAAAATAAAAATGCGAAAACATGATAATTATAACAACCCAGAACTCTCACTCAAGTATCAGCAGAGCATAGGTAAAAGTTTATGTAAGTTGAAATCGAGATTTAATTCTGTGTTTCTGTATGAAAAATCTAAAAAAAATCTGTAGGACTGAGGAGCTGGAACTCTTGGTTTTCTGATGCATGTTTACAACATGAAAACCAAACCGATCGTAAAAAGTTTATTCTGATTTGCCGTTCTCACGATACTTGAACTTAACACAATAAAAAAATAAACAACACAAATGTAAGCTATCAATCAATAATATATCAAATAAATCCAGCTTGCTCTAATACTAGTAATTAATAGGTAAAATAAACCTAACAATTTCTTCACAAACATAAAATGCAAGACGGGATTGTAAAGATTTTATGAAGTTGCTAATTGAATCTGGTTTGACATCTATCATTGCTTTTAAAAGACGTGTTGGTTAATAAAAATATATATTATCTAGTAACGGTGGCTATTTATAGATCCTAAATATTTTAGCACTATTTTTGTGGCTATAAATTAATACAGTTAGATGGTAAAACATGTGATTAGGTTTTGAAATACTTATCTGCGAATTAATGGTGTTTGTTTTTAATGCTGAGTAAGAAATGCTTTTATACAGTTTTCATAAATAATGGCTTGGTGTTACATCAAAGTAATGAAACGTTACATCTTGTGTTTTAGCCGATACTCGCAGAATTATAGAACAATACTCATACCGCTAGTATTTATTTATTTATTATTTATTTATTTATCACTCCAAACATACAAATATCCTTACAGGTTAGACCCAATGCGATATTGTAGTAGACTTAAAAATTAAATACTTCCACTGCTTGTACCATAACAAATTCTATAGGTAGCAATTTTTTCAAATTCACCCAAATCGCAACGGAATATGTCGACGTCATCAGCATTGAGGCTGAGAACGCCTCACGCAGCAAGTTACTCCGCGCGCGCCACCAGCAACCGCGGTAGACGACGACGACCCACGTACCCGTCTGCCACGACTAGTTCCACCCTTCGCAATATATCCGCATTTTGTATCTTCCCTCTAATTATCTTAATAAAGATATAAGTAACAAGTGTGAGTTGCCTCCTGACCATATATCATTATATCAATATATATATATGTTCATTATATCCGACCATACCTAAGATATATAGTGTTGGATACATCAACGGATAAAATGGATACACACATTTTTTTTAAGCTATTGCATAGCTTCTATCGCGGGCCTTGAGCGCGGGGACCGAATCCAGAAATTCCGTAACGAAAAAACCTCACGCTCCCCACTCCGACGGTTATTTTACTACACCAGTACCCTCTAGTGATCTAATAATTTCTGGCAGTTCCTTTTTCTGTGTACTGCGTATTTTATTCTTATAAATATTAGTTTATAAAATTATGATCTTCACAAAAAGTGATTGTTGATAGTGGGGTTTGAACTCACGACCAGTCGATTACGAGTACATTCAGTTCCCCTGTTGCACCGCAAGGCTACAATGACTTAATTAAAGCTTGCCAAATAGTTGATACCATTCCAGTTGAACAATTTTTAAACTTGACTAGACGGTTAGAAATGACTCATGTACATGGAATTTTTTCGCTGTCAAAACAGTTTGTCACTCTTTTTTTATTTAAAATTACTTTAGGTTCAACACTTTCGTCTATTTTAAAGTTGTTATTATGCTTTAATTTGAATAGTATTTGACTTTGTTTACGTAGTTATACACTTTTACGACGTTCAGCACTTATTTATTTTGTTTTTAAGCTATTGCATAGCTTCTATCGCGGGCCTTGAGCGCGGGGACCGAATCCAGAAATTCCGTAACGAAAAAACCTCACGCTCCCCACTCCGACGGGCACGGAGGTGTGGCTTGCAGGCCGTGCATCGTCTAACGTCGTTTCAGTTCGGAAGTTTTCGTCACGGCGTTGTGTGCGTGCGATTAGACGTATTGTACGACTCTACGAAACTCTGTGGTGGATTTACCGCGCAACGCAACGCCATCTAGTAATCGCAGGTAGAACTAACTAAATAGAGGTGACATTGGCGTGGCTTGTGATTCGTAATCGAGACAAGCGTTGCTCTGTTGGTGGTCTCAGTTATGTTTTGTTGTCGGTTTTATCCACTAGATGGCAGGCATCGTAATTCAAAAGTTTTTGAAAGGTTGTTGAGGTATGTGAGCAATTTATTTATAAATCAATAATTTTACTCGTGTTTATGATTCTCCTAGCTAGAATTAACATTAAACATTAACGTTCTTCATAGCTTATAAAAACCACTTTTAAACGGTTCTCCAAAGTTCTGGACCGATTATGGATTGACTTTACTTTCTTATCGGTCACCACGCTCAAAAAGTGTAACTTGAATTAATATCAAAGAAAAAGAAATACTGCATAAATAAAATAAATAAATAATTATAATTGCATAAGTTGATACAAAATGCTATGCAATAGCTTTACCGCGGCAGTCCCCGAGTGCCACACGTCTTTTTTTTAAATATCTAGGACCTCTCAGAGTTTAACCACGAGGGGTTGCTACACTCTTTAACCGGACTTTCATGTGGTTGCCTTGAGCTCCTAGAAACTTAATGCCTCCAACCAGGGCGTAAAAACTTATAAACTAAACGACTGCACGCTAAGGGCACCCCCTGTGGGGTACGAACCTCGGCTTAGGGCAGCGTCGGAGGGAGGGTGGCAAGGGACCGTCGGTGGCTGGAGGATACATCCCGTATTCCCTCATATATTTATATCTAATAAATTTATTTTGTACGCGCTCTAACATGAGACTATATTTAGTTTCATGTGGAGCCCAGATAACTGCATTACATTCTAATTGGCTCCTTACTAAAGCATTATACAATGCCGTTATAGCTTTACGCAGCATGTTCGAGTAAATCTCGCGTCCGCAACTTATGAAGTCATGATAGAAGGAGGAACACTGTGTAGGATTATGTCGGACTCTATAGTCGGTAGGAGTCCGACATAATGCTTCGTTCTTCCCAGATTGAAGTAGTTCAAGAAGATTTCGCTCGCAAAATATCCGTAGTGCACAGGAGCACGTGAACAGCAGGCATTACAAAAACAACTATTAGTTTTCACTTGTTATTCATTAAAAAGACTCAAATTATAATTACAACAGGTCAATTTGAATAGTATTTACTAGTGAAAGTCTTTATGCAAATGACATTAATTATCTATCGACTACTTCATGTGTATTCTTGATAATTAAACATACTAGTTATTGAATATTAGATAAAATATTCTTATTGTGATAGACAGAAGATAAGTAATGTTCCTGCTTAGGTGCGTAAAATCTGTCGAGAATCAAGATTTTCTTTGAACTTTTATGTTTAGTACCTACAGCTAATTACATACATGCCGTGGTGTTAATTAAAGAAGAAAATTGTTATTTATTTTAATGACTTATTATAACTTCTGAAGAAATAACACGAAGTAAAATGATGATTAGAAAGAGTTTTCCCATTTACACATGCATAATGTACCAGTACCTTACCTTTTTAATGTCGTTAACAAACAAACTCTTTAGGCCAAAATAATTTGTATTGTAGACAGGGTTCGCCGATATATATCAGCGGATGTATATCATGATATATATCAATTGATTTTTTCCTGTCTTCAGAACTAAAAATTTTGGAAATTAATGTTTACCCTGGCAACACGTAGCGAAAAACTACAATTTAGAATAATTTACTTTTTTATTATTACTAATTATTATTAAAATTAGTTGATTTATCTCACAAACAAATGAAGATTATTATAATAATAGGTACTTATTGTTCTAAGTGTTCATTAAAAAAAATATTTCTCAAATAAATACCAATTCTTTTGTTACTTTATTTTAAATAAAATAAAAATGGTAATTTGACACATAAATTATTTTACAAATTCCTTTCACATTTTTAAGTGTTTAATCCCCTTACAGAATGAAGTTCGCTTCTTTTTCTTGGCTTGGATATATATCCGATGATTTATATAAAAAAATCGGATTTTTGATATTTATTATAAAAATCGGATTTTTTCGAACTCTGATACGTGAAACCAAACCGATACGTGTTATGATTATGATATGGCTGTAGGCCATAACATAATCATAACACGTATCGGTTTAATGCAGGAATCGTAGGGTCGACTCTATAGCAGATCCTGTAGGCTAGGTCTGCTGAGTTTTGAAGGTACAGACCTACAAAATTCACCACCTTCGAATGCTGCACTTGTCGGGCCTCCCCCAAATTGCACCACAACATCTGGTTTTATACCTGTTGAATCCATGCAGTTTGTCCCAGCCTCAGACCAAATAAAAAACCAAGACAGAGCGCTGCGAACAATACAGTGAAGCATGCCAAAACTACGCCTCCGCGTTGTGCGTTCACGCTCACACGCACACATTTACAACCATTTACAATCAAACTACACTTCACTAAGTGCACACATGTTAACGAAACCGGCCTCACGTCACTGTTGACAGCGCTCTGTCTTGGTTTTTTATTTGATCTGTGGTCCCAGCCATATTTTAGGGTCGATGATTTATCGAGCTGTTCGTCCACCACCTAGCGTTCTGATAATTATTGTCTTATTAATAATTCACTATTGTATTATTTATTAAAACCGATGGAGCTGCCACGCTATGCAATACGATAAAAAATGTATGAAGTGCGCCGGATGTAACAATTACTACGTCAGTATTCGACAACTTACCTACAAAGTAATTGCGGTTTAACAATAGTAATTTAAAGATGAGTGGTCTGCTGTCTGTGGTAGTTTATTTTTTATTTAAATCACAATTATAACACCTATACAGACTCAGCCAAGGCGATGTCATATGTCACAATGTATACATTAAAAAAAAAAAAATGATCTGTAAGTAAAATTCCAAAGAATTAAACACTAATAAATATAACAATTTTTTTTTTTACATACAACGGGGAAGCTCTTGGCCTTCATCTCACCTGATGGTAAGTGATGATAAGGCCGAATATAGAAGCGAGCTTCACCCGGAATCCTGAACCACACAGGAACTGGCAATCTTACCTCTAACTGCTGAAACACAACAAATGCTGTTAACATTGTTGTTTTGGCGACAGATTTAGATAAGGTGGTGGTAGCTAGCCAGGCGGGCTTAGAACAAGCCCTACCACCAACCAAACCGAGCAGAAATTTTTGCCCCCGCTGGGAATCGAACCCGGGACCTCTAGATCTGAGACAGGTGGTTTTACCACTAGACCACAGAGGCGGTTAGTTTTATTTTATTAAAAACGTTGTACGATAGATGAGTAGAGCTGATGATTATTTGTTGTTTGCTACTGATATTAGAACATCTTAGAGAATTTCATTTAGTGATTATCAACTAAACTAACGTTTGAATAAAAATTAACAAACTTTTCTTTGTAAATATGGTGTATTCCCGTTGTCCCCATCGTCCGTGTCCCCATTAATGGTAATTCACATAAAATGGCAAAAAAATACATTCCATTTTCTTTTAAGTACTGATTTTAGAAATAATAATTAAAAATCAGACCTTATTATTAAAAAATCAGTACTTAAAAGAAAATGGAACCTTTTTTTCGCCATTTTATGTGAATTACATTAATGGGACACGGGCGATGGGGACAGCGGGAACACACCGTAAATGTTATTAATATGATGGGTAAAAGTCCAAAGGTCTGATTATGTTCAACAAACAAGTTGGTAATCCATTAAGTCCACTGCTATGTTCCAAAAGCATTCAAATTGCTGCAGTTTGAGTTAAACAAAGTTAGTTGTTAAACGTTTAGCCTCAAGGCTCGTACAGACTAGTGCGATATCGCAGGCGCGACGCGACAATATTAGCACAATTTCTTTGTCGGTGCCTGTCGCGGCCGCGATATCGCGCGAGTCTGTACGAGCCTTTACTAGGTATTCTTCAATATATATGTAAATACTCAAATGCCATTTCTTCGGTAGTTCACGCTCCACACACCATGGGGCAAAAAGTAACCCACAGCTTTTATAGTAAAATATAATTTTTTGGAAGCCCCATAATACTAAGCTGACCCTATTATACCCCATTACCCGACGAAACATGCATAAAACTCCAATAAAAATAGAAATGACATTATTATGATGAAATAAACTATGAAATATACGGCATACTTTGTTTTAATTATTAAAATATGAAAGGTTCTTAATAGCTATGTTTTTATAAGTTGAAAACGATAACATATTCATGGCGATAACTTTGACCTTATTTTAATATCTACCTAACTAATTACCAAATAACTAAGTTAATACAAAACAAAGTTTGAGAAGCAGTTTTTTTTTTTTTTTGTTTCCGTGCTGTAAGACGCACCGAAAATGCCTGGAAGCCTGATGCCTAATGAAGTCAAAAAGTTATCTATTTCTTTTTGTTATCGACTTCCTTTGTCCTTTAAGAGAAGACTCATTGATGTATGCATATTTCCCACCCTCACATATGGTTCTCAAACATGGTCTTTGACAAATCAGCAGAGGTCCATGCTCGAGGTTTGCTAAACGGCTATGGACCGGAGTATTCTGGGTGTCAAACTAAGAGACCGGGTTAGAAATACGACCATCCGTGCCGTCACAAAGATAACTGATGTCACTTGGAAAGCAGCCACGCTAAAATGCAATTGGGCTGGATACATCTGCCGCATACCAGACGACCAATTGGCCATACTTACGACCAATGGGTTCCTCTTAAGGGCAAGCGACATCGCGGCAGGCCCAGATGGAGATGGTAGGATGAGCTGGACTCCTTCAACAAGAACTGATCCTTAGCAGCTTTAAACAGAAGAGAAATTGAAAGAGAGTAAGAAGGTTTTGCCCTGTAGTGGGACATCATGGCCTTTTAATAATAATAATAATATCTCCACCGCCGTATCTCTACGTTGACGTCGTGGTGGAGCTTGCGCGCTCCGAACTTACTTGCGAGTTTACTTTGCCGGAACGGGTTTAGGGTGAGGGGCCAGACCAAGAGAGATACAGAAGAACGCAGGGCAGCATCTGGCGAGCTGATAGACAGTAGCGACCCCACGGACCCTATCTCCCAGGAGAATTCATGTTCCTCATCTCTGGCTTGCCTTTATTAGCCGGCTGGAGTGAACACTGACGAGGAACTGAACTCCCACCTCATTCTTGCCTTTATTTGGCTGGATTGAGTGGAGATTTGCGAGAGCAAACGTGCTCGCAGGAAGGAAGTATTCCAGTAAGTGCTTATAGCGATCTTGACTATCTTCCGGGCTCTGGGATTGTTCTGAGAGCCATGGAATACCTCTGCACTCCTCGAGCACCTCAGGATATGATGCCCTCTTGTTGCTACGACACTAAGTGCTAGCGACCGTTTTTGGGGGCCCATTATTGAGTGTGCAAGTCACCACCTGCCATTTTATCCGTGTTAATAAAACATTGATCAGGCAGGGGCCATAGTCCTTCCATAGTTTTCGGTAACCAGTCCATTTAAACCACCCAAACCCATAGTCCAATATCTTTGTTTCCATATCCTGTAATAGTCCTACACCAACCGGGGGTTGTCCTTGAGTGCACTTGCATAGTGCGTACAGGGATAATCGCCGGTTGGTGCCTCATTTAATTAAAAAGCGTCTAACGGGCCTCTGCGAGTTGGCTTCGGCCCCTCGTAGGCCTTCCAAAGGTCCGGGACCCCAGGGTCCCGAGATATGTAAACACATAATATTAATGTTTCGTGCTGTAAAAAAAGAAAAAGTTAAAGATAGAAGAAATTAAATTGGGAGATAGATAAAGATTGAAGGTAGATTAGAAATCTGTAATAGGATAAAGATTTTCACTAAATCACCCTTCCAGAAAAACTGCATTATGTTAATATACTGCGTGATTTATACGGCAATTAGGTTGATAACCATAGATCTAGTACACACAATAAATACTTCTAGCTATCATTAATCCAAACCTATATATTTCGATTATTTTTTCAGTTAACGATGTCCCGTATTATGGAGAAGAATCGACTCTCTTTCGGTTTTCTGAAATTGACTGAAATAGGGATGATGACTGAAAAAATATTTTTTGTCCGTCATGTAGATTTAAAAAAAAATATTGGACACGTATTTTTTTCTTTTTTTACGTAATCAAAACATAACGGCGATACATTGAGTTCAAATGTGGCATGACGTCACGTCTCAATAGATTTTATACGTAGCTGTGATGTAACGAGCCCCCACTCCTCAAAGTTTAATGTGTTTTTTATAAGTATTTTTTTATTAATATGATAAAGCGAAAAATACGTGTCTAAATTTTTTTTATTATCTGATTGAAGGACTAAACAGTTTTTCTTTTTTTTTTACCCGGACACATCTCATTGACCAATATTATCTCCATACAATGTGTATGTAAATACATAACATAGCATCCCGCCTGTAATCCCCAAAGGGTTTGGCAGAGGCGTACCTATAATACACCCACATTTCGTCAGTTATATTAGAGTTCCATGTAATAGGGGACGAGTCTGTTGCCGCCAACCGGGCACAAACCCAGACACGGGGCAGCTACTTAGAAATTCCAGATGGAAAAACGAAAACCCAATAACATTTACATAATATCGTCAGCGTAGGTGGATAGTTATCCACCTACGCTGACGATATTATGTAAATGTTTTACGAAAGTGGTAAAAAGTCATTTTGACGTAAATCGTAATTATTTAGTTAAATAACTACGATTTACGTCAAAATGACTTTTTACCACTTTCGTTACACTCCAACCATGATGCATATTTTCGCCTGACAAGCATTTTCATATTCGTGTCCTGTTCAGAAATATAGGATTTTTATGTGCCAAATGGAAAAATAAATATGTCCAAAACTATCACTAAATCGTAGAAGATAAAGTAAGTAACTCAATAAATAAATCCATAACTCATCATCATCATCATCATTTCAGCCGAAAGACGTCCTCTGCTGGACATAGGCCTCCCCCAAAAAGGGGGAATTTGCCATAATCGCCACGCTTGGCAGGCGGGTTGGCGATTGCAGTATGGTGTTAAAAATGAATAGAGAACGCTGCTGCCATTCTCTAGTAAGTCCCTTACTCGCCTTTTACGATACCCACGGGAGGAAATGGGGTGGTGCTATTCTTTACGTCCGGCACCACACGGTACAAGTATAAATATATATGTGTGGTAAATCCATAACTACTTTATGATAAGTTGAATATTGCAAGAGTTACATGAAATAAGTCGTTTAAGTTTTCTTCGACTCTAAATGTAATCAAGTAACCATAAATCGCAATTACCTCCAAACTAGAAAATTTGAGTTGGTCAGTTCTCCACCTACGCCGACGATATATGGTGTATCTAGTCATACACGAAATATTTTAAGACATTCACCATTTCAATTCATTAATTTTTTTATGGTTAAGAAGCCATGGAAAAGATAAAAAAATCTAAGTATGTTATTTAAAAAATTAAATAATTTAAAATTACTTGATATGATGATTAATTATCCAAAGGCACCGCGCTCTTGCCGCTGCCGTCGCCGCGTCCGTCATTCATAGAATAACTAAGTAAAAGTTTTTTGCAAAATATCTCAAGCAATTAAAAAAAAAAACTTAGATTAAAAAAAAAAATCGTTTCTATAGCTTATTTACCACCTATAGATGTTTCTCTTAAAATATTTCTTATATAGATACACCTTATACTATATGCCTATACTTCCATAAATCCACGCCCATTACAATAATAAGCAGCAAAATACAGTTCTGCATTTCCGAAAACGTTCATCTATTATTACAATACTTCTTGCTTCCATAGACTCGATTTGAATGTCGCAATTTTTTCTGCAGTAGCTATTAACATTTGAGGAAACGCTCGTGTTGTGAGAAAAACGCATGTTTATCAGGGAAGTGAACAGCGTAGTATGAAGGTGAGTCAATCAATGTAACTACTGCATTGTTCTAGAGGCAAAGTCGTCAAAACTTCGACGAAGTGACGTAAATTATCAACATTTCCTTGGTGTCAATGTCGGGGTGTAGTGATTTAGATGCGTATGCAAACATGGCGTGTTTCAGTTTAAAGTTTGTTTTATACGCAACTTGGTGTATTGCATACAGACAGTAGTTAGGTGTAGGTGGAGTTACCGATGTTTGTTTATTTACTGTTACCACTTCCATTTGATTTTACAGGTGGGAAACTAAAACAACAATGTAGTCACAATTTCCACACTCAGACACGTCACTCAAAAACCTATTAGATACCACCACCAACAAAAATTAAATGTTTTAGACTGTCCCATTTTGACTGATGGGGTCCAAATTTATACCTACCTGTCGATTAACGTGGCTATTCATTAACGAGTCCCAAGTAAAGACTTTGAGTAATCATCATCATCATCTTTTCAGCCGAGAGACGTTCACTGCTGGACATAAGCCTCCCCCAAGCACCGCCACGTCGACCGGTTCTGTGCTTCCCGCATTCATCGGATTCCTGCGGCTTTCACAAGGTCATTTATTATTTATGCTTGTTATTTGGGGGGGGGGGGGAGGTTGCCATAATCGCCACGCAGTATGGTGTTACAATGCATAGAAAACACTGTTGCCCATTCTCTAGTAAGTTCCTTAGTCGCCTTTTACGACACCCACGGGAGGAAATGGGGTGGTGCTATTATTTATGGCCGGCGCCACACGGGCCGACTCTGAGTACCGGCACAATTTATACAGATGACAATAAGTTAAGTAGAGTCCGCCAAAGAGCAAGTAAATGTATCCAGTCGCAGAGAAAGAGATACGCTGTTGAGTATCTTTTTTGTCCGCCTCACCGGTGCAAATTTTAACAAGTTCGGACGTACTACCGAGATTCTAAACAGCCTGTCTCTCGGCCTTTGCTGCAGCCCTACTGTTTGGAATGAGCGATCCCAAAGATTCCAGTTTTTGCGGATTATTCAGCATACCACGAAAAACCATAATAAAACATATACCAGTGCGAAATTGCGCCTAACCTCCAACTTATAGTAACCAACCATCCCTATTACAAAAAGGGTTGGATACATAAGAGGATAGAATGGGTAGACGCCAAATTGCTTTATATAAAGGAACCGGTTTTGTTTTTGGGTTGGATACAAAGGTACTGCAAAATGAGGCATTGCTCGTTTGCAAGCAGTAGTTTCGGTGGATAAGGTGATGGAAATAAAATAAATCTTAGATAAATGTTCATTGGACCGATTTCATTGCACAATCCATATGACTACATTAATCGAGTGTCACGTATGAGCTCGCGTGATACGTCTTCTAAACCGCGTTAAAACTCAATGATACAAGAGATTCAAAGGTTGCCGCTAGATGTGACCCAAAAAGTGGCAACCTGTTGTTCACAATTAGTACGTATGTACTGCCCCATTCTTAAGGTAGCTTTCATGTCTACATTAAAGCATGATTAAGAAGCCACTCCTAATACGGCTGAGAATAGGCTCGCAAGATCATGATGATTCGACAGTAGGTGCCTAAACATACCTACAATAAGTACCGTATTGATTTAACTTCTTTGGTCAAGTAGGGCTTCGTTATTTGCCTATAGTTATCCACTGACCGTATCTGTGGGTACTTTTGTATGAAAGAATAGTGTGAAAACAGCAAAGCAAGTGATTATTAGCTCATGACAAGACATTGTAATCAAAGAAACTGATTACAGTATAATTATGTGGCCAGTGTCCGCGATGGGAAGAAACGTTTTCCATTCATGCGTGTCTACTGTCTATGATAATACTGTGTTGTCTATGGAGGTTTAGTTCTTTGACAGCATTTTCTTTTTTCTTTGTGTATTTTTTTATGGCTTAGAAATTCCAGGTTGGAATATTCATTCAAGGTTTAATATTGCTAGAAGGCGTAATAGGACCACTTCTATCTGTCATAAATCTCTTTGCGACATTTCTTATTTATTTTATTCACTTTAGACATCGCGCGCGGTGAAATTTTTTCTAAAAATAGTTTTTTTTTCCTGTTTCTAATTACGTTAATCATGCTACGCATGCTGAATTGTATTTACACAAAAATTATATGCAAGATGGTACCTATACGCCACTACAAATAACATAGTTAACAAATATGACTCTGGTGTTGCCACAAAACATAAGTATCTTCATGGTTTAACGATCAATTACTAGATTCCTACGAATAATATACAGAAATCTTCCGCTTTTAGACTCATTTGCGAATTGGGCATTAGCCTAAGATTAAAATACATCTATTAACCTTGGAATGTGAATTCATAAAGTCGCCTCGCGCGAGTGACATAAAAATATCTCTAACACGTTTTGTTTTTATAAAAAATACTACCGTTTTACTATATCAGACGTAACACTAAAGGGAGTAAAAGATACTTAATCAAATATTTTATTACTAGTAGCCTACCATTTGCATGTAAATCTATGATAAATAAGACGGGCATTAGTATTAATCCCTACTCATTTATCATGGATTTATGCAAATGGTCAGACCAGATGTGGTGAAGAGATATGTGTCAGAGGGTTCTGGGACATAGTTTTCGGGATTCTTTCATCATTTCATAGCTTGTTTCATACAAAATAATTTGTTTGTCAAAAATAATAGTTAGGATCATATAGATTTCAAATTGGAAAATACAAGTAAGTAATTGGAAATTTTAACCGGCTTCAAGGAGGAGTAAGAATAAGAATAATTTATTTGCAGAATATTTATGTGTAAAAGTTTGAGATTTCGTCAATTTTTTGTCTCTATATGGCAAGCAAATTAATTTTACATTAATACCTAATAGGTGTGTGTTGTAGTAAAATATACAGAAAACACATAATAACTTTTTTCTAATAGATAAACTCAAATTAATTATAAGAAAAAATTAATATACACACATAACAAAACTATCACTATCTTAAAATCACATTTTTTCTATATGTTAGGAACATACATTCTTTAAATTTAAAATAAATAAATAAAGGAGGAGGTTATTATAAGATATAAATTATTAAAATTATTAAAGATATAAATTAAGCAGACATGGAAAAAATGGGCCACCGTTTTGCAATCATGAGCGTCGTAGGAGGCAAACAAGAAATAACACGTAAATGTAAATACAATAGATGGCAGTGTCCACCCATTTTGTTTGTTATTAACATATTAACAACAAACTACGGTATAAATACGTCAGTCAATGACGATTTCCGTTTTGTCCGTTCATTGTAAATGACGGTAAACATTTTTTGGGAGATTCAATGGGCGTTTACGTTTGTGACGTGTTACTATCATTTATTAAACTCATAATTTGTTTAGCCTTTTTCCCAACTACGATATGTTGGGATCGCCGGGGTTGGCTTCCAGTCTAACCAGATGCAGCTGTATTTTCCATGGAGCGACTGCCAATCTGACCTCCACAACCCAGTTAAAGGGTAATACTTTGGTAAGACTGGTTGTCAGACTTTCGGGCTTTTGACGACCCGTAACAACTGTCAAACATCTACAAATGACGACTTATTTGGCAATTTGAATATTATCAATAATTAAACCCGCTCATTGTGACAACCTATATAACAGTTCTACATTTATATGTGTAATTTTTATGGTGTACACTAAACTAAAAATGCTAATAATATAACGAAAAAAAAATGGAAAAATATTAGCACGAATTTACATTGTATTTTAGCAAATAGCTTCATTATGACGTAGTATGTGCGTTTAATAAAAATATGAAAATCTCAATAATAAATAATATTTTGTATGGAGTTGCGTTCAAACACGTCATCTCAAGGTACGGATGGTGCAGTTTTTTGCTGCAGTAAGTCATTTGCCTGATATCGCCTATGCTTGATGAAGCCAAGCTAATGCCTTCATTCCAATCATAGTGACTGGGATTGAAATTTTTGTACCTCACTTATGTTATGAGAAGCATCAGCTCGCAGTTAGAGCAATGAAGGGAAATGTTCTAAAGGTCAGTTATAAGCCACATGTTTGCCTTGAACAGTTATAATATCTGTAGTCATTAGCAGCTACAACTAAAACTGGAAACTAGAACTAGGATAGGTGTGCTAGATATGAGTAATCTATGCGAGCCTGCGATAGGACTCACAAAGGTGATCCTGCTACCTCTTTGTGTTGAGTATGGTCACTGTTGAAGTGAAAACTTCTTGAGGCACGTTGGGCACTTTTGGGATGGAGAAAAAGCACTGAACTCGCGTGGACTGTCAAGCTAAGATACATATATACACCGTGACATTTTAGTCGTCTTACAAAGACAGCCCATTTCATGTATCCAATGACTACTAATCATTCATGTATTTTTTTATTTTTTTTTAATTATCCTCATACCTATAGAGGTATGGTACTTTGTGGGTCGTCCTATGCAGACGGACTATAGAGTCCGTCTGCATAGGACGACCCACACAGTAGAACGATTCCCAAGCTTTTATCTCGATTGAAAAGTGACAGATTGTATACTAATCTCTAATCAAGTCTAGCTAAGTCACAACTTAAGGCAGACACTTAAAAGCAGTACTTACTTGATTATTAAAATGTGTGAATTTAAATGATTCGATACTAAAGATTATCCTTACTGCATGCAAACGCTTCGTGATTTCTATTTTATCGTAAAAAGACTTTCTTTGGCCTTTTGGCTGAGTAATAGTGACCTTGTCATGGTCTTGGGCCGTATTTTGATCATAAAATTTCGCATCATTTGAAACTCAAATTACAGTGGGTACGTGAGTGGAAGTTGTAATAACTTTTAGATAGATATTCTTTATGGGAGTTATCGAAGGTTACTTGGTGTATTCCCGTTGTCCCTATCGCCCGTGTCCATTAATGGTAATTCACATAAAATGGCGAAAAAAAAGGTTGTATGATCTGAGTTGAGCTGCACGATTACTGACAAATGCGTGCACTGACTGGACAGGTCTACTCAATCTGTGTCGTTCTTTCCTCAAAAGACCATTTCAGACATCAAACTACATGGTCTTCACATGATTTGACCAAGATTATGTCTGGACTTTAAAAGAGACTGTGACCTCTGTGTTTGTTTTGGCCTGTCTTCTCAGAGTAGTCAGTTGAAACGCCGACCTCATCTAGTTTTAAAATATGATTGACGTGTAAAAGTGTTTGTACAAACCTACTTACAGAAATAAAATCATTTATCATTATTTTTATGAGGTTTTCGGACAACATCAAATTTTTTTTAGTTTCTAAAAAATCCCTCAGCCGTTAATTATTAAGACCCTAAGACAAGAATCAGCATCACAAAAAATGTAAAAGCACATTACATTACTTTATTAATTAATTTCGCTCTCCGCCGACCTCTTGCCGTGACCAGTCAATGCCATCGGTTTAGATTCCCGAGTGTCAAGTGGGCGATATCCCTTACAGTAACTTATCTGAAAAGCTAAGTTGTTTAACAGTAATCTACTGTCTAAAAGCCATTTATACACCGTTCTATTCATTCATACCAAGCAGGCAGTTGATGTGATTTGATCTTTGCAAATGGAACTTAGCCCTCGTGTCAAACAAGCTTATATATGCAAATGGTCCTGTAAGTGCTAATATTATTAACATCGGGGTTTTTATTGATATTCAAATTGATAAGTAAGTACCATCACACACTTTCGATGTTGGTGTTGTATTGAAGAACACAGATTTATTTATTTATGTTACTCAACAGTATTGTTTACACAAAACTTTTACAATAAACTACATAATAATAGGTGGCGCAAAAATGACATACAGGCTTACACCAAATAGAGATGTTAGCACGCACTGACGGGGTCCGCTAGGACAGGTGCCTGCCAGGGTTGCGGGTTTGTCCGAAAGGGATACCGTGGCCCTGGCACACAGGCAACTGAAGGAACACGGGTGGGGTTTAGTGAGTAAAAGTCTGACACTCCGCTCCACCCAGAGCGGGAGACAATTTCCCACCCAAAAAAAATAATCTTTCTCCACATGCACATTTATGGTTATGCATAATTATTATTAGAAATCTAAAAAGCATAATTTTAATTAATATTAATAAGTAATATTTGGTGATTCATGTGATAGAATAATAATAAAAAATCATTTCGTGTTAAAAGACATCGTCAGGTTCCGATGATTGTCAAATTAGGATCCCTCCTAATATCTCAAATATACCTACATAATCGGTGATGTAATCCCATCCTATAACATTAATATCCCAGTGGGAATGGGACGGTTCTGGGACAGTTTGAGATCTCTGATCTTGGGTGCATAATTATGATAAGCGGAACGGTCGGCTCCTACTTTGAGAGTTTACTCATGAGTGTCATTCTGAATTTCGACAGTTAATTATTTGGACACGGTCTTAATTTCGAAAAACAATAGTTCGACTACTCATTGCTTCGACAGAACATAATATATTCGACAAGCATTAGTCTAAGAAAATCTCCTTTTTTTAATAACTTTGTTTAAAACCGAAAATTTATAAAAATAATTACTGTATGATTATTTTTTAATTATTATTTCTTAAAATCAGTACTTAAAAGAAAATGAAACCTTTTTTTCGCCATTTTATGTGAATTACCATTACGAAGATATTTTTTTGCTATGTTATCCCCTTTTTTTACATAAATTATCTGAATTTGAGACTTTGGGTATAGGTATACACAGCGTCATTATGTGCTAACTCTTCAAGTTTTAAAATGTTACACTACTACAACATTGAATTCGTTACGCATAATCTAAAGAATACTTCAAAAAGAGTTCACTAGTTCAATTAGGATTCGAACCATCGCATCACCGAACCTCGTCATACTCATACCGGCAGTTTGAGGTACTAGCCAGCGAGCCTATATGAATTGCGATGAAATTGGTATCTAGTATCGTCCGAGTCAGTTTATCCTTAGGTTTCTGTTTAATCGATAGATGTTATAATTTGAGGGTATTCATTAATTTGGTTTAGTAGATATTCGTAATGGCTTACGGCGAAAAAAAGGACCTGTTCTCAGAATGGCTTATTCTTCAAAGGACTTGTTCTCATAATACCTCATTCTGCAAAAGACTCATTCGCATAATACCTTATTCGTGTAATGACCTATTCTTGAAAGGACAATTTTTTTTAAATATTAACATCTTTTTTTTTGTGTCACAAAAACAATATGTTACTTACGTTTTCTTTAGAAAAATAATCCATACACTCAGGTTATAACTACAACGTTTGTAGTTTTTATAACTTGACTATGTATGTCACACATCATGTAACGAAGCAATACAAACGGTTGCATTAATGTCAGCTTGAGATAAACACGTAACACCTCGCTCAATATCCCTTTCTATAATGAGACCAAAATGAACTTCAAACACACGAGCATGTACTTGTTGGAATGGAATGTAAATCGGCTCTCAAAAAGCAATCAAATCACTAAGTACTTACATGTATGATACAAATAAACTTCAATTTATTACTTGTAAATATTTACATGATTCCACTTTTCCTTAGTGTCATCTGCAATAAATTTAATGTAAATGAGATTTTCATTTTACGATTGCATCCTAGAGAAACATTCGTTTATCGTTTAGCAAAGTGTTTTTCAATCGGCGTATAAATTTTCGATAAAAAAAAATTTGCCTGGCTCAATAAAATATTTTACTAGTAATATTTTCTTTTAGATTGATACATGTATCGGTAGAGAGTTCGTCGTACAGAATTCTATTAGGTATGTAAATGCATCTAAACGACTACCACAATCTCCTAGCCAATAAATATCGTATAATTTTGGTCAGCGAATCCAACAGATCCGTCTGCTAACCCCAAGCGATTTGATGAACATAACAAAAAGAATAGTCACTTCTGGTAATCACACTAGTGTGGTAATGTAAAGTTAAAAACACGAGTGTATAATAAGCTGTTGCCATAAGAGTCACTTTACAAGCAAATGTGTTGAAAAGTCTATTAAAATTGATATTATTAACGCGTCCAATTGATATTATGTCCACTTTAAAAATCACTAGGGTGGTAAAGTAAAGTAATAAACACTACTGTGGTAATATAAAGTAAAAACACTAGGGTGGTAATGTAAAGTAACTTCTGGCAAACCAGGGGCCTATACTGGGACAACCTCTCCGGACTATATTACTAACCTGTTGTATAAATAACAACTTTAGTTCTAAGACTTTTAATAATTCTTCAGATTTTAATTCATCAGACTTTCATAAAAAATAATAGCTCTAAATGTATAGAACAACGAAATCTTGAAGGTTTGTTTTTGTTAAATGTATTATGTTTTGTAAAAAGTCATAGAACAAAAGTTTTTGTTTATGATGTTATTAATACAATCCTGCAAGTTTGTTAGTGTTTAACCTGTATACTCGTAATATTTCCAAAACTGCTTTATTGAAAACCAACAGTACTGTCGTGAAAATGTTGCACCCCCAGTGCGACAAAGGCGTAAGAACAATATACTTTACAGGACAGCAAAAACACTGCTTGGTCTGGTATATCTATTTAGCATTTGATCTTATGATCGTTTGTTATATACCATTAAAAAAAAAAACAAGCTTTTTTTCAACAATATTTCAGATACCTCAAATTGTCGTGTATAAAGAATAATTATATATTTTAAGTTTTACACAAGTTTATGGACCTTTTTATCTGAAAAAATGTAAAACTTATGCGACGCGACAAATGTCTTTTTTGGTATAATAGTTTAATTTTTCGTCAGATCTTAACGGAAAAATTGAGCATTGTTCTTTATCTGCGCTATATGAAACTGCAATAAAAAAAGTGACATATTCTTACTTACGCCTTTATCGCACTGGGGGTGCGATGTGACAATTAAGTATGTATTTTTTTTGCCAAATATGTCACATTGCCACTGGTGCCAAGATTGTTATTCCTATTGACGCTGCAAAACATTCAGGATCCCTGCGTCTTTATCAATGTTCTGAATTCAAATAAGATATCTGATATAAAGTATTTCCATTTGACTATACTTTCCTCTGTAGTCTGTGGTATCTACTAATTCAAACCGGGTCATAATTCGGGCATTGCATTTCTGTGACATATAACTGTGATTTATACTTTTATTGTCAAGAATGTTATTACAAAGATTACAAGAGAAAAAATAAATTGCAATATGCTCGTAAAAACCGCACCATAATATATGACCGTCTGTGACCGTAGTGAAGTATTACTTTATATGTATGACTTACTGTTTAACTTACCGTTTTCAACATGAATATATGGAGCAGAATATTAAGAGTACACGACATGTAGGTGTCCTACTAATATTATTAATGTGAATTAGATGTTTGGATATTTGTTACGCAATCACGCAAAAGCGGCTGAACGGATTTTGGCATTTGATGAAATTTGGCACACAGATAGTGGTTTGGTGGGTGGTGGTGGTTTGTACCTGGACACATATATACAAGAAAAGTTTTTAATCAGATTTTGACAAATTAAACTTAAACGTGTTTTATTATACACCTATTTCTTATTTAAATATGTCTTAGTACAAAAAAATTAAGTTATCGTTAACGAAAGATGTTTATTTTGAAACTGGTATAATGGATACTCGTCGCACAACGCACCGGCAGCGCGGTCAGTGAAGCGGAACGCAGTATTAGGTACCTATCAGCTGTGCGCTCGCCCATTGATATTATTACGAATAGATTGTATTCATTATTTTGCTGATTTCATAAGACCAAAAAAAGTATTGAACAAATAATGGAAGTGTGTTCTCTTAAAGATACTGAACAACCAAAAAAAAAATTTGCTCACTGTTTAAAAAACTTAACCTGTATATAATTTTTATCCCGGTCAAATCTGGCGTTATGATCTCAGTATTCCGTACCCAGCGGGATCCTGTTAGGTGGATTACGATATCAGCTAGACCAGCGAGGTAATTACATAATTGCAGTGTCTTTCATTTTGAAAATTCGACAACATTAGTTGCGTTATTTAAGTTGTAGGCGAATTGTTCAAACATATGAAGCAATGGATTAGGAATTTCTTTCAAAATCCTTTGGGTTGTGAAAGAAAGTATGTTACGCAATTTGGGTCCTGAATATTATACGAAAGACAAATAAGTAGCAAGTCAAAGTGAATGTGAGAACGTTGTAGGCCTACGAGACTGTAGATTTGTTGAAAATTTTCTATTTTGTTAAGTACTTGGTACTTGTTGAAAGGCCTACACTGTCCTCCCTTACCTATTAACACTGTTATTTGATAATATTGTACAGCCAATTATTTTTAAAAGAACAACCGTGGAGTTTCTTGCCGACTCTTCTCCATAGGAAACGACCAATTGGAACCGTGCACCTAGCATCTGACGTTTCATAAGTGCCCATGTAGGTTTATACTCGTATGAAATAAAATATTTTGATTTACATGACCTGAAAAGGAAAATGTAAAACTGCCAAATTGCACTTTATCTTATATTGGTACAGCAATATCAGCATACCTCTAAAAAAACTACAGACAGATACACACTTGATAAGTTAGAGTAAAAGCTCCGACCAAGATAATACAGGGTGGAAAAAATTTAAGGGCCCTGGAGGGGAACTACCTGAAATCCTTTAATTAGCTTATTTTACTGAAAGGAAACATTCCTTTATTTTTTTAAAGAAACAAAACTGAATTCAAAGATCTTCTAAAATAACTACTAACTAAAGAATTTAAGGTAATTCCCCTCCAGGGCCGTTAAATTTTTTCCACCCTGTTCATGCCATATTGTTCACATAAACGCTGAACAAATATCGTGATCGCCGTGTCTTACTTATCAATTTTCAACAACAAAGACCATATCAAATCATACAATACAAAAAAATAAAGATCTTAAAACCAAGACAACTGTACTGCCACTTAGATACGTCATAAACATGATATGCAGATATTTAAACGAACTTAATGAAGAAACCTATGAATGAGAATACAAGAATCAATCAGTATAAGAAAAGAAATAGCATGCCTGTCTGTCAACCTGACTAAGCCACGAATATACATGGCGTTTATGTTACGCGTATTGTACTTTCAAATAGTCGTACAAATGTATTACTAAGCAGAAAAGTACAATAAGACGAAATTCGACACAGAAACACGGTTACCTACGATCTTAGGATGACTTTATAACAGCAATTATTTTAAACAAAAGAGATGGATGTGGAGGCTACTCCAGGAACCGATATCGATATTCGAAGAATACCGATATTTTTAAGTAAATACCGATAACAGTATCGACATCTGGCATAAATACTGGTATTTTATATCAGTAATTTGAGTATCGGTATAAAATATCAATAATTATATCGATACTCAGTACTGATATCAGGCTACAATGTGACGTCACAGAATCTTTATTGATTATTCTTAAGTAAATACATATTTTTACAGTCGCGAATCATAATTTGATCAATATACAACCTGACACTGACCTGCAAATTGTGAAAAACGCAAGAAAATTTAATAATAACGGTATTATATTGATACCCAAATACCGGTATTTATAGTGATATTTTGGTATCATGTATCCAAATTATATCGGTATTCAGTCCCAGCTACAAACTACACTTTCCACATTTTATTAAACTGAATTTCGGAATACTGAGCACTTGGCTAAGAACTTCCTTGTCACCGTTGCTTTCATAAAAAAAATGCAGGAGTCATTTCGCGACTACATTTCGCGATGGCATAGGTATACATGTATACTTTGACAACATCAACATGTCGTTACAGTCTATTCAGTTTTATGTAGGTCTTTAACACTCAGTTCGTTTTACTGAAAACTGCTTCTGAGATTTACCTACCTGCCTTATAAAAATCCAACGACTCAAGAACCTTACACACAGTAGCTAAACGAATTTGAATTCCTTCCTGGGAATCTCGGTCTCGAAAATTTCGAGAGGCTCGACGATTTTTTGGTATTTGCGAGTTTCGAGACTAATATTTTCGGTCTCGGGAATAACGAGACTTTTGAGGCTTGTCCAATGGTATAGAGAAATACCGAAGCCATTGTTAAAATTACTTAATAACTATCCTCCCACTAATGTAGAAGCAGAGAGAGGTTTTCTAAGGGGTTACTTTTGTAATAAATTCAGGTTCTCTTTGTCTGAAACTACATTTAACGGCCCTTTGTTTCTTACGTGCCCACTACAAAAATTTAAAAACTCTCATAAATAATTTTTGATTTTATCATTTGAATTTATAACTGTATGTTTATTAAAATAATTGCTTGAAATATCCTGTTTAGACTGCTTCAAAGCCTGTAAGTATGAAACATACTTTTGAAATAGTCTCGAAAGTCTCGAAAGAAAGAAATTTCGAGACCGCATCGAGTCTCGACTTTTTCCCGGGACTCAGAAATGCAGCAAGTCTAAAAGCCCTAATTTGAATAATTTTGGTTGCCTACCTTCATTGCAAAATAGAATAGGTAAGTTGGTAAATGAACTTACTTTCCTGAGAAATAACAAGTGAAATTTATTGAAAGTACAATCATAATAATATATCCCCAAAGAAAATTAAGTAGAAAACACCTTCGACTCCGGATTTTGAGTTATAATCGTGAACTATCGTATAAATCTTGTCAGGTGTCATATTTACACGCTAAGATCATTGAATCAAGACAACTTACATGATGCTGTGGGCAGTGATTTATCACCTTTCGTTTATTTATTGTGTTGTAAAGTACATCCATACACTGATCAGTCACACGCAACTTTAATCCCTATTATGAGTTTAGTAAGGTGTGAAATAGCGTAGGATAAATTTGTTAAAGGGTCGGTGAAGGTTCCATAATTCAACATTAAAATTCAATTTTGACGGGCTGCGACTATTTCTCTAACTTTAATTATTGATACACCCGGTATGATTTCGTGGAACTGGTAGCTTAAATTATGAGGTGATTCTTTAGTAGAATATGCGAACGGTATGGTATGGACTATGGTTATTAAAAATATTTAAATACAGTATATAGATAAGTTATTTAAATTCAAAATCTCTAATTCGTGCAACGACTCTTAAAGGATTAGTAACAATGTTTTTTTTTTTAACCCACAACCGAGCAATTGTCCTTAAAATTAAGTGTTAGTGAACGATGGCACTGACAGCATGTAACTGACAGCATTGAATTACAAATGGACAGTCCACTCTGTCAGCAATCATTTTCAGAACCCTGTAAAGGCGCGGGCCCACCGCGGTGCACGGAGAGGCTACGCACGTGTATTATTAAGCTTCGCTTTGTAAGAAAATGTATGTGGTTGTGTCCACTGCTACCCACGGAGAGGCTACGCATGAATTGACGTTATTGATACATGCGTGGCTTGCTCGAATAGGCGGTTACATAGCTCAACGCTGTCGACGTGGGTCTACGTTTCTACTGGAGTACACGAATATGACCCACGACTATGTACAGCTCACTTATCGCAGAGCAGTTTCCAGTCATACACCTTGTGGAATACCTATTATATTATATTATTACCGTTGATGCTCGCTTTCCCGCCCGTCCCACCTCCCCACACCTCTCGCAGTGAAGCCCGTGTCCGTGGATTGCAGTGGCACGTGCGTAGTCTCTCCGTGCGCCGTGCCACGCTATACATAGTCGTGGGTCATATTCGTGTACTCCAGTGGATACGTAGACAGACCCATGTTGTCAAACAAATTAATACACGCAGCTAAAATGCGCCGCGTGCCAATGCACAGCATGCGCCGCGGTGAGCCCGCGCCTTTATTGTATAAAATTGTTATACACGCGCCAACGTAAACATCCCTGACGTACTGCAACGCTATCTGATATAACTCGTTAGAGGTAAGGCGAGCAAAAGACCAGCTCACAACAGCCTGTAAGACGCTCCGTGGCATTATTGACGCGTCTGATCTGTATGCTGTGGTGGCACGCTTCTTTGTCCCAGACAATTACTGCTGCAGCAGAATGCACAGTGCCCCATGTCGCACCGTTGCACGTGCTAAGTCCCTAGTACCGCGCACTCTGGCCGCACTTAATGATCTCTTAGATTCAAATCCAGCAAACGACCTGGGGCCCAAGTCTGCTATTTTATAAATTCGTCACTCCAACACGATCCCATTGTCATTTTGCTAAAAGTTCGTAATCTGCTATAATTCATAATGGTCGATCATTGGTCGGGCAGAAGTCGGAAGTTTAGTAGGAAGTTTCATTTCTCATTATGTACGAGATTACCAATTCTTTCAATGGAGTGTCAGTGGCTGACCATTGGAAAGTCATAATGACGCCATTATATTAGTAGATTACCAAACTTGTCAAAATCAACAATTATGAAATCAATGATAGACCATTCTGACACTATTGTAATAGCAGACTTGAGGCCCTGTTTGCGGACGAATGCACGCAGATTTTATTGGCATGTCAGAAGTACTTTGAGAGAGATTTTTGAAATGCTGTTAACTTTTTACTTTGACCTTGTTTTTTTTTTTTTTTAAACCGTCTTAATTAAATAATAAATATATAAATAAACCAGTTTTCTGAACGCGTTGTTATGAGGGTGCTCATAGGTCCACTAGCACATTCCTTTAAAAAAATATTATCTCGTGACTGAGAAGGAATTATGAGAACCGGCTCAATCAGCAACCTCGATAAGTGTGTCTAGAATTTTCTTATACCTTTTATAAAGTTTCATATTGAGACACGAAGCAATACAATTCAATTTAAAGAAAAACGGCCACATTTCTCTAGATCGTATTTTGTTGCTTCGTGTCTCAATATGAAACTTTATAAAATGTATTAGAAAATTCTAGACACACTTACCTTTGGTGCTCCATTCATAAACCACCGTACCGTTGAGCACCTAGCGTATACTCCGTAGCGCTTGTGATCAGTAGACCAACGAAGCAGTCTCTATGATATCTAGTTAAATAAACCAGCCAAGTGCGTGTCGGACCACACCCAATGAAGGGTTCCGTAGTTGAGATAAATTTATCCTCAGAACAAACTTAACATTGTAGTTGAAAAATAAGTTCTCCCATACATTCCAACTGCAAATGTTAGTTTGTACGCACAACATTGAGACATTTACCATGTTATTTTATGACCATAGACTTCTAGTGAAAGAAGAAGAAGAAAAAATACATACTGAGAAAATACATAAGAAGTAAAAAATACATACTGCCAATACTAATTATAATAAGGTTGGTCGGTCCATAACAATTATAAAAAAAAAAATACATCTGCAATCCTTATAATAAGCCCTTTTATATTTTTATATGTCACACGGTATACTTTGCAAAACTCTTTATTTTAATGTTATAATTTGCCCCCAAAAGTGACCCCAAATATTCATCATTATTTATGTAACACGATCGGTTCACAGAAGTTCGTATGTGTACCAAATTTCAACTTAATTGGTCCAGTAGAGGAGCTCGTGGCTAAGTAATAACAGCTGCACGGGTCGATCCGTCAGGTTAAGCTACGCTTGCCGGGGTTGGTTCGTGGATGGGTGACATACCGAGATATCTCATATGAGATACGAGATAGATCTTTACATACCGAGACTCCTCCGTGCCTCGGAAAGCACGTTAAGCCGTTGGTCCCGGCTGTCATTCGTGGATCTTTGACAGTCGTTACGGGTCGTCAAAAGCCCAAAAGTCTGACAGCCAGTTTTACCAAGGGGTATCGTGTTACCCAGTTACTGGGTTGTGGAGGTCAGATAGGCAGTCGCTCCATGTAAAATACTGGTATTCAGCTGCATCCGGTTAGACTCGAAGCCGACCCCAACATAGTTGGGAAAAGGCTAGGCAGATTGATTTTTTGGTGCAGTAGATTCGGAGCAAAATGGCCGTGACACACGGACAGACAGACACGCGAGTGATCCTATAAGGGTTCCGTTTTTTTCATTTTGAGGTACGGAACCCTAAAAATTTTACAATGATTGGCCATTACCGCTTTCCGTAATCTAATAACTAATTATAGACAAACTTAGGATGGACATGTTATGTATGTCTGTTTAATTTATTGTTAATGCTTTTGAAAATGGCAGTGCTTTATATCAATTCAAGAAATAAGTAGGTATTAATCCTAGTGTGGACATAGAATGGAGAGTCAAAATGCTAATGTCATGAGGTCATAGGTGGTCAACTAGTTACAATCATTCATTTTTGTGGCATTTGAATTTATTAACTCAGTCTGTGAAAGTCTAGTCTAAATATTTTTATGCAAGCTAGGATTTTAAAAGTTTTGACTATTTTAAGCTAAGATACACATTATTTTAAGTATGTTACACTATATTTGGCTAAAAAATAACGACAAAGTCATACTCAAACCATTTATTCCAATTAAACCATTTACAGCCACTTTGAAATGTTTGTAGAACCCAAGACGTCTCCGTATTTACGTACCTATATTTGAATTCGTAACAAAAAATGCGGCATTTCTTATTTTCTATGAACTTATACTCCATTTCAAATAACATTAGAAATAGAAAATAGAAATAGAATACTCTTTATTATATACACCATAAAAATAACAGATATAAATGTAGAACTGTTACATAGGGTGTCACAATGGACGGTCTTATCGCTAAAAGCGATCTTTTACAGACAACCTTTGGATAGATCAAAAAGTAGAAGGAGAGACAATACTGCGGGTAGTCAGTGGTGTACCATTTACATATACAATAAATACATACATACATAAAGCATATAGATACTTATCCATATATATATATATATATACATACAATAATAAACATGATACAAGAGCAAGGAACTTTAAGTAATGATGATGTTTAAGGAGAGAGGAAGTGATTAGTGTGTGGGAACATTAGACATTTAAAATAACCTTTTTTATAGTCCGTTCAACCGAATTTGACTTCTATTATTCAGCACGGTGCTATTTTCCTATAGAAGAGCCTTGATTGGAATTTAGCCATTATATTACATTCATATAACGGTAAAAATGAGTTGCAGCTAGATATGTTTTAAAATTTGGTGTTAAGTATGTATTAAAGTATAAAGTCTCATAAATATTTTTATTAGGTACCCTTGATTTAATAGGTTTTTGAAGAGAAACATTGTAGTTACCTACATAACTGTAACATACTTTGAAACATGTAGATCGCTTGGTACGTCGTCATTATGATGGTCAGTCCGTACCTACTGATCTACTTCTGCTATAAGTCTTTTTTTTTTATAAACCTAAGTCCACTGCTGGGCAAAGTTCTCCGCATACTTTTCCAATATCCATTACTAAGAAAAACTGGCGTGACGATTTCGACTCACCCTGACCTACTGGCCGGAGAAGGCAAAACACTCAGAAATTGGTATAGGCATTGGTCTCCTGTTGAATACAAATTCAACAGGAGACCAACGCCAGATACCTGATTTTTTTACAGAAAAACACTGATAAAGAAGTTGTACGAAAAATCATTCATTAAAAAAAAAATCTAACATGCATGGCAGCCATATTTACTACCAACAGCCAAAGAGGAGGCAACAAAAAGATAGCATCATAAAATTATCATTAATTCACGTTGACGTAAATGTTTTAAATAACGATAATAACATAGAACGCAGATCGTATTGATTATAATTAAAACCTGTGATGAACTTTTGTGTGGAGGTATTTTTTATTAACGTGTTATGAGTGAAAGTCGGTGATTTACTCACAGTGTTTCTTTTAGAACGCTTCTGTGTTACTAAGATATGAGTTTGTTAGGATGTTACGATGATTGTTAAATTATGTACGAAATGGGTTGAGTTCAGATTTAACAAAGTTGTGAGAAGAAACTAAGGGAATGAAAACGAACGCAGTTTCAGGTCAACTATCCGCTGAAAAACCTTTCTGTTTTGAATGCAAGGTTGCCTGGAAAAGATCGCAGTATACGATAAGGCCGCCCATTGTATATTTTATAGTGTATAAGTTTTTCTTTTCTTTGTAATGTGTAATCTGAAGTACAGTCAGATACCACAATTAGCTGAGCCCCCCCCCCCCCCCCTGCATAAATGGTTAAGATTTTTTAGAATACGGATCGATAGAATTTTATAATTCTTAATTTAATTTAAATGCCTATACGAAATCTACCCAAAACTAGAAAAATATGAAAATCGTACGATTTGTTCGTAAAAAAACCTCAACCATTTGAGCAAAGGAGGGTCAGCTAATTGTGGTAACTGACTGTACAATAAAGTAAGTTCTCCCCATAAATAAATAATAAATAAATAAATGCATTCTTACCAAGAAGTGAAATCATACTGTCAGCAAATTCCGCTGAAACAGTATGATTTCACTTTTTGGTAATTAATATTGAAAAGAAAATTTAATTGAGGTTAAAACCTGGAATAGCCTGAAATTTTATGTAAAACTGACACAATTTTTTTTTTCTGGAATAGTTTACATCATAGGAAGCAAGGACGTCCCCAAAAATACGTAAATCACCGGAAAAATGCAAAACCATTTAATCAGTAAAAACCCATAACAACGCGCGAGCAAAATCTAATTGACCTGATTAGTCCCACCAGTCACAACTATCACAGATTTTCATATTTTATCGATAGAGCCCACTGACCGTGTTTCCGAATAACGTTCAATCGATCCGGAATCGAGCGATATGCTGAGGGCGGGTCGGGTCGAATCGATCTGTGCAGAATAAGCTATCGCACCACTTGTACGCCGACCGCTCGAGCCGACGCGACGCGTCAAAAACCGCGGGAACATTGACATCTCCGTCCTTGGATCGTTTGAAAAAAGAATGTGACTGTTTATTTTTTATTTAGTGACAAAGACTACTGTGGATTGTTTTCAGCCTCCTTGGAAGTTTAATTGGATAGTGATGTATTCCTGAATTCGCATTGGTAAGTTTATTTGGAAATAGGTTTTTATTTTTAATGCACTTTATTATTTAACGGTTAAAAAAATAGTCCTATAGGAATAAATCACCTACTATCAATTTTAGTATTGATCTAAATATGGTCCTATAGGAACTCCTATATAAATGCGTAAACTTCTGTGAGCAACATAAATAAAGTGGATAGTGAAAATATTGGCTTATTCTACAAATCCCCCCTGAAATTCCCCCTTAGTAGGAAAAGTGGAATCTATTAAATTCACAGTCTAGAATTCACCCCTGATAATCCGCTAAGGGGGGAAAACTAGAATTGAAAAAAAATAAATTAAAAAAAAACTCATTCCAAGATCCCCCTGAAAGGTATTTTTTTTACATTAGGGTTCAGTTTTGCCCACTGAGGGGGATTCTCTCAGGGGGGATTAGTGGAATAAGCCAAAATATTGACATAGGCCTGTCGTTGAGATCGTATAAACGTTTAAGTTAAAAGAAAAAGGTACATTAATTTACATAAGAAAACAATAGTTTAACTTCACTAAAGCGTTGTTGTTGAACCTATAGATCAAGTTTTAACTGGTTATGTTTAATTTTTAAATTGATGGTATTAGTTTAGTGATAAAAGGGCTTTCTTGCAAATTTATAAATTGGAAGAGCTACAAAATAAGTTTAGGTTGAAAGGACTTTTTGGCAATGAGTTAAACATAAGTAATGGCCTATACTTATTTGTTTTTAATGATTTAATACTTATAGAATAATATATCTGCCGCTGAATACCAGTACTTTACATGGAGCGACTGCCTATCTGACCTCCACAACCCAGTAACTGGGTAACACGATACACCTTGGTAAGACTGGCTGTCAGACTTTTGGGCTTCTGACAACCCGTAACGACTGTCAAAGATCCACGAATGACAGTCGGGACCAACGGCTTAACGTGCTTTCCGAGGCACGGAGGAGTCTCGGTATGTAAAGATGGTCACCCATCCACGGACCAACCCCGGCAAGCGTAGCTTAACCTGACGGATCGACCCGTGTGGCTGTTATTACTTAGCCACGAGCTCCTCTTATAGAATAATATTATGTTAAAAGCTAAATAATGATAGATCTGTTTGTACGGTAAAATCAGAAATATAATCTATTATTTAAACTTTACTCATGAGTTGTATTGGCCTCATGGACGTCGTAAATATTTCGTTGTTAATTAATTAAAAAATATTTATTAAAAAAAAAAAAAACTATTAATCCAATCTGAATAAAAACTAGAAAGCAAATAGTCTCTAATAACTCCTAATAAGGACTTTAAATAATTAAGTATATTAAGTACAGTCAGCACAAAAGAACCCAGCTGGTGAATTGTAGTAAAAAGTTTTTTAAGCAACAGTTTTCTTTATTTATACCTATACTCCATTTATTATAACATTAGACAAATAACTGTTTTCACCCTTTCGTTATTTCGATGTAAACGTTTAGTAAACTCCGTTATTTCACGATAAATACAAAGCACTGTTATCTATTTACCATTTACATTAAAAAAATAACTCTAAACTGCAGTAAATTCAACAATATTACACATTAACTGTTGTTATTTAGCCGTTATTTGTCTAATGCTAAAAAAAATGCTACGTTTATATTTGGATAAAATACTCGTAGGAATCTTTTTGTGCTTGCTACAATCATTTATTTTCAAACTTCTAAGACCTATTCTGACTTTACATAACATAACTAGATATTTACTATCCAGTACAAAATCAAAATATTTTGTTTCACATAAATCTACATGGCTACTTATGAAACGTCTGAAGCTTTGAAGGTTCCAATTGGTCGTGTCCTATAGAAAAGAGCCGGCAAGAAACTCCACGGTTACTCTTTTGAAAATAATTGGCTTTTACAATGTTTTCAAACTACAGTGTTAAGGGCCTATACTACCTCAAATGGCTTAGCATGATCCTCCGTTATGTCGAAAATACTGCAGCATTAATTTTGAAATAAATATATGGTAAAGTTGAGGATTAATGTTAAGTACTATGTTAGCCGAAAACACGATTCCATAAAATTTTCTCGATAGAAAAAAAAATCCAAAGTGACCTCCAAACCGAACAATAAACCGCTGGTATTCAAAAAATACTTCAAATTAAATAATGAAACTTTGCATATTAACTGAACTAACTATAAAGCAGGTCTTATGTTATTTACTTTTATTAAATGACCATTATTTTCACTGTAAAACGAAATTACCTAAACTATCGGCGCCTTCGAGCCTTTTCCCTGCTGCCCTGTCTCGCTTGCTCGCGTGACCGGTAGCAATAGTGTGCGAGCGAGATACAGAGTGAGGTGGCGCTGAGGTTGTATAGACTCTTAATAGGTATGGGAGCACAGTGTAGGCCTCTCAACAAGTACCTACAACAAGTAACACATCAAGCTACACGAAACTGTCAAATGTCTCCAAACGATTTTAAACTTTAAAATCTTGATAATTAAGTTCAAAATCGAAGAGAAAATTTGGCAGTTTGTGGTAACTTGATGTGTTGGCCACCGTACTTAACAAAATAGAAAATTGTCTATAAATCTACAGTCTATTAAGCCTACAAAGTTCTCATAATTATTCTCAAAATATAAAAGTGTTTAAAACTAAATAAAAAAGAAAAATAAAACCTATTTATATTATTACCTATTAATATCCTGTACAAAAAGCCACTTATTAACAAAACAGTTGAAATTAGAATTGTTGGTATTTAATATATGTCCACAAAAGCAACTAATAAAGAGCTGAAATTAGAACTGTTGGTATATAATGGAAGGAGGCGGAACACGTTAGGGAGGGGCAGTCTGTGCGCCCTCATGCCCCTAGTCGCCGCAGGAGACGCACTGGGCGGCAGGAATTGATAGCTGATTCCCGGCCACCGTAGGCGCGGGCTTGCGGACAGCGAGCTATGGGCAGCTCGCCGTCGACGGCGAGCTATAATGGGCAGCTTGCCGTCCGGTAAGGACCAGGCCCAGGTCGACGGCGGGTTATGTTCTACGCGCACCTCAAAGAGATGTCAGCACGCACTGATGGGGTCCACCAGGACCGATGCCTGCCAGGGTTGCGGGTTTGTCCGAAAGGAATACCGTGGCCCTGGCACACAGGCAATTGAAGGAACACGGGTGGGTTTTAGTCAGAAAAAGTCTGACACGTCCTCCCACTCTGCCCTGAGCGGGAGAAGTTATTTGATAATTTCCCACCCAAAGGAAATAAAAAAAGGTATATAATGTCAAACTGTGTAACCTCAGTAGTACTTAAATAATCTGTACAATATTCACTTTCCCAACTTGCTTACATTAGAATTAATGAGTAAATTATGTAAATAAGTACCTATTCCTTTCAAAATGTTTTACCGACTGTCATTTTGATTGACAAGCATTGCTCGTAAAGACACTAAGGGTAGGAATTTGACCTCCGAAGACTATAATTATGTGATGTTAATAATATTTTAATAATACAACTTAAGGCACCTTTACTAAACTACTTGATATCTTTTCTATTGAAGTTTCTCTAGTTAGAAAATATTTTAATAAACGGATGATCTTAGGAGGCAATTTTATAGCATCTTCGATGCGTAAGATTCGCATATAATGTACTGAGGTCTTAGTATTGATTAGATAGATCTCTTTTATGTTCATTTTAAATGAGGTGGAGATACACTAGCTAAAAATAATGTTTTCACTTCTCATGCTCTAAAAGTTCGTCTTTATGTCGTGCGTAGGCGACATAAAGTCGCTTTTATGCTCTAGAGCAGTAAAATCTTCGTCGAAGACTAAGGCAATCGGTCCAACAGCCACACGAAAAACTTCAACTTCATAGAATAACCTATTTATTTTAATTAGTTTCGTTAATATTCTAAAAACAAGGCAAGGATACCAACAGCCAAAGTACACAATAAAACTTCATGAAATAAACTTATATTTTTTATTTCGTCCATTTATTATTTTACATGTTTCTGTTTCATTTCCTCGCAATCGAAGTGAAAAGTAGATTAGGCACAGATTAATACAGATGGGACACTCCGCAAAATCATTTAAATAAAAAGCGACTCTTGCTACGACACAATAAAGTGCAATTCAGGTCGCACAACGCTTATTACCTAGTTATTTACCTACAAGTTGCCTCTCTTTCTATCGCGTAAATTTTATACCGGCGGCGCGTGGCAGTCCTACTTAATTGGCCCAGTGAGATGGGCCCGCCGCGTACTTGTAGCTTCATACCTAAACTGCGGAGTGTCCCATCTGTGGTATTGATTAGATATTTTTTATGTTCGTTTTGAATGAGGTAGAGTTACACTAGCTAAAAATTACATGGTTACGAATGAGAGTAGGTAGGTACAGCGCCAAAATCGGAACTAATCCCGCCATCTTGTTTTGTCAATACAATTTCACAAATGTTCACCACAGATTTTTAAGCGCCTAAAGATTATTTTAGCACTCTACTAAGAATTTATCCATCCTGCATTTGTTTTTAGTTGCTATAAAAAAAATAAGTAAAAAGTGTCCCGTCGAAATCGGTCCAGCCGTTTCGGAGATTAGTTGAAACAAACAGACAGACAGATTAAAAATTGTTTTTTTAGTTATAACTATCGTAAATACTTTCATATGCATTTAGGGCCGGTTGTTTCAAACGGTTAGTTAACGTAACATACCTACGTCAAATAATAACGATTACATTTAGGCCTGTGTTTACAAACATTCAAACCACCGGTTAGGTATACAAACAGTTGGTTTATGCCAAATTCCTAAGAAATTTTAAATATAGAACTGATTAAATATCTAAACAGTTGATTTAAATATTGGTGAACACAAGGCTTATGATGTTTAACGTTCGTTAAATACAAAGCGTTGTTTCACTGGATAAAAAACCGATCGTCAAAGTTCAAATGTAAAATAATAAAATGACGTTAACCAGGGCCTCAAGTCTGCTATTACAATAGTGTCAGAATGGCCTCGCCATTGTGAGTATTTGACAGTGTTTGTATGGCAAATCTGTCAAAAACTCACAATGAAGAGACCATTGCAACGTTTGTACATTAATAGACTTGGCCCCCAGTGGGTATGACACCTGTTACTGTAATCGTTATTTTTTAACGAACGTCAATAATTTTGTGAAACAACGCTTTTCTTGGTTTGACGATAGTTAGCGCTATTTATGACGTATAGGTACGCGTGCATTAAGTGGACTAGAAACAACCCGCCCTAAGTAAAAAAAAAAAGCTGAAAAAAAAAGAAAGCTGTTAAAAAGCTGTTATTTTGACATTACAAACAGATACTTCACTTTTGTTTTTTTTTTCGTAGATTGGTAGATATGACACTATTTTCTTTTCCATGTGAAAATGTCGTGAGACAGGTCTGTTTGACCCAATTGAGTAGATAATTAAGTTATACTTGCATAAATTATCATAGTTAAAACTAAATTTCTTTTCACACATTCCAATAGGCTCCAATAGCCTTTTAATTAACTACATAAATCACTTTTTTTCGACCACTACCGACAACGATAACCCTATAATTACACAGTACCTACACAAGAAACAAAGTACCTAACTTTGATTCCATACTGATAAATTTTGTTTATATTAATTACAAATTGAATTAAACGTGCGTAACCACAATAATTATTATTTTCATTAATAGTTAAAACTTGTAAGTATGCTATTAACCTCCTTAGTTTAATTTTACCCGATTGCGCTGGGAAACGGGTTGCGTCGTCAGGTGCTGTTTTTCGGTGAACGGTAAGGTACTGTTAACATGAAGAAATTTAAAACGAAACCTCTTAAGTCGGTCAAGCACGTATCAGAAATTGTTGCAGGGTTCCGTACGTAAAAGTTAAGATTATTTTTTGGAATTATACTCCATTTACTATAGCATTATACAAATAACGGCCAAATAACGACAGTTATTGTGTAATATTGTTGAAATTACTGCACTTTAGGGTTATTTTTTTAATGTAAATGGTAAATAGATTACAGTGCTTTGTATTTATTGTGAAATAACGCAAATCAATCAAAAATCAATCAAAAATATTTATTTGCTAGCATATGGTACATAAGGTGTAATAGTAAGATTGTTTCTGCATATCCTGCCATAACATGGCGTGCAAATGTATTGACAATCAGCGATGTCAATTATTCAAAGTTACAAATTACAGATTCTATTGATTTGTCTTCTAAATAGTTCTTAATGGTATAATATCTTTTAAATAATAATAGTTTGAAAAGTATTTTTTTAAACATTGTCAGCGGTAAGTCTTGAAAACTATTTGGTAAATGATTGTAAATAATAATCGACATGCAAGTTTTTAAACTGTCATGGTCACTAATATTATTATTAACATAAGCGGGATATTTACCATGTTTATTCATTGTTCTGAGTTCCCGATATTTCGGCGCTGTTGCAAGCACCATGATCACGGATAAACTGAAGTCACTGCGAGTGGGTGTTTATGAGCAGACAAAACGGTCTACCCTCTTTCTTGTTCGTTTTTTGCACTCAGTACCGCTACCACTGTCACTCGCAACTCGATTCTGTTCCCGACACACGAAACTCACTGTGTCCGTTCGCGAACTTTTTTCGGCACTTCTTCGGTTTTTACACAGCTGAACCACTGGATTCCAGGCTCTCGACAGTTGAAACCCATCATCCCGGTTGAAGTTCCTATATTTGGTAATCTCAATAGCTTCTCTAACCAGTCTAGGAATATAGTGGCGTTTTATTATTAACATGGTAAATATCCCGCTTATGTTAATAATAATCGACATGCAGTATACATTTTTCTTATATAATGTTAGTTTTATTGGTGGCAGCCGAAGTCTATCTTAATGCCGTGTTCGGCTATGGCCTGTCAGTGCTAGTGTCAAATAAATTGTAGTTTCTCTTAACAAAAATACATATTTCAAAAATATACAAACATGGCAGAGGTAGAATTTTAAGTTTTTGAAATAGCAGTTTATTAAACGTTTACATCGAAATAACGAAAGGGTGAGAACAGTTATTTGTCTAATGTTATAATAAATGGAGTATAGGTATGTACAAGAAAAGCCAAATTATACTTATTGGTCGTGGGTTCCGCGTTGTTTTCTTAGAAAGGATCTTTGTAAAGTTAGTCTTTTTTCCATCGCTACAAGACATATTTTCGACGGACACGGAACACTACGCTTGCTTTTTTCACTTTCAGTTTGACTGTGACCGCAAATAGTTTTACGACTTACCTATGAATCAATAATATGCAAGAAAGTAAAGTAATCGTACTAAAATTTTTATAAACGAAACAAAATCTTACAGAATATAATATACATAGAATTAAACATTGTTGGAAAACATACTTGAAAGAAAAACTCTTAAACATTTCGGGAATTCGGTCATCAAACTTAGAAGGCAATGGATCAACCGTTGCCATAATATGCAAGAAAGTAAAGTTAAATGTTTATAAACGAAACAAAATCTTCCAGAATATAATATACATAGAATTAAAGATTCTTGGAAAACATACTTGAAAGAAAAAGTCTTAAACATTTCGGGAATTCGGTCATCAAACTTAGGAGGCAACGGTTGATTCCACACACATGATAACTAGACATAATTATGCGGAATTCTTTCGGTCTCCCCATGTGGTATCAGTTTACTGGACCCTAAATTTACCTACTAACATGCATACTTGCATAGCCCGCAGAAGTTGCGATAAATAACTCCAACACGCCCGATCTAACGAATCACTGGGTGTCCATTAGTCCAGCTAATAAATAATTTATTTTTAGAAACAAACACAGCTTGATAAACGGTAACTTGCTGTGATTTAATATCAAAATTTCTTATTTTTGGAATTTTTTTCACACGATCTTTACGGTATGGTATAAGATTCCGATTAAATATCATTTCCATACCGGTTGTTTCGCTGGATTTTCATTCAGTGTCCCGTAATCGTTCAGGGCTGATGGGTATCTTAGTATAAAGTATGGGTTTGATAGAGAGGTCGTGAGAATCTTAGTAGGTGTAATCACCACGCTTTATAAGTAGGTAGATCGGTGATGGCATTATTGAAGTGCTATTAATACGCATTGGAGGATGCTAGTGCTACAGATTACACTATTATACGAGTATTTAAGCCATCTGCAAGCTTATCAAAACTACTGACAAGTGATTTGATTGGTTCATATTATAATTCTGTAGTCTGACTTCAGATTGTGTTTTTAATAGAGTTTAGTGTTGCTTTGTATTTTTAAAGTTTAGATTTTAAGTGTTAGTCGTAAGTTGATTTTTCAATTTATTTGGTGTGTGTTTGCAAACAACTATTGTATGACATACACACACACAGGATGACCCCACATCTTGTAAAGATAGTGTGTGTAAGTTTAATAATAAATAAATAAAACGACAACAACAAAAATTGGTTCAGCCGTTTGAGAGCTACGATGGCGCTGACAGACACACACATACAAACGTTAAACCTATAACACCCCTCTGTTTCAGTCGGGGGTTAATAAAATGATTTTAGGAAATTAGGCCTTTTCTATTAGTTATTTTAGTGTTTGTATTGAATCTTCATTATCATCAGCATAACTCAATTAGAGGTTTCGTATCTCTGATTGACTTATGCTGATGATTTTTCAAAAATTTATTTCTTTCGTTCCCATATTAGATTCAGATCCAAAAAAAATACATCAATCTAACGTTACCTTACAAAGCCTACCTATGTATACCATGTTATGGCATACTTTATTTGATTATAAGTGATCGGCTCAGTATCAATTAGAGGCAGCTATGAGGAAGAGGATAGCTGTTTTTGCCTCTAAACGATGCCTCAATCACGGCTATAAAGTTTTTGCCTTTATTGTTTAACTAATAAATCGTGTGGGTACCAATGATATATGTGCAGTATAAACATACGGGACATATTAGTATAAAGCTGATGTATCTACGGTTATATTTCATGAAATATTTAGTGCGTTCTCGTAAACTTTAGGAATCATACAAATTGTCATTTAATTGTTGTGATTTTCATTTCAATTAACATTACTTTGATTGCAATATAAAATATTACCTATATGTAATATTGTTGTATTTTATGTTATTGTAGGTATATATTATAGTAAATCTATTATAAGTTTACTAGCTGTTGCCCGCGGCATCGCCCGCGTTGTTGTCGATACTTCCCTACTTAGGCAAGTATGTATTTGTGCCGAGTTTCAAGTTAATCAACCAAATTAATAAGATTTTTTATACAAACTTTCATCCCCTATTTTATCCCCTTAGGGGTGGAATTTCCAAAAATCCTTTATGAGTGCCCTAGACCTAATAAGCAACCTACGTGCCAAATTTGGAATCTCTAGACCCGATTTGGGCTGTGCGTTGATATGTCAGTCAGTCACTCAGTCCGTTTCTTCTTTTATATATTTAGAAGATGGATAACCTATTTATGTACTTGTGTACCTATTTTATTTGTTATCTTTTTAATATTTTATTTATTATTATTATTATCTCCTCTTAAATAGAGCACCTGCCATCTTATCTCTTCACCACCCTTGGTTGACTCATAGAGAATGCATAAGGCATAAAGTCCGCCTTTGTACCTTATTGTGTGCGAAAAGTTGAAATAAATAAATTAAAAACATATTTCTAAAACGATTACATAGGTTTTACATTGACATGCCTGTATCTTGGGCACCAAAATGTGGAGGGTTATTTTTTTTTAAACATGTTCGTATTAAAACTAAAATATGTTTGCTCCAAATTACAAAAGCTCTAATTCAAGATTCCAAAAAAAAAAAAAACAGTTATTCAAGTAACAATATAAAACATGAAAAATTTATATCTTTAAACAGGGTTATTGGTTACAATCCTTTTTTTTTTTTGAGGATGGGAAATCATCAAATGACCCCTCCCGCTCTGGGTGGAGCAGAAGGTAGTGTCAGACTCTTACTGACTAAAACCCACCCGTGTTCCTCCCTGGCCCTTTATGTTCCGGGGCAGCGGTGCCCCTTTCGGACAATCCCGCTGACCCGGCAGGCTTGGGCCCTAATGGGCCCCCTCGTTGTTACTGACATCTCTTTGAGGCGGGCGTGGAACATGTACGCGCTGGTTACAATCCCTTGGATGGGAGGACACGATCATGATCATGTCCTATATGGTGAACTATTTCGGAAACATGTTTTTTTTTTTATCACTTTATTTAAAGTGGGGTAGGCCATTTAAAAATATCAAGCTAGAAGATTAGCAGAGATTTAAATATTTATTCATTAATTATTTAATATGAATTTTAATTCACAGTCAATTTATTTATAATACCAGAAATACAGAATTTATTTCGAATTCAACGATCAATCAATCTGCCTAGCCTTTTCCAAACTAAGTTGGAGTCGGCTTCCAGTCTTACCGGATACAGCTGAATACTAATATTTTACATAGAGCGACTGCTTAACTGACCTCCACAACCCGGTAACTGGGTAATATGATACCCCTTGGTAAGAATGTTATCAGACTTTCGGGCTTCTGACGACCCGTAACGACTGTCAAAGATCCATGAATGACAGCCGGGACCAACGGCGTAACGTGCTTTCCGAGACACGCAGGCGTCTCGGTATGTAAAGATGCAAGCAAGAGTAGCCTTAACCTGATGTACCTATCGACCCATGTGGCTGTTGTTACTTAGCAATTCAACAAATTCAATAATAATACCTAAAAATAAACAGATTTCATTCAAAACCTCCGAGCTATCATTTCAATCTTTCCAGACAAAGTGACGCGTGCGCAAGGCCCAAACGAAAAAATAAAATACACAAACAGATCCCTAATTGTTGGCGTGGGCGGAACGATGACCCTTCTCTCAGTAGGGAGCCATAATATCAGTTAAGTAACTCTTAACAGTATTACAAAAAAAAAACTTGTTTTTTATCTGTGATTTGTGATGAATGGATTTTGATTCCTTATAAGGAATTCAATAAAATTGTTGTCTTGTTAAGAATGTTTTTTCTTTACCCACTTAATGTGAAGGATAACCTAGGAATGTCACTGCCAGAATTATAATTATTTAATTATGTTACCATTTTGAACTGTAATAGGTACTTAATTAAAACACCATCATCATTATTAAAAAAAAATACTATTATTTTATTTACAGAATATACAATATATGTCGCAACTAACTATTTACACTAGGTACATACTAAATTAAAAGACTAAAAAACTAAATATATAAAAACAAAGAACAAAAAATAAATACTATAAAAATAGATACTTTCGCTGAAAATCGTCTGCTGCAGTACATATTAGGTACAAGTCTTCTTATTTTCTAATTTAATATTTTATATAATGTTTTTAAAATTGTATGCAAACTTTTTAATAAGTCACTTGTGTAGGTGGATGTTGACTGTACTTAGTTCTACTCCTATGTAAGGAATTTTAGGAAATAATAGTGTCTACGACAATTCATTTATAATTGTTCCATCGAACGTCGTAGGAATCAAGAAACTTCCCACTTCCCATGGGAAATACATTGCAGTTACATTTGAAACACTCACGAACTCAAGTAAATAATACCTGCACGGCAAACTATCGTCTCTTGCACGCGACTTGCCAATTTTTATGTCACACTCGCATAATTTACTAGTTTTAAACGAGAATATAATTATATTAACCTCTTTCTGTAATTGCATTGAAAATGTCGTGCATCCTGCTATAAACCACGTTCTCTCTTCTTTTACATAAAAGGGAGAATAGGAGTAAAAAGGATACCGTCAAAACTATAAGAGCAACTTCCTATATAATATTGCTATCACCAAACTGATCACCAATCACGGTGATTATAGTAATCTTACTGCGATTAACAGCCCAGTTTGCAACCTACCTAAATAATTATGTGCCCGTTTAGCGTTCAGAATATAAAAGTGAAGATGATACGTTCCACCTCATTTTTTGCGCATAATTATAGAAAGTGTAATCAAGTATTTATCGAGGAATGTTATATGGATATTATAGTGATATTTTACTAACCATTTACTTGTCCTTTTAGACATTATGATTGATTCTATGAAAGTAATTAATGAGTCATAGGCAAATGACGCATACAGAATCAGATTGAACTAAGTGACCCTTTCTTGGCGGATTAGGAAAGGTCACATCCGTCAAGTTAAATGGCATACTAAAAATCAGGCCGTCAGTAAGATTGGTAGTGGTGTTGACTGTCTAGAGTACCACCCCATAAGATTTATAAATGTTATTTATTTAGGACTTTAGGATTAATTGTCATGAAAAAGGCAAGCGACTAAGTGGAACGAAAGAATAAGTTCTACGCTCACTGAGAAAACTATTTGTGCTACGATCACAAAAACAATCATAAACATAAATAAATTATGTGAATATCATAAAGCACGCACATAGGGTTTCATAGAAAATGTTATAACAACGAAGAATATATAGAAATAAACTTTGAACTGTAAATGGATTGAATTTCAGCTGTCTGAAACGGTGTACGAGTATTGAAAGTAAACAGTAGACTTTGTCCGACTACAGTTTGCAAACTTATATATCCTATTTCATAATATTATGTAGACATAGTATCATCAATTTTATGTACTTTCGTTATTAACCCATAAATATTCTATTTTAGATTTACTTTGAAAATTAAAACATTTTCTACCATAAGGGCAATGTATAAACAAAACGTAAGTATAAATAGCACTATTTAAAACAATTTAACAGCATAGCCACGTTTAGTACTACATCGTCTTCGCTCATCTTATTTAAAAATTAAGTCTGTATGAAGCAATCAATGAATATGTGTTATAACTACCTAATAAATAATGTAATATAAATTCGTCATATTAAAAAAAAAATATCTTATTAGTTATTAGTCAACAAATTAGTGGCGCATGTAAATTTTAGCATAGTTTCGTCGGAGATTATATACTTTGTGGCGTATTAGTTTCATTCGACATACTTCACGAGTATCGCGGAAGTTTACGGCTCATCTCTGATCGAAATAGAAAAATATATTATTTAGTTTAAATATTCATACAATGACGTTAATAAGCGCATCACTGACCCGATTTTCATGAATACTTAATAACCACTAGATTTTCGAAAGTATTTTATTTTAGCTATACCAATATTGCTTTTCATAATTATGTTTATTGCCCGCTTTCCCCTATTAGAAATAGTGTTCAGAAAAGCTGATCGATTTGAAATTGGAGTTAATGGGGATACTTTTCGTGATTCTTGTGGGAAAGAGAATTTTAGTGTCTTTATCTCCCATGTCGATTCCAATTAGCACTGGCAAATTATTCCTCATAAGTATAAAATAGTCAGAAATCACCAATCTGTATTGATCAACACTCATGCCTTATCTGTATTAGAAGAAGAATTTGCCCTGCAGTAGGCCAACTAAAGGCCGATAATACTATTATTACCGGTATTATTATTATTATTTAAGTGTCTTTGACATATCTCGGGACCTTGGGGTCCCGGACCATTGATAGGCGTGCGAGGGGCCGAAACCAACTTGCAGAGGTCCGTTTAGATGCTTTTAATGAAATGAGGCACCAACCGACGATTATCCCTGTACGCACTATGCAACCCAAAGACAACCCCCGGTTGGTGTAGGGCTATTGCAGGATATGGAAACAAAGATATTGGACTATAGGTTTGGGTGGTTAAAATGGACTGGTTACTTGAAACTATGGAAGGACTATGGCCCCTGCCTGATCAATGTTTTGTTGTACGTGGATAAAATGGCAGGAGGTGACTTGCATTCTCAATAATGGGTCACCGGAAACGGTCGCTAGCACTTAGTGCCATAGCAACAAGGAGGCAACATATCTTGAGGTGCTTGAGGACTGGAGAGATTCCACGACTATCAGTACAATCCCAGAGCCTGGAAAGTGATCAAGATCCCTACAAGCACTTACTGGAATACTTCCTTCCTACGAGCACGTTCGCTCTAGCGAATCTCCACTCTGGGGTTAGGGTTTCTGAATCTCTCTTGGTCTAGTTCCTCATCCTAGACCTGTTCCGGCAAAGTAAACTCTACCGGCATAGACCTAGAGTTTGGAGCGCGCAAGCCACACCACGACGTCAACGTAGAGATACGGTGGTGGGGTTACTCGTATTATTAATATTTGTATTATTATTTTGAACCAGCTGCTGCCCGTATCTTCACCCGTGACTTTGAAAAAAAAAACCTCAGTTACTTCTTATAATATCAGCTATCTGCCAGTGACAGTCCCTTAAAAATCGGTCGAGCCGTTTTGGGGATTAGCCGGAACAAACAGACAGACAGACAACATTTTGTAAAATCGTTTTTTTTATACCGTGTTTACTTTCATATGAATTTAGTAAAAGGCTGTTTTTTGACATTACAAACAGACTCTTCAATCAATTTTTTTTTTAGATTAAATATCTTTGCAGTAGCCAAAACAGATTTTCTTGCAGTTTTGTAAGTAATTGATGTTTAAATGGGTTGGGTTCAGTCAAATATTTATAAGTATTTTTTAAATGATATAGTTTTTTTGATTAAGACATACGGCAGCAGCCCAATGCAGTGAGCAGCTCATTTATTTAACTACATAATCATCTGCATAATGCAGATTTAAAACTTATATTCTTAAAAAATACAAGTTTGGGTCCAACAGCCTTCTCGCGAGAAGGCTGTTGGACCCAAACTTGTATTTTTCACCTTCTGGTGGCCATCGTGCTACCAAAATGGGACTTATAGTTAGTAGCTATAATAATATCACTATCACTACATATTATAAAACAAAGTCCTCCGCCGCGTCTGTCTGTCTGTCTGTCTGTCTGTCTGTTCGCGATAAACTCAAATACTACTGCACCGATTCTCATGCTGTTTTCACCAATAGATAGCTTGGTTCTCTAGGAAGGTTTTAGTATATAATTTGTTATGTTTTTGTATGCATTTTTGTATGAATTAACGATATTTGTTGGAGGTGTCGGAAAAAAATAAGCCGTCTGGGAGCTTTCAACGAAAACGCTGTCTAAACCCTTTGAGATATAACAAAATAATGTATGGTGGAATTGTGTATCATAAAAAGGTCTTCAAAAAAGTCCGCGATGGCATATGTCTATCTCTTAAGGATAACATACTATATCCATTTTATTGACTTTTTGTAGGTATTTGTTTGCAGAATTTTACTCTTGGAAATACGATTACGATAACAATACGCTATAATATCAGTAGCTATTAGCCAAATTATGTTCGTAGATAAATAAGCTAGCTACTTACGTGTATTTCAAACAGTATACAAGAATATTTATCATAAAAACATTACTAAACACGGCGGCCTTATGATCAAAATTTGTGCATTCCAAAACTTTCGTTACTTTTTCACTGACATATTTATCACTTTTCGATAAACTAACACTCAATACGAAATCTACACTTATTTCTCAGTAATTCTGTATAAGATTCTTCTAAGATTAAACCGTTTTCTCATTGAATCCATTACTTTACGCACGTATAACCTTGATGAATGTTTACATTAAGCATCGCGTCACACCGCCACACGACCACAGAGTATAGACGTATTTTGTTTTCTTTTTTCGTTCGTTTAGTGGTGTTCCCGCTAAAATGTCAACCGGTCAATTATTAGTCGATTAATCGAATTCTACATCCAGATCGTGTTGCAAGTACAAAATAAATGTCTAATATTTCGTCCAATTGCGAACGTGACCCTGAGAAAAGTTAGTACTTACGTGAATTATTCTAAAATTATTATTTGTGTCGCAATTTTATTTCGTGTTGTATTTGGTACAATTGATTGCTTTAAGAATTTGAGTGAAATTTCGTATTTTGATTTTGTGTTTGTTATCTTTAGATAAAGACTCATTCACGTTCAGAACATAAGTACTTTTACTATATTAAATCATTTGTTTCGGTTTCTATTCACATAGTGTTCATGAAGAAACCATAAAACCATAGTTATTATTGTGAAATGTTAAGAGTTTGATGTCAAGCTCGATAGATGGCGTTGACGTCGAAATAGATCTCGCTATGGTTTCGTTACCGCGATTTGGTTGGGGTCTCGCAATTTTAATTAAATATATCAGCTTAGATCAGTACACAATTGTGGTTTTATTTTCAACCCTATTAGTGTGCACATTAGTTCGATAGTTCAACTCATTACCAGCTCGGTAATAAACACATAGTGAGTCACATTAAAATTAATATTAAGTTAGAATTTTGAGATATAGCCTGGGATATGGAGAGGGTAGTACATAGGGTACTTTTTTATGCGATAACCGACATCCACGCGGGCGAAGCCGCGGGCAAAAGCTAGTTCATAATAAAATATCTTTTTACAACACTTCTTCTAGTATCACAGGGCAATTTTCTTTTACAACTACGCTTACTGCAACACTTCCCGCTAGAGTTTCTACAATAAAAGCAAGTAGTATGATAAGATAACAGTTCTTTTGAGTAACCACAAAAATAACAGTTGCAGTAAAGATGCAATCTGGAAACTTGTCCAGCGGGTGTAGTAACGATCCAAAAGATAATATTATGGCTAACACTACGGGCTGGTAATCGCTAAAGTCTCATTCGCACTATTATTATATGGTTACGTGATACTTCGGGACAGGAGTGGAAGTCAAGCGAATATAAGTGATTATCTCCTGAAGAATATAGATCGCTCGGCTTTTGTTTTATTGCTATCAGATACCGATGGTGAGACAGAAATTTCTGTCTGCGAAATAAGGGGACACCATCGGTATCTTTGGGAAACGAAATTCTATGAAATTTCTGTCTGCGAAATAAGGGAACACCATTGGTATCTGATAGCAATAAAACAAAAGCCGAGCGATCTATTCTTCAGGAGATAATCACTTAATTTCACTTGACTTCCACTCCTGTCCTGAAGTATCACGTAACTATACAATAGTGCGAACGAGACTTAAAACGTTTCATATAATATTTGGTCCTTGTATTTTTAGTTCGAATAATATTATTTCAAAAACTATTTACTTGAATCAAACATATTTCACAGAAACACAATTCAATGAATTTTTAATTAGGTACATTTTTTTGTTTAACAAACTTATCAAACAGTAGAATTATTTTTTTACGAATCTTGTTTGTTCGGTATAAGTTAGTGACAGAAACGAATCACTGCAAAACCGACTCCACGTAGTCTTGTCTGCCCTACCCCTAGAGTGTAATTTAAATCCGCGTAGGCGCGGAGGGGCAAGGCGGCCCACGAGCTGAGGAGCAGGTGATTTTAACGCTCGCCGCCGCCGCGGCTGAGGAAGCCGAAGCTGCGGTGGTGATCGAAAATACCATCTGCGACGATAAGCTCGCGTGGGACCACCGGAGCCCCGCAGCGCCGGAGCCGTGAAAAAGCCATGCCTGCTGCATGTTGCATGCTCGCTTGCATGCTGCATGCTTGCTTGCACGCTGCATGTTGCATGCTTGCTTATATGCTGCAAAATGCAAAAAAAATGCTGTTGAAAAATTGAAAATGGATAAAATTATATTAATATATTCTTGGTAATAAGTTTTATGTTAAGTAAACAATATAAGGATAAAGAATATTTGACATGTTTATTAATTGTTCTGAGTTCCCGATATTTCGGCGCTGTTGCAAGCACCATGATCACGGATAAACTGAAGTCACTGCGGGTGGGTGTTTATGAGCAGACAAAACGGTCTACCCTCTTTCTTGTTCGTTTTTTGCACTCAGTACCGCTACCGCTACCACTGTCACTCGCAACTCGATTCTGTTCCCGACACACGAAACTCACTGTGTCCGCTGGCGAGCTTTTTTTGGCACTTCTTCGGTTTTTACACAGCTGAACCACTGGATTCCATGACAGTTTAAAAACTTATATAAAGAATATTTGATTTGTTATTCTATGATATGACTATTCTAACATTAAACTATACAGTGTGAGTCTTTATAATGTGCACATATCGAAATGAGGGAATCTATGCTTAATTTTATCTACGGAAAAAATACAAAAAAAAAAAACGTTTTTTTTTTTTATGGTATTTTTATTTTTTAATTTTTATTTCAAAATTTCTCAATAAGATTTTTGATTTTAATTATTGAGAAATTTTACAATTATTGTAAAAAATTATGAAAAAAAATAAATACAGATTTTTGCTAAAAAAACATGTTTCTTTTCAATTGAGGGTAGCTTTTTCCCCAATTTTTCTTTTATGAGGACGCCTAATTACTTCCAATCATTATGGAGTTTGTTTCATCGTGATAGATCATTTAGTTTTAAAGTTACACCGTTTTGTTTACACCGGGAACAATTTTTTTTTAAATTCCATAAAAAATAAAATAAAATAGGTATTTCGATTTTATTTTATTTTGCCGTAGATAATAAAAAGAATAGATTAAGCATAGATTCCCTCATTTCGATATGTGCACATTATAAAGACTCACACTGTATGTGAAACAAAAATCAATGATTTAAAAATCTTCAAAGTAAGTATTCTGTGTATTGATTATTCTTTTAAAACGAAAATATGAGAAAAAAATTATGTGAAACGAAATTCTATAAAACTATTAGCTATGAAACAACGTACAACCGATACCGATAGCCATCACGTCTGTAAAATAGCATATTCAGCCATTAATGTTCCCCTGCTGGGGCTCAGGCCTGCTCTCTGTGAGAGGGAATGGGCCATAATTCACCACGCGGGCCCAGTGCGGGTGGTAGATATCGCATGTCTTCGAATTTTTGGTTCAGGACTGGAAACATCGATGACGATGGTTTCCTTCACCGTTGTTCAAGTGTTGCTAATATATTGAAAGGCCCTGTAGGGACACTGTTTTTTATATACTTTGTAGCCTTAGAGTGGAAAAGGTTTAGTATTTCATGAAGTATTGTGCAATTTATTTATGTGCGGCGGCGGCGCTCGCGTCCCTTTACTTATCACCACAGATGTCACAAGTGTCACAGACACTTAAGGCACAGACAAGTAATGAGGTTCCGTCGGGTACTGACGCGCGGATTAAATGATTTTTAATTTTTTATTTGTTTATATTTTATATGATTATATTTATTTTATTGATCATTATTTATGTATTTCTGTATCTGTCCGTGACATCACAGCGGGCCCTATCAGAATACCAGCGCTGCGACATTTATTTTTAAATGTCGCAGCACCATGCTGAGATAGGAGCCTTTTGGCCTCGTACAGGACTAATCTAATTTGTATACTTTATAATTGCGTGTTTACCTGGTGATCTTCCTGTGCTAGTCACAATAAATACTTTTTGTTTCTTTCTTTCTTTTAATACAAACATTGATTTGCCATATTGAACATAATGTTGTGAATTGCAATATGAAGTCGTTAATTAAGGTGCGTTTGTAGTATGCGTGTTGTTTATTAATAGCTTTATTATCGTTTGATTTGTGTAGTTTACTGAATGTAAAAATGTAATAATATGTATTGTCGTGTTTAGTTATGACAGGATTTTCTTGTTTGTCTGCATAATTTCATCAATAGACTTACTAAGGAGAACCTGATTTGTTTAAAACTTCAATCTGTGCTTTAAATTATACTGACGGTATCAACTCACTATGCAATGCCTTGCCTACCTAAACGAATAAAACAGGCGTGAAAATATAAAAAGATTATAGATTTTCGAAATATAAAATCAAATAACTTTTTATTATTAAACTTTTGTAGAAAGAAAAGAGAAAAGAAAGAAAATACGTTTATTTGCGGTAAACATGACGCAAAAAAAAGAACATAAACACAAAAGAAATAAGAATATTATTGGGGAAAATGCGTCACATCCACGCAAAACGGCTATCGCTCAGCATTATGCTGCGACCCTATCCAAGACAGAGCCCCAGCGCTGGTTTTTATCACTTTATGTAAACGAGTTTCTAAATACGGAAATGAATAAAACAGTTTGTTGCACGTAGTACTAGGTACCAGTAGTACCACGGGTAAAAAAAAATCCCATTATACTACCAAGCGATTCAGTAGTACCACGGGAAGTTTTTTTTTTGCCGTGGTACTGCCTACTAGTAGTCCACATTTCATACTCTACACAAAAACCTAACCTAACCTATTTCACCCAGTTCAAAATGACGAATCATACAATCTGCCGCAGAAATGTTTTTGCCATTGTCTAATTATCCACTCGCAGGCAAATTGAGTGAAATAGGTTAGGTTAGGTTAAAACTGTGACCAACCGCGCGCGAGCTGAGCGAGCGTAGCGAGCGGTGCCGCGGCCGCGGCCGGCGAGCGCTACTTCCAAGTTGCTCGCAGAAATGTTTTTACCATTGTCTATTATTATCCGTGTTTTCGCAATATCCCTAGGGTTTTCGTGGAGTAAACTATGAAATGTGGACTACCAGTAGTACCACGGGTAAAAAAAAAACTTCCCGTGGTACTACTGGATCGCTTGGTAGTACTTCGGGATTTTTTTTTACCCGTGGTAACACTTCTACTAGTACGACGGGCAAGAAATGGTAGAAAACAACTACGAATGTTTTCATCTAATCTAGGCGGCTAACATAGTCAGTATTTTTACGAATATAGGTTCTAGTCTTATTTTTTTTTTTAATTTTGTTTTAAAACATGGAGATAATAATTTTATTCAAAATCGTGTTTATATAGATAACTATAAATAAAGAGTAACCATTGAAGAAATGATGTGATTAAAATTTTACGACCTACCATAGTCTTACAATGACATTAATAGACTGATAAAAGTAAGCAATATAGCACTTAAACATGCGTGGGACCAGTTTCCAAACCTAGTTAACAAGTTAGCACATTAGAATAAATTCCATTTGGAAAGTTAAAAACGTTTTTAGCTAGTTAAGATTGTATTGATATTTCATGAAAAGAATTTACATTTAGTTTTTGAAGGCAAAGGAATAGTAATGTTGTCGTATAATAATAATGTTATGATGTCTATCTCAATATTTTTTTTGATTAAAAATGAGTTACCATCAATTATAGTAAAATGTTAGGCAAATAAAAGAGAGAAATGAGAGAAAATAGGTAAATAAAAAATTTAAATAGAGCCAAAAAAAAAAAACTAATCAAGATACTTCAAAGATATAAGTATTTAATTAAGGCTTAAAGATACTTTTCAAGTGACTTTTATGTCATCTATGTGGTTTGTAAATAGATAATTGATAATTGGTATTGGCTTCTTAAGGGCATATACTACCTCAAATGGCTTAGCATGATCCTCCGTTATGTCGAAAATACTGCAGCATTAATTTTGAAATAAATATATGGTTAGGTTGAGGATTAATGTTAAGTACTATGTTAGCCGAAAACACGATTCCATAAAATTTTCTAAACCAAAGTTACCTCCAAACCGAACAATAAACCGCTGGTAATAAAAAAATACTTCAAATTAGATAATGAAACTTTGCATATTAACTGAACTAACTATAAAGCAGGTCTTATGTTATTTATTTCTTTTAAATGACCATTATTTTCACCGTAAAACGAAATTACCTAAACTATCGGCGCCTTGGAGCCTTTTCTCTGTCACCCTGTCTCGCTTGCTCGCGTGACCGGTAGCAATAGTGTGCGAGCGAGATACAGAGTGAGGTGGCGCTGAGGTTGTATAGACTCTTAATAGCTGCATTCGATTTGTTTTTAATCTCCGCAAGTATGATCATGTATCCGCACATCGATCGCTTTTAAAGTGGTTGCCTATCCGGCAGCGCAGAGCGTTGAGGGCTTTGACAACCCTGTTTTCTTTCCTTCACAAACCCACTTCTCCTTCTTATCTGACTTCTCTTTGTCAATATTTATGCGCTGCACACAGCAAGAATCTTCGGTCCGAGAATAATCGTCTTCTTCGTTGTCCTTCTCATCGCTCTGGTTTCATAAAATCTTCTTTCTTTGTCCAGGCGGTTTTCCTTTGGAATGCGCTCCCTCAGAATATCAGGACGGTAACCAATCAGTTCACATTTAAAGTGAAAGCTCGAGCACACATACACAAGAAGTTGGCAGATTCGTCTCAGAATTAAGTTGTTGTAGGTTTTCTTATAACTCTCATAACTTTTTATTTTTTTGTTGTATGTATGTATATATGTATTTATTCTTGTATCTTAGTTATTAATATCTTCTAAATTGTTTTCTATCGTGGCATCTACTGTGTATTGTCTCTGCATCACCCTAAGGTAGACTGGTAGAAAATGCCCAAGGCATTAAGTCCGCCTTTGCACAGTTTTTTACTTGTGCATAAAGTTTTAATTAATAATTTGGTATAGGTACTCCATTTTCGCGCGTTTTTTTCGTAGCGCCGCGTTGCGTAGCTGGTGCCTACGACGCGTGTCACTACGCATCCTTACTCAGAAATACTAGCAAAAGGTTCAAAAAAGTTTAAAGAGTGCGTCACGTGGATCGGTTTTCAGTTCAAAATGTTAATTACTTATTAGCATTTTAATTTTAGAGTTTTTACAAACACAGTTCAACGGCAAGGCCAAGTCTTACATAAAAACTCCGGTTACCTGACCACTTTTTATTACCCCGATGTTATCAAACTTTATTGATTCCCATACATGCATATTAAAAAAAACCGTTATTCTAAATTATTTTACCTGCCTGTGTTTGACAAATGGGAGTTGTTCTGTTAAGCGCGCGTGGACATTCTGATATAAACAGACTACCTACAGTCGTAAAGTTGAGATTATACTTAACTTGTCAGTTCGGCTATCGGGGCTTCTTAATAGCTCATATTTTATTCATGGGCTACAGTTTGTACTGTAAGGGCCCGGGCTCACAGTTCGAGTGTGCCGCAGGGCAACGCTACGTCGTCGCGTGGTGCCGAAAACGAGTTTTATTTGCGTTAGGTCAGTGCTCAATTAAAATGACTCCAAAAAGTAAAAGTTATGGATTTTTGCAGACAGCACCTAATTGCTTAACACATTTTCAATCACAATCAGAGAGTTTTGTTAATCCATTGCTTTATATCTTTGAAAAATTCGTCTGCTCTACAACGTTTTGTTTGTTCACGTGTGTAATGTTCCAGGTGTGTGTACGGAGAGAAATTAAAGGTTGTTTATAATTTGGATATGTCTTTTACTCACGAAACGTATTACAATAGAGTAGATGGATGTTAATCTCGTCTATAGCGAGCGGTGGTCATGGGCGAACTAACGTCGCCGATCGCTGCACGTATCAAATGAATACAAGACGAATGTGTCAGCGTTCCTACAAACGTAAATAACGCAAAGAACGTGGCTGAACTGTCAAAATGAAACCCATTGTGATCAGTTGTCATTTTGTGTGTGTTACGCAATTACCCCACTGTATAGGATACCTCCAAAAAAATACCACTATCATTTTAAAAGCAATAGTAGATTGTTATACAAGGGGCTAAAATGACCCATTATAAGCTCGGGAGTAAATAGAAACCCAGTTATAATGGGTTTTTAGCGCCTTGTGTTACACTCTACTTTTCACTACGATTGCGAGAAAATAAAATAATCCAATACAATATTAAAAATAAATTACGGCCACTAATTCAATTTGCTAATAAGAGAAAAATTCTAAAGAATTCGCGCCAATGTCTTTTTTATTTCTTCTGTAGCCGCAACGCATTGCATGCATTCTAACAAAGAGATCGCCGATTTTAGTTCCATTTTCAAAAATAAAATGTTGTTATTTTTTATGAAACAGTAATAAGTCGAGTCTTTATTCATGATTATTCTACTTATGACTAAAGACTTTTCGTTTTTGTAGGTTTTCCCCTAGAGGAAGAAATGCTATTTTTTCTTCGCTCTGGTATGCCACAATGACGGTCTTTTTGAGCAAGAGGAGTGAAAAGAATTTTTGTGTACCTAAACACATTTTTTTTTTGTATAAACACAAAAATTTCTGTTAACTAAACCAAGTTAAAATATTTATACTTGAAAGGTTATTAGCCCCCTGGAAAAAACTTTATTTGACTAAACTGTACAAATAGAAAACTAATTGCGAAGACACCATTTTGTCATAACTCATAATAACACAGTCAATTGTCGCTGGCGGGCGTTGGTATTGCGACGGCGACGTCATGCGCCATGGGCAGTGTATAATGTGTGTATGGGCCCTAATAAGGGACCCAAGATCGCTCATCACCCTTTGGCAGCCGAACTGTGATTCTATTATGTCGCATCCAATTGATTTGACTTTTATCGTGTATAACTTTGATTGTTAAACATTTATTAGGTGTTAAGTTTTTGTCGCTTCTTTGAAGATAAAAAACAAAAACTCAACATGCAACAATTTCTTATCGAATGATGAATTTGACATTTACCAAAAAAAGTTATTTATATAAGTATCTTATGAAGGCTCGATAGTTTACCAAAATAATTAAGTTTCACTGATATTATGAATATGCTCTTGCATAGGAATGTGTATAGAGAGGAACTTGTTATCATCGAAGGTAATAAAGTAGGCTTAGATGAATCAGTAGGCAGCTTTCTGATCACTGGATTTACAAATCCACTGTTCAGAAAGCTGCAGCTACCCACGAAATGTTCATAATATTCATAAACTCAACAGCAAACCAACATTGTTCTTTGCAGTGCCCTGATGTACAAAAACCGACAGCAATCTACTATAAAATGTGTGATGTGCATGAGAGCAAATAAATAAATAAAAAATAAAATTACATAAGTACACAACGATTTGTACATAGGAAAGCCTTTCTTAAAAATGTTTTGGGAGGTGATAAATATTCAACAAAAGTACACCCAAAAGTTTTCGAGATTGGGCCAAACATAAGAGAGGCGTAGCTTGAAACTATTATTTATAAATTTGACACTAGTGGTATTTTAAAAGAGCGAATATTTAGTAATAATATTTTGATCATCTTCAGCCTAAGGTGATTTCACATGTTCGAGTTTTTGTCGAATTAATCATAGAGCTGCCTGGTTTATACCTAATTAATAGAGTACTCAAAGATAAATTTCGTCAGTGGAAAGGTGAAAATGCTAAAGCGCCAAAATGGTACTTTTGGGAAATGAGGTTTAGAGTTTTTTTTTGTTCTTAATTCACATCTTTTTAATTTTTATTTATCAAAAATTATTAAAAAATCTGTTGTAAAACATGTAAAAAGTATTTATGATATTTATATCTATTTCGCGAAATAGTAGTCGCTTTAGCAAAAGTATTTTGAATAATAAAAAATGTTAGTCAGGAAAAAATTGCTAATCTACCTCAAATGTATAAATCGAATTATTAAAAAAAAAAAAAAATAATGGTAAAAACCACTTCTCTTGGAAACAAAAAATGCTTAAGTATCTCAGACCGTGTAAATCATGCGAAGAAAAATTGCTAACGATTGCTTATGATGGTTTCATGACGTGATGAAGAAGTACTAAAGAAGCGATATACTACACATGCTATGAAATCAAAATTGCTTAAGTTCACGGGAATAACTGAATAAATGCAAACAAAAGTCACTAAAGGTAAATCTTATGCAAACAGTTTTGTTAAAGTGCCAAACGGTTAAAAACAACAGTAATGAATAATACCTAACAGACTGTTCAACAATAAAATTCAAAATTTATAAATTGCTAACTAAACAATGTCATAAAAATTATAAAAAAGATAAAATGCTTTTGTTGCTGTTGTGAAGAGAATGTTGAAAGGATAAACGTTCTAAAGGGCCTCTGTCCTAAAAATGTGTTGCTAAAGCGACGTCTGTTCAAAAAACATCGGAAAACCGTCGTTTTAGATCTTAGAATCTGGGACATACCTACATTTTTACAAATGCTGATGATCAAACTCCTACTTTTCGGGGTACATCTGTTCCTGTAACTGATCGGCTCGAGCTCCTAGGCATGGAGTTGACATCTGGTCTCAACTTCGGCTCCACCATCGAGTGCAAAGCTCAAACTGCGGCCAAGAAACTGGGCGTCCTAAATAGGGTGAAGCGATACTTTATGCCTGGACAGCTTTTAACCCTTTACAAAGCACAAGTCCGTTCCTGCATGGAGTATTGCAGCCACCTTTGGGATGGCTCAGCAAAGTGCCAACTTGCTGCGCTTGACTCGGTGGAACGCAGAGCTAAGAGGCTAATTGACAACGTAAAACTGGTGGATGCCAAGCTTCACAGCTTGGCTCATCGCCGCAAGGTTGCCTGCTTGTCGGTCTTCTACAGATTGTACTTCGGAGAGTGTGCCCATGAACTCCACGACCTCATTCCACCGGCCCCCTTCTACCATCGGACATCTAGACGCACTGCAAGTTACCACCCCTACCTGGTTGATATTCCACCAACTCGCACTAAGCGTTTTCAAACGTCTTTTATAATGCGCGCAGCAAAGGAGTGGAACTCTCTGCCTGCGTCTGTGTTTCCGAACGCATACAACCCTAATCTATTCAAAGTGAGAGTGAACAGGCTTCTTCTGGGTAAGCTCACTCCATCGTAGACTTTGTCTCTGTCATCCAGACCTAGACTAAAGTCAAGAGCAAACTCATAGTAAAATAAAAAAAATAAAAAAAAAAATGCTAAAGCGCCAAAAATTGGCTCAGATTGTCTTGAAACTTAGACAGATCGACGCAGAAAAAAAAAGAATCCAACGCTATTATATAAATCATTTTGGCTCAAATGGCGCATTAGCATTTTATCTTTTCCAGTGACGACTCTCAACATATCTAGCCTTGCCTTGACGTAACGTAGAGCTTCAATTTAATTTAATTAAGTACCTACTTAATGTTTTTATGAAGCTAAAAATAAAAGTCTTAGTATTTTGATGTGCCGACGCTCGCCACACCCTGTTAATAGTCATACCGATCAATGATTTATTCGTCCATTAACATTTATTATTAATAATTACGCGGTGATTTAATTAGACATGTATTTATAAGTCAAATTTTTCATAATTAATCATTTAGAAATCACTGGGCCGTTATTGATTCGGGGAGCTAGAAATCTGATGGTATCAAAATGGTTTTAGGAAAGAAAGTGCATGTTTAATAGTTTTTTTAATTAATAAAATGCCCGAGCGTGATAGACACTCGATGATTTTGTACACGATTTTTTAATTGATGATTAGTACAGAGGTAGTTGAAGTGAATTTCTCTAGAGGTTATATTGATTAATGTACATTTTAGGCGCCCCCCTGTGCCCGCTACGATAAGCCATGGTCTTAGATAATGCAAACACGAGATTAGAGACGTAAGCCCTGCACCCTAATAATTATGTAAGCAAGTTAATTTTATGTACATACGATTTAGAAAATTTGCTTTTTGTATGTTTAAAATTAACTTCTTTTATGCTAATCTGACGACTTATTTATAGAAGAAAGTTGCTGTTTACTTTGGAAAAACTTTTAAGTAAATTCTATAATTACTTTCTTGCTTAGCAATTTTTTACCAATATTCTGTCTAGATATATTATAGTTCAAGAAAGCACCGTTAGTATAAATAAAAAAAGTCGATTTGATATAATTATGTAGCCAGCTTAAAACACCGATAATTAGGTCTATGGACTACAAATGTATTATTTTAAGTAGACTAAAAATTTACCAATAAAACTAATTGTTACAATATTTGACCCGCCGTCATTGGCGCGATGTCCACAGATACCTACTGCCTCCGTTCTCAGTAAAAAATAAGTAACGACTGAACTACTTTCTTCATTATTATGTCACAGTTATACCATATCTGACTTAACTCGATCAAGTTCTTTCACTTAACTGGTTCAACCTGAACGTGTTCACAACTTTATGTGAGCTTGTAAATTAACGAAACATTACGTACGTAATATGAACGTAATTAATGTCTTGATAAGCAATTTGAAAGTATTAAGAAATGAATAAAATTTTATGGTTTGTTGAGCTTAATATCGATTAGATGTTAGGTAATGGTTGTACGAGTATGTAAGTTCTTTTCTCTAATTGATTTAATGATTGCAGTTGTATTTAACTTACCTTTCGTTTTGACTTATGACAGCTGATCAATGAATATTAACAAGATGGCCCGAAGATTCGTCATACATCGTCGTACATCGTCTTCACATGTAATGATATTATAGATGTATACAAACTATTGTAAAACAGTTTAAAAGAGTAACGGTGGAGTTTCTTGCCCATTCTTCTCCATGCCAAACTACCTTTTGGAAGGGGCAACTAGAATCAATTTTATTCCCGTGTAAATTTTGACGTTCAAAAGTGCCATTTATGTGCCTATTTGAAATAAATGCTTTGACTTTGATTAAGAATTACTAGAATTGCGGGTTCACACATGGCAACCACTTGGAAGTTCAATCGAAAAAATTCAGCAACGATAATTTTTAAGTACACCAACTCGGGGGCGAAGATGGTTTAGATAATTAAATAAGCATTTTCTATGATTAGGTCCCATGTAATAGCGGGCACAAATCCAGACTCCGGACTGCTACTGAGAAATTCCAGATGGAAAACCCCAATAACATTTTCAACGACTCGGGAATCGAACCTAGGACCTAGTGTTTCAGCAGTAGCATGATTAGTAGTAGTATGATTAGTTTTAGCCGTTCGATAAGGTGCAATAACATAATTGTGTATTATTACATGCAACATTGAATCAGAATGACAAAATCGCTTTTATATAAAGATAAAGATAAAGATCATTTTATTTGTTAAAACATGCGTATACATGAAAATTAAGCATGCAGGATGTCACAATATTAATATTTCGTACGTACATGTTTCAGCCGTAAGGCGTACAAATTTATAAAATTTACTAAAAATAAAAAAATAAAATTCCAAAACAAAAAATAAATTACTAAAGGCACTTCAATCCAAGTACATAATATTCAGTAATAAATATTGACAAATCAGTAAAAAAAAAAAACATTAAATGTCACAAAAATGAAGGATAAATAAAAAAATAAAAAAAAACAAATATTGTCATTCAAAAAATCTTTTATTTTATAATAACACTTGTCTGATAATAAATCTTGAATCTTTTTTTAAACAAAATGTACTTAATGTTACTTGTAGACGATCTTTAATTTGTATTTTTTTTTCTATTTGTCTCTGCTTATTATTAAATTACTAGGTAACAAAACACAAAATACATACATTGATTAGCTAAATAATACATAAATAAATAGATACAATAACGATTTTATGATTCTCAAATGTTAATAATGTTGTTATGATGTCTTGCACCGTCTGTGAATTTGGCTTGTAAATGAAATTGGCTTAGCCTTGAGAATTTAAATAGGTATCTTTCAAGTCCTTTGCGCCTGGTTCATATCTTGTCTAATCCATAACTATTCCTCTTAGTATGAATAGAGTTAAGACTGCGCCGAGTGCACAGTGGCGCCCTCATCGTTATTTCGGTGATTTATTTTATTTTAGAATAAAAATGCAGAAAATAAGCTTGTCAAGTTGTGCTTCACAAGACTATACGTTATTATTACTACAAACAGTAGTTTGAAATTGTTATGTGTTATTGTAATCATTAAAACGGAGCTTAGTGGCCACTATTTTCCCGCCGTATAAACCCGTCGAGGTGGCGGTGCTTGGGGGAGGCTTATGTCCAGCAGTGGACGTCTTTCGACTGAAATGATGATGATGATAAACAAAGATGAAGCAAATAAGGGATGAGACGATAAGTTGAAACTAAGTCAAACCAGCCAATCTAATGTTTGTTTCATGAATTTTCGGACACATACGGCTATGACACCAATAATAATGATTATACACTTATGTAAGGTGTATCTATTCATACACTAAATATTTTAAGAGAAACATCTATAGGTGGTAAAAAAACCACAGCAGCGAAAAAAATTATTATCTAAGTGTTTTTACTTTTACATAATTGTTATAATTTTAAAATTGCTTGAGACATTTTGCAAAAAAACCTTTACTTACATATTCTATGAATGACCCGCCCGGACGTGGCGACGCGCGACGGTGGCGGCACGAGAGCGGTGCCTTTTGATAATAATTAATCATCATATCTAGTAATTTTAAATTATTTAATTATTTAAAAAATAAACTCAGATTTAAAAAAAAAAATTGTTTCCATGGCTTCTTTACCACCTATAGGTGTATCTCTTAAAATATTTCGTGTTTGAATAGATACACCCCATATAATCATATTATAACTAGTTAATAGTAATATAGAAACCAGAATATACAAAGTTGCAACTGTAGTTGCGTAAGGCAGCAATATTTTCTTGAACTCAAATACGGAAGAAATGAAGACGAAGATGTAGCAACATTAACATTCATTTGAAATGTTTGATAATCATAATCGTTATTAATGAAAATGAGATTTGATTATATTAGAATATTAGATACCAAGAAATGTAATTACGTGTAATGTTGAAGAAGAAGATTGTTTTGGACGATTTCCTTGTGCATGCAATCAAATTCCAATAGTCAACTAACGTTGTACTTTTTGTTGAATTTTGAAATAGGTCTTATGTAGTTACTGATTAAATACCCGTTAAAGGAAAATAATTCTCGAGCTAGCCTTTTCCAATTGTTTATTTTTTCATGACAATCTGATAGTATACAGTTTACAAGAATAGAATCAGTCAGTGCTTTTGACTTGTGAAATTCTAACACTAAAATAATTTTCGTATCGTTTATTACTGTGATTTGAGGTGTGAAGTTGTATTTTATTTCCAAACCACAGCGTGAGAAACTGATCAAGGTCAGATAGCAATGATATGAAAGCGTCGTAAAATAATTGTGCACTATAAAACATTTTACAGCCGATATAAAGGAAAAAGAATTGGGAAAGACGACACAAAAACTCAAACTGATTTTCAAAACTCATTACTTACAGGCTATTGCACCCAAAACTGTATCTTTTACACAATCGACCCTGCGAAGTGAAAGAATGTTCATCTGATCGAAGGTGAACTGTTTAAGAAAATGAAAGTATACCGCAAAATCTAAATTGTCGTTTAATTACATACTTGTGTTAAAACCACGTTGTATTTCTTAAGTATGTTGAAATCTTTTCCCCTTGTATGTCTCTTTGTGCAATGGATTACCAACCATGTAGCTTTATCTGAGAAAGGCTTCATGGGTTGTACTTGTTTTGCAATTTATCGTTCGGAAAATGTATATCTTTTCGACCTAGAAATCCCTGGGTTATTCTTGAGTTCATATTATATCATGATTACAATATTATACCTACTTTACCACTATGGATGCTGCTATCATTATTTCCCCAAACAATTACACTCAATGTTAGCTGATTGGTCATCTTCACTACCACCATTTTATAAATTGCAGCTAACATTGCCTTCAACTACAATATTTGCTGTTGTAATGATTACGTTATTTGTATATAATAGGTAAACAATAATTTATATACTTGTCATCGTCTCTTCCTTTTGTTATTGTAACATCACTGTTTGTATCATTAGTTTTTCTTATACATTTCGCACTATCGATGTGTCACTAAGAGAAAGCTGGGTAAAAGATTGGGAGACGTTGTTTTTTATTATTTGAATTTGGATCGCATTCGTTAGATTATTTGAGTGTTATTTGTTTAAATAGATCTTTGAAACTGTAAATTGGATTTCGTTGGATTTTTTTTATTATTTTGATCGTGAACTGATATGATGCTAACTAGTAGTTTCAAACTACGCAATGTTTCTTTAAAAGGTAATTAGATTAGGTCACTATTAGGTATAAAAGTCTGACCACTATAAAATGGAGTTCGATGGCACAAGTGAAACCAATTTTAGTTTGTTCCTATCACGAAAAATACAAAATGGAATTTAGTAAACGCAGACTTCATAATTGTTAGCTTTCATTCGCACACAATAGCAACAAAACTTTCCGAGTAGATAACAATCAGGAACAATTAAACTACAAACAGAATGTCAGTCAGACAGGCAGTTTTAATAGAACCTGAATATCAAGAATTAACCTTGACTTTAGTAAAAAAGTAATCAATCGCTTTACCAATTTCTTAACGGTTTTCTACGAACATGAGAATATCTTCGGAACCACCAGTGGTGTTAAGTAGGTAATTATTTTTATTATTCAGTTTGGCTTTAGCTCCGACCTTTGAGAACCTGCCGTTACTCGTCCCGTTTCGTTTATGGCAATAGCTCTTCTTAATCGCACCAGGTGTTTAGAAAACGTAAATTAATAGATCAAAATGTATCTTTCTATTATTTGATTGGGCTAAAAATATCTTGTGTTATATTGTGATGGCAGTCATTCCTTCGATATGAGAGACTATAGCTATCATTCTTTATGACTGCCTATTTGCTGTCCATAAAACGTCGGATGAATATTGATGGCATTCAAAATATCGGTAGCATTGTACTTTTGGTTAATAAAGTGTTTAAATATAAAGGTCGTTACGTTTATTGAAATATTGTTATAAAGCTTGTTGATGGTTGAATTGTGGGACAATGTTTGATATTTCTGGTACAGAGGTCACTACCGCAATAAGTCTAAATTGCGGAAGACGGAGAATAAGAAAACAATCAATAATGTTCTCTGTCCTGAGTGTTGCTATTTAATTCATCATTTTCTTTGATATTTCGTAGGATTGCTCTAGGAAAAACCACTTTAATCAATAAAAGGACAACTAAACCGAACCAAATCACCAACTGCAGAATAGATATACACATGTCCCGTTCTATGTTGTTTAAACTTGCAGTCCAGCTCTTTCATTACGTTAAATAACACCTAAAGGCAAATACCTGCCTAGTCAGAAGTAAAGGGCGTAAACACTTATATACAAGAGTAACTAGCATCCTTGCTATCAAGGGCACGTGGGCTTGGTTTGGCGGGATCGTGTTGCTTTCAACGACAGTGTGTACCGGCCCTATCTGCCTGGAGCTAGGCAAACCTACCTTGAATACGTCTTGTTCTTGTTGTTAATCATTTGTAAAGTTTTCTTCTTGTAAAGATCAATCAATAGAGTTTTGCTGTTTAGCATTTAAAAGATTTGTATCTTTATGATATGGTGGATAATACTTCATCAAACTCTGGCCCAAATAGCAGCCCAAATTCCAACATTTAATGTCTCTTTTACAAATTCTTACCTAATGACAGATTTTATGCTCATTCGTCTTCATATAGTCACACTAATTTAAAAGTAGGCGTAACAGTTCCCTAGGCTTCCGATGCAGATGATTAATTTTCAATTGGACTAACAGCTTTTTTAAGGGAACATTGGAAATTTGAGTCATCTATAACCATTATACATATCCACATGTTGTTAAAAATGCAAAGTATATATTAGAATGTTTATGTGGGTGAATTATCGATTCCGAGGTCGGCTCGCGCCACAGACTAATCATTTTCCAAGTTCTCTAAATCTTATAAAACCGGTATACTCTCATTTTTTATTGCGTGAAACTCATCTGTGGTGTCGAGATGTAGGTAAGGGGCCGAACTTGCTTATTGATTGTACCGGGTCTCGTGGCCTGTTACCAGATGGAATATTTTTTTATAATGTATCTAATGACCTCTATGATCTCTCACCGAAGCGTTCAGTCGGCTCTTTCATATACAAATGAATGCTTACTAGTAAGAGAGTGATAACTAGCGGAAGTAATGTTCGTGCCAGGGATTTATTGGTACAACTTGATTGATTGGATATTGATACAAAGTTTCCGACAGCGCTTTGTCAACTTGGATTTGGGAAGATCAAGACACCTATTGAGTGTATATCATTATTTAATATGAAGTATTAGAAACTATTTAGTTATGTTCTTCAATCTAGTAAGATTCCATTGGCTCGTTAATTCGGAGTGGCAATATTTGTATCGCATCGAGTTGAAAAATAAACAAGGAACATTCTAGAAAAAAAGTTTCTAAAAGTAATACCTATGGGCGAAATTACTCGTAAAACAATATTAACAAACTCGATATTAATATCTAAAGATCAAAGTCAATCAAGACTAGTCACCATATAAACAGCAACATTATATTCCAATGCTGTTCTATCAACAAACAATGTAACAGGTAGCACCCACAGTAGCACAAGATCGTAGATAATGTCTTAACAAATCTATCATACTAAACACAACAATGTGTCCATAATAAATGACCATAGGAAATCCCTAAACTCTGTTGTATAAATCAAGCATCTGTTAGATATGCAAATGTTCGTAAATTGACTCCCATCAACGGAACAATAAAACTAATAACAAGCAATCAGTCAAACTACCGACAATCGGCTACTTTTTCAAAGGCCCAAAGGCCCGAACGTAAAGACAACGCCCTGGGCCACAAAACAACGAAAACCAGGATATCTTTAGACCCTCTGGTGGCGCTGCTTGCTAAGACCAATGTTAACGCTCTAATATACTCAGAACTTTTAATATTAGTTCCGTATTTCACCATAGCTCAAGATAAACTTGTCACATCGTTCGTTAGGACGGTGTTTAACCCATAACCTCTCACAGATATGGTGGCGGAGACAATTCACACCTACGTGACGATTATGCGTCAACAACTCTATTGATTGTGGTCGTATTAGAGTGAGTTTTTTTTTATTTGGATGCTAGAATATGGTAAAATGTTTGACCCTTTGTTGGCTGCAGAATTTAAAGCGGTGATAACTTGTGAACTTATTCATCGAAATAGATTGTTCACGCTGAGGCTTTGTTTAAATTAGTGAAATGGTTTAAAGTGTGACAACATTATTTTAAATTGATGCTTTACTTTTTGTTAATGCTCGTGTATGAATTCTCTTTTATCCTATATCATTGTCCCATGTTACTTAGGGTCAGCGCAGCATGTTTTTCTCTTTCTTTCGCCCCAGTCAGTTGTCCCTTACCGTTCAAATAGGCAACATCCCTCGCACAATCTATCAATCTTCTCTTCTTTGATCTTTCTCTCTCTCTAAATTACCTACTTACATCCATATAACGTTTATTTATATCAAGCATTCGCCTTTTACTTTTCTGTTACTGGAGACCACGAAATCATAACGCGAACCATTTTTGGACCTAAACTGAACTGTTCTTCTAATACGTACGATTTTTTTTTGGGTGGGAAATTATCAAATAACTTCTCCCGCTCTGAGCGGAGCGGGGAGGGCGTGTCAGACTTTTACTGACTAAAACCCACCCGTGTTCTTTCAGTTGCCCGTGTGCCAGGGCCACGGTATCCCTTTCGGACAAACCCGCAACCCTGGCAGGCACCGGTCCTAGCAGACCTCGTCAGTGCGTGCTGACATCTCTTTGAGGCGCGCGTGGAATACAACGCGCCGTCGACCCGGACCTAATCCTTACCGGACGGTGAGCTGCCCATAGCTCGCCGTCCGTAAGCCCGCGCCTACGGTGGCCGGGATTCGGCTATCGATTCCCGCAGCCCAGGGTGTCTCCTGCGGCGTCTCGGGCGTGAGGGCGCACAGACTGCCGCTCCCTCACGCGTTCCGCCTCCTTCTTCGCGAGCATTACTGCTTCGCAGAAGGAGGTGACTGCCTCCCATGCACTCTTGCTCCGAACCATGGCCTGGACCAGGGCCGGGCGTGAGAGATCACTGCAATTCGTACCATGACTTCAGTTTAACGATTCAATTTAGGCGATGGCATCTGACAGCGATTTTCCCAAACTGAGTCGCAAGTTTTGGTTTCATTCATTCAATTTAGTACCATGACGTCCTTAGTGCAGTTCAACTGAAACGCTCAACTTTCAAAATAAGCGATTCATTAAAAGTAACTATTTTGCTAACATAAAACTGAAACTTTTGGTGATATTGACGAAAACAATGTTTTTTTTGTGTTATTTTAGTAGAATTTTACAAAAATTAATGTTAGTGTACTTGATCTTTCCTTTAAATTCGAACCTACCTATTTTACCTGCCCTTTAAACCGGATTTCTTTTTCTCTATCAGATGTCTGATGAAGTACTATTATTTGAGTTGTTTTAGGAAGATTCTGCCTCACACTATACCCAAAAACGTAAGAGGCTCCAGTTACGTGGCCAGTTGGACCCCTTCAATAATTTTGAGGATCCCGAATCCATTAGACTATAAATATCTACTTTGACTAAAAATTATTAACAATAGCTAGGTACCGAATTAACGTAAAATCTTAAATACTGAGTTGAGTACAAATATAGGTACTGCTAAGTAGCAGTACCTATATTTTTGTACTCAACTCAGTATTTAAGATTTTAGTGTCAGACACGTTCAGAAGCAAGTGCTTCTGAACGTGTCTGACACTAAAATCTGAGCGAAACAAATTTATTCGATATTAATAGCGTTGTCTCTTTTTCACGAAAAACATTTCAAATGCGGCTCAGCCAGAAATTGCGATCTTTCATTCACATAGAACGATTCAAATGCCTGCTGAGCGGATTTTACGTCATGGTACGAATTTGAAGCGATGCAGCTTAGGAACCTAAACTGCATTTCAGTTTAGGTTCCTAAACTGCATCGCTTGCTTTTGTCACTTTATGATTTAGGTAACGTTTGTCTACCATGACTCATTATGAACTAAATTGCAGTTAGGTGCCTAAAGCTGCATTGAATCAATTCAGCATAGTGTTTATTGTTTTCTGAGTCCTGAGGATTTCGCTACGAGACTAACAGAAAGATAAGATAATCGATAGATAAGTGACGTTAGATAAAAGGTATAAACCATGGTTTAGGTAGGTGCGTATAATGAGAAGATGTAATTTGTCTGACTGTTAATAAATGACTAACTACTGACATAATCACATTTGGAAAAAATGTCAGTTTAGACAAATGGTCCTCCATCATTGTAATGATCGCCAAATAATTTGAAGGATCCAGTGTTGGGTGCACGTCGAATCGAAAGTTGTTGCATAGATATGCAGATATTTTGTAAAAGTTTCCATTGATTCTAAGCTAGAGGTAGGTAAAAGTGGATTTAAGCGAAAACTGTAATTTCGGTGTCATGTAACTGGTTTTATTTAATTTCCGAGTTCATATGAATCGTTAATATTTCGATACTACGATTTCGAAAGCGTTTAAAATATTCGGTCGTGATATTTTCTCTATCGCGTTCATTCTGTTTCTAACATTAATCATGAATAGGTAGGTATATTTTATTTTACTTACATAAATTTTAGCATAATAAAATGGTTTTTTATTATAATTTGTGAAGGTCGTATAATTAAGTTGGTTACATGTAATTTAATGTTTATCTTTTAATTTTTCCAGATGGTGAGGAAGACAGCTATACAAGAAATGGGCGAAAACAACCAATTTCTTCAAAACAATGCCATCTGGCGGATAACAACAAAATGACAAACAAAGCTAATCTCAGAATTGGTTCATTATTGGAGCGCGAGATGGCACGAGTATTGATTCTGATCATGGCGGCCAGCGTGGCGGGAGCTTCCAGCCCCGGTGAAGAGGTGGCGCTGGCGAACATCACCAGGTCTGCTAGTGGCGATTATTTCTCTCTCAGGGGTGAGTTTTGCTTTTTAGAACCCATGTTCAGTCCGCGTTCACTTTAGATTCCTACAGAACTTTCACAAGACTTCCAAAAAAAAATACACAAAAAAGTGAAAATTAACTTTAATTTCGGAAGTTGGTGTCCTTGGTATTGGTATTTTCGTTTTACGTCACCGACTTCCGAAATTGAAGTAAGGTTTCACTTTGTAGTGTTTTTTTTTTTTGGAAGTCGGTTGTTTTTGTTAAAAAGATTTTTATTTTTCACTTTTTAGTTATGGTACCTAGCCCACAATAATTCGATTACCACTACTTGTTACACCGCACAAACAACAGTGATACAAGGGATATACGAAGTGGATTATTTAATCACAGCTTGAGTTAGCTGCGATAATACGTAAATACGTATTATCGAAGCTAACTCAAAAACTACCCAAGCAAAGTTAATAAAAATCTGTTAAAAACCATTTATAGCCCGAGTGCATCTCATGTCAATTCCAATGAGCCCAAACACGGCTAGGATACATTGTTTTATCACGGAGTTCCGGTGCATACCTCCCGGCTTCATCTTCAGATCAGTTCCTAATGATTTATTAAAATTTGCTACATAGTCGCTTATGTATCTTAATCGAGATATCTTATCGCCACCCGTGAAATACTTATCATTGAGGAGTTCCGGTGGCCATCTGTGGTCTTCTTCACCACTTCATCAAATGATACTTTCTGAATGCAAATGCTTCAGACGATAACCGACTTTTAATGATTTTATACTGAAGATCACGTCTAAACGAAAATATATGTTAAACTAGAGCATTTTCTTAATAACTTAATATATGAATATTTTAGATTATGTTTATATTACATAGTGAAATTAATTTGTAAAGTTATTTCTAACGCGAACAAAAAACTGAGAATTACACAAAATCTATCAGGCATATTATTCTGAAACTTTCACATTTTTTAAGATAATTTAATTATTGATACTTTAGTATACGTGTTTTATTAAAATACCTTTTGTTTTATGTATAATAAATTAATATTGCGTTTTATTTGGGACGGTGCTCGTGGATGTGCGAGTCCTATTACTGGCTGGACGTACGACGCGCTGCGCGAGCTCAGTACAGAACACGCAAGCTAACCACTCAAGGTCACGGGCATATATCTGGGCCTTAATAATACTCGCTGTGGAATTGAACCCACGAGCCTTGCCGTAATGTTCCAAACGCCATGTGACGTGTAAATAATGTGTTGATAAAAAAACCGCCCACTTACTATCTTCCAGGGTCAGACTGCGGCCTCACCCGCTGCATGGAGGTTTCACACGGTACCGCTCTGGCAGCCACCGGAGCTGACGACAGTGGCTGTCGGTGCCAGTGTCGCCGAGACACTCCCGCCTTCCGTGAGGATCAGCACGTCTGTGTCAATCATATTGACGGTAAGTGTACAATCACAAAAAGTATCAATAAAGAGTATTGTCAAAAAGAGAATTGTTAGGTATACTTTCTGTTAATAGTCTTGAGGATAGGTACCTTAGGTAGGTACTGAAAAAGTGGGAACTGGCGAGTAACTATGTTTTTTGTCGGTGGCTAAGATCAAAATGTTAGTTGAATTGACTGGATTACTAATGAATGCAACTACAACCTAGATATCTACAAGTGTAACTATATGCATTAGAAACACTTGGGCGCAACGAATTTAGATCCATAATCTGAACGGAGAGGTCTTAAGACTTAGACAAAATTAGATAAATTTTGTCTACGAGTAAGAACTATCTTTTGGCAGTCTTTCTGGGCCTCAAGTCTGCTATTACAATAGTGTCAGAATGGTCTATCATTGATTTCATAATTGTTGATTTTGACAAGTTTGGTAACCTACTAATATAATGGCGTCATTATCACTTTCCAATGGTCAGCCACTGACACTCCATTGAAATAATTGGTAATCTCGTACATAATGACAAATTAAACTTCCTACTAAACTTCCAACTTCCTACTACTTCAGATTGCTTATAATACTAATAAATAATATGTATAAATAAGTATATATAAATGAAATCTGGCATGAATAAATGTTCAAAATGCCATTGTAATACAATTCTATTAGGAGACCATTGACCGACCAATGATTACATTATGAATTTAGCAGATTACGAACTTTTTGCAAAATGACAATGGGATCGTGTTGGAGTGACGAATTTAAAAAAATAGCAGACTTGGGCCCCTGGATGGATGTGTAGGTTATCAAATAAACCGAACTTTATGAAGGTCTTGCATGTTAATATTACCTACTTTTTAACATGCAGAATTTCAAATTCAATAAGATCGTTGAATGCTATACATAACTTACGTCTATAAGGTTAGGGTTCAACTTACGAGTATCACAATGGAACTAATGACATAGTAGGACGTAGGTATAGACCTATGATGGGGTCCAAGGTTAAGATCCTGTTGAGATAAATAACAGGAACAATCTCATAACACGGTTTGCATTGACAATAAGAAAGGGTCAAGGAAATGGGCTCAGTGTTTGAACTTGATAATGGTGATCTGTCATTCTTAAGAACAATGTGCCTTCGCGACGAACAACGGAAATATGGAAACTAAATTAAAGATAAGATAGATAAGATAAGATAATCATTTATTTGCTCAAACATGAGTAGGTACAGTACATACAACACAAATTGTCAGCATGCAAGAGATGTTAAAGTAGAGATAATAAAAACAGATCATCACGTTTGCCTTAAACAAGAGAGTACAATGTTACACCGAGTCTAATTATTTATTTAAAAAAAAAAAAAACGTCATGTTATTATAGATCATAAAAATAATAAATTTGTAAAACTTGATCAAAATCTCTCATCTAAAAACTCATTCAAATTATAATATGCTTTATCTGCTAGCAAATTTTTAACTTTTTTTTTGAACGCTACGTTCTTATACTGCTTCCAGATTTCAGGTAGTTTATTGTAGATTTTTGGAGCCATGCAAAAGACACTTTTCTGCATAAGTGCAGTTCTATATTGGTGTAGGCAAATTTGACTATTGTCGCGTCTATTACGAGGAAATCGATCCGCCATGCGGGAAAAGAGGTGAGGGTTGGATCTTAAGAACATTGCATTTTCTAGTATAAAAAGTGAAGGTAATGTCAAAATTTTGTATTTATTAAAATAAGGCTTGCAACTCTAAGTGGTTTCAAGTTTGAACATCGACCTAATGCAACGCTTTTGAGTTTTGAAAATAAGTTCCCGGTTAGTCGAGTTACCCCAAAAGATAGCACCGTATCTTAAAATAGACTCCACTAAGCCGTAAATCCTACATTATTATGGAATATACGAGACATCTATCTACCAATGCCTTTCTATTTGTGATAGATTAGATGAATTAATTATTACTTCCTTTTATTTCAGAATGTCGGATGGCCAGCTTCGGTCGGGGCGCGACGAAACCACAAATCCCCTTTGTTTTTTTACCTCTCAAAGGACAAATCATTTACCCCTCAAAAGAAATAATTTTTACTGGTAAGTTAAAATATAGGTAGTTAAAATTACAAATCAAGAAAAATCAGAAACAAATTTATAAACAAACTAATCATAAGTGAAATACAAAATATGAAAGCAAGAACAAAAAGATTTTCCGATACCGGGAATCGAACCCGAGCCTCCTGGGTGAGAGCCAGGTATCCTAGCCACTAGACCATATCGGATATGAAAATCAAGTCAAAATTACAGATTAATTTCCACGACATTAAAATTTGATCTTTTAATAAAAATATTGATCATGTTTTTTTTTCGTAATGGCTGACATTCTTAAGATAATGTTGATCTTTTTATGACACTGGAATATTGATAACGTTTACGATTTTATAATATTTATCTAAAGTCAACATAAGGAATCGGCGAGATCTTCGAACACTTTGGAGGTTATTCAGTATAAAATCAATTTATAGACAAACTATACCCAAAGTCTCTAATTCAGATCATATAAGCAAACAAAGAAATGTCACTGTCAAAATGACAGGACAGTGGTGCAAAACAGTTTATCATATTCTTTTTTTGTAAATAGTCATCGCTAAAATTAAAGTGAATTAATTATAAGAACTATGCAAACAAAATACCGTTGCCAAACAATGTATTGTGTAGTATGTCGGAGACACGGCATATGATCGTCATAATCAGCCCTTTTAAGTCCAGTGCTAGACATAGGCCTCCCAAAATCGATTTCCAATCGAAACAGTTTACTGCCGTTTTCATCCAAATTGTGGCTAGATATGCTACTTACAATATGAATCTATGAATGAGAGTTGTAATATTAGTGTTGTTAAAGATGTAAAACATTTGAAAATGTTTGGATCTCCTGCAATGTTACCAGTATCATAAAATATTTTATACCAGAAAATCTCCTTTTTTTAATAACTTTGTTTAAAACCGGAAATTTATAAAAATAATTACGGGATGATTATTTTTTAATTATTATTTCTTAAAATCAGTACTTAAAAGAAAATATGACCTCATTTTTCGCCACTTTATGTGAATTACCATTACGAAGATATTTTTTTGTTATGTTATCCCCTTTGTTTACATAAATTATCTGAATTTGAGACTTTGGGTATAATCATTTTAAATGGTTCCAATTCTCTTTAGATGTGGAAGACGCGATATGCGCGGTAACGAGCGCCCAATACCTGTCCCCCTCAGGATGGGTCACCCTTCGCGACTTGATCGACAACGACGTCCCCTTCGGACTGTACCGTGACGAGGGGAGCACTTTCTTACAGGTAATTTATTTTTATAAAGACAAGATAAAGGTATATTTATTTATTACGTAACTATGTAGGTACATCAGTTCTACATTTTAGGCTCAATAGTCTACCCATGTCGGATATGCAATAGAAATAAGGCAAATAAATTACAGACAAATTATGAATAAATTACATACGAACATTATATTATTTTAGTTTATAAAATACGTTATCAATTACCTTTTGTTCCGTGCCGCAATAGGGAAGATGCCTAGGTAAAAAAAAAAAAAAAAACTGTTTAGTCCGTCAATCAGATACTAAAAAAATATAAGACACGTATTTTTTGCTGTATCATATTAATAAAAAATTACTTTGATAAAACACATTAAACTTGGGGAGTGGGGGAATCTACTGAGAAGTGACGTCATGCCACATTTGAACTCAATGTATCGCCGTAATGTTTTGATTACGTAAAAAAAGAAAAAATACGTGTCCAATATTTTTTTATAATCTACATGAAGGACAAAAAATTTATTTTTTTTGTCATCATCCCTATCCACAGATACCTAGCGAATTATAATTAGGACTTGAGAGCACTTACGAAGGAAAGGAAAGTAGACGGTCCCTGCAAGTGCGATGGTCCACCTTAATAATTTTAAAAAGAATAACGCAATCTCTGAATGAGTGTTGTCATGAGGAAGCTCTTCATGCTCCTTATCTTGCTCAGCGTACTCAATAGCGCCGTCCATGCTAGTACTGTTTTACCCAGGAAAGTTTGCTTTTCTATGTTCTGATGTACCTAAAATTGTCGATTTTCAATTGATCTACATTTTGCTTCGGCTTAGGGCGTGGACACATGTCTACGGTACGGCACCGGCCACCGTTTACCGGCACGACGCCGCTATCGTGAGACGGCACGGCATCGTGCCGCGGCACGGTGCCGTGTATAAAATTTTTTCTTTGAGCATTTGAATTTTATATTTTTTTATTTTTAGTAATTATGACGCATGACATGTTTAAAACAGCCTGTTACAAGTGCAGTCCGAGCCTTGTGTAACAAGGGCGCCGCGGAATGGAGCGGCAACATCTTTATCAGAGTTCATTCACCCTAACGCAAAAATGTGTTTCTTACTATTGCAACTTAAACTTAATCTAAATCCATTCTGCGGCACCCTTGTATCACAAGGCTTGGACTGCAGTCGTAACAGGGTGTTTTAAACATGTCATGCGTATAAATAATAAAAATAAAAAATTCAAATGATCAAAAAATTTTTTTTTTTTACATGCATGATTAGTAATCATTGGATACATGAAGTAGGCTGTCTTTGTAAGACGACTAAAATGCCACGGTGTATTTGAGTCTAATTAATAAGGAGCATAGAGTAAATGTTGTGAATTAGTTTAACTTTCGGAAATGTTGAATAAAACGGATCGTTTTTTTCCACATTCAATTCTTGCTTAACTGGCCCGTTTTGCCTTTCCATCCCCTATAGCCAAACGCTAGATAATGTAGGCACCTCTGAAGCTCTGTTGGATGGAGATCACACAATGCCTTCAGTAGTGCACAACAGTGGTGCCTCAATAGAGAAGCTATTGGATATATTACACATTAAAAACCGGCCAAGTGCGTGTCGGACCACACACAATGAAGGGTTCCGTAGTTGGGATTAATTTATCCCGAGAACAAACTTAATATTGTAGTTGAAAAACAAGTTTACCCATACCTTCTAACTGCAAATGTAAGTTTGTACGTACAATATTGTGGGTTTTACCATGTTATTTTAAGACCATAGACTTCTTATAGATTTTTCTGTAATCTATAAGTATAGAACTATGATCTGTATTTTTTTCAAAATTTTAGGCTCAGTAGCTTCGGAGATAAGGGGGGGATTGGTAAATTTTCGTCTATTTTCACTTATAACTTTAAAACAATTTATTTTAAAATTATAATAAATATAATATTTGAGACCCCCACCACAGTAAGCCCTTTCATTTAATCGGAACCCTATAAATTAACGTCAATCAGCCCAAAAAGAAACCAGTAATAAACTTAACCAAGTACCAAGTAGTTTTTCCGGGTCTGGCTGTTCGTACACACATCAAAAAAATATTGTGATCACAAGCTTAAGCTGATATAATTTTTTAAATTGAACTTTAACAAGAAAAATTCCTTGTTGTGTGTTTTCTTTAAATAGAAATACCCTGTTTGAAACTAAAAAATAAAACAATTTTTTATTTTTATAAAAAAAAAGAGTAATTAATCATAATGTAATTGTAACAGAAATTTGACAGAAAGAAAAAGACTGTTTAATGAAACTTAAACAACAATTTATTAATAAAAGGTTTATATCCAATATAATATAACTCCTCCCCTGGCTCGAACACATGCTGGTGATCCTCCTGGGCATACTGAGAAACAAGTTATCCAGCATTTTTTGGGGGTAACCTGTCCCATTCTTGAATAGCGGCTTCCCTGAGCTCTGGCTCGGGGAATTGCACTGTTTTATTGTTTTATATTCTAAATCTATATTTTTAAATAAAGAATCAAAAAAGAAGAAGAAATCATAATAAAATCTACCGTAACAAAAAAGATTTCGATTTTAAAAAGTGATCGCACACTTTTTTTGATGTATGTGAGTTTAAATGTTTGTAAGCGCACCCACAATACAGGAGTAATTCCAAGTGAGGAGAAACGTTAAAAAAATAAAAAAAACATAAAATAAAACCTAATATGGGAACCGTAACATCGAAGAAAAATAAAAAACCTATAGGAACAAAATGCCGCAGATGATCATTCGACTCAAAGCGTAGTCCGCCGTACCACCCAAGTAGAAAATAATAATATCTGCAAACACACCAGACACAGTAAAATCTTCATAAAGCTTATCAAATAAGGCAATTATTTTCACATATTTATTGGAAACTTTATAAAGACGAAATTAAACGTGTACCTTCTAAGCGGGAAATAATTAAATTTTGGTAAAATTGTAAAAACTTATGCAACCGCTGCGTTTACAGAAATCTTTATCGTAAACAAGAACAATATGATGTGGAGCAGTTTGTTGAGAACACGGATAACGAGATCCAATTGCAAGATATCCTAACAATAATATATATTTCTTTAGAGGTATGAGGAACTGGGTGTAAAGTTTACTCATACTCTATAGTAAAGGGAGGATCCTCCGACCAGACGGGTATTGTATCTGGTGGGCAACTGCTCGTCGGGATGTTGTATATATGCTAGATGCGCGGTAAAATCTGATTGCGCGATGCAGGATTTGTGACGTCAGGTCTTTGAGTCGTAGTTCGCATGTGGCGTTGTTGATACCGCCACATTTCCATTTTTCCACTTATTTTATCATCAAGGACCTGAAAATGATGTCCAAGTATATTAATCTTGGTATGAGTAGCGCTCGGTATCATTGCGTTGCATAGTAAAATTTTTGAGCATGATTCTTAAATCTAGGCCTTAACTGCACTTGCTTTCTGGTAATTTCACCCCAAAGTTGGTAAAAGGGAGCAACATAAAATTGATGAAGCTATCTGTCTGTCCATCTGTCACACTTTTAATTTTGGCATTGACGTGGAAAGTTAACTACAAGTTTGGGTCGGTTATCTCAGATGGACACAAACACCTGCTCTTGATGTTTTTGGGGTAGGTATACTATACTATGTATAAGAAGCAGGAGTTTTGAAAATATGAGTTATAAGTTTTTATGATAGTTAGCATACCGTTGTTATAAAACTGCACTATAAATAGTCCTAGGTGTAGAAAATAACTCAAGAAAGGGTTAAATAATCGACGCAAAACTTGAAGTCAACTTCAACTAGTCTTCCACGAAATTGACAGAAATAAAATTGTGATAGATGGACAAAAGGATAAATAGCCTATAGAAAAGAGAATTGCTACTAACATTGTAAATTCTCACTATACTTCTAGTTGAGTTGAGAGCTACATATATTATGTGTGTTTAAAGTAATTTGGATCTTAAAACGGAATTCCAAGTTTCGGGACTTCATAAATCAAGGAATACAAACAGTACACATTTGGTTTTTCCTTAATTAGCTATCTCAATTGATTGTCTTTAGAAATCTAATAATATTTCTATATTTAAACATTTATTCGCATAAACATATTTGTAGATAGATTCACACATTCTCAACTCTACCATTCTTTTGGGGTCAAAAAATAACATGCCACATCTTGTATTCAATATGCACTCGATAACATCTGGGGGCAGCTATATTAAATCCATAACGCGGTTATGCACACGCGTTGAGCTCGTAAATGTTTATCTTTTACCGGACCGAAGACCGGTCCGTTTGATAGCCAAGGACGACTTCACTTTAATACTAATGTTACTGGAAGAAATAAGATTGACATTCGCACCTTAACCTGTTGATGAAAAAAGTATTACGAGTATGAGTGTCGAAATTGGATGCGTGATTTGACATTATGTCAGATCAAAGAATTCCTTTTAAAAGTCAAGAAATATTAAATATTAAAGGAGCTAGGCTGAACAAATTAAGTGTTACAGCACTTTGCTATTTCGTCGTTCATAGATTATTGAATCCAATGATGTTATATTCATTGATTGAATCATAATAGTTACGCAAAAGCAATTTTATATAAATCGCAGGTAAATTTGTATCTACTTTATAAGTTAATTTACACAGAAAATATAAGAAAACGGTACTAAAATCAAATTTCCTGATGACTTTATTGTTGTCCTACGGTGAACGAACGGTGAAAGAAATTAAATTGTTACGCAAACATCTTTGTGTGGTCCTTTTAATTGGTGCGAACGTACAAAGTAGCAATAACATAATTAATTTTGGGCTCAGAGTTTTATTAAGTAAACATTAAAAGATAAGATATGGAATCAGAATCTGAATCAATGAGAATAACAACTTTAAAATCCAAATCAACATTGTTCAAACAAATTTTATCTTTCAATTGTACCATTTCTACAATTGTTATTATAAGATATAAGATTTTATCTATTATGGTATGAATCTTGAAGAGGTTCCCCAGCATTAAAACATTTGTATTCCTGAATACAAGTTACGGCTACTTGACAACGATAAAACGGCATCCCGAGACATCTGGTGTCGCTCCATAGCTCAGATTGTATCTCTAATGTTGAAGAACTGTCCATGTACTGAGAATTGACAGATATGTATTGCAAGCTTTTTTCCTAGTACTAGGTTCTAACAGAACCAGTTAGGCACATTATGAACTGGATGATTGCATTCGGAGAAGTTCTCGGCTTTATTTTCATGGTGAGTTTTTCGGGAAAAGTGATCAAATACTTCTGAATCATCTATTAATCCAAATCATGATATAATAATCGATTTGGATGCAATACTCAAAAGTATGCCTAAAATAAAGAGCAACATAATAATTAAGGTAAATAAAACATGTCCGATGTGTAATATATAAAGGCACGAGCCAATTCTGATAATGAAATCAATATTTCCAATGGCCATACTGCGTAAGGAATCAACATGTACGTATATTGAAATAATCCAGTTCCATCGTCCAATCTTTATTGCTTTGATGTCGATATCAAGATGTAAATTAAAACATTTTAATATTTATCAAGAACAGAAGTTTTGACGTAGACTGGACGGCATCGATCGAAGTGTCTCCGTTAACATTTTTAATAGCATTATTAAATGAAGACGATAATCGCGTTCACGGCAGTCGCGACGTAATAAACTATCATGTAAAATATTATTTTAATTTCTTGATATAAATCGGGTCGGCAACGGGATATATCGTCATGAAGATATTATCTTGTGCTCACAATTTTACTAATTTTTTGGGCGGTTTCGACAAAACGCTACGGTTTGTTGTATCCATCAATCGAGCAAATGTCTGCCCCAGACGGGCGCGTGTTGAAATGCTACACGGACCCGATGCAGCCCCAGATAAACACGAAGGCGTCAAAGGAGCTATTTGTATAATATGTCCAAATACTTCGCATTTAGATCTGTTCACAGTGATAAAGTTATAAGATGGATTTGCATTTCCATTTTGCTTTCTGCCGGTAAACCTCGAGTAGGCTCGACATTATGTTAACAAATGTACACAAAACGTTTTTGGGCGATACATACTTTTTTATTTCTTTAAGCTTTATATTTATCAAGTGATTTGTAACCAAAACTCACGTCTGCTTAGTGACAAATGCTGCAACGAATTGCACTTGATAACTGTTGATATAATCTGCTTAAAGTTGCGGTTCAAGGAAATAAAGGTGCAAAGCTTAACGCAATTTTTTACATCTTTAGATCGCATTAAACAATTTTGGAACAAAAATCTGAAATGATGTGGAGAATCTTTGCAATTTATTTGACAGTGGCGTGGGTCCGCGACTCTGCACGCTAGGCTGGAGGGTCGCCTGGTAGCCGCTCACGTGCTATGCTCCGCGTCTACTCCCTCGCGCCTAGCTGCCAGCTGTGCAGCCTTCCGTATTGCAGGCGCAACCCAAAACGCATTGCTTGGTGAGTCACACATACCATTACGACTGGAACGATTATGTGTAAAATGAATGTAACTAATCGCTTAATTCTTATGTGAATACCAATATATGACTCATTTACAGATGTGCGTTCAATACCCTTCCACGCTGGTGAACTAGTAACGACAGAATCATCATCACAGAATCAAGGACTCAGTGTTCTGGAGTCGTTGGCCATCGGTGTATGCGTGCTTCTTCTGATCTTCTTGTATGCAGCTGGAATTTTTTTCTATGTTAATTACAAGCAAAGACAGAAACGAAAAGAAAAGGATCCGGAACAAAATGATTCAAACACTACGTCTACTGATAACGAGTCCCTTGAATCACGAATCGATATGAGTAATGTGGTAAGACTAATTCTCGTCAAACAGATACAGAACAAATTAATTACTTTTACATTTTGCTAATATAACGATCGTTTCAGATGTTGAAAACTAATCCGTTGATGAAACTTAACGGTATGGGCGGTGACTTTTTACACGACGGAGGCATTTCTGATGGTAGTGAACGCACTGAAGACACTCTCGATTCGTCGTCCAGTAATACACACACTCATAATTCTATGCATAAGGTTGGTAACGCAAGTAAATAATGTCGATTGAAATTAAATCACTTCATGGTTAATAAAACGGATATTAAAATAATTATGCAATTCTTAGTTTCAGAAATTGAATGCCAACTCAGTGATATCAGCAATGGTACACTCTCGTAGAAAAAAGACTTTCAGGCCATCCATAAGGAATGCTAATTCACCGGAAAGAATGAATGAACGTTTCCAAAGACGTTCTGCATCTCCCGATACTCTTGAACGAGCACCACATTCAGAACTATCCATTGTAGATTGTACTATGGAAAATAATTATAGCGCAAACCGACAACTGCCATCTTCAAATGGAGACTCTTCATATAGAAAGAAATTATATTTCAATCCCGTCTTTTTTGAAACTGATCTTCTGAAAGTAAGATTAATACATGATTTGAATGTTTTGATGTCTTAAATTTTTCGAACATTTATTTATATTATATTTTTATCATTCCAGAACCCACCTCCCGCAGCTATTGATTTTTTAATAAAAATTCGTGAAGTAATGTCTGTCGCTAAAGAAAAGATGACATCAAAACGATTCATCCCAATACTATCAGATATTCCCGAAGAAGATATGTATCATGCTATAGATCTAGGGTGGGACATCCCTTGCGCACGACGTGGTCGCAGATTTAGTGCAATTAGTCTTAAACAGGAAAATAGCCGAAAAACTGCCGTTTGTGGAGGATGCCCAGGATGCGATAATAACGCGCAACCCTACAAAGTAGACCTCACTAGATCGAACTCTTGTAAGTCATGTGTTAGTGAAGATTATAAACAGAGAATTGTAAGGAAATGGTTAGATGAAGTACCGTTAGTAACCAACAACTCTAAACCAGTGAAGTCAGTAGCAAAAGTCAGTGGAACCCCAAGAACTGTTGAGCCCAAGAAGAAAGAAGATATTTATTCTAAATCAGCTGAATTGATTAGAAATGAGACGCCAAAACTTAAAATCGCTGAAAATAAACCTAAAGTAATAGAAAATATATCCAAAGTTACAGAAACGAAACCTAAAATTACTGAAACGAAACCTAAAGTTACGGAAATTAAGCCTAAAATTACTGAAACGATGACTATAGAAAATATTCGAGAAATAGAATCTAAAGAAAACTTTACTAAAGAACTGTGCCTACAAGAAATGAAAATTATTAGCAAACCGATTAATCCAAAAGAAATTGAAATTATACGGGTAACATCAGTACCGGACCTCAATGGCTTAAACAATATTGTGAACATCCACGACATAGAAAAAATATCTAAACCTATTGCCCCAACTCCACCCCAAGAGAAGAAAAGTCCATCTAGCCACACATCAAGACGAATTAGAAAGAAACTTCCTCCGCCACCGCCTCCTCCTGTAAATCCACCAGAGCCCCCTAAAGCTGATGATGAAGAGGAACCAATACCACCAGAAATTAAAGTAAAAATGGAAGCAGTAATACGTGAACTGAACACTTGCACACGTGTGGAGCCTATAGAATTAGAAGAAATTAAAATGGAAACAATTGCTCCAATAGCACCGAAAATAGTTATACCCGTAATAGCGGCTGACAATCATTACAACAGTGATGACAATACGCTTTCTATTAAAAAGAAAAAGCAAAAATATGGTAGTCAAGAAAATTTCATGGAATTTGACAGTTTGGAACGCAACATGATGAAGAGGCGAAGGTTCTCGGTCGCCTGTGGACCCGAATTATTCCATAATGATCGATTTGAACACAGCCATAATTTACTTGAAACTAGGGAACGGCTAACAAGTAGCTGGCTTGACGTGAAAAAGGCTATTGAAGAACCCCAAGTATTTAATCAGAGTGAAGTTTTTGTTAATAATATGGAACCCATGTACAACAATCTTGACTATCTATCAAAGCCTGGTCCATTAACCATACAAGTGCGCGGCTCGCCAATCGAAAGTAGGCGCAATTTCGCCAAAGATGATTTTGATCCCGATACTCTCGAAAGACGGGATACAAAGAAACGCGTTGAGAAAATATTGCTGAAATCAGCAGGAAGCTTTAAATACAAATCAACGTCTTCAGAAAGTGAATCATGCAAGAAATCTCCAATAGCTATAACAACGAGAAAGATTGGCAATCTGAGGCAAATATACGAAGCTAAAGCAAAGGCGCAAGAGGAAGAGATAAAATTCTACAACAGACGTGGAAGCTTTACATACGGTCAGGACCTACAAGCATTCATGAGATCTGGCAAAGCGCCAGATCTGATCAGACACATCGAAGGACAAAAAGATCCTAAACCACCTGTACCACCAAAACAACGCCGCGGATCATCTGATTTGTCTCCAAAATTCTATAGTTCGACTCGCGAAAGCCCACCTGGTGATCGCCGCAGGATGATGGAAGATAGAGATAAATTCCCAGGGTATACAAGACTTGATCACTTGAATGCTCGCCGTTCCGGACGTCGATCTGCCAGGACCAGATCTCGAAGAACTGACCTAAGAAAACTATACAGAACCGAAGACTCCGGATACATGAGCACCGACTCAAACGAGTCGAAATGTAGAGCGAGGTATTTGATGCAGTTGAGACCAGTAAAGACCTCAATACCAGAACCTGCTCAGTTACCAGATGTTAGATCTGCTATTATTAAAACGGTTGCTTTACCGATCGAGTCCGATACAGATGATTTGGAATCATTGTGTGATGGAAGAAGTGAATCTGGCGGAGAGAGTGTCGAGACGGATTCTGTGTTCTTTGGAAACGTCGATGATTCGAAGGAGATTTTCGCTGAGTTAGGACTGAACGCTTTTGAGCCTCAAAATAAGATGATGCAGATTCATGAGCAAATAGATTCGGGATTTATGGGGGAGACCAATATAATTTTAAGTGGTGACAGCGACTCAGAGCATAGAAGTGTCATATCAATAATGACTGGGCACGATGGAAGAGCTTCGGCTGCGTCGATTAGTAAATTAGACGATTCCCCTTATTTACATAATATAGAGTGCTGAGTAAATATATAAAATATATAAATGTAAATGAGTTTGTACATAACGATTATTAATTACGACAAAATCGAATCGTAATGAGTACCATTAATTAAAATGTGTGATTAGATTTGTTATTAAATAAATAAAATATAATTAAAATGTAAAATTGTTAGAAATGTTAATTTGTTATGTATCTGTAATTTAATGTGTATATTGACAGAGTGTACGTAATAAAAGTAAGTTGATAGTCACCGAATTTTACCTCAGAACTTTGCGGTTTGAATGTTCAAATTTGCTATTTTCTGTACCTACTATTCATTTTTTATGTTGGGGGAGTTATATATTTGAGATGTTCGTTAGATGAACAGCCTACCATTATTGTTCGTGGTTCATGCCTAAATGTTTCAACTTATCTCTTTATTATTTCATTACTATATCCCTTTGATTTAATTAATTGTAACCTTATATGCCATTTTATGCTCAATTTATGTTTAATCATCAGTTTTTAGTTGTAATGTATATAAATAAAGATATAATAATATTGTCTTACGAGTTTGTAAATTTTATAGCCGGCCGGTTGTGCAATTAAATTTTTATTAGTTTTTCGGGAAATAAATGGATTGGAGTAATTTTTATGGTGTATGGTATACGTAAGAGGCTCAATTATTTATTGAAAATTTATTTTTAAGCGAGATAATTAAATGTTATAACAAAGTAATTTGCAATATAAATGTACTTAATCATTAAATTAGTCTGTAGTAAGTTCGGGACTGTCAGTGTAGTGTAAAGATAATATTTTCAGACTTTGTAAAAAAAGTAATTTTAGAAAATATTTTTGTATGAATAAAATATATGTTGTGTTATAAATTCTATTATTTCACTCAAAACCCAAACTCAAATTTACAATTTATAACAAAAAAAAAAATATATATAAAATTTAATTTCAATTTTGCTTTCCCTTTTTTATATACCTACTTGTACATATTATTATTACTTAAAATTTAAGCGAATATGAAGCAAATTTAAATAAATAATAATTCACAACTCAAACTCAAATAATTAATTGCATAATTGAAATTAATTATTTGAGTTTGAGTTGGTTGGGTTGGTTTTGTTGATCGATACCATCGATCGACATGGGCGACGTAGATCGATTGGCGTCTACTCCGTTAATTGGTGAATAATCCATTCTACCGTCGATCGATGGCATCGATTGACGATCATTCGATTGGTGTGGTAACACCTTAAGAAACATGAAGCTAGTTGCCCATTATAAAGCGTAGTAGGTATACTCGTACCTATGGAGAAGAATGGGCAAGAAACTTCATGGATACTCTTTTAAATTAAATTGTTACACTACATACTACTAATAATATAAACCATTATTTAGTCCTTTCTAGATCTGTATCAATAGCAAAAATATTTTTAAGCCAAAACGCAAAGAACATGTGAACCTATCTGAAAAGAAAACAGTTTTTCTTAAAACGACTTTTTCGATGATCCGAAGAAAAGAACTCTCAACAAATAAACCTAAAATCTACTTTAGTAATCAAACACTTAGTTCTTATTTTGAATTAAGCTTTTCCTTTCTTTTTTGAGATACTAAATTTAAATTTGACGCGCCAAACGGCCAGTACGTTAAAATTATCACCGCCATCTGTTAACAGTCAGCGCAGGCGTCGATTTTATTTCATTCGAATTAAATGTAAATTTTAAAATCCTACGCATCTTAAATCACAATCTATTGAAGTCAGGCGATATCTTTGATCGCACCGTATTAATTTATGTTTTTCAATTTGCACTCAACTGCATTTTGATGCAGGTATTTCATCAAATAATTTAAACTCGATGATGACAGAATTGCATAATTTAATTAATGTAACATTTCAGTGTTGTTTTATTAACACGAAAGATGCTTATAAATATAGGGGTTTATTCATAAACGTTGCTTAAGGTTAAGTGACATTCAAACGTAAAAATTTATGGTTAAACAGTCGCTAATCATTACTTAACTTTAAGCAGCGTTTATGAATAAACCCCTTAATCAATTAAGAATTATACTAGTGTAGGTAAATTGGAAAATCTGTGGGGTTCATTACAAATGTCATAAGTTTTCTATGAACCACGGCTGCAGCTGAATACAAGTACCTATTTTACATGAAGCAGCTACCTATCTGACCTCCAAAACACAGTTACTGAGTAACAAAATTCCCCTTGGAAAGACTTGTTTCAGTCATACTTTCAGTCAGGTTTGCGGGATTTTCTATCGCAAATTCTTACTATTCATAATTGTAAAGATTTTGCCATTCCTGATTAATTATGGCTTAAGATTTTAAGTTACAACTTAGGATCTAATTTCGTAACACTTGGAGGAAGAATAATATTTGTCTGCGCCAGGAACATTATAATGTAAATATTCATTTGATATTTTAAAATGTAATAAAATAAACATTTATGAAGTAATGAGTACCTAAACATATCCAAAACATATAAAATAAAAGTACTGACAGGACTTTACTCAACAGTGGCGCCAACTGATGAGCACAAAAACAATAGCCCCCATTATATAGATTCAGATATAAATGCAAGTTGTAAACAACTTGATATAATGTGGGTAGGTAGTTACGATTGATAAAACCTAGTCTTATCACACAACACACTGGACTGTTGTTTTGAGATAAATATCCATCGGCCCATTAGCTCAGTTGGTTAGAGCGTCGTGCTAATAACGCGAAGGTCGCGGGTTCGATCCCCTCATGGGCCACTACTATATTTTTTGGACTGATACCATTGCTCTTATTCTGCTTTTGTATAATAAATAAGAGAGCCCTTCTCAGAATTATTGTATTGTTGGCAACCGAAGGCGAGGCGACATCTTAAAGAAGTCAGACGATCAGCTGTCAATCGATGGAAGGTTAGGTTAGGTTAGGATGGGGGTAGGCAGAAACTACAGAACAACACCTGCTACGCTCCTTACATACTGCTTTTGCTTCGTTGACACTCATACATCGTCATACACGCACGTCGCGCGCCGGTGGCGAGTGCTACGCTGACCTTTCTGAAGAACATTACCAATTAGGTCACTATATGTTCTTCTAGGGCGTCCCATAGCTATAGATTTATTATATAGGGGCCATTCAAGTAAGCAGAATTTTAGTAATTTTGAACCCCCACCTCCCCCTTGTCAGCAAAAGTAAACAAAGCTCATACCCCCCTCCCCTTTGCTTACGTAAACATTGGTATTTTTTTTTATCTGTTCAGGTTTCTTTACTGTTATTCATGAGTCTAGAAATAAGGAATTTATAGACTAAAAGTAATTGAATGCCCATTTAAGTAAATTCCCTACTTCGGTTTTTTCTAACCATAAAAAATCGCGTGAGAGCGAGAAAGCAATGTCAATTATTTTGGGGAATCTCTAAACATTAGGTTGCCATCTTTGTTGAAATCAAATTCAATTAAATTTTGTAATTTAATCTGAAAAGTAAATTAATAAATATTGCTGACGTAATCCTACCATCTAAACCCCAATCCCCCATGTCATCAAAAATAATCAAAACAAAGACGCCCCCCCCCCCTTTGGTGCTTACGTAATAATTGAATGACCCCATATTCGTTCAGTAGATACTTACCAATGTTATGTTTATTTTGAAATCTGAAGCTACTAATGCCAAATATATTTCAATTTGTTTACAATCTCTCTTCTCCCAATTTTATTGGAAACCAGCGTTGACAAGTGCTTCGATAAAATTTAAACCGAAAATTTATTTAATTACGCAGTTTTTACAGTCGACATGTTAATTTATAAACATACAAATATCGAGATCACATTACGATCCGTGGGTAAGGCATTTTCCTCATTTCAAAAACATTAAATGCGGGGAATAAACGTAATTGACATTGATTTCATTCGTTGTAAATTAAATGTAAATTACAGTTATCACGTTATCAATGTGGTTGTAAAAACAACACAGTAACGGGTGTTTGTTTTTTTTTAACCCCGACAAAAACGGAGGAAAACGCCAAACAGATGAGGCTTATACCAAGCAATAATGAATGTATGCTATTGTAGAAAACATAGCTGTTGTTAACTTCCTATCCAATTTTCATTAGCCATCCGACGACGCGAGGACGCTTGGATCAAAATATTTCCTACAACTTATATTAAACTTAAAGGGTCATATGTTATTATTTTAGTTTTTAGAGGTTTTTATTTGAGTCGGGGGTTTATTTTTAATTTTACTTTTTTCTAAGTGAAGCCCCTTCCATTGGGTTAAGATTGAGTCCATCTCTGTTGGCAGTTTACAATAAAATTCCCAGATAATGCACGAGCGTAGACTACTAAGGATAACATTTCGTCAAATAGAGAGCAAAAGACAACCAAACCGGGATTACAATTGCTATTCATTCTGCAAGTTATTCTGTAATTGTACAGTACCTACAAGGTTAAAGAAGGGTCATACGTTGAAGGAGTGTGGTAGGTAAGTACGAGTAAGTAGGTAGGTAGGTAGTACCGAAATAACGATGAGGGCGCCACTGTGGGCTCGATGCAGTCTTAAACGTATTCGTGTGTATTAGACGTGTGCAGTAAATGTAATGCGGAATAAACAGCCTCAATGTTGATGGCAATTTAAAGTCAAATGGAGGTTGATTCTAATGAAAATTCAATATCCATCATCTCTTGTAGAGCTACAAGAGATGATGGATATTACATCTCTATTGTGCTATGATAAGTGTGGGAACCATTGCGGCCGCGATATGGCCGCGATCTACATACGCGTTCATGTTTACAATGCAATGTAACATTCCTCACTTATCATTCAAATGTATGGATTGATCCCTATAAGGTCACTTGAACGTAGTTACGTTGTATATGCGTCATATTCATACTGTTTTACGTATCGCGTATTTTTTTTTTAAGGGAAATCTTCTTTAGGCGCGTTGAGCACTTCTTGGGTGAACAAAAAACATGGAACTCGCGTCATCGTCACCGAACGCTTTCCATGAGCTATATGTATGCTGTGTATATATTATGTGTACTTTTTGGGTGAACAAAAATCATGGAACTCGCGTCATCGTTACCGGACGCTTTCCATGAGCTATATGTAGGTATACTGTGTGGGTATGCCGTGTGGTGCCGGACGTAAAGAATAGCACCACCCCATTTCCTCCTGCGGGTGTCGTAAAAGGCGACTAAGGGACTTACTAGAGAATGGGCAGTAGCGTTCTCTATGCATTTTTAACACCATACTGCGATCGCCAACCCGCCTGCCAACCGTGGCGATTATGGCAAATCCCCCAGTTGGGGGAGGCTTATGTCCAGCAGTGGACGTCTTTCGGCTGAAATGATGATGATGATACTGTGTATGTATGTGTACTTTTTGGGTGAACAAAAATCATAGAACTCGAGTCATCGTCACCAAACGCTTTCCATGAGCTAAATGTATTATATAAAAGAACAGTTATTTCAAAGTTTTGTGTTTTCACTTCTGTCGGCAGTCCTTATGACTGCCAATTTTTTTTTAAATTACTGTTTGGGCCTGCTCTTGACTTCGATCTCGCTTGATGGAAAGCGATGGATGAAGTCTATGATGGCACGAGCGTGCCCAGAAGATGCCTGTTCACTCTTGCTTTGAAGGCAGACGGGTTATATGTGGAAGAGAAAACAGACGCAAGCAGATTAATTAAACGGCTGGACGTAAAGACTCCCAGCTGCATTTGCCTAAGACAACGGTCTTAAGCAAATGCTGACGGCATACAATCGGTGGCCGATGTTCTGTAGGAGCTAAATGAAACAATAGAGATCAAATGTATCAACGCACATGTCCTACAAAACGTAGGTCTAAATAACGAAGGGTGACATAATCTGCCCGATTGTAGGATCTACAAAAATTATGCCGTGTGCGAGCGTGCTTATATTAGGTAATAATTTATTTATTTCAGACATTCCATAGACATTTAAATTAAAATTATTATATAAATTATAATTATACTATTTTAAACAGATAAAACCCAATATAAAATTGTGATAAAATTTCAATAATCTGTTCATTAAAAAATATTAATTAAAATAATAAAAAAAAATATATTGTAAAAATGTCAGAATCGTAATATAAAATCTTAAATATAAAATTTCTAAATCGTAAAATGTTATAAAAATGTCAAAATATTAAAAAAAAAAAAAAAAATAACTATATAAATTGTAAACAAAATGAAAAAAAAAGAAAAAAAAAATGTATGGTAAATGTATCAATAAAATTATGTTTGTTAATTATTATTGTTGCTTATGGTCAACAAAATGTTATTCTGCTACACGACGGTGTAAAGTCATCCTTAAAGAGTAAGTTATTGCATGTAATGTAAAAATAATAATTATAATTACAAAGTAGAGCGGAGCATCTGATCTGTTATGTTTTAATTCGGAGTTAACTCCAAAATCACAGGTGCGTGATAATCGTAAGCTTAACCCTACAATTACGGTGATTAACCGGTGATTTTCGGTGATCGTCTAAGGTAGCATGAGACGCTACTTGATCATCGAGATTAATTTAAGATTATTGTTATTATTTTGGTGTAGGTGAAGATGTTTCGTTAAGTTTAGAAAGAAACGTAAAAAGTCTATTTTAAAATAATAAAAAAATAAAAAATATATATATTATTTTCACAAATGAAAACAACTTTTTTTTTTTGTGGTGGACACTACTTGCCATGAAATCAACAAAGGCATTATCAACATACGCTAAGTGGATTAAATATGTATTATTGAAGCTAACTCAAAAACTATACAAGTTAAGTTTATAAAATTATATGGGACCCAAGGTCAACGTTCCTCAACCAAATGAAAAAATTATCACGTAAATCGGCCCAAAACCCGGAGTACATAATTATTATGTAGTACATGAAAAAAAAAATCCCGCCAAATGCATAACCTCCTCCATTTTTGTATTCGGTTAAATAATATTCATATCTTCGTGTCAAATTGGCCCCAGTTATTTATATAGCTTTTAGAGTAACATAGAAATTGTATTTGTTGAAGACTGTTTATATTTTGTCGTAAGTATTTTGATCCAGACGCTTATTTTAGGTGACAGTCTTCACCGGCCCATTAGCTCAGTTGGTTAGAGCGTCGTGCTAATAACGCGAAGGTCGCGGGTTCGATCCCCTCATGGGCCATTTCTCTTTTTTTAATTTATTTCGTTAAAGTTTTTGTAGAAATATGGTATAATAATAATAAGAAGAGCGATGAAACGCGCCGGGTTAATTAAAAAAAATTTTTTTTTGTTGTTTTAGACACGACTACATATCAAGCCATACAAATCTAGTTTACGCTGGTCTCGCATTGTATAAGATTTCTGTATAGTGAGAGATCAGCTTATACTGGAAATGTATAGCTTGATGTGTAGGTAGCCGTCTGTACAACAACAAGAAAATGTTTTCGTTTGTTGTGAGCTAATAATAATAGGCGTTTTTGTTGTTTGAATGTTATGGTGAATTAAATAACCGTAGTGTAACTATTTTTTTTTTTGGCATTAGTAGACACTATTGACTGTGACATTTTTCAATAGCGGTAGAGTTCGCTCATGCGAACTTCCGATAGGAAGCCTGTAGAAATCGTGTTGTATGGTGTTTTCGCCACTGATAGGCTCGCCCCTATTACAAGAAATATTGGTGTGCTATAGATATACCTCTGTTTAACCCTTCGGGGAATACAGGCGTGATGTTATGTTGTTTTATGAACGTCAAGGGAGACTAGAGATAATTTTACTGTCATAATCACAAGGCTTGGATTACTTCTCTTGCGATTCATCTTGATGCTAGGCCCTTAATATGTAGATATATGCCAGTGACCTTGAGTGGTTAGCTTGCGTGTGTTGACGTTATAATTGACATTTACAAAATGTGTCGAATAGTGATTGTTCATACATATCCCAGTTTAGGCGCGAAAAACACGGCAGCGGGGAGGGCCGGGCCGGTCAATTTGACCGCGAACGGTAGTGCAAAGGGAATCCTATACTACCAACGCACATAGAGGGCAAAAAGACCGCGCCGCTACCGCCGCCGCCGCCCGCCGCGCCGTTGCTTGTCGGATGATGTCTCTCGCGGTCATTAGCGGTCAAAATGACCGCCGTCTGCAGAGCGCCTTATTGTACAATAAACGTTATTATCGTAATAATCAGATAAACAGCTTACCTACCTTTCCTTTCTAATTTTATCGTTTATTTGCAGTAAGACCCTTGATCCAGTTTTATTTTTCACACAATAATCTCAACGGCCCATTAGCTCAGTTGGTTAGAGCGTCGTGCTAATAACGCGAAGGTCGCGGGTTCGATCCCCTCATGGGCCACTACTATCTTTTTTATTCAAGCTTGTAATACTGCCATTTTTCGTTTGTAAAATGTAGTCATCAACTCTTAAGAGGGTACCGAGCGCGCAGTGTCGCCCGAATCGTTTGTTTGGAGAAAAACTTGAAAATAGTGGCCACTAATCTCCGTTAGCTTAGTGGCCACTATTTTCCATTTTAAGGATTACAATAAAACTTAACAATAATTATAAAACTACTGTTTGTAATAAATATTTATTTATTTATTTATTATTAATTATTTATTCAAAATTACGTACATAACACCTTAACAGCTATAACGCCAATGCAGTGTTTCTACCACACAAATATACATTACTCACATCCATTTAAAAAAATACCAATAAAATACAAATAAAAGCATATACAATACGACTATCGGCACAATGATCGCTGAGCCCACATCCCACATGTTGACAACCTCGCGAGCCAAGTCAATTATTATTATTATTATTGAAAGTCTCTTTGAGATATCTCGGGACCCTGGGGTCCCGGGCCTTTGGAAGGCATACGAGGGGCCGAAGCCAACTCGCAGAGGCCCCTTAGACAATTTTAAATGGAATGAGGCACCAACCGACGATTATCCCTGTACGCACTATGAAGTGCACCCAAGGACAACCCCCGGTTGGTGTAGGACTATTGCAGGATATGAAACCAAAGATATTGGACTATGGGTTTGGCTGGTTAAAATGGACTGGTTACCTAAAACTATGGAAGGACTATGGCCCCTGCCTAATCAATGTTTTATTATACACGGATAAAATGGCAGGGGATGACTTGCACACTCAATAATGGGCCCCCGAAAACGGTCGCTAGCACTTGGTGACGTAGCGACAAGGGGGCAACATGTCTTGAGGTGCTCGAGGAGTGGAGAGGTATTCCACGGCTCTCAGAACAATCCCAGAGCCCGGAAGATGGTCAAGATCCCTACAAGCACTTACTGGAATACTTCCTTCCTCCGAGCACGTTTGCTCTTGCAAATCTCCACTCAAGCCGGCCAATAAAGGCAAGAATGAGGTGGGAGCTCAGTTCCTCGTCAGTGTTCACACCAGCCGGCCAATAAAGGCAAGCTAGAGATGAGGAACATGACTTCTCCCGGGAGATAGGGTCCGTGGGGTCGCAACTACCCAACAGCTCACCACATGCTGCCCTGCGGGTTTCTGTATCTCTCTTGGTCTGGCTCCTCACCCTAGACATGTTCCGGTAAAGTAAACTCTACCGGCACAGACCCAGAGTTCGGAGCGCGCAAGCCCCACCACGACGTCAACGTAGAGATACGGCGGTGGGGTTATTATTATTATTATTATATTATTATTTCTTCAAGATGGCAACCCACAATATGATTGCTGCTTTACAGTTTCCCGTCACAGTAGTCCAGTTATTTTTTATTATTACTGATTGGGCCTGCTCTTGACCTCGATGATGCCTGATGAAAAGCGATGGATGAGGTCTATGATGGAGCATGCCCAGAAGATGCCTGTCCACTCTAGCTTTAAAGGCAGATGGGTTATATGGGGAAGGGAACACAGACGCTGGCAGAGAGTTCCACACTGGCTGTGCGCATAATAAATGTGGAGGAGAAGCGCTGAGTACGACTGGACGGGATGTCAACCAAGTACGCATGGCACCCTGCAGTACGTCTGGTAGTCCGGTAATAAAAGGGCGATGGTGGGATCAGGTCGTGGAGCTCCTGCGCACACTGTCCGAAGTACAGTCTGTAGAAGACCGACAGGCAAGCAAGATTACGCATAGCCACCAACGTTTTCGCTCTGCGTTCCACAGAAACAAAAACAAAAATGTTATATAAAATGTGTAATAAGTTTTTTACACGTCATACCCGACGGATGCCTACTTGGTGTTGCCAGCAGTCGTTAACACTCGGCCATCCAGTGTAGATGGTGTCCCACGACTATCGTTGCGTTCTTCAGCACCAGATACGGAGTCCTAGAATAGAAAACAGCAGCAACTAACAGCAGTAACTTGATAATAAAAGAATGATATCATCATTTCAGCCGAAAGACGTCCACTGCTGGACATAGGCCTCCCCCAAAAGGGGGGGATTTGCCATAATCGCCACGCTTGGCAGGCGGGTTGGCGATCGCAGTATGGTGTTAAAAATGTACAGAGAACGCTGCCGCCCATTCTCTAGTAAGTCCCTTAGTCGCCTTTTACGAACACCCACGGGAAGAAATAGGATGGAGCTATTCGTTACGTCCGGGACCACGGCAAGAATGATATACATAAATATTATACTTGTTTTATTTTAATTCATTAGTTGGTTTTATTTATGGCTCCTCCCTTGTCTATTACATTGATTATTTACTAGTAGGTATGTGTATTTAGTAGGTATGTCATGATCAGAAAATTCAGACTTGGTCACACAGTTTGTATTGTATATGTACTATCACGGACATTCGAATCAGCACACTTTAAAAACAAAATCCCGTGCTCACGGTGTCCATATCTATTTGCCGCTCCTTTTTGCGTCGACCAATAATACAAAAATAAATAGGAATACTTTATTTAAATAAATTTCTCAGGCTCTAATACAATAATCACAAATGTCTGATCATCCTTTTTCGACCAATAGGAATAGAACAATAAAAGATCCCAAGGTTGATGAGCTTATGTAAACGTTACTCTAGCAGCCGAGCGCTGCAAGCAGAAATAGTACTTACAGTGGTCGGATTCGGATGACTCCGATAGTAGATTTATTATATCTCACTATTCAGATTACTACTATCTCATTATTTTGTCCAATCTAAAATTCAGCAGGAAGTTTTCATCGGCCCATTAGCTCAGTTGGTTAGAGCGTCGTGCTAATAACGCGAAGGTCGCGGGTTCGATCCCCTCATGGGCCACTACTATCTTTTTGTTTTTTTTGTTTTTTTTACTATACCTTTCGGCCGTTTTTTCACTAAGTAGGTACTTACAAATCTTAGAACCCCTGATCATCCTGCAAAAACCTTATGGTTGTCCATAAATACTATTATTCGATATTTGCACATACTAAAATACGGTTGGCTGAAACTTTGCGCTTCACATAAAAGCACACATTCAAAAATGGAACATTCAATATTTGAAAATCGTTCACGAAATCCACTAAACAGGTTTTAAATCGCTCAGTTGTGTTAGCACTGTCGCCGGTCAACAGCAGTTTTCTTAACCTCTAAAATAGTCTTTACTATTATTTAAATAAATGTGAGGTAGAGTTTACTTTCTGTATGTACTGACTTCACGGTCTGACACTGATTCGCGAAATAGTCGCTTAAATACATAACATAAACTGATGTGTCGCCTCACGCACCAATATTTTTTGCAGTATTTCTGTTTCCCACAATAAGGCTCGCTCAGGCTGATGGGGCAATATCGTGGGTGCGAAAGCGGAGAAGGGGAAGACGTGCGAGCAAGCAGTAAACTTTTTTTGTCATTTTACTGTAGTTATCGAAGGGTAAGTAACATATGGTATAATTACAAAATCTCTAATATTTACAAGATATAACAACTGAATCTATAATTTTATTTGATATAATGATCAGTTAATATAATAAACGATTGATATAATTTTAAAATAACAATTTTTTATAAGCGTAACATATATTTAATATAAAATCGTTTGATATACCACTCAAAAGACATAAAACCTATTTAGTCTAATGATATAAACTCCTAGTTAAAATGGTCACTGGTTCTAACCTAACATAACCCAAATGATTCACCAACAATGGAGGGGATCTGGAGCTCGGCGGCCGCGACCGCGGCATGCTCGATTCGCTTGCTCGCCTTCGCGCGGTAATGGTCACTGTTCTAACCTAACCCAAATGATTCACCAACAATGGGAGGATCAGGCGCTCGGTGGCCGCTCCCGCCTTAGCCTTCTAACTTAACCTACCCGAGTCGGATTGCTCTGAATCGGGGTGTTAACCATAATGATGGTACTTACATAACATTGATAAATATAGACCAAATCTATTTACTTTGCACATCACCGGTGAACCAGCAGGATGCAATAATACAATCCCGGGATAAGTATATATTACCTAGGCAAAATATGTAACGGGCAATAATATTCATAATATTTCATACATTGCCTGGACGCCTCAGGTATTCTATACATTGCCTAGGTATTCTATAGAATACCTGAATTATACAGATTACCGGTAACATATACAACTCATGTTTTAACATAATGTGGGTTGAGTGAGTTCTTTCTGAACTAAGTCAAATTATAACTCCTAGTTACTCAATATTAACTTGAGACAAATATGAATGACCATAAGAAGCATGGACCTTTTTGACATGGTAGACATAATGATTATGTTCTGAGGGAACAGGTAGGTACAAAACAGTTTCAGTGAAACCGGAACAGTGACAATATTTGTACGGACAGCAGGCTTTCTACTGTTCTGCAGAACTTGAGGTAATAAACACTTCGTGATTTTATCTCACAATTTAGAGGTACCTGTTGCATAGGGCATGTGTTACGAGCATGTAGCAGTGACGTCACTGCAGGTGGTTTTTGACATTGGATTATGTCTGTGATGAGGGCTGGTGATATGATGGCTAGATTGAGAAAAAATAATCAGGAAGCAAAAAGGTAGGTAAGTTTGTAGAAAATTAATTTAATTTAAAAGATAGTTAGTATATTCTACAATTTTGGTACCTATCTACCCCTTTCTGGAAGTCAGAGGAAGATCATGTGATCAGTAAAATGCTGGCAAATACACACATCAAAAAAAGTTTGCGATCACTTTGAAACATCGAAATCTTTTTGTTACGGTAGATTATAATTTTTGCTCGCCTGACTTAAACCCAATAGAGCACGCGTGGTATGCTCTTAAGCGAGCTGTTTGGAACCGTCAGCCACGTCCCCAGACAGTGCCAGAGCTCAGGGAAGCCGCTATTCAAGAACGGGACAGGTAACCCCAAGAAATACTGGATAACTTTATTCTCAGCATGCCCAGGAGGATAACCACATGTGTTCGAGCCAGGGGAGGAGTTATATTGTATTGAATATAAACCTTTTATTAATAAATTGTTGTTTAAGTTTGGTTAAACAGTCTTTTTCTTTCTATCAAATTTCTGTTACAATTCATTATGATTAATTACTCAATTTATTTTAATAAAAAACAATTTAATTTCAAACAGGGTATTTCTATTTAAAGAAAACACACAATTTTTTTTTTCTTGATAAATTTCAATTTAAAAAATTATATCAGCTTATTATTTATATTTTTTTTTTAATGTGTTGAGACAGCTCACATAGCTGTCTCAACAGCCAACGTAAGTGACAGCATCGTCATCGCCATCGTCATGTAACAGTCGCTAGCAAAGTTAACTTTTCTGTTAATCTAAATGCAGATTGTGGACGGTTCAACACTATCTCACACTAATCCAACACTATAAATTAGGGGTTTCACCTCGGTATAGAGATAGTCAGCTATAAACTTGTATAAATCTTTATTTCGGCACCCTAAAACTTTTCTCAAAAACCTACTTGTCGTAGGGTGTCCGCGGCTACAGATATTCCAAGGTCAAATGTCAAAAAAACTAAATTATAATAAATACAAATTGCATAAAACCCATTGGAAACGAGATATTTGCAATAATAGTGGGAAAAATCGATTTTTTGACCTTTGACCTTGGAATATCTGTAGTCGCGGACACCCTACGATAAATAAGTTTTGAGATAAGTTTTAGGGTGCCAAAATAAAGGTTTATAATAATAATAATAATAATAATGTATTTAATTCAGACCTTCACAGTCCATAGACACACACATACATTAAAATTAAAATTATAAATTATAATAATACTATTTAAAACAAATTAAAACCCAAAATTAAAACTGTGATTAGTAAAATTTCAATTCTCTGTCCATTAAAAAATAATAATTAAAATGATAAAAATGTCTAAATTGTAAAATGAAATGTCAAAATATTATAAAATAAAAATTTAAAAACTGTATAAATTGTAACCAACAATAATAAGATATCAAAAAAAAAAAAAATATATATATTATTATTTTATTTTTATTTATACAAGTTTATAGCTGACTATCTCTCATTCCTACCTCTTTTTCACCTACTTCCCTGAGTTAAAGAAGACAAACAAAACCATCTCCTAGATACAGAGCATCTAAACAGCTACAACTTATAGGACGATTCACACTTCTCGATAATCAACTGCCTATCGATACCAGTTCATAATCGAGTTGGAAGTCGTAGGAAATGCTCTCGACCTTCTTCTGATGCACATAAAGATTCTCTCAGCACTGATTTGTTGAGAAGGTTATGCAAATTGTAACCAATATTCGTATTTATGAATCACTTTGGTAAAGTAACGCACACTTTTAGGGTTGCCAGGGTACCTACCAACCTTTTCTTGTGCGAAAATAAAGGAAATTCATGGAAGTCTGCCAATCTTTTTTGATAATACATGAAATTTAAAGTAAATTGCGGAGTTATTTTCACAACAAATAGTGTAGAGTCATCTCAATCATCTCTTCTCCTTGAGTTTGGATATATATATATACTAGCTTTTGCCCGCGGCTCCGCCCGGGTGGATGTCGGTTATCGCGTAAAAAAGTAGCCTATGTCCTTCTCCATATCCTAGGCTATATCTCTGTAAAATTTCATGACGATCAGTTCAGCGGTTTAGGCGTGAAAACGTAACATACAGACAGACTGACAGACAGATAGACAGACAGACAGAGTTACTTTCACATTTATAATATTATATAGTAATATAGTATATAATATATAGTATAAATAGTATATAGTATAGTATAGTATATAGTATAGTATGGAAGTATGGATATATATAATATAATAAGTAGGTATTCATATATTATAGTAATTTGTATGTATATCTAATAAGTTATAACATTACGTACTTGTGTATCTATTTTATTTGTTATCTTTTTAATATTTTTATTATTATTATTATCTCTTCTTAAATAGAGCACCTGCCATCTTATCTATTCACTACCCTTGGTTGACTGGTAGACAATGCCTATGGCATTGAGTCCGCCTTTGTACCTTATTGTGTGTGAGAAGTTTAAATATATAAATAAAGTAAATTGCCAACATTGTGAAAATTTGAATCTTTCAAAATAGCTCCTGCTCATATCGATTTTAGCAAATTTTGTCCTCAATTCTCGGTACTTTTTAACAGTGTTCTCTGGCAACTCTGACTATGTAACAGTACACAGTAATCTCACAAAGTGACACCTCCGCATTTTACAGCTTTCTATAGAAAATTATGTATTTTACAAACTCGTAAGGAATTGCATCACTTCGAAGAAATTTAGTTTGTTTTAGAGAACCGTTGTCTAAAAAGTTTCAAGCAGCAATCCTGACTTTATAGGGTAGGTACTTCAACACAAAAATATTCGAAGATCTATACTCTTTTTGTCCTCCGTCAGTGAATATTTTTGTTATAAGACCTCTCTCAGGCACTAGTTTACTTTTTACTGAAAATAGTAGGTAAGTATCATTATCCTATACCCCAAGTCTCTAGTTCAAATAATCATCATCATCATTTCAGCAGAAAGACGTCCACTGCTGGACATAAGCGATCCCCCAAATGGGGGGGTTTGCCATAATCGCCACGCTTGGCAGGCGGGTTGGCGATAGCAGTATGGTGTTAAAAATGCATAGAAAACGCTGCTGCCCATTCTCTAGTAAGTCCCTTAGTCGCCTTTTACGGCACCCACGGGAGGAAATTGGATGACGGCAGTATTCAAATAATATATGTAAACAAAGAAACGTCAAGAAATGTCACTGTCAAAATGACAGGACAGTGGTGCAAAACATTTTATCAAAAATAAAAAAATAAATAATCATCTATAAAATCAAAGTTAATTAATTATAAGAACTATGCAAACAAAAATACCGTAGCCGAACAATGTTTTGTGTAGTGTGTCGGAGACGCGGCTTATGATCATCATAATCAGCCCAAATCAAATTCCACTCGGAACAGTTTACAGCCGTTTTCTTTCAACATGTGACAAGATAAGCTACTTAAATTATGAATTTATGAATGAGAGTTGTAATATTTGTGATGTTGAAAATTAAAAAAAAAAATGAAAATGTTTGGATTTCCTGCATTGTTACCAGTATCATAAAATTTATATACCACAAAATATTCTTTTTTTAATAACTTTGTTTGAAATCGAAAATTTATAAGAATTATTGCGATATGATATTTTTTCAATTATTATTTAAAAAATCAGTACTTAGAAGCAAATGTTAAATTTTTTCCGCAATTTTTTATGAATTACCATTACGAAGATATTTTTTTTGATATACCTACCTACCTACCCTTTGTTTACATAAATTATATGAATTAGAGACTTCGGGTATAGTACCTAATAAAACTGGTTAACACCAAAGAATGATGTTTGCACCAAAGAACACTAAATTCATTTAGCGCTAACTGCCTAGATGGTCTAGTGTTCGCAAGCGCTACAGCTGAGCATGAGGCCCTGATTTTTCCATCTGGAATTTCTCAGTAGAAGCCCGGAGTCAGGACTTGTGTGCCGAGTTGTGCCCGGTTGATGGCAACAGGCTTGCGACAAACAATGTTTTACTTTATGTGGCATTGTGGCGCATGCCAATTTTTGAAATTGATAGCCCAATTCTTGAGTAGGGCTATTTAATATCACGCTACGACCCTTAGGAGCCGGGCAAAAAGAAAAAAAAAGGCAGAAAGAACATGAAATCTGAAAATTTTAGCGTAGTAGCACAAGCCGGGTATCAGCTAGTCACTATCATCACTACATATTATAAAGCAAAGTCCTCCGCCGCGTCTGTCTGTCTGTCTGTCTGTCTGTTCGCGATAAACTCAAAAACTCCTGCACCGATTTTCATGCTGTTTTCACCAATGGATAGCGTGGTTCTCGAGGAAGGTTTTAGTATATAATTTGTTAAGTTTTTGTATACATTAACGATAATTTGTTGGAGGTGTCGGAAAAAAATAAAATGTGGCTGGTATTTTAGTATATTGTGGTTTCTTACGACTTCCACGCGAAAGAAGTCGCGGGCCGAAGCTAGTTAATGATAATAATGAGATAAGTGCAAGCTGACCCAAGGGAATGTTCAGTTAGTATTATTTCCTCTCGTTCTCTATTATTATTGGAACGACATGAGCGACAATGAGGGAACCAATCACAAGTCTTTAGCAAAAGGGGTCAGATAAAAATAGAAAGAGATAAAAGTTCCGGGAATTAGTTCGTGTATTTGGAACAGACCGCAAGTGGTAGCGTGGCCGAGCGGTCTAAGGCGCTGGTTTAAGGCACCAGTCTCTTCGGAGGCGTGGGTTCGAATCCCACCGCTGCCAAAACTTTTTGTTCACTATTATATTATCTGGAAGACATGAGGCTGGGTTCACACGGCACGATTTTAACAATAAAATAATTTGATTTTTAATCCGTATTAACAGCGGGCTGTTCACGAAACATTTTTCTTTGTGTAAAAATGAATAGCCACAATTTGATGGTGTACTATTATGCGCCACTGCAGACCGAATACGTTAAGGCCCAGATATATGCCAGCGACCTTGAGTGGTTAGCTTGCATGTTCTGTACTGAGCTCACGCAACGCGTCGTACGTCCAGCCAGTAATAGAACTCGCCCATCCAGGAGCGCTGGCCCAAATAAAACGCATTATTAATTTATTACACATAAAACAAAAGGTATTTTAATAAAACACGTATACTAATAGATCAATAATTAAATTATCTTTAAAAAAGTGAAGGTTTCAGAAAAATACGCTTCATAGTTTTTGCGTGATTCTCAGTTTTTTATCCGCGTTAGACATAACTGTACAAATTAATTTCACTATGTAATATAGACATAATCTAAAATATTCACATATTAAGTTATTAAGAAAATGCTCTAATTTAACAAAAAAAAAATTTTTCATCATTAACACCACTCCTTTGGACATGATCTTCAGTATAAAATCATTAAAAGTCGGTTATCGTCGCCTTCAAAGTTGATTCGGTTTGCTTGACAAGTCCGGTGGGTATTCGATGAACGTATTTGGCTATGTTCGTTTTTATGCAGTACAAACGACGTGTCAATGTCTTTAATCAATGTATGCGCCTATATTTATTCGCAAAAAAAAAAAAAAAACAAAAAAAAGCATGCTGTACACACGGCTACATATCAAGCTATAATTTCCAGTATAAGCTGATCTCGCATTGTATAGGATTTCCGAACAATCTCATTGTTCAAGTGTCCAAATCATTAACACTACTCATTTAGACGTGATCTTCAGTATAAAATCATCAAAAGTTGGTTATCGTCGCCAAGGGTTAAACGATGATCGAATGATGAATTATGGGCGTCTCACTAGAACTAGGAACAATATTAGGCCCTTTTCTTTTATTTCAACTACTATTCCTTCTTACCATTTTGGACAATTTTAGTAGCTACTAAGTTTTTCAGTTTATAGGTTCGTTGAGTGTTTTATTAGCAGTCATTGTAGGTACATAAACTACATTTTAAATAAGATTAGACGTTATAAAACATTTTACAGTCCGTTCAACCGATTTTGACTTCTATTCCGTGGGCATAAGGATGGCAGGATGCATATCCGGTACGGCTCTAATAATCCTTCCATATCTTATGGGCACGTCGTCCCTACCATTATCGCGCCCCCCGGTCTACTCCTTGATGTGCACTGGCCACTGTAGCCCCATGAAATATGAGGCTCCAGGGGCTACATGAGTCTTTGGGTTCATTCAAAATCAAAATCAAAATCAAAATCAAAATATTCTATTTCACATAAACCTACATGGGCACTTATGAAAAGTCAGAAGCTAGGTGCACGGTTCCAATTAGTCGTTTCCTATGGAGAAGAGCCGGCAAGAAACTCCACGGTTACTCTTTTAAAAATAATTGGCTTTACAATATTATTAAATAACAGTGATAATAGGTATGGGAGGACAGTGTAGGCCTTTCAACAATTACCAGGTACTTAACAAAATAGAAAACCGCCAACAAATCTACACTCTACTAGGCCTACAACGTTCTCACATTCACAAAATATAAAATAATCTAAGTATATGAAATATTAATGACATGATTGCAATTACAAATACAGTAACATATCTGAATAAATATCATGTCCACAAAAGCCACTAATAAAGAATTGGAATTCGATTTGTAAGTAAATAATGTCAAATAATGAAAAGATTATGTCAAGGAAGTATGTAAAATAAAAAAAATAAAAAATTCTACATAAACATCGTTACTTGGGAGCAGTTAATAGACATTGACATAGTTATGTTGTTTATGAGGTACCAGGGAAGCCACATGTGCAGTAGGAATTATTGCCAAACTTCCTTGTCTTCAACGTAGTCTTTTATCTTATAATATGCTTTTTTGATAAGGACACGTTTGATGTGGGTTTTGAACTTTCCGTCGCTAAGTTCTGTAACCGACTTTGGCAACTTGTTATAAAAGCGGATACTGTTTATAAGAAATGACTTGCTAGTTTTAGTTAATCTGAATTTGGGTATCACAATTTCATGTTTACTACGTGTATTTATATTATGGAAATCGCTTCTTATTTTGAAAAGTCCTAAGTTTTTGCGAACATACAAAATACTTTCTAAGATATAAAGAGAAGGCAAAATTAGTATATCAATTACTTTGAATTTATTTCTAAGGGACTCATTCGAATAATCGTCCCCGACCCATGGTCGTAAGCGAAGCGCCAGCCCGCGCCATAGCTGAGCCTGTAGCTTTAAATTCCCCTGATAATAATCATAACCCTGATTTTATCCAGCCACCATCGGCCCTTGCCATCCTCCCTCCGACTCTGCCCTAAGCCGAGGTTCGTACCCCACAGGGGGTGCCCTTAGCGCGCATTCGTTTAGTTTATAAGTTTTACGCCCTGGCTGGAGGCTTTAAGTTTTAAGGAGCTTAAGGCAACCACAAGAAAGACCGGTTAAAGAGTCACGACCTCAAATGGTTAACTCTGAGATGCCCTTTAAAAAAAATAGGCTTAAGGATGGCATTAAAAGCAAAACAGGTTACAATACCAACTGTTTACTGCAGCTGCCATGTGTCATGCCACCAACGCAATAGAAGTCAAAATCAGTTGAACGGAGTGTAAAAAAGGTTTATTTAAATGTCTAATCTTATTTCAAACGGAAAAACAAATGGTTGATGCATTTGAGATGTGCTGGAGACGAATGTTGAGAGTACTGTGGACTGCCAAACGCACCAATGCATCGATCTTAACCCAGCTTCGAATAAAAACTCGCTTGTCGACCAAATGTCAACAACGCATTCTCTCCTATTTCGGCCACGTAGTACGCAGAGGCGATGAAAGTTTGGAAAAACTGATTGTGGTTAGGAACACCGAAGGCAAACGATCGCGCGGTCGTTCGCCAACACGGTGGACCGATCAGGTGAAGGAATCATCGTCCTCTAAATTCTACACGGTGGTAAGGGATTCGCTGAACAGAAACCGGTGGAGGCGGATCATCCGCTCCATATGCAACTCCGAAGCTGACCACGATCCTCAGACATGAGGGACCGACCACAGAGAGAGAGATTTCAAACGGAGTAGATGTATATTCTTATGTGTTCATGGCCGTTTCTACCTTAATGTATCTTTTACTTTGTTGAATTTGAATACACTTAAAAGTCAACCTGAACTATACTTACATTTCGGTTAATTAGTTACCAAAAAAAAGTACTTACCACTTTGTTCTCACAAAACTCGCAACTACAATTAAGATCCGTGGCATCGAACTTCTGCTTGACGCTCTACGCAGTAGTTTACAACACAAAGCACTAATAACTCATATTGAAAGTTTGCAGTTCCAACAAGAACATTATAATACCAGTACAATGCTACTAGTACTGGTACACCGGTTAATTGATACGATGAGCATCAATCATCATCAATGGCGTTTTTAATTTCGAATTATTAGAACTATTTTGAACTTAGGTACGCATTTTTTTACAATATTTTTTTCTTAGGCAAAGGAACGTTGTCAGTTAAATTTGCAGTTATATAGTTTTTATGTTATAATTAAAATCACTTTATAATGTCAAAGTCAAAGTCAAAGTCAAATAATTTATTTCAAATAGGCACGAAGATGCACTTTTGAACGTCAAAAATTACATGAATAGTTAATTGATTCTAGTTGCGCCTTCCAAAATGTAGTTATGTATGGAGAAGAATGGGCAAGAAACTCCATACTTACTCTTTTAAAATGTTAACAATAGTTTGTATACATTAATTAATATTTATAGGTGAAGACTATGTACCTAGAATAAAAAATATAAAAATTTCATCAAAATTACTTACCACAATTGGTAAAAAGAATGAAAAGTGAAGTAATAACAGAAAAATTAATAAATGCGATAGGTACATGGTGCTCACATATTTACAAACATTGTATATGATTTCCCAAAAAAATAAAAAATAAAAACAACATATAATAAGTCAGTGTGTGAGTTAAAATATTAATCACAGAAAATAAAATTAATATCATAAAAATTATAAATAATGATCCAGTGGTTCTTGCAGCAGTTTTTCCTAAAAAAAATACCCATTTCGGGTAGTTCCACTGCGATCCACAACCCATTGTTCTCATAATTTTAATGTTCATACATTGATTCCACCGCACTCCAAAAATTTTTAGCAATAAAAATTTTAATATTTTTAGTTCCACCAAGAAATTTTGAGTAGAGTAAGCAAAAAAAAATTTTGCATGAAACATTATATAATTAAATATCATAATAAAAAGAAAAAAAAACATATCAAATATGTTTATTCAGTCATAATCACAACGTCACATCTAACAATATGTTTTTCTTAAGTACAAAGTAAAAAAAAAAGATAAAAATCACAGCTTCAGATTAGAAAATATCCTTTTATCACAACATAATAATGTAAATGTTTTTTTTTTAAATAATTTATCGATTCAGTCATAATCACAACATCACATCTAACAAGATGTTATTAGAACGAAGAAAAAATCACACCTTCAGACTAGAAAGTTTTTCATTCAACTGTAAGTCTTAATGCTTATTTATTTCAGTATATTCGTATTTTTTTTTTTTCAAGAGAACCTTGTCTTGTGCTTGACCGTTTGTCGCTATTATGTTGTCGAAATAATTTGCTCTGATACAATGTGTTGGGATCACGCTTTCTTGTCACGTATTCCGACATCATCTTAGCGGTTGCTAAACGTTTTCCATAGTTACAACCTATTTTTACATAAATAAGGAGAATCACTAAGTACCTATACCTACTTAATTAAAAATTTGCCTATTGATAGATACCTACTTACTAACATACTCTACAAACATATTAAAGAATATTCAATAACAACCAGAATCGCAAAATTAGATGCAAAAATTATACGTACCTACACTTCAGTTAAGAAGATTTCAAATTCACATTTAGTCACATCAGGCGAAATCACGATCAATAATCTACCTATTATTATTCTCCTACACGAGCCGGCGTGAGTTCCGTACCAAAAGAAATAGTAAAACAGTTCATCCGTGTGTAACAGCTTCGGTGCAATACCACATGTCCGCAGATGAGTCGCACAGGTGCTCTCTGCATCCACTCGCCATTTATCCGACACTCGCGGTACCGGCGAGTCACCTCGCGTGCGCACTCCCCGGGAACACACGTGTTTGCGAAATAATCGAGCTCAAAAAAATCGACTAAAAGTCCTCCCAAATAGTTTAATGTAACATCCCTACTTCTCCCGAAAACCGCGCGCCGCATTTGAAATTCAAAATTAGAAAAACAAGTGGTCTATGTTAAAAAATATAAACAGTGGACTTTATCAATGTGAACTGATTTTAATTTGATTTGCAATCATCAGTAAACATCGCCATGTTTCATTGTTCCTGCATTTGAGTGTTCACACGGTCTTCAGAAGAACGAAGCGTTAGGTAAGCCACTGCTTTTAAATAATTCTTAACAGGTGCGGTTAATTAAATTGATGTTTTATCTAAAATTAATGTTGAGTTAATTAATAACTTACTTATCATGAGTTAATAACTTACTTATCATAAGTATCGCATTATTCCATTTATTTACATAAATATTACAGATGAAAGTGTTTATTTGAATATTTTTTCACGTAAACGGTGTGATTTGCATTTGCGAAAGCAACATCGTTGAAAATTACACTTCGGTACTGTTCGTTTTAACGAGCACATTGAAAAAATACATTTTACACATCTCTGATTGGCAGAATAGAAAGTTTTTTTAGAAAAAGTTTTTTCTCTTCTTACGTAAAACCAACAAGAGTTAAATTTAAACAGGGAAGGACACCAGAGAAAGTGTTAAGAACCTTTAAATTATATTCAATGTTCACAAGATCGTGTATATATGTGCATCTAATTACTTACACATACAGATGCATGTAGGTATAACACGGTGTGCTTGCTTCCGATAATATTGTTCCGGTGGGTTCCCACAAGACGCCTCGGTAAAAAGAAGCGCTCTCGATAATTAACCGGAGTTAATTGACGCACACACTGTACAATACATTTTGATGCGGTATTTCACGTTGCCTAGATTGTAATTAGCTATTCTACTATTCTTATAAACTTTCTAAAAAACGCTTATCGACAGGTGCTTTAATTCCAAGACTTTACATATTATTTTTTTTTTGCAATCCTAGTAAGTATGAGAATTATAATTTCAAGCTAACATAGAAAGCAGGCTAAAGATTTAAAAATTGTGACATATGTATTTAAAAGGTTAAATCTACACGAGCCGATACATATAAGAACATAAAAGTCTTTAATAGATTTGTTGCTTATCTGGTTATAAATAATAATCCCTTAAAACGATATATCTGTGTAAATTGACTTAAGATTACGAATGATGACGGCTCTTCAATGTTCTGACGTTCTCTGAACATAATATGTAGGGCGCAGGTATCATATAGTAAACGAATGGGAGCCTTCAAAGCCTCCTTTACTTTAGCTCTTGAGTTCGAACCCAGGGTTGCGGGTTTGTCCGAAAGGGATACCGTGGCCCTGGTACACAGGCAACTGAAGGAACACGGGTGGGTTTTAGTCAGTAAAAATCTAACACGCCCTTCCGCTTCGCCCAGAGTGGGAGAAGTTATTTGATATTTTCCCACACTTTGTGTATTTAATTTCATCACCACAACTCTCAAAACGGCGAAGGAAAACATCATGAGGAAACCGGCACTGGGCCCGCGTAGTGGATTGTGGCGCACTGGGATCTCACAGAAAGGAGGCCTGTGTCCCATCAGTGGGAAGATTATTGGCTGATTATGATATGTTATGTATGCAATCTCTTTTGGTGTCCACTGCGTGCATCGCTACTGAAAACTTACCTATGCCAATAATATAGAAAGTTGAACCTACACTCAATCTAATCAAGAACTTAAATAGTACCTTATCGAGCATCTCTTTAGTTTGTAAAATAAATGCATTAGAAATATTATAATAACTTTATTATCCAAAAAGCAAAGTACAGTACAATTAGTATGCGCAGCATTTACAACGTGGAACTTACAAGTGTACAGAGATTTGATCAATGACCCCCATGCTAGGTGGGACCTGTGTTACAGGGGCCATCCATCCGTCCATTATACAAACATTACAATTAAGTAAATAGTACTTATTATTTTTATTTAAACAGGTAGCAATTATGTGCTTAATCTATAAAAAAGGTGTGGTGAGTGTGTGCTTGCGAGTGTGTATAGTGTTCATTGTATCGGTCATGTGTAATAAATAGGAAATGCTAATTATTATTATCATTGCAATTTTTAAGACTTAAGCCATCTTGCATTTTTTACATAGTATTTCCTTATACGTTTAGGAAACGATAAATAAGTATACAATCTAAAATCTAATTAAGTGGTCTAGAAATAAGGCATCGATCACAATCTAAGGTCAAGGTGCATCTTGATTAATGTCGCAATTTAATCGGTAGACCGATCAGCTTCGTCAAAAGGTTAATTTACTATTTTATTAAAAATATCCGTTATATATATATTTGCTTTTGACGTTTTGATAAGTGCTTTCATCAAATTCTTTAGTGATGGGCAAATTTTGTTTATTGTTTAGTACTTTTTGCTGATTAGTTAATTAATTAACATCGATGGTAACAACACTTATAGGAATCGAATAGAAAAAACTGAAACAATTAATTAAATTACTTTTTTGTCATATCGCAAAATTACACGTATTGCTTGAGCGTAATAATTTAATGGTTTGCTCCTACTCGAGCGCCACAGGTAGTTTAATTTATTTTATTTGAATATCATCACCAATAATCAGCTACCGGTAATGACGATGATCATTCAGTCGATATGCATTCATCGAGTTCATTGACCCAGTTAACGAACCTAATAAAAATCTACTTACGCTTATTTGACTAGGCCAGCCTTCCTCATATAGTTTTAATGAGACAACTCTAATAACAGACTCAGTACGTCTTAATAATATATCGGTGTTTTATCGATATCTTTATACTGATATCGCCTCGTTATGATGTCGATCAGTATAATTTGATTTATGAAAAGTTTGGTTAACAAGAAAGGTCGATGAAATAGACGTCAATATGTAACGGTAATAATATATATTCTTTTGTATATGACTGGGGATTAAGTGATAAGCAAAAAAAAACTTTCTTAAAAATTCCTATTCTAAATGGCTCGGTGCTATGTTTAGCAGAAAGCAATTGACGGGCTATTAATATAAGGTTTTGATTTACAACTTGAAATTAATTTAAGCAATTATAATGTTTTGGCGTATCCGGTAGAACAAGTATTGCATATTCAACCGTTTCACTTTTAATCAATTTAATCATCAAAAACAAATATCTTGCCAGCAGTCAGACCAAAAGATTTACAAATAATATGTTGCAAATATTGTTATTTTTTTTTAATGTATTCCATTACAATTATGAAAGCTTCGAAAAATTATTACAAAATATTATAATCCATAACAATATTGACCAGATTCAGACCTACCTCAAGCTAAGAGGTCATATTTCTATAAAAATTAATAAGCCGAGAATTCGAATAAAATTACCTCTTCATGAAGTCTAACAGAAGATTTTACAATAGCAAAAGACCATAATAGACATGTCATCCGCCTAGTTACAGCAATGTATGCAGTTCCAGTTGATTGCACAAACGCAGCCACTGTAACTATCTATTATATGAACGTACTATGGTAGTCTTAGCATTTTTATGTAATTTAAAATTAATTACTGCAGTGATTATATTCTGTATGCGCATATTATTATCGTGTTCCACAATCGTAGTGTTGGCGTTAAATATTATTTATGCTCGTCTATTTCTGTTAATTACCCGGCAAATTGCATGTTTGTTAGAAATTTAGAATTAAGATGAGTTTCAAATGCTAAAAGATGTTTGGTTTGACTCTTCCTTGTTTTTAAGATGTTGCATATATTTTTACTGCGGTTAGTCTCTAGCACCAGTTTTAATACTATTGGAGTAGCACGATCATCAACTTTAAAGTATGCGTCCATTTTAAAATTTATAAAGGACGTTGTGTTTTAAAATCGTGTAAGCCATTTTATATATTCCCCCTAAACCAAACACCAACATTTAGTAATAATTTATTGCACAAATTCGATCCTTCTAACAATTTCGCCGCATTTTCTTCTCATCCGTAGGTACAGTTTTGACTTTTGTCATCTTCAATATCTAGGTAGTTTGTGTTTGCTGAAGTCTTCCTATTTCTACTCAAAATTCTGCTAATACCTATGTTAACATCGTGGTTCCACCATACCAATGAGACATAACATTAATATAAATATTTATTATCTTAATCTTTACGCAACTAAATAGACAGGTTGTATATAAATTGTTGCATTAGGCCATTCTACTGATGAAATCTCTATTTTGGACCTAGCCTTGCTAGTTTGCTACCATTGCCAAGGTCGGTAGTCTCACATTCTAGATTTTATCACAACATTAGTAAGGGTGGCGATGTCGTAAGAAACGACTAAGAAATTATGGTGAAGATAGTCGGCACTTAGCATTCTTAACGCGGATTGCTCGATAATTTTATATGGTAGTTATTATGATATTCCGCCTCCTGATTTACAGGAAATTATCTAGGACTTTAGACTATCCACTGTGAAGTCCATGAACGTCCATGTTAATATTACATCAAATTCAATAACCTTAAAAAGCTTCGTAAAGTTTAAAAAGCTTTTAGTTCCGAATGAGGATATATGGATATGTGTTTAATTATAACAGAAGCCCAAATATTTAGTAAAACTACCAAATATTTTTGGTGAATGTGTTGATCAAACAAAATTCTTCCATGCATTTATTCCCAACTAGTATTTTTACGCTTCACTTCCTTTTTAAGACATACTTTCGAAGCAAAAAACTAGACATTCTGACAATGCACGCGTCCAAATGTAAATGAACGAATCTATTGATTGTATGAGTAATAGAATAGATTCTTTACAATAAATTGAATACTACCCAGTAAGCCCGTCATAGACAAGTGTTTTCTTAAGCTTTTTATGATATGTGAGTATTGTTCAATAGCTATATAAAAATATATGGCACGGCGTTTGAAGTTTGTAGAAAGAACTTTCTTTCGAACAATAATTACAACACAGTTGCAGTTTCCATTAGTGTTTATTACAAGTTTGATTTACAAGTATTCATAAAACGGAAGCTTTTCATAAATCCGCACTGACACTGACACTGATAGGGATAAGTATAAAACCTTGAGCAAGAAACGAAACACCAAAGAAGCTAATCGCTGACCGGCTTCATACCTTATTAAGGTTAATGCCGACACAAAAACTGATGAAAACCCCCATACATAATGTACTTAACTGTAAATACATAGTATAGTTAACGTACCGCCTCTGTGAAGTACAGAAGGCGTTACCACTTTGCAGCGGCCAATGTGGCCGTCATAACGGTCCACACGAGGTGTTCCGATCCCCCCCTCGGCTGGACCACGGCTACCGAACGATAAACTGTACTTAGGTACGTACATATCTAAATATTTCGCGAGTTATGGCCACTTTGACATAGTTGCCCAGCCAAACTGCTTTAACAGTTGCAACTGCTCATTTGTCTTTCAGGTTACATTAGACATTTGTTTAGATTACATGTAGTACATAAAACGGATGCCCTTAAGACAAAACGAATCCGGGAAGTAACGGAGTATTACCGGTTAGTTTGCAAGCTTACATTTCAAATTTCTATCGCCAAAGGTGTCTAAGATTGCTTATTTTCTTTGTGATGTTTCGGAAACACATGTTCCATCAAGTTGGATCCCAATGTGAGCGTAATTCGTTAAAATTCTTTCTCTTTTCAAATCTTCAAAGATGGCCGTCGATTATGGTTGTGACAAATTAATTAAGAGAGATCGATGCGCACGCGCACTGGCGATGGCGGACCTATTATGGTCAATTCGGTAACGGCACCGAGTAACGTGTGGGTAACGGACGATATATTATTATGGCACGCGATATTCTGTAACCACTCAGAATGTAGAGCGAGTGATTTACTTTTATACTGTTTTACATACGGTTTAGTGAAGTCATCCAATAGTTTGAAGTGTATGAAAATGATTTAGCAGGATTTGGATAAGCTTTTGCGGTTTTCAAGTGGTCATGCATAGTTTTCAAATAGAAGGCACGCGTCGTGTATTTGACATAAACTTGTGAGCCTTTAAATATTAGAAAAAACTCCAATGTGCTCTGGATAATTCTTAAAAAGAAATCTCACTCAAAACGCTTTAACCTTTTTTATTTTATTAATTCGAGTCTGCATGAGTTGTATTGAAATTTTAGATACGGGTACTGAAATACATACAATACATAATAGTTTGGACAGCTACTTTTTAAGTATTTTGTATGTATAATTTATGTATTTAGAAACCAATTCACAGTTAACACTACCTATTGAAGTATTGATAATATAATGACGAGTGTCTATTTTGAAGTAGTAGGTACATAGGTACAACTATTATATACCTACCTACCAACTTGCCGCTCTAAAAAGCAATAGAATCTAATCAGGCTTGGATGTACCATAAAATATTTAACAACAACAAATCCTATTTTAACATTCTTCTAAATTCGTGCAATTTAACACTGAATTCAATAAATTCGTAATCACGTAACAGATATAAAATGATTATTACTATATCTTGGTTACTGACAGACAATGATGAGGTACCTACCTACTCTCAAAAGGAACCTATAAACACCTCTGTATAATAATGGGACAATAAAAACAATGTAACGGTTCTCAGTATTCGGCAGAGAAGATACTAAACGGCCAAGTAAGGTATATTTTCTGTCATGAAAATGTCGCACTTGTGTAGTTTTAGCGACATTCTCTTCGTACTTACGCTTTATGATATTTAATGGGTATTGATGTCTACAGATTATTGAATCTTTAAGAAGGCTGTCTCGGGTCCACTAGCGCCACTCCTTAAAAAAAAATATTATCTCGTGACTGAGAAGGACTTATGAAAAACGGCTCAATCAATTGCCTCGGTATGTCTAGAATATTTCAGATTTTTTTGGATTTTTTTTTGTGTGACCTTTTTAAAGTTTCATATTGAGACACGAAGCAACACAATTCGATCTAAAGAAAAACGGCCATAATATATATCCTCTAGATCGTACTTTGTTGCTTCGTGTCTCAATATGAAACTTTGTAAAAGGTATTAGAAAATTCTAGACATACCGAGGTAGCTGATTGAGCTGTTTTTCATAATTCCTTCTCAGTAACGATATATGGCGCTAGAAAGACAGAGAGAAGAGACAGCGCTCTTAAGCGTCAGCAAGGATTTATTTTGAAGAAACTTTTTCCATTGTCCTGTCCTTCCCATTACCGGCGAAGCCTTGTCATTTTAATTTTCATCATTCTCCTGCCCTAATCCCAATTGATTTGGGGTCGGTGCAATCTTTATTTTTCTTCCATATTTCTCTAGTAGTAATCATCTCTATAGTCTCTCTATCTCTTTCTAGCAGGGTTCGCCGATATATATCAGCGGATATATATCATGATATAGATCAATTGATTTTTCCTGTCTTCTGAACAAAAAATTTTGGAGATTAATGTTTACCCTGGCAACACGTAGCGAAAAGATACAATTCAAAATAATTTATTTTTAACTTTTTATGATTACAAATTATTATTAAAATTAGTTGATTTACCTATCTCACAAAAAAATTAAGATTATTATAATAATAGGTAGGTGCCTACTTGTCTTTTTAAGTGTTCATTAAATAATTCTTTCTCAAATAAACACTAATTCTTTTGTTACTTTTTTAAAATAAAAAATGTGGTAATTTGACACTTACATTATTTTACAAATTCGTTTCACATTTTTAAGTGTTTTATCCCTTTACAGAATGAAATTCGCTTCTTTTTCTTGGCCTGGATATATATCCGATATATATATAAAAAAAACGGATTTTTGATATTTATTATAAAAAGCGGATTTTTTCGAACCCTGCTTTCTAGCCATATCTTTCACACAGACCATCCATCCTAGCTGTATTTATCAAAAATAACTGTAGGTGTATTTTTAATAAATACAGTTCAGATGCAAGATAGCTGTAAACCAAATAGCTGTTTACACATACCCTGCACTTTATTTACATCCATTTATAACGCAATGCTCGGGAAATAACACTTATCAAAGGCTTTTTGCTAAGTAAAGAATATACTTACCTGCAACGGCTGCAACCGCACTATAGTCAGCCACTTCTACAACCACTTCTACATAATACTTTGCACATTAAGATGTTCGGCTTATTTATTACCATAATACAATATAATGAAAAGCCTAAAACACACTGAAAGCTATTAGGAATATCAGAAGTAAAATTAAAAACTTTTGTAATATCAAAATAAACATCAAATGCGGTGTTCTTAGTTGAAAATCGAACTGCCTCAAATGTATCATAATTAGCAACTTAAGGAATATTGGTGCTGATTCCCTTGTTCACAAACTAAACTAAATTTAAGTTCAGTGCATCTTTTTCTTTCTATTTCATTAAGAAAAGGACAGAAGATAAATTTTATTCTAGTCCTGTCAAATTAATCAGCGCCTGTCTCTACTCCATACAAGTTTAGACGTGATTAAAAACTTGCCGACTAGAATTACGTCAATTTACGTCAAGCGCTGATTAATTTGACAGGACTAAACTAAAATTTATGTTCTGTCCTTTTCTCAATGAAATAGAAAGAAAAAGATGCACTGAACTTAAATTTAGTTTAGTTTGTGAACAAGGGAATCGGTACCATTGTTGCGCATATTTATATAACTGGCAACACTAATGTACGATCACGTTTACGATTTTGCTCGCAACACTAGCGGAAAGTCGTATGCGCTCAAAGCACGCGCCTTGCATAATTTTCCTTCCCTGGAAACAGGGGGACCCCTGTCCTCACATCGTGGCCATTCATACTGGCTATTACGTATTTTATAGTCATTTAAATGTTATAGACATAATAATTAGAGACTCTGTTATATTAGAGGTACCTAATTTCTATTTGATTTGTAGTTTATTGCATGTTTAGGTTTCTGTTATTGCTGTATGTATTATTATTATTGCTATTTGTTATACTTTAGAGTTTATTTTATGGATTTCTGAAAGCCTTTATCGATAAATTGCTGTCAAGTCATATGTTAACAGTTGTGATTTTTAAGCAGAAATCACTTTTGATTTGACATTTGGTTTCACAACTTAAATTGGAAACCTTTTGGTAACCAGCAACCTAATTGCGTAATACACTATCTATCACAATCTGAATGATTTTGAAGGATATTGCTAATCCATTGCTTTATATGTTCGAAAAATTTGTCTGCACAACAAAGATAATAACTCAATTAATGTTGTTGAAGTGTCAAAATCAAACCTATTACTCCTGTACACAATTAAACCATCGGATAATATTTTGATAAAACTATCGAAATATCTCGACTTTTAAAAAAAGCTTATTTTCAAGATAGATTTTTAATTTCCAAAGATCATACACAAGTAAAGTTGGACTCACACTGAATCCCGTGCGAAACGCGCAAAGATTTTGAAACTTCTAAAGGATTGTTCCTATGTTCCAACAGACTGAGCAGTTGTGTATCCCTGATAAATCAGACGCATGTCCTCACCGAAGGAACTAACCATGCGCATCATTAACAAGCGCAGGACCAGTTCCATTACAGAACAAGAGTATCATGGCACTAGACCGGAAAATTTGCCACACGAAGAAAATGAAACATGACTGCTAGCGTTTAAGACTTCAACACTCCAAAAACTAGTAAATGCAGTGGAAGTAAAACCACGTACTCATTATAAAATTCCGTGTGTGCCGTAGAAATGTAAATGAGGCAGAATAGGAACGTAGCTACTAGCTAGACAAATCACGGTCTAGTTGTTACAAGACAAAGTAAAAGTTGGTAGACATCACGACTTTGTCACTGCGCAGTTCCCATACTAATTGTACACGTAATTGTTTCGTCTGCCCCTGCATTAATTTTTGGAAGTGGGCTTTATAATTCTGAGTTGTATTCCGATTTCATAATCAACATCATAATTTGGGCAATTAAACTAGTTAAATAAATAAATCTTCTTTTCGTATTAGTTAGTGACTTAATCTGGTGTTAGAGTTTTTAAGTTTTTACTTGGCTACACGTGCCGTCGCGCGTCGAGAAATATTTCTCAGACATGGGATTTCTCACGTTTTCCTTCACCGTTTTTTAAGGCGACGATATCCGACTTTTAATGATTTTATACTTAAAATCACGTCTAAACGAGTAGTGTTAATGATTTGGAAAAAATATATGTTAAATGAGACTATTTTTTTAATAGCTTTATAAGTGAATATTTTAGATTATTTATATTATGTAGTGAAATTAATTTGTTATGTCTAACGCGGATATAAAACTGCGAATCACGCAAAATCTATCAAACGTATTTTTATGAAACCTTCACTTTTTAAAGTTGTTGGTGTTTTAGTATACGTGTTTTATTAGAATACTTGTTTGTTTTATGTATAATAAATTAATAATGCGTCTTATTTGGGACAGGGCTCCTAGATGGGCGAGTCCTACTACTGGTACGTACGACGCGTTGCGTGAGCTCAGTACAGAACACGCAAGCTAACCACTCAAGGTCACTGGCATATATCTGGGCCTTAAGCAAGTGATAATTAATACGCACATGAATTCGAAAAGACAGAGGTGCGTAACTTGTGTTCGAACCGACCGACGGTCACACGACTAGGCTTATTACTGCTAATAAGCAAATAATTAATTACTTAATTTCGTGTTAACTAATTGTTTACCTTTTAGTGAGCAAGCCTTTTAAATGGCTATATATTAAAAATCACTGTTTTATATTCCACTGGAGAGGTGATTATTATAATTTCATGACAATCAACGACTTCACACTTTTATGTAACTACAGCCGTTCTATTGACGTCTTTGCGAGACGAATATTAATTTATATAATCTTATTTCAAATGGAGTATAGAAATACTCCATTTGAAATAAGATTAGACATTTAAATAAACCATTTTTTACAGTTCGTTAAACCGTTTTTGACTTCTATTGCGTTTAATGGCAGTTGCAATAAATGGTATTGTAATCACTTTTTTTGCTTTTAATGCTATCCTTATGCCTACGGAATAGAAGTCAAAATCGGTTGAACGATCTGTAAAAAAGGTTTAATTAAATGTCTATTCTTATTTCAAATGGAGTATAGCTCTACTGCCCTATTGTATAAGCTGCTTGCAGTCAAAATTCATTCCTCCACATTATTTGATTGCAATCAACTACAGACTGTATTAATATTTTCTGAAATCTCCCTCCAGCTGTTATTTATTTTAGAAAATCTTCCATTTTGATTGCGACACCGTCTCGCAATTTGCCTGCGATCATTGATTTGGAAATAGCCAAATAATTTGAGCGTGCACGCATGTTGAAGGAGCGGAAAGTACTCGAGAATGGGATTCAGATCACGATGTGCCGTGATTTGAATGATAATTAGGCGAGTGCGAAACGGGTATGAAAAACTAGGAGTAGGTAGATAAATAAAGACTGAATTTTAGGAAACAATGCGTGGAAGCATAAACTAATTCAAGCACCACCAAAAAAATAAGTTTTTTACTGCAAAAGGCTATTTTTATGCTAAGTTCATATAAGTAAACCATTTTATATTTTTTGACGTAAAACTAATGCAAACAAACAAACAAACAAACATGCTGCGAATGATTTTCCTTATCAACTCAAACACAAACTCAAAGCATTTATTTCAAATAAACCAATTACAGGCACTTTTGAATTGTCAAGGGGTTGCTCAGTGAGAAAGATGAAGCTAGTTCAACTAGCTGGGCGCTAGTTGCCCTTTCCAAAGCGTAGTAGGTTCCTATGGAGAAGAACGAGCAAGAAACTCCACGAACACTCTTTTAAAACAAAATATTGTTACAAAAAATGGGTTACATCATTCATATTGAAGTTATACATGTGAGAACAATGTATATAGAAAGACGTGCACGTTAGAAGCGTCCGTAATAAAAACAATTCAAAAATTAAAATAAGCCGTGGCAGCTAAGAGATGACCAGTCCCAAAGCTTTATTGACCTCCCGAAAGTCATAAAATTGGATTGATTGGTTTGTACGAAAACTTAACCTTAATATCTATCTTATTTTATAGGTTTTCAAGTTATCGTAGAACCACCACTTTCAATCAATTAAGTAATTATGTAAAGTCGCCATTTTTTTTTTTGATTTAGCACATTAAATAAATTATTTATGTTAAGCAGATGAAATGTTTCCTAGACAAGGTTAATTTCAACATTTAATGTATTCTCAAAAATCTGGCAATTCTCTTTGATTTTGAAGGTCGGTAGGAAATTGGTAGAAATTCTAACATGTTGAATACATACCTAAGCGTGGTTCCGCGACGGTGGTGACACGGGCTCTTGACCGAAGGTTGGCTTATGCACCCACAAATATCAAACACAGTAATATAAGTTTAGAATTTTTTGTCCATAGCACTCTTTTTTACAAATTTTCAGAACGTTAGGTTCCTATGTCTTTTTCATCCCATCTATTCGAAAAGGACGACTTGGTTCGCCTTTAAGTGCACCCAAAGGTGGTGTTTTCTATAAGAAACTTTTAGTGGGCAGTAATGAGTTTTTAATCCTCTTTCTAAGTGCGTCGGAATTATCTTTGCCTCGCACTTTTTGAATTTGGAACATCTTAGTGTTCAGCACCAAAGAAATCGAACTCAAATATTGTTTGAATAAAGACTGGCTGGTACGACGGCCCATAGTCGCGCCACCGGCTGAATAAAAAATAAAAATAAATCAAATTAAAAATGCGCGAACTACAAGCCCGCGTTTTCGTAATATTTCACGGATTGTTAGAAATTCATGGTTTTTTTCTTAAAAATGAGGTCATTAATTATGGATACTGATTATATCGATTGAATTATTTTTATTCCATTGTACTGATCCATTATTTTGTTATTTAATTTCAATTTAGTTGTTACTCTATGTTTTATTAAATAATAATATTACAATAAAATATGAGGCGCCTTTTATTTTCTCATAGTGGGTGATGAAAAGTAGAGTGTATTACTCGGGCGCAAAATATATTTTTGGCTCGGGCGACGTACTTTGAATCCCTCGCTACGTTCAGGATTCTACTAAAGAATCCCTCACTTCGCTCTGGATTCAAAAAGCGCCCTCGCCGTAAAAATATTATTTTTCTCCCTTATGATACAATCTACTATTTCTAAACAATTAAATAAAAGTGAAGTGTCTGATTGTAATTTCAAAATAACAGCTTTTTATTAAATAAAAACAAACAAAAATAGATTTAAAAGTAAATTAAAAAATATTATTTGGATATGTAAGTGTGATTAAGTATTATTGTCTAGAGACTCACTGAACCCACAGTCAAACCATTGCAATGGTTTTTTGGGCTAAGTTTATAAGTTAAGTACTATAAATAAATAAATAAAGTATCGACGGCACGGTTGGCGCAGTGGGAAAGCGATTGACTGCTGCGCAGCGTGTCGCGGGTTCGATTCCCGCGCGGAACAAATATTTGTATGACCTACTAGTAGTTGTTCCGGGTCTGGCTGTTTGTGTATGTGAGTTTAATGTTTGTAATCGCACTCACAATACAGGAGAAATTAAAAAAAAAAGTATTTGTGATACTTATAAGATTTTTTTTTTCTCTGTCTGTTTGTTCCGACTAATCTCCGAAACGGCTGGACGATTTTGACGGCACTTTCACTGGCAAATAGCTGATGTTATAGGGAGTAACTAGGCTAATTTTATTTTAGAAAAAGCCACGCAGGCGAAGCCGCGGCCAGCAGCTAGTCTTAAAATAAAACTAAAATGGAAGTAGCGATGGTAAATATTGTTGCGTCAAGTAGCGGCGAAGATGTTTCAGATCTCGCTTACAATTTAAAAGGGCCAAACACGTGTTCAAGTTCACAAAACCTTAAGACGACACAAGAAGGTTCTTTAGATTCAGTTAACATCTTTCTTAATCTCTGCTAACGCATAAATTGGCGCTTCACTCGATTAAAACCATAGATTAAAAGGCGGGATACCTGACCATCACTTATCAGAGTCCGCATCGCATAAAAACTGGAACATTATTCTTTTTTTTTTTAGTTTTATAGTAAGCTGTACTTCTGCTCTATGGCTGTGTAGACTGTCAAGCATACACCCTCATTACTACGCGGTGAGCATGCTTATTACAGAATATTAGCTGCGATACGTTGCCCTTTGCATTACACTGTGGTTTTTTGAATTTACTCAACTGTGGGAACTTAGAAGTTGTTTAGTGTTCGCGTAAGCAGATTGCCTAAGTACGGACTTTCGTGGGGACATGTCTAATGTTGGGACTCTCTTTTCTCGTTATGACTATTATAGATGGTTTTATAATCTAAGTTGGAGACTACACAATCTTTAACATGGGCTTTGTGTCTTATTCTTTATCGCTCTAAGATGCTATACGCGGTAAATTAAAAAAAAAAAAACACATCTTAATCATTGCCTTTGCAATAGTCGCCCCTATCCGTATCCTGCGAATAGGGGCGTAACTGCATAATAGCTACTTTTCAGGAGACACTTTTTTGTGATTAATTAAATTAATGTGTCTTCAATTTACCCACATTTTGATTTTTGTTTCACATGAATTTTGCTGCTACATTCAATGTCTTGTTATGTACGTTAATTATTGTTGTCTTCTTTTAATATTTGTGCATGTCGTACTAGTTCTGCTCATGAATGTCATCATTATTATATAGTTAAAATATTTCTCATTAAGTGAAATTTGTAGTAAATTTCTTTTGAGTAAATAAAGATTCTTTAACCACAATATGTTAGTCCCTGTGCTGGATGTAATCCTGCCCGTCATTTGTTACATCCTAAATTTTTCTGCATCTAGTGGTGTCTTTCCATGTTCATGGAAAGATGCCCAAATAATTCCATTACCTAAAAAGTCCAATCCCACATCCTTTTCTGAATATCGTCCAATATCCGTCTTACCATTCCTATCCAAAGAAAGATATTATACTTTTCTTAATACAAATTAATACTTCCCTTAATATTCTTTTAATAAGATCTTTCTTACAACACAGATTCTATACCTTGACCGCGTAAGGATTTGTAATTGACTTTCTGGTGACTATGGTTTCCTTTTCAAACCTAGACCAGAATACCTCATGATGCCTTAATTATTGCCTTTGCAATAATAGCTATAATAATAGCCATGTCACATGGCTTCGGCATAAAGTTTTGGAAAAGTAGACAGCATCAGCTTGTCTAAGAGGTAGTTGTATTATTATTATTATATTCTATCTTGTCTTGCTCATGCCGTCACCTTTGCGAAAACTGCAGTGCATCCAAGGGTTTTAAACAAAAATATACATGGTAAAGATACATAGTTTCTTCACCTAGGTATAGTTTGCAAATATGTATCGTTAGGTAATGTTCCTCCTGTGATTATAAGCGAAACACCATTGCAGCGTGTTGCTCAGGTTAAGTATCTAGGACATGTGGTCACGGAGGACTTATCTGATGATGCAGATTTGGACAGAGAGCGCAGGGCGTTGGCGGTTCGGTGCAATATGTTAGCCCGCAGGTTTGCGCGCTGTATAATAGTAAGGATGTGAAGCTGTATCTTTTTAAGGCCTACTGCCAAACCTTTTACACGTGCAGCCTGTGGGTGAAGCATACGCAGAGGGCCTACAACGTCCTGCGCGTTCAGTATAATAGGTAATGGTTTTAAGATGTTGATGGGGCTTCCGCGCTTCGCAGATATTCGCGGAAGCCCATGTCGACGATTTTCATGCCATAATGAGAAAGTGGGCATCGTCAATTATGGGTAGGTTGCGCGAAAGCTCCAACAGCTCCTAAGAACATTATACGACAAGGTGGATAGCCCCTTTATTAGGCACCGAGTGCGGAGGCACGTGCCAACATGTGTTGAGCCACGATGCTATTAGTTTGTAAGTTTTAATAACATAGTTTTTTAAGTTGTTGTTACAAATATTACCAATATGGATTGTATGTATTTTTATGTGTGATTCGCAATAAATCAGAATAATAATAATAGTAGGTACCTACTGTTGTAAGAACCACATCATTAATAATACGAGCAAGACCTTTAAACCACAATTAATTCACTCAAAAAACAATAACACCTAACTAATAAATACTCCACAAAGACTTAAAAATACTCTACAAAGACTTAATAATATTAATAATTATTTCTATCAGTCATCCATTTCCTGAGTAAAAAACCAGGAAGAGTTGAGTAGCATAGCTCTGGGCAGTTACTCGCACGCTCCAGTGACTGCTACTCACCGTACCATATCGCACCCGTCATAACCACGCAAGTTTTAGCGAAAATCATCTCTAAATACCCGCACTCAAGTACATTGGACTTCCAGAATCATTGGCCCCCGGTAATTGCTCCTAAGTGAATGAACGGGCAATGCGTATCGTTTATTGTTTGTCGAGTATAAATAAGGTGAGGTAGATAATTGTGGAAGGAAATATATAAGTTTATGTAGATGTTTCGGTGGATGGGTGTCGTATAAGGCGACTAAGGGACTTACTAGAGAATGGGCAGCAGCGTTCTCTATGCATTTTTAACACCATACTACGATCGCCAACCCGCCTGCCAAGCGTGGCGATTATGGTAAATTGAGACACGAAGCAACAAAATACGATCTAGAGGAATGTGGCCGTTTTTATTTAGATCGGATTTTGTTGCTTCGTATCTTAATATGAAACTTTAAAAAAGGTATTGGAAAATTCTAGACACATTTACCGATATAGTCGATTGAGCCGTTTTTGATAATTCCTTCTCAGTCACGAGATAATATGTTTTTATAGGAGTGGCACTAGTAGACCGGTGACAACCCTCTTATTCATTGTACTCGCTCTCAACCTTACCTTATCCATCAGAGATGGGCGATTGTTACTGATTCCAATAATCGAATGGTTTGATACTACTAACATTAACATTCGAATACAAAAACAATCGATCACTAGTTTGCAAATTCGAATAAAACCACTAGTTCATTCATTCACTTTTCAATACAAAATTGGTCTGTTTTCTCTTACAATAAAGTCTATTTTAATTGATATTCGTAGTACTAGGCAAATAGTTACTGATTTGCGAACCGTTAGTTCATTCATTCAATTTGCCATACAAAATTGAACGTTTTTTTTACTATAAAGATCAGTTTTACTTGATAGCAATAATTAGTTATGACTAATTTCCGAATACTTCCGAAAGGGTCGAAAATGTGACAGCTAAACTAGTAGTAATGAAATTTGAATCTGAAGGAATGAGACGACGCAATACATTCTTATTTACTTCTCGCTTTTTTTTTCATATTCGAATGAGCTGTAAGGTTATTCGAATAATTTGAATGACTTCTACAATCGAATCATTCGAATAATGTCATTCACAATCGCCCATCTTTATTATCCATACTCAAAGGCAAATTATTTGTGTAACGAACATTAACGCAAACTTACAAGTAATTAATATAGCGGTTACGTTACGTCTCAGTGAGGAAGCAGAACTTCGACACGAAAGTGCTATTAGGTACGATAGTTTACAAGGTTTCGGTGCATTGCTTACAGTTGTAAGTAGTACATACAAGAGAAGCTAAACAAATAAATAAACATGTATGTTCAATGAATGGTCGTATGTTGCGAGACCACCCTGAGACTGCAGCGTGAGAATATGTCCGATTTTCCGCGTTCCGTTTAAGTCTTTTCAGTGAAGCGACTGTGAACTTCAGTGGAATTGAGTTGCTTTGTATTTCTTTGTGGAATGGGCTAAGAAACACACTGGAAATAAAGCTAAACACACAGTACCTGCATATAATATGTATATTGTTTTTGAGGAGCTCCACCAACTCCATATAGGGTGTAGTCAGTTTGTGTTTTGTTTTGTTTATTGTGCTGCATTACACAATATGTTTACGAAATGTAAAGAACGGTAATGAAAAACAGCAATAAAAGATGCGCGAATTTATTTAAAACCCAATTTGTATCTGTGTTTTAAATAAAATGTTTGAGAAGTTCCTTTATTTTTGCACCCTCAACCTTGTAGGTCGATTTGTTGCTACTAATAGTATTTCTAATTGGCTTTTCCGTCTTGTGCATAGAGAATTATAAATATAACTATACCGAAAGTCTCTAATTCAGATAATTTATGTAAACAACGTATTGTCAAGAAATGTCACTGTCATAATGACAGCACAGTGGTGCAAAAATTTTATCATATATTTTTTTTTTTTTGTAAATAATCTCTAAAATTAAGGTGAATTAATTAAAAGAACTATGCAAACAAAATACCGTTGCCAAACAATGTTTTGTGTAGTATGTCGGAGACACGGCATATGATCGTCATAATCAGCCCTTTTAAGTGGAGTGCTAGACGTAGGCCTCCCAAAATCGATTTCCATTAGAAATAGTTTACAGCTGTTTTCATTCAAAATGTGGCTAGATATGCTACTTACAATATAAATCTATGAATGAGAGTTGTAATATTAGTGTTGTTGAAGATGTAAAAAATTTGAAAATGTTTGGATCTCCTGCATTGTTACCAGTATCATAAAATATTTGATACCAGAAAATCTCCTTTTTTTAATAACTTTGTTTAAAACCGAAAATTTATAAAAATAATTTATTACGGAATGAATATTTTTTTAATTATTAATATTACTCTTTTTTCGCCATTTTATGTGAATTACCATTACAAAGATATTTTTTTGTTATGTTATCCCCTTTGTTTACATAAATTATCTGAGTTTGAGACTTTGGGTATAGACGATGTCTCATTTAACTATTGGTGCGGAGCAGCTGTAACTTTTTTTATCACGTTTATAGCACACAGATGTGTAATAGTATTGAATGGAGATGAATGTCCATTGAATGGGCGGAGCTGTTAACAGCAACACGCCTCCTGTTGACAAGAGTAGGTGTTTCTTGTACCCCTACTACACATTAAAAAGAAGCCCGCGTTGTGGTATTAACAAGCAGTTTTGTTTTAAGAAATTAGCTGTAGCCCGCGGCTTCGCCCGCGTTGCTTAAAAGTCCCGTCAAAATCAGTTCAGCTGTTTAGATTAACCGGAAGGTAACGGACAGACTGAAAAAAAAAAAATTGACATGTTTTTTTTTTTTTGTTATAAGTGCAGTATTTACTTTCATATGCATTTAATAAAAAACTGTTATTTTGACATTAAAAACAGACATTTCAATTTTATTTATATCCATACTAATATTATAAATGTGAAAGTAACTCTGTCTGTCTGTATGTTACGTTTTCACACCTAAACCGCTGAACCGATCGTCATGAAATTTGGCAGAGATATAGCCTGGGATATGGAGAAGGACATAGGCTACTTTTTTACGCGATAACCGACATTCACGCGGGCGGAGCCGCAGGCAAAAGCTAGTATTTGTATAAGTGTAACAACTAAAGAAGAGTACTTTAGTAATGATCGAAGGCTAAAAAAAATCAGGCTATGTTTAGCTACATATCCTGACACAAATATTTTCTCGCGGTTTTGTTTACACCTATACAAATAAATAACACGTTGAACGCCACGCGGCCCACCGGTGGGCGATTCAAGCAAACCCGTTCAGGCTTAGTGGAAATCATCAATTCCATAATTTTTCGCAAAAGTTAATATCGACACAAAACAATAAGAAATAACTTAATTTGCATATTTAATTTGATTTAAACTTTTTTTCGTGATATTTTCTTAAGGAAAGTTGTAATCGGTCACCGATGACCCCCGTGGCCTGGTGATATGAAATCTCGATATTATGTCTGCGGGGGCCGCGGGGTCACCGCGCGGCCCACCCCGCGCGCCCGCGTATCTCTCTCGCGCGGTGTAAGTTATTCCCGCTAGCCACATTTAGTGTGTACAGTGATGATAGAACACGTGTACGTGTTATTATTTACTGTTGTTGTTCCGATGTTTTGCCATTCTCTTTTTGGCGAATTTACGTAAAATTGAAGTAAAAACACCAAAAGTGGAAATACCAAAGAAAGTTATTTCCACTAAGCTCAAAAAGGGGGCATATATAGCAAAGGAAAGCACAGATGGTATAACTGTCATGAAATGGCGAGACAAGAGGGAAGTTCTTGTTTTGTCGACGAAGCACTCTACGGGATTCCATACAGTTACAAAACGTGGAAAAATAGTTTCAAAACCCAAAATTATATGCGATTATAATAGAGCAAAAGGGGCCGTTGATTTTTCGGACCAAATGGCTGCCTATTCTACACCTTTGCGTAAGTCGGTCAAATGGTACAAGAAACTGGCGATAGATCTTCTTTTAAATACTGCTATCGTTAATGCTTTGACGTTGTATAAAAATGTAACAAAAAAAAGCATTCAAATCGTAGATTTCAGAAGACAGTTATTGGAGCATCTATGTCAGAAACTACAAGAACCTGAAATCCTAGTAAGACCGAGAAGAATAAAACATGTTTTATCAAAAAGAGATGGTATGGTAAGAGCAGCTAGAAGAACTTGTCGTCAGTGCTATAAAGAGATAGCTTCAACCATGGGTAGCAAGATTGCTAAAAATAAGTCACAAAAAGTGATCACTTATTGCGAACAATGTCCCTCCAAACCATCACTTTGCTTGCCCTGTTTCAATAAACTTCACTAAAAATATGTCTTTTTTTTTCTATTTTATTCTATTTTAATATTTTCTAGGTCATTTAATTGTTAGCCATTTATAAACATAAGAAAAATTATACATTTTTTATTCTGTTTTAGGGCACCCCTAACATCTCCTAAGAAATTCGCTATAATTTTTAATCTTTTCTAAATATTAAAAAACCAAGCCGTTTTGGTCGTTGCACAGGGCCACGCGGGTCACATCTTTACCATTTTCATTCAATATTAATGCCCCGTGGCTTGTAATCAACGTTTGATGTGAACACCTCGCTCCGGTCACGGGTGTCCTCCGTGGCCCGAACAGTTCAATACAGGGTGGCCCACCGGTGTCCCCCGTGGCCCAAATGACTAACTGTCATTTTTTGCTCGGCGTTTAACGTGATAAAAACGAAGTGTCTTTTTGTAATATCATCATCAACATTTTGAACACAAGATTATTCCAAATCCTATCTTATTATGATTCGGACCTTCTTTTGCATTTGTTTATTTCCATGTCGGATTATATCCCGTGGGAACGTACTACCGGGATCTGTGTGCCCAATTTCATCCAAATCGTTTCAGCTGTTTTTGCGCCAATCCGGAATACACATCCAGACAATCAGACAAATTATATTTTCGGTATCAAACTCGTTCCTACACCTTGTTGCAATATTTTTTTTAATTTTTTTCAAAACATCCAATGTGCAGTTTTGACTTAGTTAGGTACTAAAAAAAAAAGTTTTTTCCACATGCTAACGAGTAAATAATTATTATACTTTTCTAATTCCCCGATTTTCTATTTCAGAGTGAACACCGACTCCTACAAGATGAATGCATAAGGTAAGACTCCACTTACCTATAATAGCGAACTTATATAAACGATTCATCTTAGTGATAAATATTAAGCATCGCATCGCATTACCGATGCTTCTGATTGTAATAATAATGAGTTGATCGCGACCGTCGCGTTGTTGGCCACGCGTCGACGATAATAAAATGAGATTAGATAAAGACCTGTTTCTTGAAGAGACACTGTTCTTGTCATTATTTAATTATTATCTCATAAATATTTGTGCAGTATTATTTTATGGGAAATGCCTACATTTCCCATAAAATCGAATGAATCGGAATGAATGATGAATCGGTTGTTCTTTTTAAATAAGACTATCTTTAGGAAGATAGTCTTATTTAAAAATAGTATAAGATAGTCTTATTTAAAAATAGTAATTATCTTCCTAAAGATAGTCTTATTTAAAAGGGAAAATGGTGCTTAATGACCTTACGTTACTCTAAGAATGAAGCCGAGATCTATATGCGTTAGTTATCACGTACTTTGGGTGAGCGTTGTTCCTGTCACTGTTACACAACTGTCAAGCTCTAAGTGCAAGAAAGAGATGGGAACATGTCTAAGTCAATCTCTTTATTGCACTTGGAGCTTGACAGTTGTTTGACGTGTATGTATAGATTCATAGAAGAGTCTCGAATAGCGCGAACTTATGCTTCCATTTGTCAAAATGTCTAATTGCGCTCATATTTTTTTTTATGTTCAGAGAGATTCGGAAATGTCTAAGGAATTCGAATCTAATTTCCAACCAAGAGTTTTGATCAAGCTTTAGAGGTATGAGGAACAGGGTGTAAAGTTCACTCATACTCTATAGTAAAGGGAGGATCCTCCGACCAGACGGGTATTGTGTCTGGTGGGCAACTTCCCAACGGTTGATGTCGGGATGTTGCATAAATGCTAGTCGCGCGGTAGACTGATAGCGCGATGCAGGATTTGTGATGTCAGGTCTTTGATGCGTAGTTCGTATGTGGCGTTGTTGATACCGCAAACGCCACAAAGCCATGTCACTTATGATTCAAGCTATCACTTTTAACAAGATCACCAATAGCCATTCCATCCCACAAACACATATCACCAACAGAATATCACCTTTTGTTAGGAATCCCCGCCCCAAGTTACAAATCGATCAAGAGATGAGCAACCTTATCTCTTGATCGATTTGTAACTTGGGCTTCGTTTACAACTAACCCATAAAATAGTTGAATGTCAACGTTTATCACGTTAAAATCGTCTTAATTTGAAATGAAAGTTATGTCTTGAGCGAAAAATTATGTAGGGGTACCGGAAACTTTAGGCCGTGCGCACTTTAGACGCAATTTCGTATAAATTTTACTCGTATGAACACGCACGAACGATCCTGATCTTTTAAGTACTAAGGGAGCGCGCAGACTGAGTGCGAGTTAGTCGTACGTATACGTACGTGTAGTTCCGACGTCCGAAAACAATCCGAACTTGTTGGGATTTTATAACACTTTCGTGCGTTGAAAATTAAAAATGGAAGTAGAAAAATTTATTAACTTGGTTTACGGACATAAATTTTTGTGGGATCAGAGTGATTCAACTTACCCTTACTTACGTGACCAAGTCAATGTCAAAGCATTTATTTCAAATAGGCACATAAATGGCACTTTTGAACGTCAAAATTTACACGGAAATAAAATTGATTCTAGTTGCCCCTTCCAAAAGGTAGTTTCGCATGGAGAAGAATGGGCAAGAAACTCCACCGTTACTCTTTTAAACTGTTTTACAATAGTTTTTATACATCAATTATATCATTACATGTGAAGACGATGTACCTAGAATAAAATTACCATACCACAACAGGTAATAACAATAAAAAATTAAGCATTGACGAATAAATTAACCATGTGTTAGATACAAGGTGCTCACATATTTACAAATATTGTATTATTTTGTACAAATACAAAGTCAGTGTGCGAGTTAAACTTATCATAAAAATAATGTCTTAAAAATAATACATTGTACATAAATTAGCAACCGGTTTGATTTTGTCTAGACTCTACATGGAACTCTCTATGGAGCAAGACCAGCATGTTTCCAAGCATTCTTATCTTGGATATAATCCTCTAATTTGTAATAAGCTTGTTTACAAAGTGTAGTTTTAATATGTGATTTAAATTTTCTTTCATTTAATTGCAATACATCACAAGGTATTTCGTTGTAACATTTAACACAGTACCCCATAAAAGATGTACTTACTTTAGATAATCTGAAAAATGGTTGATCTATTTTATCTTTATTATTAAAGAGTTTTTGGACCTTCAGCGCATGGCAAGGAATGTCATTTATTAAATACAAAATAAATGGTATGATGGTATGCACTCAATTCGTACGACCACAATCATACATTTACGTACGATACAAATTCATGTCCGAAGTGCGGCCTTAGACTCGAATGCATCCACCGCAGATGTTTCATTCAAATCGAGAGAAAAATACGAAAAATCTTTTCCCCCAACCTAATTATTTTACGAAACCTTGACATTTTAGTCTCAATAATTAGATAAAATTCTATATTGCAAGACTTTCGGTCACCTTGCATTAAAAATTTAAATTTAAACTTTAGGAATCAACAAGAATAATGTACCCAGGATTATGTAATATCTTGATTTAAAAGAGTGTCCTTGGAGTTTCTTGTCCGTTCTTCTCCATAGTGATCTACGTATTGGAATGGGCATCTAGCTTCAACTTGCCGACTCTGACTAACTGACCGTCTCTTTGACAATTCAAAAGTGCCTGTAAATGGTTTAATTGAAATAAATGCTTTGAGTTTGAGTTTGAGTTTGAGTTAGGTAAGTATTTTTCTGTCACTTTCACTTATTCTAAATCGCACCGTTGAATTAATATTGCGTTCGGAGAACTTGTTGCAATGTCGTCCTAAGATGATAGGATAATAATACGCCCTGTTAGCACCGCAGATGTAGGTATAAATTATAATAACTCTTAGGTCGAGCTGTCGAGGTTCCCACAATGCGCTAATAGTGTTAGACATTTCAATTGCGGGGCAATAAATATATTTTTTTAATTTCAAGCCCTGCTGCTAGTAGGTGATTTAAGTACCGAGATAATCTATACATATAATAAAATCGTAGTGAAGTCAAAACTGTACATTGAATATTTTTGAAAAAAAAAAAAAAAGTAATTGCCACGAGATCTGGGAACGTTTCTGATGCCGAAAATATAGTTTTTAAAATTGTTGTCTGTTTGTCTGAATGTATGTTCCAGCATCACGGATAGATTTTGTTCAAATGCATAGATATTCCGTATAGGTCTGGTCAGTTGATAAGGTATAAATTATCACGCCATTTACTATGGGGGATGAGCAGTATTGCATTATGTTTGTATTCCTCTATAGTTTACCGAAAATTGTAAAATGAATATTGCAGATAATAATAGATTTAACCTTTTAAATGATTATCACCACGCTATATAGAGCAAACCACCTATATGGAGCAAATCAGTCAATCATAAATAAACATTCTTATAAATAAAGGTATAATCCATAAACATCACATTACAAATGTCTTACATTAGAACTTGCAACCAGTTTCCATATAATACGTTATGACAGAACGGAAAATGACAAGAAGCGATCTTACCGATAGCAAAATATCAGAGTATGCGAGGAATTTAAATGAGACGCGATTCTATCTCGTGAATGATGTTAAGTGAGAAACGTATGACGGGCATGCCAATACTGATTGGTTATTTGAAATAAGTAACATTGAAGACATCTATCTGCCGGCTTCTAGTTTAACAAGGTTGTCTGAATTTTATACAATGACTTTAAAACCATAAAACTTTCTGCTTTCGATGCCTGATTTCCAGATCTTAAAGCTTTTCCGTGTTAACGGCGGATATATAAAAGAAAGAAAGAAAAGAAAGACAAGAAAAAAGAAAGAAAGACAGAAAAGAAAAGAAAGAAAAAATATTTTATTTGGGACACGCACAGGAAATACAAACGGTAAAAAAGTAGCATATAAAACTAATAAAATTTACATTCAAAACAAGAATTAAAATAAAATAAAAACATAATAAAAAATAAAAAAAGATCTTCGCGAGGCCAAAAAGGCTCTCAGCATAATACTGCGATATTTAAGAAATAAATATAGTGCCCGATATAAAGATAAATCATTTATTTAGTGCACATAAAAGAAAATAGCACAAGACACAAAAGCACAATTATCTGATAACAAATTACATGAACACAAAAAAAATTGGAGTCAATATACAAAAAAAAATCTGTTTAAGTGTCGGACCACACACAATGTAGGGTTCCGAAATAGGGATGTACTATCCCAGTAACAAACAAAGTTTTGCAGTTGAAAAACATATTCTCTCATATTCCAACTGAAAATTTAGGTTTGTACGCACAAATATTGAGAGATTTACCATGTTATTTTAAGACCACAGACTTCTTAAAGGTTTCTGTAAACGTAGTAAGTAAAGAAAAATTTTGTGTTTTTTTTTTTTTCGGAGAAAATGGAAATTTAAAATTATAAACAAAAATTTGAGTAAGCCCTTTCATTTGATATGTCACACAGTACCTACAATTTGCAAAACTTTTTTAAAATGTTCTTATTTGCCTCCCAAAGGTGTTCAAATTTCAACACCTTTGGGAGGCAAATAAGAACATTTTAAAAAAGTTTTTTTTTTTTTTAATTTATGTTTCACGTCCATGTTTTGGACACAGATATTCTCAAGTACCATCAATTTTCAAAATAATTGGCCCATTAGATTCGGAGCAAAATGGCTGTGACAGACGGACAAATAGACGGCCACACGAGTGATCCTAAAAGGGTTCCGTTCTTTCCTTTTTTCGGTACGGAACCCTAATAATAAGAAATATGTGAGTGACACTACAACTATGATGAATTTGCTATATTATTTATTTATTATTTCATTTTTTTTTTAATTATCTATAGCGTCTATGTATTAGCTTAGGTTGCGGTTTCCGAGAATGACGCCATTGCAGCATTGTGGTCTTAGTGCCATAATTTCTACGTACCGAAAAAATGTATTCATCCTGTGCTTGACCGGTGAAACATTGCTTAACCCCAAATAGTCACCATAGCAATAGCATAGCATAGTTTAGATAACCGCAAGCACTCATTGGGATTCGAATTATCTGCCTATGTTTTATTTACGTTGCAAAATATTTTATGTTTATGTGCACTATCTGGTTCTGTGTGGCTTGATGACCGAGTGCGATACTCCCTGGCCGTGTCACAGTGGAAAATTAAAATAAAAAAAGCGGCCAAGTGCGAGTCGGACTCGCCCATGGCTTATTCCCAAACTACTCCAAAAAGAGTTTCCAAACTGCTCCATGAAAAATATAATATTTTTAATTAGGTTTCATTCTACTCCACGATAACATTAAAATATTCTCAAAGTACTCCACCACATTTTAATCAAAAAGCTAATTTAAATAAGTACCGGAATACTACAAAAGGGTAGCTGACGTACAGTCAGGCTCAAAAGCTTTGCAAATATATTTTTAAGTATAAATATGTATTAAATAAAAGACTATAACAATCATTTTGAGTCTTATTTTTTTATTCAAAAATTAAAAAGATTAAAAAAAAAGATTAAAAAAACAAAAAAAACTAAAATTAAAAAAGTGGGGCTCTGGATTCAGAAGTCTAAAAAACATGAAATACAAATAATAAAAAATCTAAATTGAGAGGTATCTGGCAATTAAGCTTAACATATTTTTTATAATTCAACAATTAAAAATATTCAAAAATCAACTGACAAAATTAAAAAAGTGGGGCTCTGGATTCAGACGTCTAAAAAAACATAAAAAAGCAAATAATAAAAAATCTAAAATGATATCTGGCAATTAAGCCTAACATAAAATATTTTAAAAATTCGACCAATAATCATTTGAAATTTTATATAAGAGGGTAAAAAATACATATACATAAATTTTAAAGTCACAGTCTTTCTTTCTTATACACTGAATCCTAATAAAAGTTATCAAATTAAGTTACTACCTACATAAGATAAAACTAAGGTAATGTATGTAGTATTATTTCAAGTATGTGGAATCAGACTTAAAACTATTTTGAGACATGTATGCTAAGATTACAAATTGTTTGCGAACTAGGGATTTTTTTTTTTGTTAAATAATAAAAATAAATTCGTTTGTTTGCAAACAAGTGTCACTGTTACATAAAAAAGCTCTACCTCCTGAACTAGGTAGTTAACCTGTATCTCAGGAGACAGTATCCTTCCTATACCCAAAGTCTCTAATTCAGGTAATTTATGTAAACAAAGTAATGTCAAGAAATGTCACTGTCAAAATGACAGGACAGTGGTGCAAAAAATAATAACATATTTCTTTTTTTGTAAATAGTCATCGCTAAAATTACAGTGAATTATTATAAGAACTATGCAAACAAAATACCATTGCCAAACAATGTTTTGTGTAGTATGTCGGAGTCACGGCCATGTGATCGTCATAATCAGCCCTTTTAAGTCCAATGCTAAACGTAGGCCTCCCAAAATCGATTTCCACTCGAAACAGTTTACATCCGTTTTCATCCAAAATGTGGCTAGAAAAGAAAATGAAACCTCTTTTTTCGCCATTTTATGTGAATTACCATTACGAAGATATTTTTTTGTTATGTTATCCCCTTTGTTTACATAAATTATCTGAATTGAGACTTTGGGTATAGTTACATAGTACAATTTGATGACATGGTATAATGTTAATTGAAACAAAAAAAAAAACAAATACATAAAGTAAGTAAGTTTGTAAACGCACCCACGATAAATTCCTAGTGTGGGGCAACGTATAAAAAAAATATTAAAATAAAACTATACTAGATTAAAACATGATTGCCCATGTGGTGTGGTGTGTTGTGCATGATGGTGTGTTTTTGTGTGTATTTGTAAGGATTAAAGCCTGCAATTTTAAATATGCATTGACGTTATAACAAAATGCTAAACTTTAATCTTTCTTTTAAGAATTTTTGTTACTGACTGTAGTGAAGTATATGTATTTTATAGGTAATGTAGATGGAGCAGTTTGGGAATTGATAACGAATAATCGGTGGAGTACTTTGAGAATGATTCCAGATACCTATGGAGCAGAATGGGAACAAAATAATAAGTATTTTTAAATATTAATATTTCCTTGGAGTAACTTGGGAACAAATGTATGAGATTCTTATCTTTTTAGAACAAAAGAATGGAGTAGTTTGGGAATAAGCCTCGCCTATGAAGGGTTCCGTAGCAGCAATTGCGGTTTACGATTTATGACGTATTCAAACTCAATCCCAAACTCAAAAACTCAAACTCAACTCAAACTCAAACTCAAAGCATTTATTTCAAATAGACCAATTACAGGCACTTTTGAATTGTCAAGGGGTCGGTCAGTCAGAAAGATGAAGCTAGTTGCCCATTCCAAAGCGTAGTAGGTTCCTATGGAGAAGAACGGACAAGAAACTCCATGGACACTCTTTTAGAACAAAATATTGTTACAAAATATGGGTTACATCATTAATGTTGAAGTTATACATGTGAGAACAATGTAGAAAGACGTGCACGTTAGAAGCGTCCGTAATAGAAAAAATTCAAAAATTAAAATAAGCCGTGGCAGCTAAGAGATGACCAGATGATGAGATGATGATATTAAAAAAAAAACTACTTACTAGATCTCTTTCAAACCAATTTTCGGTGGAAGTTTACATGGCAATGTACATCATATATATTTTTTTTAGTTTGATCATTCTCTTATAATATTTTAGAAGTTACAGGGGACACATTTACCACTTTGGAAGTGCCTCTCGCGCAAACTATTCAGTTTAGAAAAAAATGTTATTAGTAACCTCAATATCATTTTTGAAGACCTATCCATAGACGCCCCGCACGTATGGAATTGATGAAAAAAAAAAATGAGTTTCAGTTCTAAGTATGGGAAACCCCCAAAATTTATTGTTTTTTTTTTCCTATTTTTGTGTGAAAATCTTAATGCGGTTCACAGAATACATATAGTTAGGATAGTTCGTATAGTTTCGGAAAAAAGTGGCTGTGACATACAGACGGACAGACAGACAGACATGACGAATCCATAAGGGTTCCGTTTTTTACCATTTGGCTACGGAACCCTAAAAAGGGATAAAATTTTAATTTTGACTGACGGCCAGACATTGCGATTATGTAGTCAATTGAAAATCTAAACCCAGACCGCTTACCCACAGCTTTTGTTCACAACCTATTATTAATCTAGATAGCGACTAATAAAATAGCTAATTGCACGTTTACTAATGAAAAGCTTCTAGCAACAAAGCGAGACCTATTCCAACGTTAAGCTTTACATACAGACTGACAGGCACTTATATTAATACTACCACGTAATCGCTGCCTCATTGTTCAGGAGTGTGAACTGATAGGTCAATGTGGAACTATGAATGAGTGCCAAGTCACTTTGTACTTAGATAGTAAACTATAGTTGAATGATTTATTTATAGTTAAAACGGTATAACACCAATAACTTAAATTAACATAGAAACATTAAAAATATTAATATTGACAATTTTTGTATATAATTTACATTTTTTTTTTTTAAACGATGCCTCATTCTAGAAATTTCTCCTGTATTGTGGGTGCGTTTACAAACATTTAAACTCACATACACAAACAGCCAGACCCGGAACAACTACTTGTAGGTCATACAAATATTTGTTCCGTACGGGAATCGAACCAGCGACACGCAGCGCAGCAGTCAATTGCTTAACCAATGCGCCAACCGTGCATACTTTTTCTCACAGAACACCAGACATAATTGAACTCCATTCATTCGCAAACACATCACATTTAGGATTGGCAGTTCGAATGGCATTGAGCATCTTCAAACTCTTCTTCTTCCTCTCTTCTTTCACTAGGGATTCAGCTTTGGCGACAATTTTGGTTGACGGTTGCGCGAACAGATTGTGCCGGCGACTCCGACAGGGTCCGCTGTATTTATCGGGCACAAATAGTCGACAGAAGAGACCATGGAGCTCTGGGCAGTCTACACGCCCCCGTAAGGTCTTACAGGCTACCTACCTTGAGTTGATCAAAGCCTCTTCTCACTTCCAACGTGTTAAGGCCCAACATCCCTAAAAGAAAGTTGGTAGGGTACATTTAGGGACAGAAATTGTATAACCTTTGGAAGGGTTCTCTGCCTTTTCGCTGAAAATTGTTTGCCAGATTTTCACTTGCCAACTAACGTTTCGCAGAATTATGTTTCGCTGAATAATCATTTGCCAACTTATCATATAATTTTGTTTTATTTCCAAACCTCACAGTTACCAACTGTACGTTTTGTCTGCTTTTCATAATGACACTTTTTTAAATGCCAAGTTTCAAGTAGCAGAATGTTTTAGTTTGTTCCTTTTACAAAAGCGATTCGCTTCTGGCACTTCGCCGGCCGCTACCGCGGCAAGCTCGCTTCGTTCGCTCGGCTCGTGCGTTGTTTGTCATAATTCTAACCTAACCTAACCTATCGTAATATGGCTCTGCATTGCTGCCAATTTAAAGGTTTAATGTTATTTTTGACATTCGTAAATAACAAAAGTATGTAAAAATTACACTGACAAAACATTATCCTAACTGTCAAAATGAAACCGATTCCTACTGACAGTGTGTTTATACGGGTGCGCCAAAGTTCACCCAAATTTTCAACTCCGATAATCAAAATCCGAAAATGTTCTTCCTAACATTTTTCAGCCTAACAATCACAATTCCTAACTACTCTGACTCTAATGTTCATAATTCCGAAGCATTCAACTTCATAATGTCAGTAGCAATAAACATATATTATACTTTTATTTTTTTTCCTATATTTTCTCAACATAACCATCTTTAACACTATTATTCAAAGTCATATCTTTTTTGTTTAGATTTCTTTTTATTCATAATAATCAATTGCTTGCTTCGCACTCACTAATTATATGAATTGGTTTTTTTGTTTTTATTAATTAAAGCGTCTTCTTTAATTTGATTTATAGCGGTGTGTACCTGCAAAGATATCCATAGGTTAGGTTAGGTTAGAACTGTGACCAACTACGCGCGAGCCGAGCGAGCGAAGCGAGCGGTCCCGCGGTAGCGGCCGGCGAGCGCTACCTCGAAATTGGTAGTATTTTTTTCATGCCCTCAAGACGACACTCTGACCTGAATGAATATTATGGTGATTATGTTTAGGGATAAAAGCGTTATGATAAAAAACAGTAGGAGTTTAAATATATTTACATTAATGATATTATTAATTACAATTTTCGGAAACATGAGTGTTATGTACATCGCCGGTAGCACTACAAATAGTATGAATGAAAACTTTAGGATGAAAAATTTTAGGAAGAGTGATCATTCGGATTACAAATCATTAGGAAGAACAATTTCGGGTAAAGAACTTTAGGTGAGCCAATATGGACCCGTGTTACACAATAGGGATGTGTCCTGGGTAAAAAAAAAAGAAAAACTGTTTTTAGTCCGTCAATCAGATAATAAAAAAATATTAGACACGCATTTTTTGCTTTATCATATGAATCAAAAATGACTTAGATGAAACACATTCAACTTGGGGAGTGGGGGTTCGTTACGTCACAGCTATGTATAAAATCTACTGAGAAGTGACGTCATGCCACATTTGAACTCAATGTATCGCCGTAATGTTTTGATTACGTAAAAAAAGAAAAAATACGTGTCCAATAATTTTTAATAATCTACATGACGGACAAAAAACATTTTTTTTAGTCATCATCCCTATTACCCCGCTGGTTGAAATAATGTCGTAGTTTGAAGGATTATAATAGGAGGTATGAAGGAAAAGAATACCAGCCGAGTGCGTATCGGACCACATACAACGAAGGGTTCCGTAGTATATTTTTTTTGTTAGCAAATCTTTTACTACCACTTTTTTCTAACATGTTTTGTTAGATAAATTAACGCAGCGGCTTGACGAATGTTTGCAAAAGCACTTAAGAACAAATAGGTATAAAAATCTGCACCTCATGAAAAACATAAGTAACCAAAATAAGATTCTATGAAACAATCTTACTTAAATATTGTATAAGTAAATTGGTATGTCGTATTTGTTTGAGCCTGGAATGCCGGACCTAACATTTATAATTAGTTGTATTAATATTTTAACTTACAAGATCAATATAGATGTGTGATGAATGTATAACAAGTTAGAATTATGCTTGAATGAATACTAAATACCTATTACTATGTTAAAAAATGACTACGAACTATGAACAGACTAGGGCCCATATAATACAATGATTATAATCTAGCATTAACCTGGATCTCCAACTAGGTGCATTAGATAAATCAGTGTAGAACTTAGTATGACTGAGAAATTTATCAGATTTTAATCGAGATTTACTAATATAAACCATATTATTATTTTAGAATGCGATCCGAGATTTTGGTGAGGTTTCCATGTCGCATGTCGTATAAAGCACAAAGAGGTAGATTAGATTTAGGTGGAGAAAAAATAAGAGTTGTAGCACCGCCCCTCCCCACATAATACTTATTTCACGTCAATGCGTCAAGCTAACCTCATTTAGAATAATCACACTGGCAAGCAAGAAAACAGAACGAAAAAAAAAATGCTTTTTAAAATTTTCTTCTCTTTATTCAATTGTTTCCGTCATTTTGTTTTGTTTTTTGATAAAATCGTAACAAATCATAAAATAAAAGCGAGTCCAGCAGCGACGAAGACATAAATTAAACACCTGCTGAGTGACACCCGACCTCTCAAGGTCAACTCTGAGATGCCCTAGTTAAAAAAAAGCATGCATTTGGTAAACACCATACAAAGAGAACCTATCATTCCGAGTCGACCGTCCTTTATTCTTTCAAAAAAATCCCAACAGATTTTTAACTAACTTCCCATTACATTACCTATAGAAACACGTTCTTAAACGCGAACTAACAAGAATGTAAAGGAAACATCTAATGATGCAGTGGAGATAGCACGTTGTACTGGAGTATTATTTTAATAAGTATCCGACATGCACGCCATGCGGGGTGTAATTAGTTGCTAAGTACTAGCAGTAGCTGGTAAACAATTATGACATAATTTTGAAGTGGAAAAGGATAAAGCATATGTGTTTTGAGGAGGCTGTAGGAATCAAAAATAATATACTGCCGCGAACTAATTGACTATTAATTCGAGCGTTAGCTGCGAAGAAGTGCAGTGTCGTGACGGAGAGGATCCTCTCTCAGATGCAACGTGGCCATCGCCAGCAGGAGTCTGTGTGTTGCCATCTGGCCAGTCCTAACCCATCCTTTACGATGAACGCTCACCAAACAAACGCTAGTCACGTAAATAGTTTGATTCTCCCGCTTGAGTAATAGGTACTTTCATCTCCCGCAATAATTGTATAACACCGATTTACATATCCACCAGAGGCTGATTTAGTTCCTAATATTATAATAGGTACGCGAGTGTCATTCTGAATTTCGACAGCTAATTATTTCGACACGGTCTTAATTTTGAAAAACAATAGTTCGACTACTCATTGCTTCGACAGAACATATATTCGACAAGTATTAGTCCGACAGAAAATACTTCGACAACTCACACCTTCGAAGAACACTACTTCGACAGAAGCCTTCTTCGATATGCATTTGTTCGGCGGATCTCTATTTCGACGGAACATACCTTCGACTTCTTCTGCTCTGAAATGTGGCAATAATAATTGAATTTCGCTTTATGATTTTAGGTACAAAATAAAACATAAATAATAATCAATATTATGTTTTAAAAACATAATATTGATTATTATTTATAATCTAATATATAACCAGTAACAAATATTTGTACAGTTATATTTTTGAACGGCCTATACAACGATACCCCGTGCCATGGAATGTGGCAATTATTATTGCCACATTTCAGAGCAGAAGAAGTCGAAGGACATATGTACCTTTGACTTCTCCGAAACAAAGATTCGCCGAAATAGAGACCCGCCGAACAAGTGCATATCGAAGAAGGCTTCTGTATTAAGTATTAAGTAATGTTAATATAAATACACGTAGTAAACATGAAATTGTGATACCCTAATTCAAATTTACTAAAACTAGCAAGTCATTTCTTATAAACAGTTTCCGCTTTTATAACAAGTTGCCAAAATCGGTTACAGAACTTAGCGATGGAAAGTTCAAAACCCACATCAAACGTGTCCTTATCAAAAAAGCATATTATAAGATAAAAGACCACGTTGAAGACAAGGAAGTTTGGCAATAATTCCTTCTGCACATGTGGCTTCCCTGGTACCTCATAAACAACATAACTATGTAAATCTCTATTAACTGCTCCCAACTAACGATGTTTATTTAGTTTTTTTTTTTTTACATACTTCCTTGACATAATCTTTTCATTATTTGACATTATTTACCTACAAATAGAATTCCAATTCTTTATTAGAGGCTTTTGTGGACATAGATATGTTACTGTAGTTGAAATTGCAATCATGTCATTAATCTTTTATATACTTAGATTAGTTTCTATTTTGTGAATATGAGAACGTTGTAGGCCTAGTAGAGTGTAGATTTGTTGGCGGTTTTCTATTTTGTTAAGTACCTGGTAATTGTTGAAAGGCCTACACTGTCCTTCCATACCTATTATCACTGTTATTTGATAATATTGTAAAGCCAATTATTTTTAAAAGAGTAACCGTGCACGCACAACGGACCAAATGAGAGTCTAAGTGCGGAGAAGGGAGCTCCATTATCATCAAGAGTAACCGTGGAGTTTCTTGCCGGCTCTTCTCCATAGGAAACGACTAATTGGAACCGTGCACCTAGCTTCTGACGTTTCATAAGTGCCCATATAGGTTTATGTGAAATAAAATATTTTGATTTTTGATTTTTGTATTCCTCACAAAGATAGTGTCAATCGGAAGCTCATAATAATCGTTACAGTAGACCTGCAATTTCTGACATAAATGTACCCGACCATAGCTTACGGTTACCATGGCAAGTTCATCGCTTTATGGAACCCATAAACCATAAATACCATCATGGCCAATAAAAATTGTAAAATCATATAGGTACGACACAATGTTGCTAAGCAGTTTATTATACTCGTCAGATATTAAAGGAGGAGAATTATATCAAGTACCTAGACATTTTGATCGGCTGTGTAATTCGGAAATTGAAATAAAGAGGTCTTAATTATAACTAGGTATAATAAAAGTCATCCCCAATTGGGGGAGGCCTATGTCCAGCAGTGGACGTCTTTCGGCTAAAATGATGAATGATGATGATGATGATAAAAGTCTACACTGAAACGAGGTGTTTATTTGATTAGAGGAACAACAGCCTAATTGCGTAACACACTATCAATGACAATCTGAATGATTTTGAAGGATATTCCTAATCCATTGCTTCATATGTTCGAAAAATTTGTCTGCTCAAATGTAAATAACGCTATGAATTTTGTTGAACTGTCAAAATGAAACCCATTGCTACTGTGTGTTACGTAATTACCCCGCTCGAGTAGAAAATGAAGACGATAAAGTAGTACATAATATAATTAGTTATTCCTGTTTTCGATCAGTTTGTTTATTGTAATTCATCATCGTCCTGCCCTTGTCCCATGTTACTTGGGGTCGGCGTTACACGTTTTCTTTTTCCATTATCCCCTGTCAACCATCACTCTATCATTCACTACCTTCTCTTTCATATCATTCTTCACACAATCCACCCATCTTTTTTTTAGCTTTCTTCTCCCTCTCCATCCATCCACATTTATATTCATCACTCTCCTCGTCACATGCGTTTCCTCCCTCCTCATCACATGCCCATACCAAGCCAAACGACGTCCTTTCAACTTTTCTGTCACTTTCAAATTTCCCCTTATATAATCATTTCTGACTTTATCCATTCTCGTCACTCCACACATCCGTCTCAACATTCTCATCTCCGCTACATGCACTCTTTTTTCATCCGGCTTCTTCACGGCCCAGCATTCCGATCCATACAATACGACAGGCCTTATCACAGACTTGTAGATTTTCCCTTGGTCGCAAGTTGTTCCTGTGACTTGTCGCCATTTCATCCATCCCGAGTTGATCCGGTGCGTTATTAGTTTGCTTATTGAAATTGTTGTACTCTAAATGTAAGTCATACCTATCAGGGCAAATTTCACCAATGAATTTTTTATGGAATATTGACACTGACAGCGCTATAATGGTGTTTTAGATTTGCTGATCGCATTCGGTTTTATTGGTGAAACTCCGTAGAAGTCAAGCATAACTGCATAAGCTACCATCTTAAGTGTGTAATACAATTTTAACGAGGCCATAAACGTACATTTATTCACCCTAGTTAGCAGGTGAGGTATACTTAGGCTCATAGGCTCAACAATGTTTTCATGTTGAGTGCAGTGCATCTTATCGCTCATATGCTGTAAGGATTTTATTTTTATTCAATCTGTATTGTCCCACTTCTGGGCAAAGGTCTTCCCCAGGTTTCCACTCTTCCCTGTTGCCTTCTCCGGCCAATCTCCCATAAACTAGTCTGTTAGGCTGAAGTAGGACTGGGCGGACCATGTATGTAGGACACATCGGGACAGATGTGACACGCAATGGGACTCAGAAGATGGGCGTCATCGCCGAGGAAGGCCGAAGAAATGCTGACGTGATGACTTAGAGGCGTTTATGGGAGGTTGAACCGGAGGAGGTCTTTTAATTGCATTATTTATGTATTTTAAAAATCAAAGTTAAAATATTCATTACCTAAAAAAAAAACTAAATTCATAGGTATCTAAAAATTTCAGTTAATTATGTCTAGAATAAATATAGATATGTATGTAGGTACTTCCTTCCTTGAACCTGGCTTTACCCAAAAAAAACATGGGACATAAAAATCAAACTATTTATCGATAGGTTCTAACTATTTGATGAGAAATACTCACTTATAATGAAGAATCAGTGGATTTTCCGTTGTCAATATTAGCTCAGTCATACGATATCCCCGCTCGATAGATTCATAATAAATCAGCCTATTTACTTTAAACAACACAAGTGGCACTTAATATTCTAATACCATTTCCAACTAGTCAATAAAGTATTTCGCCTAAAATACTATCTTAGATAAACAAACAACTCAATATAAAGCTGTATTCAAAAAACGAATCACCAGGTGCCATTTTACTTTCTTCGTAACACGCTACATTCCTTTTAGCACTTTTTTCAGTAAACAGAGCGTCTCGAATCGTTTAAGGCGCTCGTACATCCTCCATTAAGTACAGTGCTGACCATTACGCCACAAAGGCAGTGCGGGATGTAAGGCTGTATCCAACCGCAAATGGCCGGCATTATCCCCGCACGCGATCAATGTCATACACATCTGTCATGGCGACGATGTGCCGACAATCAGCGTTACAACCAGCCCATAGAATGAATTAGAAATGTTGCGAAAGCATTTTTACGACAGTATTTTGTTTTGTTTCAATAGCTGTCATTATTTTGTGTCATCGAAATTAAAACATCTCCAATAAATATTATGAAACTTGAGAGAATCTTAAAGCAATTTTCTTGCAACATATGAAATCCACATCAATCAGCATTTCTCTGTAACACTAGACAATTATATCGTAAGATTGCAAGTTACAATAAAGCAGAAATTCCAACAAAAAATCGCGCGTTTTTGCAACTAAGGCCCCTCGCCCACGGTGACTTTTTGTGGCGATGCAGTAGCGATGCTATCGCGCGTTCGCATCGATACAGTCGCGATGCGGCCGCTAGCTGTTTGCCCTCGCTCACACTACGATTCTCAGTCGCTATGCAAACGCGATACTGTCACGCTTCTGTCGCGATGCAAACGCGATTCAGTAACGGCACAAAATGCCACAGTTGCACTGATGCTGGGTTCTCCACTCAAGCGCCACCCTCCCTCCGTTCACTCCCCGATGTCGTCCGACACGGTCGCGCGTTTGCATCGATACAGTTGCGATACTGTAGCGCGTTAGTAGCGCGTTGGCATCGCTTCTGTAGCGCGTTGCAAATGCGACTAACGCGCGTTAGTAGCGATGCTGTCAGGCATTTCGTAAACGCGCGACAGCTTCGCTACAAAAAGTCGCCGTGGGCGAGGGGCCTAATGCGCGTTTAATGTGGTTGGTGTGTTGCGGACCGCGGATCGCGCGCGGATGACGCACGCGCTGTGTGCCGGACGATTCTGCGGTATGCGGTTTTTCACATCACCTATCTGCCACAGACAATAATTGAGTAACATGCAACCCTGTCGCACTGAACGAGGCGCGAAAGGAAATGGCTGCTAGAGATGCATCGTCCGCATATGTAGGGCTGTTATTATATGCTTGTCTCACATTTCCTTAGTAATCAGCAGCTTGTAGATGAAGGGGCAGTTTTCTGGTTAATTTTAGGTCTCACTAGACGGAAAACTCTATAAATAATACTAGTGAGACTAGACTGCCTATTAGAACATGTCATTCTTAAAGGAAACCGACTAATTACTTAATTTAGTTTCTGGAAAACAGTTACTAGTAATCTTAAATAATAATTATCCATAGTCACTGCTGAGACCTCAATTGTCGAAATGGATTTCAATGACTTCGTAAAACTTATTGAAAATCACTTCACTGTTTACAAATGGCGATTCCGCAACTCATGAATCTTACGCTCTCGTGCACTTCACCAACATACTTAACTGATTCAGCCAAAACGAATCACAAACGAATTTTGTAGAAATGTTACTGTATATAAAGACTGTCACCACCTGTCATTTTGTCTGACTACACGGCAAAGTGACAATCGCCTAAGAGTTTTTTTATCAGCCGACAATGAGTCAGCATGTCTCAAGATTGTACTAGCCTGTCCAAGGTGGGTCAATAGTAATGGAGGTCACAAGTCATTTCATAAGGTACCTACTGCGACCTTCTTTCCTGGTATAATTGTTCTCTAATAATGAAATCATAGTAATGGATCTTTGATAGCCGTTTGATTTAACGAGAATGATAAAGTAATCTCAGTACTTGTGAGCTTTACAATATTATGTGATGCAGGTGTTGGGACGAAGGTTGATGATAAATGAAAATAAATTACATACAACTATGTATAATGTTACCAGTCCAGTGACCCGTACCTACAGAAAAAGGGACCAAATTAAAGTTACACGATCTTTTATATTATTTCAAATGACAGTTGTTTACCCTTACTACCTAACTAACATGAATATTGCTACAGATAAAATGAACTGAACTATTAACCCAAACCAAATCATACTTTTAAACTAAAAATTGTAACAATGCCTTTGTAAAATAGAATTGATAAGTAAACTAATCTCATAGATATTCTTAACAAAATAATTTAATGGAACTTACAAACTCAATGAATTAGTATTTAAACATAGGTACAACAAATGAGTCAAAAGGCAACAACAAATAAATTGGTCAGTGTGACCATAAACAAACTTCTATATAATTATACAAATAATATTAAGTATTTAATACGATAACATATTATGTAAGGTTTTTGCTGTTTTGATTAAAGATTCATATTATGAAGATTGTCCTCGTAGTTCATTGATTAATGACACTTTCTTACACGTCTAAGGTGCGCTCGCGACATTGTTAGATGCTCTCCTTGTGAACAAGTTACCCTGAGTGAGAAACGAACAATCATTAATGAATTATATGGTTTTTCTTGCCATACAATTTCATTTACGGCAGCTTAGAAATAATTTTCTGAAATGTAGAGAAAGGTTTTAATAACCACTAAAGATTTCATGGTTTAAAACAATGAGAAAGTAAATAGTTATAAGTAGTGGTACGTGTATTGGCTTTCAGTAATTTATGATGATTAAAAAAAGTCATCATATAACTTATACTTACTTATCTGTTTTAAAACTTCTAAAGAACATTGTATAAAATTACAAGTTAGTTATTTAAATACAGTTTCTTTATACATTCGCTAAATATAACTAAATTTCTGCATATAAAATTTTTACTGCTACTTGTTCATGAATATTTCAATTTCATTTCACAACCAATCAAATGTAAATATCGGGCCATTGTTCTAATACATCCTATCAATTGTCTATCACGAGTAGTTGCCGTGTTGTGAGTACTTACTCTGAGAAGCTGTAGCGCCTTGTCGAGTGCAATTACGGGCCGATCGAGTGCGCTGTGACAGACGAGGGAATTGCAGCAAATTTCAAATAAAAGCGCCGTTTGCGTACATACGAATGCCTGGACACCATATGCCGTCTACATTACCTATGATTGTGGCATTTGTGGCAATATGAAACTATTACGGCTTTCACCGTCGCGCTAACGTACTCCGAAGGTGACGTTTAAAGACTTCTGTAATGGAAACGAGAATACTTTCTCAGTTGTACGTGTTTGCATTGCTCGCCTTTTTACGGTCTATCTCGAGACTGCATGAGAATGTATTCATATCGTTTTATAGCTCTACTTCATGTGAGTTCACACGTGACCCCAACAATACGTGTCTAATGAATAAGTAACGTGGACGAAATAACAAGAAACTTCATTTTGCATAAGTCACTGTAGTAAAAATACTGCCCTGAAATATACTCTACCATATGAAGAAGTATTCTCAGTGTTTATAACAAGTTGTACTGTTTTTCTCTTTAATTCATAAAAGAAATTATACGTCTTTGTACTAGCTAGACGTTGCCGTCAGTTGTTCGGTTGTAAGAAATATATTTATTTTATTAGTAAAGCCCGTGCCACATGAGTAAAGAAACGGAACAGAGACAAAACTTCATAAAGCCGCGCTATGATAGGTACACTACTACAAGCATGAGGCGCGTGTGTGTGTGTACCACTGGCGGCTTCATCGTATACGGAAAGAAACTGGTTTGTACCGACTCGACCAGTGGTAACGCTCAGGGCTGCGGTTACGCGTCGCGTTATCGCGTATTGTGTTTGCTTAAGTTTCACGTTTTAATTGAATCCTATTATCCTACTAATATTATAAATTTGAAAGTTTGTATGTTTGGATGTTTGTTACTCAATCACGCAAAAACGGCTGAACGGATTTGAATGTTTGGTACACGAATAGTTTATAATCTGGATTAACACATAGAATACTTTTTATCCCGGTAGTACGTTCCCTTGGTATAATTTCCGACATCCAAAGCTAGTAATATAATAAATAGTACTTGAATAAAGAATAATAGTGTTTTAATATAAAAAAGTGTATCATTTTTAAATGACTGAACTTAATTATTATTTATTATTTTTAATAGGTGGCACACCAAAGTTTTGGTATTGATCGTAAATGGTTTAGTAGTTTTAGTAAGTGACACAGAACATAGTTAAACCACAAAAATAACGATTACTTGAGTTTTTTTTTTAATTCAATGAATGTCAGATTTTTATGATTACTTACTTAGTTAATACTAATACCGACCTATTAGTGTTTGAATAATTATGTTTATAAATATTGAAACACGTGCTTACGTGTTTCATTTTTTGAACTTTAATCAGCTTAAGCTGATTTAGTTTTATCATCCTGTGCCAACCCTACCAAAATAGGTATAAATATTGCACGCACGTTAGAAGCTTCGTCTCTGTTCCGTTTATTTCCTCTGTGCACTGGCACAGAGGAAATAAACGTTGCTGCCATGTTGTCCTAATTTTTTCGAGTACCTACAATACTCATCAAAAGATTATAGCCGAACGGATTCCAATAAGCATTGTAACTGTTATTTTTCTTTTATTTATTCGACATTATGGACTATTTCAAGAATATGTTAGTGCTTACAAAAGAAGATGCAATTGAAAAGATGTTTCTGTCAAATCATTACTATTAAACCTAAATTAGGTAAATCTAACTGCTGTTACTGCTTATGAAAAGTAATCGTTTATATCTACATTTATGGTTTATAATATCACAGATATATGGTTTTTTATGGAAGTTCCCCATTAGGATTCCTAAGATGGTCTTCAACATTTGAAACATAATCAAGCTTTTCAAGTTCCAAAGCGTCAAATTCCTGTCCGTTACTCCAACCACAGGGCCGTCACTGAAGATAATCATAGCATTTATAATTTCTTATGTTATCTACCGAACAAGTTTCTGTATTGTTATTCTTAACAAGGTTTGACAATATTGTTCACAGCACAAAAGCATCGCGCCGATGACGCCCCACGATACAGACAAAGACTAGCACTGATTGTGATGATGGAACTACTGAGGTCAAGGTTAAAACCTTTCAAGCTTTACGATATTTTTATAAAGCACAGTTTTTGCAAGATCAATGCGATAAACATGAGATTTTATAGCCACACTTAACAAAAGAGTATGCTTGAGGAGACAATGTTCAGATTTCTATCGATTTGTCCGTTGTTGATAAGTCGTCACTTGCCATATACAAGTTTATGAATCATTTACTCTTTTATTTAACTGTGGTCATCCACGAGAAGAGCATGACGATACATATGTACGAACCACTTTTATTCATTCAATTCTAAAATGAAAGTGTATAATATCATATTATAGACCTACCAGTAAGTTTGAATAGAATTTACTCTCGACAGCTTTCCGCCAAACAAGCCCATTATGCTGCTCGCATCCTTATAAGGAAACCGCATGTGGAAACTGTGGCTACGAACGAAGAACTTGTATCGTAATACGTCAACGTACATTATTAACATTTGTAACCGGACAAATGAAAGTTTTCCATAACAAGAGTTATTCAAGAATCTCGATAGGAGATATATTTGTATGTGCATGATTTCGTGATTCTGGAAATGCGTAAACAATGTAAATTGTTAACTTTCATATTCTGGTTTAATGTCAAGTACCTATTAGGTAAGTTCAGAGAGTTCACGCAAGTGCTTGACGCACATGATGCTAATGCGGTTGTCTCGTTGAACACGCATTGTAAATGCTGACACCTTATGGGCAGACTGACCGCAAAACTTGGAAAACCCAAAAAGATCCTGGTGATGAAGATTTCTTAACAAACGAATTCGACCGACCCACTAACATAACCTTTCTCTTTGATGATAACATGACTAATAATAACTTGTTCTGGTTAACAGACAAACGAGTTTTTCAGAAAATAGTAGGGCTTAATTTCCTCCTATAAACCTACGAGTAGTCGCGCTAAGCGATGGTTAACCACCACGCGGATACGATTAAGCCCCTCGCTTCTATCATACCTAACACTGCACTTTTTTTACTCTTTAATAGCGGTGATAGTCATAAACTCATAACAGACGATACTTCCGCACGTCAGTTGTCTCATTAATATATCTGCAAATGAACGATGCTCTCTTTCTTTTATGCATTTCAAAACAATGGATCGTTGAAGAGTTTGATCTTTGCGTCTACGTTATTATGGAACTTATTAAATTTTACACCACGATATCTAGTTTTGTATAACTTCAAGCTATATATCTTAAACGTTAAGCTTAATGACTGATTTATGGGGCGAATTTACTGCACTAAATGCTCGATTAAAAGAAAAATGCTATCAACTGCTCATGAAATCAGCCATATAAAATCAATCATGACCATTCTGGACTGAAAATAAAAACTTATAAGAAAGGGGATCTAATTTGCGGCACGAGGCCTGAATCCAAGATCCAGAAATTCTTCCACCGCATTACCGAACCTTAAAACGCATCTGAAACAATTTACCACTACGTGCAGTTTCTATCTACTTTAAAATACGGTACTGTAAAAGAAACTCTCTTCGTAAGTCCGTCTTCTGTAAAAAATTGACGTCGAAATTGTCTGTACCTGAAGCGAAAATCGGGTAACAGTCTGTCTAGTGAGGCGACAAAACGTTTTTACCGGTCGGAACACAGTAAGCGCTTCGGTCTTCGACTAACACAATAATGAATGCGCTATTGTCTCTGCCATTCAATCTACGCATGCTTGTTTACCGTTGCGCGTTTAAATTAATATATTTCGGTATATATTTTGTGGGATTGACAGGACCTTAATTGGCGATTGTTTAGAATTGAAATGCCAGGAAACAAGTTTATATTTGAATTCACTTCATCGATTGATTCTAAGACGTAGAGTAGGTAAACACAGAAAAGATATAGCTGGAAGCTAGACTACAGCAACAGTCCGAGGTGTTGATTGACCAATTAATCTAACAAACAGTAAGACAAATGTGTTAATTAAGCGTATAACACTAACTAATCTAAGTAGTTCGTATATCGGCGGATCATTAATTACATCGGCTGTATCTAAAAGATGTGTGATAAGTGCGATCAATGAACATAAACAAGATGATGTGTCCCGAAGCCTGCGGCTAGGCGGTTCATCAATCAGGCGTAATGGACAAGATACTGTAATGACGTTACCTGGGTACCTCCCATTTGCATAGGATCGAGGCGAGGATTGTAATGAGGTAAATAATAACATTGTTGCAATTTTTTCGCGGATATCGTGGTTATAATACAGGATTAGCCATTAATTTCATGTTCTTTATTATAAGTGAGCCTAGTAGGTCCGCAGAACAATAAATTGAAGACGAGATCACCATTAGACCTAATGTCTTAGTCTGAAGACTTAACTTAATGATTTTAAATACAGATAGCTGTTTTTATTTTATTCTTAATCTTTATAGTGTACAAATAAATTACAGAGACATTCGAAGCTGTCTGACAGATATGTGCCTGATTTTGTATAATATAGTGAACCTAAAAGAAACCAAAAGAAAAACTGACTATCTATTCATATTTCTACTCATAGAGAAGAAGCCAATAATAATAAATCAACAACTAATACCTTAATAAATTCTATGGATCTACAGCAAATTATATCTGTACACCTGTACCTACAACTGTCACGATCAATGTGGGAACTTTGACGGTGTCTCAATGGCGGCTGATTGACGTTTCGAACCGTCAGTGTCATATCATAATGTAGAATTGTAGATACTGCGCTGAGCTATCGATTCTTTTAATTATAATATCTGTTGGATTTTTTAATTGCTTGGCGTATGCATATTTTCGAGAAGCGCTTTTGATTGATTTTATTTATAAACCTTGTAAACATTTTTAATGCGTTGTATTACTTTGTAATTTTCTTTTTATTCAATATTGTATTTACTGGTAGTAGCTGATGATTGACACTTCACTGATTAATACTTCTGCGGGTGTATTGCACGAGAATGTTTAAATTTATTAAACAGGACTAACAATTAAAAAAACAATTTGTTTATAAAATATAATAAAGGAAAAAATGCAAAAGCTCATCACGCGTGCTTCGTAGCCTTCAGAATAATAACTTAAAAAGTGTAAATTAACGACCAAGCGATAGATAAAGCATTGTCTTAACACGCTAGTTCGTATACCAACATGGGGTAGACATAAATTACTCAAGCCGGTGTCTCGGTAATAAAGCGAATGCAAATTATCTCACTCGATACAATCTAAAGACGGGTAGGTAGGTCGTTGATTTAGATATAGTCATTAGTGGGTTTCATTGAGATTCAATGGCAACAAGCCGCGCCGTGCAGCGCCCGCCGCGCGCCGGTTGTGTGTTTCAACTAATATGTCCCAACTAATTTTATTAGTACGAACACTAAGGCGATTATTTTTTTGTACAATTTAGATAAGTATAGTACATTACTTACCAAGGGCTGTAAAAGAAAAAAAAGCCCGAAATCGCAGGTATTTGTGACCCGAGCCGCAGGCGAGGGTTGTAAATATGCGATAGAGGGCTTTCTGAGGGTAAAACTCACATTACGGCCAGGTGTGACGTCAAATAATAAACTTAGTTGTTGTGATTAGTTTCTTTAGTTGTCTCAATATTTTTTTTTGTGGATTATATTTTAATACTAGCTGCTACCCGCGGCTGCACGCGCGTGGCTGTTTTATAAATAAAACCGGCCAAGTGCGTGTCGGACCACGCACATGGCAGGGATCCGTAGATGGGATGAATTATCCCAAGAACAAACTTAACATTATAGTTGACAAACAAGTTTTCCCATACATTCCAACTGAAAATGTAAATTTGTACGCACATTATTGAGAGATTTACCATGTTATATTAAGACCATAGATTTCGTATAGATTTTTCTGTAATTTATAAGTACAGAACAATTTTTTGTATTTTTTTCAAAATTTTAGGCTCAGTAGTTTCTGAGACAAGGGAGGGAATGGTAAATTTTCGTCTATTTTCTTAAATAACTTTAAAAGTATTTATTTTAAAATTATAAAAGAATATTTCTGAAATTCTTACAATAAGCCTTTTCATGCGGTATGGTTTGCAAAACTTTTTAGTATTTAATTTTCTAATTTACATTTCCTAAAAATGACCCCTATATCACAAAATTCATTTATTTTCGTTACACGTCCATGTTTGGGTCACAAAAGTTCATGTGTACCAAATTTCAACAAAATCGGCTTAGTAGATTCGGAGCAAATTGGCTGTGACAAACGGACAGACAGACAGACACACGAGTGATAAGGGTTCCGTTTTCCTTTTTAGGTTCGGAACCTTAAAAGCCTAAGTTACTCCTTATAACATCAGCTGCCAGCCAGTGAAAGTCCCGTCAAAATCGGTCCAGCCGTTTCGAAGATTAGCCGGAACAAACAGTAAGACAGACATAAATTTAAAAAGATATGTTTTTGTTATAAGTACGTACCGTATCTACTTTCATATACATTCAGTAAAAAGTGATTTATATATGATATTTTGACATTAAAAACAGACACTTAAATTTCATTTATTTGTATAGATTTTGCATTTGTTAAGTAAATAATTTAATGTCTTTGTTTTGCATAGATATTCCTATCTCGCAGAGTAAATTTTTTATCTTACTGAAACCCCCTGAAACATCATCGCTCTGACATTACGAGTGACACGATCTCTTCAAAATAATACATCGACGCGAAGCCTGATTCCATAATTATCACTCCATAATTCTGGACCTTCCTTTTTATTTTATTCTTTTGGGTGGGACATTATCAAATAACTTCCGCCACTTTGGGCGGAGCAGGAGCCTTACCATGGAAACAGTTCATGATTCTGGACCCCCCTGCGTTGAAATTTTTCGTCGGTAACTTAAAAAAAAATTGCTGTCCTACCTAGGTACGCGGTCAAAATGTATGGCATTGCACTTTAGTAGGAAATAGCTGTTTTTTTTTTTGACAACCCACGGGAGATTTCAACGCAGGGTTTCAGAAACAGGTACTGAATCCATGGAAGCCGGTTTCGCGTCGATGTCCCTTCCACCCTGTATACTTTTTAATGAAGTTTATGTTTAAAACGGGTGTGTAATGTTTGGTATAATAACAGATTGTCTAATTTCATTTGACATTACTTTCATATGATATAATTTTCATATGCTATAAAAACATTTAACCTAATTTCATATGATCTAATGTTATATTAGATATAATTTTCGTTTTCTCTATTCCATTTAGTATAACGTTCATTTCATATAATTTTAAAATTGTATAATGCTCTTTTTATATAATTTTCATTTTACCTAACCGTTCGCATCGTTCTTGAGAAAAGCAAATTATATTGTAACCTAACCTAAAAACATTAAAGTTGCTTCTGTATCGTCTCCGGCGCTGCGGGAACTTCAACCCCTTCGCCCTTACGTAACAAAGGATAGGCAATGCTTTGTTACAGCGGGCGGGGGTTGCTCTACCTCCGCGCCTCCGGTTTTATATACACTCTAGGGTAGGAGCCAAAAGACTACGTAAAGTCGGGGTGCCCCGATTAGGTTTTGGAACAGATTTAACCTATTATTATATTATAGCAACTGAATATTATATTAATTGAATATTATTTCAAATGTGCATTATATAAACTGTTCATTATACCATATGAAATTATAATTATATCAATAATTTATTATATCATTTGATCGTTATATTAAACAAAAAATATATTTAATGAAATTAGGTCTTATTACCATTTGAACTTTTGTTATTATATCAAACGTTACACACCCATTTAAAACGACATACCTAATTATCACTTGCATTATTGGTTATGTGTTTTATTAAGACTTAATTAATTGGCTTTTGTTTCCTATGGAAAGACATTGTTAAAGTTAAAATCACATAAAGTAGGTACAAGTTATGCTATGGTGTGCTTCTCCATTCTGTAAAGGCTTCTCGATTTATTAGCGAGTCCCGTTATGCTGAAAGGATTATAAATTAATATTTAATCGTTTACTCTTGGTCATAAAATGCTTGAGTCGTTAGAAGATATCAACATTGTATACTTTGCGTCATTATGTACTAATACTTCCTTTGAAATAAGATTAGACATTTAAGTAAAACTTTTTTACAGTCCGTTCAACCGATTTTGACTTCTATTGCATTCGTGGCATGACAAATGGCAGCAGCAGTAAACAGTTGGTATTGCAACCACTGTTTTGCTTTAAATGCCATCCTTATGCCTACGGAATAGAAGTCAAAATCGATTGAACGGACTGTTAAAAAGGATTTTTTAAATAAGTGTTATTTCAAATGGAGTACAGGTAAAATCCGTGTCAAATAGATAAGTTTGAATTGAAAGATTGTCATTATCAATTTCGAATGGGAATACAAAAGCTTGACTATCAAACCGTTACAAAACTTAGGTATATTCCACTCATAGCCCTATCGAACATTTCTACTGCTATCACTATCAATAACTTCCTTTTGATTTTTAATCTGTATGCGACATCACGGCATAGCTGCTTGCATAGAGCTGGACATAGGAGCAATGAATCAGCAATAAAGATGGCTTGAATAAACAAATAGCAACAAAACTATGATTCTGCGACTTTATTGTAGGTTATTACTATGAATAACGGTTGCTTCTTATATTGTACAGAAATTAAGAATCTAGCCAATATACGTATCGGTTTGCTTTTGATTTTCAGCTTTGTTCTTCGTTTAGTGCTAGTTTGTTAGGGTTTGATGGCTTTTTAATGCTCAAACATCCATTCTTTTCCCGTTGTTTTTATGTTGCCATTCAGTACCCCATCAGACTTATCACTAATTTCTAACATGTATCTTAATTCTGTAAATCGTTCTCCTTCCCCGGTTAAATTAGAAAATGGTCCTTCATATTCTAGACCAGGGGTGGGCAAGTTTTTTTGATCAGGGGCCAGAGAAGCGTAGAAAATTCAGGGGTCTTGAATAAAAAAAATGCATTTTATTTTAAGTTGCAATTTATCGAGAGAATATTCGAAGGCTAAAATGCTACCACATTCCGTGAAAATAATCGTGAAGCGCCACCGCAATTTTTTTCTCATCATCATTCATCATTTCACCCCGAAAGACGTCCACTGCTGGACATAGGCCTCCCCCAAAAGGAGGGGAATTTGCCATAATCGCCACGCTTGGCAGGCGGGTTGGCGATCGCAGTATGGTGTTTAAAATGTATTGAGAAAACGCTGCTGCCCATTCTCTAGTAAGTACTCTTACTCGCCTTTTACGACACCCACGGGAGGAAATAGGGGTGGAGCTATTCTTTACATCCGGCGACACACGGTACAGTTATTTTTATCTTACAGTAATTCTAATATGGTTATTTTTAGTAAATAATCTGCACAATGGCTCTAAAGTTGTTGTTGTTGTTGGCGACACGGTTGGCGCAGCGGTTAAGCGATTGACTGCTGCGCTGCGTGTCGCAGGTTCGATTCCGGCATGGAACAAATATTTTTATGTCCTACAAGTAGTTGTTCCGGGTCTGGCTGTTTGTGTATGTGAGTTTAAATTTTTGTAAACGCAACCACAATACAGGAGAAATTCCTAGTGTGGCTGGTAAAGCTTTTTTTTACATACAACGGAGAAGCTCTTGGCCTTCATCTCACCTGATGGTAAGTGATGATAAGGCCGAAGATGGAAGCGAGCTTCACCCGGAATCCTCAACCACAGAGGAACTGGCTATCTTACCTCTAACTGCCGAAACACAACAAATGCTGTTAACATTGGTGTTTTGGCGACAGACTTAGATAAGATGGTGGTAGCTAGCCAGGCGAACTTAGAATAAGCCAAAATTTCTATTTCAAGCAGAAGTTTTTGCCCCCGCCGGGAATCGAACCCGGGACCTCTGGATCTGAGACAAGTGGTTTTACCACTAGACCACAGAGGCGGTTAAAAGCTTAATATTACGCAAACGGATCCCTGAATCTAAAAATGGTTATCACAGACCCGCAATATACCGGATGACTTTTTTTACCGTCTCGAAAAAAATTGGGTATACTAGGTGAACGGAGTAGAAGCCTATGGCATAGCAATTTTTTTTTTTTTTTTCACAAATAAAACTAAAATAAAAGATAAAAATATTGAAATTTTGGGTGCGTATGATTTAAATTTAAATATTATTTATCGTATTTATTTAATGAATTATGTTTTTTATGTTTTTTGTTAAATTTCTGTGTTTATTGTTATAGTATGATAAGTTTACTTCAAATGTGTGGTATTTATCCATAGATCAATTTCTTTCTAGGTTAAAGAAAAAATAATAAAAACTATGCCATAGGCTTCTACTCCGTTCACCTAGTATACCCAAATTTTTACGAGACGGTAAAAAATGTCATCCGGTATTTTTGAACGGCCTATCCATCGATACCCCACACCATGGGATAGACGAGAAAAAAAAAATCCCCACTACGTGCAAGGGAGGTAAGCTATATTTTTGTTCACAATTTTATTTCATATATACCCATGCTAAATCACACCTTCCCCGTACTAAGAGTCTCTGAGCTAAGCCGCGGACAGACAGCCAGATAGATGGACACTCACCTGCAAAATTGCATGGATACCTTAGTGTCTACATTCCAGTGAACGTTTGAGTTCAAATTTTCGAAAATAGAACTAGCTTTCGCTTTTCGCTTCACACGATTTTGTTTCTGTACAGACTGTCCATGGATTTTTGCAGTCGACCGGACATGGCGAAATTTAATCCTCTACAATATTTATAGTAAATACAAACATAAAACCCATAGGAAACGAGATATTTGTGATAAATGTGTAAAAAATCTTTTTTTTTACTTTTGAACGAAGGGATTCCAAGTTTCTATTAACTTGCCTTTCTAACATGTCAAATGTCAACTTAAGAACAACAGGTTATAAACTTATAACATACAAACACGGGAACATGTCGAGCATGTTCCAATTAACTGCTGAACGGAGGCCATAAGTCGAGGCACGTCGACGCCTCGCCAACGCCTTACGCCTCGTTTGTGCTAACGCCTCGTTTGTGTGGTACACTTGTGCTACCGAATGTCGGGCTATTTTGTTTATGTGACGGCCCGTCGCGCGTCGCCTCTCTGCCTTTTTGATGAGTTTGACGCGAGTACTGTGAATAAAGACATCGTTTCATATTTATGAGATGCTCCAACAGCGGGTTTTGTATGAGCGGATTTAGCCATTTATTTATTTATTTATTTATTTAATACTTTAGCACAAAAAAATGTACAGAGGCGGACTTAATGCCGTAGGCATTTTCAACCAGTCAACCTTTGGGTGGAGCAGAGACAAACAGTGGTAGGTGCAATTATGAAATTGGAGGAATAATTGTATACATATAGGAATATCCTTAGATATACCTATACCATAACTATAAATAAGATAAATATACCTAATTATATATAAATATAAGAACAAATAAATACATATAAATACACGAATATACTAAAACTAATTAAACAAACAATGGGATAACATTTCCGTTGTTATGATACTGCCAGCTTCCATTAACACCTCTTTTGGAAAATGTTGTTGTGTCGTAAAGATAATGTGGACTAAAGATAAAGAGACTGTGCATGTATTATATGAATGAAAAACATTGAATGTATAGTGTTATATAATTAATTATTTATTTTTAATTTATTTATTAATTATTGATTGTTAATTACTATATCTGCGACATTTTATTGCTATATTATGTGTTTCTTTCAGTGCAAAGAATCACATTATGTTCTACGTACAGATTTTCTTGTATATGGTCGTCATTGTTATCTCTGTATTTTATGTAATTACTAGTACTTTTCCCGCGACTTCATCCGCGTGGATTTCGTATTTTCTTCTACAAAATGTAACACCCCCTTCCCCCCCATTTAACTGTTAGTTTTGGAAAATTTATGATTAAGATCCTTTTACTTATTATTAATTTATTCTTTATTTTATGGATCAAAGATAAAATAAAAATTTCATTTAAACTGTTCTTCCTTTTTCACCCCGAAAAATCTTCAATCATATATTTCATCATTAATGTTTAGATTACTTCTGTCTTATTCCAGACACGCAATGAAACCTTCCTCCAAAAACTTAATTACCCCCTTTTGGTCGATTTTCGAATAACCTTCTTAGTGCAAAACAAACACACTACAAACACACACACACATCACACACACATTATAAAAGTAAGCCATGTGCAATATTTCACGTTCCGTCCCCGTAGTTTCGACTGTGCGTTGAAATGTCACCAAGAGAGTCAATCAGTTTCTCCTTTTTTATATAGTTATATAGATAGACTAGCTTTTACCCGCGGCTCCGCCCGCGTGGATGTCGGTTATCGCGTATAAAAGTAGCCCATGTCCTTCTCCATATCCCAGGCTATAATTATCTCTGCCCGATCGATTCGGCGGTTTAGGCATGAAAACACAACATATAGACAGACAGACAGATAGACAGACAGAGTTACTTTCACATTTATAATATTAATATGGATAGATATATAACTTTATTTCAAAGCTTTCTTTACAATATTTCATGATCCATTAGCTCTGATATAAAAGTCACAAATGTTCTAACAACAGAACTATAGAACGATCTCGTCAGACGTTTTATTTGTCTTTTATCGCTTTTAGTCGGTGATAGACTTTGAATCTTGATATCTGACTTTATGTTTCATTTTATTTTCAGCGGGGTAATTGCGTAACACGCCTTCTGAAGGCGGAGACTGAATTGAAACAATTTTTTGTATCTTTCGAGGCGAGCTTGGTTACAAAACGGCGCTGCAAAGACGTGGCGAACGCTAGCTTCGAGAACTTGACTTGAAAACGTACCTACTCCATTTTTATTCAGAATGGCGGACGTAGAATAGCTTTGCATTCGAATATCCGATCTCTAATGATCACAGATGTCTGACCACCTCAGCTGGTTTTTTACGGCCTTTTATTATCATTAAAGAAAAAAAAAACAACTGAACTTAAATCTGATGCTGCGATGCTATTGGTTGAGGAGCGTAGGTAAGCGTTACTATAGCGGCCGAGCGCTGCAAGCAAGAATAGTCCTTATTGTGTTCCGATTCGGACGTCCGTGATAGTACTAGTAAACTTAGGCCTGTGTTCACCAACATTCAAACCACCGGTTAGGTATTTAAACAGTTGATTTATGTCAAATTTCCTATGAAATGTTGAGTGAACAACTGATTAAATATCTAAACAGTTGATTTAAATGTTGGTGAACACAGGCCTTAACTTACGTAAATTCTTGTTGTTCCCTTCTTCGTTTGTTTGTTGTCAATGCCCACCGTTTAACATTCCAGCTCTAATAGATGCTAACGACGCATTTTACACTGTAATGAATAATTATTGTGTAAATAAGTTTACCAAATTATTTCTAATAGGAGACGTTACAATATGTTTGGCTCTCGTGTTAACCTTTAATTTAATCTCGGTCAAAGTAAACCGCAGATTAAGTGCTGGTTAGCGTCTCATTAAAGTAAGTTTAACGTTAATTTGTTTCGTGTTTACATAATATGGAGGCGTGACGAAATTTTGTTTTGTGACCGAAGTATTAAAACGTAATTCGTCAGCCGAAATGGTCAAATCAATAAGAGCTTTTTGATGTATCATCTTATAGCAATTACAAAAGGTCGTAGAGGTGATTAGTAGATTTGGGTAGCTCGTGAGCGAGTGATAGTAAAGAGCTAGCTCTTTTCGATTGACGTTGCTCTCGTTCACTCACTCGCTAAATAGCTCAATAGTTCAGAAAGTCAGTACTACAGTCGGTCTCGGCTAGAGATGGAATTTTACCCGGTAAAAACCCAAATGTGGGTAAATTCGAGGGAAAATACCCGACTGGGAAAATATTAGTTTTTTTTTTTAATTTAGCTTATGTAATAACCTAAACTTTGTTTTCATTTCTTGACTCTCCCTCTTCCCCTAGTTATCTAGCTCCCCACTTTCAGTACATTTGCGCCAACCACAACAGGAATCTACGTTCATCACACAATCGTCTTCTTCAATGTCCTACTCACCGCACTGACTTCATTCACTCTTCTTTCTTCATTCAATCTATATCTCTGTGGAATGCGCTCCCCCAGGAAATCAGGATGGTAACCAACCGATTATCCTTTAAGGTTAAAGTTCGCGAGCACATTCGTAAGAAGCTGGCAGTATCATAACAACGGAAATGTTATCCCATTGTTTGTTTAATTAGTTTTAGTATATTCGTGTATTCATATGTATTTATTTGTTCTTATATTTATATATAATTAGGTATATATATCTTATTTATAGTTAAGGTATAGGTATATCTAAGGATATACCTATATGTATACAATTATTCCTCCAATTTTCATAATTGCACCTACCACTGTTTGTCTCTGCTCCACCCAAAGGTTGACTGGTAGAAAATGCCTATGGTATTAAGTCCGCCTCTGTACATTTTTTTTGTGTTAAAGTATTAATTAAATAAATAAATAATATTTAGATACAGATACATTAAATAATAGTACATAGTTTTTAAACTTTATTAATACTAGTTAGAGCTTGTCTAAGTTGAAATGACGCACTCCACTACCACATTTTACGTACACAAGCTAAGTATGGATAAGTATGTAGTGGGTCACGTCATTTCAACTTAGCTATACTGCTAGTTAGTTAAGGGACATTTTTATTTTCTTAGAACCTGTAACATTTATAACTCGGTGAATAAGGCCTTTGTTCACCAACATTTAAATCAACTGTTTAGATATTTAATTAGTTGTTTACTCAATATTTCTTAGGCCTGTGTTCACCAACATTCAAATCACCGGTTAGGTATTTAAACAGTTGGTTTATGTCAAATTTCCTAAGGCCTGTGTTCACCAACATTCAAACCACCGGTTAGGTATTTAAACAGTTGGTTTTTGTCAAATTTCCTAAGAAATGTTGAGTAAACAACTGATTAAATATCTAAACAGTTGATTTAAATGTTGGTGAACACAGGCCTAAGTCACTGAGCTATAGAAGAGCTAGTGAGCTAGAAGAGTGATTAGCTCTTTAGAGTAAAAGAGCTAATCAATCTTTTTCAGCGAGCTATTTCGCCCATGTCTAGTGGTTAGAAATCGATTTATTTACATTGAAATATGTCCAACATATCCGACTATCATTTTAACTAAAAGAGTTAATAGAAAAGAAACGAGGTTTCAGTAAGAGTCTCTTTAAGATTCCGATAAAGTGTAACTAAACGGTTTTCTAAAAGGTCAAATGCCAAATGATATTGCGTCTGGATATATCCGTAATTGTGATTTGTCATTCAGTGTGCTTAACGGCCATAAATTCTATCACAAGTATTTAGATTTTAACCACATCGTATAGAATTTACTTGCAAAGCTTCCTAAGAAGTTAACTACCGATACCTATACAAAATTTAAATGAGCTCTTGATTATTTGATTTGTAATATCCTTTTACAAAAAACCTTTGAGAAAAGCAGAAGCAAATTGAAATAGATGATTCCTTTGACAGATATGAAACTCATCTGTCCACCTTTTCAGTTTATTAATAAGGTGGCTGATGATGTAATTTAATTGCTTAGATCGCCAGGAGTTTCTCGCCTCGAAGTGGTGACAATCAAAAGGAGATTATAGGCATTCCTATAAGAAACGATTTTAAAAGACAAAACATACGTTGGTTCTTTTATACGGCAGGCCCCTATTACATATTTAGGCCTGTGTTCACCAACATTTAAATCAACTGTTTGGTTATTTAATCAGTTGTTTACTCAAAATTTCTTAGGAAATTTTACATAAACCATCTGTTTAAATACCTAACCGGTCGTTTGAATGTTGGTGAACACAGGCCTTAGTTAGTTATTTTTACCCATTGTGGTATAGTAATTTTATTCTAGGTAAGTGCATTGTCTTCACATATAATTAATAATTAATGTATACAAATATTGTTAACATTTTAAAAGAGTAAGTATGGAGTTTCTTGCCCATTCTTCTCCATACGTAACTACGTTTTGGAAGGGGCAACTAGAATCAATTAATTATTTTTGTAAATTTTGACGTTCAAAAGTGCCTTTTTTGAAATAAATGATTTGACTTTGACTTTGATTGGAGTGAATGATAGCGTTAGGGATCATTCAAGTATTAAGTAAGCACCACAGGGGGGGGGCGTATTTGCTTTAATTAATTATTTTTGATGACATGGGGGACGGAGGGGGGGCCTGGATGGTGATTACTTCATCAATATTTATATATTTACTTTTCAGATTTTTCTGCTGATAATGGTGCCGATTCCCTTGTTCAGAAACTAAATTTAAGTTCAGTGCATCTTTTTCTTTCTATTTCATTAAGAAAAGGACAGAAGATAAATTTTAGTTTAGTCCTGTCAAATTAATCAGCGCTTGACGTAAATTGACGTAATTTTAGTCGGAAAGTTTTTAATCACGTCTAAACTTGTATGGAGTAGTTAGTGACAGGCGCTGATTAATTTGACAAGGAACCTATCTCAGCATGATGCTGCGACCTTTAAAAATAAGTGCCGCAGTGCTGGTATTCTGATAGGCCCCTTATGGTTGACAGGCGAGAATGGAAGAATAATGGAGAATGGTTGCGCAGACCCCAAATAACATGGATCAAGGGCAGGAATATAATGGTGATGTTGCTGGTCCCCTATTAAGACGCTGATATATGCCAGTGACCTTAAGTGGTTAGATTAAGTTAGGTTAGACTCTCCCAACTAGGAGCACTGTCCCAAATCAGACGCATTATTAATTAATTATACATAAAACAAAAGGTATTTTAATAAAACACGTATACTGAAAGATCATTAATTAAATTATCTTTAAAATGGTGAAGGATTCAGTAAAATACGCTTGATAGATTTTGCGTCAGTCTCAGCTTTTTATCCGCGCTAGACATAACTTTACAAATTAATTTCACTATGTAACATAAACATAATCTAAAATATTCATATATTAAGTTATTAAGAAAATGCTCTAATTTAACATATATTTTTTCGAAACCATTAACACTAACCGTATAGAGGTGATCTTCAGTATAAAATCATTTAGTCGGTTATCGTCGCCTTAAATGAGACTTGGCGAAATGTGGGTGTAACATCTACACTTGTCCCAGCTTTTTTTGAGTTGATATTCCACCAACTCGCACTAAGCGTTTTCAAACGTCTTTTATAATGCGCACAGCAAAGGAGTGGAACTCTCTGCCTGCGTCTGTGTTTCCGAACGCATACAACCCTAATCTATTCAAAGTGAGAGTGAACAGGCTTCTTCTGGGTAAGCTCACTCCATCGTAGACTTTGTCTCTGTCATCCAGACCTAGACTAAAGTCAAGAGCAAACTCATAGTAGAATAATAAAAATAAAAAAAGCATGATGTTATAATTTTTTTGTATGTAGGTAGTGGGTTCTTCTACAAAGTTATTATGAAGCGTAAAGTAAACTGTTTGTAAAGTTCCAAGTATTTGCCCTTGGGGGTTAAGTAAATGAATCCATGGTAGCTAGTATTATAGCTGTACCGTGTGCTATTATCTTAAGCGCTACTCGCAGTGGCAAGTCATTAGTTGGCCGCCTCTGTCTTGCTCCTTTATTACACGTCAAGCCGTTAGCCGATGCATTTGATTATCTTAAGTCGATCTTGGATTAATGTACGAGTAGTGTCATCATAGTAGAGAGCGGATCCTCTGATGGATGTGACCTATTCTAGGATATTTTAAAGAGAAACTATTTTAATTTTAGTATCGCTTCTTCATTATTTTTCTGTTTAGCAGAATATTTTTTATTTATAGTAATAGTAATATAGTAATTAATTTCCAAACTTCAGTACACGTTACACCAATGAGGTCTCGATCTCTGAACTAGGACACCTGTATGACAGGGGTCGAGCATTCTCCAGTTACATAGATCAGCATGAGAAGGCTTAGACTATATAAAATTTGCACAAATTAAAATAAGATTGAAAAAAAAAAAAAAAATAAACAAAAAAAGACAATAACTTAAACTCATAATTTTTAAAAAAAAATAAGCTTAATACAAATTTTAACCCTTTTGTAAGTCAGTTTTTTAAAAGCTTTCTGGTGTCAACGTTTGCTCTTTGCTTGAGAAGAAATTCAGTACCTAAAAAAACAGCAGGTCAAGGTTGGTTACTTTTATTTTATTTTATTTGTATCGCATATAAAATTAAGTTGCAGAACTATTCACAAACATTATTTTGCAACGGGTAATTTGGACAAAATTATTAATTGAATAATTCCGAATCCGAAGTTGAGCACGGATTATTTTTAAGCTAAGTTTTTCAATTTTTGAATCCAGTTCAAGGTTAAAATTAAAATAAAAGTTCATTTCCAAAGGTTAATTGATATAATATTTATGTAAAAAATCTGTTCTTGGAATATAGAATTCCTTTCATTACATTATAGTAAAAAACAAAGGACCAAACGTTTCGACGTGTTTGCTCACAATGGGCCATATTAGAAGGCTAAAAGTCACCCAAAGGGCAATGGAGAGGGCTAAACTTGGAGTTTCCCTACGTGATCGAATCAGAAATTAAGAGATCCGCCGGAGAACCAAGGTAACCGACATAGCTCGAAGAATTGCCAAACTTAAGTGGCAATGGCCAGGGCACATTGCTCGCAGAACAGATGGCCGTTGGGGCCGAAAGGTACCGGAAGACGTAGCGTTGGAAGGCCTCCCACAAGGTGGACGGATGAACTTGTGAAGGCCGCAGGAATCCGCTGGATGCGGGAAGCACAGAACAGGTCGAAGTAACGGTACTTGGGGGAGGCCTATGCCCAGCAGTGAACGTCTATCGGCTGAAATGATGATGATCAATCAGTTCGGCAACATGAGTCCAAAACTGACCGATAGTTAGCTACTTTCAACCCTTTGATTCGCATACTGATATGCCAAACCACCTAAGTCCTCCATCAAATCCTGCTAACACAAATCAATTCACATCAACCGTCTTTCTAATTCCACATTGATATCTGAACGGGGATAAGCATTTATCTGTATAAGAGCGGACATCTGCGCTCGCGCACGGCCGATGTCGCGTCACGTCGGGATGCGGTGCGTGTGTAATCTAGACACAGTCGATTATGCTCGTCGGGGATCGAAGCGGTACACTCACGCGCATCCACCCGTTACGTGGAGACGATGGACACATAGATGAGCACAGAAGGCTTACTGCAAAGAAGTGCCAATGTGCAATACGGGACTCCTAACCGCTAGCCAAGAGTTTAGTAAATTACTGAGTGTGGAACTGCAGACTGAACGTGAATACAGACTGGAGGGTGATATTAGTAGCTACCGAGTACTAACCTAAATCAAATCAGTTCAACCAAAATTTTGCAAAACTCATTAAGGGAAAGGCAAAAAGGATTTTCGCTAAGGTAGCCCAGCGAAAATCAAATATTCTTTCGTTTTTTTGGCAATTTTTTAGGTCTGTAGCAAGTTACTGTATTAACACTATATCAAATAAAAAATATTCATGGTTTAAATACCAGCAATAAACACAATCTTGCTGTACATCGCTCCCGCCTCCACAGAGTACCTAGGTAGGCAACTCTTTCATGTTTTCTTTTAAACTTCCCATTGACATTCAAACCTACCCATTAAACGATTTAAAAGCTGTATACGAGTACAAAACTTTGTAAAAAGGGTACCATAAATATTTTGATTATTTAGAAGACAAAAAAGCTTGGGCTCGAGTTGCGCGCTCTGCAAAGCCTTATGTATGACACTTAACTTGACATTTTAATTATTATGCAAAATCATCATTACATGCCATTTTATATACATATTGTCATTGGTGAATATTATATACAAAATTACATGAATACTTACTTTTTCAATGTCGTTTTTATTTTTTATTTTATTTGTTTAAATTTCCTTCTTTTTTTCTCATTTAATTCTAATGATGGTCTGGCATTTTGAATAGGTACTTTATGCTGCCTACCCAATTGTAATTTTTTTGGTATTGTTTGTTGAATAATTAAGCTCCTTAAGTCCTGAGTTGAGCTACACGGTTACTGAAAAATGCTTGTACTGACTTGACAGGTCCACTCAAATTTGTGTGGTTCTTTCCTCAAAAGAGCATTTCACATACGGATCTACTTTGTCCTCACGTCATGATCTGACCAAGATTATGTCTGAACGCCTGATTGAAAGAAGTCTGTTACGCCATTTCTTTTCAAGGGTAGTCAGATAGGAAATGTCGACTCCATCTAGCTTATTTTTTTTATAATATGACGTGTAATATTGATTCCGATATCCCATTTTCAAAATTTAACGATTTAAAAATCAAAATCAAAATATTTTATTTCACATAAACCTACATGGGCACTTATGAAACGTCAGAAGCTAGGTGCACGGTTCCAATTAGTCGTTTCCTATCGAAAAGAGCCGGCAAGAAACTCCACGGTTACTCTTTTGAAAATAATTGGCTTTACAATATTATCAAATAACAGTGATAATAGGTATGGGAGGACAGTGTAGGCCTTTCAACAATCACCAGGTACTTAACAAAATAGAAAAGTGCCAACAAATCTACACTGTACTAGGCCTACAACGTTCTCACATTCACAAAATAGAAAATAATCTAAGTATATAAAAGATTAATGACATGATTCCAATTACAACTACAGTAACATATCTGAATAAATATCATGTCCACAAAATCCAGTAATAAAGAATTGGAATTTGAGTTGTAGGTAAATAATGTCAAATAATGAAAAGATTATGTCAAGGAAGTATGTAAAAAAAAAAAAAACATTTCATTTCTTCGTGGAGTGAGCCTTCTACGATCTCCCTATACATTTCCCACCAAGAACAAGAACAGTATGAACACTACTAATAACGACACGTAACTAAATTCAAGAGCGCAACGAATCGTTTCATTTTATACGCACACTATTCGGATTACAAATTAATAGAATAAAACGCTGGATTGAAATGTTCGTCAAACGGGTTACGCCACGTGCGGTCTTTATCGAATTACAATTTATTTTAGATTCACAACTGTTATTGGAATCGGTTGTAAGTTGATTAAATTATATATGGCCACTTAAGATTTTTTTTGCGCGGAAGCTTTACAAGAAATTTGCAGTGTTGGGGTAGAAGCCTCCGAGTCACCAAGGTGATCTCCAAATCACGCATGTTAACGCTTTATGTAATTGAAATAAACATTTTTGTTTTTTATTTTATTTTTATTTGAAGCCTTTTTCAAAGTCAAATAATTTATTTCAAATAGGCACGAAGATGCACTTTTGAACGTCAAAAATTACATGAATAGTTAATTGATTCTAGTTGCGCCTTCCAAAATGTAGTTATGTATGGAGAAGAATGGGCAAGAAACTCCATACTTACTCTTTTAAAATGTTAACAATAGTTTGTATACATTGATTAATATTTATAGGTGAAGACTATGTACCTAGAATAAAAAAATTCATCAAAATTACTTACCACAATTGGTAAAAATAATGAAAAGTGAAGTAATAACAGAAAAAATAATAAATGCGATAGGTACATGGTGCTCACATATTTACAAACATTGTATAGGATTTCCCAAAAAAATAAAAAATAAAAACAACATATAATAAGTCAGTGTGTGAGTTAAAATATCAATCACAGAAAATAAAATTAATATCAATATTTTGTGGAAACCAATCATTATGTTTGACTTAATTTTCTTTTAATTCGTAAGTTAGTTTTCTCATTTATTTATTTATTATTTAAACTTTCATTAATCCATTCATTCATTCACTTGTAAGTTAGTTTTTTTCTTCTTTTTCTTTTATTTATTTATTCAAACTTCTCGCACACAATAAGGTACCTACAAAAGTGGACTTAATGCATTCGGCATTCTCTACCAGTCAACCACAGGTGGTGAAGAGATAAGATGGTAGGCGCTCTATTTAAAAGGAGATGATAATAATAATAATAATAAAACACGGTTGGCGCAGTGGTTAAGCGATTGACTGCAAATATTTGTATGATCTACAAGTAGTTGTTCCGGGTCTGGCTGTTTGTGTATGTGAGTTTAAATGTTTGTAAACGCACCCACGATACAGGAGAAATTCCTAGTGTGGGGCAAAGTTTAAAAAAAATAAAAATAACAAATAAATTAGATACACAAGTACATAAATAGATTATAAACTTATAATAGACACATATTATATCATATAATATTTATATATCTTTGATCAATGATTAATTCAATGAAAGACCACTTCAAGCTCCTGCGCTTTTGGGAAAGAAAATGAAAAATAAAATATAAATACCCTATCTAATCGCTATAATTATTCAGATATTTTTCTGGGATTAGTAAAAATTGTATAAGCTTGTTCCAGCGACTTCGTCCGCATGAAATTTCTTGCTTCCCCGTTCCCCAATCCGTTCTCGAGATAATTATCATCAAAAAAGCCGTTCCATTGAAAATATATGAGAAAATGAATTTCCTTCATTTTTTTTTTCGTGAATTTTTCTCATGTTTTAATAGTTATTCTGCTATTTGGGGCGGGACAATTCCCACGAACCAAATATCATAAAAATCGGTCCAGCCGTTCTTGAGTTATGTATAATGTGACTGACTATACCCAAAGTCTCTAATTCAGATAATTTATGTAAACAAAGATATGTCACTGTCAAAATGACAGGACAGTGGTGCAAAACATTTTATCATATTTTTTTTTGTAAATAATCATCTATGAAATTAAAGTGAATTAATTATAAGAATTATGCAAACAAAATACCGTTGCCAAACAATGTTTTATGTAGTGTGTTGGAGACACGGCCTATGATCGTCATAATCAGCACTTTTAAGTCCACTGCTAGACGTAGGCCTCCCAAAATTGATTTCCACTCGAAACAGTTTACAGCGTCTTCATCCAAAATGTGGCTAGATATGCTACATACAATATGAATCTATGAATGAGAGTTGTATTATAAGTGTTGTTGAAGATGTAAAAAAATGTGAAAATGTTTGGATCTCCTGCATTGTTTCCAGTATCATAAAATATTGTATACCAGAAAATCTCCTTTTTTTAATAACTTTGTTTTAAACCGAAAATTTATAAAAATAATTACGGTATGATAATTTTTTTGATTATTATTTCTTAAATTCAGTACTTAAAAGAAAATGTAACCTTTTTTTTTGCCATTTCATGTGAATTACCATTACGAAGATATTTTTTTGATATGTTATCCCCTTTGTTTACATAAATTATCTGAATTTGAGACTTTGGGTATAGTGATATATATTATGAATATGATATACAAGTATTTAAAATAAACAAAGAAGTGAAATTGTCTTTTCTGGAAAAAAAAAAAAATCATTTCCGACACTCATCAAAGCTTTTCTTCTAAACTGAGAAACAATAAATCGTCAAACGTTGTCATGACTTGCGGTTAGGGTTGCCAACCCTATTATATAATAATTATATTTAGTATCATGCAATATTAGAGGCCTAAATACTGTATTTCTAGAAAAAAAATATGGAACGCGAAACTACTATATTTTCATTTCAATGCAAAATGGCGAGATTACCGCAATGTCCGCAATAGGGCCTGTATTAAACTCATAAAAGCTGAATGATATTTTGTAACCCTAATTTAGAGACTAATAATTATTAGATTTATGCCTTTATTACAATGTTTTTATAAAAAAAATAATTAATAAAGGCTCAAAGTAACAAAAATAGGCATTTACTTTTTTCATTGCCTACTAAAATACTAGATATATTATATTTGACATAAAAAAAGTTGGCGACCCTACTTGCGGTGTCACTCTCTAGGCACTCACTTTCATGTGGTACATAAAAATCAGCACTTGCACTGGTTACTTTTGTTTGAATACCTTGTCTCGTACCTTTTTTCTACAAACTTCTTTGACACAAAGAGGACCGCGAAAATGATACAGTACCTAGAGAACAACGACAGCATTTTGTCTAAGTAGGTACCTATTCCGTTTTGGGTTAGAGATACATCCTAATTCAAAATAACATATCATCTATCACATATTTACCCCACTCTCCAGCATAGAGAAAAAAAACCAAAGCGCAACTAATTCCTCGAAGTAAAGCTCGCGGGTCAACGGGGCACATGTCCGAAGTTCGAGGCTAAGTCTAACGATGGTCATTGTCCACTGCAAGCTTGACAAACACGCTCGACACGTGTTACTGACATTACCTACGGGTACTGTAGCTACAGGTTTACTGACGGACCGGCTGACATCAAATCAACAATCTGCTTAACAAAATTTTCGGGTTCTGCAATTCGAATTTTGAATTTGACAACCGAAACGTAGTATCCAATGATGATTAGTAGATAGTCAATCTGTGGGTAGTAGGTCTGCCGTGTCACGCACATCTCTGCTATCTTAAAATAATAGAGTTTCGCCTAACCACTGCAAAATAATTTTATACACCATAACTATCGTCATACCAAAACAGAATTTCAAAAATTGTAGTTAGTTTCCGAGATATTTGTAATGGCAAACTCGTTCAACTTTATTTTTTAATTATTGAATCATGCCTAACTCTTTTAACTCAAGTTAGAATAGTTGTGCATTACTCGCGGTAGCTGTCGCAGCGTATCTCAATTTCTGTTAGATATTAGTTAAAAGAGTTGCGCGTGATCAAGGTTTGAATTTGTCAACTTCAAACCCAAGACAAGATTTGTGTACTTTATGCCAAAATCATAGAAAGAACCACAGTGAGCTGAATCATACATGTTCTGAATTTAAATGTGCACTCGTATGCAAGGAATATCCTAATCATGTACTGAACAAAACGGAATCCTGTAAAGCTTTAGAAGATTATCTCAAAAACCAATACACAACTAGAACAGTGTACACGGTAGATATGCAAAAGGCAATTTGCATGCCTAAATTAACCATAAAAGATTTATTACTTTTCCAGAATTTTTTTACTATTTAATGAAACCTTCGTTCCTCCAGGAAAAAAATGAAGATGCATATTGCATAGTTTGCCATGAAGGCGAAAGCGGGAGAAAAGCCCATAACATTGCATCATCATATATTTATTTTGTCATGAATAATGCACGCGACTATAGTGAAATAATTTTTTATTGTGATAACTGCTCATCACAAAATAAGAACAATTTTATTTATGGCTATGATAAGATTGGTTAATTCACCGTCACTAATATCAGCTGAAAAAATAAAGTTTTTATATTTTGAACCGGGTCACATATAATATATGGCGGCTGATACTGTACACGGATGAATAGCAAACTTTGGTAAGGTAAAAGAGATGTATGAACTCATCAAGGGTCTGAAACCCCGTAAAGCTCTTGGCTCAGAAGGAATCACCAATAGGATGCTCCAATTGTTCTCCGCCCACCTCATAATGCTACTGGCCACCATCTTCAATGGAGCCATGAGCAATAACATATTTCCACAAGCATGGAAAGAGGCCATCATTATCAGCATCCCTAAACCCGGTAAACCCAAGGTGGAGCCCGCGAGCTGCCGACCCATCAGTCTGCTCAAAGTCCTCGGAAAACTCTATGAGAGGCTTATTTATAAGCGTCTCAGAGACTACGCTGAGACTAAGGGCCTTATCCCCAACGAACAGTTTGGTTTTCGAACCAAACATGCCTCGACCCATCAGGTCCACCGTATTGTAGAAGACATCAGCTTTGGTTTCCAATGCGGTCTTATGACAGGAGCGATCTTCTTTGATATAGCGAAGGCGTTCGACAAAGTCTGGCATAACGGCTTGTTATACAAGCTGTACCAACTCGGAGTGCCGGAGCGTCTCGTGCTCATCTTACGAGACTTTTTGTCGAATCGCACCTTTCGCTATCGCATAGACGGAGCTCTCTCTTCCGCCTATCCCATACGCGCAGGAGTCCCTCAGTGCTCTGTGATATCTCCCCTCACTTTCACGCTATTCACCAGTGATATCCCCAAGAGTAGGATGGCACAGTTGGCTCTGTTCGCAGACGATACGGCTATCTATTACAAAGGGACTAGTCAGATTAAAATCACTAACCCTCTCCAGACTGCAGCCAACAAGCTTGGCGAGTGGTTTAGAAAGTGGCGCATTGAAGTAAATCCCGACAAAAGTCAAGCGGTTCTCTTTTCGAAGCCGCGCAACCGCCCCCCTAAGTTCCGACCGATCACCATGTTCGGCAAGCCTATCCCTTGGGAGAAGCGAGCCAAATATCTAGGTGTAACCCTCGACCATCATCTCACCTTTTCTGAGCATGTAAAGAAGGACGCACACGCAAAACCCTATATCATCCATGAGATGCAGATCCTCCAAAACCGTTTCCTTCGTAAAATCACGGGAGCCCCCTGGTTCGTTCGGAACACAAACCTTCATTTAGAACTTAAAGTCCCTACAATAGCCCAATTCATGAAGCGCATTTCGAAGCGCTTCCTTGACTCCGCCGCCACTCATCACAACATTCTAGTTGTGAAGGCCGCCAACTATACCCCCTCACGTATAAGCATGACCCGGCGTCCATGGCATGCACTGACCGACCCAGACGACCCCACTACCCTCCTCCAGGAGAGTCGTAGGGAAACTAGTACAGTTCGTAAGAGAAGTACACACTACACGATCGTCATTCCGACCTCGCCGCCGAGGCCCCGCGCGAATTCCCCGACTAAATAGTCCTCCCCGACCCTTGCCCGTAAGCGAAGCGCCAGCACGAGCCTGTAGCTTTAAATCCCCCTGATAATAATCATAACCCTGATTTTATCCAGCTACCAACGGTCCCTTGCCATCCTCCCTCCGACGCTGCCCTAAGCCGAGGTTCGTACTCCACAGGGGGTGCCCTTAGCGTGCAGTCGTTTAGCTTATAAGTTTTTACGCCCTGGCTGGAGGCATTAAGTTTCTTTAGGAGCGTAAGGCAACCACAGGATAAGTCTGGTTAAAGAGTCTCAACCTCTCATGGCTAACTGGGAGATGCCAATTAAAAAAAAAAGAAGTTTTTTTTTATTATAGGAGTTTGTTTAGTTTATTTTATTACAACCGACTAATATAATTATGTTGAATCTGTTTCATGGATTTCTTAAACAATTTAATTGATTATTTTAAAAATTAACATACTATTTTAAGCATAAGAAATCACAAAAAAAGAAATAAAAAAATTTTGACTGATTATGTTGTTCAATAAGTAATTACTTAGTCCTATTTTTTATTTATTTTTATTTATAATTAATAAAGATGACTGATTACTCACTACGTTATTTAAAAAATTAAACTATAGTTTTGTCATATTTCATGGTTTATTATTTAACTACTTACCCTTAAATTAGATGAGTATTCTAAATCGACCGACCTGACAAGTTACACACATCTCACACAACTATTAGTTAGCAGACATAGGTCTTGGAATCACGTGGTAAAACTTTATTGCGCAAAAATCTTCTAACTTAAGATAATACATGACGCGTGACCACGTTTGTATGAAACAGTGGTTATGCCCAACTCTTTTTATTCGAATAAAACGTTTAGTAAACAAAATTTACAAAAAAAGAATTAGGCCCCATATTCTTAAGTTCTTTTAAAAACTTATTCAACAGTAATTAAGTACTTTATACAATTTACATAAGGAATATGTACATTAGTTTATTTAACATTTCAAAGACGATTTACTCAAAACGCTGTTTTTCAAGATAGAAGAGTTGTGTGTGACACGGCAGAGGTGTTACTTATTCAATATTGTAATCAAGTTGTAATCAAGTTTGTACGTCAATCATTTTATCCCCGAAGTAACACTGCGGTTCTGATTGGTTTAAAACATTTTTATAATTAATATATATTATATATATTTTTTATTATTATTTCTTTTATATTTTTTTGGTTTATGAAATTCTAGTTTCATAAATCAAAAAATAAATGGCTTGGCTACGAAGGGCTTAAATTTCCGGCCATCACTGCGCAACCAACCTAATACAGTCATTGAGTCGGACCTGGGGCCCAAGTCTGCTATTTTTATAAATTCGTCACTCCAACACGATCCCATTGTCATTTTGCTAAAAGTTCGTAATCTACTAAATTCATAATGGTCGATCATTGGTCGGTCAATGGTCTCGTAATAGAATTGTATTACAATGGCATTTTGAACATTTATTCATGCCAGATTTCATTTATATATATTTTTACATAATATTTATTAGTGTTATAAGCAATCTGAAGTAGTAGGAAGTTGGAAGTTTAGTAGGAAGTTTCATTTGTCATTATGTACGAAATTACCAATTCTTTTAATGGAGTGTCAGTGGCTGACCATTAGAAAGTCATAATGACGCCATTATATTAGTAGATTACCAAACTTGTCATAATCAACAATTATGAAATCAATTATAGACCATTCTGACACTATTGTAATAGCAGACTTGAGGCCCAGAAGTAGGGCCACTTTGGTTTGAAATGAGGCGCTTCGCAAATAAATGTGGCGAGACGAGTGGCTTCGCCTACCATATTTTTTGTAGAAATACAGTATTTAGGCCTCTAATGTAGCATGATACTATAATTATTACATAATAGGGTTGTCAACCCTAACCGCAAGTCATGACAACGTCATTTTATCCCCGGTAAGTTAACACTTCGGTTTTGATTGGCTTAAAAAAAAAAATATAATATATATATTACATATTTTTTACCACATGGTCAACATGGCCTAAGTTACTCCTTATAACATCAGCTGCCTTCCAGTGAAAGTCCCGTCAAAATCGGTCCAGCCGTTTCGGAGATTAGCCGGAACAAAGAGAAAGACAGACAAAAATTTAAAAAGATATGTTTTGTTATAAGTACCGTTGTTACTTTCATATACTACATTCAGTAAAAAATTGTTATTTTGATATTACAAACAGACACTTAAATTTCATTTATTTTTATAGATTTTGCATTTGTTAAGTTTGTTAGGTAAATAATTTAATGTCTTTGTTTTGCATAGATATTCCTATCTTGCAGAGTAAAATTTTTATCTTACTGAAACCCCCTGAAACTTCATCGCTTTGACATTACGAGTGACGCGATCTCTTGAAAATAATACACGATGGCAGGGACATCGACCTGGAGGGCAAGTCTACTAATGTACAAACGTTGCAATGGTCTCTTCATTGTGAGTTTTTGACAGATTTGCCATACAAACACTGTCAAATACTCACAATGGCGAGACCATTGCAACGTTTATAAATTAGTAGACTTACTGATTCCATATCAGTCCATGATTCGACACCCGCTAAGTATACGTATGTATCTGCCAGATACACGAAACGGTTTTTATTGCATTTTTGGCATCTATATACCTATATTTACCACATACAAGTTTATTTTATTTTTTCAATTAACCCAACATACTTTTTTCTCAAACTTATATACGGACTTAGCCACGGCGATTTAAAGAAATTGAAATCTTCAATTCGCTCTCTTAAAAAATTTGCATTTGTCAGTTACTTAGTTGTACTTTGGAGGTGTCGGATTGTGGACCCCCCTTTTATTGTGGTCCTATAAGGATTCCGTTAGAGGTACAGAACCCTAAAAACGTGAGCTATTTATGTACACACGGCTACACATCAAGCTATAAAACTAGTTTACGCTGGTCTCGCGTTGTATGGGATTTCCGTATAATGAGAGATCGGCTTATACTGGAAATGTATAGCTTGATATGTAGCCGTGTGTACTTATAACATTTAAGTACCTGGCGACTTTAAAAGCAATATCTCAAATGCAGGGTCAATTTTGTACAGTCGCCAGCACATTAGGCTACACGAAACTGTCAGATTTCTCCAAACGATTTTAAACTTTAAAATGCTGATCGTTGAGTTAAAAATCGAATAAGAAAATCTGACAGTTTGTATGTTATACAATTTAAGATCCGATCCTATCCTATATCAATATTTTAGCATCATAAACAGTTTTTAGTGGTTATAAATCTGTACGGAGTAATGTTGTAAGTTCTCGCAGTTAAACGGTAGTTCACGGTTGTTACTTACGTGAAGTCTTTGTAAAACTATATGTGAAATATAACTTATGTAACATGTAATTAATTTGAATATTATGGCTTTTAACAAGTTGTAGAGAGTAAATTCTTATAGAGAAAAATAATCACACAATTAAACTTGAGCCGTAGACAGTAGAGATATACCAACTAACAAGTCGATAGGTAAGCACTATTAATGTTTAATTAAATAAATATTTTTTGAAGTGAAAACTTCTTTAGCCGCGTCGAGCGATTTTTGGTAGGGGAAAAACTTATGGGTTCGCGATCGTCACCGAACGCTTTTCATGAGCTATATGTATACTGTGTTTATTATGTGTACTTTTTGGGTGAACAAAAATCTATATTTATAAAAGAACATTTATTCCAAAGTTTTGTGTTTTCACTTCTGTCGGCGCACGGTGGATCGAAAATCGGCTGTAGAAGACATAGGATCCCGATTTCTTAAATGTTATTTTTTTTGCTGGAAATGACTTCTGCTGATCATTACTATGTACAAAAATGACACCCGAGTTAATTCTGCCCAAAAACGAAGGAAATATATTTTTTTTACGAAAAATTTGTATGAAGCTAGTATGAAAAATCGAATTATCTCCTAAACGGCATGTTTAACCGTAATATCCTTGGAGGTGGTCATAGTGCTAATTATTTATGATTTTTTGGTTGCCGATTTGACGAAAAATTTAATGCCATTTTTTAAAAAAAATCGTCAAAATATTTTTATTTATTTTTACATGTAAAACGATCCCTTTTAGTGTCCAAGTTAAAAAGTTCGATATGTTATTAACCCAAATATTAAGAACATACAAAACAAGAAAAATTAAATAAAAAAATTGCTGTTTTTTGACACATTTTTATTAATTTAAATAAAAAAAGATTATCAAACTCTTATTTAAGTAACATATAAAGTTATATTATATACAAAATAATTTAATTTAAGGAATTAATACTAAGCATTTGTAAAATAAAGTAAAATAAATAAAAAAAAAGACAAAATATCATTAAATATTACAAAAAAAAACCCAAACAGACTCAAATACAAATTTACAAATAAGTACATATATCATTTTTTTACAAATTTTCCTTATCACTCTCGTTGTCAGACTCCAATTCTGAGTCAGCATCCAGATTGGATATATCCAAAAACTCGAACTCAGTTTCCTGAAATTGAATTAATTCGAGAGTTTCAGCAAAAAAGCTCTGCTTTTTCTTGACATCTAACTTAGGCCTTTGTGCACTTAGCAAAGGATCCGAAGAAACAACAAGCATATTTAAAATGTCTTGATTGGAATCCTGCCTGCTTCTTTTCCGCGAATGATGTTCTCGAAACCTCCTAAAATCTTTGTTTCGAGACTCTGAGGCTTCTTCCGAGAGAGTCCCAATCGGCACAATATTATTTTTCTCAATTATGTCAGCCCCATGGATTAATAATTTATGAACGGTTGACGACATGTAGTACCAGTCGTATAATAATACGTACTTTTCTGCTGTTTTGCGGGCATAATCTCTAAATTTTATTATATCGACCTGCTCTCCAGATGTAATTGCTTGTAAAATTACAGCAAATCTTTTGATGAGGTCTTCATCCAAACCGGTTATAGCTGCGGTTTTATTAGGAAACTCAAAGAATTTTCTTGCAGTATTCCCGTCATTGGTGGTTCCCGAGCCTTGTTTTACTATATCAATGAACAGATTGAGCTCATCTTTGAATTTATTTTTAATTATTTTCTTCCTTGTCTGTAGCATTTCTTTGTGCTCATCACTTCTCGCTGCCCACCGTTTGAAGTCGAGCCTGTATGCAATGTGTAACAGACATTCCATACAATTTATACGGGCGTGTAGGGATGACAAGCCAAATTCATACAGGTCAGAACACACAATTTTTGATGTTACAGCATCTAAGCGGTTCATTTCTGTAGGCTTTGCTAAGCACAGGTAGCACGATGCATTTGATCTAGCTTCAGAAAGGTAAGTGCAAACTTTAGCGTCGATCATCGTCATCATTAGTTCATGAGTTACCCTATTATTATTATTGCACTCTGTGGGGATAAGGGCCTCAATTTCTTCATCCATTTGTTTTTTCAGCTCAAGGACAACTGCTTCACTCTCCTTTACAAAAGTAAACTGAACTGGAAGACAATACAAAACTGAGCATGGTTTTGGGTTCGTCCATAAGATGTTGTCTCCATCTGTCAGTTTAAGTGGCACCAAGGAGGTCATGAAAATGCTCGAGTCATCTTCCTCACCCTCCATTTTCTGCTTGTATCGGCTTTGGTTACAAGCACCATCAAATCCCCACTTGGATATCAGCTTCAACTGCTTGTTATGCTCTTCTTTAGAAAGGCTTTGAAGGATTCTTGTAACTGTGATATCAAGTAAAGCTTGAAGTGTAATCCTAGCCGATGAATCAGTAACTGTCACTGATTGCTTCGGAGGGTAGCAATCAAGCTTAGTTTGTTGCACTTTATAGTAAGATGGATAAATATCCTTAGCACCTTCCCGAATGGCAGCCTCTCGCAACGTAATATATTGCCACTTTGAGAGTTTTAGCGAAAGAAGCAATCCAAGCGCCTTTTCTGACGTAAATATGATTGTTTTCGCTGGTTTCTTAAGCGTTTCATTTAATTTAGCGGCTGCTTCAGGATTTTTCATCATGTATTCGATGACAGAGGCGATATCTCCATGCCCTTCTTCTTTTAAACGTGCTGCAGCTGCATACGCCAATTCACTGGAATCTTCGCCTGTGTGTTCATCAGATCTTCTCTTTTTTGTTTACTTCCCAGATCTTCGAATGGTTTACGAGATCTTTTCGTCATTGTTCCAATGGACGTTGATGTCGACGGTTCTGGAGAGACCGAGGGCGCTCTTGGTATCTCATCAACACTTGGTTCTTGATTAACTAAAGTTTGCACAAAACTCGGCCAATCAATATTTGCTCCCAACCAATTCTCGTACTTTCTCCTGAAATTATCAAGGAATCGGTTGGATTTCTGCCACCTTTGTAAAGCGGCTCGCGTAAATCTCCGACAAAATTCTTTGAGAACAACACGATCTTCGTCAGACAGGCAATCGCCTATGCGGGATACAACTGCACTGAACAATACTTCATGATCAAATGAAGTACTCTCACTTCGTAGAAGAACAAACAAGTCTAAATTCGTGATTAAACTTTCCATTCTAAGATTTTATAGTCGCAGATTTAGTGTTAGCAGTTACACAGTTGTGAACAAACTAAATTATAAAACAAAACTTTAGCCCTTTTATTGCAAAATGCCAATAATTAGGTAACTACCCTCATTAGTTATCTTCTCATTAGCTAATGAAAATTTATAATTGTCACTAACTATTCTTAGAACTCATAGCACTGCTAATTAACAAATTAGCTTACTTATCAGGAAAAGTTGAATGTAATCCATAGTTGGCATTGTCGTGAGATATTGAAAATCATTAAATCACCTATAAAGACTCATTAGAAGACATAATCAGTGTAGTTACTTAATCACTTCTTTTCGGACTCATTAGAAGAGTAAACAATTGGTAATTTGGTTGTATGAAAAGTTTTAAAACTCATGATGTGTTGATAAATATCTAGCTCAAGCATAGTTGTCTACGTGTGGGTGTACTATAAACCTCTGCCAACTCCTTCGGAAATATAGGAGTGATGCTATTTTATGTTACGTGTAGTTAAAAGTCCGTGTTCTTCAACATAAACACTAAAAGGAATCGTTTCATACGAAAAAACAAATGAAAATATTTTGACGATTTTTAAAAAAAAACGGCATAAATTTTTTCGTCAAATCCGCAACCAAAAAATTATAAATAATTAGCACTATGACCACCTCCAAGGACATTACGGTTAAACATGCCGTTTAGGAGATAATTCCATTTTTCATACTAGCTCCATACATTTTTTTCTTATAAAAATTATAACTCTTCCATTTGTGCACACATTTACTTCATATGACATTTTATAGAACAGTAATGATCAGCAGAAGTCATTTCCAGCAAGAAAAATAACATTTAAGAAATCGAGATCCTATGTCTTCTACAGCCGATTTTCGATCCACCGTGCGGCGGTCCTTATGACTGCCAATTTTTTTTTTTTTTTTAGGTAAAACCAACTAACTCGCAAATGCGCGCGTTGACGGTTTCCACGCTATAGTGCCAAGTGGCGTCGCTATTCCAAAGACTGTGCTAAAGCACCAATGGCATTTTGCAAATTATTGCATCCCGAAGTGACTGTCTCATACACCTAGGCATACTGGGAAGGAATAGTTTCGGGTTTTTTTTTTTTTGACGTGACAACGTCTAATAAATCGATGAACGCCGGCTGCATGCACGAAAAAGGATGACTCATTGTCCCGTTACGCTCATTGTACACTTGCGCCTCATCAATGTTTTGTTATGATGTTGTCACGTTAAACTATCGTCCGTAAACCAACTTTACAGACAACCAATTTTTGGTACTACTTGAAATCAGCAAAATATGGATACAATCTATTCGTAATAATATCAATGGGCGAGCGCACAGCTAATAGGTACCTACTACTGCGTTCCGCGTCACTGACCGCGCCGCCGGCCCCCCGCAGCGGCGGCAGCCGGCGCGTTGCGCGACGAGTATCCATTATACCAGTTTCAAAATAAACATCTTTCGATAACGACAACTTCATTTTTTTGTACTATGACATATCAAAATAAGAAATAGGTGTATAATAAAACACGTTTAAGTTTAATTTGTCAAAATTTGCGCAGTCATTAATTACTTTACCTGTATACATTTTTAGTAGATTTTAGATACCAGTGTTTTATATTGTTTTCTATCAAATGTTTCATGAATTTACGTAAAATATTATAAATAACCTGCTAATTGGATCATTTGTTTATATCGATGCAAGGTGCAACCATAATAAATGTCACCAAGGTCTCGCCGGAGTCCATCCGAGTGAACAAAATTGACGACCAATAAAATTAAACAAATAACATTTATCTGAAGTTTATTTCACTTTTATTAATACGGCTGATCCAACCTGATGATGTAAATTATCTGCTACTGATAACTGATTAAATTTATAACGATTTGGTTTGCTGTAATTTTATTTTGGCACTTACAAAACTTGATTGGATTGTTAAACATTGTTAATTAAAAACACACAAACACTTTTTGTGTTTGTTATGGCAACAAAAATCAAACTCAAACACAAGGCATTTATTTCAAATAAACCAATGACATGCACTTTTGAATTGTCAAGGGGTCGGTCAGTTAGAAAGGTGAAACTAGTTGCCCATTCCAAACCGTAGTAGGTTCCTATGGAGAAGAACGGGCAAGAAACTCCACGGACACTCTTTTAAAACAAAATATCGTTACAAAATATTGGTTATATGTCATGTTGAAATTATACATGTCATGTTGAAATTATACATGTCATGTTGAAATTATACATGTCATGCTGAAATTATACATGTGAGAACAATGTTGAAAGATGTACACGTTAGAAGCGTCCGTAATAAAAACAATTCAAAATTTAAAATGAATTAAAATAAGCCATGACAGCTAAGAGATGACCAGTCCCAACTGACGGCGCCCGTTCACGAACGGGTCGGTCAGCCAGAAAGATGAAGCTAGTTGCCCATTCCAAAGCGTAGTAGGTTCCTATGGAGAAAAATGGGCAAGAAACTCCACGGACACTCTTTTAAAACAAAATATTGTTACAAAATATGGGTTACATCATTCATGTTGAACATATACATGTGAGAACAATGTAGAAAGACGTGCACGTTAGAAGCGTCCGTAATAAAAACAAAAAATAGTTCAAAAATTAAAATCAATTAAAAATAAGCCGTGGCAGCTAAGAGATGACCAGTCCCACCTGACGGCGCCCGTTCACGAACATGACGCATGGATCAGCAACATTTAGCTCAACCATTTTTAAGGGAACTTAATGATCCAATACACACGCCACCACCAGCGAGACAAAATGTAAAGCTAAATATATGTAGATGTATCAACAGAATTCATCACTATCTAAACTCTATTTGAAACATTGACGTAGCTAGTTCTAAAGGGGCCCTGTATTAACATTTGTTGGGGGCCCTTTTTACCTGACTGTAGTGAAGCTCCAAATGAGGATACATATTGTTTTTTTTTTTTTTACAATATGAATGAATTAGCATATTGACTTGGAAAGTCAAGATGTCAATGTTTTCATTGTGGTGTTACTAAGAGAATGCAAGACCGAAAGAGAGCGAGCGCTCTGACTAGGTTAAGAGCGATTTCCAATTATTCGTCGTGTATCATCCGTGCTAGTTTATAATGTGGCGAATATCCCTCATTACAATAATGTCAGGTTAACACGTTGAACGCCGCTTTAATTTTTCAGTCTTTCTGTTTGGGCCGTGGGGAACACCGTGTGGTCGACATATAATCGTTCCGTTGGGGCCGCGGGGGACAACATATGACCGCGAGTCAGAGGCGATTTTCAGCATCTCTATTGAGCCATCGGGCACAGATATAAAGCAAATATGTATTTGACGTGACCCCCACGGCCCTGCAGACAAATAGATTGTATTTGATTTCTAGCCTCTAAAGCAATAAAAACCTATATATAAAATTTACAATCGGGCATTTTTAACCTGGCTCCTTTTACTATACAAGTGTGGCCCGTATGTTGTCCCCCATGGCGTTTAACGTGTTAAGTTAGATTTTCTGAGTGAAATTTGTTTCTGATAATATTCATTAGGTTTTCACTAATTATGATATTATTATACCAAAAATAATTTGAGTTTTTTTTTTTCTTCAACACGTCGCGTCTTTGGCCCCTGTAGCTTGGGGCCCCGTATCATCGATACGGCTGATACGGCAGTAGCTACGCCCCTGAATTTTGAAATAAGACTAGACATTTAAATAAACCCTTTTTTACAGTCCGTTCAATCGATTTTGACTTCTATTGCGTTGGTGGCATGATAAATGGCAGCTGCAGTAAACAGTTGGCATTGTAACCACTTTTTTGCTTTTAATGCCATCCTTATGCCTACGGAATAGAAGTCAAAATCAGTTGAACGGACTATAAAAAAGGATTTTTTTAAATGTCTAATCTTATTTCAAATGGAGTATTAATAGTATCCAGAAAACAGCAGTCACTAGCTTTTCCGGTGTTTCAAGATTCGTTTTTGCTGTAACAACAAAAATTACGTAATACACTAACAGTAGCAATGGGTTTCATTTTGACAGTTCAACAACATTCATTGCGTTTTTTAAGTTGTTGAGCAGATACATTTTTCGAACATATGAAGCAATGGATTAGCAGTATCCTTCAAAATCATTCAGATTGTAATTGATAGTGTGTTAGGGTGCTAGTTGCCAACAGTTAGTTTTATTATACGTAAGTTATCAATTTACAATCATAAAGATATTCTTGTACGTGCGTGTTGCCAGTGATGACCTATGGCACTGAAACGTGGTCGCTCACAATGGGTCTTATTAGAAGGCTAAAAGTCACCCAAAGTGCAATGGAGAGGACTATGCTTGGAGTTTCCCTACGTGATCGAATCAGAAATGAAGAGATCCGCAGGAGAACCAAGGTAACCGATATAGCTCGAAGAATTGCCAAACTTAAGTGGCAATGGGCAGGGCACATTGCTCGTAGAACAGATGGCCGTTGGGGCCGAAAGGTTCTTGGGCCCAAGTCTGCTATTTTTATAAATTCGTCACTCCAACACGATCCCTGCATTGTCATTTTGCTAAAAGTTCATAATCTGCTAAATTCATAATGGTCGATCATTGGTAGGTCAATGGTCTCGTAATAGAATTGCATTACAATGGCATTTTGAACATTTATTCATGCCAGATTTCATTTATATATATTTTTACATAATATTTATTAGTGTTATAAGCAATCTGAAGTAGTAGGAAGTTGGAAGTTTAGTAAGAAGTTTCATTTGTCATTATGTACGAGATTACCAATTCTTTCAATCGAGTGTCAGTGGCTGACCATTGGAAAGTCATAATGACGCCATTATATTAGTAGATTACCAATCTTGTCAAAATCAACAATTATGAAATCAATGATAGACCATTCTGACACTATTGTAATAGCAGACTTGAGGTCCTGGAGTGGCGACCGCGTACCGGAAGACGTAGCATAGGAAGGCCTCCCACAATGTGACTGATGACCTTATGAAAGCCGCAGGAATCCGCTGGATGCGGGAAGCACGGAACCGGTCGAGGTGGCGATGGGTGCTTGGGCGAAGCCTATGTCCAGCAGTGGACGTCTTTCGGCTGAAATGATGATGATGATGATGATTCTTGTACGGAGGCCAGCACATCAAGTTACCACAAACTTTCAAATTTTTTTGTTCGATTTTGAACTTAATTATCAACATTTTAAAGTTTAAAATCGTTTGGAGTTTTGGAGCTTGATGTGCCACTGCACATCTCATCTCTTAGATATTGGTGCCGATTCCCTTGTTCACAAACTACACTAAATTTAAGTTCAGTGCATCTTTTTCTTTCTATTTCATTAAGAAAAGGACAGAAGATAAATTTTAGTTTAGTCCTGTCAAATTAATCAGCCGCGCTTGACGTAAATTGACGTAATTTTAGTCGGCAAGTTTTTAATCACGTCTAAACTTGTATGGAGTAGCGACAAGCGCTGATTAATTTAACAGGACTAAACAAAAATTTATCTTCTGTCCTTTTCTTAATGAAATAGAAAGAAAAAGATTCACGGAACTTAAATTTAGTTTAGTTTGTGAACAAGGAAATCGGCACCAGTGTCTCGTTCGTCTCTGACGAAGACTTCCCGTCTTGAACCAAGCCAAAATTATGAAGTAAACTACGCCGATCAGAATATTCAGAATTCCTTTTATATTTTTTTACACGAATTAATTACTTAATTATGTGCAATATTCTTCACGGAAAAAACTAGTTAGTCGATGCATGATAATAATTGCGAAAAAATGTAGAATGTATCGGCACGGCAATAGAAAGAGTCACAAAGTCACGTGTGTACGCGAAATCTCGGCTTCGCCATGAGAACCTCGTCGCTGGAATACACCCAACACAATAACAAGCGATCGACAATTGTTCTGACGTCACTCGTCACGATCAGACCAACGTTCACACGGTAACGTCTTCACATACTTTGACAGAAATAATAACTAGACGAACTGACAGCCAGCAATGATTGTTTGTATCTAATTAAAGTTTTTATATGGAAATAACTGTACTGAAGACTGGAAACGTTACCTGTGAATTTTTACCGAAAGGTCTCTTAAAAGTGTGTTAGTTGATGCTGGGTTAGTAAACACTATGATTTAGAAGTCAGGTCTCAAACGTCAGGTCTGACACTGAACTTTAATAATTACGACGCACACGCACTGAGTGGTTTAGCACTCGTCTAACTATAGTCGATTTCTAACCATTAAACACGTTGTTTTTAGGGTTCCGTACCTCAAAAGGAACCCTTTTAAGATCACTCGTGTGTTTCTCTGACTGTCCGTCTGTCACGGCCAATTTCCTCCGAATCTACTAAACCGATTAAGTTGAAATTTGGTATTATGTACTTCTGTAACTGAAACACGGACGTGTAACCTAAATATTTTGAGTATGGGTCACTTTTAGGGGACAAATAATAATTTTAAAAATATGTTGCAAACTGTACCATGTGACATAATATGCATATTTCCATACTAACCCATACTAATATTATAAATATGAAAGTAACTCTGTCTGTCTGTCTCTCTGTCTGTCTATCTGCCTGTCTGTATGTAAAGTTTTCATGCCTAAACCGCTCAACCGATCGTCATGAAATTTGGCAGAGATATAGCCTGGGATATGGAGACGGACATAGGCTACATTTTTACGCGATAACCGACATCCACGCGGGCGGAGCCGCGGGCAAAAGCTATTATCAAATGAAAGCTCTTATTGTAAGGATTTCAGATATACATCACCCCGCCTCTATCTCCAATACTACTGAGTCTAAAATGTACAAAAAAATACAGAAAATAATTCTTTATATACTTATAGATTACAGGAAAACCTAGAAGATATATTATATGGTCTTAAAATAACATGCTAAATCTCTCAATATTGTGCGCACATACTTACATTTGCAGTTGAAATATATAGCCATACATATACATGCACTTGGCCGGTTTTTGAAGCGACAGATTTACTAATAGATTTACGGATATTGATTGATTGCATTAACTACGCATTGATGTCCATTTCTCTAATATTATCAAGGAGAAACATGTAATGACGATTGACGAGTACCTAATATGCCCATGAATGACAGCTAAGTACGTTAACTACATAAGTTATTATAATTAGACGGTGAGTTGATTGATTGTGAATTGTATTGCTCCAACTGGACTGTTCCTAACACTGCGCGTGCGCACCTATAATAGTGATTGATTTATTTGAAATATGCAGGTAATGTTTTACCCATTCAATTAACATGGCATGGCCAAGTGCATGTCGGAACACGCCTAATGAAGGGTTCCGCAGTTGGGATGAATTTATCCCAAGAACAAACTAAATATTGTAGTTGAAAAACATGTTCTCCCATTCACTACTTAGCTGTGATAGTTTTCCTTTTAACTTCTTTATGTATACTACTGCTGTGAATTTTTTCACATATCCAAATACAACCATTTAGCTGGCAGGAGGGGGGGGGGGGGGGGGGCTAGACTCTAACAAAAATTAACACTTTAAAGCTTAATGTTACGCAAACGGATTCCTGAACCGAAAAAAAATAATCACAAACCTGCAATATTTGTGAATGGCCTATCTAACGATACCCCACACCATGGCGTAGACGAGAAAAAAAATATCATTCCCACTTTACATGTAGTGGAGGTACCCTAAAAAAATATATATTTCAAAATTTTATTTTACCATTTCATTGGCGTGTTTAATATGAACATTCATGCCTCAATTACAGCTTTACTATAAAGGCTCGTACAGACTAGTGCGATATCGCGGACGCGACGCGACACTAGTAGCAGAATTTCTTTGTCGGTGCCTGTCGCGCCCGCGATATCGCGCGAGTCTGTACGAGCCTTAAGTCTCTGAGCTAAGTCGCAGACAGACAGACAGACAGACGGAACCCTAAAAACTAATGACGATAGGCACTGTTACTCGATTCGCAGAAATATTTAGATCTGTCTAGACTATATAGACCTAATGCCTTGCTGAACTGTTCTAAAGATAATTAGTGAACTAACCAATGATTAAGAATACCACATTATTATTATTCGGTGTTCATCGTTATATGTTTTGCAGTATTTTAGCTTCACATCTGCCATTTTGATGTCCCGATGCTTTTAACATTTAGCCAATCATTGACCTTATGCTCAGAGTTGGGCATTAAATTATCGATAAACTTTACGACCTCATCTTACTTTATTGATATTTTAAGGAACAGTGGATCCAGACGCCAAATAACATATAACAGAGTGCTGTAATTAGCTGTCCACGATCAGATAAGGATATTGGACTTGTATGAGAATAACCCGCGAGGATCCACGCGCTGACATTCGTTATTGAATTCCCTTATATTATGGCATACGAAATCGTTCATAAAATTACCGTAAAACGCATACCGAGAAACACTCAGATATTCTAATTTATATTACAAGTTCGTAATACGACTAAAACCGAAAAAGTTGAACCAACATATTTACATCTTTACACATACAAAATACATGTTAGATACTGCTAAAATATGCACCAACTTGTGTTCAAAAATGTAGCAAGCGTAAGTGTATGAACATCTACTATACTTTGTAGAAATAAGTGGTCCTCAAGTGTAGTTGCTCGACAACTTCCACAAAAGCGTAGAGGCAGGGTTAACAAACATTTTACCGAAAACTTAACTCGGATAGTTCATACATGTCTAATGGTGCGTGGAAATCTTTGGCGAGCAAACACCGCTATTTGACGATATATGTTTGATAAACATTACAGGGGCGCAGCTTACTAGACCGAACGTCTACTATAATAAAAATTAGAGGAATAAAAATAATACCTACCTAAGTACTTGGCACGTGTCTCTATTTACTATAGGGTTTGTGAACCTTTTGGTATATTTGTTCGCTTCTGTGTTCTGCTGGCTTATTTATATTACCATTAATGTGCGTAATACCGTTTTAAATTATGATGCGCATAATTAATCGTCTATAAAAGTTAGTGATTTGAGGAATAATGGAGAAATCTGTTTGGGAAGCGTAAATATTGATTGTCTTTTGTGCGGAAGCAAAAGGCTTTTGTGTGAGGAAGTCCTATGTCCAGCAGTGGATGTCTTTCGGCTCATCGGCTGAAATGATGATGATGATGTACGGAGTCAAGGGGGATAGGAAACAGTTACAATCAATCAGTTACAAGTTTACGATTTTAAAAACAATGATGTAGATTTTTTGCTACATCCAGAACTGAATGCCAGAAATAAATGACTCCCCATATTCAGTTGATATCGGGCATAATTTTAAACATAGGCAAAGGAAATATTCCCATGTATGAAGAAGAAGAAATAAATGAAATAGAAAGTTCACAATTCATTAATACTAAGATAATGAAATGTACCGAATTGCAAACATCTATTATTTAAATATTAAGGACGTTCAATGACAGTGCATTTAAAATTACAAAGAGTTTAATTGTTAAATAAGATCTAATCAATAATATCATATTCCAAATATCTGTAGGCACCTACTTATGAATCTATTCAGCGCTATGTCATAAGATTTAATCAAATCAAATCAAATCATTTATTATTGCAAACATGGGTAATTGGTACATAGATGTTTTCTTAAAAAAATATGGTCCTCCATATTCTACCGTCTCATGGGCATGCAAATAATATTCAATTCCAAAATTAAACAGAAATTCTATTGATAATTTCAAATCATTTGAATTACAAAAACAAACTAATAACAGTAGTGACATTTTTACAGTAATGTCAAAAAAATAATAAAGTATGTCAAAGTGTCAATCAGAATAAAAAGTGTCAGAATAGGAACATATATGTCATTCATATTAATAGTTTAACAATCAGTGCAGAGATTTATCAGTAAGGAAGTCGTCAATTGTGTAATAGCTTTTCGCAATTAATATTTGGTTTAGTGCCCTTTTAAATTTTATTACAGTCATATTTTTTATCACATCAGGTACTTTATTATAAATACGTGGGGCACTACCAAAAAACTTTTCGTCATAAGTGCGGTTTTACATTTCACTTGGCATAGTTTGTTTACATATTGAGTCCGTATCGGATTTTTTTATTTATATTATTTATTTAAAAAGGATCTTAGGCAACAACCATACACAAGTCCAAGTCAAATCATCAATTTAAAATAGGCAATTAATAGGCACTTTTAAACGTCAAAATTTGCAGAAAAATATAATTGATTCTAGTTGCCCCTTCCAAAAGGTAGTTTCGCATGGAGAAGAATGGGCAAGAAACTCAATCGTTACTCTTTTAAAATGTTTTACAATATTTTTATCACTAATTATATCATTTTATGTGAAGACAATGCACCTAGACTAAAATTAATATGTCATAATAAGTAAAAAGAATTAAAAATGAAGCAATGACCGATAAATTTGTTCTGTGATAGATACATATGGTGTTCACATATTTACAAACATTATAAAAGTAGACGATTTTCATACAATATTAACAAAAAATAAGTCAGTGTGTTAGGTAAAATAATCACAGAATGTGAAATCAATAACAATAATAAAAATCATACAATTAAATTAGAAACCAGTTTGATTTTGTCTAGACTCTAGGTTGTCCTGGCTATGGAGCAGGACCAGCATGTTTCCAAACACGTTTATCTTGGATATAATGTAATCCTCTAGTTTTTAATATGCTTGTTTACAAAGTGTACTTTTAATATGAGTTTTAAATTTTCTTTCAATTAATTGCAATATATCACAAAGTATTTTGTTGCAATATTTAACGCAGTACCCCATTAAAGATGTATGTATGTATGTACTTTAGATAATCTGAAAAATAGTTGATTTATTTTATCTTTATTTTTAGTATTAAAATTATGTCTATCACATACCACACACCATATATACTCATCTATATATATAAAATGGTAAACTGACTGACTGACTGGGTGATATATCAACACACAGCCCAATCCGCTGGTCCTAGAGACATGAAACTTGGAGGGTGTGTTCTTTGTGAAGAGTAAGTATCTACTAAGAAGGATTTTTGGGAATTCCACCCCTAAAGGTGTAAAATAGGGAATGGAAGTTTATATGAAAGTCCGTCAGTTTTGAAGTTAGGATCTTAAAATTTTGTGTTTAGACTGACGATTGAAAATTAATATATACGTATCTCAGCGTTTTTGATAATTCCACCTCCGAAGGGTTAAAAATGGGGATGAAGTTGAAAAGACCTTAATTTTCGATGAAAAATTACTAAATTTACTATCTAGGCTTATAGTTGGAAGCTAACGCAATGGTGTTGTTAGAATTTAAATCCTTAAGGGGGTGAAAAGCGGGATGAAATTTTGTTTTTAATTAAAGTTATTGATTTTTTTATTTAAAATCACTAATATTTCGGCTTATGGTTGAAAACTAACAGCATAAATGCACAAAAACGGATGAATGATATTTGGCACACAGATAATTTATAACTTGGATATTTTTCGGCATTCACGTGGGCGAAGCTGCGGGCAAAAGCTGGTCCTCTATAAAATACTTATATACATGGCTTTTTGGCATGTTATTCTCTATGAAAACTAAAGAATTTGGCCAAATGTTAAAGTGGACATTTCTCAATACTGAATCTTCAGAAGCCTATCCTAGTGGGGTGGCAAATATTTGCGTACTTACCTATGAGCTGGGGACCGCAGACCCGACCTAACTGTCTCAAGTGTCCACATTTCTCGAGGACCTCATTAGCTACGGCTGGCAAAACTCTGTTTGCAAACCAACTGAAGTATTTGGATAAGCATGACTTAGATCTAAATGGATTTTACTTTATTATGCCTTTTTTTTTTGCTTGCCTAACAAGCTTTTGTACTTGTGTTGTGAATATTTATGGTTTTGCATTTTTATTTTTAGAGAAAATCTCGTATATCCAGCCATGCACTAAAGTGTGTTAGAAACTGAAGATCGGTTTTTTCCATGTTCTCTTAAACAAAACTCTTTTACTGGTATCAAACACGTCAAGTGCACTACATGCAGTCCGAAATAAGTGAAATGCGCTCAAGTTTTAACAGCTTTCATGCTCACTTGAACTACATCGCGACTTACAGCCTTAAGAGCAAAAGATGATGAAGATGTTTAAACAAGTCTTTTCAATGTCCCGCTATTGAAAATTAAAAAAAAGCGGCCAACAGGGTTCCGTAGCAGCAAGCGCGGTTTACGATTTATGACGTATTAAAAAAAACTACTTAATAGATCTCGTTCAAACCAATTTTCGGTGGAAGTTTACATGGTAATGTACATCATATATTTTTTTTAGTTTTATCATTCTCTTATTTTAGAACTTACAGGGGGGGACACACACATTTTACCACTTTGGAAGTGTCTCTCGCGCAAACTATTCAGTTTAGATTTTTTTTAAATGAAAAACCTCAATATAATTTTTGAAGACCTATCCATAGATACCCCACACGTATGGGTTTGATGAAAAAAAAGTTTTGAGTTTCAGCCCCAAAAATGTATTGTTTTTTTTTTTTTTGTATTTTTGTGTGAAAATCTTAATGCGGTTCATAGAATACATGTAACTTACCAAGTTTCAACAGTATAGTTCTTATAGTTTCCGAAAAAAGTGGCTGTGACATACAGACGGACAGATAGACAGACAGATATGACGAATCCATAAGGGTTCCGTTTTTTGCCATTTAGCTACGGAACCCTAAAAATGACTCATAGATTTTACAACAAACGGTATCTTTAAGAAATCACAACAAAATACAATGTCATTAATAGAATAGCCATTGGACGTTATGATAGGGCAATTTTGCGATATAAATGTATCCGGTCTAGTAACTCCTGACCTGATCGGTATAGTACGGTACAAGACTATAACAAATGGTGTTCAAAACCAATCAGATTATAATTATGTGGTACATCGTCACCTTGTGTGGCCACCAACTTCTCAATGATAAATTGCTTGTAAAATGATAATGACACCGCTGCTAATTTATCAAACCATTAGGGTACTGGGCAAAAAGTAGCATAGATGATCTTCTTATGCTTGAATACGAGTACATAATATGTTGGTATGCAACTCGATTCTTTGGAAGGCGGCATCGATTTCAATCAATCTGCCTATTTGCTTTATTCAAGCTTTTTAGTTTTAATAATTTATATATTATTTATTATGGCCACAAAACAAGCTATATATTTCCAGTTTAGACTGATCTCGCACTGTACGGAAATCCTATACAATGCGAGATCCACTTATACTGGAAATGTATAGCTTGTTATGTAGCCGTGTGAACTAGCTTTTATTTGATACCAATATTGTTGTAATTTATTTGAAACAAAATCTTCTCCTCGCTTTTTTGTGTATTTGCAGATGCAATATATAAGCCGTTTTGGCTACAGAGCGTGTCAAAGAAATAGAATACATACTCTCGTAAAAAATTATCCTCCTTCTGGGGCAGTCGGGTGAAAAAACTTTACAACTATGTTGGAGTCGGTTTCTAGTCTCTCCGGATGCAGCTGTATTTTACATTATGTGTAGCTGTGTATGTATATTATGTGTAGATGTGTAGATATATTGCATGTGTGTAGCTGTATTTTAAATTTTACAGTACCTATGTATTTTACGTATTTTAAATGGAGCAACTGCCTATCTGACGTCCACTAAAAAAAAAAATTATAGAAAAAAAATAACATGAATATTCAGAAAAATACGGGCGATGACATGCCCATGGGCGGAATTGTCAAAATTTCTTATTGTAGTCTAAAAGCGATCCCATTTGTCTTCTAAGTCCAAGAGTTATTTTTCAAATCCACACATCTAAGAATCTAGTTCTGCCCCCATTAATAATTAATTACGGTAATGGTAACTTACAAGCAAGGATCGTATAAGGAATAGTGCAGATTAGCACTGTTTAATGAGTGCACGGTGTATCTAAGGGCCTCCCAACGTGAGTCGCATATTATTCACCAACATAATACTAACCAGCATTCCTTACCATTTCAGGAAGCTCAAATACCATCCAACTTTGTGAAATTAGCCTTAATACGTAGTTTCTAAACGTCCCTTCCAGGTAGAAGGACTGCTTATGAATTAGAAGTCTTTTAACCCAGTAATCAATCTTCATGAGTACTGAACTGCTACTAGGAGTAAATAATGTCTGGCAATTAACCAGTTCGACCGGCGTCAGTCCCCGGCGCCTACGGCTTTGAACGAACCTCTGCAATTTTTGCGATCCTGGTACACATGGCACGCACGACCAAATTCCTACTGCATTTACTGGCACCCTTATCACAATAACTGTAGACCTAAATTCCTTTGCAGTTACTTGGTATGTTGACCAATATAATTAGATCTATAATGTGTATGTTAGTTTCCATGTGTGTATTTAGACAAACATGAGGCAGTCTCGGTAATATGGCTGCAGATCAATCGTTATCTGTACATGGGAAATCAATAGATGCATCTGCACAGGTCTGCACTAACCGACTTCCGGAGGCGTGACTGCTTGTAATGTTACTTTGTAAAAGTCCAACATAATTTAAGTCCATTTTACATCTCAGGAGCGGACATCTCCAGTATTTTTGTCCTTTCCGGTTAATTTAAAGGTCAGATAACGGTTTATTCCCATCTCTCCCCCTTCCCATCACTTCCCCTATGCATTTATAACTACAAAAATTTACCATCAAACTCAAACTCAAATCATTTATTTCAATTAAACCATTTACAGACACTTTTGAATTGTCAAGGAGTCGGTCAGTAAGAAAAATGAAGCTACATGCCCATTCCAAAGCGTAGAGGTACCTATGGAGAAGAACGGGCAAGAAACTCCATGGACACTCTTTTAAATTAATTTGTTACAAAAATAATTATTAGTTACATCATAATGTTGAATTTATAACGAAATGTGAGAACGATGTAAAATAAAATAAAAAAGTAGACCCACGTTAAAAGCGTCCAAAGTAAAAACAAACAATTCAAAAAAAAAAATAAGCCGTGGCAGCTAAGAGATGACCAGTCCCAACTGACGGCGCCCGTTCACGAACATGAAGCATAGATTAGCACCATCCAGCTCAACCATTTTGAAGGGAGCTAAATGATCCAACACACACGCCACCATCAGCGAGACATCTCTTCTATAAACGCATAGATGAAGAGGTGGAAAGGGAAAGAGATGAGACTAAACCCGGATAACTTGTTACTGGAATCGGAAAAAACTCCGGTGTTCTGAATAGGACTGCACTCAGAACAACAAAAATTTTATATTGTAAAGACTTAGCTGTTTATTGTCCATATTTTATTTTTCTATCTACCAGAGTTTCCTTACAAATTAACCTTGTATGTATAATGTATAAGGTGTATCTATTCATACACGAAATATTTTAAAAGGACCATCTATAGGTGGTAAAAAAGCCATAGCAGCGAATTTTTTTTTTTATCTAAGTGTTTTATATTTTTACATAGTTATAATTTTAAAATTGCTTGAGACATTTTTCAAACCAGTTGCATTTTCCAAAATTTTACTTATTCTATGAATGACTCTCCCGGACGCGGCGATGGTGGCGGCACGAGCGCGGTGAATTTTGATAATAAATCATCACATCAAGTAATTTTAAATTATTTAAATTTTTAAATAATATACTCAGATTAAAAAAAAATCGTTTCCATGGCTTTTCTACCAGCTATAGGTGCATCTCTTAAAATATTTCGTGTTTGAATAGATACACCCTATATAACAAACAAGACTTATAAAAATTCCCGTGTTGGAAATGATGAATGATAATAAAGTCATTGACAATCTATCTAACTGCACGTCAAATAACCAATTTTCTTCATAATAAATCCTATGTTGTGTACCACTTATTAGTCGCAAGCGCACTCTAAAAACACCAATCATCCGCGCACACTTGATCAGCACTACGATGCATCTACATGTTCTTACAAATGTCAGACGTTGATGATAATCTCATGCACGACATTATCAATCAGTGGCCAGATTGGCCATATTACAGCAATCATATCTACTAGCACATCGATAAATCTACGTACAAGCAATAATCAAGAATATTAAGTGGCAGTCGGCTAGTAAGATTAGCTGCAGTGATGATAAGTCAGTCGTGAGTCGTCTGTTTATAATTATTGATGCTGTATTTACTCAAATGTGAGGTTTTATTCGTGAATTAGCCTAGCATTAGATGCATCAAGCAATGCAATTTGAGAATGCATGGCTTTTCCAACTTACATTTATGTACCTAGGATAAACTTAAATACACAGATTCATTAAAAAAAAACCGTCCTGTTATAAATCCCAGTGAAGCCGCTTTTCATGTTACCTTTTGGGAACAACAAAAACTTAAGGAGCTAAGAAACTTATCTTACTTAGTTCTTCTACTTGAAAAGTTAACGATCAAATTGTATACAGGGGTCATTCTCAGGACACTCATAATTTGGTTGACTTCGGTGGCAATTTTTTTTTACCTTTATGCGTATCTAACATGAAATATCAAATCTAGAGTTAATTTAAAACATATTAGTAGTACTCTAGATTTGATATTTCATGTTAGTTATGCATAAAGGTAAAAAAAAAATTGCCACCGAAGTCAACCAAATAATGAGTGTCCTGAGAATGACCCCACAGGGTGAAATTGAATTCATGGGCATTCTCTTAAGGGGTCATAATTATGTACTCATCATTATGAACAACTTTCACTATGGGACCAAGCCTGAAATCTCGAAAAAAAAAAAATCTGCTGTTCCCAACATTTATGTTCGCATAACTCGTCAAAATGTAGAGAATAGCAGATTTTTTTTTTAGAGATTTCGTGTTTGGTTCTATAGTGAAAGTTGTTCATAATGATGAGTACAATGATCCCCTAAGAGGATGCCCATGAATTCAATTTCACCCTGTATAAGGTGTATCTATTCATACACGAAATATTTTAAGAGATACACCTATAGGTGGTAAATAAGCCATGGAAATGCTTTTTTTTTTAAATCTGAGTATATTATATAAAATATTAAATAATTTAAAATTACTTGATATTATTATGATGATTAATTATCAAAAGGCGCTCGTGCCGCCACCGTCGCCGCGTCCTGGCGGGTCATTCATAGAATTAAAAAAAAATTAAGTAATCGTTTTTTTGCAAAATGTCTCAAGCAATTTTAAAATTATAATAATTATGTAAAAATATAAAACAGTTAGATAAAAAAAAAATCTATGCTATGGCTATTTTACCACCTGTTTCTCTTAAAATATTTCGTGTATGAATAGATACACCTTATATAGAGTCATAGATATCCAAGAAAAATAAATTCAAACACACACCTTGTTAGAACTTCAATATTTATTTATTTATTTTAACTTCATGTACAATAGTGATACATAGGCGGACTTAATGCCACAAGGCATTCTATACCAGTCAACCTTTGGGTTAAATATAAAAACATAGTGATAGGGTACAAAAATAATGTCTAAAATAATAACATCTAGATTACGAGAATTTATATAGTTTTATGATACTAATACACATACACAAATAAAATAAACTAATACCTAGATATTTTAACAAATACCACCTAATAATAATTAGTATGACTAGACTATTATTTAAGACTATTTAGTCGTAGAGAATTATTTAGTCTGACTTAGGGTCCCCGCACACGGGCCACCGGCCACAACCACAAAACGAAGCCACCGGCATATTTCCTGTAGTTTTCATACATTTTATATGGACTCGCCGCACACGGTTGACGCCGGTGGCCGCCACACGCTACAAGCTTCAGCTACCGTTGTAGCCGCTTCTAGCTTCTCGTGGCGGCGTTTGTGGCTGTGGCGTGCAGCCCGTGTGCGGCGACCCATATGTAGTGGTTACGAACTTTTCTTTTAAAAGTAAATTTACAATAATACAATTTACAGCAATATAGTTTCTAGTCAACAAAGTAACGCAATAGAAGTAGGTTGTTGTAGATAGTAGGTTGGTATCTACAACAATAAACATAACGACGTCAACATAAACACACGTCTCATACGTTACTCAAAAACAATGGTTTTCTATTAGGAGTATAAGAAGTTTCATCGTTATTAATTCCCTGCCTCCAAACGAGTCCATTGTAGGCAACCGAAGTATTTACCCTCAAACTATTCATCTTTCGCCACAAACCGCCAGTTCTTTAGTAAAATGATGACGAACAGTAAAATATAAATGAAACCCGCGGCATCTTGGTTTAAGCCAAATAACCTCTAATAGAATAGACTAGTTACTGAACTAAAGTTGAACGTTCTTTGCTATTGATTATTGATAGGTTATTTTACTTTGGTAGTCTAAAATGTAGGTACACACGGCTACAAATCAAGCTATACTGTTCCAGTATAAACTGACCTCTCATTGTACGGAAATACTACACAATGCGAGATCAGCCTAAACTGGAAATGTATAGCTTGATTTGTGGCCGTGTGTACGGCTCGGTATATAGACCCAAACGGAATAGGCTCCAAGGCTCCAACATATGGGTCGTGGTATAGTGGTATTCTATTAAAATTTTAAAGGAAGAACAAGCAAGAAGTGACAGCATCGTTCTGAATGAATTCTTCAAAGACAAGCCTACAAAGCCATAATTAGATAGGAGCATACCATTTGAAGTAGCCAAATACCTACAATTATGTTAACAATACCGTATTGTATTACAAGAGTACTAATCTTCGTTACAAATCTTTATGATCAGAGTGTCTAACTTTCAATTCGTCCACGTAGCAAAATGCCTAAAATTAATGTCTACACAGCAAATTGCCTAAGCTGTAAATCGCCTAGAGATCAAAATGTTTAACTAGTAAAATGCCTAAAATTCAATAATTTCTAAGTAGTCGAGATGATTAAAATAAACTCACACTATCTGTGACAACGCACGAGCCGAACGAGCGTAGCGAGCGTGCCGCGCCAGCGGCCGGCGTGTGCCAGAAACGGCACTCCCTTTCTTCTCCTAAAATAAATATATTATATTATATTGTATTATATTGTGTATTATATATAAGGTAGGCATTTTGGTTCATAGTCAGAATAAGGTTTAGTTCAAATACTGTATAGACATATTGCAAGGTAGGCATTGTGTTTCCTAGTCAATATAAGGTTTAGGCAATACTTGGCATAAACGTTTTGATTTCTAGTCATAAAGGATTAAAAATACTAAAGTACCAGAAAACCCATCACACAAAAATAATTATCTAAAACTAGCACAGCAAAGGTTCGCAACGATTAAGGAAACCTATTAGCGCGCAGATATGGATAACAACAATAAATCGACACCTGTCTAACGGACATACGAGAGCCCATATTTCAACCTTCAATGTTAATATGTTACGAACAGATATTCTGAGAAATGATTGACTGCGAAGTCGTACACCAGCTTAAATCGACAAAGTGGGTGTCTTCTATGTACGAGCCCACCGCTGAGCGAGTTTGTCAGTGTCATTAGAATCTAACATTGTCACTTCAATAATAATTTTAACCGTTTTTTGAGTTTTAAGTGCGATTTTGTTCGACAGTTAGGTAAACACCTACCAATAGCTGGTCGCGCGGAAACACAGAACTACGAAGAGTCAACAGTATTGACGTGTGCGCACGCGAGGATGAAAAGTAAAGCAAATATGGACAGCATCGAGTTTTTATGGACTGCTACAATTGTATAGTGACTTAACAGAGAAATTTTACACACGTAGGTAAACTGGAGACTTGGTAACACAGCTATAAAATGACGTCTCCATCCAATATTTGTGAGATTCACAGTTAATTAATTGACACCGGGTTGCGACATGGGTTTCGGAATTACCAATCTGAATGGTTACTTGTTTTCAGGTATTTGACCCGAGTAGGTATATTATTATATGAACCTGCACTATTGGGGCACTTACAACTTTCCTACTATAAGAAAATGAATGAATGAATTGTCGTATCTCTATGTATTTAACTATGTGTACTTACATAAATAAATAAGAATCCATACTTAATATTATAAAATAAAATAATAAAAAATAAAAAACGCCTAAATCGCTGAACCGATCCTCATGAAGGCAGAGATATTGGTAGCCTGGGATATGGAGAAGGACAAAGGCTACTTTTTTACGCGATAACCGACATCCACGCGGGCGGAGCCGCGGGCAAAAGCTAGTCTATTTATACCTAAAAAAAAATTAATATAAAAGTCATGTCAACCTTAACGCTAGTACAATTCGCGTCACGTAAAAAGACCGCTGGCCAACCGCACAACGTAAAAAGCGCGCTGTATAAGATCGCGTCACGTAAAACCATTTTTACGTGACGCGATCTATACAACGTAAGGTTTTGCGGTTGGCCTGCGCTCTTATTACGTGACACGATCTATACAACGTTACAGTTGTTCACTAGCCAGCGGTCTTTTTACGTGACGCGAACTATACATCCTATACCCAAAGTCTCAAATTCCGATAATTTATGTAAACAAAGGGGATAGCATAACAAAAAAAATTTTCGTAATGGTAATTCACATAAAATGGCGAAAAAAAGAGATTCCAATTTCTTTTAAGTACTGATTTTAAGAAATAATAATTAAAAAATAATCATACCATAATTATTTTTATAAATTTTCCAGTTTAAACCAAGTTATTAATAAAAGGAGATTTTCTGGTATAACATATTTTATGATACTGGTAACAATGCAGGAGATCCAAACATTTTCAAATTTTTTACATCTTTAACAACATTAATATTGCAACTCATACATAGATTCATATTGCCAAGTAGCATATCTAGCCACATTTTGGATGAAAATGGCTGTAAACTGTTTCGAGTGGAAATCGATTTTGGGAGGCCTACGTCTAGCACTGGGCTTAAAAGGGCTGATTATGACGATCATATACCGTCTCTCCGACACACTACACAAACATTTTTTGGCAACGGTATTTTGTGTGCATACCTAGTTATTATAATTAATTAATTCACTTTAATTTTATCGATGATTAGTTACAAAAACATTTAATGATAAAATGTTTTGCAACACTGTCCTGTTATTTTGACAGTGACATTTATTGACATTACTTTGTTTACATAAATTATCTGAATTAGAGACTTTGGGTATAGTCTCCATAAAAATCTTGCTATCATAAACCAACCAACACCGCGGAGGAAATCATGTGAACTGACTAAAATTGAACATTGAACAATGCACTTGAATTTTTGAACCGATGCGTAACTTTCACCACTCTTGCTTATTTCATGTCGTTTCGATCCACCATTTTCACTAAATTACTTTCATTCGTACGTCATGTTACGATTTGTTTTGTAACAGTGTATGAAACAATCATAGATTAGTTTCGCTATCACTACGAACCCGGTTCCTACACCTCAAAAACTATTTGTTTTTTAATCAATCTTGAATTTTAACGAAAACGTCAGTTTCGTCTATGAAACAGGTAATGCGGCTTAAGGCTACCCCGAGCAAAACGCATTTTTCAGAGGCTATTAACTCATTAATTAATAGCAATAAACTACATCTAAAACACATTATTAATGTACGATATCCTATCATCACATAGGTTACTATTACTTTTATGTGTTATAAGCACATTTTAAATCTCCGCGTAAAAAAGTACCTACTAAAATTATTGATTGCATGTGTCTTTTGCTAAAGTTGACGTTCCATTAATTTGAGAGTTACACTAATGGATAGATAATTTAAAAATCTTAATAATTCACGTTTTATGTAATTTCAAAGGAACACTCTTCTTTTTTATTTAAATAATTCCAAAAGTTGTGTGAATTCAGCGTACGCAGGGAGCGGGACAGAGCGTCCCCGCTGTGACGGGATAGAGAAGGACCGAACGCTCACGCTAGGGGATCGCCATAAGATAGTTATAAATAATATTAGGTAGTTATTACTGCTATAACTGGCATAAATGACGTTTGCTCAAAGAAGCCATCTATCTGTACCTATCCTCCTAAAACTCTTAATTGCCTTTTAAGTTTTACTACCACGGAAACGTAAGGCCTGTTAATATATCTTTAAGTTATTGTTTCCTTTGCCAGGTGGTGCTAGCGACACGTGTCTATAAGGGTAAAATACAGAGACGAAACTGAGCGTAAACGCGGAAACTTAAACCAAAATGCACTGATTTTGACTTAACTAAGAGAAAGTTTACGCTCAGTTTCGTCTCTGCATCTTACCCTTTATATCTCGACTATCTTTTGCCCGCGGCTTCCCCCGCGTAGATGTCGGAAATTATCCCACGGGAACGTACAATAAAACACGTGTGCTCTGTCCTAACCCAGGTCATGGTCTACCTGTGTGTCAAACATCGTAATCCGTTCCGCCGTTAAGGCGTGAAGAGGTAACACACAGACAGACAGACAGAATTGCTTTCACATTTACACCTAACTAGCTGCTCCCCGCGTTTTCACCCGCGTAAGTTTCGATTCCGTGCCTACAAAGGCAACATTTTGCTATTTTGGGTTACATTATTGCAACTTTCTTAAGGATCTCTATATATATTTTTTTACTTGCTGATGAATTTAGCTTTCTATTGGTGAAAAAATTGTTAAAATCGGTCCATTCGTTTCGGAGTTAATTCGATACCAACAAACAAACAAAAAAAATCCTCTTTATATATATTTCTCTTTTTTTATTTATTTTTATTTTTATTTCTCTTTTTATATTTTGATATTAGTATAGATATAAGTTTGGATATTATATTCCTCGACGGGTTGTTATTTTCCAATATCTAAAAGTTCTTGTTACGTCCACCAGGTGGTGCTAGCGATGCGGGTGGCGGGAGAGCGCGCGGATGGCGGCGGCGGGGGCTAGCATGACTGCCACGCTGCTGCTGCTGCTGCTGGTCACGGCTGCGGCCGGCGCGCGCCTTGGGGAACTGGCGCGGCGGGACACTGGAGACATCTTCACTATTACCGGTCAGTTGCAGAACGCTGTGTTGAGTCAGAGAATATTTTTGATCTTCATCATCTAAAAATTCAGCTGCATCCAGCTGAATTTTAGTATTTCACATGGAGCGACTGCATATCTGTCCTCCATAACCCAGTGACTGGGTAATAGGTACGATACTTCTTGTTAAGACTGGTTGTCAGACTTTCGGGCTTCTAAATACTCGTAACGAACATCAAAGATCTACAAATGACAGCCGGGACCAACGGCTTAACGTGGTTTCCGAGGCATGGAGGGGTCTCTATGTAATGGATGGTTGGCCACGGACCGACCCGTCAGAGGAGAATTTGAGCTTATCTTTTTATTGGACAAAAAGCGATCGATAGAAAACGTCCAATTTTGATATCAAGCGACCGAAAGAGAATGCTCAAAACGCGATGCAGCATTAAGAGGGCTATCTCGGGTCCGCTAACGCCACTCCTCACGACAGACACCTCAGACACGAAGCAACAAAATACGATCTAGAGGAACGTGGCCATTTTTCTTTAGATCGAATTTTGTTGCTTCATGTCTCAATATGAAACATTTTTTTTTTTTTTTAAACGTTGCCCCACACTAGGAATTTCTCCTGTATCGTGGGTGCGTTTACAAACATTTAAACTCACATACACAAACAGCCAGCAGCAACTAGCAACTTTATAAAAGGTATTAGAAAATTGGAATTTGAAATTGAGGTTTTTGCACATCGATTGCTTTTAAAGTGGTTGCCTATCCGGCAGCGCAGAGCGTTGAGGGCTTTGACAACCCTGTTTTCTCTCCTTCACAAACCCACTTCTCCTTCTTATCTGACTTCTCTTTGTCAATATTTATGCGCTGCACACAGCAAGAATCTTCGGTCCGAGAATAATCGTCTTCTTCGTTGTCCTTCTCATCGCTCTGGTTTTATAAAGTCTTCTTTCTTTGTCCAGGCGGTTTTCCTTTGGAATGCGCTCCCTCAGAATATCAGGACGGTAACCAATCAGTTCACATTTAAAGTGAAAGCTCGAGAACACATACACAAGAAGTTGGCAGATTCGTCTCAGAATTAAGTTTTTGTAGGTTTTCTTGTTTAACTCTCATAACTTTTTATTTTTAGTTGTATGTATGTATATATGTATTTATTCTTATATCTTAGCTATAAATATCTTCTAAATTGTTTTTTCTGTTGTTGCACCTACTGTGTATTATCTCTGCATCACCCTAAGGTAGACTGGTAGAAAATGCCCAAGGCATTCGTACAGTACAGTCCGCCTTTGTACAGTTTTTACTTGTGCATAAAGTTTTAATTAATAAATAAAATTCTAGACACACTTACCGAGGCAACTGATTGAGCCATTTTTCATAATTCCTTCTCAGTCACGAGATAATTATGTTTATAAAGGAGTGGTGCTAGTGGACCGGTGACAACCCTCTTAATGCAGTTGCAAAATCGTCTATACTGAAAGTAGCATGACGGCTAAGAACCTCAAACTTTCAGGGTCGTTTACTTATATATTAATTATCCAAGGAGCCGTTGAGCTTTAAAATTATGTTGGCTTCTAGTAAGATGGCCTTGTCTTCGCTATAAAATTAAATACGATTCTATTACCAGTGGCCATAATACACAGTTTTACGAGAACTATTAGATATTGCCTCATAAATATAAGACTTAGTTGCCAAATGCCAACACGTCTACTTATGTAGACTTAATCAGCTCTTTACCAGCAACTCCTGGGTGCTGAGGATAGTTTTTTTTTTTTTTTTGATAATTTTAGGTACGTAAAAACGTGATTTGGCCAGTAGAGCAATCACTTCATCACCGGTTATTTAGTATACAGGTGATGTTTATCATAATCGTCCTCCACCCTCTTTTTTACCACCTTGCTAGTCAGTAAGTTTATTCCTATATTATATTCCGTTTGTATCGTGTGGTGCCGGACGTAAAGAATAGCACCACCCCATTTCCTCCTGGATGTCGTAAAAAGCGACTAAGGGACTTACTACAGAATGGGCAGCAGCGTTCTCTATGCATTTTTAACACCATACTGCGATCGCCAACCGGCTGCCAAGCGGTGCGATTAAGGCATACTCCCAATTGGGGGAGGCTTATGTCCAGCAGTGGACGTCTTTCAACTTAAATGATGAATGATGATAATTATTTTCCTGCTGATTCCATAATAAATCATTTATTCATAATTCCAGGAGATGTGTGCAGCGCGGCAAATTGCGCGGAGCACGGAGCCAGCGCACGCGAACCCAACTCGAGCGGTGAGTGCGCGTGCGCGTGCCCCCAGCGCGCGCCGCTCTTTAGAGAGGACCGCGAGCTTTGCGTCGATGATCTGCCAGGTAATTACTAGCGCATACCATTGTGTGGGTGCAGAAGGTTCACTCCTGAGTGTCAACTTTCTTCTCCAATTTGGAGCCATGCTTTTCACAGTGCATATATTATTTTTATAGTGCATATATTGCATTACATCATCAATAGAATTGTTCCTCTTTAGTACGTACATACGTAGATATCAGGGTTAAAAAAAAAATTGTTTTCTGTAAAGTTGGTTTACAGACGATAGTTTAACGTGACAACGTCATAAGAAAACATAGAACAAACGAGCGTAACGGGACAATGAGTCATCCTTTTTCGTGCATGCAGCCGGCGTTCATCGATTTATTAGACGTTGTCACGTCGAAAACATAGGTTCAGACGAACATTATAACCTGCTCCGTTTTTGTAGTCGGTTCTGTACTTAGGTAGTTACCGGAATGGTTGTCTGCAAACGGAATGTTACATTATGCAGGCTGGCAGAAAAATAATTCGGTTAGATTTGATCACTCCAGTGAAATTGTAAAAGAAGCACATCGTTTGGTAAAAGTGTAGGTACATGTCTTCTTGAAATAAAATAGATAAAATTCAGCATAGCTTCTCATTAAGTAGGCGACCTCGTCGTATCCATTCTGGTACTAGGGCTCCTAAACACATGGTACATACCTACAGCAGTGTCAAATAAATAATTTTAACTCGGGCTCTTGGCTTCGCTAGCCTCATACCTACTCTTGAGAGAAATACCATCTTGATAATATTTTTTTGAAACAGAGCCCTGAAAACTATTAGAAACCGCGTAACCTTTTTATCGCCATAAGCGGTCCCTAGACGGTCAAAATTGCTTGTCAAGCATTTACGTGCTTGACAAGCAACTAGCAACGCTTTCGACGCTTGACGCAGCGTCAAGCATCCTACTTGTCAAGCATCCGCATTCATTTTTAATCAAGCATTGAAAAAATAATTTTTTTCATCAATAATTATCAAGTACCTACGTAGTTTGCTTGTCAAGCACATCAAGCTTCGTTCTAGTCGGACAAAATTGCTTGACAAGCATGAAAAATTCACGTGCTTGTCAAGTAACTTCGACCGTCTAGAGACAGCATTAGTTATGAGTGTATCTTCTTTCCTATTTCTTTGCGGTTGAACACACTGTTAAACAGTTTCAACGAGCGCTTCCTTTTAGACTAACCTAGTTTTTTGAAAAATCTCTCTTACACCTACGTGACATTTATCTCAGAGCTAAGTGCGAGCTAAAATTGACGGCGGTAATGTAAGATATATATTAAGTGTACAGAAACAGTTGTAAAATCATAAGTGTCGAGACGGATTCCAGTTTACGGTATTGCAACACGGTAAACTATTAACAGTTGATTTGATCATGAATTTACTTTGGACGTTTTGACTAAAAAAGTATTTGTTACTCGGAATAAAACTTTCTTCTTTTCGAATGGTGCTAATCCATGCGTCATGTTCGTGAACGGGCGCTGTCAGTTGGGACTGGTCATCTCTTAGTTGCCACGACTTATTTTTTATTTTTGAATTGTTTTGTTTTTACTCTGGACGCTTTTAACACTTTTTCACATTTCGTTATAAATTCAACATTATGATGTAGGTACCAAACTAATAATTATTTTTGTAACAATTTAATCTAAAAGAGTGTCCATGGAGTTTCTTGCCCGTTCTTCTCCATAGGTACCTACCTACTATGCTTTGGAATAGGCATGTAGCTTCATTTTTCTTACTGACCGACTCCTTGACAATTCAAAAGTGCCTGTAAATGGTTTAATTGAAATAAATGATTTCAGTTTGAGTTCGAGTCAATGGCAAAAGTATAATTTATATTATATTACGTTAGATGAGTTGGGGCCAGTAGCTAGCCACGCCAATTGCGGCATCAGTAGCGTTTCTTAGGTCCTCAGCAGATGTATGGACGCAGTAAAAGCGAGCTTTGACCAATACTTCAGAAGTTTTCGCTTGGTATGTGGTTTAAGGGCTATGGTTAGAGAAAGCAATAATTTTTGACACGTCACGCAAAGGGCGGCTAGTCATGCCACGAATCAGTTTTCGTTACTAATCATACTTTTGGATAAATCTTGATAGTTTATGATGTGTCAAAGCAAATAAGGCTTTAGTACCTACGTCCCACAGTGTCTGCTGGATGTATGTACCTAGAGGAGAGTGTGTATGAAATAGCCAGTTTTGAAAGCTGATTACTTATAAATTATGTTAGCTTCTGCCCGCGACTTCTTCCGCGTGAAATGTCTTGTTCCTCCGTCCCATCCCGTCGCATCACACCGCCCTCTAACGCTGTATTTTAGCGTTCTTTCTGACTTCTTCATTTTTGCCCGGCTCCTAAGGGACGTAGCGTGATGTTTAATATCCTATAACCTTCCTCAAGAATTGTGCTATCAAATGCAAAAAGAATTTTTCAAATCTGTCAGGGAGTTCCAGAGATTAGCGCGTTCAAACAAACTTTTCTCATTTTGCGTTTCAGTAATTTTATGTTATCTCCGAAACTATACAACCGATTGACATACTGTTAAGAGTAAACCTCATCTCTATGATGTCGTCTATGATCATAAAACAATTTATTTTAATAAGAATTAATATTTTCTTGTTTAAATAATCATCCAAACGTAAGTATTTTGAAAAAGCTCTTTTTTTAAACACAAATCCTCCTATAACTCCTAAAATATAAAATATAGAAATTGATGTCGCTGTTTTTTTTTTTTGTAGCGTTATTTATGGTGGACCAGATTGCCATACATTGTTTTCAGTTATATGCAACTGTTTAGGCAGCGCAAGCAAATAATAATGTTTTAAGAGGTATTATTTTCCGACTTGCTTGGTAAAAATTGTGATAGCTCGGCTAATGTGCATGATATAAAGATAAATTATAGGATAAAGCAATCAAGGATAAAGCAGCTAAATAATAGTGAAAGAATTTTCAGAATCCGTTCACAAGTTTCAGAGATTACCCCGTACATACAAACTTACAAACAAATTATACCTCTTTATATTAGGTATTAGTACAGGAATATAGATAAACGAAAATACTTTTTCTCAATAGCCAGTTTATAGTTATAATAAACGAATAATAAAAATAGAATATAAAGCTAAAAAACTGAAAAAATAATAACATTGAAAAATAATTATAAATCGGCTCTTTCAATAGGTACTTACACCTTTTTATTGGTGCTATGAAAGAGTCGAATGCTATGAAAAATGAATGAAGGAAAAAAAGTTCCCGTAAATATTAATTAGGTATTCTATAATGTAGGTGCACAAAGCATTGATGCCTTTTCATTGCAAGATTATACGCGAAAGTGCTTAGTTGTCGAACGTGGATTTATTCTGCTAGATCACTGTACAGAAACGGTAACTCCGTTCAATGTTACAGTTTCGAAATCTTGCACGTTGCTTTCTTAAAAAAGCGATATCGTTAACGATGATTCAGGTTTTCGATTTTGCAATTGGCAATATTGGACCGCACAACAAATTAGTTCTTATATATGTATTAGATGCACATTCCTCGTTACCTTGTAAAAAATAATTACTAATCTATATCGTTTTGATTCAAATGCATTTTAATTAATTTGATTATTTGAGAGATTGCTTTAGAATCAGTTTTTATCTCATAACTGACTCACTGAATAACCTTGTTTATTAATCGACACCTTACATAATTATTAAGGCGAGGTTCTTCAAGCGTGCATTTTTGTTCTTGAGGTGGCAGTGTGTCGCGAGTAAATTGTGCCGTGAACTTCGTTAATTTTGGGTTGAAAATTATGTTTTACGATAATAACAATGTTGAACCCGACGGAAATTACATCATCATAGACGTTTATTTTGATGTGATTTTCATACATAAAGTAGTAGGTACGAGTATAATATTGAAATAAAATGAGTTTTAATCTACAAAATAAGGGTGTTTGTTTTTTTTTTTTTTTTTCTATCGATCGAACTTTGGCCAATTATGTAACGAGTACCCGACGTAGGTACCTACAGAAAGGTCTCAAAAGCAACATATAATTTTTTCACGTGTTTAATCATTACCGTTTCTAAATAAAATAACACTAAAATAACATTTCCTAGAGGTTAACTTGAAGAACTTCGCCTTAATAACTCGCTGCTGCCCGCGGCTTCGCCAACGTGGCTTTTTGTAAAAATAAAAGTAAAGCCTAAGTTACTCCTTTTAACATCAGCTATCTGCCAGTAAAGGTTCCGTCAAAATCGGTCCCGCCGTTTCGGAGATTAGCCACAACAAACATGTACAAAGATCTAAAAAAAGGTTTTATCTAGGTACCTACCGTATATACTTTCATGTGCATTTGGTAAAAATCTGTTATTTTGACATTACAAACAGCTTTAATTAGATTTATTTGAAATTTTGTTTAAATGTCGAACCAGATTCCTCTTTACCGTATGGCAACACGGTAAACTATTAACAGTTGATTTGATCATGAATTTACTTTGGATGTTTTGACTAAAAAAGTATTTGTTACTCGGAATAAAACTTTCAATGGGGAAGATATCATTGTTTTTACTCTTTATGAATCGATACAATAGGCCAATAGTACCAACATAATAAAGAGAAAAATTATAAAAGCCCGTGGGAGATACGCAACAAAGTGGCGTGCTTTTCAATAGCAATGTTATATAGGTACGTTGGTATCTCCTGTGGGAAATGACTTCATAAAAACAATCGAATAGCTTTCCATTTTCCTCGCTTTTAATTAGATAAATAGCTATCTCGCATTTGAATACCTATCTCAATTTTCCGATGCTATCTTTTAATATTACATGAGTTGCTTTCATTTGATTATTGTTTCATTCGTTATCATGATGAATAAGGCTTGCAAGTTAATTACCATTTACTCCTAGCATCGTGATTTCAAATGGGCATAATATTTTTGTACTTATCCTTATCAGAATATGATTGTAGAGTGCAATTTTCTAATACAACATTTTATTGGAAGTATTTCACTTCTTAACATCCCAATTTCTTAGAAATGATAGCTATTCCCGGCATAATTTCACTTTAGAAACATTTATGGGCGTAATTACACTTTGGGTTCGAAGACTAAATAACTTAGGAGCAGTCGCGTGATAAGTACCGCATTTAGCGACACCTAAAGTGTAATGTAAATGCAAGGGCTTCAAATATATGCTGCTAATAACACGGGATTATTGAAAGAAGCATATTTTATCGAATGATATGGTATTAGTCTTAATTCCTTTACAAATGAGACGTTCAATGAAATGTTGCGAATGGTAGACCCCTGATCACGTTAGTCCTTTAACGAATTTGACAAATATTTATATTGAGAACAGTTGTAGCCTTTTGTACGCTTTTCACAACCAAGTTGGTCTTCACAATTTGCGTCAAGTATGAAAATATTTTGTTTTACAGAATGTTCGTTAGCGACTTTTGGGACCGGCAGCGCTGTGCAACGAATACCTTTCGTTTATTTGCCGCTGAAAGGCCAGATTATACACCCATCGAGGGAGATTACTTTCCAAAGTAATTGTTTGAATTTTCACTTTTACTCTTGATCATAATCATTTATACAAATTCGTTTCTTACCACGATTTGGCCTGTATTTCTTTATTAATTCTCACTTATTCCCCAGATGTTAAAACACCAATATGTGCGGTATCAGGCGCTCAATTTCTTACAAGAAAAGGCTTCCTCGATCTTCGGAACACTTTGGATGCTGATGTCCCTTTCAATCTATTCCGTGACGAAGGCAGAACATTTCTGCAGGTAATACATTTTCTCACATACTAGTTTCTATCTATTTAGCGTTTGATTTACAATTTTTCAATAATAATCATGTGATGTTCACAGTGGAGCGGGGAGAACGACGTGCGTGCAAGAATGACCGGACGAGTAATGGTGGTTCGATTGCTGTGTCGCGATGTCGCCGCCACTCCCACGTCGCCACTTGATTTGCGAGGAGTGTTCACACCATGCGTCGCGTTTAGGGTGCAAGGAACTCCACCGAAACCGAATTCTAGTATGTATTACAACTTTAGCTCCCATTTGGGACAATAAGTTTTCAACCTCAATTAATTTTGTCTTGTTTTCAGATATAACAGAAGTTCAATTCGCACCAAATGCACAAACGTCAGGATCGACCAGTACTTCAGGTCTCACAGTATCCGAGTACGTGGCCATTGGCATCAGCTCTCTACTTCTCGGTCTTATCTACGTTGCATCAGTTTTCCTATTCCTACACATTCGGAAACGTCGTAAGGCAATGTCTGATGAAGACGGCAACAGAAGACCAAAGGGACTCAAAAAGAAAGATGGGTCTGTAATTACTGAACGAGATATTGTTAGAGTAAACAACGAACGAATTCAAACTCTGCCTAATGCTATGGGTCAAGATGATGGAGTTATTAAGAAGAATCCATTGTTGAATATCAGTCGGCAGATACACGAACCTAAAAACTTTCCCAGCGATTCAGGCAGCAATATATCAGATTCAGATGATTTTGGTGATAGTGTACGAAGTGACGATAATTTATATACTGTAAGTAGAAACTACTGAATAATTTATATTTTAATCTGAAAAATAGGAAATATTATTTAGATATGTGAAAATATGTTTTCAGAATCAAACAACTTCGGCAGTGATCCATCAGCATTATGGTGATTTCAAAGTGAATAAAAATGACAATTCAGAAGTAAGTCATCGAGATGAGTCAGGCATTGAAAGGCTCCCAGATGAACATGTGTCAATTGTAGAAACACAAGATGATAGAGAAATAGCGCGACCAGTCGGCACAACACGCAGGAAATTGTACTTTAATCCGGCTTATTTTGAACCACAGTTAATGGCGGTAAGTAAACAATTTAATCTTATTTGTAAATCATTTTATCAAAACCTAATTTAACTTTCATTCTTATTATTTCAGGAACCTCCAGCTGCCGCGCTAGAATTTTTGGTCAAAATAAGAGAAGTAATCGCAATCGCTAAGCACAAAATGGCAGCCAAACGTTTTCAACCGATTCTGAACCAAATACCCGAAGAAGAAACGTTCCAATCTAACGGAAATAGTATAGATATCTATCAAGGAATGGGTAGCCAAAGAAGTGGTAGTGTTGTTAGTTTAAAAAGGGAAAATAGTAGAAATAAAAATTGCATTGGCTGTCCAGGTTGTAAGATAGACGGTGACAATGATATGCAACAAATTGCGAAGTACAATATCCCAGCATGTGTAAACTGTCTTAGCAACAAAGGAGATAAGCAAAATAGTATACGAAAGTGGTTGGAAAATATTCCCACGACAAAACAACACTCTTTGTACAATGACTTCTTACCCACAAATCAAAACAGTTTGGCAGAATCACTATTATCGCTTCCTCACAGTGAAAGTCGGCGTAAAGTAAGAAAGCAAAATAGTTTTCCAAGCTCCAACTCGATGTATTTGACGGACAATTTTTCAGTTCCCAAAAAATCTTCAACTTTATCTGTTAGATCGGAACCTATGATGAGAAACTACAACATACCATTGCCTGAATTTGAAAGCCCAGATTGCCAACGCATTGATTTTAATATGTATTGTCAAACTGTGGCACGAGTAGATGATATTAGACCGATTGGCCTAAATTATTACCGATCTGTAAGTCTTCGGAATGCCGTACAAAATCCTAGAATACCATTCACTAATAAAAATGCTTTACCCGATATGGTCAACGAAGCCATAGCTCTCGATCACTGTACAAAATCTTACAACCAGAGTAGTTCCGATGATGAAAGAATCAGTAATAAAAACCCTACCATTCCCATTCCAAGCCCATATACAAGAAACACTTCTGAGAGCCCTTCAGGTATTGATTACGAAACTGACAGTTTAGAAAGAAGTACCAACAAGAAGGGCTTATCTACACCGACGACTGACTATCCTGATGTGCCTTCATCACAGGCTAGCCCAAGCTTGAGTAGCGCATTACCGTTAGAAGAAGAACTTACAATGAGAAATGCTGTATATAAAATTAATTCGAGCAGTAACAGCAACACTCCGTCACCTCATCGAGAAGTTTGCATAGATCAAAATCATTACGAAACAATAGAGAAAAACCAGCCTCCTCCGTTTGAAACACCAAAAGCTAGTTTAGTCAGTGAAGTTTATGTGAATAATACCTACAACTTTGGAAGTGCCCCAACATCACCTAGTGGCTCAGATTGTTCCATGGGAAGTCGAAAATTAGTGACAACTATTAATGAAGCCGAATTAAAGCCCGGTTGCTTAACTATTGAAGTGAAAGATTCTCCTGAGAATTATATCAAAATTCACGAGTCTGATGATTTCGAACCAGATACTTTAGATAGAAAGCATCCAAAAAATAAGGAAGCTATCGATACGCAGTTCAGTAGAAAAGACCTAATAAAAAATATTGACAAAGAAGATAGTCCACCTAGCCAACAACGTATACAACTCAGTAGTAGTGGTACTTTCCAGAAAACAAGTGACAAACTGGAATATGCGAATAAATTTAACAGTCTCAGGCATGAATACGAACAGCGCAAAAACGGTTTTGAGCGTCCAAAGTTGTCTACGGGTATTTATAGCGGTTCAAAAAGTCTCGAAGATACCGCTGACGATAATTGGCAAGAAGCCGAAGAATGGACGACAGAAGAAGGTCGAATACTGACGCTAGAGTTGAGGCACTCTAAAAGACAACGGCAAAGTACGCCTCCCACTATTAAACAACTGAAAAATCTAGCACGTCCGGACGTATTGCCACCTTTGCCACCTGCGGACGATGATCCCATATATGAGCAGCCAATTTTTCCGCCCAGGAAAGTTGAGACGGATAGAGAACCAATCAATGATATTCATCCAAAAAACGTGACTGGCAGAAGCCTCAGTCCGAGGGTATTTACGAAGAATATGACTATTGACTCCACACACAATAGTTCTATAACTCCTGAATCATACTATGGACCAGCCTGCAGTCCAATGAGAGCTTCTGTCCAATCACAATCCTCGGAATATGAAAACATGGAGTCCGTGAGCGGTACAGTTACAAAAGCGGGCGACTTGAGCAGGAATTTAATGAGAAAACGGTCAGGCCGAGCTAACAATATAAACACTGATACTTTTGTTAAAGGACCAAAGATAGACGGACATTCTAAGGCACGTTTCCGAAGGAAGAAAGGTTTCAATATACAAGACTCAGGGTATTTGAGCAGTGACTCTACTTCTTCAAGACAAGTGCCACGAAAATTAGTGATTGCCAAAATAGTGAGTTGTAGTGAAAGTGACGATACCGAAAACGAAGCTCGAAGTGAATCTGGTGCCGAAAGTATAGAGACACATTCCGTTTACTTCGATAGCTTTCGGAATATGCAAACTGAAGTAGAGGATGATTTGAGTTTTAGTAGCAAAAGTTTTAGTGACGTTAACGGAAAGTTTAAACATTCCGATGACTGTTTATAACGCATTCCTATTAATTTTAATTGTGGTGCAATCAATTATAATTAGGTAGAAAATATAGGTACAGTGTGCAATATCATGTGCAATATGTGGAATGGTGTTAGTTTTAATTCGATAAATTACAAGATTAATCATGGATTAATTTAATACCTTTAAGAAGATTTTATAATATTTAGTTATCTTTTGTACATTTTCTTGTTACGTTATCTAAACCAATGTTTATACTTTCATAAAAACAATACGTATTAAGTTTAGTATTTAAAACGTGTATGACACGCTAGAAAATGCAATAAAAATACTTAGTGTCTAATCTAAATAATAAAAGTACCTCTTACAAGCATCGATTTTATTTATTTTAAGGAAATAGAATAATTAGTCAAATATAGAGGCCGGACGTGCAATGCAAGAATAGAATAGTTAAATTAAAATTATAATTATTTATTTGTTATTCTATGTACAGTGTATGAATATTTTATTTGTTAGTTAATATTATATTGTTTTAGCTGTAATTTCGGTTATAGGCGAAGAGTCAGGCAGCAATGTTAGCTTCCTAGTACCTGACAGTATATAGTGCTCCAGAGAGGATAGAAATAAATACATCCTCTCCGTCGAATTTCAAGAGCACGAATATTATGGTTGTGGCATTTGACGTTAGTTGGGAACAAACAATCGTGAGGCATAATGATGCTGACTCTGGGAGTAAAACAATATTTTATATGACTGGTAGAGCGTTGTGAAAGACAAAAGGATTACATATTTTATATTATTAGCTGAGTATCGCCATTGCTGTGCTTAATGGAGATACCCGTATGGCACAAACACCAACTTTTGATTTTGTTTTTACCACGCACTACCGCCAAATTCGTTCCCCTCAATGTAACAGATCTATGGTGAAGAATATCAAACAGTTTACACTCTTAACAAGTAACACCTGAACAAATAAACACAATACAGAGAACAAAACAAAAGTATTAAGGAAAATGCGAAAAAAAATTGTATTGTCTTTATTTTAATTTCAGTTCACAATATCATGTTTTAGTTAATATTGCTTGGTAACACGGAAAGCCGAACCCAACTTAGTTTGGGGATATGGGCGAACCATACGCCCAAAAGGTTTAGGAGGCATTGGTGCCGATTTCCTTAATCACAAACTAAACAAAATTTAAGTTCTTTCATCTTTTTATTTCTATTTCATTAAGAAAAGGACAGAACATAAATTTTAGTTTAGTCCTGTCAAATTAATCAGCGCTTGACGTAAATTGACGTTTAGTCGGCAAGTTTTTAATCACGTCTAAACTAATATGGAGTAGTCACAGGCGCTGATTAATTTGACAGGCATTAACTAAAATTTGTTCTGTCCTTTTCTTAATGAAATAGAAAGAAAAGATACACTGAACTTAAATTTAGTTTAGTTTGTGAACAAGGAAATCGGCACCACTGTTTCTTTAGGATGGTGACACATATTGAAGGTTGTATTTCCTCGCCCATTTAGTCAGATTGTTTGTTACCAACAGTCAGGGTTTTCCGGTTGTGGGTATTTAAATATTTTTTAATTGATTGTGTTATGTAAAATTAGAAGGTAGCTGATAAAATGGTGCTAATGAAACGCAAAAGGGGGAAACCGGGTACTCGTAGTTTTTAAGCTTTAATTTACGTTCGTTTACGAATTGGTTTTCACCATGTTTTTTATTTTGTTAGAAAACTGCTTAGATTATAAAAAGTTTTGTTCTACAATTTTTGAGATTTTTAAAGGACTCACTGAGTTATACTGGATTGTTTTAATTATCGTCTGGAAAATAATAATGGAGTATTGCGTAAGTGGAATAGAAGCCATACACGAGAATATTTGAAGTAACGGATATTGAGATTGTAATAGTTCCGAATATAAATTCCGCGCATTTAGTACCTAGGGTGCGTATGATTTGAACTTAAATATTTGAAGTGAAAACTTCTTTAGGCACGTTTGGTACTTTTCGGATGGGGAAAAAGCACTGAACTCGCGTGACCCTCACGCTCAGATACTTAGCATCAGATGTGTGTAATAATGTTTAAGAGTTTGTGAAGCTAAGAAGTTTTCACTTCTGACGTGCAGTCCTACGACTGAGTTTTTTATTTCTTTGTTTTTATTGTTCTAGTGTTAAAAGTTTATTACAAATGTGTAGTATTGATTGATAGACCAATGTGGAGTCCTACCGCTCAGAGGTGCGATGTGTGCCGGGAATTCTAATGTGTAATGTGGAAGAAAACACCGACATGTGTATGCACCAAGCAGCTTTATTGAACTGAATTAATTACAGTAATGCGCATGTAATAATGTATACGTAAGTACATGTTCGCGGGCGTCAGCATAAAATTGTAGAGCGTGCTCGTACAACCAATTTATTTATATGTTATTGAAAACAAAATATCTATGCCATGGACTTCTACTCCGTACACAGATTATACCCTATTTTTAATAAGACTAAAAAAAGTCAGCCGGTGTAAATAAACTTGAAAGGTTTCATTACCACTGAAAAATCACGGCGTATGTACTGACGTTTACATTAAGACTGCATCGAGCGCACAGTGGCGCCCTCATCGTTATTTCGGTGATTTCTTTTATTTTATAATGAAAATGCAGAAAATAAGCTCGTCAAGTTGTGCTTCACAAGACTATACGTTATTATTACTACAAACAGTAGTTTTAAATTGTTATGTTTTATTGTAATCATTAAAACGAAAAATAGTGGCCCCTAAGCTCCGTTTTAATGATTACAATAAAACATAACAATTTAAAACTACTGTTTGTAGTAATAATAACGTATAGTCTTGTGAAGCACAACTTGACGAGCTTATTTTCTGCATTTTCATTCTAAAATAAAAGATATCACCGAAATAACGATGAGGGCGCCACTGTGCACTCGGTAGCCACTTAATTGGCAACCCATTTCTATAATATATCATAATAGTCGTAGGGTACTCGATTAATGTAGGCGTCTGTACAAGTTAAGTTAATGGAATTAATAAAAACAGTGTTCTAAGCAACTGTGAAATGCTCAATATTTTATTAAATGAATAAATACAGTTTTTTTTTTTTTTTTGTTTTTTATATAATTAAAAAGCTCTCTTTACAGCCAGTATTTAATAGTGGCTATCGTTTGTACATTTTATTTTTATTAATCTAATTTGTTGTAATGTTATAATTAATTTATATTATTGTCACCAGTACGTTAAAATAAGATTTTTTAAGGACTGCCGAAACTCAAAGTTGGCACTTTGTAACAATTTATTGAATGTATTGTTATCATTAAATAATGAGACACAGTATTGACTTATGATTTCCCTTATATCGAAATAATATGCACTTTAAATTATTCTAAAGTACATAGAGTGCTAACTTTATCACAGATTAAAAAAAAAAAATCTAGTTAGGGCGTCTCAGAGTTAACCTTGAGATTGAGACTCTTTAACCGGTCTTTCCTGTGGTTCCCTTATGCTCCTAAAAACTTAAAGCCTCCAGCCAGGGCGCAAAACTTATAAACTAAACGACTGCGCGCTAAGGGCACCCCCTGTGGGGTACGAACCTCGGCTTAGGGCAGAATCGGAGGGAGGATGGCAAGGTACCGACGGTGGTACAAAAATTTAGGAGAATTCTTCAAGATACACTAACTATAGTTTGGGGAGGGGTGCAGTGCAGGCCGCTCATTCGTCAACGCTCAAGGCGTCAGCCCCCGCCTCACCGCGCATTCCTAAAGGTGCGTACAGACTGGTGAAACGTAACATGAAATGTATCATTCTGCCTTTTATTGCAAGTTCGCTGCAAGCGTGGACGCGTAGCGCGCTCTTACCGCATATTCACTACGTACATACCTCCCGCGCTCACTGTGGGCCCCTTTGTGTTCGTTCGAAAAACCGACATATCAAGGATCGCTCCGAGCGCGGGTTGTAATGCTCGTAGCGTGAGTGTGAAATGCACATTTTGGGCGTGAAGACGTCCAAACTATGTGAAATTGTTACAAAGTTTGAAGTTGTTTTGGTTTTTGAGTGTGAATTATTACCTTTCATGATACATTGCAGCAATGTGTATTTTTTTTAATACAGATTTTATACAGAGTTTTTGAAAAACTGCTTCCGAGGTAATTTTAGAGCAGTTTTTTAGGCCACTCTGGCTCTCATGGCCTCAGAGAGCCAGAGTGGCCTAACTGTATTTTTTTCAATGCTGATATTATTTTTTTTAACTGCTTCCGAAGTAAATTTAGAGCAGTTTTATAGGCCACTCTGGCTCTCATGGCCTCATTTCATGTTAAGTTTCACCAGTCTGTAAGCACCATAAGGCGTGGTACAGCGGTAGGAGTCAAACTATACCTGCCATAAAATATGAGAAACGGTCTTCATTTTCTTAAGTACAGTAGCCAGGACATCAAGCTAAGCGAAACTGTCAAAGGAGATTGTTCTGCATCCATACATCGTTCGCCCCAGAACCAACAGCAAAGGAAAATTACTTTGCGTGTTCTAAATTACAAGTACTTATATGCCCATGAAGACAAAGTTTAATGACGGACTACATGCAGAAAGGATTTATTTCAAAAGAAAACAAAGATTTTGAGGTTATATTTAGTAAGAAACAATCCTTTCAATACTTCGAAATACATGCTAATAAATGCATGTCACTGTTATTTCTATTGCCTGTATGTGGTTAGTTAAGCTAAGAGAATTAGAAAAACATTTAAGTACTTACCTACGAAGGTACCTATTAGATATTTGGTAAATCTTCTAGTTTTTGTATTAAAATAGGTAGGTAGGTAAATAAGTACTTATTTATTTAACTTTAATGCAAACGACTTTATCCTAATGTTTTTTATTTTATTTTATGTATTTATACTTAGGTAGGAAGTCATATTACCTCATGTATGTTAGTCATGTTATTGAAAGATTGGATATCACTAATTGTCATGTCTAATCTAATTGTCAAAGATGGCGGCATATTTTATGTGATGTCGCTCTTTTAATTGTTCATAATGGAACGCAGGACGTCCGTTTCGTTTTAGTCTAATAAAATATATTTATAATTATTATGTAGGTCAGATGTTTTTTGGTCCTGGGGCTATTTCTGACGATGTCCTTTCTCCAAACGATTTTAAACTTTAAAAGTTGATGATTAAGTTCAAAATCGACGATAAAATTTTAGTAACTTGATGTGCTATCCACCGTACTTAAAAAGCTGCAGATCTGATAATAACATCTCAACTTAACTTTTCCTTTAAATCATCATACTTTTCTCTTTTAATATGTGACTTGCATCTGACAGTCAATCTATACACATAACATCATTCTTAGACGCTCCTAGATCTTCATTCAATAGTTTTACGCCCAAAGCGGCTTCTTCCCTCATTCTATTTTTAAATTCCAGGTACCTTTCTTCACCGCCAGCAAAGAGGTCGATTTCAGTACCAATCTTACTCTGAACAACAGAACTCTTTGATTCGCCCATCTTCACCATAGAATGGTCGAAATATTTCAGTACTAACTCAGTACGATTCAAGATAGATGTTGCATAGTTCTGGTAATTGTATAGCAATTGAGTGTTATCTAGGATATCCTCGTTGTATTTCGATAGTTTCTCATCTTTGGCGGTGATTGTGATGTTAGGGGTTGTGATAACTAGTGTTAAAGGGACGGCGTCGTGTATGTAGTGTATAAGAGCAAGAACTTGGGATGGTGTCCTGAAAATATAACAAAAAAGTTATGTTACAATAAAAATCGGCTTTATTTTGTGAGTCAAAAGGTACACATTTGCATAAATAGTTTTAACTATACTTATTTGAACCTAAATGACGTGAACTGGCTTGTTTATAAGAGTTCACATTCCAAGGATGCTAATGCAACCCCTTTCACTAAGAAAGCGTTCAAGTATTACCTATGTAACGCAATTTTCGAAGATCTTTGACCCCTCCCCCCATGTAACGCGCCGTAACGTTTTTCTGTAACACCCTCTCCCCCCTAGTAAAACGTTAACCACCAAGTGACCATTTTTACCTAAAAGTCACAATTTTGTGGCGTTAAGTACCGGAAAGTCGCTAAAATACCTTCGTTATTGTTTTAGTCGCGTTAATATACTTATACTCCATTTATTATAACATTAGACAAATTTATCTGTTCTCACCCTTTCGTTATTTCGATGTAAACGTTTAATAAACTCCGTTATTTCACGATAAATACAAAGCACTGTAATCTATTTACCATTTACATTAAAAAATGAACTCTAAAGTGCAGTAATTTCAACAATATTACACAAGAACTGTCGTTATTTAGCCGTTATTTGTCTAATGCAGTATAGTCTATTGTGTAAATGGAGTATAGATATGTGTGAAATTTACCATTTTAAATTTTGAGAAAAAAAAAACTTGATAAAAAGCGTGAGAGAATCTCTCTACGCGACCGTTCTGAAGGGTTAAAAAAAAAATATTACGTAACACGTAGGTCAAACCTCCCCCCCGCCGCCCCTGTAACGCATCTTAACGTTTTACAAGACCCTCCCAAATTCGTTACGTACCTAATACTTGAACTCTCCCTAAGGAAAGTCAATCAAATCAATGAGAGACAGTCAAAACATATTGTTTAATGAAGTTTGACAAATAAAAACAAGCCTCTGAACTTTAAGGGTCCGTGCACGAAAAAAACTCTTTTTTGGCAATTTCTTATCTTATTGTGAGAAAACTAGAAATAATCGAAACATTAAGTCTGTGTAACTACAAAAGTACAGTTTTCATGGTGCTAAACCATTCGTGTCAGTCACAGCAGCTTTTAATAGTTTCATAATTTTTGTGCTCTCCAAAATATAGTTTATTTCGCCATTAATTTACTTAATGAAGATATTGTATAATCATTGAATAAAATTTTGATTATATTTCAAGGATAGCTGAAGACTAATTTGTGATTTTTAAATTTCTTGATATGATTTGCTAAATAATAGGAAAAATATGTATTACTGACGAGGTTTAAACAAAAAAAAGGTTTTTTCAATATTATTTTTCTGCTACATTTTGTATGGAAGTTGAAAAAAGCGGTTCCGCCACATGCAAGTAGACCATATAATAATGTTGATGATATTTTTTAATGTTCAAAATCAAAAGTAGTTTCTTGTAGAATGATGATCAAATGTCAGTCTCGCGTCATTTTTCGGAAAACTTGTTGCAAATATTAGTGATTTACCGTGAATACTTAATTTATTTGAAAAATCCCTTTCAGCCACATGCAAAACAAAGAACACGACTTTTCAAATCTCAAATAATTTTGTTTAAATTATGTTTCCCTTTCTCACAAACAATGAACAAAATTGATCAAAATCAGTCGATTTCGTGCACGGCCTCTTAAGTGCAGGTATAATATCTCACACTTGGGCACTACTTACTTTGAAACATACTTATTATGTTTCGACTGCAGATTTTATAATAGTACATTAGTAACCAAGGGCTGTAAAAGAAAGAAAGCCCGAAATCGCAGGTATGATATATGATGACCTGAGCCGCAGGCGAGGGTTATAAATATGCGATAGAGGGCTTTCTTTTTTACTGCCCGTGGTGAGTACACAATTTTACGTCTTCACCTGACCACAATGCGAGTTTTACTGTACGCATAGCGTGCGATAAAACTCACATTATGGCCAGGTGTGACGTAAAAATAATAATTTAAATAGTTAACATACCTTGAATAAACCGAAACAGTAAAAGAATCATTCTCATTAGTTGTTTCACTGTTCATTACAACCATAACGCCATTAAGAACGTGGTAGGGAGACTTCCTATGGATAGCAACATTGTCACAATGAGGCACTCTTTCCAGCAGCAAGTGTTTGCAGAAGACATCTAGAGACAAAGCTTGATCATTGTGCCTCTTTATATGCCTGACTATGAGGTCAGTTTTCTCTGTAGTGGCTAGTAACGCTAGCATTATATTGGAGTCTGCAATTGAGGAAAAACAAAAGGTTAAGGAAGGGGGGGAGTAAAGTTCTGCAGTATTACCAAATGAATTTGGTATTTATTTAGTAGTAAGAAATATCAGTTTGGTGTGCACTAAACGAAAGCCCAAATGTTACAGTGCTAAATGATGTCCATTCTCTTTTTAAACCCCGACGGAAAAAGAGGAATTTTAACGTGTGAATCTGTGCATCTGCGTGTCTGTCTGCGCCATCGTAGCTCCCAAACGGCTGAACCGATTTATTTTTGTTCTGTTTGAAAGGTGAATTGCTCGAAAGTGTTCTTAGCCATGATTCAAGAAAATTTGTTAAGCCGCTTGAAGATTATCGGTTCTTTTCTAGTTTATGAATGGATGTGAGCATCTTCCACAGGTCTGATCGAGTTGAAATTTGTTATTGTGATACTTCAAACATATTAGAACATGGTAACCTTGAACTGATGCTGCAGCATCATCTGGAATTAGCAGGATACCCAATTCCCTCACCAACTTACAGCAGAGCGTCGTCGCGTCGCGCGTCGGGGAACGGCTAATGTAAACGACAAACATTTTTTTTTTATCTCGGGCATCTCAGAGTTAACCTTGAGAGGTTGAGACTCTTTAACCGGACTTTCCTGTGGTTGCCTTAAGCTCCTAACGAAACTTAATGCCTCCAGCCAGGGAGTAAAAACTTGACTGCGCGCTAAGGGCACCCCCTGTGGGATACGAACCTCGGCTTAGGGCAGAGTCGGAAGGAGGATGGCAAGGGACCGACGGTGGCTGGATAAAATCAGTATTATGATTATTATCGGGGGAATTTAAAGCGACAGGCTCAGCTATAGCGCGTGCTGGCCCTTCGCTTACGGACAAGGGTCGGGGAGGACTATTTAGTCGGGGATATCGCGATGGGCCTTGGCGGCGAGGTCGGAATGACGGTCATGTATTGTGTAATCTCTTTCGAACTGTACTCGTTTCCCTACTGCTTTCCTGGAGAAGAGTCGGTCATCTGGGTCGGTCAGTTCGCCAAACGGACAAGGCTTATACCTAGCAATAATGAATGTATACTATTGTAGAAAGGATAGCTGCTCTTAACTTCCTATTTTGATTAGCCGTCCCCCGACGCGATGACGTTTGGACCAAAATATTAGCTACAACTTTTATTAAACGTCAAGAGCCAATACATATTATTTTTATACAATTTTGAGGTTTTTGTTTAAGCAATATTGGGACTGCCGATTTTTTATACAATCTACTTTTATATTCCACTAGCTTCTACCCGCAACTTCGCCCAAGTGGTAGTCATCTATACTATAAAACATAATATAATAAAGAAGAAAGCTTTGTATCACTATCACTACATATTATAAAACAAAGTCCTCCGCCGCGTCTGTCTGTCTGTCTGTCTGTCTGTCTGTCTGTCTGTTCGCGATAAACTCAAATACTACTGCACCGATTCTCATGCTGTTTTCACCAATGGATAGCTTGGTTCTCTAGGAAGGTTTTAGTATATAATTTGTTATGTTTTTGTATGCATTTTTGTATGAATTAACGATATTTGTTGGAGGTGTCGGAAAAAAATAAGCCGTCTGGGAGCTTTCAACGAAAACGCTGTCTAAACCCTTTGAGATATAACAAAATAATGTATGGTGGAATTGTGTATCATAAAAAGGTCTTCAAAAAAGTCCGCGATGGCATATGTCTATCTCTTAAGGATAACATACTATATCCATTTTATTGACTTTTTGTAGGTATTTGTTTGCCGAATTTAACTCTTGGAAATACGATTACGATAACAATACGCTATAATATCAGTAGCTATTAGCCAAATTATGTTCGTAGATAAATAAGCTAGCTACTTACGTGTATTTCAAACAGTATACAAGAATATTTATCATAAAAACATTACTTCACTACATATTATAAAACAAAGTCCTCCGCCGCGTCTGTCTGTCTGTCTGTCTGTCTGTCTGTCTGTCTGTTCGCGATAAACTCAAATACTACTGCACCGATTCTCATGCTGTTTTCACCAATGGATAGCTTGGTTCTCTAGGAAGGTTTTAGTATATAATTTGTTATGTTTTTGTATGCATTTTTGTATGAATTAACGATATTTGTTGGAGGTGTCGGAAAAAAATAAGCCGTCTGGGAGCTTTCAACGAAAACGCTGTCTAAACCCTTTGAGATATAACAAAATAATGTATGGTGGAATTGTGTATCATAAAAAGGTCTTCAAAAAAGTCCGCGATGGCATATGTCTATCTCTTAAGGATAACATACTATATCCATTTTATTGACTTTTTGTAGGTATTTGTTTGCCGAATTTAACTCTTGGAAATACGATTACGATAACAATACGCTATAATATCAGTAGCTATTAGCCAAATTATGTTCGTAGATAAATAAGCTAGCTACTTACGTGTATTTCAAACAGTATACAAGAATATTTATCATAAAAACATTACTAAACACGGCGGCCTTATGATCAAAATTTGTGCATTCCAAAACTTTCGTTACTTTTTCACTGACATATTTATCACTTTTCGATAAACTAACACTCAATACGAAATCTACACTTATTTCTCAGTAATTCTGTATAAGATTCTTCTAAGATTAAACCGTTTTCTCATTGAATCCATTACTTTTAGCACGTATAACCTTGATGAATGTTTACATTAAGCATCGCGTCACACCGCCACACGACCACAGAGTATAGACGTATTTTGTTTTCTTTTTTCGTTCGTTTAGTGGTGTTCCCGCTAAAATGTCAACCGGTCAATTATTAGTCGATTAATCGAATTCTACATCCAGATCGTGTTGCAAGTACAAAATAAATGTCTAATATTTCGTCCAATTGCGAACGTGACCCTGAGAAAAGTTAGTACTTACGTGAATTATTCTAAAATTATTATTTGTGTCGCAATTTTATTTCGTGTTGTATTTGGTACAATTGATTGCTTTAAGAATTTGAGTGAAATTTCGTATTTTGATTTTGTGTTTGTTATCTTTAGGTAAAGACTCATTCACGTTCAGAACATAAGTACTTTTACTATATTAAATCATTTGTTTCGGTTTCTATTCACATAGTGTTCATGAAGAAACCATAAAACCATAGTTATTATTGTGAAATGTTAAAAGTTTGATGTCAAGCTCGATAGATGGCGTTGACGTCGAAATAGATCTCGCTATGGTTTCGTTACCGCGATTTGGTTGGGGTCTCACAATTTTAATTTAATATACCAGCTTAGATCAGTACACAATTGTGGTTTTATTTTCAACCCTATTAGTGTGCACATTAGTTCGATAGTTCAACTCATTACCAGCTCGGTAATAAACACATAGTGAGTCACATTAAAATTAATATTAAGTTAGAATTTTGAGATATAGCCTGGGATATGGAGAGGGTAGTACATAGGGTACTTTTTTATGCGATAACCGACATCCACGCGGGCGAAGCCGCGGGCAAAAGCTAGTTATTGTATATAACAAATAAACTCAAAACCTAAAGAGCCGATTTAAAAAATTATTTCACCATTAGTGTTCTACATTATTCCTGAGTGACATAGGATACTTTTTACCGCGGGAAAATACCTTTTCCTACGGGAATATTAATTTATCGCGGGCAAAGCTGCGGACGGAAGGCTAGTTATATGGCACTCGGCAATAGTGTAGCTTTCTGCCAGTGAAAGAATTTTCGTAATTGGATCAGAACTTCTAGCAATTACCTCCTACATCCAAACTTATCTCCTCTCCCTAAAATCATACCTAAAAATTGGCTAATGTGCAGGCATAAACTAAATGGCCAGAAAAATATTTAAATAAAAACATTTAAAAATAGTAGCCCACCGGTATTGGGAACAGGGTATAATCTACCGGTGGTCAGGGCTCCTGAGAAAGGAACTTCCTTACAATACGCGCCGTGCCCAGAAATACCGCTTCCTGGATCAAGCCCTTGATCCAGCTGCCTAACGAGAGCCTGGTCGAGGCTCTTGGCTATTATGCCATTAGCCATACGATCTGCACAATGACTGCTGTATAATATAAGTTCAGCACAACTAGTATCAAAGCTCCTGTTACTTTGAAACAAGCAATGCAACCAACTGAGAAACGTTGATAAGAAATAAATAAATACAAACCCATAGGAACACTAGAAATGACATCAAACTCTGCTCCCATAGTATCCAAAGAAGACAATTTGACATCTTCAATTGGCAGAAGACTTTCTTTTCCATTCTTTTTATAAAAAATAACTCCATTAAACTCAATCTTGCTTACAACATTGCATTTTAATTCTTTCAAATCAATTACAATTACAATAGCAGAGTTTATGTTGTATTTTAGTATTTGTGAGCCTGTTTCTTCCCAGAATGGAGATTCGTCAGTCTTTTCAAATAACTTTGTAGTGTATTCAATTGATTTTCCAGTTGTCCCGTGGATTAGTAAGTGGACATCTTCTAAAGACCTGTAATTAATATGGGCTTTATTTTTTCTTTTCTGATAAGCTAGTACAGAACTGTCGGTAAACTGATATCTATGGCTCAATTATTACAAATAAACACCGGCCAACTGCGTGTCGGACCACGTAGAACGAAGGGTTCCGTAGTTGCATGATTTTTCCCAAGAACAAACTTAACATTGTAGTTGAATAACATTTTCTCCCCTAGGTACATTCCAACTGCAAATGTAAGATTGTATGCACAATGTTGAAAGATTTAACATGTTTTTTTAAGATCATAGACTTCTTATAGATTTTCCTGTAATCTATAAGTAAGTATAGAACAATATCCTGTATTAAAAAAAAAAATTGGTTCAGAGATAAGGGGGTCAATGTTCATACATCGTTGCCTTAGTAGTGAAGGGAGCTATTCCACACTAAACAAGTTCCAAGATAATGCTAAATCAAAAATTCACCACTTGACTTTTTGTTCCTAGTTTCATTTAACTTCTTTCACGTCTGATTGAAAAACCATACCTCTAGTTGAGCTATCACTTAGATCTCTTCACCACTAGAATCTCCGTCTAACGACGAGTATGGTGGTGTTCATAACTCAATTCGGTCAAAAGTGTGGCTTAGCTTTCTTCACCACTAATGCGACGATATTTATTTTAAAATTATAAAAAAATTTGACTATTTCATTTAATGTGTCACACGGTACAGTTTCTAAAACAGACAGACAGTAAAATGTTATAAAAAAATGTTGATAACAGTTTTCTGTCTTTCAGCAGAATGCTTAAAAGGGCTGTAAAATATGCCTACATAAACCAGATCCGAATAAAAATTAACTTTTCTGACTGTGTACCTAAGACGAGTTAGGCACATCCCATATAACAGAACCTCATTCAAAACTCTTGACTTATAATAATTACCGCGTTGTTTATGGCGATGATGGGCAATGACGTTGACCATTAGTGTGGCCCCAGCATAAGTGAGGTTTTGTCATACAGGCCTAACTGACTTCAGAAATATTCCTTCCTATACTTACTCAGTATTCAGATTGCATACATTTAAAACAATGACTATTTTCTTATTGCAAACTTTAATCCATGGAGTTTGTGTGTTGATTCTCAGGGCACTGGCCATCTGGAAGCCAAAACATTAACAATATGTCACTTATATATTGGGAGCTTAACTAATACCATTAGTTTCATGCATTAGATTGGGGGTTCAAAACTCGGCAAGTACCAATCAGACTTTTCCAATTCATATGTAGGTACTATCTCAGTTTATCATGGATATTACTGAAATCGGTGAAGGCAAAACACCCTACTCCATTTACTATAGCATTAGACAAATAACGGCTAAATAACGACAGTTATTGTGTAATATTGTTGAAATTACTGCACTTTTGAGTTATTTCTTTAATGTAAATGGTAAATAGATTATAGTGCTTTCTATTTATCATGAAATAACGGAGTTTATTAAACGTTTACATCGAAATAACGAAAGGGTGAGAACAGTTATTTGTCTAATGTTATAATAAATGGAGTATAGATGACCTGGTGAACTTCGTACCACGTGAGATCGATACAAAATTTGTTTTTTTTTTTTGCTGTTCGTTTGGGTTTTTTTTTTTATTTAAAAAAACCTAAATTATACAAATATACATTGAGAAAAAAAAAAACTGGCTAAAACGAAAATGGATCAACCGATTGGTTGAAAGAGCCATTTCATTCATTAATTGCTGAGTTTTTATAACAAAAGTTGTTGTGTATGATATAAGCAATAGGTACAGTCCTGAGAGGTTGTTAGTGGTTTACCAATAACCCTGTATAGATATACTAAAAAATAAATAAAAATAAAAATGTTTAATGAAGAAAAGCCTAAGTACTAAAAACAAAGCTAAAACAATGTTATATTTATAGGAGGCTATGCTATTCACAAAACATTGAAGCCCTGATCTCCAAACTAGGGGTGAACCTGTATCTTAGAGATCAGTGTCCCTCCGCAGCAGTCACAAGCCAATATTTGTAACTCTATCGCCCAAATACTTAAACGTTACTTAACTTTAAGACGTTCTTATAAGTGTTTCTGTCGCTACAAAACAGTTTAAAGTGACAGAGACAGCATTAGACTTAACGGCGACTTAAAATTGAATTGCGTTTGAGTATTCAGCAGTTAGTTTACTTAATTAAAAAACATGAAAAAAAAAAGTTTAAAAAAACCTTAAATAAAATCAAAATTAAAAAATATATTATTCTCATATAAGTCTGAAATCGCCAACCCGTCTTGAACAAGCGTGGTGATCAATGCTCGGGCCTTCTCTGAATGAGAAGGATGACTGACTGACTCTGGATGAGGCCTTTACCCTACAGTGGAACAATAATAGGCTGGTATTTATTTATTTATTTAAATATTTTTGTACACACATATAAACAGACAAGAAGAAAGGAACAGAAAAATATGTACAAAGGTGATGCTTTATCATTTCAGCCGAAAGACGTCCACTGCTTGGCAGGCGGGTTGGCGATCGCAATATGGTGTTAAAAATGCATAGAGAATGCTACTGCCCATTCTCTAGTAAGTCCCTTAGTCGCCTTTTACGACACCCACGGGAGGAAATGGGGTGGTGCTATTCTTTACGTCCGGCACCACATGGTACGGAGTAAGGTGATGCTTAGTTCTAATGAAATCTCTTCCAGCATACCTCCGATAGGAAAGTAGATATAGAGATGTTGACAACGTGTGGAAGAGTAGAAGAGAAAAAATATACATAAAATCAAAATAGCTATACACTAATATAAATACTTATAAACATACAATAAGAGATTATTATAACAAAAAATTACAACTGTAATGCATTAGAAACACTAAAATACTTTGGCAAATATCTATCACATAATTAATGTGTGTCATTACTTCACTTTTCATTCTTTTTACCTTTTGTGGTATAGTAAGTTTTTTTCTAGGTACATTGCCTTCACATAATTATAATTATTAATTAATGTATACAAAATATTATAAATAATATATGAAAGAGAAGGGAGTGAATGATAGAGTGACGGTTGACAGGGGGGAATGGAAAAAGAAAACGTGTTGCGCCGACCCCAAGTAACATGGGACAAGGGCAGGAAGAAGAAGTATACAAAATATTGTTAACATTTAAAAAGAGTAAGTTTGTAGTTTCTTGGCCATTCTTCTCCATATATAACTACTTTTTGGAAGGGTCAACTATAATCCAGCGCTGCAACACTTATTTTTAAATGTTGCAGCATCATACTGAGATAGGAGCCTTTTGGCCCCATACAGGATTTTGTATTCATTTTACTTTTGTTTTTAATTTTTTATTAGTGTTACTATGAGTGTGTTTAGTTTAAAATGTGAACTTCCTGTATGAGTCCCAATAAATACTTATTCTTTCTTTCTTTAAGCAATAATTCATTATTTTTGATCTCGAAAAGTGCCTTTTATGTGCCTGTTTGAAATAAATGATTTAACTTCGACTTCAAAGGTAGAGTTTAGTTGGCCCCATTTCCTCTACTGCAGACATTGGATTTCAGCAATATCTACAAGGAGTATAGTAATGCAAATGGATTACCTCTTTAGTACCATCCTTGAACACAGAATCATCTAAATTAGGATGAATCTTCTTATATGTTGAAAAAGCAACAGTTTGATGCAGATCTAAAAAATCTTGGTAAGTTTTCTCATTACATTTCACACTGTACTTAGCTTCTGTTAATTTCCTCATTAAATGGATCATTATGGGTAATGTATCGTCACTCTGTGGTTCAGTTAACGTCGTTGATATGTCTGGACGTGTGAAATTCTCGAAATTGTCGTCAAATATAAGAGGGACTGCATCTGCTTTGCGAAATATTCTCAGACATGCTTGACCATTGCAAGCATCATCACTGATATCATACCTCTCGACACTGTTAACTATTTGTTGTATTTCAAGTTTGTCTTTTCTCGAAAGAATGGTTATTTCTCCCTTTGAAAATACTAAGTAAAAAAGATCACAGTTTGCGTTCCTCAATATCTTAATTTCTAACGGTTTTGCGACACCACGGAGCTTTATTGAGGATACCAAATCTCTTTGGTAATATTCCTTTACTTCCCCGTTTGTTGTGCATATTGTAATATCAATATTCTTAACATCGCTTGGGTGTTTATCACAGAAGACGAAACATGTGATGTCGTTCACAACGGATGCCGGAACTAAGCTAACTAGCACTTGCCGCACAGTTTCAGATAGTTCTGACATTTTAAATGTTAACTCCTCAACTGGTTCAAATCAACTCAATTCATGTAATTGCAATAAAAACAAACAATGTTTGTGTTTTTTTGTATTCTCGTAAACTCGTTCCCGCTTGTTATCTGATGATAACAATAAACAATATCACGTCACTGTGACTGTCAAATTGACAGTCAATGTCAAAATAGGGTTGTAGCATACAAGTATATTTTTCCCGAAAGATTCATTAGCTATATTATTTTGATTTATTTAGTAACATTGTTCCGCTCTTGATATGAAAATTGAGCAAACGCTGAAATAATGTTATGTTTGTGTCCCATGTACACACGGCTACACATCAAACTATACATTTCCAGTATAAGCTGATCTCGCATTATATAGGACTAGCTTTTGCCCGCGGCTCCGCCCGCGTGGATGTCGGTTATCGCGTAAAAAAGTAGCCTATGTCCTTCTCCATATCCTAGGCTATATCTCTGCCAAATTTCATGACGATTGGTTCAGCGGTTTAGGCGTGAAAACGTAACATACAGACAGACAGACAAACAGACAGACAGAGTTACTTTCACATTTATAATATTAGTATGGATAAATGGTGGCGTTCTGTAGTTTCTGCCTACCCCATAAGGAAGAAGGCATGAGTTTATGTATGTAGGTATGTATATAATAAATTAATAAGTATTATTCTAAAATATTATGTAAACTTAATCATCCTATTATTCCCATGAGTATGGGTAAAATTAAAATACGAACATGGCAGCCCCGTATTCACTGTCAAAACTTTCGGTTTGCTTTTTAATATTGTAAACCTTTAGGCAACGGTGTAAAGTTAACAGCCTTGTAGCGAATCCTATTCCTTAACCATCTGCATCGTTCTGTAAAACCTTGGCCTAAAGCAGACACTACAACAATTTAAAAAAATGTTCAATACTCAATAAATTTATTGCATTCCACAATCACACAATGTAAACTTAGGTGATCAATTTACAAAATGAAATACCTACATACATAAAAAATTAATCAATGGTGCCGATTCCCTTGTTCACAAACTAAACTAAATTAAGTTCAATGCATCTTTTTCTTTCTATTTCATTAAGAAAAGGACAGAAGATACATTTTAGTTTAGTCTGTCAAATTAATCAGCGCTTGACGTAATTTTAGTAGGCAAGGCAAGTATATCACGTCTAAACTTGTATGGAGTAGTGACAGGACCGACCGAGTAATAGTCGACCAACTAATATTTGCAGTTGAAAAACGTGTTCTCATACAGAATGTATGGCAGAACATGTTTAGTCATGTCTTTGTTTTTACACATGTTTTTATAATGTTAAGTTTGTTCTTGGGAAAAATTCATCCCAACTATTGATTATTATTATTATTTAATGAATTCAAGGCCAACACGGACCAATTATAAAAACAAACTAATACAAATACAATTAAATACAATAAAAACTAAGGAACCCTTCATTGTGTGTGGTCCGACACGCACTTGGACGGTTTATTTTTATTCGTAATTTTTCTGATTTTTGAGATTTAAATATGACCTCGAACAATATAAAAGCTAAATCGTCATGGGATATTTTTGCCAATTACACCCCCTCTCGCATCAGTAAGACCCGCCGTCCAAGGCATGCACTGATCGACCCAGACGATCCCACGACTCTCCTCCAGGAGAGCAGTAGGGAAACAAGTACAGCTCGCAAACATAATACATGACCGTCATTCCGACCTCGCCGCCGAAGCCCCGCGCGAAATCCCCGACTAAATAGTCCTCCCCGACCCTTGCCCGTAAGCTAAGCGCCAGCACGCGCTATAGTTGAGCCTATAGCTTTAAATTCCGCCGAAAATAATTATAACTCTGATTTTATCCAGCCACCGTCGGTCCTTTGCCATCCTCCCTCCGACTCTGCCCTATGCCGAGGTTCGTACCCCACAGAGTTGCCCTTAGCACGCAGTCGTTTAATTTATAAGTTTTTACGCGCCGGCTGGAGCTTAAGGCAACCACAGGAAAGTTCGGTTAAAGAGTCTCATGGTTAACTCTGAGATGCCCTAGTTACAAAAAAATAAAGGATATTTTTTGTGTAAGTAAATCTGCAGAAATTGTAGATCTATAGTATAGGTAGGTACATAGCAAATTAAGCTTTTTATACACAAGCTACGTCATCTATTTAAACTGGGCATACCAGTTACCTCATGCATAACATGACAAGCATGTGAACGTTAGTGCATGATTGATTAACTGTTCAGAGGACAGTTTTCATGAGCAAAACGATCCAGTTTAACTTGACATCCATGGCGGCGCTTACAGCAAACGAAACGTCAAATTCAGCACAAACCCTCAGGTCAAGTTATACTGGCTTATCTGTTTAAAGCAACGATCCGTAGCTTTTCAATATCGCAGTACAAAAGATCGTTTCCCATCTCACGGAGGCCTGTTATTACGGTGACAGACGATATACAGACTGCATACAATGCACGTGATTTGACTCGCATGCATAATGCAACACCAGCTCGATGGATGTAGGTTTTATTTTTTACTTGGTTGGAATAGATATTAAATCAGTGTCTAGACGGATTACGGTCTAGACGCCTTTGAAGGCTTATAGTAGATCATTTGTTAGACGTTTGAGCTGTCTTAGAAAGAGTAGTGGTAGCTAAAATCATAATGCGAAAAGGTCGACTCTTAGTGTGCCTACCTACCTTTTTCTGGCTATCTAAAATTTAGTCGCGTATGGTGCCGGACGTAAAGAATAGCACCACCCCATTTCCTCCCGTAGGTGTCGTAAAAGGCGACTAAGGGACTTACTAGAGAATGGGCAGCAGGCAGCGTTCTCTATGCATTTTTAACACCATACTGCGATCGCCAACCCGCCTGCCAAGTGTGGCGATTATGGAAAATTGCCCCCCTTTTGGGGGAGGCCTATGTCCAGCAGTGGACGTCTTTCGGCTGAAATAATGAATGATAAGTCGCGTATGGAAGTGAATGTTGGGTGTGGCAAAAGAAGCATGAAAGTAGAATAAAGGCTGTGGTGGGAATGCGTTCTTTACGAAGCATGTGTAGCGTGATTATGAGTGATATTATAGGCTGAAATTGTTTGTGATAATGCAACGGTGCGGTTATAAAGATGTACTTAGTGAAAAAAAAAAAAAAGTAGGTATTAGATGGTTTGGTAATGTTGGGAGGATGAATGAAAGGCGACTAACAAAAGGTATTTACAAGGCAAATGTGAGTGGAAACGCCGGGGAGGTCCTAGGAGGACATATAGCGACCTAATTGGTGATGTTCTTCAGAAAGGTCAGGCGCGTAGTACTCGCAACCGGCGTGCGTGTATGACCAGATGTATGGACGCAAACAAAAGAAAAGGTGTATGTAAGGAGCGTAGCAAATGGCGTTCTATAGTTTCTGCCTATTAAGGCCCACCGCGATGCACGGAGAGGCTACGCACGTGTATTAAGCTTCGCTTTGTAAGAAAACGTATGTGGTTGTGTCCACTGCAACCCACGGAGAGGCTACGCATGAATTCACGTCATAGATACAAGCGTGGCTTGCTCGAATAGGCGGTTACATAGCTCAACGCTGTCGACGTGGGTCTACGTTTCCACTGGAGTACACGAATATGACCCACGACTATGTACAGCTCACTTATCGCAGAGCAGTTTTCAGTCATACACCTTGTGGAATACCTATTATATTATATTATTACCTTTGACGCTCGTTTTCCCGCCCGTCCCACCTCCCCACACCTCCTGCAGTGAAGCCCGCGTCCGTGGATTGCAGTGGCACGTGCGTAGCCTCTCCGTGCGCCGTGCCACGCTATACATAGTCGTGGGTCATATTCGTACTCCAGTGGAATCGTAGACCCACGGTGTCAAACAAAGCTAAAATGCTCCGCGTGCCCGTGCACAGCATGCGCCGCGGTGGGCCCGCGCCTTTACTCCCATGGAAAGAAGGCGTGAGTTTAGGTATATATCATCATTTCAGCCAAAAGACGTCCACTGCTGGATATAGGCACCGCCACTTCGACCGATTCTGTGCTTCAAACATCTAGCGGATTCCTGCGGCTTCCATAAGGTCATCGGTCCACCTTGTGGAGGCCTTCCAACGCTACGTCTTCTGGTACGTGGTCGCCACTCCAGAACCTTTCGGCCCCAACGGCCTCAACGGTCAGATATGTGTGTGTTTAGTCAATTATAGAAGTAGGTACCTACTTAATTAGCAGGTAGGTACCTAAGAGTAGATACCTACCTCGGTACTCGGTAGGTAGTTATATAATTGAAATGTTGTTGTTGTTGTTATGTTGTGATTGTGTTGTATTTTGTGTGTTTGAAGTATATAAATTCTCGTAATCACGAAGTTAGTCTTTTAGACATTATTTTTGGACCCTATCACTATGTTTTTATATTTAACCCAAAGGTTGACTGGTAGAGAATGCCTTGTCTAAGGCGGAGGACATCGTGGAGTACGTGCGCCAAAGCACAACGTACATGCCGAGAGTGCAGTTACTGGAATCGCACTGGAACGTGAACTTCAAGGCGTTCATCGTGCGTGTTCCGAATCTGTATCTGCCCATCGTCATGGAAGAAGACTTTTGGCCGCAGGACGTGGTGTTCCGTCGCTTCCGCGGCCAAATTCTACCAGGACAGTACAAAGTGCAGCTAGTGTTAAATGAAGTATTACTTGTGTAACATAACATAACCATAGTCTAAGCCTTAAGTACTAAGAGGCATAGCCTTTTTATTAACACAAGATTTATATTAAACTATGTATGTATTTAGGTTAAGGTATTTTTCTATGGGCCTGTGTTGCCTGAAATAAATGGTATTATTATTATTATTATTTTGTTGATATACATTTTTGTGTCTCGGCACTGATCTGCCGGTTTTATAGGGTAACACGGGCCAAAGCCAAGTGCTACCCCTGAGAGTATTAAACTGAGATGATGAGCATGATGATATTATGTTTTGCCTTTGTATTGCAGTGGTGAATGATGTTTGTGGGTGTGATATTTGTGCGTCATTGTCGTTCTGCAGAAATTTTCGGACAATTCTGCAAGTGTTCAGAATAGCAGCTTTCTGTAGGGTTTGGTAGGTGGAGGGAGCTACGTCTAGTGTTTTTACGAGAAGATTGATGCGGTTGTTTGGGAATGGCACCGGTGGTTGAAATTACTACAGGAATAATGGCAACACTGCCTAATCGTCACATTCGGCTTATTTCTATTTTTAAGTCTATATATTTTGACAGCTTTTCTGCTATAAAGTTTTGTAGGTTGTGTGTGTTTGGAACTATTATTAAGTCCGCCTATGTACCACTATTGTACATGAAGTTTAAATAAATAAATTATTAATAAATATTATTGTTGCTATTTTGAATTTTGATCACGTTGGCCTACTTCTGTTTTTCAGTTTAAATGAATGACAGTGCGCCTACATTGAAATGATAAGCTTTTTCCGTAATAATTACAATTAACAGGAAAACAAAATCGTATATAGTAATTAGCTAGTACCTATATACATACCTACTTACCTTTGTTTAATAAAAATGGACATTGCTAATAAAAGCACGTAGTCGCAACTCTTAGGTAACGCAATGCAAAATACGTGTAGCATCGTACGTGTCTACTTAGATACATCAATTTCAATTAAAATAACTTAGAAATACCAGCGCCGAGTTATGAAAAGCATGAAACTAGTTTGATGGTAAACCCCTGAGTTTGTCTACCGACAACTTCCTAACTTTCTGACCACATTCATAAACTTATCGAAGGAGGTAGGCAGACATTTATTAGGTAGAGGTAGTACCAAAACACTTCGAGTCTACATCTCTGAAGATTTGGACAACTAAGTAATTACAGGTCAGATTTACAACTTTTTTTTTTTGTCTTGAGGGCATAACCCGCACAACATGACTATAAAAAGAATAGACTTTGATAATTAAACTATCTGTTTGTGAACTGCCTGCTACATAGGTCATTACCTAAACAAAGAACCAAGGCTAGATTTCAATCCAGAAATAGACAAGCTTAGGATTCATTTCATAGATAGGTATGCGCTGAAGTACCTAACTGGTAAGTCACAGAAATCGTTTTTCTCGACATGAAGTTCAAGGTTGACTAATATGCGTTGATGCGATTAATTTAATCATGGGATCTTTGATGTAGGTAACCATTCACGTTAGCTGTACATCTATTCAATTAGTGTAGTTATACTACACTGTAAAGAAAAGAAAGAAAAAGTACCTATTTATTGTAACTCGCACAGGAAGATTATAGAGGTATGAGGAACAGGGTGTAAAGTTCACTCATACTCTATCTATAGTAAAGGGAGGGTGAGGATCCTCTAACCAGACGGGTGGCGTGTCTGGTGGGCAACTGCCCGATGGTTGATATCGGGATGTTGTATACATAATGCTAGTCGCGCGGTAAATTCTGATGGCGCGATGCAGGATTTGTGACGTCAGGTTTTTTTAAGCGTAGTTCGCATGTGGCGTTGTAGATGCCGCCACAAGTTCACAAACTAAACTAAACACATAATGATAAAAGTATAAAAAACAAAATTGTATAAAAAAACAGAAGGTCCTGGACAAGGCCAAAAGTCTCTTATCTCAGCATGATGCTGCGACATTTAAAAATAAGAGTCGCCGAACTGGTATTCTGATAGGGCCCGCTGTGATATCACGGGCAGATACAGAAATACATAAATAATAATCAATAAAATATATACACTGCCATGACTACCTTTTTTTTTTTGGGTGGGAAATTATCAAATAACTTCTCCCGCTGTGGGCGCAGCGGGAGGGCGTGTCAGACTTTTACTGACTAAAACCCACCCGTGTTCCTTCAATTGCCTGTGTGCCAGGGACATGGTATTCCTTTCGAACAAACCCGCAACCCTGGCAGGCACCGGTCCTGGTAGACCCCGTCAGTGCGTGCTGACATCTCTTTGAGGCGCGCGTGGAACACAACGCGCCGTCAACCCGGGCCTGGTCCTTACCGGACGGCGAGCTGCCCATAGCTCGCCGTCCGCACAGTATTCTCTCCTTCTACTTTTTGATCCATCCAAAGGTTGTCTGTAAAAGATCGCTTTTAGCGACAAGACCGCCCATTGTGACACCCTATGTAACAGTTCTACATTTATATCTGTAATTTTTATGGTGTACATAATAAAGAGTCTTCTATCTATCTATATAATTATGTAAAATAAAAAAACACACACATTCACACATATTTTATTTTTTATTTCTGTAGTCGCACACTCAAATCCAAAAGTGTTACGAACAAATAGTTAGGCCGCTGGGCGTTGAGACAAGGTCGCGAATCGCGATGCTGCGCTATTACACCGCATTGCACCATCTGCGTCTATTCTATAGCCACGCATAGCCCACACTCGGGCCATCTGATAAATGATTGGTACCTATAAAGTAATAGCTTGAGAACTACCTTACCTAACTGTAGGAACTCATCTCAATGACTTTAAGATGTGTCGATTGAATTTCAAACTAGACGAACAAAGTTCTTGTGAAGTTTAAGTAGAGATCAGATCAGATCAATCAATCCCCGAGGGCCTCAGTGTAAATGGTATATTGAACATTATCTACAAACCGACCTCAACATACTAGAAAAATAGCAGACTTGGGCCCCAGGCCCAAGTCTGCTATTTTTATAAGTTCGTCACTCCAACACGATCCCATTGTCATTTTGATAAAAGTTCGTAATCTGCTAAATTCATAATGGTCGACCATTGGTCGGTCAATGGTGTCGTATTAGGATTGTATTACAATGGCCTTTTAGACATTTATTCATGCCAGATTTCATTTATATATATTTTTACATATTATTTATTAGTGTTATAAGCAATCTGAAGTAGTAGGAAGTTGAAAGTTTAGTAGGAAGTTTAATTTGTCATCTACGAGATTACTAATTCTTTCAATGGAGTGTCAGTGGCTGACCATTGGAAAGTCATAATGACGCCATTATATTAGTAGATTACCAAATTTGTCAAAATCAACAATTATGAAATCAATGATAGACCATTCTGACACTATTGTAATAGCAGACTTGAGGTCCTGGTTGATATAGGCTATGATGCGCTGATGTAGCCGGGATAAAAAGTCGTTAATTCGTAGCAAAGGAAGCGCACCGGTTCCACCGGAAATCCCGGAGCCCCTTCCTAGGTAATACTGAGGAAATCCATCTAGTTTTAATTTATGGGGATCGGACATCACTTTCCTTATACATTATGTACCTACCGGATGTCCTTGTAGACCTACACGCAAGAGAAGCGAAGAAATGTGAAAATTCGTCACATCAAAATCAAGAGCCCAGTTTTTTCATTCTCGTGGGAAATCCATTCTTATAAAGGCGAAAGTATTACATTGTCCGTCTGTTACCTTTTCACGCCTAAACCTGGAGAAGGTTAAAGGCTACTTTTCATCTTGGATATTCGTAAAAAACCGGCCAAGTGCGTTTCCGTAGTTGGGATGAATTTATCCCAGGAATAAACTTAACATTGCAGTTGAAGAACATGTTCACCCATACATTTCAACTACAAATGTAAGTTTGTACGCCTGCAGTATGAATAAGACCATAGACATCTTGTAGGTTTTCCTGTAATCTATAAGTATAGAACTATTCTCTGTATATTTAAAAAAAAAATTAGGCTCAGCAGTTTCGGATGTAATGGTCTATTTGCTTTAATAACTTTTAAAAGACAAAACAAAACGACGCAACCTGTGTCGAAACCCATGTGCCATCTCATGTTTCAAGCACGGCTGGCTGTGCTGGCGCCGCTGCTGCGGCTACTGAGAGCTACTGAGAGTTACCCTCAAGCGGCGCAAATACTGTAACCTTATGGGTAACTACAGTTTTGAGCCGTTTGGGGTCGAAACGCTCGGGTCATGGGGCCCGAGTGCACGTCTCCTTTTTAAGAAAATTTCTCGCCGACTGGTCAACACTTCATGTGACCAGAGGGCCGGCTCGTTCTTTGGCCAAAGAATTAGCATTGCCATTCAACGTGGCAATGCTGCCATTCTTTTGGACACGTTTTCGGATGACAGCGATGCGGACGAGTACCTCGACGCCTAAGTGTCCTTTTGTTTTCATTTGTATTTTTGTTTTTATATAAGTGTTTAGTTTGTTAGTCTTTTAATTTAGTACCTAGTGTAAATTGTTAGTTGCGACATATTGTATTATAATAAAGTCAAATATCTCGTTTATACACGTTCGTGTTTGTGTCAAAGAAATTCATATGTATACCTAACTTTTAAGTTAATCGGTCCAATAGATTAGAAGCAAATCAGTTGTGACAGACGGACGGACAGACAGACAGACACGAGTAATCCTGTGAGGGTTCCATTTTTCCTTTTGAGATACGGAACCCAAAAAAAAACACGTAAACGAAGTCGCGGGCAACTGCTAGTAGGTATCCTACAAAATAGGCAAGTATCTTCCACTTTTCCGACTTCATCCAACCAGTCGATACTTATATGTCCGCCACAAACAGAAAGCACTTAACCACGTTCGCCACTTGGGCAAGTTTTTGTGCTCATGTAATATAGATGACTTGGATCATTGTTACCCACTTAACATGAGAACTTACACGTGCTGATTGACACCATTTATGTCCCCTATAAATAACTGCTCATATTTCTAGGTTGGAGAGCTGATACTATTTTTAAAATGTTAGTATCGACTTCAAACTGATGTATTATTAACTCACTTTCCAAAAAGGAGGAGGTTCTCCATTCGGTTGTATTTTTTATTTTATTTTATGTTCCTTTAGAATCAACACCGAATTGATATTGTTTTTTTTTTTTTGTTTTTAATGATATACTTCCAGATTGGTCCCAATTTTATCAGAATCAAGTTTTGATGTTGGGATCCATGAGGAATTGAGGGAACTCCTCAAATATTATAGACATATATATAGCGATTTTTGTATTTTCATCAACAACTCAAGCATTTTCATTCAGTAAGTATTATTTGATGAAGTGGAACTGATGAAGAAGACCACAAATGGCCACCGGAACTCCTCAATGATAAGTATTTCACGGGTGGCGATAAGATATCTCGATTAAGATAGTTAAGCGACTATGAAGCAAATTTAAATAATTAATTCTGATGAAAATGGTACCATCGAACTGCCGGAACTCCGTAATAAAACAATGTATCCTAGCCGAGATTGGGCTTATTGGCCATGAGATGCACTCGGGCTATAAATGGTTATTAACCAATTTTTACTAACTTTGCTTGGGTAGTTTTTGAGTTAGCTTCGATAATACGTATTTAATCCACTTCGTATATCTTGTGTGACTGTTATTTGTGCGGTGTAGCAAGTAGTGGTATCTAATCGATTTGTTGTGGGGTAGGTAGGTACCATTACTAAAAATTAAAAAAAAAAAAAATACTTTAGATACTAACATATTTATATACTAGCATAATTATTACATATGTATACAGCAAAAAACTTTTTTAACAAAAAAACAACCGACTTCCAAAAAAAAAAACACTGAAATAAAAGATAACTTTAATTTCGAAGTCGGTGTCCTTGGTTCTATATTTTCGTTTTTTGCCACCGGTTTCCGAAATTAAAGTTATTTTTCTCTTTTTAGTGTTTTTTTTTTTGGAATCGTTGTTTTTTTTTTTGTTAAAAAGTTAGTTTGTATAATAAAACTTTTGTAGTCCCCTTGTTCTTGAATTCAATGTTTAAGAGAAGGTGCTATTTTGATTTTTTTATTTAGGTACATATCCCATCTACTACCTACCTACATAAAGAGAATCTGGCTAAAATTAAACAGGAGTGTTAGATAGATAGATAGATAGAATACTCTTTATTATGTACACCATAAAAAAAAAATAAAAAAAAAACCACCATAAAAAGTGTTATCAATTATCATGCACTAATTAGTAGGTAATCACTTCGTCAAGAAAATAATGATAAGCAAATTTTTTAAACAAATTCACCATTATCTTACGTAACGCAGTTCGAAGATTCATCGTGTTTAGGAACCGTGTCTGAAGCCTCATTGAAAATTGGAATAGACGCGGTCCACGGTTGAATGACTTCTTTTTTAGGTAATTCTTCGCTTGTCATGTGATTAACTGAGGTAACTGTGATTAGCAACATCTTGCCGAAGCGGTGCCGATGATTAGATACAGATGGTAGCAAAATTATGAGTAGATGACGATATCTTTGTCTTAGTTGAATTTTGCTGTAGGTACCTACCTAAATTCAGTTCAAAACTTGTCACTTGTAGCTGCAGGTAATTAATAATTAATTAATTAATAATTAATATTATTAATAATTCGGAAGCAAATGTGCTTATTCTAAAGATAACACAAGTGATGAAATCAAAATCAATAGCCATTTATTCAAAGGCTGAGAATCAGCACTTTTCCCCCAAAATGCTCGCCCTTCACCACTTCCTAGTGCTTTAGCTGGGAAGCAGAAACTGGGCAACAAACTCCCCAGCAGCACGGTTGCCTGTTCAGTTAGAACAACTTGATTCTATACAATAGTAGGTATGCATAGTAATTAACATTACGAGATACAAAACAGTGAATTAAATTATTTGCCCTATATCAGCTAACACACGCCAGAAAACACAATTATCAGACAATACAATGAAAACTATATTACCTACTCAAGCAAAATAACAAAAATTAAAATTAATCAAAACTTAAAACCCTAATAAAAGTCTCCAGGCATAAAGGGCGTGCCCGCTTACATAATGCAATGCTGGATTATGTTCTTATAACTGTAACACAAATGATAAACTAGGACCATCGAAGTAAAATAAATAAACAGTTAATTACTAATAACAATAATGAAACCATGGACAGCAAGACGACCAAATGTGAGACGACCGATGTTAAGAGAAACAGAAATCCCACTGGAACCTTAACACACGTAAAGACAAACAATACTGTAAATAATTCCCTTACAAAACAAACATAGGAATATTCCAAACCGGCATGATATACCAGTATAGTTAGATTATTCTAATATTAGCCCGGCAGGACCTCCGGACTCCTGTCACCTACGAGCGTGGCCGTGAGCCACCGACGACGGTTTAAAATAGTTACTTTAAATGGCTACTTCCTTCGACGGTGATTGTCATAGAAATCACTAGAAATGTGCACTGAACGGAGCAGATACGAAAGCGAGTGCATTGGTTTGAAAAATTTAATCCTATGAGTCTATCCTATATATACCTATATCCTATATATACTATAGTATACCTAATAGAAAGACTTCCAGCCTGTAGGTGGAAGTCTTTCTATTAGGTATGAAATTCTAAACATCTAGGATTAAAAAAATGTTATTCAAATAGGTTTAGGTACGGTAGGACGCAATTCAGTGGTAACAAACCCAGTAGGCATAAACTGACCCTCATGCCATCATAATTTTAGCCGAAAGACGTCCACTGCTAGACATAGCACTCCCCCAAGCACCGCCACTTCGACCGGTTCTGTGCTTCCCGCATCAAGCGGATTTCTGCGGCCTTCACAAGGTCATCGGTACACCTTGTGGGAGGCTGCCAACGCTACGTCTTCCGATACACGGTCACCACTCCAGAACCTTTCGGCCCCATCGGCTATCTGTTCTGCGAGCATTGTGCTCTGCCAACTGTCACTTAAGTTTGACAATTCTTCGAGATATGTCGGTTACCTTGGTTCTCCTGCGGATCTCTTCATTTCTGATTAGGTTACGTAGGGAAACTCCAACCATAGCCCTCTCCATTGTCCTTTAGGTGACTTTTAGCCTTCTAATAAGACCCATTGTGAGCGACCACGTTTCAGTGCCATAGGTCATCACTGGCAACACGCACTGGTCATAGACTTTCGTCTTGAGACACTACGTTATGCGGTAAGCTGGCCCTACTATTGAAACTCTATACTACACGAGCTCAAGTTCAAAGTGTTACCTCCTTACGTAATTCAGAAAAATCGGAGATCTAAAAATTTAACTCAGTGCTTGATACAGCTCTAATTCGAATTGCTGGAGCACTAATTTGATCAATTTCAATTAGAAGTGACACCCACAGTCACTTAAGGCGATATTTATTCTATATCTGAGCATGTGTCATGAGAATTCCCCAAACGATTTCTTTAATGGTCGCTTTCCATTGTCAATCTCCAACGAAGTGATTCAGCCATTACCTCATCAGCAGTAACGTAAGTATTCCATATATTATCTCTCACACAGTCCACCCATCGTTTGTTTGGTCTTCCCCTACTCTTAACGCCATCCAATTTTTTTTAAGACAACCGATTTTCACACAACTTTTCAGTCATCAGTGCTAGTTTCAGAATTCCTCATAGATTTGTAATATTGCAATTGGACACTGGGTAAGTACCTAGGTACTGCTATTTATTATAATTCACACCTTTTTTGTCCTGCTATTTATCAAGCTTCGTTCTTATTACCTACGCCTAAGTATTACTCTTCCCTGTTTTCCCAAAATTGTCTTAAATTAATTATGTCATCGATCCTTCTTACCTGCAGTCTGCTTACGCTTCTTGTGCTTCCACGCTGCCCTATTTCGTCAGGGGCCTACTGCCCTTACTCTTGATAAATTAATATCCACTGTATAAATCACATATGTAGGTAAACATGTAATTAGGTATAAACTTATAAAGCGTTATGTATTAAAAAAATGATGCTCAAGTGTAGCTATGTCTATAAATTGTGGTTCCCAAAATGGAATGTAACTAATGTTCTAATACCTATGGGCTATTACTCACACGCACGAATTCCATATATTGTTAGGGCTTATTGGTATGGAACATTTGAATCACTAATAGCAAACCTATTATTTTTGGATTCTTGTTATTTTTTTTGATCGTCTAATGACCAAAATACTACTCGCCTAGTAGTGTTTTAAAAATAACCGCTTTCATAGAGTTCGTTAATGTGAAATTGGAAATTTCGAGATATATATACTATGTATTGAGTTTCGAGTTATGTAATATATTGTGGTCGGTATTAGGTACTTATTAAGTGACAAGATGAAGAATGAAGAGATTTAATTTCCTGTTATGCCGTTTATATATTCAGCTATTTACGTCTTACAACTTCATGCGGACCTTCAGGAAATACCTACATAAATTTTTGGACTACCTATATATACTATTTTGATCGACCATATTTTCACGAGTTATCTATACCGTAGCTCTGTCGACACTGACCATTAGCTCATACCGGCTAGGTACCTACCGGAGCTGTGCCAAAGGTCGAGATGAATCAGATTTAGTCATTCTCATTCCTCTCAGGCTCGGGCGATTGTTTACGTCACACCCGTCCGCGCCGCGGTAGCCACACTCACTGCAGCTAATTGCTTTCATTCAGTTTCTTATTTTATCATGCCCATCATTGGCTCGATGTATTGTGATAACTTTTATTGCCTACTGATTAAGGATAGACATCACTGACATCGGTAAAGGAAAACATCGTGAGGAAACCTGGATTTTGACATACAAACTACTAATTACATAATAGCTAATATGTATATCTCTCTCTCTCTAGTCTGAAATCGAGAATCCGCCTTGAGCATGGTGATTAATGCTCGAACCTTCTCTGTATGAGAAGAAGCCTTTGCCCTGCAGTTAGTAGGACAGTAACAGGCTGGTAATAATTATGTTTTGATCTTCATCCATTCCGTGTATTCCCGTTGGTCCCACTGCCGTCGTCCCACTGGTGGGGCCAACGGGAATTTAATAAATAATATTAAATTTATTCCCGTTCGTCCCACTGTTTATATTATTGAATCAGAAATTATGCACAACATGTTGTGAACAGAATAGCGTCTTGTAGGCATACAGTGTACTTACCCGGATAAAAAGTATCCCATGTGTTAAATCTAGGTTATAAACTACCTGTGTGCCAAATTTCATCCAAATCCTATTAGTAGGATAATACAAATGATTGAAATACTATCGTGAATTCATGCAAGCCTAGTACTTTTAGTTAGGTTACTGCTCAGAAATTGTGTACAACGTGTCGTGAACAGAATACTGTCCTGTATATATGCAACGTACTACCGAGATAAAAAGTATCCTATGTTCTAACTATAGATGCGAAACGGATTTTAAACATTTTAAACCATTTGGTTTTAAACCGTCTTATTGGTTTAAAAATATTTAAAACCTCACTTAGCTGTTTAATACAATGCACTGAGGCTTCACACGAAGTGATCTAGACTACACCTACTTCCTCATTTAGGATATATCAAAGAAAATTATATTTGATGTAGGTACCTATATTAAATTGATACAAAAATGTTGTTAAAAATACTCCATAATCAGTGTTTTAAATTTTGGTTTTTCCATATAAACTAGAGAAACAATTGACACAAGTGAAATTGTTGCTTAAAATTCCTAATCAAGTAATAAAAATAAACTATTAATTAAATTTAAAAATTTAATTATATGAATGAATTCACTTATATTCATAAAAATATTAATTTTCAATTAGCCTTTTAAAATAAATTTTTAAAGTAATATGTAATCAATGTACGGCCCACGTGGTCGTGGTTTTAAACCAACAACAAATTTAAAACGGGTTTTAAACCACGGAATTTAGTTTAAAACGGTTTATTTACAACTATAGGTAATCCTAACCCAGGCTATGGTCTATCCATGTGCCAAATAAACAAACAAACTCACTTTCGCATTTAGAACATTATTCGTTACAGTAAGGATAATAAGTGTTATTTTGTTTGCCATTGCACAACCAGACTTAAATTATTTATTTAGTGGAACCGATGGGAATTTGAAAAGCAATTAATTATTCCCGTTCGTCCCACTAACATAATCAGTGCGTCGAACGGGAATAATTTAATATTTTTTGTTAAATTCCCGTTCGTCCCACCAGTAGGACGACGGCAGTGGGACAAACGGGAATATACGTTCCATTCATGCATCAGATGAGTTAGTTAGATTAAAATAGTAAAGTTAAGTATTCACATGAAAAGCTCCATAATAAAGTATTGGTTATCTGGCCATGGATAAGCGCTATCTACTTAGTTTTATATTGACAAAACGATAGCTTATCCAAATGTTGTCCATCGATCGATAAATGGACCCTTAGCGAGGTAGAAATTGTATTACCAGTGAACTCTTTTTCAAATAGGTAACATTAAAACCTATAAAAAAAAAAAACTCAGACTTACTCAGAAAGTAGGTAGGTATGTAGACGTGTAGGTATCCATATACATATACCTACCTACTTTTCGAAAAGTCTGATATACATACCTATACCTGAGCGAAATGACGACACATCAAGCTTTGGAAAAAATTGTAGCATACAGTCGCACAGGTAGGTAGGTACCTACATATTATGTTGAGTGACAGAAACGACGTTCTCAAAGCTTTACATTTTCTTATAATCCATAGCTTTCTGGCATTCTACTATTGTAATCAAGTTTTTCTAACTGAACAGACAGCTGTGCTACTGGGGAGTTTGTTCCACCACTTCTTCTTCCCAGAGAAAGTACTAGAAAGTGATGAAGGGCGGGCGTTTTGGTGGACTGTCTTATGTATAAGTATAATGTTGACGTTCGAAAAGTGCTGATTCTCAGTCTAATTTTAATAAATGACTTTTTATTTTGATTATTTCCAGGGGATTTATTTAAGTAGGCAGGTAGTTTAGTTTTAGCCAAGGTTCGCCGATATATATCAGCGGATATATATCATGATATATATCACGATATATATCAATTGTTTTTTATCTTGATATATATCAATTGATTTTTTCCTGTCTTCTGAAATAATTTTTTTGGAGATTAATGTTTACCTTTTTCTGATTACAAATTATTAAAATTTGTGGATTTATCTCACAAACAAATGAAGATCATTATAATAATAGGTACTTGTTTTTTTAAGTGTTCATAAAAAAATATTTCTCAAATAAACACTAATTCTTTTGTTACTTTTTTTAAATAAAATATTTGGTAATTTGACACTTATATTATTTTACAAATTCCTTTCACATTTTTCAGTGTTTAATCCCCTTACAGAATGAAATTCGCTTCATTTTATTGGCCGGGATATATATCGGATTTATATTCGATATATGTCAAAAAGGATTTTTGATATTTATTATAAAAATCGGATTTTTTCGAACCCTGGTTTTAGCCATCCAATGGTGCAAATGCAAACATTGAAAAACGCATGCAATGCAGTTTATTAGAATAATGACGCTATAAATTGTCAAAGGAAGTTGGCTATTAGTGTCAGGTATATAAGAGCTGAGAGCAGTACTGGCCCAGGGAATCGGCACCGATTTACAAGTCGGTCGTGAGTTCGAGCCTAAGCGGGCGCTGTACTTTGTGTAAATAATTTCATCATCTCTGCTCTCAAAACGGTGAAGGAAAATAACGTGAGGAAACCGGCATGTCCTAGAACCAACAATTAGAAGAAATGTGACATCTACCAACCCTCACCGGACCCGCGTGGTGGCCTCCTCTCTTCAAGAGGGTGCATGGGCTGTACCATGCACTCCCTCTCGAAGAAAGGAGGCTGTGCTCCAGCAGTGGGAACATAATGGAATGATTATGCTTATAAGAACTGAAGTGCACTGAAATGGTACACATCATCATCATCATCATTTCAGCCGGAAGACGTCCACTGCAGAAAATAGGCCTCCTGTAATTGGGGGTTGCCATAATCGCCACGCTTGGCAGGCGGGTTGGTGATCGCAGTGTGGTGTTAAAAATACATAGAGAACGCTGCTGCCCATTCTCTAGTAAGTCCCTTAGTAGCCTTTTACGACACCCACGGGAGGAAATGGGGTAGGGCTATTCTTTACGTCCGGCACCACATGGCACACGTCTAGTGACAATTGTACCATATCGTTTACATGGTAGTCTGGCACGCGTTTGTTCATCGACCGTTTTAACTCTGAATATATTTATAGAGGTATGAGAAACATGGTGTAAAGTTCACTCATCCTCCATAGAAAAGCGAGGATCCTCCGTCCAGTCGGGTGTTGCAGGCAACTGTCCGACGGTTGATGTCGGGATGTTGTATATAATTATGCTAGTCGCGCGGTAAACTCTGTTTGCGCGCTGCAGGATTTGTGTGACGTCAGGTCTTGGATGCGAAGTTCCCGTGTGGCGTTGTAGATGCCGCCACATATTACAATAACACTATACTCCATTTACATTAGACTAACTGTTCTCACCCTTTCGTTATTTCGATGTAAACCTTTAATAAACTTCGTTATTTCACGATAAATAGAAAGCACTGTAATCTATTTACCGTTTACATTAAAAAAATAACTCTAAAGTACAATAATTTCAACAATATAACACACATAACTGTCGTTATTTATCTGTTATTTGTCTAATGAAAAATGGTCAAAAAAAATTGGTAAATGGAGTATAAATAGGTATAGACCGAAGTAGATAACTACTTAATTTATTAATGAAATAATTGTTTCAATTGGCAATCAATCCGAAACTCAGAACAGAACTTTGAAATACGAGTATGATAAATCTGTACGTAGGGGTAGTTCCACTGCGCTCCAAAACCCATTGTTCTCATAATGGTAATGTTCATACATTGATTCCACTGCGCTCCAAGAATTTATTAGCAATAAAATATTTCAATATTTTTATTTCCACCGCGCTCCAATACATTTTGAGTAGAGTTTATAAAATAACGCTGTGGACCCATATTGTTACTTATAATTTTTGAAATAATATAGAATGCATTCCTGGAGCGCAGTGGAACTACCCGTCCGTAGTAGACATGGTTTTTTTTTTCCGATTGTCTCCAAAGGACCGATGCATACCTTAATCTTGTATGTTTGCATTCCATAAGAGTCTGAGATGACTTGCACCTTAATTGCCACACTATCAATCACAATCTGAATGAATTTGAAGTATATTGCTTCATAAAATTTCTTTTATAAATGTTCGTTTTAGTGCGTCTCCTTCCCAAATGTACTTTCATCTTTTACTGGGTCCCCTCCAATTACAGAAGGTTTACCATCAATCTTTGATATTTTCTCCCTGTCCTCACGAGGAGGAACAGCCCGAATTTCTAGGGCATGCCAATATGCTTGTCCTGGTGTCACTATCTTTCCAAAGGTAGACCAAGATTATTTTCACTATTAACTACCCCTATCTCTAGATCGTCAGCATGAAGTAATACTAGCAACAAAATCAAAATTAGGTTGGCACTTATGAAACGTCAGAAGCTAGGTTCACGGTTAAAATTGGTCGTTTCTTTGGGAGCTGGTAAAAAACTCCACGGTCATTCTCAAAGAAATTACTGGCTTTTACAATATTTTCAAATAACAGTATTAATAGGTAATAGGCCTTCCGCAAAGTAACGAAAATCTACATTCTACTAGGCCGATAACGTTCTCACATTCTCAACGTAGCTACATATTCCAGGATAATTTTGTTTTTAACTCACCTCCAAGATTATTGTACTGTAAAGGTTGAACCCCATTGATGATTGAACTTATACAATCAAATCTGAGCTTCTTCCAATTGTCCAATTAACTTCTCAATTTTTTAAATTCTTATTTAAATATTTAAATTTACCAAGCTGCCAGTATTAATTAGTGGCCAGGATGATGTATCACCATTGAACCTCTACAGTACCTACCCGAAAGTCAGCTTAATTAATATTTAATCAAATTCCCAAACCCTACTTCTTGGCAGTTCTTGGATCTGTCGGATATCAAGAAAGGAAGTGCACAGGAAAAGCCCTCTCGCTTATAAGGAAAAGCGATGTAATGTAACTTATTATTTTACTCATGAACCTCGGTGCTATCATTCCCAGAAATGTCTCCGTGTCTCTAACTTACAGCTTGATTTTCATTTCTATGTGTTGTTTCATATAATGCAGTGTCCTCATCTATATACTAGAAACACTAGATAAATTATTATATTGAGAATACTAGACAAATTTACTAATCCACACTCACTTTATATTGTTACAAGCTTGCGGTTCGTGACAATAAAAACTGCCGATTTAAAAACCAAAAATGAAACTTTAATTAAAGAACAACGATAACAACTCAAACACACTAATTATAAAACACAAATGCACTACTGAGCACTCTAAAGTCGCACTCGAATATCGCTTGTATCGTTTGAAGTTTCGACTGTGTCCAGTCGAGGTCCTTACCGGCCTTATATAGTCCTTAGAAAGTTCCAGAACCTTCTACTGTAGAAACATCTAGAATGTTCGAGTACATACCAGCTCCGACTGACTAGATGTCAAAAGTTCTAGAAAGTTCTAGCATCGAATTCTCGAGTCTATTAGTTCTGCTACTCGATACTAGTTGGCGCTAGTGATCACTAGTTCTGCTATTCGATACTAGATGGCGCTAGTGGTACTTAAACTTGTGTGGCGCGTAACAATATTATAAACCAGCTGCTGCTTGCGGCTTCGCCCGCATGGCTTTTTCTAAAATAAAAGTAGCTCAAATTACTCCTTATAATATCAGCTACCTGCCAGTGAAAGTCCCGTCAAAATCGGTCTAGTCGTTTCGGAGATTAGCCGGAATAAACAGATAGACAAAAAAAAATGTTTTTTTTGTTATATGTACTTTCTTAAGCATTTAGTAAAAAGCTGTTATTTTGACATTACAAATAGACTATTTATGTTTATTTGTATAGATGTAAAGATGCGAAAGTAACTCTGTCTGAACCTTTGCATGGCCTATCGGCTGAACAGATAACGATGTAATTTGGCACACAGATGTAGACTGTGACCTGGTTAGAACATAAAATCCTTTTTTTTTATCTCGGTAGTAAGTTCCCATGGAATAATTTCCGACCATCATGCAGGCGAAGACGCGGGCAAAAGCTAGTTTCTCTACAAATCAATTGGGAAATCAATTGACTCCATTCAGAGTTTATGTTCATAACCAGATAATGTTCATCATTCAAATAATGATTTAAACAACCGATTCGAATCATGAACCTATTGACCATTATACCGATTCATTCATCGATAACAGGAAGCGTTTCATATCGACGGTCATAAGCAAAGGAATGATCAGATTGAGCCTCGTTTACATTGACAGTTCGATCACGTAGTAACCGACACTAGAGCACTGTTAGCCAGCCAGCATTGACTTTGATTTTCATTGCTTATTTGCTATTAACATTCTTGTTTTTACTGAGCTAATGTAAGCAATGTATTTGCACTTTGTTGTGGGACGTGTGTAATGAATGGATAATAAAGTTAATTGAACAAAGCTTCTTAGATGTTCAATGACGGATGTTTGTGTGCCACCGTTTGATTACCTTGCAAGTCATTTCCTAAGAATGAAATCACATGGTAAGTTGTGAACTTGTGATTGAACCAATTTTATTACCTACAAGCGTTATTCTCATTTTCTAGAGTATCTATCTATACCCAAAGTCTCTAATTCAGATAATTTATGTAAACAAAGTTACGTCAAGAAATGTCACTGTCAAAATGATAGGACAGTGGTGCAGAGCATTTTATCTTTTTTTTATATATAAATAATCATCTATATAATTGAAGTGAATTAAATTATAATAACAAAATACCGTTGCCAAACAATGTGTTGTGTGTCAGGGACACGGCATATGAACGTCATAATCAGCCCTTTTAAGTCCACTGCTAGACGTAGGCCTCCCAAAATCGATTTCATATCCCCTTTGTTTACATAAATTATCTGAATTAGAGACTTTGGGTATAGGTTAACTAACGATTAGGTACCTGTTCTAGATTTTTATATAACTAGTCAACAGTAGCGGCGTTAGGGTAGGGCGCGGTTGGGCGACCGCCCAGGGCGCCAGATATAAAGGGGCGTCTGTTGAGCGAGTCCTACTTACTGGTAAATTCCCTAAGATCCTTCCATTATCTATTTACACTCATAAATCACGAGAATAACACCTAGTATCTAGGCCGACTCCTAGATGGCGTTGTAAAACTACAGTCTCTGGCAATTAGTGAGTCGCTGATGCTGCCATGTATTAAAAAACCGAGGAAAAAAATAGCCAGCTCAATAGCCAGCCTTAGGGAGGTGTCATTTCTTTGTATGGGATTGGGTATCAGTACGTAGTATTATAATTATTATGTGTGCTTTGGGTGAAGCACAGCTGTAGTTTTTCTGGGCTGGTACGGGACCTCGGTGCGCGAGTTCGACTCGCTCCTTGACCGGTTTTTTCGCATGGGTTAGAATGACAGGGGGGCGCAGTAGAAATCTCGCCCAGGGTGCTGGTAGTGCTAAAACCGGCACTGCTAGTCAAGGCTCCTACAAACAGGCGCGACACAAAGGCACTGCTCGTAGCGCTACACGCGGTTCCTCTGTGTCGCGCGCGATTATATCGCGTGTCGCGCCTGTTTGAAGGAGCCTTCAACCTTAACTCGATAAGGGAAAGGGAGGAACAGAATAGGAAAAGTTATACCTAAGTATTGAGCATTCACTTTTATTGGATTTAGCACTTGTTTGGCCTTACGGCTAAGTACCTAGCTATGGATACGTACATACCTATACCTACATTCCTTACATCTCAAACATAGAGCATAGAAAAATTCTGAGTCTTTGGGAATTCCATTGTACCGTTTTTTGGAGTCAGAAATGAAACGCAATTTAATATGTCCTATAAAATATATCAAGAATATCTCCAATTACAATATTTGCCGCATAGGGATAGTCATCGGAGACCACAAGAAGGGTCATTAGACTTTGGATCCCAGGTTATTATTATACCTAAGTAGGTAATTAACGATATTTCTACGTTCGTCAGTTAACTTTATCCGTACCTTCGCTCGTGGGATCACTGCGACCTAACACGACAACCTTGAAAGGTTTCTTGTCATTATGTCTTCATGAGTAAACTCGGAAAGGTCAACAATTCGCAGCATTGTTCTAAACAGAGACATAGAGGCTTGGATGGAAACAAAAAAGTTAAAAAATATCTGTTCGATCCAAGAGACAACAAATAAGAACTGGACCAAAATGTGGGAACAAGGTCATTTAATCAGCTGATACAAGCTAGATACACGGTAGACGGTAGCCCTCTGAGTCACGCATGCGTAGATAAAACGTCTCTCAGAATTTATAACCAAATATTATAGAGAAATGTAAAAGCGGGTGATGAATGTAACCGCAGAATTCTTCAGCGCGGTCTCTGGAACCGGGTCAGTGGCTCGGAATTTCGCATGTCACGGACTGAGTTGTTGGCACATTTTACAAAGAAAATTTTATGTTTTCGTTGTTAAGTCGGGGTGGTTGCCAGAAATAAAGCTGCAGTGCAGTAGTGAGCTTGCAGCAGCAGACTGCGGTGCTGGGTCACCATTCATTGTGATGGCGGGAGCCGCGGGAGGTCGATACGTCGCCAGTGTCGCCGCGCCTTCTGTGCTGCGCGGTCGTAGCCTGCCGTCGGTCTGCGCCGCTCGTGTGACGTTTGTGAGCACTGCGCAACCGACTGATATCGACAGTGAAGCTTTTATTTATAAACAAATTGTAATTACTCGTGCTTTTAATTATTTTTTAACGCTAGTTTTATTTATCATCAAACTTTCCGATACGTCAACTAAGAGTTATAGTGAATTTGAAGAAGATAACTTATTTCTTTAATGTTTTACGTGAAAGCGCACGTGACGACAGACTATTACATAAATATTAAATAATATGGACACAAATTTATTTGCGACTATATTGATCAGTAAGTACACGTGGTTATAGTATGCACCTGGCACAAGATTTGTGATTCCCTTTACATTATAATTTATTACACTGAATGTCTTGAATAGCAGTCGACAAATTAGAGAACAATCGTTCTCATAAAGTTATGGAACGTCGTAAAAAAGAAAAATAAGCTAACTTAAAAATAGCAGATGATAAGTATTTAAAACAAATGAAAGATGACAGTTACATAATTATAAATGGAGACGTACTGAAACAAACTACAATTGAGAATTAATTCCCGATGACAGTGGTTATGTAGGTATGAGCACGCATTCAAACGCCCACGGATCCACTGCCGCAGTTCAAATATGGTGACTGACACTCGTAAATCAAATTAAGAAGCCACACAACAATGATAAAATAAAATTCTATAAGATAATAATAAGTTTCAGTTTTACGAGTAGATATCGCAGCAAAAAAAAACATTATTATTACGATAACAAATGTTTGCGATGAGAACCGGTTCCACAATTAGGTACTTAAAAACAAACCAAATAAATTATGAATCGTGTATGAATGTAATGTATGAATCGTGTTTAGATATTGCAACAATCGCATCAATGAAGCAATTCAAACCGTAATCCAATTTGATGTAATTGGCGGAAAATTCGGTGATCCAATCGCAAGAATCTAAATATTGATACAGATTCTGAAATAAATGAACAAATTGAGTTTTTTGAACTGCCCTTTTATAGATTCGATCTAAAAACTTTTAAACATTGCCCAAAATACAATACCTATATGAACGGCATGTAGGTAATGAATGTTACATGCTATGAACGATCACTTCGCGTGACGAGCTTTTGTTTAAAAAGCTATCAGTGCTTACATTATACTTTGTTTTGTACTGACTAAATAAACTTATCGTGGGGAATTATATCATGATATAGGAATCGATCTTTTTTCCGCTTGTCACAATGTTGTCACTAAGGCAAATGGATTTTTAGACTCCAACTTCTAAAACAAAAGCATTGAATTGACGCTATGTATTGAGGTTTAAGATTCGCTTTCAATTTCCAATAAAAACAAAATTTTAAAATAAGCAAACAACATGATAGATCGGTCCATTATTTTTTGCCCATCAATTCAATCAACAAAGCTTTTGGTAAAATATTGATTTCTTTGGTTCGCAGTATTCTGATCATCTTTGGCAAGAATACGTATATAATATCTTTTCTCTATAATGCTGATATTAAAAATAAAAATATGTTGAGTAAAAAGGTCTGTACTGATTTAATAAATTCCGCCTCTTGCAAATTCACTTTTAACAAAGAGGTTGTATTTGAATAATTTTGAATGAATACGACACCCAATATTTGGTCGAGGTCAACCTGTATCTTCAAATAACATGTAGGCACTAACTTGCTCACCTTTCAGAATGTGCTGGAAAATATAGTACCTAGGTGTGATGTTGCGTCCACCGTTATTTATAGTCAAAATCAGTAATTAATCTAAACTTCTTTAAGGATATAAAAAAGTTCGTCATCGGAAAAAATATCTCAAGGTCATCAAACAGTTTAGATCGTTGCCTATTCGATCTACTATTGTCTTTTTTATTATGAACACAGCAAATAATGTTGATTAATTACACAAGTCGAGTAAATGATAAAAACTATCTTACTACGTAGAAAAACCTAGTCGTTTTATTTTCTATCAATTTAAATGCAATATTATGTAAGATGGTGATTATAACATTAAGAATTTAGAATAAAATTCCGATTAGCGTTGTGTAAGAGCTGTTTGGCTCAGAATTTTAGAATAATTTATCGGAACCGGTAGCTTTTGTCAAGTTGTTCACGTGACCCTCCTCATTATGAATGCGTACGGCAATTTCTTTTGAAACTTCGGATACAATAATATCTCCATCCCCCAGTACTTCAATTATAATATTATTATAATAATAAAGTTAATTATGTTAAACCTTGCGTTCTAAAGTGGTCTCTAATTATGTGAAAACTTGCCATCTTTGGGAGATACGTACATGGAAAATTTTGGTTATGGGTTATCTAATTGCCATAGGCGATATAAGTAGCGTATTGTTCTTGCACAGTGAATTTTCGATTCTTAATATTACTTATTCAATGTGTGTCTGTTTAATAACCTCGTGTCCACTTTAGTGATATTCAAATTTCAATATCTGCATTCTCCACGCTTTTACATCCACATACAAGTCTCGCATTGGTGCATGATAAATGCATCATCAATCATTGCTGTAGGTATTTACCAATACGTGCATAATAGCGAAATTTATATAATGTGAAAAAGTTTCGCTGCGTTATTATAATAAATCATCTATAATTTATTCTACCTTGTCAGCATCATCATTTTCTGCATGTTTAGTTTTGAAAAGATGCTGAGTTTTTCGTTTTAATCGATATTAGGTACCTACCAATGTCCTTATGTTTCTTTTAATTCATCTCTATCTTAACAAAAATATATTATACATCCTTAGTTTTAGTAGATCTATCATCGGCTTTTTCCTAATTTATCACTATCAACAATCGTATTGTCAGTCTCTGTATATTTATCATGTTTAGGTTTTAAAAGATACCGAAGTTTTGCTTATTCAAATTCGTTAAAAATAGTATACCTACATACATCGAATTATTAATAGATCATTCCACTAAAATACGTATAGGTACTGATCGCTAATTAGTAAAAAAATACGATTCATATTTTTTTCTAAATTAATAATGACCAATTTACTCTTATCGTCTCGACTTCGTTATATAGCAACATAATAATTAAATCATAATGAACTCGAGAGACCTTTATTAAACACAGAAATCGCACAAATATAGTAATCTATATACATATATATAATAATCTATGTATTTATTCTTGTATTTTATAGTTATTTTCGTTTTATCTATCCCTTTTGTTGCACCTTCCATGTTTCCTCTCTGCATCACCATAAGGCTGACTGGTAGGAAATTCCTCGGGCATTAAATCGTTTTTTTTTTTTTGCTTAAAATTTTAATTAATAAATAACACCGAAAGTAAAATAGTACCGAAACAAAGCGTGATTGTGTTACTACAAGGTTTTTTTTTTTAGAAAAATGTATTCCATCAATTTGAACAATAAAAATTAACAAAAGAAAAATTCACTATACAAAGACCTCGTAGCCGTTTTACTATGACTCAGTTACAAAGTAGGTACTAGTGGAACGAAGTTTCACGAACATAGGTATAATCTCATCCATCTCCATCAATTGTCCGATACAGATCGAGTGATTGATTCTGAGCCAATGTATCATACTGACCATCCGTAGGTATCTACAGTTTTATTAATATGGGATAATATGGCATATTACTGCTTTGTGGTATTCACACGATTTATTCATTAATGTTTATAGTTCCCGATTATTGAATACTTCTCTGCAAAAAATAGCATCATCAGCGACATACTTGGCTTCAGTATAAAAAACTGAAGATATGTCAAACCCATGTAACATTTCGAGACGAATGAATGCTCCAAGTTCCGTTTTGGTAATTAACTCCTTTGATTTCCATAATATTGAGTTATTGTTCTTTTCAATTATATCGTCATTATTAACAGATATTATTAATATGATTGATGATTGCTTAGAATGCATAATAATATTTTTCTTAAAGAACATCGGGTTCAATCCAAGATAATCCAAATCAAACAAAAATAATCGGTTTCTGTGTACAGATAACTTTCCCGAGAAGAAATTTTCGCAAAAATTTCTTCTCGGGAAAGTTATCTGTCTGAATAATTGGATACTTTTCGGTTTTCACTGATACTTTTGCACTAAAATCTATATATTTAGACAAATAAATAAAATTGGAGTGTATGTTTGTAATGTCAAATATACATTACAAATATAATACATTAAAAACAGACACTTAAATTTTATTTATTTGTGTATAAAAACCACGCCGGCGAAGCCACGAGCAGCAGCTAGTGTTTAATATTTTTCAATATTCGCCTACAGTAAACCCAGTCTTATCGTTTTTGCGAATGTAAACTCAGTAACGTTATGAGAGATTATTTTTCGTAATTTATTTGATCTCATTAGTGTCACTTGCTAATTAAAAATATGACGACACTCTGCTGTGTCGTCCTATTTTTCGCGTTCGTCATTAGGAATGTTCAGAAGATGAGTACCTAATTGAGTAATAGTAATATTTCTGTTGAACAGTGAATTTAATAAGATACACAAAATTAAAATGGCGTAAAAAATATTTTTTACCTAACACGTGTCATTCGAAGCCCTTTCAGCCTCAGATGTATACTTCTTAATGGGTCATTGCAAATCATGATTGTGTCAACCCATACTTAGGAGAATGAATAGCATAATCCGTAAGATTTTGTAGCGTGCATATAAATATATCATGGCACGTAGACATTCATTTGCGAAACACTGGCCCAGCATCCCGTTAGCACTCCTTACTGGAATTGTCTATGTATTTTCCTAGCTGACCAACACAAGTCCAAACTCTCGAACCACTTGGGGCCAAATAATGCCGCCAAATGGATCTTATACGGTGGTATTATTCGGCCCCAAGTGATTTAAATAGCAGCCAGTATATATCACTATAGTCTTTAATTACAATTAAGATCTAGGATATAAATAAGTATTTACTGCAAAACCTAAACCGTTGACTACAATTTTGTCCTAAGATTTTTTTAGATTTTTTGATAGATGACAACGACGGACAACGGACCAACGGAGACAGGTTAGACATAAAATCTACAGTCAAGATTATTTGAAAACAAAGCCAATGAGGAATATGACAATATTCATGAGAATAGAGGTTTGCACGAGTATGTTTACACAACGGACAGAAAACATTAGATCGTGGGAAACACTTGCTCTAGAACTCATAGTTTACAAAAGGTGTGGCGAAAACCATAATAATGTAGATGGTTAGGATTGCGAAAATCAACAATACCTACTAGGGCATGCATTCCGGAATTCCGGAATTTCGTAATTCCGGAATTTCGTAACAATTTACTGATATTTCAATTCCGGAATTGAGAGGAGTAATATCGGAATTCCGATATTCATAATTTTTTGATATTTTGATTATTATTTTATCTAAATGCAACCAAACTAGTCTGTGGAACTTTCCACAAGCCGCTAGATGGCCAATATTTAATTAGAGTAATAAGGGAGAAAGATGTTTAATTTGTTACTAAAAATGATGAAAAGACTGATAGGTATAATTATAAATCTTGTTTGATTTGAAACAAACTTTAAAAGTTACCAGTTCCGGAACCAGTTCCGGAATTCCGGAATCAGATCCCCAGTATTGAAACTCAGTTCCGGAATTGAGAACCTTCCGATATTGTATGCCCCAATACCTACACGCCGACCTAAAGTCGCATTTACACGATGCAAGTTTCTTGCTAGTGTTGCATACATTAAAATTAAAGCAACGAATGACTTGCATAGTCTAAATACTGTGTGAAACAACTTTTATTGTTGCTTCAACTTATGCAATTAAATCGCACCGTGTAAATCAGGCTTAAAGGTGTGTTTAGAAACTAATGAATAATTTGAAGTGCCTATTTTAAAGCTAAGTATTAACTGTGACACCACGCCATGCACTGTGTACTAAGTTGCTATTAAGTATTTGCATACTCGTATAACAAAACACTATGAGTACAGTGTGGTCAATTAAAATGTATACAACTTTTTGTAGTCCTCATTCTGATTTAAAGCCAAATTTTGCAGTTGTTTGATGTTATTATTTAGTTATAAAATGCGGCATATTCGTTATGCATAGTCTATAAGACCATGACCACCGCAATACTTTCAGTAACTTTATCCTGAAGTTCTTAAACGAATTTAAAAACGAACCAATTTTTCTAACAAATCATTAAGAGTAACGAATACCATTTTGATCATTGAGGATTTCGGGACATGTCCTGACTTTTTTTGTATGGGGTTATCCAAAGGGACGTGTCGTGGTCAATCTTGATTACAAAAAGCAGAATATTTGTGACTTTGTTGGTGGGATAACTAACAAAGTACGAGTATGCGAAATTTTAATGAAAAACATAACGAAAAGCGATCGCATTTTTGAGTATAAAAAGGAGGAGATTACGCTGATCTTAATTTTCCTATAAAATTGCCAAGCCTGAGTAAAATAATAATAGAAAAATATCCTGTAATTTTCGTTTGTAATAAAAATAATAAAAATTTAAATTTGTAAACTTGCAAATTGGCCAACCTGTATAATATATTATTAAGAATAAAATAAGAAGGTATCATGGCAGCTATCTATTTCCGAACAAATAGAAAATATGAATGATAAGAAACGCGCTTTTAAATATGGTCGTGGAGGATTGGATTAGTTTGATAAGACCCAATTTATATTTGTATTGTCTACAGAACTTCCGGGTTTAGTGTTTGTTTGGGTAGATTTCAAAGAGGAATTCGTAACGTCTGTTACAGTCTAAAGCTTGTATGATTCTCAAGCTCAATCAACCCAGCAAGTATAGTTATTGTAGACCATGTATTCCAAACCTTATGCTTAATAGAGCCACAATGTACTGTGTTTACAACAATAATAACCGCGCAGTAATGTGTTCAGTTCAAAGACCACATTCTTAGACAAATACTGACATGTTCTTGCTCAATCTCTATGGCTGGGGTACTAAGCTACCCGTTCAGGCAGCTAGATTCAAAAAGTTTTTGTCTACCGTAGACAGCACAGTTTTCTCGTGTCATGTTTTGACACGAGAAAACTGTGCTGTCTGTTTTAAGTTTTGTTAACTTTGCACAACATTATTAGCAGTTTAGTTAAACTGCTAATAAAGGAAAAATTAGATGAAGTGACAATGCTCAAGCTTGAGAAAGTACTTCTAAATTCAGGTTTATTTTTGTGTTGATGAAAACTTATCATTTGAAACCATTTTAACCTGAATTTTGAAGTACATTCATACTTTTATATACTGCTAATCTCTAGATCATAAAAACACAGTTTCAATTAGCAGTAAAATATCACTGTTTTCAATTAACACACGGTTCAGTCAATGACTGCTTCTTATATTCTTAGAACATGAATATCATGTAGGTATGTATGATAAAGGAGCTATATCAAATGTCATAAATAAACCCACTTAACGGTAATATGACCAACAAATTTGCGCTAAGAAGCCATGATTCAGATTCCATTTGATGCGGTTAACTCATCAAATATGTCCAGCGTAATTTAGAAGCTCAAGGAAACTACTAAGTATTTAAATGACCATGCAATTTACGATCGGAACGTGCAATTTGTAATTCTTGGAATACTGAATACTTAAGTTTTGCTGCAATGGTCTATAGAACTAATTATTGATATTTAATGTGTAGAGCTTTCTGTAGCAGACATTTAAGTGGTTTATTAATTGTTGCTTAGTAATCATTAGCTTTAAGAGCTCACAAATTGTTTAGAAGTTTTCTCCAATAACTCTTGTAAGTATCAATGTTCCATTTCTGAATTTCTTGGAAATGTCCTCTTAGATTCGATCAGTTCCATACAATGTATAATTTCACTCATGTGAGACATCCATGTGGCGCCGTGCAGCACTGTTTATTTCCCTTTCAGTTTAACACAAGGCACGTGACGATACAATACATAATACACACGATAAACACATATGTTACTTCACTAAACACTAGATGCGGTAACAACAATGACCGAATTGCGGTGAGAGACTGAGATGACACAAAACTGGTAATCTTAGCTCATCGTAACACTTCGGGAGACATCGTAATACTTCGGCTTTGTATCGCTCCCTTTACTAAGTAGACTCAGGACTTTGGCTGCAGTGACTTCTTAGTTCTTTTATATCATCTTCTGCAGTTTTAGCTAAATTTTACAAAGGCACACTTATTGCGACTTCGTCATTCCCTGTGCTTATCTTTTTCATAGAAACCCTTGGTATTTAATTTAATTAGTTCGACGTTGTTATTCGATTAAGCTAGTTCAAACGGAAAGCCTCTAACGAGCTCTTGAGGATAGACTTCAATATTTGCAGTTTACTTGATACTTGGCCAATGATCAATGAGGGCTTGCAGTTTTAAACTTTCCGGGTGTTATTTTAATTTTCCAACCATAGGTCAAGCAACATCTTTTTTTTTTTTAAACCTGCTGATATTCAACTGCGTCCGGCTAAACTAGAAACCGACCTTAACATAGTTGAGAAAAGGCTATGCAGATTGACTGATATCCAGCACACATTTTTAAACGCAAACGCTAGAAGACCTAAAAGCCAGTAAGAATTTACCGAATTTACTTAAATACAAAATGCTTTATTGTTCGTGCCAAAGGCAGAAAATAAACGAGCTCATGAATCATAAGTCCAGAAATAATTTTGAAAATAGGCAACCTCAAAATATTTCGACGGACGGATAGTGGGGAAGACCAAACGTTTTCCTGTTTGATTTATAAAACAATGGTGTTAAGTATTTTAGTTTATTTTAAAGTAGGAGCCGTACAATGCAGGGAAAGATATTGGTTGGCCAAATATAAATATCTTATCCTGTTGAAACCTTGGACTTACCTTGTTTATGTATGTTTATCATGTCACGAAATTTTACCGAAGATCGTACCGTTTGTTGCCACATAGTGGTCCTTTGGGAAAGCCCGTAATTTATAGAAGTAGCAGACACTACAGCGACCAGACATCATAATATGTCACAGATTTTATTGAATTTTTGCATGAAACTGTCGACATAATTCGTGACATAGGTGTTTACGTAATCTGGTCACTTGTTTGCTGGTCACCTGGATTTTTTCGTGCGTGCGTACTGTTCTAAAAGTATGTGCAATTGTATACATACTACGCGACATACGTTCTTTTAAAAATAGATCCAGACCACTCCAGACAGTGTCGTTTTGAACCGTCACGGTTTGGATGCACACAGTTGGAATATTCTCATAGTAGGTAGTAGCCTGGAAATATTGATATTTTTTTTTGTATTTCAAGTCAAGTACCTATACCTAAATATCCTAGAAGTCGATTTCAGAATTGCGAATCAACTTTTTCAAATTCACTTGACCTAGCATGTTTTGCTATCGACTGTATGAAGTAGAACTAAACAATTGACAAACGTATAGCTTTCGAAAAACACCTTACGTTATAGTATGTTTATCGCACAAAACTTGTGGTAAACACGCTTCGAATGCGTGCGTGAAGACGAGTAGCGTCAGCACGTAACACACACACATTTCCGACTTCGCTTCGCCCGTGTCTCGGATGATACCGACAGCTCCCGCACTTACACAAACATTCACAGCGTGTTCGTACATTTGGTTACCACAAGTAAAGCGCGCGTCACTGTGTGAGATAAAAACACTGTACGTGATAGGGGTAATGATGACTTCATTTACAATAAAACAGTTAACAATATACTTTAAACATTGTACGTCAAAGTTAATGATTTGGTATAAATTAGGCGTAAGATACACAAAGCGTCACGTGGAGTCCCTACTAACAGAAACCTTGGACTCTTGCCAAACTATGTTCCCCTAGTTACAATCGTCAGTGTCATTGACAATTTAATAATTATTATAAGTTTCAGCACTAGAATATACAACATAATTGAAATATTTATGGTCGTTTCCACAGCTTTGCTAAACGCTATCGTTTAACTTTTAATTCAATAATCATTTGCCTCCTTATTTTCCTTTTCATCGACGTGTTATTTACCATCAATATTTTTTTTTAGTTAATACCTACTCCCCTTTTTTTTTGGGTGAGACATGATCTAATAACTTCTCCCGCTCTGGACGGAACGGAAGGGTGTCAGACTTTTACTGACTAAAACCTACCCGTGTTCCTTCAGTTGCCTGTGTGCCGGAGCCACGGTATCCCTTTCGGACAAACCCGCAACCCTGGCAGGCATTGGTCCTAGCGGGCCCCGTCAGTTCGTGCTGACATCTCTTTGAGGCGTCGACCCCGGCCTGGTCCTTACCGGACGGCGAGCTGCTCATTGCTTGCTGTCCGCAAGCCCGCGCTTATGTTGGCCGGGAATCGTCTATTGATTCCCGCCGCCCAGGGAGTCTCCTGCGGCGACTAGAGGCGTGAGGGCATTTTCCCGGAAACTTTTTTTTTTTTTTTTTCTTTCCGTAAGAACCTGATTCAGACAGAAAGTTTTAAAACAAAATATTGCCAAATCGGCCCAGCCGTTCTCAAGTGATGCGATTACAACAGCATTTGGTCTTTACTATATAGATTATATCAAATAGATAGTTATGATAACATCTGCAATGTTCGTTCTACAAATAAAATTATTTGAATGAGGAGCTCGTGGCTAAGTAATAACAGCCGCACGGATCAATCCAACAGGTTAAGCTACGCTTGCCGGGTTGGTCCGTGGATAGGTGACCATCTTTACATACCGAGACTCCTCCGTGCCTCGGAAAGCACGTTAAGCCGTTGGTCCCGGCTGTCATTCGTGGGTCTTTGGCAGTCGTTACGGGTCGTCAGAAGCCCAAAAGTCTGACAGCCAGTCTTACCAAGGGGTATCGTGTTACCCAGTTACTGGGTTATGGAGGTCAGATAGTCGCTCCATGTAAAAATACTGGTATTCAGCTGCATCCGGTTAGACTGAAAGCCGACCCCAACATAGTTGGGAAAAGGCTAGGCAGATTGATTGATTGAAATAAAATTATTTGAATTTGAGTTTTTCGTTCACTTACAGCTTTTATTTTTGTTTTCTTCTTGCTACTAGATACCTCCATTCTAATGTAGGTGTATATTTTTTCTATCAACCTTGATAGGTTGATGACATACTCCACAGATAATTCCGTCTTCATCTTTTTATCGAGTTACAGTATTTTCAAAACCAATCTTATCAACAGACGAGATATTTTATCTGATATCTCAGTAACATGTTGAATTAGTATCTTAAATTGTGTATCTAAAAAAGACACTGGTTATTTGGAATTTTACTGAACTACGTAAATTACAGTGTTTATTTGCAATTGAGATTTAAATAATCTTATCAACAGTGTTAAAACAATAAAAATGACATGAAATATTTATCAAACAAATTGGATTCATGTTTTTAATTGTAGAGCTATTATTACATTCAATTTTGTGGACAGTCACGAAGACAAGGATTAGTTTATTTTCCCAACTGACAATGGCGAATGCTATCATCCATAAACATCATCATCTGCCTAGCATTTTCCAATGTTGGAGTTGGCTTCCAGTCTAACCGGAATGCAGAATGAATGAGGAATGCAGAATGCGGCTGAATACACTGGTATTCAGCTACCATGACACTCCATGCCCATGTAAAATACTGACTTTTTTACATGGAGCGACTGCTTATCTGACCTCCACAACCCAATAACTCGGTAATACAAAACCCCTTAGGAGGACTGATTGTTAGACTTTCGGGCTTCTGACGACCCGTAACGACTGTCAAAGATCCACGAATGACAGTCGGAACCAAAAGCTTAGCGTGCTTTCCGAAGCACGGAGGAGTCTTGGTATATAAAGATGGTCATCCATCCATGGACCAACCGCGGCAAACGTAGCTTAACCTGATCAATCGACCCGTGCACCTGTTATTATTATCCATCAATCAACTGATATTCCAAGCTGTGTAAGATCAGCTGTGTTAAACCAGTTATTACTAGTACAAGACAATCTTAACAGGTATTTCAACTAAAACATCTTCCGTCTCAATAATAACGTTGTTAGTTGATAAATAAGCTTTCTGCAATACTAATATCGTAAAGCTGAATTACATACACTTCTTATGTGTACTGTACAATAAAAATGTTCGTAGTCACTCCCATATTCTTTTATTACGCGTGTAATATACTCCTAAGGCGATGCCTGCGGCTTTATTGCGTTATTCAAGCTAATTTACCATCATAATGTAATGATCAGTATCTGGAAGACCGAGCGACGAACCAATTCGATTAAAGTCCAACGAGTTTTACTGAGTCTACTAGTAATTGAATCGATTTATTCGATGAAAATTTAATAACTACATTGGCGACTTTCAAAAGCATTCATAGATGGTAGACATGATACTGTTTTCAATTTTCTATCTATCTATATATATCTTTTCTATAATCTAGGGCATCTCAGAGTGTAACCACTAAGGTTCCGACTCTTTAACCGGACTTTCCTGTGGCTGCCTTAAGCTCCTAACGAAACTTAATGTCTCCAGCCAGGGCGTGTTCAAAATTTGAGTAGGTACTTAGGTATTTATAGTTAATAATAAGATAGAAAAGAAAAAAAAAAAAAATACGGTAAGGATTCATCAAATTCGGAAATTGGTCGATTGATTCGGTTAATTTGCCTTGGTTAGTTTAAAGAGGTTGTTGTTTTAATTTTTTTATAAAAATAAACTGCTATATTGTTATGTCACAATAATTACGTACTGAATGCAAAGCTTAAGAATGTTTCAATAACGATTATAGTACAAATACTTACTCTGTTATAATTAGGCAAAAAAATAATGAAGTACAGGTATTCCTACTTAGTTTTTATTGCGAGTATACGTGCACGGCGCGCGGCGGTACTTATTTTCGCCATAGAGCTACAAAAAGTAGGAGGCGGCAACTCACTCATTGCTCCGTAAGATAAATGTCTGTTTTATAAATTGGTGTGCTAATTGCATTGTTTTTCTACCTCTATGTAACTAAAACGTGTCTCGACGAGTGAGATTAGTTTAATTGCGCTTTGCCTAAAGCGCTTTATGTCAGAACGCTAATCACAATGACATGTTATGAGGTGTGATAATTAATGTATTGTATTCGTCTGGCTAGTCTCTTCCGTGTGTATTTAAGGGATATGATCTTTGTTAATCATTCTGGACAAGACAAGATCTGATTGAGTCTCAGGATAAGAAAGTTCGTACCTGGAACTACCGTAGAAGATAAATTCTTTTGACCTGATGTGCAATCTAGAGAATAGATATTATACGTAGGTATACATTTTTGTCAAAGATGAATAGAAGAAGTATTCCCGTTTGAGCACTTATTTTTTGAGCACCTATGCATTGAGCACCAAAGATATTCTCAAATGGTATTATACCTTTGGTGTAAAAAAATAGGTGCTCAAACGAGAATACTCGTACTCCGATTAGAATGCTGCGGTCCATAGAAGTCAATAGTCTACCAAAGATTAATTGGTTAATTGAATAGATGGGCAAAAAATAATATCTTAGATGTTATAATATATACTGTCTTATCTAATATCTCTTATGTTATAGACTTATCATGTTGTTTTCTTATTGGCCCTATCAGAATACCAGCGTTGCGGTATTAATTTTTTAAATATCGCAGCATTATGCTGAGATAAAAAAGTGCGAGCCCAAAAAGGCTCCTATCGCAGAATAATGCTGCGATATTTAAAAATAAATACCGCAGCGCTGGTTCAGTCACATACACACGCACAGAAGAATTTTATACATAAAGAAGATATCAAATTATTGTGTATGAAAAGAAAGGATATAAAAGAACTATACTTTTAGCATCGAACTGCAATCATCAGTCACTAAGCTTCAAGATTATGGCATTGACCTTCCGGAACGTTGCCGCGTTGCTCGCCGGAAGCCTATGTTTAGTGACGGACATTCACGGGCTATAAAAAAGTTTAATGCTATAGAGTTTTACGCGAATCTCCGTAGGATTTAAGAAATTTAACCTCATGGTTGTTTAGATTTTCCGGGTTATGTCTCTACATATCTTACACCACCACCAACAGTTTAGACTGACGTGTACTGAAAATATTGTTAAGACTATATCCGAAATTCACAACAAAAAAAAAACACATTTTCCCGTCAAATACAGACATAAGCCTACCTTGCCAAGCCTACCTTTGACAATCATTACGGGATGTCAGAAACCTGTAATTTGCATTAGAATGCTAGAAAGCAGTTCCTTTTAAAAGCTGAACAAGTATCCGTTTAGCAGGTTTTGCTGTTTTATCCTAAGTTTGCTATAGCCTATCCTATAAATAGAAAAGAGCTTGGTCAGCTTAAAAATGTTTGTTACACTGCAAGCCCTTTCAAATCTCAAAGATCTGATGACGGTGAAAATTTAAAATGCCGGACCATTTCCCCGGAAACAGAGACCCACATATCCCGGGAACCCCTGCAATTTACCCGACCTGAATATTTAACGAGGAGGCAGAACGAATTAGATTATGTAAACGATCTGCCATACGTCCCAAGCGTAATTGTTACAATAATAACACTTGCAGTACACTTTAGAAACGCAGCAAAATCCTTGTTTTCTATTGCTGTAAAGATAAATGGTATTTATTTCTGTAAATTGGTTAAATATTACCCGTCTCTCCATAATTCCATTGCCTACTTTAGGATGCATATCTGGTACGGCTTTAATAATCCTTCCATATCCTATGGGCACATTTTCCCTACCATTATCGCGCTCCTCGATCTACTCCTTGATATGCAATGGTAGTCTCATGAAACACGAGGCTCCAGGGGCTAGTGTGAATCTTTGGATTCATTCGAGTAATCGAGTCTGGTCAAACCACGCTGGGCATTTCATTCATTCTTTTATTTAAAACTAAATTCTGTTTTAAAACTAGATGAGTTCGGTGTTTCCTGTCCGACTACTCTGAGACACAAACTCAGAGGTCACAGTCTCTTCTTAAGTACAGACGTAATCTTGGTCGACGACCATGCAGAATATGATTAGTGTCTGAGATGGTCTTTTGAGGAAAGAACCATACAGATTTGAATAGACCTGTCCAGTCAGTGCACGAATTTAAGAAGAAAGACCGACACAAACTCAGAGGTCACAGTTTATTTTAAAGTCCAGACATAATCTTGGTCAGGCCAAATGAGGACCAGCCTGAGATGGTATTTTGAGGAAAGAACCACACAGATTCGAATAGACCTGTCCAGTCAGTGCACGAATTGAAGAAGAAAAACTGACTCAAACTCAGAGGTTAAAGTTTCTTTTAAATTCCAGACATAATCTTGGTCAGATCATATGAGGATCATGTGTCTGAGATAGCATTTTGAGAAAAGAACCACACAGATTTGAATAGACCTGTGTCGTCAGTGCCCGAATTTAAGAAGAAAGACCGACACAAACCCAGAGGTCACAGTTCATTTTAAAGTCCAGACATAATCTTGGTCAGGCCATATGAGAAGTGCCTGAGATGGTCTTTTGAGGAAAGAAACACACAGATTTGAATAGACCTGTCCGTCTTCTCAAATCTGTATGGTTCTTTCCTCAAAAGACTATCTCAGATACATGGTCATAATCGGCATGGTCCTCATAATTATGATTGTGTTTGGATTATGTCTGTCCAGTAAGCGCACGAATTTGTTAGTGGCAACAATAAAACATAACCTACTTTGCGCAGTTATTCAAAGATGTCACGACTACATGAGCCTAGTTTGTGATATAAATTGTATCGACAATAGCATACCTGATCACGCAATGAGCTCGTCAGTGTACTGTAATGGTTTATGCATGAAACATTAGCAATAAACTATTGTGAAAATTAGTGGAGAATGAATTTCTGATCGCTATCTAGGTGTATTTTATCATGAAATATGCTTTCTAGCTTTCAATTGATATATTACAATTAAATAAATAATGAGACCAAAAAATCAATCTGCCTAACCTTTTCCCAACTATGTTGGGGTCGGCTTCCAGTCTAACCGGATGCAGCTGAATACCAGTATTTTACATGAAGCGACTGCCTATCTAACCTCCACAATCCAGTGTCTGACTAACACGATACCCCTTGATAAGACTGGCTGTCAGACTTTTGGGCTTCTGACGACCCGTAACGACTGTCAAAGATCTACGAATGACAGCCGGGACCAACGGCTTAACGTGCTTTCCGAGGCACGGAGGAGTCTCGGTATGTAAAGATGGTCACCCTTTCACGGACCAACCCCGGCAAGCGTAGCTTAACCTGACGAATCGACCCGTGCGGCTGTTATTACTTAGCCACGAGCTCCTCAAAGAAAAAAAAGAAAAAATAAGAATAATATAATAAGACCATGTTCTGGAATAATACACAGAATACCTATATCCGGGTTCATGATGACGCAGGTACCTACTCCTAAATCGCGAGTGAAATATATTTATAGCAGTAAAACGTCTCTTTTTGTGGCAAAACAAAACTTATTTTCCTTATAAGAAGACAATGACACTACCATTGATCAAGAGCTAACTAATTAGTTAGCTAAACAGTGGCTAATCAGTGATTAGCGAGATTTTTATAAATAAGGCTGTATGAAACCAGGGCTTTAAATACCGGTAAATTTTTATAACGTTACCTTGTATTGACAGAGTTAACGTTATTTTAAAAATAACGGTAGTCTATTTAACGTTATTTATGCGACTATTAATTTTATCGTTATTTTAAACGGGTGAGATGTAAGTAGTGAGGCCTGAGACGTGCGGCGCGGTGGGAGCCCGCCCTCGCGCCTCTCTGATGCCGATGCCGTGCCGATCAAAACGTTGCCTGAATCTGCCTGATTCTTACCCACAGAACGGCAGCCTAGCTAAATTAACGTTAGTTATCGTATTTTTGTTAATGTTAATTAAAGTTATATTACTGGTAATGTTATCAAGTAACGTTAAATTTTTGTAACGTTAGTAGGTATAACATTGAAATTTAACGTTACATAACGGTTATTATTTTGTTATTTGGTAACGTTAAAATTAACAAGTCCTGCATGAAACTGTTTGGGTTGAAATTGTTTAGTTTGCCCTGTCCGCTAATACAAAATTCAGCAGTAGATACATTTATTAGGTACTGTTACATAATATCGAGATGCAATCTCAGAGCTATTTTCTAGAGAATGCGGAGGTCATACAATATGGGGGTTCGGCGAAATGGCTCCGCAGCAAAACCAATTTTCCTCGACCCGGAAGGTGGATAATCCCTTAAAAATTAAATTGCTTATTCCACAGCGTCTTTGGATTTTTTTTTGCAAAATGGGATAGGTATTTCTGGGTTGTAAACATTTACGAGTTTCTTTTCTTATTCCATTTTACAGTAAAAGGGCGTACTCGAGGTTTGTTGTTGAGAATTCTATCGTAGGTTTTTTATTTATTTTTATTAATTATTCCAGAATATTTTTAGAAAGAGATGGTAATATGGGACGGGGATATTCATCTGTAATACCCATAGCCATCTTTTATTGAAACAACTCTGATGTTTACCTAGGCTACGATTTTTGGTAAATATATGATTACTTAAAAATGGCTAATGATAACTTACTTGATTATGACGATTAAAATCGTACTTTACTTTTCCTTATTTAGGTGTGATAGAACTTCAGTGTGAATGTATAAAAATATCAGGAACAAACAGGAAATGTTAGTTTACGGTTTTACAGCTATTGTTATCTTCCTGAGAGTTTCACTGGATTTTCTAGGACAATCGATTGGTTGTTAATTAATAATATCTATTAATAAAACCGGCCAAGTGTGTGTCGGACTACGCACAATAATAAAAAAATTAAAAAAAACAATAATTCAGCTGGCAGGACTCATTTTTTTTTTACTTTAAACCTAATATTTCGCAATCGGATCCCTGAATTGAAAAATGGTTTGTACACACCCGCAATATTTTTGATCAGCCTATACAACGACGCCCCACACCATTGTATAAACGAGTAAAAAATTCATCCCCATTTTACGTGTAGGGCAGGTAACCTAAAAAAAACAGCTACAAAAACCCACTACTTTGTCGGCGTTATTAAGACTGCGCCGAGCGCACAGTGGCGCCCTTATCGTTTGTTCGGTGATTCCTTTTTATTTTAGAATGAAAATGCAAAAATTAACCACGTTAAGTTGTGCTCCACAACACTATACGTTATTATTACTCAAAACAGTAGCTTTAAATTGTTATGTTTTATTGTAATAATTAAAACGGAGCTTAGTGGCCACTATTTTCCGTTTTAATGCTTACAATAAAACATAACAATTTAAAACTACTGTTTGTAATAATAATAACGTAGGTATAGTCTTGTGAAGCACAACTTAACGTGCTTATTTTCTGCATTTTCATTCTAAAATAAAAGAAATCACCAAACAAACGATGAGGGCGCCACTGCGCGCTCGGTGCAGTCTTAATATACCCATGCCAAATGCGATGCGATTATGGCAAACCCCCCGCAATTGGGGGAGGCCTATGTTCAGCAGTGGACGTCTTTCGGCTGAAATGATGATGTTGATGACAGAAGGAGGAGGGGGGGAGAAGTTTTTCTTTTTTTTTCTTTTTATATATATATTTTTTTAAATCTTTTTATCATTGTGTGTTTAGTTTGTGATCTTCCTGTGCGAGTCCCAATATTATTTTTTTCTTTCTTTCTTTTTTCTAAGCTATAAGGTTTCCTTGTTGACTACGGAACCCTAAAAAAAATCTCTGTCAAAGGTTATTTGTTTTATAATAAGTGCGGCTTTACTGTATATTCCAGTTCTTTATTGATTTTCCAACCAGTATAACGTGCTGTCGATCAAACCGGTATGTGTATCAATTTATATTAAGTTTACTGTAACTTTATGAAACGGGAAGCCTTTGAGACTATATTTACTGGGATGCAGTTAAATATGGGTTAACTGCAGTTCAGTATTGGTTGCTAATCTATAGATTCTGTTAATATTATAGCGCGTAGTGAAACTTTTCACGAATTCTACTACATACACACATACATGGACTCACGCCTTATTCCCATGCGGGTAGGCAGAAACTATAGGCTTATTCCACAAATCCCCCCTGAAATTCCCCCTGAGGAGGAAAATTGGAATCTATAAAATCAGTCTAGAATTAACCCCTGATAAGCCCGCCAAGTCCGCCTGGCTATCTTATCTAAGTCTGTCGCCAAACAACAATGTTAACAACATTTGTTATGTTTCGGCAGTTAGAGGTAGGATAGCCAGTTCCTCTGTGGTTGAGGATTCCGGGTGAAGCTCGCTTCCATCTTCGGCCTTATCATCACTTACCATCAGGTGAGATGAAGGCCAAGAGGTTCCCCGTTGTGTGTAAAAAAAAAAAAAACTAGAATTAAAGAAAAAAAAATCTTATTCCAAGATTCCCCTGAAAGTGATTTTTTTTACATTAGTGTTCAGTTTTCCCTACTGAGGGGGATTCTCTCAGGGGGGTTTAGTGGAATAAGCCAAACTATAGAACGTCATCAGCTACGCTCCTTACATACTCCTTTTGCTTCGTTTACATTCATACATTTGAGGCCCTAGTGTGAGTTTCTTTTAACCATCTCGACTTTACGCATCGAGCGCGTTCGGTGCTCCGATGCGCCTGTGACTGGCCTTTCACCAATCGGAGTGCTGAACGCGCTCGATGCATAAAATCGAGATGGTTAAAAGAAACTCACACTAGGGCCTCTGGTTATACATGCACGCCGGTTTCGAGTACTAAGCACCTGACCTTTCTGAAGAACATCACCAATTAGGTCACCATATGAACTCCTAGACAAGTTGTCTCGTTACACTCACATCTGCCTTGTAAATACCTTTTACGTCACACCTGGCCATAACGTGAGTTTTACCGCACGCTACGCGTACAGTAAAACTCACATTGTGGCCAGGTGAAAATTGTGTACCACGGGCAGTAAAAAAGAAAGCCCTCTATCGCATATTTACAACCCGCGACTCGGGTCACAAATACCTGCGATTTCGGGCTTTCTTTCTTTTACTGCCCTTGGTAAGTAATGTACTATTGTTAATTACCTATCATTCATCCTCTTAACATGACTAAACCGTCTAAGCCTACTCTTTTCAATTTTTGTCACTACATAATTCATGATTTTTTTGTGAATTCTATTAACTTTACAATTCTGTCAATATAATTCTGGTATACATCATCATTCATCATTTAGCACTGCTGGACATAAGCCTCCCACAATTGGGGGGGGGGGGGGGGGGGTTGCCATAATCGCCACGCTCGGCAGGCGGGTTGGCGATTCTGTTATACAAAATTATACAACTAAAAATAGGCTCGACATGAAGTGCAACCTAATAGGTTTTTCAGACCGCCTAACCATACCATAATTAATTCAAAAATTTACTTTAAAAAGAACTGATCTCGATTAACTTCTCCGATAATTATATTCCGTACAACGCGTACACTTTGGTGCCTAATTTAAACCATGGCCTTTAAAAAAATAAAATAAAAATAAGTACAAAAACTTAGAGAACATCATTCACTTTGATGTCATAAATCATGGCGATCCTGTTATGCTTTTAAGAAGAGCCTTTTTGTGTTTTTTGTGCGAAACCGAGTCACATTATTACGCGATGATTTGCTAAACATTAGCGGACTGTGTCGATAGACAAAAGTATTGTTTAGTCATACTGTGTAATGGGAAAATGTAAGAAGTATGTACAACCTCGAAATTTTGTACGCTAACTAAGTGCATTATTATGCGACGATTTGTTAGACATTGGTGCCGATTCCCTTGTTCACAAACTAAACTAAATTTAAGTTCAGTGCGTCTTTTTCTTTCTATTTAATTAAGAAAAGGACAGAGGATAAATTTTAGTTTAGTCCTGTCAAATTAATCAGCGCTTGACGTAAATTGACGTAATTTTAGTAGGCATGTTTTTATTCACGTCTAAACTTGTATGGAGTAGTGTCAGGCGCTGATTAATTTGACAAGACTAAACTAAAATTTATCTTCTATCCTTTACTTAATGAAATAGAAAGAAAACGATGCACTGAACTTAAATTTTGTTTAATTTGTGAACATGGGAATCGGTACCATTAGCGTACTGTGTCGATGGACAAAATTATTGTTTAGACATACTGTGTAATGGGAAAACGTAAGAAGTGTGTACACACGGCTACATATCAAGCTATACAAATGCAATTTACGCTGGTCTCGCATTGTATAGGATTTCCGTACAACGAGAGGTCAACTTATACTGGAAAATTATAGCTTGATTTGTGACTGTGTGTACAACCTCGAAATTTTTTACGTGAACTAACCTTCGATCAGCACATCTAAACTGCGTTCAAGAGCTGCCAGTGTGAATATTCCACAACAATAATCAAACCGACAGCTCTCGAACGCGGATTAGATGTGCTGATCGCGTCCAGTGTTATGGTAAAATCCGCCCTTAGTAGATGTATTGTTTGAAATATTTAGCTTGTGGTAACGTCCTTAAAATTATACAGAGTTTTTCATAGAGTTGTAAAAAAAAGGATTTTTATTTCTGTGATAAAAAAAACACAATATTTAAAACATATATTTTTATTTTCAAGAGTTCGAAATTTAAAATATGGTAAGGCGGTTATCGTATATGGGTTGTTTTTTTTTTATTGTATGCTCACATTTTGGCATTATGTATGGAATACCATATCATTTAAATTATTACCTCGGCTTCGCATGGTAGCGTGAATACGAGAGGTCCAATTTTCCATCACTTTTTGACATATTTCTGTGTTTCCGAACGCATACAACCCTAATCTATTCAAAGTCAAAGTGAAACAGGCTTCTTCTGGGTAAACTCACTCCATCGTAGACTTTGTCTCTGTCATCCAGACCTAGACTAAAGTCAAAAGCAAACTCATAGTAGAATAAAAAAATAAAAAATAAAATATGGCACCCGCGGCTCCGCCGCGTGGACGTCGGTCAACGCATAAAAAAGTAGCCTACGTCCTTCTTCATATCCCAGGCTACGATCGGTTCAGCGATTTAGGCGTGAAAACGTAACAGACAGACAGGGTCTTTCACATTTAGTATATTAGTGTGGATTTGATTTATTACATGAAAGATAAACGGCACGTATTTGAATTTTGGCTATTCCTATAAGCTAAAGGAATAGCCAAAATTCAAATAAGATTGAAAACTACTTTCAATCACAGAAACTATATAAAATCTTATCAAAGGCAGTATTTTTGTTCAATAATAAATTATTATGGATAATTATTATGCACTTAAATTGAAGCGTTGGAAGAGAGTGACATAATGTTACAGCATGAGTTCATGACACACTTAACTTACGTCTGTATTTTTGCCATTTCGCCACAGTCGCTTAGCTCATTTGCTGCCCAGAAACCAGCATATAAGTCGAAAAAAAATTCGTTCGTGTGCTGACATCCCTCAAACGAGTCGTCGCTATACTATAGATGACTTCTGTTCATGCCCAGGACCCGACTAGCGATACCAAATCTAATTATGTAAATTTGCCAAACAATTTAAGACTTACAAGTAAAAATGTATTTTTGAACTGAGCAGCCAATGGGTTAAAAACTAACTCATAGGTTTCTTTTGGAGCGTATTCCCATAAAATAGAGCAGTAGTTAGGCTTGAAACGTATCTGGTAAGCCTATTTGTATGGAAACCATTACACTCATACAAGTACCACCATCATTACTGACAATGACTGTTCCTATTAGTGGTAATTGTATGTGATTCTGTCAAATTACATAAATCAGTTCAAATGACCATACTTTAAGTATTAAGTAATTACTTGCTATTCTAAGCAATGTCATTGGTTTTTTCAATTTTCCGGTGGTGTACTATGGGGGACATCCGAATCGGCACAATTTCAGAACAAAATCCTGTGCTCATGGATGCCCACATCTGTTGACCGCCCCTTTTTACGATGATCAATAAAAATAAAAACTTTTGTTTAAATAAATTTCTCGGGCTCTGTTACAATGATCAGTTACAATGTCTGACCACATCCGCATGGTTTTTAATAATTTTTTTTTTATTTACAAAAATAAGCAGCTCAAAGAAAATCTAATGCTGCCTTGCTATTGGCCGAGCGGCCGAGCGCTGCAAGCAAGAATAGTCCTTATGGTGGTCCGATTCGTATGTCCGTGGTAGTACCACCGGAAAATTTAACTTAAAAGAAACTAATTGAAAAACAAAATTGCTTCTGTAAATTGCACGACACAATTTTTTGGAACAGAAATGATTGTCGCTTTTCATGTAATGGTTGTTATTTTTAAATTATAATAAATTTTATTTTATATTAGCTTCTGCCCGCAACTTCGTCCGCGTGACATTTCTTGTTCCCCCGACCTACCTCGTCGCATCGCATCGCCCGCCCGCGCTATTGCGTAGTTTTCGCTTAGCGTTATTTCTGACTTTCTTTGTTTCCGTTCGGATCCTAAGGCTGAGGCTACAGTAGGCAGCGATTTGCGATGCGACTGGAAGAGCGAAACGAGATAAACATGGTATGGCTACATTCTATGCGAAAATCCGGCGTATATTCGGCGATGACATGGCTACAGTACACATGCTGCACAACGAATTAGCACGAGCGATTCATGCGGCTACACTATAAAAAGGATAGTGTAGCCGCATGAATCGCTACGCATAATGTAGCCACAAGCATATTTAGTAGCACTATTGAACTAGTCGTGCAAGTGAAAGATTTTCTAATAAATTCGCTTCAATTTCGCTGATATATTGATGTAGCCAATGCCGTGATTACAGTAATTTTTTTCCCATCGCATAAATAAATTAAAAATCGCTAGTAGTATTAGATGTACGGTGTAGCCATATACGTGAGCATTCATTTATTTGTTTTAAGCGCTCACGTGTCGCAGGTCGCGTCGCGGCCTAATGTAGTCTCAGCCTAAGGGTTGTAGCGTAAGATCTTAAAATAATAGCCTAAAGGTAACCTTCCTCAAGAATTGGGCTATAAAATGAAAAAAAAAAAAATTCTAATCCAACTGGCAGTTCCAGAGATTAGCGCATTCAAACAAAAAAAAAAAAAAACAAAAAACAATAGATTATTAAATAAAGGAATTTAAAATAATGGCTCTAAAATTTAATATTATAAAAAAGAGATTGATTTAATTCGTTATTTCGGTTTGAACAAGACTACACACAGGTTTACACTAAAACTCGCAAAATACGTTTCCTAAACAGCTAAACGTATATATTTAAAACATCGCTCTGTTTCTGTCAATCTTTTGAAGATGGCAGAGACAGAATTATGTACTAAATACGTTTAGCGCTAAACGTATTTAAAATATTGTTCTTTTTCTGTCAACCGTTTGAAAATGACACAAACAAAATGATGTTTTAAATATGTTTAGCGCTAAACATATTTAAAATATCGTTCCATATCCGCCAATCTTTTAAAAACAGAGAATGTTTTAAAACGTTATAGCGCTAAATACATTTAGCGATTAGTAGCATAAGCGGGCCTTACAGTGTTTTTAACTATTCCATTTAGTGTTGTGTAAAGTACATCATCATCTTCATTTCAGCCGAAAGACGTCCACTGTTAGACATAAACCTCCCCCAATTGGGGGGGTTTGCCATAATCGCCACGCTTGGCAGGCGGGTTGGCGATCGCAGTATGGTATTAAAAATGTATAGAGAACGCTGCTGCCCATTATGTAGTAAGTCCCTTAGTCGCCTTTTACGAACAACCACGGGAAGAAATAGGGTGATGCTATTCTTTACGTCCAGCACCACACGGCACATAAAGTACATACATAAATGTAACTTGAAATTAAAAGTCTAGTAAATTCAAGTTTTTCTTAATTGACATGTTCACTTCATATTAAAACATTGTTCCGCTGATTTTTTCAGTATGTGCACTGTTCTATTTTGTCACGCCATTAACCGTGACATTAGGAACAAAATGGCGGCTGTGTTCATAATGAAAAGTGCCGCACTTATTCAATGATCAACATCCGTGGTGATTATCTAAATTTAGAACTGTAACAATTTTATTTGGCGCACTCAACTCTTTGGTGTCAATGAATCTGTTGAAACGCACACAAAGTCACCTACTTTGTTAGTAGGTATCTTTCTAGGTACCTACACTTGTAATAATGATGAAAGAAAGAAAATTATTTTATTTGGGACACCCACAGGAAATACAAACAATAAAAAAGGAGCATTTAAAACACAAAATTTACAATAAAAACAAGAATAAAAATATAACAAAAATAAAAAAGGCCTGTGCGAGGCCAAAACGGGTCTTACCTCAGCATAATACTGCGATATTTAAAAAATAAATACAAATAAATATGAACTATGCTATCCTCATAGCATAGTTCATATTTATTGGTATTTATTTTTTAAATATCGCTCGTGGCTAAGTAATAACAGCCGCACGGGTCGATCCGTCAGGTTAAGCTAGGCTTGCCGGGGTTGGTCCGTGGATGGGTGACCATCTTTACATACCGAGACTCCTCCGTGCCTCGGAAAGCACGTTAAGCCGTTGGTCCCAGCTGTCATTCTTGGATCTTTGACAGTCGTTACGGGTCGTCAGAAGCCCAAAAGTCTGACAGCCAGTCTTACCAAGGGGTATCGTGTTACCCAGTTACTGGGTTGTGGAGTTTAGATAGGCAGTCGCTCCATGTAAAATACTGGTATTCAGCTGCATCCGGTTAGGCTGGAAGCCAACCCCAACATAGTTGGGAAAAGGCTAGGCAGATTGGTTGATGAACTATGCTATGCTGCAGTTAGGCCCTACCTACCGTAAAAATGATAAAAAAAGATTTTATACGATGTCTATGTGGTCTAATAAAAAAAAAGCTAGTTTAGTTATAAATTCAACATTATAGATGTAACTAATATTTTTGTAACAATTTAATTTAAAAGAGTGTCCATGGAGTTTCTTGCCCGTTCTTCTCCATAGGTACCTATTACACTTTGGAATGGGCATGTAGCTTCATTTTTCTTACTGACTCCTTGACAATTCAAAAGTGCCTGTAAATGGTTTAATTGAAATAAATGATTTGAGTTTGAGTCTAATGTGGTCATTATTTTAAACTAATACAAAACTTGGTTTGTTGACAATATTTCGACGAAAAGTAGGATTACACAAAAAATTTGTTGTGTAAATACTCCTCGATGTAGGTGCCTACATATGTGTGTATTATGTGTACTAGGTAATCCAAACATACTTAAGTAAGTGATAATTTGTCAGTTTAAATTGACTAACATAGTAAACGTTAACACTTTTTGAAGTCAAGAATAAACTCGAAAGGTTACTACGTACTAGGTTACGTAGGTCATAATAATACTATGCGTAGGTGCTGTCACGAGCATAAATATCAAAATTTATATGCAATAATTTAAATAATAATAACTTTTTTTATTTTTTTTATTTATACTGGGTGGATTTTTTAGACGGGGCCTTAAGGGCAGATACATTAAGCGTTGTAGGTACAAGAAAACGGTCTTAGGAGACTGTCCTTATTTTTAAGAGAAATTTCGTCAGCAGCTCAGTAAGAAAGTGAGAGATTTTCAACAAAAAAAAAAAAATGATGCCAATATATCCTGTTTTTATAAGGATCTAAAAACTCTATAGGACCAACTGAGGTACACTGAACTGAGGTGGTGGTTTGTCAGATTCTAAATGTAAACTAAATTTATAGGTATTGATAGCCACTTTATTAGTAAGCTTTGTGTATCAGAATGGTAACTAGTAGTTTACTATGTATGAAAGTCCCTATGAATATGGTGTGTAGGGAAAGGGTTTTATAAAGAAAAGCACAGAAAGACAAGACTAGGCATTTATTTCAATTAGGCTTGTCAAGGTAACGTTACTGAGAAAGCTAGTTGTTTATTTGAAATTAGTAACTGATAGTTTTAATTTTTAACAGAACAAAGGAATGTCTTGCTCTTTATAATTGTTCGTATTTTATTACATAAATATACAGAACCTGTCACGGCCATACTGACATGTACTTCGTTCCCGAAGTACAAATTACATTACATAAGATCATAAACATATATAACAGTTTGTTTAATACATTTTCATTGTTACCGTCAGTCTTACTAGAAAAGACAGAAATCGCAAAAAACTTTTCTCATACATTTTACAGAAAACGAGACTCCCAACTTATTTTTTTACTATGGATAGACTGGCCGCTGTATATACAGGGTGTCCCAGGAAACCTGTACCAGCGAAGATCTGAGGTCAGGGGATACAAATACCCATCGATTGGACCCCTATGTATGTTCCGCGATATTTTGTAGTTTTCGAGTTTTTTTTTTTTTGTTTTAAACGCGATTTTTCGTGAATCGTTATTTCACGAAAAATCGCTTTTGAATCTTGCGTAAATGCAAGGTGCTCATGACTGTACAACGTACATATGGCAACATATCAAGCTATAAATTTCCAGTACAAGCTAATCTCGCATTGTATAAGATTTCCGTACAATAAGAGGTCAGCTTATACTGGAAATGTATAGCTTGATGTGTAGCCGTGTGTACCTATAATGAACCTTCGACGTACAAAACTGCTTTGAAAATGAATAAACCAACATTCTTTCTTCAAAGGTGAACGTGTGTTAGGAAATGTTTACAAGACTTATGATGTAAAGCATACAAGTTTTATGATCATAACACGTAGAGGCGCAGAAAAATTGCTTCCGTAGCATGTTTACAGCCTACACCCATTCTAAATTATGTGTGACAGATATATCGCCACTTTTGACATTTCTCGAGACATCGATCGATAAGTACCGATAAATAACCTAATTTAATAATTGAGTGTGAACGAACTACGTTGCGTGCGCTTTCAGATTTTTGTTGGTTGATTTACTTTTCACATTCTCCGACATGTGTATTCGTGACCACGAACGCTAAATTGTGAAGAAAAGAGTTAAACAAACCGCTAAATATACTGTCAAAACGGTCCTAATTTGAGTCAGTCTAACTGTACCTTGTGGTTTCGTTCGTATGTGATTTTTTTTTTTAAAGAAAGTACCTTAGGTACCATATATACATATTAGTGGTACAAATCCAGTATAAGTTGATCTCAAATTCTATTGAAACTCCGAACTACGCTAGGTCAGCTTAAAGTCAAAGTGTTACCACCGACGTGCAGTCGATTGTACTAACCTAGCTACTCCTCTGCCAAATTCCATTAAGACCCACACTGAAAAAAAAAGTAGTTGCCACAATCAAGACTTTGTTTAGATTGACTAAGCAACTTGTTTGCATCTGAGCCTATCAAGCACAATGATCACAGCTACTACTTTTATTTGATTGAGATTTGAAACGGGATCTTGATTGGATTTATCACAAAACCTATTTGCAGCAATCAAGTCTAAACATAGTGACTCCAACCAAGATTATTAGATTAAAGATTCAATGACTTTTATTAAAGTAATCAAAATGCTTGATTGACACAACTAACTTACTTTGTTACGGTTGGCATTTTTTTAACTCGTCTCTTTTTTAACTCTTCTACAATGATGTCATGTTAAGGGTAATCGAGAAACTATTGCTGCAATCATGTCGTGATGCTCAACTTAACTAAGATTTTGATTAATCTAAACAAGATATCGTCAATCAAGCTAAAAAGTCACTTGATTCGAGTGCATTTTTTTCAGTGCAGCACACAGTGGCGCCCTCATCGTTTGTTTGGTGATTTCTTTTATTTTAGAATGAATATGCAATAATTATGTTTGAATGTTTGTAATAATTATAACGTACAGTCTTGTGGAGCACAAGGTAACATGCTTATTTTCTGCATTTTCATTCTAAAATAAAAGTAATCACCAAACATACGACCAGAGGCCCAAGTCTGCTATTTTTATAAATTCGTCACTCCAACTCGATCCCATTGTCATTTTGCTAAAAGTTCGTAATCTGCTAAATTCATAATGGTCGATCATTGGTCGGTCAATGGTCTCGTAATAGAATTGTATTACAATGGCATTTTGAACATTACTGTACTGTACTCATTTATATATATATTTTTATTTAACATAATTATTTATTAGTGTTATAAGCAATCTGAAGTAGTAGGAAGTTGGAAGTTTAGTAGGAAGTTTCATTTGTCATTATGTACGAGATTACCAATTCTTTCAATGGAGTGTCAGTGGCTGACCATTGGAAAATCATAATGACGCCATTATATTAGTAGATTACCAAACATGTCAAAATCAAGAATTATGTAATCAATGATAGACCATTCTGACACTATTGTAATAGCAGACTTGAGACCCAGGGCGCCACTGTGCGCTCGGCACCCTCTGAAAGTCAATTGGATAGATCTCCCTGAAAACTTAACAAATAAATACAGACAGAATAGAATACTCACTACCGTATTTCCCTCTCTTGCAGATGATGCTCTAAGTCGTAGTTAGACAAACAAATGAAGTGCGTGAAGACACTTGGAAGCGCGTTCAGGGTTGCCACGTAGTGTCACGATGGCGGTAGGTCGTAGGAACGTCAGCATGATGCGGCTAGGGCGCTGCGTTGCCTTCCTCGCCGCTGCTGCTTTCCTGCTTCCCTTCACGATCTTGCTGATGGTGGCAGACCAGCAGTACAACCTTACCTACAGTTCCAAAAGAGTATTCTACCAAGAGGTCAGTACTTTTATTTATTAAGCTTAATGTTTGTTTGGCAACTCTAGATCACGTTAATTTCTACGAAAATTTAAGTCGATATTACAGACATTAACGTTTTCTAGGATGAAAGGCAGTGTAAACCGGTCTGCACAGTGCGTAACAAAATTAACCTCCACGCATTGATTGTATATCAACGCCCCCACGACACTTTTTGACTGTAAAACACGACTTATGCATGAACAGACTTGACACTTCTAAGAAATTTCAAACTTTAAATTAGTCGACGAACAATAAAATGTCACGAACTCTTCTATCTAAGTAAAATGTTACGATAATAGAAATTGAATTAATCACAAAACACAATTAATATCAATTAATCAAAACCGAAACTTTTAAGTGAGTTTGAAGCTCCGTTAAACTCAAACTTGGACATTTACATATTGCGGGATCTCTCGTTGAGATTCTATAAATTTTAGTAAATAACAATAAGTCAATTCTTACTTCTCATTTTGTTGCTGTCGGCTGAAAGATCATATTGATTGAAGACCAAAAAAATATAAACTTTCCAACGTAAAAAACATCAATTCAAAATATGTAACAAAGTTCGATTCGATGAGTCCTGGCCCTCAAAATTGACCCGAAACAAACGAAAATGAATTCAGGTCAAATTTCTTCTTTTGCAGAGCGACTTCTATAAAATTAATGGAACATATTACGCGCCTATATCCGCGATAACTTCACCTACTATTTCCAGGACAAAGGTAAACAAAGTTGTCGCATACACCGAGCCGAGCCAACGGTGAAGGCACGCAGCGGGCTATGTATACGTTTTTAGGACGCTATTGTGGTGTATTCTTGGCATTAACGCTTCATTTAGAAAAAAAACGGAACAAAATGTGCCATAATATTATTGAACAGTCAGCCAACCGTGAGGCCGCTGGCCGTGACGAATTCATGAAACGCACTGCGATTCCATGCTGTTAAATTAGTTCATATAATTTGAGTCTCGCCAAGAACGCGTCTTGAGAGCTTCCTGTCAACGTCTCTTTCGTTCCCGTTGTTTGCCCAAGCCAACACCGCACCCCACGCTTTACTTACAGAATTAAAAAAAAAAACATGCAAAGGTCTAAAGACGGCTGTGCACGACTAACAAACAAATTACTCATCCCTGTCGATGGGAGAGCCACTGAGCACCTGTGCCTCCAGTGTACGTTAAGGCGTGACTAGATTGCCGTTGATCGATGGCATCGATCGTTCTTCGATCCAGAGGGTATACTCCCTAAGCACGAAATCTGTAGTGTCGGCAGAAGTTACGGGCGTTTCTTACTCCGTATCACTTACGGACATAATGATCAGTAAAGGGCCCAAATTAAGAATGAATAATAACACGATTTGACAGTTGTCCCTATCTTTCTTAAATTTCTCCATTTACATTTTTCGGACGGACGGGAGTCCGATAAATATTTGTCCGAAAAATTTAATTAAACACGTATCTGCGTTGACGGACTTTAAGAGTATAGCTCCAGTTTGGTGCAATCGATCGATGTCGACAGTTTACATTCAACGTCGATCGATGGTGTAGAATTGATCAAACCATGCACTCTATTTTCAAATTGAATACCTACCGATGGATTGTCGGTCATTTATCGATCGATACGGACGATCGTTTACGTTTTCAGATGACCAATATCGACCGGGCGGCGTCGATCGACTGCAATCTAGTTTACCTTTAACTAGAGAGCGAGTTACGTTACAATTGTGATAACCTATGCAAGCTCAATCTTAGCGTTAACTCGATAACTACACTGTATACACTTGGGGTACTGTAGACGTGTTTGTGACTGTAACAGTTACTGTTGAGTGTTGGGTATCTTTGGGATTGTTAATTAATGTTAACTAACAAATGCAGCCAATTTAGATTTAAGGTACCATCTGTGTGTTAGTTTTATTTGCATGGGGATGGGTTTCATTATAAATGTTTAGATTTTAAGATCATTAGTTTAAGAAGAAGATGTTCAATTAAGTTAAAACTGGATCGACGTTCTCATATACGTGGTCGACGTTTTCATATACCGGATCGACTGTTTCATATTTATGGTACTTGATGTTTTTACCATGTTTTGTAGGCCATGTTTTGTATTTTACAGTAACCTAATAAAACAAGATTCGCCACGCTTGTTCACGACACGCGAGCTTTAAAATCCGACTGTTTCCCACACAATCCATCTACAATCGATGGTCATCGTAGTCATAAATGTTCAACTTTTTTTAAAATTAATAACTGGGTGTATTCCCGCTGTTCCCACCGGCCGTGTCCTCATTAATGGTATTTCACATAAAATGGCGAAAATAAAGGGTCCATTCTCTTTTAAGTACTGATTTTAGAAATAATAGTAAGAAAATCAGTATACTTAAAAGGAAATGGAACCTTTTTTTTTCTCCATTTTATGTGAAATATAATATGCATACCTACCATTAATGGTGACTCGGGCGTTGGGGACAACGGGAATACTACAATAACTGTATCGGTATCAGGGATATCGATTTTATTTCGGATATGTTGTTTCAATGTGTAGCTTGCTGAGGTCACGGTAAGTTTATGATTATTGTGTGTGTTTTTCAATAAAACTTTTAGCATCGTGCAACCAATGTTTTTTAGCAAGAATCAACAAAAATACGAAGAAGCTAAAATAATAATGCTAAAATATAAAGATATGCATTTTTTTTTAATACTTATTTTTTTTTAATTTATTTTAGCACGAATCAACAAAAATACGAAGAAGCTAAATTAATAATGCTAAAATAAAAAGATATGCATTTTTATTTTTAATACTTAAAAAACAAATTAAATTGTTTTTAGCAAGAATCAACAAAAATACGAAGAAGCTAAAATAATAATGCTAAAATATAAAGATATGCATTTTTTTATAAATACAAAAAAAAAAAATGTTTTTAGCAAGAATCAACAAAAATACGAAGAAGCTAAAATAATAATGCTAAAATATAAAGATATGCATTTTTTTAAAATAAATACTTATTTTTTTTTAATTGTTTTTAGCAAGAATCAACAAAAATACGAAGAAGCTAAAATAATAATGCTAAAATATAAAGATATGCATTTTTTTAAAATAAATACTTATTTTTTTTTAATTGTTTTTAGCAAGAATCAACAAAAATACGAAGAAGCTAAAATAATAATGCTAAAATATAAAGATATGCATTTTTTTAAAATAAATACTTATTTTTTTTTAATTGTTTTTAGCAAGAATCAACAAAACTATGAAGAAGCTAAAATAATAATGCTAAAATATAATGATATGCATTTTTTTTATTTACTTAAAAAAATTTGTTTGTAATGTCAAAATAAGCAGCTTTTTACTAAATGCATATAAAAGTATATACGGTACTTATAACAAAACTTTTTTTTTAATCTGTCTGTCGTTCTGTCTGTCTGACTGTCAGTTCCGGCTAATCTCCAAAAGATCTGGACCGATTTTTGATGAGACTTTCACTGGCAGATAGCTGATGTTATATGGAGTAACTTGGGCTACTTTAATTTTAGAAAAAGCCACCCAGATAGCAGTGTAAACTTGTTTCAGACTTGCAGCAAGTTAGAAATATCAAATGTGCAAACTTGCATCAAGTTTGACGAGGCAAGGGACAAACTTGTGGCAAGTTTGTATCAAACTTGTATCAAATGTCTAGTTTCCCTCTTTCAAACTTTGCATAATGTTTGCCAATGCAAACTTGACAAACTTGTGGCAATTTTGTATCAACCTTGTGGCAAGTTTCTATCAAACTTGTGGCAAGTTTGTATCAAACTTGTATCAAATGTCTAGTTTCCCTCTTTCAAACTTTGCATAATGTTTGCCAATGCAAACTTGACAAACTTGTGGCAATTTTGTATCAAACTTGTGGCAAGTTTCTATCAAACTTGTGGCAAGTTTGTATCAAACTTGTATCAAATGTCTAGTTTCCGCCCATAAAACTTGTATAATGTTTGTTTATCAGGAGGCTTACTCGCGAACGCAAACCACTACGACAAAAATTAAAAATTGTGTCGTCGTTTGCGAGTAGGCCTCATGAAGAAACAAAAAACTTGACGACATTTAAAGTATGAAATGAAATCCATTGAAATTAAAATTGAATGGGTTTATTAAAAAAAATATTATTGTATTAAAAAAAAAGTAGGAACTATTTATAGTTCCTACTGGACCTTTAGGACTAAACTAAACTCGCATCATAGTTGATTTTGTTTTTGTCTCTCGGACCTGAAACAATGAAATAAAATGGCTGTTAGTCAATAAACACCTGCGAAACTAACTTTTAAATTAATGTACCATTGAAATACAACACAATTACAGTCACCCTGAACGAGCTGTCTTGTTATGAAATAAATAAATGTATGCAACTACCTATACAACTTTCAGTCATTGGTGTCAGCGCCGGGGTTCGAACCCAGTACCAAAGGCCCCACTAGACTATCTACACCCGCTCTACAGAGTATTATTATAAGAAGAGAGTAATTTACCTTCTTGACAATCTCACTTTGCCTTGGTTTAGCCAGTCACTGATTATCTCTTTCTGCTTATCGTCAGTAGCAGTTCCATGCACTTTCTTACACATTTCTGAAAATATAAATAAAACGGCTATAGTAATGATAGTTGACAATAAGCAGCATGTTTCGTAATGTGACTGTTGGTTATGTAGGAATTAAAACAATAATAAAAATAAACAGATCTACCGAAATAGGTAGGTACTTACGAAATATTAATTTGCAAGTTTCTGTGTCAAGAAATGATTTCTTTTGAGTTCTTCATTTGTTTTCCCATCAGAGAATATTGCTCAACTACTGCATCCAGCAGTATTTTTCTCAGCTTGTTTGTGGTGAAAAGACGGAGGTTTTTACTGCCAATACCTGTCAAGAATTGTACCTGAAAAATTTAGGTAGTGGCATATTTATGGTACCTATAAATACATGTTGGGTGCATCATAAATATAATTTTTTTTTTTTTTTTTTGTTAAATAAGGTTTATACATACAAAGTCAATAGTTAGTTGTGCAATTACTCAAGTAAAAGCCAGATAAAATGGCATGGAATTGAATTGACCCTTAATATTAAACATTATTATAAGTGTATTTAATAAAATGTCACCCTTACCATTGCCTGTTGATTGTCACTATTTTTTAATTGTCCATTTAAATGACAGAAACTGTCATCGTCATTTACTGGCAGGTTTGTTAAAAACTGTGGCAGTGAAAAGGGATCATGCCTTCGTGAAGTTAATGGCTCTTCCGGCCGCCCTAAAATCAGGTCCATTTTTTTTTGTTAGTTTCTGACACTTGTTTTGACAGGTCAGTCACCATCTGGATGAGATGACTTTGCTGGATTGCCAATTGTTTGCTTGTAGCACAGTCTGTAACAAAAATATTAAAATTAAAATATCATTAACATCCTCTGAATACTGCATACATCACACTAATATTATAAAGGCGAAAGTTTATGTGTGTGTGTGTGTGAGGGTATTTGCGTATGTGCTTCATACTCAAACAGCTGGACCAATATTGATAAAATTTTGTATGGAGGTAGCTGACACTGTAGGTAGCTGTCATGTTTATTTTTGTAGCTGAGTATGATATTTCTTCTTCTGATTGGTTGTCACCTCTAGTTGCTGAAGCAAATGTCATATTTTCTCTTTTAATGCTCTTTAACCGGCCTTGTCTCGACATTTGTACAAACGGTTTTTGAGACATTTTTGCCGAGTACTAACCTACAAAATTAAGAGCTGTATGATTCCAAAAACGAATTTTATACAAATTAGGGGTAATTGGAGCAGTTTTACATGGGAATTGTTAACAACATTGTTAGCATCAGCTTGCTAAAAATGAAGAAAATTTTGAGGAAACATTAGGAAACCCGAGTACCTGAGGTGTTTATACAGGCAGCTGTGGGCATACAGTAATTTCCCTCTCTCTGAGAGGCCCGTGCCCTACATTGGGATGTATGTTGGCTGGTATTATAATTAGGGAATCGTACCACATTGCGAGATAGCAGCCATCTGTGACAAAAACTGTTATCAGATTATGGTAAGTTGGGATTTTTTTGAGGTTATGTGACTTTATACAAAGTTCTCAGGGGGTCTGCATTAGCTCTAATTGATTAAAATGATCACCACACTGTAAAGCCGTGTCCGCTGAGGTATGTTTTAGTGTTTTTCTAACACATAACGTGTTATCCATTCGACTCTGCAAACAAACTGCGAACGAATAATGTGTTATTATCGAAAGTCGTGTTATTTTGTTAGCATTATACGAAAACATGCCGCAGCGGACCCGGCTACTACTAACCAAACCAAACTTACCATCAGTCAGTAGGGATGCTTTATCAAGACGATACTTAGTCCAACAAAATGCAATTTTCTTTTCATACACTTTTTGCAGGCTTCTTCAACAAACTCCTGGTTTTTCAATTTACAAAACCGTTTCAAGCAATTGTGCTAGATAAAATTTTGTTCATCATTAGGGTTGTAATGATCCTCACACCTCTTCAGCCAATCTGTATTTATGTTTTCACAAGCTTTAAAGAATTTAATTTAAAGTTTTCATGTCAATTTCGCACTGTAGAGTTTATCTCGTAATGATTATGGCAACAGGTTTGAAAACACAACACTATAGGGTCAATTTCGCACTGTAGAGTCTATATCTCGGAGTGGTTAAGACAACAATTATTCACAAACAATGTAAAACCGGCAGAAAATACGATTTGGAAAAACGGGAACAATTACAACAAAAAGTATCAGAAACAAATCCGCCATGTTAGAAATGAGTGTGGCCACTTCATAAAAAAAAATCGCCATACAATCATTATTTGGTTCTAAGTTTTTTCTTTTAGTCTGCATTGTACGACAAATCGAAACACAAAATAAGGATTTTAACTGTTTTAAATAATTGCTTTACAATATTCGAATGCACATTAAAATTATCACAGCTCTTTATCTCGAATCTGCATTTACCGAAATGGTGGGTATCTGTTCAACCGGGCATTTGACATCACTGATCTTGTTATCACTTTCTATTGTAGAGCAGTATTTCGTTTTAGCAAATAATGCCAGTGTTGGCATTGGCAGATACGAAAGCTGACTCCCTGTGGTTGTTGGCTTAAGGGTCCGTGCACGAAAAAAACTCGTTTTTATCAATTTCTTATCTAATTGTCAGAAAACTTGAAATAATCGAAACATTAAGTCTGTGTAACTATAAAAGTACAGTTTTCATGGTGCTAAACCATTCGTGTCAGTCACAGCAGCTTTTAATAGTTTCATCATTTTTGTGCTCTCCAAAGTATAGTTTATTTCGCCATTGATTTACTTAATGAAGATATTGTTTAATCATTAAATAAAATTTCGATTATATTTCAAGGATAGCTGAAGACTAATTTGTGATTTTTAAATTTCTTGATATGATTTGCTAAATAATAGGAAAAATATATATTACTGACGAGGTTTAAAACAAAAAAAGGTTTTTTCAATATAATTTTTCTGCTATATTTTGTATGGAAGTTGAAAAAAGTGGTTACGCCACATGCAAGTAGACCATATAATGATGTTGATGATAATTTTTAATGTTCAAAATCAAAAGTAGTTTCTTGTAGAATGATGATCAAATGTCAGTCTCGCGTCATTTTTCGGAAAACTTGTTGCAAATATTAGTGATTTACCGTGAGTACTTAACTTATTTGAAAAATCCCTTTCAGCCACATGAAAAACAAAGAACACGACTTTTCAAATCTCAAATAATTTTGTTTAAATTATGTTTCCCTTTCTCACAAACAATGAACAAAATTGATCAAAACCAGTCGATTTCGTGCACGGCCTCTTAACAAGAAACAAAAAAGCTCGTAACTCGGAAACGGTGCGTCGTAGGGCCTTGCTTTTCAGAACCGAAATGGTTTTTATGGTCAAGGTCAACCTGGTACTGTCATAAGATTGCAAATTATCATTAAAAAAAAAAAAAAAACAAATTTTACTAAGTCCCAAAATAAATTTTAACGAAAAAAATTTTTTTTTTGGATTTATTTGCTGCCCATAGTGCCCCTAACCGTATACTCCAACTCCTAAAACTCCGCCCCTAAGATGACCCACTGACTCGGAACTGATGGATGATGATTATGGTACAGGCCGAACCCTTGATGAGCTAGTCCAACTATCACTTGGCCGGATTTTATGGTTGTTATATTGATGACTGTAACGTTTAACGTGACAAGTTTATAGTAATAATGAATCAAACTTGACAGATCATACTTACATTAATAAGATTGCAACAGTATTAAAACAAACTTGCCGTATCTTTTTTACATTTGGAAGTATACAGCAAATTTGAAACAAATTTGAAACAAATTTGCCACGACAAATTTGACGTAACAGCTCAATATCAAATAAAAAACAAACTTGCAGCAAACTTGAATGCTATCTGGGCATCCGGGCGAAGCCGCAGGCAACGGCTAGTCTGTAATAAAATCAGTTATGGTCGTTCACCATCTATGCGTTTCTTAGTCATTATGCATACTCTGAATTCCGTAACGTCATTGTGTCTTCAAGTCATGTGTTAATTAGTTAACTGTATTCCGACCGATCGGCGACCATGCGACCAACGACCACGCGACCATAATTTTACTGACTCACTCTGTTATTAATAATAATAAATAATACCAGCCTATAACTGTCCCACTGCTGGGCAAAGGCCTCTTCTCATACAGAGAAGGCACGAGCATTGATCACCACGCTTGCTCAAGACGGGTTGGCGATTTTAGACTTATATTAACTTTAAGTCCAGGTTTCCTCACGATGTTTTTCCTTCACCGATGTCAGTAATGTCCAAGATAAACTCAGAAAGTACATATGAATTGAAAAAGTCACATTGGTACTTGCCCAGATTTGAACCCACAACCTCATGCATGAGAGGCGAGGCCTTAACCAACGGGCCATCATGACACTAAACTCTGTTATTATACTGTCTAAATTACCGGACCAACTGTCATTATTATCTTTTTTAGGGTTCTGTAGTCAACAAGGAACTCTTTTAGTTTCGCCATGTCCCTCTGTTCGCGGCTTTGCTCAGAGATTCTTAGTACTAGAAAACTGTAATTAGGCATGAGTATACTTTTTTTTAAGGTACCTCCCGTACACGTAAAGTGGGGATGGAATTTTTATTTCTCATCTATCCTATGCTGTGGGGTATCGTGGGATAGGCATTTCAAAAATATTATGGGTTTGCGAAAACCATTTTTCAATTCAGGGATCCGTTTGCGTAATGTGCTAATTTTTGTCAGAGTCAAGTCTATGTCCCTTCCCCTCCCCTCCGCTGCCAGCTAAATGGTTGTTCTTGGGTATGTGAAAACATTCACGGCTGTAGGTTTAAATAACGAAGTTAAAAGGAAAACTATCACAGCTAAGTAGGCTTTATAGGATAACGAGTAATGGTCAACCAACTTTCATTTAAGGCGAGGTTCTTCGAGCGTGCATTTTTGTTCTAGAGGTGGCAGCTGGGCTCGAGTAAATTGTGACGTGAATTTAGTTGATTTTGGGTTGAAAATTATATGTTTTACGATATTAACAATGATAAACCCGACGGACATTATATCATCATAGACATTTATTTTGATGTGATTTTCAATACATCATGTGGTATAATCTATACTATAATATTATAAAGCTGAAGAGTTTGTTTGTTTGTTTGTTTGAACGCGCTAATCTCAGGAACTGCTAGTTGGAATAGAAAAATTATTTTAGTGTTGGATAGACCATTTATCGAGGAAGGCTATAGGCTATATAACATTACGCTACGACTAATAGGAGCGGAGCATCAATGAAAAATGTTGCAAAACGGGGAAAATTTCTTCCTTTTGAGAGCTTCCGTTGCGTGCGCTGCGTAAACGGATAAAATTGCACAACAATCATGTATGACGGAATTGTTCATCTTAAAAGGTTCACTATAAATTTTTTAATGGTAATCAATTTTTTAAATAAAATAATGCATTATAATGAAGGTGTTTTCATAAACATGGTACTAATCCTTATCCAAATAATAATAATGTAATAAAACTGAAGTTTGTTTTTTTTTTTTTGTTTGTTTGTTTGTTTGTATGAACGCGCTAATCTCAGGAACTACCAATCGGGTTTGAAAAAATCTTTTTCCATTTGATAGCCCAATTTTGAGAAAGGCTTTAGGCTACACGACGTAGCATGATGAGTAACATGACGCTAGGACTCTTAGGAACCTAGCAAAAAGTAAGAAAGACGACTAAGCGAAAACGAAGTAATAGCGCGAGTAGGCGATGCGATGCGACGGGGTGGGCCGGGGGTACAAGAACTTTCACGCGGACGAAGTCGCGGGCAGAAGCTAGTATTGAAATAAAATGATTTTAATCTACAAAATAAGGGTATGTTTGGATTTTTTTTCTATCGAGCGTACTTTATCTAATTATGTAACGAGTACCCGACGTACCTACAGAAAGGTCTCAAAAGCAACATATAATTATTTCACGTGTTTAATCACTACCGTTTCTAAATAAAATGATATTAAAATTACATTTCCTAGAGGTTAACTTGAAGAACCTCGCCTTAAAGTTGAAATGCATGGGAGAACACGTATTTCAACTACAACGTTAAGTTTGTTCTTGGGATAAATTCGTCCTAACTACGGAACCCTTCATTGTCCGACTCGCACTTGGCCGGTTTTTTTATTATTATTATGGCAAATTACTGCTACTGAATCTCGTAAGTACATAATTCATGTTGTAGTGTAAAAAGCTGTAACGGAAATTATTTCCACGAAAACTGAATTTGTAAAGCAAAAAGTTGGACATTTTATTATGATTTTACTTACGTTTCATGTGCAGTAAGACCAAAGAGATTTTTTTTTTTTTTTATTACTCGTTGGTCCTGCTCTTGACCTCGAACTCACGTGATGAATAGCGATGGATGACATATGAAGCAATGGATTAACAATATCCTTCAAAATAATTCAGATTGTGATTGATAGTGTGTTACGCAATTAGGGTGCTGGTCTGTAGATAAAGCTTTCCGTGCAAGTTGTAATTAAAGCAGTTATAGGAGTCAGGTTGTGCCAGCAAGTAATTGGTTAGGGTGGTAAACGTTTGAAAGAGATACCTATATCCATAGCTAGCTGATAGTGAAGATCAGCCGTGGTAGTAAACTTCGTATCGTAAACAATTTATTTCTGAAATTGCTGTTCAGAATTCACTTAATACACAGATATATGCCAGTGACCTTGAGTAGTTAGCTTGCGTTTTCTGTACTGAGCTCACGCAACGCGTCGTACGTCCAGCCAGTAATAGAACTCGCCCATCCAGGAGCGCTGTCCCAAATAAGACGCATTATTAATTTATTATACATAAAACAAAAGATATTTTAATAAAACACGTATACTAAAAGATCAATAGTTAAATTGTCTTTAAAAAAAGTGATGGTTTCAGAAAAATACGCTTGATAGTTTTTGCGTGATTCTCAGTTTTTTATCCGCGTTATACATAACTTTACAAATTAATTTCACTATGTATTATAAACATAATCTAAATTATTCATACAATACGTTATTAGGAAAATGCTCTAATTTAACATATATTTTTTCCAAATCATTAACACTACTCATTTAATCGGTTATCGTTGCCTTAATTGACTGCAGGTATATTTGTGCATGAAATATTTGAGAATAGCCCTTGTGGTGGTAAACATATTATCCAGTCTGCTAAGTGGTAGTGAGGCTGCTAGCACAGGGTGCGAGCGATTTTTACTTATTTTTATACATAAAAAAATGGCCAGTCTAAGCCTTAATAGGTAATGAAAAATAACGCATGTAAGTATGCTAGTATGCATGTATGTATGTAAATACTTTTTCTTTCTTTCTAAGTAACAGTTACCGATTTTCACATACCATTAGGTACTACAGTGGACGTCAAATAAAACCGCGTATCTGTATGCGAGTGATAGCCTCAAGTGCGTGCCATAACTGTTCATTGCCAAAGACAATGATGCGGCAATGTCTAACAGCACTCCAAGGAAAAAATGACATTGCTCTACATTTTGTTAAGGAAACATTGATAACAATCATTGTTTATTATCAGTGTTACCAAAAATAAGCAATTCATTATTATATTATGTTTTTGGCATCACGAGTCTTTGAAAAGTTTTTTTGGGAATTTATAATTCGCTTATAAATTATTACGAGGAGAATAAGAATAAATTTATTTAGCTAAGTTTACATTCAGGTGGATTGAATTACTAGACCTCACACTAGGATTCCCTTTGTTGTGAGATCCAGGCTCCTTCGTTCCGTTAACAATTATATAAAAAAGATACATTTTTAAACTTAAAATAGTAACCTATAAAAAGAGTGTATGCATGGTGGTGTAATTTGTGTCAGTTGTGTTGGTGTTGTAAGAGGTTGTCTGTATGTTACACGTATTTAGTGAATGCACGTGTATTTGGGAATTGTCAATGTGTGTACGTTTGTGTGTGTTTTTTTAACTAAACTAAGAAACTTTCTGTCATGTCGTAGTCCAGTGTAAGAAGCCAATTTGTTACCGTAACTCTGCATATTATTAGAAAAATTACATATCAAATCAAATCAAAAAACTTTATTTCGAGCCAAGACTCATAAAGGGTTCGTAACAATTTTCTTACAACTACGTGTAAGTAAACAACACAATACGGTGACACATGTAATTGACAACAGTGAACTATATAAGGACAATCCACTCTGTCCGCTATACCTCCCCGACCCTTGGCTGTAAGTGAAGCGCCAGCACGCGCTTTAGCTGAGCAGCATTTAGTCCAAACTCCCCATGATAATAATCAAAACACTGATTTTATCCAGCCACCGACGGTCCCTTGCCACCCTCCCCCTCCTCCGACTCTGCCCTAAGCCGAGGTTCGTACCCCGCAGGGGGTGCCCTTAGCGAGCAGACGGAAATTATTTAGCTTATAAGTATGCCCCTGGCTGGAGGCCTTAAAATCCGTTAGGAGCTTAAGGCACCACAGGATAGTCCGGTTAAAGAGTCTGAGCCCCTCGTGGATCCACTCTGAGTTGCCATTTCAAAAAAAAAAAAAGTCCGCCAACATTTTCAGAACCCTGTTGGGGCTGGCCATGACTCGTGCCACCATTGATGCAGCGCGCTTGCGTATTATAGTGTAAAAACAATCCACACTCGCTTCCGCAAACATCCCTGATGCACTGCAACGCCGTGGCAACCCCATCAGTTTTCTGAACGCGTTATTAAATTGGACACGAAGGGCTCCATACGATGCTCGCGAATACTTCTCCCACAGGCTGCACGTGTAGAAGGTGGTATAGAATGCTCTAAAGAGCGTCACCTTTACGTCTACATATAGAAATTAATAATCAGAATGTTGATCAACCAAGGTTTTCTTTCACGATGATCTTCTTGTTCATACTACACACGTCTGAGCAGATTTTGATGAGTAGATAAAGTTTAAGTTGGCGGTTTTTTGTTTCGTTCATCGTAACAATGTTGTTTAATATAATAATAATAAATCATTTATTTGCATGAAATATGGTTACACAAGATTTTAAATTAAATTATTGCACAGTACATATTTCACCCTCATTACGGGCATGCAAAATTATAGTTAATTTACAACAATTATTTGAATAAAAATACAATTATTAGAACTATTTGAATTACACAATTTATAAGAAAATGTGAATTACAATTATTAGAATCATTTAAATTACAATTATTAGAAATATAGTGATTTCATTTACTTAACTTATTGAAATTATTATTAATGACAAAGTAACAGGAAATAAGACGAAGAACCAGTATTTTAGTGGACACCAAATTGGCATATGCTTTTATTCAAAAAGTCTTTGACAGTGTAGAAACTCTTAATAATTGCTACTTGTCAATCTATTCACACTCATTGCATTTTCATCTTCAGTTGTCCTCTTCAGTAGATGACAGTTAAAAACAATTACGTAGAAGCGTTAGCCATCATGTGAAGAGGTCGACAGATGTGTAAACACAAGTATCACCACTATGGTACTTGAGTATGTGCCATGGTATCGCGTTGCACTAGAACTAAAGGGCTAGGGTTAGGGTAGGTAGGGTTGATAGTTCATGGCCTTCACTGCGAAGTAGGCAGTTTCCCTCCTTCACTTGGCTTTCTGTTAAAACACTGGAGTACTCACCGGAGTACGTATCATCAGTAATTAACAGGCTTTAAATCGAAAATAACAAAAGATGATCGTCACATCACAACATACCTATCGGCAGAAAGTACTTCGTTTCATAATTCTTCAGACAGAGAATCCCATCCCAGCGTTCAAAATAAGTTAGGGCGAAGATATTCCACTAGTTACTGCCGGCGACTTCGTTGCCGTAAAATTACTTATTTTAACATAAAATATATATCCTATGAGGAAAGAAAGAAAGAAAAATGCGTTTATTGGCATTACAGCAAAAAATACACCTTAAAACTATAAAAAACAGAAAACAATGATTATAATGCCAAAAGGGCTTCAGCTCAGCATAATGACAGATGACACACAAGGTGTACCACCTGACGCTGATTTTCAGCTGCAACCCACAGCTCGTGGAGCTCGAGGAGCTCGTGGCTAAGTAATAACAGCCGCACGGGTTGATCCGTCAGGTTAAGCTACGCTTGCCGGGGTTGGTCCGCGGATGGGTGACCATCTTTACATACCGAGACTCCTCCGTGCCTCGGAAAGCACTTTAAGCCGTTGGTCCCGGCTGTCATTCGTGGATTTTTGACAGTCGTTACGGGTCCTCAGAAGCCCAAAAGTCTGAAAGCCAGTCTTACCAAGGGGTATCGTGTTACCCAGCTACTGGGTTGTGGAGGTCAGATAGGCAGTCGTTCCATGTAAAATACTGGTATTCAGCTGCATCCGTTTAGACTGGAAGCCGACCCTAACATAGTTGGGAAAAGGCTAGGCAGTTTGATATATACTCGTATCCTATGACCCTCGGAGTGAAAAGTTTTTCGGAATCGCTCCAGTAGTTCCGGACACTACCTCCTACATACAAAACCTCTTTGTAATATGTGTTATTAAGTAGGTATACAATAGATTTCGAACAAAAACTGCTCCTCCCATTCTGCCATCGCCCTCGGCACCGTCTGACGTGCTAATATAATAAGCAGTTATAGTTTAAACTCACGACTTACAAACGTGAGATCAGTTTTACGGTGTTTAAAGCAAAGTGCGTGGTTTGCGTTTTTTTATGATTTCCAAGAAAAAGCGTTCTGATTCATCCTGACTGATAATGAATGATAACCGTCAATCATTTGAACTGAGTCTGTTTTGTACGTAATTTAATAACTTTGTCTGTTCATATTTTTGACGAAATATTTTCGTGTTTTTTGCAAGCATTGCGAGATTATAGAAACTAATTGGATTTGACGATATTTGTAACAATTTGGAATTGCATTCGAATACTATCCGATTGTCCATAAGGTGGACCGATGACCTTATGAAAGCCACAGGAATCCGCTGGATACGGGAAGCACAAAACTGGTCGAGGTGGCGGTGCTTGGGGGAGGCCTATGTCCAGCAGTGGACGTCTTTCGGCTGAAATGATGATGATGATGATGACTATCCGATTGTATCTTTAATATTCCTTTTAATTATAAAACGACAGCCCCTACAAAGAGTATAGCAGCTTGCTAGTAATAATTATGAATAAATAATTAGGACTTTATTGATCACAGTTAACCAAGGCCTCGGAAACATTGTGATATTACATCTATTGTATCATATCTTCGTCGTATTCTTTAGTTATCTGCAACATTAATAACTATATTTTTCCTTGCAAAGATCGATGAGTGAGAAATTCCCAGTTTCGCGTGATTCATCCATCGTCGACCTTTCATCAGCCCGTAAAAAAAAACTACAACAAAAACAAAACAAAAAGTCTTTAAAAAAGTATTGAAGGTGTCAATAAATATATAAGTCTCAACAAAAATATTTATATAATTATTTATTTTCATACCGATACGTACAACATCTCACGGTAGATACCAATACGACATTATACTACTTATAAAATATACTTAGACATTCAAATTCACCATAAAATTCACTAACATAATAAGGTTAAGGTTAATGTATTTATTAGGGATGCCTCGATATGCCTTTTTGCCGATACGATACCGATACCAATGCTCTTATAAAAATATCGGCGATACCGATACCTATACGCTTATTGAATTCAAAAATGAAGGTAAAATAAATAAAACACAAGTCAGTTTATTTTTTCATCTCTATATCTACTTTCCTATCGCAGGTATGCTGGAAGAGATTTCATTAGAAATAAGCATCACCTTTGTACGTATTTTTCTGTTCCTTTCTTCTTGTCTGTTTATATGTGTGTACATAAATTGTTAAATAAATAAATGAAATAACAAATAACAGGACAAACTAAATAACACCGTTAAAAACTATAGACAGGTTGAGATTAGTTAATAGTTTTAGTAATTAAAATTAACATTGATGACAAAAGTATCGTTGATTTGGCAATAAAAATATCGCCGATGCCGAAATATCGGCAAACTTCGAGTATCGCCGATATATCGGCATCGGTATCATATTTATATATGGGCCTGCGTCGCCTGAAAATAAATGGATTTATTTATTATTTATTTAAAAATATACCAATCACGAAATGGATTTCTACGTCTTCCTCGCTCTTTCACTACCGTCCTGCATTTGGATCTAACACCTCGTCAGCACTTCTCCCCCATGTTCGTTGCGGTCGGGGTATATTTGTACCCCAAGTCCCCAACACACATTCGCACGTACTCGCTCTACGTGCAACATGGCGCAACTATCTCAAACGACGCTCTTGCACTTTGTCCGCAATGTCACGTACGTTTTGCTTACCGGCGGCGGTTGTTTGAAGTAGATACATAGTTTATTTATCAGAGTTCTTGTGTACACACGGCTACATATCGACGGTGAAGTGCCAATACCCATCAACTTAAATTTTTTCTAGAAATTTTTAGTTGTTAAACTAATATTTGGAAATACCTCCAACTAAACCAACGTGTCTATTCTATGGCATTACCTCCATGCATGCATCCTTATTCAGTTTGTGTACATTTTTGACTTTGTCAGTTAGGTGTTATTGGCACCGTCGATATCAAGCTATACATTTCCAGTATATGCTGACCTCTTACTGTACGGAAATAAGAATATATAAATACCTCTTATTGTTCTAGACACACTGCAAGTTACCACCCCTACCTAGTTGATATTCCACCAACTCGCACTAAGCGTTTTCAAACGTCTTTTATAATGCGCACAGCAAAGGAGTGGAACTCTCTGCCTGCGTCTGTGTTTTCGAACGCATACAACCCTAATCTATTCAAAGTGAGAGTGAACAGGCTTCTTCTGGGTAAGCTCACTCCATCGTCGACTTTGTCTCTGTCACCTCTGACCTAGACTAGAGTCAAGAGCAAACTCATAATATTTTTTTTTTTTTAAATCCTATACAATTTGGCATCAGCTTATACTGGAAATGTATAGCTTATTATGTAGCCGTGCGTACGTATGTACTACTTAAAAGTTTGCTGAAAACTTTATGGTTGTTTGGAAAATCCGGGCACAAAATTATAACAACCACCACAGCGATATGTAAAACTCCCAATTACTTTCGTTGCATATTTATTACCCCTATAACATTCCCAATGCTGGGATACAGGCCTCTTCTCTATGAGAGGGAGTGGGCCATAATCGACCACGCGAGCCCTGTAGATGGTAAACGTCTAATGTCTTCGAATTTTTGGTTCTAGGACATGCCGGTTTCCTCACGATGTCCTTCACCAGTTTCATTGACCATAATATATATTTAGCCTTAGCTCCACATGGTTTATTTCTAATGAAAACTACGTCTGGCAAAGGACCGACGTCAATACTAGTTGCGCCCGAGCTTTCGCCCACATAAGTATCGATCTCGGGAAAATATCGGGATAGAAAGTATAATATTTCCTAATCCAGGTCATGGTCTACCTATGTGCCAAATTTCATCCAAATCCGTTAAGCCGTTTAAGCGTGAAAGCGTAACAAAAAATCAAATATTTTCTCCTTATATCTTGAAATTATGATATTCGTTTTTTTTTTTGCTAGGTCATCACAGAGTTAGCCTTGAGAGGTTGAGACTCTTTAACCGGTCTTCCTATGGTTGCCTTAAGCTCCTAAAAACTTAAAGCCTCCAGCCAGGGCGTAAAACTTATAAATTAAACGACTGCGCGCTAAGGGCACCCCCTGTGGGTTACGAACCTCGGTATAGGGCAGAGTCGGAAGGAGGATGGTAAGGGACCGACGGTGGCTGGATAAATTCAGGGTTATGATTGAGGGCTACGGTATCGAAGAAGCGCTTTAAAATGCGCTTCATGAACTGGGCTATCGTAGGAACTTTGAGTTCTAAATGAAGGTTTGGTTCGGATCGAACCACCCCTGGTTCGTTCGGAACCTCCCTGGCTCCCGTGATTTTACGGATGAAACGGTTTTGGAGAGTCTGCATCTTATGGATGAGATAGGGTTTTGCGTGTGCAAAGACTGGACTCGCATAGGTCATTATCGGGCGGATACACGCGGTGTAAATGCACAATTTGCACCTGAGTGACAATTTTAAAAGTTTAGACTACATACATACATAAACTCACGCCTTTTTACGGTGAGAAAAAATCTGCGAAAAACGCGCATCAATAAACGCGTTTGTATCTTTTCTTTGAAAATTATTAAAATATTAAATATTATAGTAACATTGGTCTGTCAACATGTTTTAAGGATTCATTAAAATTACTTGTGAATGAAAATTTATAGGTAGGTCCTGCAATATATATTTTTTTTTTTCTAGAGAAACTATATGAAGAAATACTTTCTATACTTACAATAGTTTTAACTTCTTCTTCAAATAGGACAAACGGTATTCCCAATGTGAAATTGAAGTCAAGGCACGCACTTAATATTGTTTGGCGTGTTCAATTTAATGATTACTTTCCGTATCGGTATACTTTCTTATTGGTAACAGAAACATAGGTGTCTTTTATGAAAAAAAAAAAGAATAGGATCGATTCCTGGCTGCATTTGAAATAAGATTAGACATTTAATAAAACCTTTTTTTACATTCCGTTCAACCGATTTTGACTTTTATTCCGTAGATACCTACTTTATAAAAGGTCAAAAAATTACAAAACATGAAATTGCTACCAATCGGATCCACCACAATCGTAAGAACTTTTTTTTATACACATACGAGCGGACCAGACAGATGTTGTCCTGCTCGAACAGCGCCACCTACCTGGTCCAATTGTAATTTCAAACTATCCAGAGAGCCACTCAAATACAGGGTGTAAGGGACAGCCCTCCGCAAACTAACAGGGTGCATTCAGCTCCTTATTTTGAATCATATTCCACCGGAAATTTGCTCAGGATTTTATTCATTTTTTAATACTTTTTTCAGTTACAATTCCTTTATTTCAATGTAAAATAACATTCTCTGTATGCAGCACTCCATTTATGTAAATAAAACAGCTAAAATAAAAACAGCAATGGATGTTGAAATACTCTAACGAACGACGCGCGAAATCAGCTGTTCACTTTCTGCCTAGCTACAGAGGTCATCAAACTCACTCGCTGCGCTGTCGTTCGCTACCTGCGCTTTGCCACGGTAACGATACATTGTGTGTGAGGTAATAAAACAAATCAGGTTTATTGGATTGCCATAACGTTCCTGAAATAATTTCATGTACCGGTTATCTTAATATTATATGATATACTGAATTCCCCCTGTCAGTCTGCGGAGAGTTGTCCCTTACATCCTGTATACACACAAAATTTAATTGAAAAATTGAAAAGTTTTATTTAATTTAATTTAAGGAGTTAGGTGACAAACACACGTACAGAAGAATTATCTATTTAAAGATAAACACACCGGACTTTCTTTTACAAACATCAGTACCTATGTATGTTAAAGAAACAATAAAATGATTGTCATTAAAATTCCAAACACGCGATTGATCCAGTCGGCCACGAATGTGAGGTAAGCTCGCTGCATTCATTTTAGATAACCTCGCAATATTTTGCATTATAAAGCTGTAACCTACACAATTTCCTCTGCTAATCTCACGTTAATCGAAACTGAAATAAGGATAATTTAGGTAGATTTAAACTCAGGGCCTCAAGTCTGCTATAACAATAGTGTCAGAATGGTCTATCATTGATTTCATAATTGTTGATTTTGACAAGTTTGGTAATCTACTAATATAATGGCGTCATTATGACTTTCCAATGGTCAGCCACTGACAACCTATATAAAGAATTGGTAATCTCGTATATAATGACAAATGAAACTTCCTACTAAACTTCTAACTTCCTACTACTTCAGATTGATTATAACACTAATAAATAATATGTAAAAATATATATTAATGAAATCTGGCATGAATAAGTGTTCAAAATGCCATTGTAATACAATTCTATTACAAGACCATTGACCGACCAATGATCGACCATTATGAATTTAGCAGATTACGAACTTTTAGCAAAATGACAATGGGATCGTGTTGGAGTGACGAATTTATAAAAATAGCAGACTTGGGCCCCAGGGCATCATGTGTTAATCCGAAAGCGTCAGGGTAGCCCACGAAATTAAAATTTTGCTTACGTTTTTTTGCAATTTGCAGGTTGTATGTTGATCTTTATTTGATTATAAAGAGAGAGAGATATCTCTCTTTATAATATAATATAGATAATACACCCGGATGAGAGAATGTAACTAAGCTACACCAAAGCCAAAGCGTCAATATTTAGACTAAAGAACACACCAGCCACGACAATTCAAAAACTACCAATCCGTAAGATAAAGGAACTGGACCTAAATTAAACATAAACTAAAGCCTAGCCTATATCTAAACAATACTATGTAGTTCAAATACCTGCATCAAGATTACCAACACGGCACCAGCGCATTAGATACAAATTAAATGCCGGAACGTGACGCTCGTGCGCTGCGTGACATTGTGGAACACATTTATCTCGCAAATGGAACAGTTCTGGAAGGTTCTGCTATAAGTTCCGATACTTCCCACGTTCAAAAGTTTTTGCTGCACTTGGGAACGGTGAGCGGAAAAGGGAAAGGCTTGAGACAATACAGATTGCAAATAAAATTTAAATTAAGGTTTTTAACAGTGTCTTGTTTGAGTTGTAGATCGTAGATTCGAACCCTTTTTTTTGGGTGGGAAATTATCAAATAACTTCTCCCACTATGGGCGGAGCGGGAGGACGTGTCAGACTTTTACTGACTAAAACCCACCCGTGTTCCTTCAGTTGCCTGTGTGCCAGGGCCACGGTATCCCTTTCGGACAAACCCGCAACCCTGGCAGGCACCGGTCCTGGCGGACCCCGCCAATACGTGCTGACATCTCTTTGAGGCGCGCGTGGAACACAACGCGCCGTCGACCCGGGTCTGGTCCTTACCGGACGGCCAGCTGCCCATAGCTCGCCGTCCGCATGCCCGCGCCTACGATGGCCGGGAATCGGCGTAGATTCGAACCCTGACAAGCGCTTTACTTTGTTTCATAACCACTGCTCTCCAAACGGTGAAGGGAAACATCTTGAGGTAATCGGCATGTCCTAGAACCGAAAATTCGAAGACATGTGAGATCTACCAACCCGCACTTGGCCGAGAAAGTAGATTATGGCCCAATTCCTCGCACTGAGAGTAGGCTTGTGACCCATCAGTGGGAATATTTAAGCTAATTATGCTTGTATACAGCCGTTGGTCTCGAAAAAACGGAAAGCTCGAACAAAGGAAAACAAAGTTCACAAGCGTATTCCAGGAACCTAGTGGATCGGTTATCATATCCAGGAGAGGTCCAGGTATTTCTATATCAAGTGTTAAATTTTTAACATCTATTTTATTCTAATGCACTTTAGCAGCAAACCAGAAGTTGAAAGCGTGATAAAATAAATACTGCCAATTGATAAACAAACAGATAAAAGCGAATAAAATTCAATGATTGTTAACATTTTAGAACAACCTTTATAACGTAATACGATCGTGATGTTTTACCTTTAGGAACCAATTTAGCATAAGCACAGCATAAGTATCAAGTTATATAGTTCTAACCACAATCCCACCGTAAATGTAGTATAGGTTAAATATCGCTTATTTCTAATGTCAATTCCGATGTTGACATTTAAAGGGTGAATGTCTGTAGTGCCCAGACATTACCACAATATCCATAACCATTATTTTTTTGAGGAGATTCTTGCCTATTCTTCTCCATATGTACCACCCACTTCACTTTAGAATGGGCAACTATAGCCTCATCTTTCTGACTGACCGACCCCTTGACAAATCAAAAGTGCCTGTAATTGGTTTATTTGAAAATGTATTTCGTAGGTTTAAGAAATAGTAGATTGTTATACGAGGATCGAAAGGAATCAATTCTCATACGAGTTATTTAGACGCCCGAGCGCAGCGAAGTCGGCTGTAGTCCAAGTCGGAATTGGTGACTTTCACCCGTGTTAAACACTCTACTTTTCATTTGGAATAAAAAGAAAGCAAAAAATAGTAAGTTTTCTAAAATATTTATTGATAATAATAACATGTTGCTCGCCACTTCATAAAACCATCATATGTATTTAAGTATCTTTCCTTTGAAATTTCTGGTTTTCGATTACCTACTGTGTATCTTTAACCGAATCTGGGGATAACATTTTAGAATGGCTTGAACTAATTTTTAATCAAATATTGGTCTATAATCGAGAATTTGAATTGCGGTACAGCTTACAGAGTTAATATCCCGCCAAATTATTAGTCTTTTTAAAATTTTAAATATGGAACACACCGTGTCACCGCCGCGAGCCGTATCCCTTAATAGATTTTTTTTTAATTCACACTGGTTGATTACACACTTACAAGACCGCAGCATTTTTTTTGAAACGATATTTTTTCTTATTATGTCAAGTTTTCGTATCTGACTACCTTATCAAATTGAGTTCTATTTTTTAAATTCATTCCCGCCATAAAGAGGGAAGCAATGACTATAGTCTTTCCCGTTCAAAGGTGGGAAGCAGCGTCTTCCACCCGCTACTCGGATCAAACAAATACTACTATCCGAGTATGAGAAATGAAAATACCATTATCCATTCAACTCCATTGTTTCGATACAATTTTATTGGAACAAAAACCTCTATTTTAGTGACTGAAATCGTTTAAATTCGAGGAAAGTGCGGTCAGTCACGCGAGTATACGGAACTGAATGGTTTGATCCCTATTATTTGTCTGACTTATTGGATCAACTGCTTATTTTATTTTTTTAATGGATGCTCTTTTGTTTTGTTTTTTTTTTTAAGTGGGCGTACTTTTGGTAACTCGGTTCCGTTTTCGAGTATTCACGTTTCACTGTTGTTGTTATTTTGTTTGCTTGTGAATTTTAGGTAAAATAACAGTTAAATATGATCATCGGGGTAATGCTCATGATAATGGGTATCATTTTGGCAGTTCAACAACATTCATTGCGTTATACATATAAGAATTAACTATTCATGTAATTTTTGACGTTCAAAAGTGCATCCTTGTGCCTATTTAAAATAAATGATTTGACTTTGACTTTGACTTTTACGTTGGTTAAGCAGACAAATTTTTCGAACTTATGAAGCAATGGATTAGCAATATCCTTCAAAATCTTTCAGATGTGATTGATAGTATGTTACGCTTAAATGTACTTAGTTACCTACTAGCGTGTGACTGTACTGTGTTTTATGTATGGGTCTATAGAGAACAGAAGCATCAGAAGGTTGCGTGTTTAGATCACGTCGGGGTCACCAGGGTCGGGGTATCCTCATACCTCTATACTGGTGACCTCAACAGGGTGTAAAATTCACTCATCCTCCATAGAAAAGGGAGGATTCTCCGGCCAGATGGGTGTTGTGTCTGGTGGGCAACTGCCGGACGGTTGATGTCGGGATGTTGTATATAAGGTGTATCTATTCATAGACGAAATATTTTATGAGAAACATCTTTAAATGGTAAAAAAGCCATGGCAGCGAAAAATAAATTTTTACCTGAGTATTTTTACTTTTACATAAATTATCATAATTTTAAAATTGCTTGAGACACTTTGCAAAAAAACCTTTACTTACTTATTCTATGAATGACTCGCCCGGACGCGGTGACGGTGGCGGCACGAGCGCGGTGCCTTTTGATAAATAATCATCATATCACATAATTATAAATTATTTAATTTTTTAATTAATATACTCAGATTTAAAAAAATCTTTTCCTTGGCTTCTTCACCACCTATAGGTGAATCTCTTAAAATATTTCGTGTTTGAATATATACACCTTATACAGCACGTAACAAAAACCCTGTCGGATCCTTAAGAGTATTATTCGGCATCGTACTGCGTACACATATACGTAACCATTTAATGGATTTGAGATTCATAGATGTTTCGCCAGTTCGCATGGATTATAACAATTAAAAAAATCTATAACTTTTGGTTTTTTAGTTACATTTTTATAACAATTTTTTATAGTACGTATGTTGAACCAGGAGTACGCTTTTATTAGATCGGAAAGGGTTTTTATTACATATTGTATATGCTAGTCACGCGGTAAACTCTGATTGCGCGATGTAGGATAGTGACGTTAGGTCTTTGAAGCGTAGTTCGCATGTGGCGTTGTAGATACCGCCACAGGTCCATCAAAATCGTTAACTAATGACATTTCATGATTTACTACAAATTAAAATAAAAGCAAAATAAATATACAGGTCAAAGATTGACGTTTTAGGTCCACGCCATCTATTTGTTTGTATTACTAAAACCTAGCTCAGAAAACTATCCCACAATAACCCCACAAAGAAACCAGACATATTAGTTCCACTCCAAAAAGCCTATTCCCATTTACAAGAGTAGGTACAAAAGCCTTTATAAAGTACATAAAAGGGCGGTACATAGAAAACAAGAAAGGGAGGCTGGAAGGCAATATTTTCCCGTTTTCGGCGGAGGATATCGAACCCTGTCAGTTGGCGGGCTTCCTGCCGCAATGCGTCACGGGGTTTACTGCATCGTCAAGATATAGGTTTTATTATGTACTCGTAGACAGACAATAATGTTCTTTATTTAGTACTGCCATAAGCCATTGATATTAAATAAGTAAATTTTTAAACTACGATCAACGCGTAAAGGGTCCCGAAACGATCAATTGCAATTTTATTGAAGTAATATTGTCAATCGCTTCAATTGCTAGACGATCAATTTTCGCATCAATGTGTATCAATCACGTAAAAAATTTCAATTGCAATTGATCGATTCGGGGACCCTTTACAAAAAAGCACCAGTCCCGGAACCGCAAGTCCAATCCACTATTATTCTGATGGTTTGTTTTATTTCAAATAACTCTTACTAGGTTTATGAAATTGTAGTAGTATTTATTTTATATCATTGTAATCAGATAAAAAACTAGTAAAGTACGTTGCTAGGTTTTTAAATTGTTTCAATAACATACTTTGACTTCATAAAACCATTTATTCTTAAGTAACTGCACTCTTACAAACAATAAACAGTATAGATACAATATTAATACTGTTTCTCATAACCAACCATATACTGCACATTTTGGAATGACTCCCAACAAGCTAAGATGTGTAGTTTTGAAATGGCATGCCCTAAAAGAGAGAGTGAGATAAGCGAGTGTACAATTTTGTAAAAACGCGGCAAACATTCATTTGCATTCCCGAAGTTTTCACTCTAAAGCGACGAAGTGCTGGATAGAAACGGGAAAATGTCTAAGCAAAGCAACACTGCTAAGTAACGTTTTTAAAGGTCTCAGCTGAAGTGTCAGTCATTCATTCATTTTCCTCGAAAAATTATTGAAACAGCTGAAAGTAAAGCCTACAACCCTAAACTATTCAAAGTGAGAGTGAACAGGCTTCTTCTGGGTAAGCTCACTCCATCGTAGACTTTGTCTCTGTCATCCAGACCTAGACTAAAGTCAAGAGCAAACTCATAGTAGAATTAAAAAAAAAAGAACGATTATCAGGGATTTAACAAAATACAAATTGATGCTCTCTTTCTATCTTGTCCTCATTTCGCATTTTAAAACCAATTTATTTTAATCATTGCTAAATATCTTTTAATGCTATAAGCTTCTCTCTTTCTTATCGTTTTTATTAAATTTAATTATAAACCGAATTGAGGACGCCCAAACAAAGATGTAGCGACTATGAAAAAATCTAATACAGAGTTTCAACTGGATTTAAAAGCTCAAATTATCAATATGCGCTTTTGGAAACAACGGTACATTAAATACTAGGGATGCGTCGATACGCCTTTTTGCCGATACGATACCGATACCGATGCTCTTATAAAAATATCGGCGATATCGATACCGATACCGACACGCTTATTGAAAATATGATGCACCTTGAGTTTGTACTATGAAATAAATAGTATAGGACCATATTTTCAGTTTTCCTAATTAAATACGCGTCATAGATTAGGGTGCATAACTCAAGATGGATGTACTTTAGAGCTGAGCTGCCTTAGTAACAATTGTTTGAATGGAAGTACCTACTCTACATATCTAACAAGGTGGCGTTAGTGTACCATCAAAAAAAAAAGGCACCAGTCGGCCATACATTTCAGGCAAAGCCCTTTGAAAAGTATCGTTGAATCGGCCATTAAAATATCGCCGATGCCGATATATCGACTAACTTCGAGTATCGCCGATATGTTGGTATCGGTATCGGTATCGGATGCATCCCTATTAAATACTGACTCTTCCAAAATTGGTAGACTATATACTCAAATTATGGTAGTTTTTTTTTTTTTCCAACGGCAACGGTTTCAAATAGGTAACAAAGCGATTAGTAACCAAACAACGACGCGCAGAGTCATTGAAACGTCATGTTTTACTAATTATCGTATGCCTGCTAATTAGGGTTTATCGTATCAAATAACTACTTATCTACGTACCATTTTATTTGTTTTATTATGTTCAAACAACGCTTGGAATTTTTGCAAGCAGTACCTAGAAACATATTCATATTCGTTTATTTGCGTTCGACAAGGTAAAACAAGATGTTAACAAAAGCTTAGAGCTAAGATCCGTTGTAGACTCTGTTAGGGCACAGCAAAAAGTATTGTTTGATACATAACTCTAAACCAGAGTAGCTAATATCGCCGCCTTACAATGAAAACCAATTACATCTAAATTTTACTTATGAATGTCAAAGTACTTAAAATGTTGTGTTCTTTCGTCTGCGAAAACCCATTAATCGCTAAGTCTTATAGTTTCGCTGCTAGCTAATAAGATAACCAATTATTTCAAGCATTTCTAAGGTTTGTTTTCAAATACAAAACATTAAGCAGATTATGTGACAATTATTGAAAATTTCATTACAAAGCATTAACTAAATCTCAATAAATATGTTTAAATAGAACATTTATCAATGTACTAATGCTATGAAGTATTAATATCAATATAATACTACAAAGGGTATTTTCAACCCCATAAACTTCGTAATCGCGATATCTCCGTTTGAACTTTTAATGATTTAATTGGGTTTCGTTGTAGGGCGGCGATATTTAAAAATTAAAATTATACATAAACTGAATAATTCAATTTAGTTAAACTTTAATAACATTCGCACCTCGCGCCATAATTATCACTTCGATCAATTTTTTTTCTTGGTATTGACAAGCGGCTAGGTCATTGAGATAAATAATAAGTACTTTTGCAGGTACCTACCACAGGGGGCTCGTGGCTAAATCATAACGGCAGCACGGGTTGATCGAAGGTTGAACTACGCTTGCCGAGACCTTTCCGTGGATGGGTGACCAGACCATCCATTACATATCGAAATCGAGATATCGACATAGATGCCGATATCTCGATTTCGATATGTAATGCATGTAATGTATGTCTTTGATGCGTAGTTCGCATGTAGTTCGTATGTTGTAGACAACGCTACATGCGAACTATACGCATCAAAGACCAGACGTCACAAATCCTGCATCGCGCAATCAGAGTTTACCGCGCGACTAGCATTATACAACATCCCGAAATCAAACGTTGGGTAGTTGTCCACCACACCCGTCTGGTCGAAGGATCCTCCCTTTTCCATAGAGTATGAGTGACCCTGTTCCTCATACCTCTATAATTACCTATAATACCAAAAGGGCCTCAGCTCAGTATAATGTCAGATGACAACACAAGGTGTACCACCTGACGCTGATTTTCAGCTGTAACCCACGAGTGCCATACGTTAGAAAAGGTACATAGGTAGGTAAATATTATCTCAAGTAAAAATTGTAGTCATGAGAGCATTGAGTATACTTTACCGTTTCCATCTCAAATTCAATTAAATAATTTAATAAACCAAGAATGGTAAATTGATGACTCGTCGTATTATAACCGTATCATCTCACAAAAAAGTTCTATTTTATAATAATTATATAAAAAATGAGAGCATTTTTTCCATCCGCGTGTATTAAACTTATTGTAAGTGAAAGTAGGTACGGTGGCCAGCACATCAAGTTACCACAAAATGTCAAATTTTCTCGCTCGATTGTCAACTTCATCGTCAACATTTTAAAGGTTAAAATCGTTTGGAGAAATTTGACAGTTTGTCACTGTACAATATAATAAAACAAATATATAACAGTAGCGGTTACTTCACGTTTTTATAATAATTACATTAAATGCTCTTTATCCATATTAGAATAAGTATTACAAATTTGAAAGTAACGCGATCTGTTGTTACATTTTCACGCCTAAGCCGCTGAACCGATCGTCATGAAATTTGGCGTAGATATAGCTTGGGATATGGAGAAGGACATAGGCTACTTTTTACGCAATAATCGACAACCACGCGGGCGGAGCTGCGGGCAAAAGCTAGTATTATATAAATCTACTTTGTTTTTGCATAATACTGACCCGTCTTTGAATAAACCGAATACAGGCCATTATTGCTTTGATAGAATATGTTTACTATACACTCTTGACTCGGGCCTGCACGCAGCCAATTTTTTTTTTTCTTGATTACTTCTACAAAAAAATCCTTTTAGGTTTTAGACTTTCCTACCAACTTTAGAATGTTTCTGGTAGAATAATAAGTTGGATCGATTTTAACCCAATTTTAGCGCAATTTTAATAGGTACCTTAAGTATTAGACCCATGTCACATGCCATCGTGTTAACCAGTAAATGCCCTTAACCCTCTCTCTGCGGAGCTCTAACTGTCAGTTTGCTAACGAGTCCCACAGACGCGTATTTTCTCACCGAACACGAGATGCGATTCTCAATTTACATGCGCCGATACCAGTTTGTGGTCCCTTACGGATTATCGCATATGATGTTATAGAACTCCGTTTTATATCCACTCATATTAATTACTAGCTTCTGCCCGCGACTTCGTCCGCGTGAAATTTCGGCTCACCCATCACGACAGGCTTATTCCACGAATCCCCCCTGAAAATCCCACTTAGGAGGAAAAGTGGAATTTATAAAAACAGTCTAGAATTCACTTCTGATAATCCTGCTTAGGGGGGAAAACTAGAACAGAAAATTTAAAAAAACTTATTCCAAGACCGATTGAAAGTGATTTTTCTTACATTAGGGTTCAGTTTTCCCCACTGAGGGGGATTCTCTTAGGGGGGATTGGTGGAATAAGCCGGATTATCAGGGGTGAAGACTGTTTTTTATAGATTTCACTTTTCCTCCTAAGGGGGATTTGTGGAATAAGCCGCGTTGCATCCCGTCATTTGCCCGCACTATAACTTCGTTATCGCTTAGCGTTCTCTTTGACTTTTGTTCCTTTCGCTTGGCTCCTAAGGATCGTAGCGTGATGTTGTATAGCCTATAGCCTTTCTCGATAAATGGGCTATCCAACACTAAAATAATTTTTCTATTCGAACCAGTAGTTCCCGAGATTAGCGCGTTCAACCAAACAAACACACTCTTCAGCTTTATTATATTAGTATAATAAAGTGGTGCCGGTCGTAAAGAATAGCACCACCCCATTTCCTCCCGTGGGTGTCGTAAAAGTCGACTATTGGACTTAATAGAGAATGGGCAGCAGCGTTCTCTATGCATTTTTAACACCTTATTGAGATCGCCAACCCACCTGCCAAGCGTGGCGATTATGGCAAATTCCCCCTTTTTGAGGGAGGCCTATGTCCAGCAGTGGACGTCTTTCGGCTGAAATGATGATGATAGATTATAATTATAATAATAATAATTTGGTACAGTAGGTACCTGGTCGTTAAAAAACACAGTTTTAGAAAAAGTCCGGTTTGTAGAGTGACGTCCCTGTGTGACATTTACATAATACAAATTTTAAATTCATTCATTAACTGGCACTGCCACACCCGCTGGGTCTAAACCTGTATATTCACTTCACGCATAAAAAATTTCACAAGGGTTCTTTGCAAATGGTAGGTCAGTATCGTCAGTCGTAACGGGTACCTAGTCAGCAGCCCGAAAGTCTGACAATCAGTCTTACCAAGGGGTATGGTATTACTCTACCTAGTAGAGTGTAGATTTGTTGGTACTTTTCTATTTTGTACCTGGTAATTGTTGAAAGGCCTACACTGTCCTCCCATACCTATTTATTAACAATGTTAGTTGATAATATTGTAAAGCTAATTATTTTTAAAAGAGTAACCGTGGAGTTTCTTGCCGGCTCTTCTCCATAGGAAACGACTAATTGGAACCGTGCACCTAGCTTCTGACGTTTCATAAGTGCCCTTGTAGGTTTATGTGAAATAAAATATTTTGATTTTGATTATTGACTCAATAACTGTGTTATGGAGGTCAGATAGGTAGTCGCTCCATATAAAATACTGGTATTCAGCTGCATCCGGTTAGACTGGAAGCCGACCCCAACTTAGTTGGGAAAAGGCCACGAAGGAGATGATGAAAAAAAAATTGAGTCATGAATGCCATCCTACTTAAATTTAAGTAGGATGGCATTAATGACTCATTTAATTATAATATCCGTGGGAAGTAGGAAAATAATACTTATTACGAGTTTTATAGCTGTTTATCGTTCGAGTTATTTTTTAGGGTTCCGTACGTCCGAATGAAAAACGGTACCCGTATAACGGTACTCGTGTGTCTGTCTGTCTGTCCGTCTGTCACAGCCAATTTGCTAGGAATCTGCTGGACCGATTATCATTGACATTTGCGCCGTATCCCAGTAGTTCCATTATGGGTAAGAGTTGAGTAGTTCCATTGTGGTTATGGTATGTGGTAGCTGAATATACGGTGTATCGACCTCTTAACGGCGGACCACTATTTACGCCACACCCTGTATACCAGTTCCATGGAACTACTGGGAGAAAAAAGTTCCAGTAGTCCCATAATGGAATTAGAGAATGGAACTACTGGGATACGGCGGACATTTGGTACACATATGAATTTCTGTGACCCAAGCACGGACGTGTAACGTAAATAAATCGATTTTGATTAAGGGGGTCACTTTTGGAGGGCAAATAAGAAATAAAAATAAAAAAAAACTGGACAAATAAAAGGGCTTATTGAAAGGATTTCAGATATATTTAGTTCATAATTTTAAAATAAACACTTTTAAAGTTATTTAAGAAAATTGATGAAAATTGACCATTCGTCCCTTATTTCCCAAAACTACTAAGCATAAGATTTTGAAAAAAAAAAATAAACTATACTTATAGATTACAGGTAAACCTATAATAAAGATAAAGATAGTTTATTTGTCAAACATGCGTTTACATACAAATCAAGCATGCAATATCTTAAATATAGTTGATAAGTCCGTACATGTTAGATGGATGTGTGGAGTGACGAGAATGGATAAAGTCAGAAATGAGTATATAAGGGGAAGTTTGAAAGTGGCGCCGGTGACAGAAAAGTTGAAAGGACGTCGTTTGTCATGGTATGGGCATGTGATGAGGAGGGAGGAAACGCATGTGACGAGGAGAGTGATGAAGATAAATGTGGATGGATGGAGAGGGAGAGGAAGGCCCAAAAAAATATGTATGGATTGTGTGAAGAATGATATGAAAGAGAAGGGAGTGAATGATAGAGTGACGGTTGACAGGGGGGAATGGAAAAAGAAAACGTGTTGCGCCGACCCCAAGTAACATGGGACAAGGGCAGGAAGATGATGAAGTCCGTACATGTTTTGCCTGACGAGACGTACAAATTTTTATTTTATTTTTATATGACAAACAAATAATTTAATTCACTATACTGGTTCAATAAAATTCATAATATATCTATGGTCAAATATATAATATAATAAATCTATGATCTTAAAATAACATGGTAAATCTCTCAATATTATATATACATACAAGCTTACATTTGCAGTTGGAATGTATGTGAGAACTGGTTTTACAACTAAAATATTAAGTTTGATCTTCGGATAAATTCATCCCAACTACGGAACCCGTAACTGTGTGTGGCCCAACTCGCACTTGGGTGGTTTTTTTTCCCATGCTGTTTAATAGGGTTCCATTAGACACGGGAAATGGCTAGTAAACCCATGGAGCAGTCTTAATTTATTCTCGACTTAATTATTTATACATAGTTAATTAAAGTTTAACTGAACTTTTATATTAAAAGCTTTGAAATTGATTAATTAGTTTTCTTTCAGTGTAATTCAAAAAGACGTAACGGTTATTTAACGGTGATTTAGGATAGGGGTACTAATTAGAAAGATAGGTTCAACTTATTACTAAGCTACTAGCTTTTGCCCGCGGTTTCGCCCTTGTCGGCGTGACTTTTTCTAAAATAAAAGTAATCTAAGTTACTCTTTATAACATCAACTATCTGCCAGTGAAAGTCCCGTCAAAATCGGTCCAGCCGTTTCGGAGATTAGCCGGAATAAAAAGACAGACACAATTTTTTTTTTTTTTTGTTATATATATTTAGGTTACCTTATATAGATACGTACTTTCGCCTGCATTTTTACTAAATGCAGGCGAAAGTACGTATGTAAGGTACCCAAACACGGACGTGTAACGTAAATGAATGGATTTTGATTAAGGGGGTCACTTTACGAGGGCAAACAAAAGTTAAAAAAAAATGTTTTTAATCTGTACCGTGTGACTTATCAAATAAAAGGGCTTATTGAAAGGATTTCAGATATATTTTGTTCATAATTTTAAAATAAACACTTTTAAAGTTATTTAATAAAATTGATAAAAATGGTCAATTTTTTTTCCCCTCCCCCCATTCGTCCCTTCTTTCCCAAAACTAATAGGTAAGCCAAAAAATAAATAAAAAAAAACATTGCATTTAGTAAACAGCTGTTATTTTGACATTTCAAACAGACACTTCGATTTTATTTATTTGTATATAGAAAGATCCGCAAAGATATTTTTGGAAAGTAGGTAAAATAGCAAGAGCTCTTCTACAACAAAGACCCGTTGGTCAATGCCATTACTATAGAAATCTCTTGCACAGAAACACCACAAAACGCATTACCCTCCTTCTAAGTAAGTGGGGTAAAAACGAGATTGACATTCACACTTTAAGTGGCCAAATAAACTAGTTTTTTTTTATACGAAAGTATGAAATAGATACCTTTCGTTTTTCAGCATATTTTTGTCATTATGTAGCGAACAGAATTTTTAATTAAGTAAGAGCTAGATCAGGTTTTGTTAAACAAAACCTGATCTAGCTTTTACTTATTTAAAATTTAATTTTATACAGCACTAGCTTCTTGCCCGCGAATTCACACGCGTGGTAAAAGAAAAAAAAAAACGGGGCAGTCTTTGGGGACTATCGATAGAAGTGAAAACTAAGTAACATGAAAGCGTTCGGTGACGATGACGCGAGTTCCATGATTTTTGTTCACCCAAAAAGTATACATATAGCTCATGGAAAGCGTTCGGTGACGATCGCAAACCCATAAGTTTTTCCCCTACCAAAAATCGCTCAACGCGGCTAAAGAAGTTTTCACTTCTCAAACCCTATGGCACTCTGCAATAGTGTAGCTTTCTGCCGCTGAATGAATTCTCGAAATCGGATCAATAGTTGGGTAGATGCCAATAGGCTCGCCCCTATTACATGGGACTTAAACATACGAAATGTGGGTGTACTGTAGGCGCACCTCTGACGTAGACGTAGACGTGATGCTATGTTTTGGATGAGTAATTCTATGTTAGTAGAGATTACCAAACATCATATCGTCGTTGCGACTTTAAGACCTCTTATGTGTCACTTTTGGCAAAATCACTTTTTTACGCCAGCCTTTTTCACATTTTGAACCTCTATCGAATGCAAAAACTCTGATGTGTATACGACGATTTGATCATTATTTCTTTACCAATTTCAAGATTTTTTTTTTTTAATCTAGGGCATCTCAGACTGTAACCACTAAGGTTCCGACTCTTTAACCGGACTTTCCTGTGGCTGCCTTAAGCTTCTAACGAAACTTAATGCCTCCAGCCAGGGCGTAAAAACTATAAACTAAACGACTGCTGCTCGCTAAGGGCACCCCCTGTGGGGTACGAACCTCGGCTTAGGGCAGCTGAGTCGGAGGGAGGTTGGCAAGGGACCGACGGTGGCTGGATAAAATCAGTGTTTTGATTATTATCGTGGGGGGTTTGGATTACATGCTGCTCAGCTAAAATGCGTGCTGGCGCTTCACTTACAGTCAAGGGTCGGGGAGGAGTTTCAAGATCTACAATGTATGCTTCTTATACAATTTTGGTGCTTAAAATATCGATTTTCTCATAAAGTTGAATTTTACACATAAGAGATCTTAAAGTCGCAACGACGCTATTTTACATCCAAACTTACAAACTTTAACCTCTTTATAAAAAATTATACAGGGTAAAATTGAATTCATGGTCATCCTCTTAAGGGGTCATTGTACTCATCATTATAAACAATTTTAACTATGGGACCAACCCTGAAATATCGAATGAAAAATCTGCTGTTCATTTTAAATAAATAAATAAATAAATCCTTTTATTTTCAGGCGACGCAGGCCCATACATAAATACCTTAACCGAAACATACATATTTTTAATGTAAACTTGTGTTAGTACATAAGACTTAAAACTATGTTAGTAGCACTTCACTTTGCACTACTTTGACTATGTGCTGTCGGTGGTACTTATTCGCGGAAGCGACGGAACACCACGTTCTGGGGCCAAGTCTTCTTCCATGACGAGGGGCAGATAACAATTCGGTACGCTCACCACGAACGCCATTGCGGCGCGGGTCTCCAGTAACTACACCCTCGGCGTATACCTTGTCTTCTGGCGCACGTACTCCTTGATGTCCTCCGCCTTAGTAGTGTTAGTGGTGTGTGTTGGTGATTTTGAAGAGCTATGCGAACATAGATGTAGGGAACAGCTGATTCTTTTTTTGCAATTTCAGGTTTGGTCCCATAGTGGAAGTTGTTTATAATGATGAGTATAATGACCCCTTAAGAGGATGCCCATGAATTCAATTTCACCTGTAGACCAAGGCTTATTAACGTTACCAAATAACAAAATAATAACCGTTACGTAACGTTAAATTTCAATGTTATACCCACGAACGTTACTTGATAACATTACCAGTAATATAACGTTAATTAACATTAACAAAAATACGATAACTAACGTTAATTTAGCTACATTGCCGTTCTGTGGGTAAGAATCAGGCAGATTCAGGCAACGTTTTGATCGGCACGGCATCAGAGAGGCGCGAGGGCGGGCTCCCACCGCGCTACACGCCTCAGGCCCCACTACTTACATCTCAACCGTTTAAAAAAACGATAAAATTAATAGACGCATAAATAACGTTAACTCTGTCAATACAAGGTAACGTTATGAAAATTTACCGGTATTTAAAGCCCTGCTGTAGACACACAATTTTTATTTTATTTTATAAAAAAAACATATATCAATCGAGTCTTTTAATTAACAATTCAATTACGGTCACGATTCGTGACGACAAATCATGTTTAGGTATTCTGAGATAACCATCAGTTTAACTGCCCGGTGTTAACGAATTACTAAGTGAACTGCTCGAAAAGCCATTATATCCAGCTTATAGCTTTCCTAGTGAAGTAACTACTTTTACTTAGTAATAAAATTTTAAGAGTAACTAGTAGACTCTGGCATGCTGAACGTGTTTTTGATTTTGTGTGTCGTTTTATTACGTACTAGCTGCTGGCCGCGGCTTTACCCGCGTGGCTTTTTCCATACAAATAAATAAAATTCAATTAATTTTTTTTTTTTTTTTTAAACCCACGCGGGTTATTCTGCGGGCAGGAGCTAGTCGAAAATGAAAGTAGTCACTCCTTATATTTAACATCAGCTATGTTTTGGAGATTAGGCGGAACAAACAGACGGACAGACAATTTTTTTTCTAATATACCGTGTATACTTTCATTTGCATTTAGTTAAAAGCAGCTATTTTGACATAACAAACAGACACATCAATTTTATGTATATTTATTTGTATAGATGTCAATCCTAACTAAAAAGCGAAAGTTGTAGCTTACTATACAGGGTGTTTGGCGCATGGACCGACACAATTTTTTGGGGGGTTGGGAGGGTCATTAGCGAGGTTTCATCTAAAGACCCCATGTCACGGTGTCCCAGTGTCACGGTTATTAAGATATGATTTTTTTTTGGTTTTTTCCTAAAATTACCCGGAATCTCGCCTTTAAATCGTCATTACTTTTTTATTAATGGTTGTAATTGCACGAAATAAATTTTATTGTATTCTGCAATGTATTTTTATTTTAGATAGATCATTATTTGATGCAATTGATCTGTAAAAAAATACTTATGTGCTTCCAAAGTCAATTTTGTTTTTAAATGTGTGAAAAATTACGACTTCTAAATACAGTATTAAAAAAATTGAACTTAGTTTTATTTTAAAAAGCTCTTTGGATGAAACCTCGGTAATGACCCTCCCAACTCCCCAAACAATTGTGTCGGTCCATGCGCCAAACAGCCTGTATTACTGATTCTGAAAATTATAATTCTGTAAATACATATTGTTTACGATCGCGAATCATGTTTTAACAACATACAATCTGACATTGACCAACAAATTGCAATAATCGTAAGAAAATTTTAATTTCGCGGTCTACCTTTGCACATCCCCAGTTATTTCAAGAACCTACACCTTGTATATTGACAAGACAAACTAAAAGCACACAAAAGCTATAAGCACATTGGGCATAGCAACACGCAGGTATGTAGCATACCAAGGTATACCTGGGTATTACCGGATGCCAACAGAAATACATACCTCCGTTGAAAATAGAACTGAGACTCCTAAGAGTATTGTGTTCAGGTTTATCCGTTGCTGTTTAAATATAGAAATTATATTTAAACTACAACTACAAAGGTACTGTTACTAAATCGTAGGTATAACAAATGCACAATTTTTATTATATTTTATGACTAGTACCTATCTGTTTTAGGCATGGAAAATACTTATAGCACGCCTCGCAACGCGCGAGCTCGTCGGTGTGTGCTACTCTCGATATGCCACCATTTTTGTCAATTTTCCAACATAAAATGATCCTTACAGCCTAAGATAGACATTAAATCCGTACAAAAGGCGATGTTTTCACAATAAGAGATATAAAATTATAACGTGAATGTATTTTTTATATATACAACAAAAATTGTAATTAAAAATATAGGATGCACTGCCGTCCGTTGGTCTGACCGTTAGTGAGTCTTCACGTTTTAGAAAAATATACGCTATGGTTTGAAATAAATCCTTTTGCAATTTTGGATTCACCAAAAAAAAAAAAAGATTTTCCGTAATCTGACAGAAATAGTGCGTTAATCGCAACCGCTTAAAAACCCAATATTTTGATTAAAAAAAACAATATTGATTAATAAACTAAATAATAATAATTCGATAAACAAAATGTAAATACTGACTTAGTACCTAGTCAGACATTTACTTACTAAGTTTATCGAATACAATTACCACTCACGATCGAAGAGCCTTTTAATATTATTTAGATCGAAAAGACAACAGAAACCCGTTGTAACTAGAAAATACTTTAACAATGATTAATGTTGCTTTTGTATATTATTACATAGAAACATAACGACTTTTATTTTGTCGTATTGACATTACTAACTAGTAAATGCCCAAATTACCCCTATAGCATTAGTTATTTGGTTAATTTGGGCATAAATGTCTCCATCAATCAGGAAAAGACGACAACATTCACAAATCATTGGGCAGCAGTAATTCTTTACTTCACAATAACAAATTGAATGTATAAAATTCAACACTTAGAGTACTAACAAATACATTACTTTGACTTTGACCTGTCTAATTAAGTTCTGTTTCTACGTAGAGGATAACAATGATCTTACTAATGATCCTAATTAATTAAACCTTACGACGACAAAGCGATCAAAGGTATGTATGTCTAGCATTGTGGAACGTTTTTCGAATCAATTTCAAGGTTGGGTCGGGCTGGTGGAAGTCTGTTATTTTCTGAAACGAGGTGATACCTTGGCAGGAAACCATGGTGATCTTATTGATACGCCATTTAAAGAGAACAGCAAATAAGAGATTCTATATCCTATGGATTATATTCGATTATATAACACCACATGCAAACTACGCATCAAAGACCTGACGTCACAAATCCTGCATCGCGCAATTAGAGTTTACCGCGCGACTAGCATGTATACAACATCCCGACATCATCCATCAGGCAGTTGCCCACCAGACACAACACCCGTCTGATCGGAGGATCCTCCCTTTTATATGGAGGATGAGTGGACTTTACACCCTGTTCCTCATATCTCTATACTGGTGACCCCGAACATGGACATTAGCGCAGCCTTCGTGCAACTAATTCAGCATGACACACAGCCAGCCGCACGGCTTCAACGGGTATCTTAACTACCGGCATGCAGCGGACATCACCCTCAGCCTCATCAGCAACCTTGGCACAGCACACTGCACTTTCTGCTGGTCCACAAGCAGAGCCCTTCAACCCTCTCCTGGTCAACGCTAGCAGTCAGCCTCAACCCAACGCTGTACCACATCCGACTCACTGGAGCAAAACGCAGCGCCAGCCACCCCGACTCACTAGGGTATCACCACAGAAAGTTCCGACTCACTAAAAACTTTGCGGCACCCGGCTCCGCGTTCTGGAGTGATGGCGGAATCTACAACGCCACACGCATCAAAGACCTGACGTCACACAAATCCTGCAATCCTGCATCGTGAAATCAGAGTTTACCGCACGACTAGCATATATAAAACATCCCGACATCAACCTTCGGGCAGTTGCCCACCAGATACAACACCCGTCTGGTCGGAGGATCCTCCCTTTTCTATAGAGTATGAGTGAACTTTACAGCCTGTTCCTCATACCTCTTTAACTCTCTGCCAGCTTCTGTGTTCCCTTCCACATATAAACCGTCTGCTTTTGAAGCAAGAGTGAACAGGCATCTTCTGGGCACGCTTGTTCCATCATAGACATCATCCATCACTTTCTATTAGGAGAGATCGAAGTCAAGAGCAGGCCCAATGAGTAGATAATTAATTTTAAAAAATACAAAAATACATACCTGTATTCCTACCTCCTTACTTATAAACACGGAATAAAGTTATACCAGAAATAACTTCGCTATAACCATACAGGTTATACCGAACGAAACTAATGCTACTAACCCATAAAAATTAACACCATAAACAATAACCTTTAAAACACAAGTTCAACAATCAAAACCGAACAAAAATAATGACAATTACACTTGACCTTTGCGTAACAAACGCGCTGACGTCACTACTCACTGTCCACAAATAGCCACAGACCACAGAGCACAATAGACCGGATGCGGTTCCGTGTCACAAGCCTGCAAGCCGCGCTCGCGAGCTCTTTTGTTGCACATCCAGTGACCCACTTGCAGCGGCTCTTATACCTGTTATGTAATAGGTATGAAATGCGCGTGTTTTTGTAGATGTTGCAGATTATTTATTCTTCTTTTCTTTGGCAGAGGTTTTTAAGCATTGCTTTATGCAAGTGAGTAGAAAGAAATGTAAAAATAAAGGAAAATAAATAAGTGAAAATGAAAATAAGAGAAGTTGTCTATCGCTTAATATTATTATCTGTAATAGGGAGAAAGATTGAAGTTTTATCCGTTGAACAAAGACAGTGATAGAATGTAAAGTACATCTAAGTAGGTACCTATGTTGTGTTACCATAGACTAGTCAAATGGCAAACTTATATCCTTAGCTAGCGTTATCAACTAAAATAGGAACATTATCGGGTGATAATGTTCCTTGATTTTAAAGCGTGTTTTAACTTATTAAAAAACAAAACAACGCTAAAGGATGCGCGCACACATGCATGTCAACGGAAGTCTCTATATTTGTCGGTTATTCTCAAACTTATTAGCATAGTTGGATCTTGCTTGTTTCACGTTAAGTCCGTTCATTGTTATCTTTAAACCAACAATTTAGATAATTAGACATTACAGATTGTATTATTGTATGGCATTGTATGTAAAACCGTAGTATTACGGTAGTTTTTCTGGATTTTCGGGTAAATACGTTTAAGATGTGGATTTGAACGCCGTTTAATAATAACATGGTCAAATAACTAACCCTTTTATCGACCATAATTCAAATTAATTAGTTCTTTCGAAAACTTATGTTCCAAAGGAATGTTCTTAAATCCACTTTCAAAATACACAGGTACCTAAATGACTACCGAATCGGTTTAAGAGACTGCAAAATGTCGCGTTCTAATTAATATTAACTGTATTATATACTTGAAAAAAAAAAATTTGATCATGAAATAATATATCTTGACCGTACTTCCATACGTCCTGATAGACGTGGAATACCTCTCCACTTCTCAATCACCTCAGGATATGTTGCCCCCTTGTCGCTACGTCACTATGTGCTAGCGACCGTTTTCGGGGGCCCATTATTGAGTGTGCAAGTCACCCACTGCCATTTTATCAGTGAATTGTATGTATAAAAGATTAGTCAGGCAGGGGCCATAGCCCTTCAATAGTTTTAGGTAATCAGTCCATTTTAACCACCCAAATCCAGAGTCCAATATATTTATTTCCATATCCTGCAATAGTCCTACACCAACCGGGGGCTATCCTTGGGCGCAATTACATAATACATACAGGGATAACAGGGGTTGGTGCCACATTTCATTTACAGCATCTAACGGTCTTCTGCAAGTTGGCTTTGGCTGGGTCTCGCGATAGGTCATTAAAAAAAATACATATTGAATATTTTTTATTATTTCCTAATAATAATAGTGTATGAGATGTATGAGCGTAAAATAATCAAAAGTAGAATGTAAGGATCGTAGCTGATGACGTTCTATGGTTTCTGGCTATCCCCATGGAAAGAATGCGTGAGTTTATGTATATATGCCCAATAACACTATAATTTCAAATATTGCTTCATCATTAGAGCTTATTCAGGATAGAGATAATAAACTTGATTTTATGGATGGATGTAAAATAAACAGTTATACCAGTAATAAAATGATTTCAAGTAAGCTGATAGACCGGCTTGCCCATTCGTGATATTTACTTATCTATGTATTCAGTGCTCTATGTTTGTGAAGTTAAACAATATTAAATCTTTACTTTGAGATTAAGAGCCATAAATTAATAAGTAACTGGCAGGTGCGGCGAACTGGCACTGGGTTAAAAGAACTGGATGTCCTCTCCAATTTCTTAAAGGTTTCCCCATTAAAAAACTTCATCTTTAATTCCTTATCCACTCACGTGTCCGACCCCCGCGCATTGCGCTGAGTCAAGTGTCCCTGACCATCTTTTTATCGCTGCGCGACGGGGTGTTGGGTTACATAAACACGGCTTTTAAACAAAAAGTTTTAATGAACTGATAGTAAACTAATGACTGTTTCCTCAAGTAGGTTAAAAATTGAAATATAGGTCTTTAACCTATATTTCAACTTTTACACACATTCGAAATAAACTTATCATTGGAGATCGGATAATCGGATGCATATTTACCTAAAGTTAGTTATTAGCTATGAAAGTATGGAAGCAGCTTCTTAAAATATATTTTTTGTAAGAAAATATCCCGTTATGCCAGGAATACCGGCAATGCATAACTAGTCGGGTGTATAGTATGGAAGCGACTTCTAAAATATTATTTATAAAAATAAAAAAAATACCCGGGATTCTTGGATTGCATAACTATTCAGATGCATATTTATTTTAAATTATTTTAACCCTCTATGCAAATATGTGTATGTAGGGTGTAAGAGTAAGGGTGGTGTATGTTAGTTAAAATTAAAATAAAACACCGGAACCGCGGGATTAATTCGATACAAAAGCGCTTTCCATAATAGCAAACATCTCAACTTTAGGTGAATATGCATCCGAATATCCGTTCTCTACTTATTATACTAGAAAAATTAATACAGACATTAAACAAAACAAAAAAAACAAAAAAATTTTACCATCCCAGTTTTTTTCAAGACTAAAAAATGTCATTCGGTATTTATTACTGCTGTGAATTTTTTTACGTATCCAAATACAACCATAAAGTTTTATATTACGCAAACGAATCCCTGAATCAAAAAATAGTTTTCACAAACCCGCAATATTTTTGAACGGCTTATCTACACCGTACTTTACGTGTCTAATACCTAATATCGCACCTTTGGGAACAAAGCGTCACTTCTGCAAGTTTTTGCAAAAACGACTTAAATATGCAAAAAAACCGCGATAATCGACTTTATATACACAAAACGCTTGTCCGTGAAAAACTAATCAATTTAAGACTGAGAATCGCCTTAAGACTCTAAAACAGTACAGAGTAATAAAAAAAATTGGTAAAAAAAAAAAAATCTTTTCCTGTAAAGTTGGAAAACATGCAGAAATGACCCTTTGTTCCCAAAGGTGCGATTATGTATTCACACTTTGTCGGCGTGATTAATATACAATGTATACTCATGCCAGATTACAGGTTTCTAGTACTAAGTGTCTCTGAGCGAAGCCGCGGACATACAGACAGATGGACATGGCGTAACTATAAGGGTGTCCTGGTTGACTACGGAACCCTAAAGACTCAAAAAGCGGAGGTCAATATAATTAAGTAGGTTTGTCGGAAGTCGGACTTAGTCGGAGTAACGCGTCAAAAAAAATTAAGTGGACAACACTGTGGTAAAAAAGAAAGAAAAGAAAGAAAGAAAAGAAAGAAAGAAAAGAAAGAAAGCAAGAAAAAGAAAAATATTTTATTTGGGACACGCACAAGAAATACAAACAGTAAAAAATAAAACTTAAACATTTAAAACTAACAAAATTTACATTGTAAACCTGTGCGAGGCCAAAAAGGCCACTATCTCAGCATAATGCTGCGATATTAATACACAGTTTTGTCCACTTGCAAACATGGGCAATAAACCAAAGTCATTTGTACACAGTTTTTTCTACTTGCGAACATGGGCAATAAAACCAAAGTCATTTGTTTTATACCTGCGCCAAAAAATCCGTTATCAGAGCTCACCTAAAGACAAAAATGCAGAAATTAAGACATTTTAACGAGGAGGATTTAGCTAAACCGGTCGAAATGAGGGTAAATATTATTATCAGTCGTAAAATTCGTCTGTACTCCTCATAAAATGACAGACGAAACACTTAATATTATCTACAACTCCAGTATACATATGTTTCGCAGTTAAGCTCAAAATAACTGCAGAGTTTTATGTCGAGTGGCACCATTTAAAAAAGAGATATTTATTTGTTACTTTCAGAGGCGGTGAAAGGTTTAGTTTTCCCCAGCAACATTGGTGTCACTCGATCTGTGGACTAATAATAGTAGTTTTGAACATATTTGACATATTCATTTGAACATTTTCTCGTCCTTGTGCACAAAAACCTTCATATCTTAATAACATCTTTGATAAAAAAAAAACAGAATTATTGAGTTCATCGTTAGCAACAAGGCAAAAGTTACTTTTCACCTATGGTGATGATCCGACAGAGACTGCTCTTACTAGTTTTTTTAATCCATGGGAAACACAAAACAATGTTATAAAATTCAAAAAAAAAAAAGGCATAATTTAAGGATCTGGCCGACATGCAATCGCTTTTTATAACACTAGGCTGACTCGACAGACTTCGTTCTGTCAAAAGCTATAGTATAAACTACTCTACCCTACCCTACTCTACCTACCCTATCTACCTACTTACCTATCTACCTACCCTTCCCACCTACCTACCTACCTACCTACCTTCCTACCCTACCCTACCTACCTACCTACTTACCCTACCCTACCCTACCTACCTACCTACCTAAAACTTAAAAACTCTCATTGGATTCTCAGACCTACTGAATATATGCATATAAAATTTCATAAAAATTTGTCAAGCCGTTTCGGAGGAGTATGGTACCTAACATTATGACACGAGAATTTTATACATAAGATTTGATTTAATTTTCTGGATAAAAATAAAAATCCAAAAGTTACCCGTTTTCGTTATGTTTAATCAACCTCGTAGCTACAAAAGAGACGTTTTTGCCATATTTTTTTATATAAATTTAAAGGTGGTAAAATTGTTTAGCACAATTCGCTGAGTTGTTCTTGATAAAATTATTAAAATAATTACTACGTTAAATACATACCAAATGCGCGAGGCTACCACTCGCGACTTGGCGAGCCTATTTCAGTCGGCTCGAGCAATAGGTAATAATAATAATATTTGGGGACAGTGGGAATACGCCGTTATGATCCGGTGATCATAACGGTATATTCCCGCTGTCCCCATCGTCCGTGTCCCCATTAATGGAAATTCACATAAAATGGCGAAAAAAAAGGTTCCACTTTACTTACATTTTACTTTTGCATTGATTTTTTAATTATTATTTCAAAGAAAATGACACCTTTTTTTATTTATTTAACAATTTATGTATGTGACACATATATAAACAGACAAGAAGAAAGGAACAGAAAAATACGTACAAAGGTGATGCTTACTTCTAATGAAATCTCTTCCAGTATACCTGCGATAGGAAAGTAGATATATGCCCAAATACTCAAACGTTACTTAACTTTAAGACGTTCTTATAAGTGTTTCTGTCGCTACAAAACAGTTTAAAGTGACAGAGACAGCATTAGACTTAACGGCGACTTAAAATTGAATTGCGTTTGAGTATTCGGCAGATAGAGATGTAGACAACGTGTGTTAGAGAAAGAGTAGAAGAGAAAAAAAAAATACATAAAATCAAAATAGTTAAACACTAATATAAATACTTATAAACATACAATAAGAGAATATACTTACATACATACTTCCAAAATAAATATCACTCAAATATATATTTAGAACTGCAGTGTAATGGAAAATAATAATTACATAATAATATGCTACTATGACGAAGTGGAAAGATAGTGGTCTCTTACTCTTCTTTTAAAGGCTGCAACAGTTTGGCAGTCCCTAATGTCAGGTGGCAGTGAATTCCACAACCGAGCCGCGTGCCTTTTTATATGAATTACAATTAATGGGAACACGGGCGATGGGAACAGTGGGAATACACCGGCCGGCATAACGCCTTAAAGCTCAGCACACACTGGTGTAAGTTTTAAATATCTACCTACTTACGTACATATAAATGTATGTCAAGATAATATATGCACATAGTTTGCGGTTATACAACGCTTCGCCTAACCTAAATCCGTTTCTCGTAACTTAGCATAATAATTCACATAATGATAGGCCACACAACTTCCAGTCCCGTACAACAATGACACGAGTTTGTCGTGGTGGCGCCATATTTCTGAATAATTTCTAACCATATAGTAGGACTTCTAGGTACGCACACATGGGTCTTTAATTTTCTTTTCTAAGAATATGATTGTGAGTCTTTTTACACCCTGTATCAGGCAGTAGGTTCTAGCAGTATATTGTTATTTGATTAAATGCTCCTACAAACAGGTACTAGGTACTCGCGACGCGGCACAACGGCACCGCTCGTCGTGCGTCGCGTGTCGCGCCTGTTTGTAGGAGTCTGTACTTATTGTGTCGCCTTATCTATTCCTTCGTTATTTTAGTTATAACTAGTTGCTGCCCCCGCGTGGCTTTTACTATACAAATATATAAATTGAAGTTTCTGTTTGGTAATGTTAAGAAAACAGCTGACAAAAATCTTTTATTTTAGAAAAATCCACGCGGGCAACAGCAAGTCTAAAATAAAATTAGCCTAAGTTACTCCTCATATCATCACCTATCTGCTAGTGAAAGTCCCGTCAAAATCGGTACAGTTGTTTCTGAGATTAGTCGGCACAAACAGACAGACAGACAGTCAAAAATAGTCTTTTTTTAAACCCTAGATAATTGAATATGCTATACAAACAGACACTTCAATTTTATTTATGTGTATGATGTATGTATTTATGAAACATTATAATATTGATTAAATTTTTTAAAGCCATTCTAACTGGATAGCATTTATAGTTTTAGTCACAAAACGTACATAGTTTAAATAATTTCCTTCATTTGTATTATTGCTATGAGGACTTCAATAGCCTATAAACGTTAGTTGTAAAAATACATTTGTATAAGAAAATTAGGTATGTTTATTAATTTAATGAGATGGTATAATAACCATAACATACACATGTTTTGTTGTACAAACTTAAATTTTACTGTTTCTACGTCACTAAAAGTGGGCTCTTTTATTTATTTATTTATATAACAATTGCTTGCTACACTAACAGTAAACACCAAAGCGTGCAGCAAGCCAACAACAAACGGTCAACTAAAAAAGTTCATGCAAACACTAATCACAAATTTACTGCTAGACAAAAATATATCCAAATTCGGCTCGTGAGCAATTAGGGCGTTCAACAGATTGATCGCCTGGGTTGTGGGAGCGTATCGAGCAGTATGGGTACGCATTGGCGGAGCCGCGAACAGGCACCGCGAGGCACAGGCGCGCGACCGCCGCAGTCGGTCCGGAGCAAACAATGAACAGCAAGCTAGAGTAGTCGCGTCATCGATCTTATTGCTGAGCAATAAGTAATAGTGCATCAACAGCGCACATTTGCGTCTCAGTTCCAATGTGTTGATGCCTACCATTCCCGCAACAAACAGAGATGGATACAAATAGGGATAATACCCATATATTTTTTTATATAGGTACCGAGCAAATTTTCGTTGGACCCATTGTTTTCGTTAGTTTATGCTATGTAGGTATTTTATCTATAGCCGGTCTTTAGATATTAAATTACTAGCTGCGCCCCGCGGTTTCACCCGCATTAGGCACCATCTCCACGGACGAGAGAATCGCGGCGATATTGACGCTGGGCCTTCAAATAATCGCCGCGATGATATCGCCGTGTGGAGATTGATTCATAGAGTTTCTATTGAATTTGATGGCACGGCGAGACTATAGCCGCGATTTTCCCACCCGTGGAGATGGCGCCTTAGTCTCGATTCCGTCGGAATATCGGGATAAAAAGTATTTACCTACTTACTTAGTACTTAGCTTTTTCCTACTTAGAAGATTTTAGGTATTTCCAAATCAAAAACTTACATTGTGTCTCGGTTACCATAACACAATTGAAATATCATCCACACCCAGGCGCAGTAGGCTAGACAAATATTATTTTGTCATGTAAGATTGAACCTTTGACCGTGAGCTCAAAAACCAGACATCGAATTGTTTAGACAAGAGTTACATAATTTCTTTACATAATACCATACGATGTAGGTAGGTACCTAATATATAAATGAGTAGGCAATGTTGAGGAAATTCATAAAATATTTGTGAAGTAAAGACATAAAAAATAAAAATCTCATTTCAAACGGAGGTTCGAACTGTAGACACTAGAAGTCTACGATGAAGCCAATGATGATGCTGACTGACGCTAACGATGGTAAAATACAAAGTCAAAAGAATTGTACATTTTTTAAAGATGTGAAATAGATACTAGACTTACGTTAAGTAAGATAGTTACATTTATACATTCACACAGAAAAAAAAAATAACACATTCGTAACCCTGAAGGCTCGTACAGACTAGTGCGATATCGCGGGCGCGACGCGACACTAGTAGCACAATTTCTTAGTCGGTGCCTGTCGCGCCCGCGATATCGCGCGAGTCTGTACGAGCCTTGATACTTACTTGACAATGTTACTCAAACACAATTATGCCAACACTGTCAATCATAATTGAAAGAAGGAAAGAAAGAAAAAGTATTTATTGGGACACATACAGGAAGATTACATTTTAAACTAAACACACTCGTAGTAACACTAATAAAAAATAAAATATAAACAAAATTAAAATGAAAACAAAATCCTGTACGGGGCCAAAAGGCTCCTCAAAGTCAAAGTCAAATCATTTATTTCAAATAGGCACATAAAAGGCACTTTTGAATGTCAAAATTTAAATTGATACTAGTTGCCCCTTCCAAAAGGTAGTTACGTACAATAACAATATTTTGTGTACTTACATTAATTATTAAATTTTATGTGAAGACAAGAAATTACTATACCACAACAGGTAAAAATAATGAAAAATACCCCTGGTACTTAGTTGACAATGTTACTCAAATAAAGGTAGTTAGGTAAGTATGGAGAAGAATGGGCAAGAAACTCCATACTTACTCTTTTAAAATGTTAACATATAATTGTATACATTAATTATTAAATTATAAGTGAAGACGATACGCTTACCTAGAATAAAATTACTATACCACAACAGGTAAAAATAATGAAAAGTACCCCTGGGCCTCAAGTCTGCTATTACAATAGTGTCAGAATGGTCTCGCCATTGTGAGTATTTGACAGTGTTTGTATGGCAAATCTGTGAAAAACTCACAATGAAGAGACCATTCTGACACTATTGTAATAGCAGACTTGAGGCCCTGGTACTTAGTTGACAATGTTACTCAAACACAATATACGCCAACACTGTCAAACATAATTGCTAAAAACACCACATTTTTTACAATTAAACGCTTGTTTAAATTAGCGGCCATATGGCCCGTAGCCTTGTTTAGATGAGTCTGTTACAGGAAGACGTTAACTGACATGAAACAGATGAATTAAGAGCAACGCAGTGACTGATACTATAATTAGGGCAGTACACACATAATTACGCATACCATACATACATATCATTGACATCACATGAATGAGAGATGACTTGGTAAGAAATAACCACCCGGTCAAATGCGTGTCGGACTACGCACAATGAAGGGTTCTATAGTAGGGATGAATTTATCACAAAAACAAACTTAATATTGTAGTTGGAAAACATGTTCTCCGAAACATTCCAACTGCAAATATAAGTTTTTACGCACAATATTGAAATATTTACCATGTTTTTCAACTTTAGAACAATTTTCTGTAATTTTTTCAAAATTTTGGGCTCATTATTTTCGGAGAAACACAGTTTGTAATTTTTTTTTTATTATATTTTATAGTTTGCCCCCAAAAGTGAACCCAGTATTCAAAATTCATTTATATACGTTACATAACGTGTGTTCGGTCCTTAAAAATGAAATTCCAACTCAATCTCCAGTAGATTCGGAGCAAATTGGCTGACAGAAAGACAGACGAGAAAGTGATCCTATGAGGGGTCCGTTTTTCATTTTAGGGTACGGAACCCTAAAAAATTCGCATATTATATGAAGTTTGAAAGTGGCTCCAGTGACAGAAAAGTCGAAAGGGAATCGTTTCTCTTGGTCCATACCAAGAGAAACGATTTGATCCGTCACTCATTTTAGTACCATGCCCATCATCATCATCATCATCATTTCAGCCGAAAGACGTCCACTGCTGGACATAGGCCTCCCCCAAGGTCCGCCACCTCGACCGGTTTTGTGCTTCCCGCATCCAGCGGATTCCTGCGGCTTTCATAAGGTCATCGGTCCACCTTGTGGGAGGCCTTACAACGCTACGTCTTCCGGTACGCGGTCGCCACTCCAGAACCTTTCGGCCCCAACGGCCACCTGTTCTGCGCGCAATGTGCCCTGCCCATTGCCACTTAAGTTTGGCCATTCTTCGAGATATGTCGGTTCTCCTGCGGATCTCTTCATTTCCACCATTTTTGACCATGCCCATGCATGGGACTAAAAAGAGTGATGAATATAAATGGTGACGGAAGGAGAGGGAGAGAAAAGCCAAAGAAAAGATGGATAAATTGTGTGAGGAATGATATGAATGAAAAGGGGGAATGATAATATGACGGTTGATAGAGGAGAATGAAAGAAGAAAACGTGTTGTTTTCTTCTTCCATCACAAGGGCAGTCAGATGTTAATGACTGAAAGATAACTCTTCAACTTCGTCAAGTTGGGCACCTATCACGATTTCCGTTCACTTACTCATAACAAAAAGAACATTTTGATTATATTCTGCCACTCTTGCATTGGATTGCACGTCCCTGAAAGAAAGTCCTTCATAAATAATTTCTAACATATTAAACAGACCGCTAGAAAACTAGTTTTGTTGCGGAAACTGAGTTAAAGTATAAACAGGTTCTAATTGCAAGTAAACGAGTTAACCATTAGTCCATATTTGATGCGAGATAAGCTGCATCGATGACATTGATTGCACTCGGTAACTTGCCTCTACACTTTCTACTTCAGCTAACTTCTCACAGAAGGCGAGTAAGCGTGATTGCAATTGAGGATTAGAATAGACTCGCCCTATTGTATACTTACCTATGTACATGGTATCAATTACTTCATTAATTCCCACAACGCCTTTGCATAATTTTATTAGCATATATTTTTCCCAGGCCTGTGTCCCAGACACAGGTCTCTTTTCTGTGAGAAGGACTGGGCCTTAATCCATCACGTGGACTCAGTACAGGTCGGTGGATGACACACGTTTTAGATTTTTCTGTGTTCAAACCTGGCCAGGGATCAAAATAAATTTTCTTGTTTTTATTAAAGATTTTTTTAACATTTGTCTTTATTTCCTTTTGGATCAGCTTGATTGTGCAAGAGAGACACTTGTTTATTTCGAAATTTGGACAAGTAGCGACACATCGCCTGATAAACATACATTCTCTCACGAGCGATTAATATCTCTCGCTTTTCGCAATACTCGACTCGCTCACTACAACTTCCTTACTCCTCGCCAGTGCTTAGAGGAAAGAGTGCTCTAACGAGTAAACGCTAACTGGACCAAACTCAAGAGATTAATCCACAAGTTTCATCGATACCGCCTCTCGAATCCTACAAACACTTAATTTATCTGATGATATTTTACGAGTAGCTGGCGGGAACTGCCGTCGAAACATGTTATTGCGTTATTTATGAAGTCCCTTAATGGTCTCTTTTACTTTGTCTGGAAATGATTGGATTCGAGATTCAGTACCACTTGCTCTAATTTTTTTTCAGTTTTTCAGTGCTTAACATAGGAATACCTAAATAATTTAAACTTTTGCATCTTGTAGATGTTGTAACGGGTACTTAACCAGTTATCTCAATCGATAACCGATTATCCTTTAAAGTTAAAGTTCGCGAGCACATTTGTAAGAAGCTGGCAGTATCATCAAAACGGTAATACCTATTATCACATTGTTTGTCTTATTTAGTATATTCGTGTATTTATGTGTATTTGTTTGTCGTTATGTTTATATATAATTAGGTATAGATATTATATTTATAGTTAAGGTAAGGTATATTCTTAAAAATGTATTCACCTTTTTCGTTATTGAACCTCCCACTGTTTGTCTCTGCACCACCCAAAGGTTGACTGGTAAAAAATGCATGCAAAAGCAAAAAAAAAAGCAAATGCTGAAAATGAAATGTGTGAAATGAATGAATGAAAATGTGTGCTAAAATTATTAAATTAGTAAATAATTCCATTGCTAATTTAGTAGGTAGGTACAGCATCATTTACCAATTATTAGGAACGTCACGTTTTATGAGTAATTTCAATAATCGAACTGGGGCCCAAGTCTGCTATTTTTATAAATTCGTCACTCCAACACGATCCCATTGTCATTTTGCTAAAAGTTCGTAATCTGCTAAATTCATAATGGTCGATCATTGGTCGGTCAATGGTCTCGTGATAGAATTGTATTACAATGGCATTTTGAACATTTATTCATGCCAGATTTCATTTATATATATTTTTACATATTATTTATTAGTGTTATAAGCAATCTGAAGTAGTAGGAAGTTGGAAGTTTAGTAGGAAGTTTCATTTGTCATTATGTACGAGATTACCAATTCTTTCAATGGAGTGTCAGTGGCTGCCATTGGAATGTCATAATGACGCCATTATATTAGTAGATTACCAAACTTGTCAAAATCAACAATTTTGAAATCAGTGATAGACCATTCTGACCCTATTATAATAGCAGACTTGAGGCCCTGGCCGATAAGAATTCCTATACAGAGTCTTATACTCTTATGTGTTAATCAACAGCGTCTTAACATCATTATTAGGTAATTACGCTTCAATCTAAACACACAAGATATCACGGTATCTTAGACTCTCTCCTGATGGCTGTCGTCATCATTCTCCTTTGGTTGAGGATGCACTTACGACGCGCCCGATAACAGATCGTGTAAACATGACATCGTATCGTCAAGCTTGATAACGGGTAATACTTTTCCGATAAGTGTCAAAGCTCTTTAGCTTGTCGTTATACAAACCTACTTTAAATACATGTAGGAATGTAGGATATATGAGAACGCCTCCACCAATTGGTGAACTAGCTACCGTGCCATGTTTTGACTTCACTGTTTTTGACAATGACTCTTCTTACAGACTTCAACTCCACCAAGATTAAGTCTTAAAACAGCATTTCTTAACGTCTACATCCCATAACTAACTACTTACAATTTCTTTCAATGTGGATATGTCATCTCCGTGAGTCAGCTACGGAACTTGTTATCCAAACATCCGTTTCACCCAGTCAGGGATGCCTTTTAACATCCTTTCTTAGTGCACGTCTGCAGAATCTAATGGACATAATCAGTGCTGGATTAAGCAAGCGCGGGGCCCGTAGCAAATTCTATTGAGGGGCCCTCAAGACTCATTACCTTTATTTGCCATCTATATATAGGTTACAATTTTGTTGGTGTTTAATAGTACAGTAGATTACTATATGCCCTGTTAGGCTCTGACAATTACAAAAAGTCAGAGATGAAATTGCCCTAGCAATTTATTTTACTTTAGGATTTTATATATGGTCTGATAAGCACTTTGTGCCACCTAGCGCGATACATGTTTTTATAGCAGATTGAACCGCGCTTTCTAAAAAGGTATCTTATAATTTTTCGATAAATTTACTTTTTCAGAAGTTATTCGTGGTTAAGTTAGACATACCCTAAATTGACAGTTTTTCTTTCATCTTTGGCAAAATTATTTTTGTTTACGTTTTTTTTAAACAACTCCGGGTTTGTATACGCGGGGCCTGTAGCAATTGCTACTCTTGCTACGTGGTTAATCTGGCACTGGACATAATACTTCGATGTTTATATCTTCATTTGTTTAGGCTGTGCGCTGTCTATCAGTCTGTCACGGAACTCACAGAACAGATCAAAGCACCAATTTGTATAACAATATTAACACCTACATTTCTATGTCGGTTAATTTAACACACTGTCGCTTCACCAGCGAGTGCAGTGGTCTCAATAGGCTCTCCCTCGATACTGGCCTACAAATCATAGATAAAATGCTCTGTCCGGCCTTCGGGCAAGCTATTCAATGAGCCGTAGATCATGTTTTATTGTAGGTACCTAATATTATCTTCAAACAGATGGATATAAGTAACCGATACAATATACTTAAGTATAATCAAGCAGAGACTTAAAAGCTCTGTCTATTGATTCTATTGATAATATGATTTTGCATAATTGCCAATACGATTGCATTGCAAATACTCTTCAAGACCTATTTTATTTGAAGAGACGACATATATGAGGAACAGAACTAAATAGAATTGATTCCTTCCAAATGTGAAAAAGAATCTCAAAAACCGCTTAAGATATTTTTGAGAATATGCAAATGTATTCAAAACATTAGCATATTGCAGGCATTCTCCGTAATTCTTTGTTCGACAAAAAGCAAACATGTGTGACCCTTTTGATACTTGCCATTTATCAGAAAAGGTGACCATGTTTGCCAAAACCAACAGCCAAACCTTTGCCAAACGTTTGTCGCCGAATCAACACGTCCAATTATAAGTTGGTGATCTTTGGCCAAATGTATCTGAATGAGAATGATCGTCTTGGAAACTTTCCACGTGGACCTTGTAATGACACGAATAACAACAGCTGCATCTCATCTAGCGTTTACTAGAGATTCAGAGCAAACTGGAAATGTTAGCGCAGGGCTTATGTGCAATTGGTTGGCAATGCCCTGGATATGAAATACGAGGAGCATTATTGAGCTATGTAGCTCTAACATACATAGTATTATGAAAATGTTTGTAAAAGAGCAACGACCGTGATGGAAAGTGATTTCCGTCGCCTTGCACGGGTGACTAATACGCGACAGCAAAAAACTGTTTGGTGATTAGTTGCCAAGCCAACACTAATGACCAAGATAGCGATAGACCAATGTCACGGTCCTTAATCACCGGGAGTCAAAGGCGGATCCAAGGGGGGGGAGGTCTAGGGGGGGGGACACACCCCCCCAAACGGTTTCATTAAAGTAGAAAACTGAACTTGAAGGTTAAAATGCCGTGCATTCCACAACATTCCTTGACAAATCCTTTACTGTCCAGGCCGCCTGTTTGTGGAATGCATTGCCAAATCCAATAAAACGCGTGCAATCGTTGCCTGTGTTTAAAAGACTCGTGAAGGAACATTACTTGTCGTTGTAATTTTGTTCTCGTTGTTAACTGTAATAATCTATAGTCTTTATTTATTTTCTTTGCTTATATAGTTAGTATGTATGTATATAAGTATCTATTATATATAGCATATATCTGTGTATCTATTATAGGATAACGTACTGTTATAGGTACTTTTTATTAGCACTAATGACAACCCCATTTTATGTCCAGAAATTCACTGTCCATGCCAAGGTTGCCTGGAAGTGATCGCAGTATGCGATAAGACCACCCATGTGTAATCTGATGTACAATAAAGTATATATAAATAAATAAATAAAACTGGGAGATTAATACGATAACGCTTTAACAACATTCGTTTCGTTCGCGCACGTTTCCTGGGACAACCAGCACCGCCGAGCGATATTTCTTCACCTTGCGCCGGTGGAAGACATTTCGTCGAAAAAATTTAGCTAATACATGTATTAGCTAAATTTTTTCGACGATATGTGATATGAATGGTCAAAAGAAAACCTAACCAAACCAATTCGAGGTGAGGTGCTAAAATTATTGAGCTCGCTGCGCTTGCTCTTACAGCCTAGGTTCTCTTAATTCTTTACTACATATTATGTCGACAAAGTAGGTAACTCTTATTTCTGTATGTATCAAAAATAAAGGGGCTCGTGGCTCAATAATAACAGCCGCACGAGTCGATCTAAGGTTAAGCTACGCTTGCCGAGGTCAGTCCGTGGATGGGTGACCATCAATTACATATTGAGACCCCTCCGTGCCTCGGAAAGCTCGTTAATCCGTTGGTCCTCTGGCTGGGTACTGACCCCTTTTTGTCACATAAGGAAAGCCAACGAATTTATTTAAAATTCTTGTTTTTTTGGGTATTGTCATTGCATTGCATGCGAACACAATCACGGGGCCAACTCCCCTCTATACATAAAACACTACATGTTATTAGGTAGATATCTATACAACCGTGTTGTTGCGTGTGTAAGCAGAATCATAAGTCGCATGTATTTCATAGAACCTTGAAGCTAAACATCTGCAATCAACTACAAATAATGACAACATTGTCCGCTCACTGAAACCTTGTATACAGGATAGCAGGCATAATAGGTACCTACCTATCATTGATCAAATTAAGTAAGGTTAATGCCATCACTATTGTTCTTGGCGGCAAAAGTTTTAAGAGCCAAAAGACCAAAAGATTAGGCAAGGTATTTATTTAACCACTAGCTATACGCCCAACGGTCTCACCCCCAGTCTCGATTCCGTGGGAATATCAGGATAAAAATTATTCTATATGTTAATCCAGGCTATAAACTGTGTGCCAAATTTCATCCAAATCCGATCTCCCGTTTTTTCGTGATTGAGTAACAAACATCCATCCATCTATCTATCCACAAATCCTCACAAACTTTGGCGTTTATAATATTAGTAGGAAGTAGGATATAAGTAAGTACAAACACATGAACAGACAAGAAGAAAAGAACAGAAAGATACATACAAAGGTGATGCTTATTTCTAAAGAAATCTTTTCCAGCATAGCTGCGTTAGGACAAAAAAAATTGAAACTTTTATTTCAACTTTTTAACTTTTGCACCCGATGATAGTTTGTAGATGATTGTATGTTTTGATGTAGATTATGACATTGGATTTGTTTACAAATTTAAATCACCGGTACTTTGGAACGTAGACGATTTTTGTTTCCGGTCGAATGGCCCGCGGTCCATTCGCTTTGGGCCGTTCAGACTAAATACCCTGTATTTAAGAGTAGAGGAATATTTATAATAGGGATTACCTAGGTAGAGTCTACCAGGGAAGTTTAGCCTTACTACTTATAGCCTACAATCCGATGTAACCAAATACTTGAGCTGTAATGGTTCATCATTATCATACTCATACTCCAAAGTTACGTTATTTCTTCGTAGCTGTCAACACGACAAATCATCTCAATAAGCAGCGAAATTGCAGACGGAACACTTTCTAGACGCATCTTAGTACTTACGTAGGTCTTCGCGAATACCTACATTACTTTCACTTTGACTTTCCCAACACGGACTCGGCGATCTCCTTGTCCTCATTTAGGCACAGGTTCCCAACTGCTTTCAAACTACATAAGTTGGAGTACAATAACACATGTAACAGCCATGTTATGTTATGTAAATACAAATACATACATACATAAACTCACGCCTTGTTCTCATGGGAGTAGGCAGAAACTATAGAACGCCACCTGCTACGCTCCTTACCTTCGCTTCCTCCTTTTGCTTCGTTTATGCCTGAGGCCCTAGTGTAAGTAACAATTCGTCATAGGGGTGACAATTTTCGACCTAAATTAATATTACGATTGATGATGATTATTCTCGAAACTAAGCATTTTTGGACCACATATTCTAGGAGTTTTTGTATTATTTTTGCTTATAGAATATAACCCTAGAGTTATGGGATATCAAAAAAAAAACACGTTGTATAGTGACCTAAATAGTGATGTTCTTCAGAAAGGTCAGGTGTGTAGTACTCGCAACCGGCGTGCCTGTATGACCCTGAGGCCCTAGTGTGAGTTTATTTTAACCATCTCGAATTTACGCATCGAGTGCGTTCAGCACTCCGATTGGTGAAGAGCCAATCAGAGGCCAATCGGAACGCCGAACGCGCTCGATGCGTAAATTCGAGATGGTTAAAATAAACTCACACTAGGGCCTCAGGGTCATACAGGCACGCCGGTTGCGAGTACTACACACCTGCACGCTTAGACAAAATACATCCGTACGTTTTTCCGCACACGATGCAGACTAAACGTTAGCGTTAGTAAAATGGTAGACAAAATAGCAAGCTCACGCCAGACGCTTATTCCGCATCATGGGAAGGAAAAAGTATGGATTCTCTATGGAAGTTAGCGTGAGAACGAAAATAAAACCGAACGTCAATGTCAAACTGAGAGTGATGTCAAACTAACTAACGTAATTATTGGCGGGATTATTAAATGTACTAAGTGTTTCATTTTGGCTCCGAGTTCTTTAAGTGATTTTAAGCAAAGATTATGAGTTCCTGTGAGTAAAAACAGGGCATTTTAAAATTGAATATGGAATTCAGACTACGGGCAAACCCAGAACAATTTACATTATTGTCAGATTTTATGGGAAGGTAAGTAGAGTTGAATTGAGCTCATTTGTTTACGTTATTACATTTGAGTTCAAGTGTAGCTGTAGCTCTCAACGCCATTATTTTTATAAGTGGTTTTTGTGTTCTAAACTTAGAATACTCTAAGGTTCTAAAATAACGTAAGTATATCGTATTTTTTTAAATATAAACAATCGAATAATAAACAATAGAGGTAAGCAGGAATCATGACCTCATTCTTATGAGCCCCTGTGCTTAAATTGTTTACCTTTAAGATAACAATGTATCAAAATGTTCGTTTATTCATCCTATAACGCTGAATAAACTCAAATTCCAAAATTACGGCGATAACCGCCGAAACACCGACGTTACGCCGATTTAGTCATATTCAACGCCTAATCCACGCGTCCTCAATATTTGCCGCCCTTAACAGCTTCAGGCAATGCATTTAAACAAAAAATAAACACTTTCTTTCTTAATTAAAATACTCCACAACACGTTAGCGGCAGGGTCCAAGTCTCCGCTAGCGAGCGTGAACAATAAACGCTAAAATTAACGTTAGCGTTTGTCAAAAACACCACTTGTCTACCGCTTTGTATGAGAGACGCCACGCTAACGCTGCGTTAGCTGTAGCGTTTCGTTACAAGTTTTAAATTGTCTACGAACTTAGCGGGACGTTACGTGTCCTTTCCACACCTAATGTCATTGCCATACATTTTGTCGTTAGCGTCTGGCGTTTAACGCTACAGAAAAGTTTTTTGTCTAAGCCTGCTGACCTTTCTGAAGAACATCACTATTTAGGTCACTATACAACGTGTTTTTTTTTTGATATCCCATAACTCTAGGGTTATATTCTATAAGCAAAAATAATACAAAAACTCCTAGAATATGTGGTCCAAAAATGCTTAGTTTCGAGAATAATCATCATCAATCGTAATATTAATTTAGGTCGAAAATTGTCACCCCTATGACGAATTGTTACTTTTGCGACGTTGCCAAACTGATGAAACTGAGACCCTCGATGTGTGTAGGTATCTAAGTTTCATTGATAAATACGAATCAAACCAATCGTTCATATTTAAAGCTAAGAAAATGCGACGTCATATTTCACGTAAGGGTGTTTTACATTAATAATCGTGACTTTGTCGAATTATTTTGTATGAAAAATTAGACAAAAAAAATATATAATTGAAAAGTAATTTATATGCCAGTTGATTCTTTGATATGGTCTTATTCATACCCTAAAATTAAGGGATCACAAAAAAAAAAACAAAACACCTTGTATATTATGTCTTCCTAGGGCGCGGGCGTCCCCTCTCGGCGTAAATATAAATATGTAAATATTATATTAACTAAATGGTTACAAAAAGAACTGACACTATAGCGGAACTTGACGGAACCGCGACCCCTCTGGTAAAACATCCCATCGCTTTAACACTGATCTACTGTATCCTTCTGTGTTATGTAAATATTCTATTTAAAATTAATATTTTTACCTACTATAGGGTTAAAAACTGACACTAGCGGGACTTGACGGACCCGCAACCCCTCTGGTGAAACTTGTCATCGCTTTAACACTGATCTTCTGTGTCCTTTTCACATTTCTTTCCCAGGCGTCGGTCATGGCCACTGGTGACATAACGGAGTCTAAAGTCGAATCCCACACGCGACGGTTTTCAAATCTCGGTTTTTAAACATATAAATAAATCAAATTGAACTGTCTCTTTGTAAGTCAAAATTACAGCTTTTTAACCGACTTCTAAAAAGAAGGAGGTTCTATGTTCGACTGTACGTTTTTTTTTAATGTATTTCCACTGATTTCTCCGTCAATTGTGAACAGATTATGAAAATTCTTTTTTTGTTTGTGAGGGTATACTTTACACTTTACTGGGTATACTTTGGAGGTGGTTCCATTGTCACTAAGTATTAAAGTAATTTTTCACTTTGTAGTATTTTTTTTGGACGTCGGTTGTTTTCTTTATTTTATTTTTTTTGTAAAAAAGTGTTTACTATGCATATGAAAGTATATTTGGTACTAATAACAAAAATACTTTTTTTTTGTCTTCCTCTTTCGGCTAATCTCCGAAACGGCTGGACCGATTTTGACGGGACTTTCACTGGCAGCTGATGTTATAGGGAGTAACATAGGCTACTTTTATTTTAGAAAAAGCCACGCGGGCGAAGCCGCGGGTAGCAGCTAGTTTGGAATATAATCGCCTATTTTCATCCCATTCATGCTGCAGAGTCGTACGCACAAAAATAGAGTGTCATTAAAAGTATTTATAGTATGTTTATTTATTCACTTTTTATACTTCTACGTGGTCTCCTTGAGGCGAGGAGTAGTAAATTTTACGTGGACATTAAAAATTAAAAAAACTCATGAAACTGGAATTCTCGTTGAATGTGCGTAAATTCTATTGCTGTTGAAGAATTTTTCTTTGCAGTTGATGGAGCTTCATATGGTAATTTACTGGTGTTAATTGACTAGTTATCATCGAAATTATTACTATATCGTACGATTATTAAGGAGGGTTCTAATCTAATCTAACTAGCCTGTATTGTCCCAGTGCAGGGGAAAAGCCTCCCTCTCCCTTTTCCACACATTAAGTAGGGATGTGTCCTGGGTAAAAAAAAAAGAAAAACTGTTTAGTCCGTCAATCAGATAATAAAAAAATAATATTAGACACGTATTTTTTGCTTAATGATATTAATAAAAACTGACTTAGATAAAACACATTAAATTTGGGGAGTGGGAGCTCATTACGTCACAGCTACGTATAAAATATAGTGAGAAGTGACGTCATGCCACATTTGAACTCAATGTATCGCCGTAATGTTTTGATTACGTAAAAAAAGAAAAAATACGTGTCCAATATTTTTTTTTTATCTACATGACGGACAAAAAAAAATTTAGTTATCATCCCTATTCTGTCTCTTCCTAGTGTCTGCCAGTCCTTTCCGTATAGGAATCAAACTCGTCCCGCCATCTTCGTCTTGGCCTGCCGCGATGTCATGTCATGCGTTTATTGCAGTGGTTCCTAACCTTTTCAATCTTACCACCCCTATGACTTAGCTAGCTTGGTTTCAAGAGTAAGTACTTTTCGCGCGCTAGAAGTGCGGCTCCGACTTCTCATTTGATTATCAGAGGTCCTTGTCCTCATTTAGGCACAGGTTCCCAACTGCTTTCAAACTACATAAGTTGGAGTACAATAATACATGTAACAGCCATGTTATGTTATGTAAATACAAATACATACATACATAAACTCACGCCTTGTTCTCATGGGAGTAGGCAGAAACTATAGAACGCCACCTGCTACGCTCCTTACCTTCGCTTCCTCCTTTTGCTTCGTTTATCCTGAGGCCCTAGTGTGAGTTTATTTTAACCATCTCGAATTTACGCATCGAGCGCGTTCAGCACTCTGATTGGTGAAGGGCGAATCGGAGGCCAATCAGAACGCCAAACGCGCTCGATGCGAAAAATCGAGATGGTTAAAAGAAACTCACACTAGGGCCTCAGTTACGTGAATTACACGGGTGAGCTGGATTTGGTCTTATATTATTGGTCAGTTAAATTGGTTTAATTATGTTTGTTCCACACTTCTGAGAACCGTAGAATCTCTGTAACTATTTTTTTTTTTTTGGTGTTACTCATACCTATATATGCAGGTAATGATTACAAACGCATTAAATACTTTCTTGATGTTATCGCATAATGTTGACGACAATAAGGACTTGTTGCGAGTGAAAGTCGTATTAAAAATTGTACCAGCTTGTTACGTGCTTGAATCCGGTAACTCAGTAATCCCATACATTAAAGTCGGATGTGAGTTTATTCAAAAATATTTTACAGGTAAAAATCGCGACCATATAGGTAGGCCTACCCAAACATTTGATATCGCTTTCTCGTTTTCACTCTATTATTTAGGATACTATGTCATACCTTTATACCGGTGACCCCGAACATGGACACCGGTATAGAGGTATGAGGAACAGGATGAAAAGTTCACTCATACTCTATGGAAAAGGGAGGATCCTCCAACCAGACGGGTGTTGTGTCTGGTAGGCAACTGCCCGACGGTTGATGTCGGGATGTTGTATATATGCTATAGTCGCGCGGTAAATTCTGATTGCGCGATGCAGGATTTGTGACATCAGGTCTTTGATGCGTAGTTTGTATGTGGCGTTGTAGATGCCGCCACAATATAGTTTCATAGAATGGAAGCCGTCTACTCTCTACCCGTAACAAAATAATGCTATCTTACCTTAGCGTAGTGATTATGGCATAATAGATCACCTCATATAGTTATATTGTAGCAAGCTGTTATTATGAGGCTGATGTTATGATGATAAAGGAAGTAGCAGCAGGTACTGTACTGGCAAGTCTTGAGTTAAACGGAACTGCACATATATACCTACATAGTTATAATATACGTAGGTAGCGCTGCCAGGCGTCCGGATAATGCCGGACACATTCAGACTGTTTGGTTGCGTGTGCGGCCAAATTAGACGTTGTCCGGCTTATCCGGCATTTGTTAGGCTTTTTAAATTTACCTTTTTTTACATTTGTCATGTGTATGTCTTGGTTTCCGCTCCACCCGCCTCGCCACAGAGCGGACTAGCACTGTCCTCCCTGCGCCCTCCCTACTCTTCATCTCCGCCCCAATCTAGTCGCTTCGCTCTGTGTAGTTCACTACGCAATTGACTTACAAAAAAATTAAGGGTGTCAGTCCTTTTTACCCAAATTTGCGGCTAAACTGGCAACCCTATACGTAGGTAGGTACTGTCGTTTTCATCGTCAGCTCGCGTGCCGCCAAGCTATACTGCGAATCCAATAACTTTTTAAGCGATAAAACGAACTGCCTCATTCATGGAAAACCATTCAGTCTGATGCTTTCACTTGCACGAAGGGGATGTGCCCCGGTTATCTTGGAGCGTGTTTATTTAAGTAACAGAGTGACTGACACTTCATAAACTTTTGAAAGGCTGTAGTTTAGCTAGGTACCTACTTTTTTTTTCTTAGTTAGAGTGGTTTCCTTGTCTTAGTTTTTTAAGTAAACCCTTTGAAGGCTTCTATTTGTGTGATACCAGGGTCGATACTTGCCTATCTGAATATTATAAGTTAAATTCAATCTAGATAACATTTTACTAACGTCTAATGAGGGCGTATCGAGGAGGGGTAAGGAAGAGTTATTAATAATAGGCTGAAAAATGATGAAGGCAACGGTGCGGTTTAAAAGAAGATGTAGTGACAAAAATTGAAAAGAGTATACTTATACCCAAAGTCACAAATTCAGATAATTTATGTAAACAAAGGGGATAACATATCAAAAAAATATCTTCGTAACGGTAATTCACACAAAATGGCGAAAAAAAGGTTCCATTTTCTTTTAAGTACTGAATTTAAGAAATTATAATTAAAAAATAATCATACCGTAATTATTTTTATAAATTTTCGGTTTTAAACAAAGTTATTAAAAAAGGAAGATTTTCTGGTATAAAATATTTTATGATACTGGTAACAATGCAGGAGATTCAAACATTTTCACATTTTTTACATCTTCAACAACACTAATATTACAACTCTCATTCATAGATTCATATTGTAAGTAGCATATTGGATGAAAACGGCAGTAAACTGTTTCGAGTGGAAATCGATTCTGGGAGGCCTACGTCTAGCAGTGGACTTAAAAGGGCTGATTATGACGATCATATGCCGTGTCTCCGACATACAACACAATACATTGTTTGGCAACGGTATTTTGTTTGCATAGTTCTTATAATTAATTCAATTTAATTTTAGCGATGACTATTTACAAAAAAATAATATGATAAAATGTTTTGCACCACTGTCCTGTCATTTTGACAGTGACATTTCTTGACATTACTTTGTTTACATAAATTATCTGAATTAGAGACTTTGGGTATAGATGGTTTGGTCATGTTGAGAGGATGAATGAAAGGCGACTTACAAAAGGTATTTACAAGGCACATGTGAGTGGAAACGCCGCCCTAGAAGGAAATAACATAGTGACCTTATTGGTGATATTCTTCAGAAAGGTCAGGTGCGTAGTACTCGCAACCGGCGTGCGTGTATGACCAGAAGTATGAATGTAAACAAAGCAAAAAGAGTATGTAAGGAGCGTAGCAAGTGGCGTTCTATAGTTTCTGCCTATACCCATGGAAAGAAAGCGTGAGTTTATGTATGTATGTACTCATTTGTTACGAAATACAAATAGCTACAAAATGTTGTAATAAGCGACCTCTGACATGTAGTTATTGAATTAAGTCAAATGAAAATGACATGTCATTTGGCCAATTACACAGGCTTTGGAGCACACTAATAAGTAGATATACTCGGCAATTGGACTGTGGCCCTAATTTTACACCTAATTTAATGCAATGACGATCCATTTCATACAGGGAACGGGTCTAATTCTCCACTGATTTTAATTAATCACACAATGAAAGATTTTATTATGGTGATATATTTTCAATTATTTTTAACTATCAGAAAGTTACCCCGTGATACGAGTATTGTAAGGCATTTATTTGCTTAACTGACTTCCGTCTTTTTTCTCTCAAAGTTATACATGTATAAACTAGATACCTAGTATCTATAAGTATTCCTGGACTTTCCGATATCATTTATTATTCTTGACACTTTCGCTTCCTCTAATAAACGATCGGACACGTTTTTATTTTTATTTTATTCCAACTTTTCTTGTTAGAAATTGTTAGATATTACACAGGAAACGGCTGTCTGTTCCTCTCTTCGACTCCTAATTAAAGAAAATACTGGGATAAGAGTCCAATTATAGCATAAGAAATATTAATTTCATCGAGACTTTCATCCTTTACTTCGTTTACAGAGAAATGTGAATGAAAGTTGCATTTTAATGGTTTCCTCACCTTTGATGGGGCACAAGGCAATACGAATGAAATAGTGGTTTAACACGTTCAACGCCACGGAATAATTTTCCGGATAAATTTCCATTCAGGCCATGTCGGACAATGTTGGGCGACACCAGCATCGACAGCAACATCTTTTGAAAGATGTCGGTCGACAATAAAAAAAAATAAAAAATACAAGGTAATATTGTACGCAGAATGATCCGCGCGGCTTCAACGGAAGAAAGTTAAGTGTCGCCCAGCATTGTCCGACATGGCGCTGAATGTGTTAAGGGCTTTAACACACTAGCGAGGTGCGAGCGAGTGGAAAGCGGGGCGAGTGCGCAGCGAGCACGCCGCGGGTTGGCAGCGAGTTCACGGTGTTACGATCTGCGTTTTGTACATTCGTTGCCAGAATGGCTTGAAAACAAAATGAACGGGAATGTATAAAATGGAAAATGGACAGTGCCGTTCGCCGCAAGCTCGCTGCGCACCTGCGGCGTCTTCGCGGTGTGTTCGCCGTGCACACGTTGCGAACTCGTGGCGAGCTCGCTGCGTAATCGCCCCGCTTTCCACTCGCTTGCAATTCGCTAGTGTGATAAAGCCCTAAGTTTCAGTTGCAGAATAACATTTCTTGGAATAAAATAAGTTTGAGAATATTTTCTGTAATTTTAACGATAGCAGTGTAGTTAGTTTCATTTTAGTCCTGACTTAGGTAGGTACAGTCAGTTACTGTAATTAGCTGACCCCCACCTTGTATAAATGGTTAAGATTTTTTAGAATACGACTCGATAGGATTTTATAATTCTTAATTTTATTTAAATACCTATACGAAATCTACCCAATACTAGAAAAATATGAAAATCATACTTGTTAGAAAAAAAAAACTCAACCATTTCAGCAAAATGGTTGAGGTTTTTTTTAACAGCAGTAGCTGACTGTACCTTCTCTAAGTCGTAGACATAAGTATTATTGTATACCTAGTAAAGGTCACTTTGATGGCAATGTAGGTATTATACCCGCCATATATTGACTGAAACAAACTGCAGATCCAGAAATATACTTTTCCTGAGCCTCTTTCAAACTAGCAAATTTCGGCTTATTTTTGACTTCCAAAATCTTGAAAATATGAAACCAACAACATTAAAACGGTTAAAGACGTCACACAAAATAACATTTACTAATAAATGGCTTTTTAATAAAATAAACCTTTTTCACAGTCCGTTCAACCGATTTTGACTTCTATTGCGTTGGTGGCATGGCAAATGGTAGCTGCAGTAAACAGTTGGTATTGTAATCACTTTTTTGCTTTTAATACCATCCTTATGCATACGGAATAGAAGTCAAAATCGGTTGAACGGACTGTAAAAAAGGTTTTTAAATGTCTTATTTCAAATGGAGTATAACTATAACGCAAATTTCCTTATCTCTCGTTTCTTATCGCGATGATCTAAGAATTTCCCGTTCGAGGGACGTCGCATATCAATTGACATTGCATGTCATTACTGTCGTGTAATTCAGGCTGAAAATAGACACGTGTCATGAAAATAACTGCAGTTATTTATAGGCGAAGTGTTTAAACAAATATTATATGTATTTTGACGGCACGGTTGGCGCAGTGGTTAAGCGATTGACTGTTGCGCTGCGTGTCGCGGGTTCGATTCCCGCACGGAACAAATATTTGTATGATCTACAAGTAGTTGTTCCGGGTCTGGCTGTTTGTGTATGAGAGTTTAAATGTTTGTAAACGCACCCACGATACAGGAGAAATTCCTAGTGTAGGGCAACGTTTAAAAAAAAAAAAAAAAAAACTGTATACTAAGCTATAATCTTTTGTATGCTTGTATACCGACTGCATACATACGAAATGTGATTGTACTACCAATAATATAGGTAATTGTTAGTTGTAATGGTATAGGTTTTTAAAACAATTAAAAAAAAATCTGCCAACTTAAAATGACAAGTTTGAATTAGTGCAAACATTGTACCTAAGTATGACTTTTGGGTAATGGACCTATGTACTTAATGACACGCGGGTGAAGCCGCGGGCAACGGAAATCATTACAGAATGGGGAGCAAATTGGTGCCTATCCTTATAGGTAGGTACCTACTTACCTAAGAATTTTCAAAGGGATGGTATTTAAAAGTACTTCAATTTTATTTAAAAGTACTCCCATTTCATTTACCTAATTTTGCCTGTGTTCCACCAAATATACTGAATGTGCACCAAAATATAACCTAACCTAACCTAACCTTTAATATTTGGTGCACGATCAGTATTTTTCGGGGAAGAATAAAATTAGAAATGCATACATAGATGTACCTTAAGATTTTTGGTGAACACAAAAATATTATCCTTTTCAAAGTAAATATCTATGTAAAAAACACAATTTTAATCATTCAAAGTAAAATTATCGATAACACTTTCTGTACCTATCCATTAGTTTTGGTAGGTACTTACGTAGGATAGGCACCTACGAGTATTTGCTCCCCATTTTGTAATGATTTCCATTGCCCGCGGCTTCGCCCGCATGTCATTTTCTAATATAAAATTTATAAAATTTACTTTTCCCTTATGACCTGCTAGTGAAAGTCCCGTCACAATCGGTACAGCCGTTTCGGAGATTAGCCGGAACAAACAGACAGACACATGCATTTAGTACAAAGCTGTTATTTTGACATTACAAACAGACACTTCAATTTTATTTATTTGTATTGATTTAACTATGTATATCTTTTTACCTATCCGCAAAGACAGAAAAAAAAAATGTTTTTGAAACCTACTATATTTTTTCGCCATATATAATACTATGTATATTTTTACAGGTAATGGTTTCGAAAATACTATAATTTGGTATAAAAAAGTTGGCAACCCTAATAATACGAGTAGGTAATACATAACAATACCGGAAAACTTAAAGGAGCGCCTGCCCTCAATTAAAAATTGTCTCAGAGGAATCAACTTAATGAGTTATGAAACCAAACAAGGAAAAACAGTATTAATTGAATTATTAAAAAAAAACATTTGATAATGGATGTTAAATTAACATCAACCATTATGATTAACAAATGCCACACCACACCATGACGATGGTAACATTAAATAATTAATCAGTGAAAGTTAGCTGCATGTTAGTAATAGTGACATCTTAATTAGTTACACAATACTATAGCTCGTGATAAGCATGAGTAGGTACATAATAATTAGAAAAAACAAATACATAGATACTTATATAAACATTATTAATAAATCATATATTTCGGACTACCATGGTCCAAAGACACCAAGCATTAATTACCCTTTTGAAAATCACTACATATTCAAAACAAAGTCCTACGCCGCGTCTGTCTGTCTGTGCGCGATAAACTGAAAAACTACTGCACTGATTTTCATGCGGTCAAGTTTTTGTATAAATTAACGATATTTGTTGGAGGTGTCGGAAAAAATAAGCCGTCTGGGAGCTTTCAACGAAAACGCTGTGTAAACCCTTTGAGATATAACAAAAGAATGTACGGTGGAATTGTGTATCTTATCAATGTAGGTCTACAGAATAGTCCGCGATGGCATATGTCTATCTCTTAAGGATGACATACTATATCCATTTTATTTTTTTATATACTTTCAGTTGTTCAGCAAGGACTTGTCAAATTCAAACAGACCATACGTCATAATGTCAATGTTGTATGCGCCAGGGAAGATTTTAGGTAGGGTAAGTAGGTAGGGTAGGGTAGGGTAGGATATCATGTTTTGATAGCGATATCTATCGCGTCTGCCGAGTTTAGCTAGCCAATTTAATTTAAACCTGTATACATACCTACGGATGTAAACCTATTCCAAGCACAAGCATACTACTTGAGCTTAGTTGGGAAACCACAGATAATAATTCCTCTACGAGAGTACCTACCTATATAGATGTTTCCGTTATTACAAAGCATAACTTCACGTAAATAGCAAAAAGATTTGAACGTAATCCATAATTAGATACGCCAGGACTTAACGGGGCTACGTTTCTTGCACGTAGGTAATCATGGTGTGAAGGAAGTATATTTTTACATAGCGATAACTGTAGTAAAAACCATTTTTTGCCATAAAAGTTAGGTAGGTACATGTCTGGTAAAAGAATACCGTAATATTGTTTATGTTAGATGGAAAGATTATCCGGAAAAGAACCGGAGTTACCGACATAGCTTGCAGAGTAAGCAAGCTGAAGTGACAGTGGGCTGGCTATGTTTGTCGAAGGATCGATGACCGGTGGAGCAGACGAGTCCTAGAGTGGAGACCGCGGGGGCTGGGACACACTTGTTGCGGAGGCGGAGTACAGAGTGGCGGAGGCTTATGTCCAGCAGTTGACTGCGATAGGCTCAGTTGATTGAGATGGAAAGATCCATGAAGCGAGTCCAAAGCGAGGCGAGTACGCAGCGATCTCACCGCGAGTTAGCAGCGAGCGCGCGACGGTTTCGCTGCGAAGACGGCGCGGGCGCGCAGCGAGCTTGCGGCGCTGTTCGCGTTTTGTTCCGACGAGTAAACAATGTGAGCTCGCTGCGCGTCCATGGCGTCTTAGCGGCGAGTTCGCCGTGCGGTCGCTGCGCACTTGCCTCGCTTTGGACTCGCTTACAAATCGCCACTATGATAAGGCCCTAAGTCGGTACTAAATATTACTGAAAAAGGCTAGGAAATTACTACATTGCCATCCATCCACTTGGATAACATAAACAAATCATAATTTAATTATGTATAACCTTCTCAGTTATAATTAAATTATGATAATTGATAATTTAATTTCGCTATTGGAGCATGCCGATTGATTAAATAATTTGAAGGTAGAAAACTCTGTTATTAAAATTATAGAAAAAAAAATCCTCTTCCGACCAAAATAATCTGAAGAACGTACAACCGCGTAGTCACATCTGTCACTGCTCCAATAAAACTGTCTCACAAAGCTATTAAAGGCTTGTAAGACATAAAACATACAAAGGGAGGAAGAAGCCTCAACGTTCAAGTACGGAGATCCCCCCACAATAGTGAACGAGTGTCTATTCAAACAGTTTTACGAGCACAGTTTTCCTCTACTAACGGGCTATTAAAGCTTTCCTGAGCTTGATAAACAGTAGGTACTTACATAAACTGTAGATACATAGGTACTGACACATACTTACAGAACACTTACCAATTCATTAGTATCCTATGGAATGCTACTAAACTGATGAAAAAAGATTGCATGTAGCGGAGATGAGAATGTTGAGACGGATGTGTGGAGTGACGAGAATGGATAAAGTCAGAAATGAGTATATAAGGGGAAGTTTGAAAGTGGCGCCAGTGACAGAAAAGTTGAAAGGACGTCGTTTGGCATGGTATGGGCATGTGATGAGGAGGAAGGAAACGCATGTGACGAGGAGAGTGATGAATATAAATGTGGATAGATGGAGAGGGAGAGGAAAGCTAAAAAAAAGATGGATGGATTGTGTGAAGAATGATATGAAAGAGAAGGTAGTGAATGATAGAGTGATGGTTGACAGGGGAGAATGGAAAAAGAAAACGTGTAACGCCGACCCCAAGTAACATGGGACAAGGGCAGGAAGATGATGATGATGATGATGGAATACTACTAAACTAGATAGTTTTAAATAAAATAGTAGCACTGTCAGTTCATGCCTAGTGTCGCCCGGGTGAATTTCATGTCTCTATATTGAGATTTTCATATAAAAATACTATCCAAAAAAATCCAAATTAGCTCAGACTCTTAGTATGTACTAGAAAGCTGTAATTTGTCATGGGTATATGTGTATATCTTCTTTACCATCTATAGGTGTATCTCTTCAAATATTTCGTGTATGAATAGATACAACATATACGTATGAAGCACGCCCACAAACGTCAAACGTCATTTATTTTTTATTTATATATAGTTAATTAAAACGGTACAACACCAATTACATTATCATCATTATCGTCATAAGGACTGTCGGCAGAAGTGAAAATTCAAAACTTTGGAATAACTGACACTCTGGTGCAAGACGTCACGAGCATGGCGCGCATTTCGGTGACCCGAACCCATAAGTTTTTCCCCTACCTAAAATTTCAACTCGGCAAACAAAAATCTAATAGTCTGTCCAAATAAACGTTTTAGCATCAAAGGAAGTTATCTTAATAAAATAAAAGGCTTGGAGAGAGCTCCCTCGAGATATTTCTTTAATTAAGCATCCGTCACGGAATGTCTTCGTTATACACGATGTAATTAAGACAGAATATTCGTCGTGAATCTTGCACTCAGTCAGCATCACGTTCGAGATTACAATAATAACTTGCAGATTGAGTTTGCATTGTGCTATCAGCAAGATTTATTGACTTCTTGTATGGCATTTTAATTTTATTTTTATTTTGTTATTACTACTTGTATTTAAATCAAATGATGGATAAAACTCTTGTTTCAGAGCTTAAATCGACATTAACTTTCTAACTAGCAGACTGAATGCTTGCCTGTAAATGATCTAAACAAAATAAAACCTTTGATTTTTTTGGACATTTTGGATTCCTAGATCTACAGCTATTGCAGGAGCTATCTATAAAATATGGTCTGAAAAAGAGTTAAATTTTTTAAGCAGTAAGTGCGCATAAACACCTCATAAAGTCATAAAAATAAAACGTGCGATTCCGACGCATAGATAAGATCTTCTTCCCCGCTTACTTTGTCATTCTGTCCGTTATTTGTTAATATTTTTCTATATTATCGTAGTGACGGAAAACTTGTTAAATGAATATGTAAACACAAATAACTAATATGGCAAGGGTACAGTTATAATTGCTACATGTTTTTCTAGATTACCCAGAGCTCCTGGCCTGGTTTCTATTGCCTTCCACAAACCGCTATGTGACACGGAATAGGCTAAGAAATCCTGGATATTATTAGAATTTATTGCCAAGGAATCATTTTCATTTTGTAGAACCGTCACCTTCCACTAAATGAAAATAATGTAAAGGTAAAAAAATACACTACAAATAATCACAGCTGCAGTGTGTAATTATTAATTTAAAGTTAACACACTCAAAATTAAACAAGAGACTTAAATTTTCAGCAGTTACCTACAGTATGTTTCAGGTTTATTAATTAACGACCATAATCCATTTCAAAGTATTTTTGCTGTTCTCACTTATAAATATCGCACTCCATAAAAAATAAAAAATAATTTACCCATACACTAATTTCAAATTTTTGTTCTAGTACATCTTCGAAAACGGTTCCCGCGATGACGGTCTACTAACCAGAGACAAATTCATGGAAGTAAACGCCCGGATGGAAGCTAGACGCGACTACATGAGGACCGAATGCACCAGGCTCAGCCTTGACACATCCAGTCACAAGTCTAACGCCTGGGAGTATCTCATTAACAGGCAGTATCATGTCATATGGTGAGGTTTTGATTTTGTCTTATTATGATGGATGTTCCTTCGGGAAGTTTAGACGTTGCTACTGATTTACATACCCCGGCCGGTGTCAGTCATCCCACATTAGAAGATATTGATATATGGTGCAAATCAAATGGGGAGGAATAAGGCCTAGGTTGAAATCCGAAATATGCACTGGATTCAAGACCCTAATAGGCCAGGTGATTGATCTGAAAGTCTCACTATTCTTTTATAAACTGGCAGTCAAGTAGCATAGAGGTAATCTGCGATCTGAACAGGTTTATCCTAAGAGGCAAACTTAAGTTTAGATGTACCTACTTTATCACCATCAATGAATAATTTTCAATTAGACTAAAGATCCAAAAACCTGATAGAAATTAGTCAGGAGGCCACTTAATGACTGAGGCGTGGAGTTTTAAGCCTTTGTGACATTGTACCCAAATGCATTATCGTGGAGTTATTACTTTCCACTTTGACTAAGCCAATAATTAATTAGATGGGTTTTTAGAATTACCCCTTTGCGTGTTAACATTAGCAATGAGTTTACCGGAACTCATTACTATTTACGAATAATTCTATTTCCTGTAAAAAGTAGCAAATTTTTGTATTCGTTTCAGGTGTAACATATTCAAAGCGGCATCCACATCGTGGATGTACAACTTCAACCTGATGGCGAACTACACAGCAGCATTCTTAGACAAAACAAAAGAAGTGCCGCTAGAATTAGCGAGGAGGAAATACGCGAGGCCCACAACAGAAATGATTAAGAAGGCCCAAGGAGACTCGATCACATTCCTCATCGTCAGACATCCCTTAGAGAGATTGGCATCCGCTTACAATGACAAAATTGTGCACGCGTGGCCTAAATCTTTCCATGACAAAATGGGCCACAGGATCATAAAGAAATATAGAAAGGTAAAAGCATTTTCATCTTTTAAGGCCACATTTTTTATGAGCAATATGTTGCTCCCGTCTTCACTAAAAACAACTATATTTTTTTCTGTTTACTCAAATGATCTTATCTTTCTAGCCATTAGACAAGTCCCGCACAGAAAAGTACCCAGTATTTGAGGAGTTCGTGTCGTACGTGTTAGACGAAACGAAAGCAAAACGTTCGCTAGACATGCACTGGACACCCTACACCACTTTCTGCACTCCGTGCAAATTCAATTTCGACGTTATTCTCAAGTTTGAGACACTGGATGTAAGTAAAATATTAACGTAATCTTGGCTAGACTAGTCTCAACACATTTTGAAAAGAATCTCAGAAAAGTTTTGCGCATTTGCATTCTACAATTGGCATGAAGCTTGCATTTTTAGGTGGCCCATATCAATTTGGAAAGCATTCGTGCAAACAGTTTTAGCGAATTCTATTTTAATGGCACAGTGAACATTCTTCGATTCGTATTCAATTTATCCCACAGGCCAAAGTTTTTAAGTGAACGTGAAATGGGCAACTCGACGGCGCGAGCGGTCAGTGGCGTAGTGATAAATAATGACTGGATCCCGACCGCACGCTGCTTTTGCCAATGCGGTTTAACATCCGTTTGGCGTTGCATTTCCAATTCTATTTTGATAGCGGATTCTAGCATGGAAACCTGCACAATCATCCGAGACTGCGTTTAAATCGTTGCACGAAAGGACCATTTTTCTGTGTTTGTTTTTGCAAAGACCTAATTTTGTGTATCCGTTTGTGGCAGGAGGACCAAAAGTTCCTGATTCAGTTGGCTCACCTCCAAGACGTTGTGAAGCCAGAGTGGCGGAACAGCGGGAAGGGCACCAACACACTGCATAACATCAGCCATCTGTACTCGCGACTCAAAAGACGCCAGCTTGACGGCCTTTATGATTTGTATCGGTGCGTATCAACCCACCTACCTTTGTCTTTTCTATACGTACCTAAGGATTTCATTCAACTTTGGGCCTTTAATAATGCCCCCTTGTCGCTACGTCACTATGTGCTAGCGACCGTTTTCGGGGGCCCATTATTGAGTGTGAAAGTCACCCCCTGCCATTTTTATCCGTGTACAATAAAACATTGATCAGGCAGGGGCCATAGTCCTTCCATAGTTTTAGGTAACAAGTCCATTTTAACCACCCAAACCCATAGTCCAATATCTTTGTTTTCCATAACCTGCAATAGTCCTACACCAACCGGGGGTTGTCCTTGGGTGCACTTGCATAGTGCGTACAGCGATGATCGTCGGTTAGTGTCTCATTTAATTAAAAAGCGTCTAACGGGCCTCTACGAGTTGGCTTCGGCCCCCCGTACGCCTTCCAAAGGTCCGGGACCCCAGGGTCCCGAGATATTTAGACATAATATAAATAAAATTATAGCAATAATATATTTATTTGCGTATTTATTTGTCTGTTACATGCCGAATTCATTGAATCTTATTCTCCAAAAACACTATAATACAAACATTATTGTTTATTTTCCAGGTACGACTTCCGGCTATTCAACTATACCATAGACAACTATTATGAGATGATTGATAGGGAAAAAATGAGCAACCACGGATGAACTCTCAATCAGTCAGTTTGAACGCTTACAGATAATGTATCATTAACGCAGCAAAGCATCGATTGTTGATGAATGAAGAATGAATTATTCATCAATGGCTAGAAAGACTGATCGCAACACAGTAATGATTGACGGACGTATTATTGATCCACCGGCCGAGTGAAAACTTTCCGTCAATTTTCAAATTTGTTATCGCTGCAAATATATATTTTGTGATACGGCGTTTCGTGGTTTCGGTTCCGCACTATAGAACAGTCATAGACTTAGCAAAGTTTTTTTTCTTTCGAAACTGTCAAAAGTGTAGTTCTATTTTCAAACACCGCTACGCCGCCTGTGAGAGAATGGGAAAATAAGATAAGTGTTATAGATAACATACTTGAACAACAATGAACGGGTTCAGTATCAAATTGTACTGGTTTATCTTACGGCGCCTCATCAATCACTTTGATAGTTTTAGTGTTAGAGTTAAGATAACGAAAATTACGAACTGTTGAGCTAATCAAAATTATACGTAGAAATACTAGCTGAATTTAGTTGTTATTGACGCATAAGACAAATTAATGTAAATAATGTTTTAGTTTTATAACGCAAACAAAATTCCTTAGTGCTTCCATTATAGAAATATGGAAATAATGTATGTTGTACCTATATGAGAAACGAAGTCACTAAGTAGGTATAGTAATGGCATTTAAGTTTAAAGGCAGGCGAGCTTGTTTCGTTTGCACCTTCTTTTTTAAATTAAGAGGCAAAGAGCCAAGTTGGCCTTTTTAGAATTAGGATTTAAATAATTGTTACCGTTGCATTTTATAAGTACGATTTATATGAGAATGTGATAATTTGAATCAAAGAGTTTCAAACATTTAGTTTTGTTGTTGAGATCATGAATTTGTTGTTGTAAGTGAATCAAACACATAGAACGTAATCAAAAGATTTTGAGAAATATTTATATTTTTTTTTAGCTATTAAACACTTTAAAACTTTGTAATAATTTGCCATTTTGTTTTAACTACCTATTTAATTGATTCCTTGTTGACATTGAACTTTGTGTTTATCTGTTATAAATGCGGATAGTTTAACAGTATGTACGTAGCCTGAACGCCTTCGAAATTGTCTAGTTATAACAGATTAAAGTGGTTTTTTCCTGGTTATATTGTCCCTGGCTGTATTGTGTCCTTTGCGTTTTATTGTATACAAAATTTATCCAAAATGAGCATAACATTCCTATTTGAAAACTAACAGTAGGTAATCAGCTAATAGTAAATTTGTCTATGGTTAACCCATAGACAATGAAACAATTCACACCATTAAAAAGTTCCGATTCCCTCTACACCTGTAAATAAATAGTTAGTAATATTTATTATAATATTAAGTACAAATATCGTATTTCTATAATATGATAAACTACAAGGATTGTTTCGTTTCACTTTTTAAAATGTAGAAATTGTTGTATAATTATAATATACCTATCTATAGTTTTTAAAGTTCATCATTGTAATTTTTCACATATAATTCCCGAGTTACCATAGCTATGAATTTTAATAACTTTATAATTCGGTCACGGTCGTCTAGTAGACTATATTATAATTAATTACGTAGGTACCTGGTTTTATGAATATATTCATGACCGCGACATTGTAACATCGAAATAATGCCTTTTATCCTTATAATACAAATTGTTCCCTGACAAGATTAAAGATAAAAATGTGTAAGGTGTATCAAGGAGTCTGCCAAAGCGCAAATGTCCAAATAAAGTAAAAATTTGAATTTCGAAACAGATAAAAAAAAATGCTAAAGATGGCCGCTTGGCCCATAGATAATAATGCTTGGTCGGCCGGCTCCTTCATGCACGGAATATTTTGATAGTTTTCTAAAGGACTCGTTAGCGTTAAAAGACTAGAAGAAGAAACGTAGTAGCCACTACAACATCACTACCTTTGCCAGTTAAAGTAAAGAACATTAATTCTTTAGCTTCTCGTAGAAGAACTAAATTCACTAGTCATAGCTAACTGTAATTCAGCTTAGGACAATTTAATTAGCGTTAAATACGCCATTTATATAAAACTTTTCCACATATTTAGTAATCCTACTCGTACAAATAATTTGCTCTAGTGAGGTTTACTTAGATACATAAATAGTTGATACGGAATGAATTAGACCAAAAAGTTATGGCCTATGAAAGTAACTGTAATGGTGCTATAGTCCTATAGTTTTGATCTCATATCTGAATGTGAGACTCGAATGCATGCACAATCGTTGCTAATATTACGTAATGCGTTATAGATTCCAACGGTAACTGAGTCGGTTGTGTTTATAATAATGTTGAAAGAATTATTCTTAGTACTTATAGAAAAATAAAATTGGATATTTAATATTTTCTTGTTTTATTCAACTGACCCGTTTTGAAAACCGGTACTCGAGACCTAAGCTTAAAGCGGAGAACGCCTACGCAATGTTTACGGGAAAAAAATAAAATCGTATAGCCAGGCGCTCGCAGTTCTGCAGAAAATGCGTGCCTAACAAGAGTCACCATCTCGAAATTTGAAAACTTCTGGTAATCAGCTGGACATCATGTAAAAAAACTGGCCAAGTACATACGTGTCGGATCACGCACAATGAAGGACGTTGGGATGATTATTTATTCCAAGAACAAACTTAACATTGTACGCACAATATTGAGTGTTTTACCCTGTTATTTTAAGACTATAGCCTTCTTATAGGTTTTCCGGTAATCTATAAGTATGAGTAATACTATTAATCTGTTTTTTTTTTTTCATAATCCGATCCAGCCCGTCCCTTGCTGTTCTCCCCCAGCGACGCCCTAAGCCGAGGTCCGTACCCCCGCAGGGGGGTGCCCTTAGCGTAGTCGCTTAGTTTTACGTTGTATGCCCTGGCTGGAGGTTTTAATTTATTGAGGCACCCACAGGAGTTCGGTTAAGCTGTAGACAACCTCCTAGGTTGATTAGCGAGGAGGCATGTATATAAAAAAAATCTTTAAAAAAAATTTAGTCTCAGCATTTTCGGAGATAAGGGTGGGTACCTACCTAAATAGTTTTAAAGTTACTTAGGAAAATACATGAAAATTGACCATTCTTATCTCCAAAACTACTGAGCCTAAAATAAAAAATAAAATGCAGATATTAGTTCGATACTTATAGATTACAGGAAAATATATAAGAAGTCTGTGGTTTTAAAATATCATGTTAAATCTTCCAATATTGTACGTACAAACTTACATTTGCAGTTATAATGTATAGGAGAACATGTATGTATTTCAACTACAGTTTGTTCTTGGGATAAATTCATCCCATCTACGGAACTCTTCATTGTGCGTGGTCCGACGTGCACTTGGCCGGTTTTTAAATGTTTGCTTTTTTCAGTAAGTACATACATAAAAGCTTAATGAGTAAAATTAAAAAAAAAAAAAAAACCCTTACCTACATAATAATGTCGAAAAGCCCGGACACAGCCTCAGTCTAGTTTGAATAAATGACTTATGAATTATTATATTGAAAGTTCTGACAGGGGACCAAAAAGCCAGACATTTTCGAACAAATCCGGATGGCATCTGTTAACACACATACATACAACGGGACTACGACGTCAACGAGCGACGCGGCACAGCGCGGGGACCGGAGACGCAACAGCGACGCGGCATTGCATCGTACGACCAGACCGCGCTCGGACGTACCTTTAGACTAGTACGAATCTGCCGAACTAACTAATCTGTCCAATCCAAGAATCTGTCCAGTACCGAACAAAGGCTTAGATTGCTATATTTCTGAACCACCTATTAAAACCATTATAAAATACAGTCCACTGCTTTTGTTTCCAACTGGGCCTTTACAGCATCATTACCGCATTATTATACTCAGCCACAAACGCTACAGCCTATGCTATGGACATGTATACTACGAGGGCCATGAACGACCAAATTGACTAATAACAAATTATATTCTCGTTTTATGGTACTATTTACGAAAATTCGGTCGCTTAATCCGGTTTGACCAGTACACCAAATAAGCCTACGACAAAACCGTTGCAACTGAACTTGAACTTACTGACTAGACGAGGCAACTTCGCGCACTAGTCCAGGTAATGTTACGCGACACGTGGCAGATACTCATGTTTCTGAAAATAGTTTTTGTCGGCAGAATAATATACAGGGTATAAAAGTAACTAGAAACAGTAAAATACTAGATTGTACAGCTAGTGCCTAAAATAAGCCATTTTACCCCGGGACGTATATATCTACCCGAGCCACAGGAGAGTGTGGATAGTTATGTCGAAGTGTAAAATGGCTCGCTTATGCCCGATTTATACACTGCTTTTCACTTGGAGAATATGAAAAAGGCATAAATTCCATTGATTTAATTTAATCACTTTTCACTGTTCAATAATGTTGCAAAATTTAAAAAGAGAATAGCTAATTCCCGCCACGAAACTATTTAAAAGTTTTTTTTTTAATTTGCAACATTGTGTTATTCGACTTGGGTACTTCTGCCAAGTCATAAAAACGTTTCTTTTCGTTTTTAAATAATAAAGACAACTATTTTATCAGGTTTTATTAAACTAACGATTGAAAACACGGAAGTGATATAAATTAAAGCAAATGAAATAAAATAACGAATTTAATCTGCGACGTTTTATTGTGCGTGTGGCTGTTGGCCCTGATTATATCTTAGACTTAGAAAAAAAAAAAACATGCACTAGAGCATAAAAAGCGACTTTATGTCGCCGACGCTCAACATATAGACGAACTTTTAGAGTATGAGAAGTGTTTTTTTTTTTTTTTGAATATGTTAAGTAACTTTGTGCGAAAATAATTGCTGGAAAACGACGCAGATTGCCGAGCGTGGCTTGTGGTGTCCGACGCTTAAGTAAGTGTGTGAAAAAAACATAGTTGGTTTAAATTATTTATTAATTAATTTAAATAATATTAACAATACTGACTCAAACTAGCCCGTTTTTGTGTTCTGGACTAGATGCATTGGGAACTGAGGTAGATATTCTCGTTTCTCTGGCACTTTGGTTTTGTTCCTGAAACAAAACAGTTTATGAATGAGGAGTCACACAATTTTATTATCAAGTAGGCAACTGGTTGGAAGAGAAAGTTAATGTTTTTTTTTTTAAAGTTGCCCCACATTAGGAATTACTCCTGTATTGTGGGTGCGTTACAAACATTTAAACTCACATACACAAACAGCCAGACTCGGAACAACCACATATAGATCATATAGATCATTCAAATATTTTTTCCGTGCGGGAATCGAACCCGCGACACGCAGCGCAGCAGTCAATCGCTTAACCACTGCGCGAACCGTGCCGAATGAATGATTTGTGAAAGAAGAGTTAATTTTAGGGAATCCTCTCCATGAAATCATCATCTGCCAAGAATTTTTCCAGCTATGTTAGGGTCGACTTCCAATCTAACCGAATAAAGCTGAATACCAGTATTTTACATGGAGCGACTGCCTATCTGACCTCCAAAACCCAGTTACTGGGTAATATGATACCCTTTGGTAAGACTGTCAGACTTTCGGGCTTCTGACGACACGTAACGACTGTCAAAGATCCACGAATGACAGCCGGGACCAACGGCTTTACTTGCTTTCCGAGGTACAGAGGGATCTCGGTATGTTAAGATGTCCACCCATCCATAGACCAACCGCAGCATGGGTAGTTTAACCTGATCGATCGACCTGGGCAGCTGTTACTACTTAGCCATGAGCCCCTCTATGAAAAATCCTCTGTATGAAATATTGACAGTAAATCATTCGATGCGGTGATTGCGTCGAAGTCGAAGAGTTTATGATCTCGAGTGCCGCTCAAAACTTTTAATCGCCAAAAAAAATTTTTTGCTTGGCGAAAATTTTTTGAATGGAGTTTTTTGAAAAAAAAAAAAACTTGTTTTTTTTTTCAAAAAACGCCATTCGAATCTACATACTAAACCCAAAAAAGTAATTTTCAACTTGAAACTCCAGGTATATTAGTAGAAAAGTTAGGTAATACGCAAAAAAAAGTAGTATCTCGGTAATCCGGCACTAATTCAGACACAAGGATAAGTGGAAAATTCGGATTAGTGGAATATGGGAAAATAATGCCAACTATTGGGACATGTGTATATTTCTTATTTCAAAAACAATGAACTTAATGTTTCTTGTAATAATCCGTTATAACCTTTTGTTTTTTGCCCACTAGCCCTTGTTTCAAAACTTTCTCACGTAGAGTTCCTGAGACAAAATTTTCTTCTGAACAAGTGTATGAAACTGAATTACCAGCGAAAATCAATATTATTATTATTTATTTATTTCAGACTATATACACGTACAAGTACATACAATCCATATAAGTAAAAATGACTTAAAAACTGTGTTAATAACACTTACAAAAAACTAAAAATTACGTGGCCAACACACGTTGGCACGTGCCTCCGTACCCAGTGTCTTATGAAGGGACTGTCCACATTGTCTAATAATGTTTTTAGGATGCTGTTGGAGCTTCCGCGCAACCTACCCATTATTGACGCTGATCTCTTCCTCATAAGGGCATGAAAATTGTCAACACGGGCTTCCGCGAACATCTGCGAAGCGCTGCAGTTGCGCGGAAGCCCCATCAACGTCCTAAATCCATTATTATACTGTACGGGCAGGATGTTGTAGGCTCTTTGCGTATATTTCACCCACAAGCTGCACGTGTAGAAGGTCTGACAGTATGCCTTGAAAAGCGATACTTTAACACCCCTACTACAACGCGCAAACCTGCGGGCTACCATATTACATCGAACCGCCAACACAATTCGCTCCCTCTCTATATCAGCATCGTCAGATAAGTTCTCAGAATATGAACCAATCTCGTGGTTACGGTTTTGGCGCGCATCCGCGTTATCGCCACAAGGAAACTAACCTAATACAAAAAAAAATACTGTAACGGATAACTGGGCGTGCCCGTGTGTATTGAAGTACCGATTACCGTGATTGTACTGTAGTATCTTTTACAATAACAATACTTACTCAGGCTTCCTCTTCCTCTTAGGAGTATCCAGTATATCAATAGGGTCTGTAGTGATGATCACAGGTCGCACAGACCCGAAGAAGTCTGTGATGGGCACCTTGTCAGGGTCGCGTTTGAACAAGTCTTTACGGACTCCCACAGTGGACAGACATGCGCTTTTTGGACACACTGCCAACTGAAAGCAACAATAACGATGTTTATTTATACATATTTTTTTTTTTTACATACTTCCTTGACATAATCTTTTCATTATTTGACATTATTTACCTACAAATCGAATTCCAATTCTTTATTAGTGGCTTTTGTGGACATGATATTTATTCAGATTTGTTACTGTAGTTGTAATGGCAATCATGTCATTTGGTTTAAATAGGTTTTCATTTTAATATACATACATATATATAACTTTTCTATTTTTTTATCTTTTATGTAGATTATTTTCTATTTTGTGAATGTGAGAACGTTGTAGGCCTAGTAGTGTGGATTTGTTGGCACTTTTCTATTTTGTTAAGTACCTGGTAATTGTTAAAAGGCCTATACTGTCCTCCCATACCTATTAACACTGTTATTTGATAATATTGCAAAACCAATTATTTTTAAAAGAGTAACTGAGGAGTTTCTTGCCGGCTCTTCTCCATAGGAAACGACTAATTGGAACCGTGCACCTAGCTGACGTTTCATAAGTGCCCATGTAGGTTTATGTGATATAAAATATTTTGATTTTGAACATAATTTAGTTATTGTGTACGTTTAGGGATTTAATTTCGGTGGCTCAGTAACTGAGCGACTGAGCTGAATATGTATGGAAAAAATATTGTTATGGCCCATGTGACTTCACAGACTAATCTGTCAGATCACTGACAGTAAAATTTCGAATAGGGTTGTAAAGACTTAAAAAATATACGAGTTATTATTCTTAGGCAGCAAGTTATAATTTCTTTTGTCTTAATTTCTTTTTATATAATTACTAGCTTCTGCCCGCAGCTTCGCCCGGGTGGATGTCGGTTATATCGCGTAAAAAAGTAGCCTATGTCCTTCTTCATATCCCAGGCTATATCTCTGCCAAATTTCATGACGATCGGTTCAGCGGTTTAGGCGTGAAAACGTAACAGACAGACAGACAGAGTTACTTTCACATTTATAATATTAGTATGGATACTTGATTGCTGTCCATAAAAATACTATACACAAAATGACACGAATATTTACTTTGCAAAGTTTTACATACATTACTTTAATTATTGTGAATGTGAGCATTATGTGGGTCGGTTTTTTTTTAGATTTTCTTTATTTTTTTCTTTCTAACTTAGTTTTAATTATGGTCTGGTATTTTGAGCACTTTATGCGGTTTACCCAAATATCCTTTCTTTGGTATTGTTCATCGAGTCGTTGAGCTCTTTAAATCCTGAGTTGAACTACACAATTACTGACAAATGCTTGCAATGACTGGACAGGCCCACTCAAAGTGTGGTTCTTTCCTCAAAAGACCATTTCAGACACGGATATACATGGTCCACACATGATTTGACCAAGATTATGTCTGGACTTTAAAAGAAACTCAGAGGGGAGTTTGTTTCGCTATTTCTTCTCAGGGGTATTCAGATTGAAAATGTCGACTCCATATAGCTTATTTTTTATATTACCTGTAAAAGTGATCCCGATATTCTATTTACAGAATAAACGAATCCAATACATTTCATAAAACAGGTCCTTCTTGGTTTCATCAACACTGATAGCCAACCGAAGTGTTCAAAAATGAATGTCAATAAAATAAATAAATAGCAAGGATACAGTGATAGGACTTGTTAAGCATACTTACAAATTCTGACATGCTCCTTTTGCTGTTAGGGTGCACATTTTCCAAGAACTCCAGCACATAGTATGTGTATCTGTCAATGATGTACACACCAATAGCTGAGTCTACATGATGCTGAAAATAACAATGACTTTTTAGAGATCTCTATTCAAAAATATGATTGAACAAACATTTAGATTTTTAGGCTTCCGTATGTCCGAATCAAAAAACGGAAACCCTAAAGGATCACTTGTGTCTGTCTGTCCATCTGACAAAGTCAATTTGCCCCGAATCTAATGGACCGATTAAGTTGTTTGGTACACGTATCAATTTCTGTAACCCAAACACGGAAGTATTACGAAAATAAATTAATTTTGAGTACTATGGTCACTTTTAGGAGACAAAAGTTTTTTTTTAAAGTATTGCACACTATATCGTTTGACATATCAAATGAAAGGGCTTGCGTGAGGGTCTCAAGTATATTTTTTTTATAATTATAAAATAGGAAATTATAAATTTATATGAGAAAATAGATGAAAATTTCACCATCATTTCAGCCGAAAGACGTCCACTGCTGGACATAGGCCTCCTCCAAATGGGGGGGTTTTCCATAATCGCCACGCTTGGCAGGCGGTTTGGCGATCGCAATATGGTGTTAAAAATGCAAGAGAATGCTGCTGCCCATTCTCTAGTTAGTCTCTTAAAGTCGCCTTTTACGACACCCACGGGAGGAAATGGGATGGTGCTATTCTTTACGTCCGGCGCCACACGGAAAAAAAATTGAAAATTTACCATTCCCCATTTTTTCCCATTCCATTTAAATCTCCGAAACTACAGAGCCTAAAATTTTGAAGAAAAAAAAAATTTAAATTAATTGTTCTATATACTTTAAAAGACATGGTAAATCTCCCAATATTGTGCGTAATCTACATACATCCCATACATTGCAACTGCAAATGTAAATACATTTGCAGTTGCAATGTATGGGAGAACATGTTTTTAAACTTCAATGTTTATTTATTTATTTATTTATTTAATACTTTAAGCACAAAAAAATGTACAGAGGCGGACTTAATGCATGTTAATGAATGTTAGTTTGTTCCTGTGATCAATTCATCCTAACTACGGAACGCTTCATTGTGCGTGGTCCGAGACGCACACGGCCGGTATTTTCGTTCAGGCTCAGAATGTTCCCTTTCCATAATGTCCCATGGTTTCAAATAGATCCTTCCCCGAAATGTCCCCTCCCCATAATATCCATTTTCCAGAATGTCCCTTTTCCGAAACGTCCATTTCCCAAAATGCCCCCTTCCCGAAATATCCCTTCCTCAAAATGCCCCTTTCCAAAAATGACCCTTTCTCAAAATGTCCCTTTCCTAAAACAGCTCACGACATTTCGGGAAAGGGACATTTTGGGTTAGGGACATTCTGAGCCTGAACGGGTATATTTTCGTGAACCAACATCATTGATTAAAGGCAATCAACGGCTTAATTCATTGCTAATTCGATTATTGGAGTAGGTAAATTAGGCTTAAGCAGCATGCAACAGGAACGTGGAACATTCTAAACTCGAAAAAACTTGCATGATTTATCCAGCGAAAATAATAATTATCGATCGCCACTACAATACAACTTCATCTATTTTTATAATCATCGCTAACTCCAAAACGTTCTACTAGATGGCGCTGTGCCGATGACGCCGTTTTCTACATCGCGGTGTTAAGATTCTCCGCGGCTGAATCACCCTCCTCGATTTTTCCAATACGAATTAAGACCTTACTTCATAGGATCATTTCTATAGTAAGCTCTTCTCGAGACTTTCACACTATGTGAGTCCTCACAAGTCACGTTGATGAGTCGTGGCGCGGCGCCCTGAGCGTGAGGCGGGCGGTGGTAGACCTACCACCAGCCCTCGATGATCGTTCTAGAGTTGGGTAGGACAAGCAATTTTTATGAGTTTGTATGAGTAACTCATTCAGCTTGGTGAGGTAGTACATTGTACCACTTCAAATGAGGTGGGACAATATTACATTAATAGGACAATGTAACATCAATGGGATATTGTCCCAAAAATGTGACATTGTCCCAATAATGTCAGATTGTCCCACCTTATTTGAAGTACTAACACAAAAGACATACGAGGCTTTGAGCTGAGCTTAGAAATATGAGGGATAGGGAAAATATCATATTACTGAGTAATGCATGACTACAAAAAACGCATCGTAGTTTAGAAGGATGACGAATAAAATTTGTGTCTCAAATTAAGTAAACAGTGTACGACATGAAATACTTTTTTTTAATAGGTAATCAAGAAAAAAAAATTACAAATTGTAATTAAAAAATAGCAACATTGCCACTGTTTTACCGCCGAGTCTGTTATGTCTCCGGTGCAGACTTCGAAAAAATTCTTTCCGAAGGAACACTCATAGCAGATATGCACAGTCGTTTTTTAGCCACTTCATATAACCTACATTAATAAGGTCTACTCTCCCGCCCGCACACATTCGTTCGTCCGGCCGCGCTGTCCCGCTCACTTGAAGTGAACCAACAAAACGAGTCAAGACAAGACCTCGTTTGCGAGCTAGAAGTGCGACTGCGACAGAAGATAGGACGACATTCGAATTCGACCGACAACGACAATCCTTGCACTTGCTCGCTCACCTCACCACACCTCACGTCAGCATTGTCATGCCTCACTCACCTCACCACACTCACTCACTTGTCAGTTCGAGATTCATTCATTTGTATGTCACAGTGAAGCGGTACAAAATTTTATTTTGAGGTGTTGGGACATTCGATCGTTTTGTATGGGACATTTGAGGTGCCTCTTGTATGTCCTACCCAACACTAGATCGTTCACTCCCTTCGCAAGAGGGGAGCGTGGGGTGCTGTCGCTGTCTGAGTGGCTATTTTTAAAACCTTATAATACTCTCACCGAAGAGTCGATTAGTAGGTACATTATAAAACAAAGGTCACAATGAACTTGCCATTCAATGATGCTTCTTAAATTAACTAGCTTGTTGACTACCGTACCAATGTCAAAATAAACAAGGTCAGCCAACCTACAATAAATAGCGGCTTGCCACGAGGATTAATATGTATTTTAAATAAAGTCGTCTCTGTCATGTCATGCCATTATCTGCCTAGACATTTCAAAAGTAAGTTAGGGCGGCTTCCAGTCTAACCGAATTATTAATGCAGCTGAATACCAGTATTTTACATGGAGCGACTATCTGACTTACACAACCCAGTTACTGGGTACCACGATACCCCTTGGTAAGACTGGAGTTGTCTTACTAATTGCATTTATAACTTTTCCTAGAAACTTCACAGTTCTCTGTGTAACAATCAATACACGTGCATTGTGTTCCTGTTCACATTCAGTACCTACTAACGTAACGTCAGAACGATGGAGCTTAGCCTTATGTTCACCAACATTTACATAAACTGATTAAATATTTAATCAGTTCTGTATAAAGTGTTTATTAAAAAATAAATAATAATAAAAATATTTAAAAAAAAAAAAAAAAAAATTGACATAAAACAAATGTTTAAATACCTAACCGGTGCTGTGAATGTTGGTGAACACAGGCCTTAATGAGTTGCGTTCGTGTTATGATGCTACAACTCTGGTCGTAGGAGCGACTTGGGAAAGAAAAAACCGGCCAAGTGCATGTCAATACACGCACAATGGAGTGTTCCATAATTGGGAATTTGGGATGAATCTATCCCAAGAACAAACTTTGTAGTTGAAAAACATTTACATTCCAAGTGCAAATTTAAGTTTTTACGAAAAATATTGAGTGATTTATCAAGTAATTTTAAGACCATAGACATCTTATTGTATAGAATCAAGGTTATTTAATTGAACAGACAGATGTGCTGCTGGAGAGTTTGTTGCGCCACTTCTTCCCAGCTAAAGCACTAGGAAGTGGTGAAGGGCGGGCGTTTTGTGGGACTGTCTTATGTAATTTTGACGTTCGAAAAGTGCTGATTTGAATAAATGACTTCTGATTTTATACTTCTTCCTGTAATCTATAACTTCAAATTGTAGGCTCAAGCTCAACAGTTTCGGAAATAAGGGGGGTAATATTATAGTGAATGTTCATAAATTTTCTTTAATAACTTTAAAACTAATTATTTTAAAAACATATAATTTTTTTTTAATGCAATCGTCGTACCAAATCTTTTCATTTGATAATAATATGTCACACGGAATGGTACGCAAAATCTTTTTTTTTTATAATTTCTAATGTTTCTTTATTTACCGAAAGTGTTCAAAATTAATTTATTTACGTAACACGTTCCTACTTGGGTCACAGAAAGTACTATGTGTACCCAATTTCAAATGAATCAGTCCAGTTGATTCGGAGCAAATTGGCTATGATAGCCGGACAGACACACAAGTGATCATAATATAAGGGTTCTGTTTTTACTTTTGAGGTACGGAATCCTAAATTGGAGCGCGAAAATTAAAATAATCATCAGCCTATATACCACAGCCGGGAGGTGCTTTTAAGCTGGCTGGTGGCAGCTAGATGAGAATCAACAAGGATCCAGCTAAATGGCATGGGACTGGGGAGGTCTAAACTAATTGTTTTCTTTACTGAACTAAAATAATTTTTCTTTTTTAGTAAACAAGCATAGAAAATGTTAATTACTTACAGAAAGAGAATCCTCTCCCACTAAACTCGAGGCAGTAGCTAATATGTTAGGAGAATAGAACTTCTCATACATAGATGAGGCCTGGCATGTGTCTATGATGAAAAATATTTCATTGTACCTGGAAAAAATTGATTAGATAAATATTAATAGATAGATATCCATACTAATATTATAAATGTGAAAGTAACTCTGTCTGTCTGTATGTTACGTTTTCACGCCTAAACTGCTGAACCGATCGTCATGAAATTTGGCAGAGATATAGCCTGGGATATAGAGGACATAGACTATTTTTTTACGCGATAACCGACATACACGCGGGCGGAGCCGCGGGCAAAAGCTAGTTACCAATAAATAGAACTACAAGACTTTGAGTTCTTTACAAAAAAAAAAACTGTCATTTTTCTCTTCTGTAATCATTATTATTGGTAGGTGAATTTGAAAAGGCGAATAACTTTTTGCCAGTATTGAGTTTTAAACAACCTATTACATGATAATGGAGACAACACAAGACTCAATATTTGAAATAACACAAAAAAGTAGCAATACCTTCTCTTCTCCCACATTTGCTCAAGAGCATCAGCCAACTCTTGGCTGGTAATTTCTTCTGAATCTTGGAACTTGAGGAAGCCATCACCACCATGTCCTGTGAGATAGATCAATATGTTGCTGCCTTCATCAGTGAGAAGCCTCTTGGAGCGAGGAGTATCTGGAGGAACTCTGCCAGTCAGTAGACGCACAAAGTTTTCTACTGATACCTGTAATCATAATTAAAAGAAACGTTTTAAATAAAACTTGTTGTTTTAATGTATGTTTTACACCCTGTACTCCTGTATGCATACCTAAAAAATCAAATCAAATCCTTTTATTGTGGGCATAGGTTATACAGACAGATATGTTAGGTAAATAACAGATCCACTATGTCCTGCCTAGTAGGCATACAATAATAAATTATGTCAACATGCAACATATCAAAAATTTCATCATTCATCACTAGAGATCGGATATTCGGATGCATATTTACCTTAAGTGAATTTTTTGCTATGAAAGTATGGAAACGGGTTCTTAAAATATATTTTTTTTTGTAAAAAAAGAAACCCAGGATGCCAGGAACACCGGGAATGCATAACTGGAATGCATAACTAATTGGGTGTTGGAAGAAACTTGTTGAAAAAAAAACCCCAGGATTCTTGGGTTGCATTGCACATTCAGATGCATATTTATTTAAAATGTTTAACCCCCTATACAAATATGTGTATGTAGGGTGTAAGAGGGGTTCTGTGTGTTAGTAAAAACAAGTTTTTTTTTTTTATTAAATTAAGTACGATCATTGATTGGGCGTTAATATTACGTCGGCTACTTAGGTAGGTATTTAAGCATCCGATTCTATAGTCATAAATAAAACATTAAATTCGTAAATTCCAGAATCGCATTATTTACGATATTTTTATACGATATTTTTATTTACGATCGATACAAAAGTGCATTTCATATAAGAAAACATTTGAAAATAAGTAAAACATTCGATTCTATAATCAGAAACCTAAATTTGTTGATCGCGGAACTGAGGGATTTTCCGATACAATCGCGCATTCCATATTAGCCAACATCTCAACTTTATGTGAATATGCATCCGAATATCCGATCTCTAATGGTGACAAATTGTAGTAGGTAGTAATTATTAAGAAAATCTTGGATCGTGTAGTAAGCTTTGTCAATTGACCAACATTTGCATTACGTTCGTTTACGTTTTTACATTTTCAGTCAGTTCGGTCGTAGTGGGTCAGAGTTACTCAGATATAGGATATGTAAATTTTTATGAAAGGGAAGAAGTTGATATCTGTGTGCTTAGGGATATATATCCGAAGATACAGATGTGTCCGGCGTTACCCATGCCTAATCTACACAAAAATTAAGAACCCTAGGTAAAATAGCCTAAAACTGTATTCGATAGAGATAAGAACACATTTCTTACCTCATAGCCCCTGTAATCCACTTCAACATCATCTCCATACACATTGATTTGTTCATGGGCATTGTTAAATATTGTGGCAGGACGCGGGTTCCGAGGGTTGCAAGCCATATCATCAGATATCATCAGGATAATCTGGCTGTCGGGTATACCAAGCCGCTTCACACTCCGGTAAATAGATAACACGTTCGCTACATGCCGATAGTTGAACCAAAACCGAGATGTGTCCACTAATACTGCCCAGTTGTTTGAGTGGTTGGATTTCTGGAAGTTTTCCGGTATCTGGAAACAATGATATCAATGATTTTTCGTGATCTCATTAGTAATTTTATTGAATTTACCTAAGTATCTACGTACCTCAATACCGTAAGTAAATGTTAAACTCGCAGCTATAGAAAGTAGAACACAATAACTTACATTTGTTAGATACATTTTTAACTCACTAAATGTTAGTTTAACGTGTAAATATTGAGAGTAAAAATTTAACGAACAATCTCAATATTTTTATTTATCAGCTGTCAGTCTGTCTGTCAGTCTGACTGACACTCAAAGTGTCAAAGACAAACTTCCAAGAGCTGTCGCTATTTATAGGGTTCCCTATTAAAATATGGAACCCAGAAAGCCACATTATCAGCGAGTAACATGGGCTGTATTTAATTTTTCAATTAGAGATCCCTACGAAAATTGCAACAGTGTAACCCAAGGTATCAAAAATTTGCATAGAAAAGTCATTATTTGACGTGTCTTTGGAACTTATAATCGGATTTGAAAAATTCAAAAGCAAAAAGAAAAAACGTCAGAAAGAATAATATTGTAAAGAGGTCAAATTTGTGAGTTTGTATGTAGGGGGAAATCTTAGAATAAGAAAATTTACGCGGACGAAGTCGCAAGAAGGTAGTAATATTTATTCCATTCAAGGTCACTAGCATATATCTGGGTTTTAATCAAACAAAGTGGTAAAATAAAACATTGTATTTTATTAGAGTAGGTACCTAGGGTACCCTAAAAGTGGGGATGATAATTATATTACGGATAGGTATATGAAAACAATTTTTCTATAAGGATCCGTTTGCGTAATAAAAGGCTTTAAAGTGCTAATTTTTGTTAGAGTCAAGTGCCCCCCGACAGCTCAATGCTTGTATTTGGATATGTGAAAAAATTCACAGCACTAATATATATTTATTGAATTAAAAGGAAAACTATCACAGCTAAGTAGGCTTTACAAGTTACCGAGTAATAGTCGACCAACTTAACACGTTCGCGTGAGCAACGTCTTACAACGTCGTGTTGACATAATTATGAAATGGCGCAACGTCATATGACGGCCTATAGATTGTCATATTTATTTTGACGGAACGTCTTTGGCCGTCCATTTTATGGGCAAATTCCTATGGCGCATCTACTTAGCGCCGCAACACATTCGATTTCCAAAGCTTACACCGCCGCGTGACTTAAAAAAAAATATCTTTCAAGTTTTGTACGCACACATGCAAAGGTTGCGCGCACAAACTCGCAACGTCTTATGACGCCCTCCCTTGTACCGCTATCCCCACCGCCAGTTGACCTGCGCCCTGTGAGATGATCTAACGTGCGTGTGCTGTGAACGCCGTGCAACTTTTCTGGATTACGTAATATTTTATCATAAAAGGTAGTAAATATTATAAATTTCTTTATTACACTTATTTGGAATAAGTATCCGCATGTTTTTGAGTAAGAAACAATGTCATAACTAACATGGATTTGATATAACTTTGAAAGCGAAGTTCGTAATGGTTTTTCTGTGCTTTTTTTTTTTTCATTTGCTTATTTTGAATAGTGAGAACATGGTATTAATCTTATAATCAATGGTGTAAAGGTTTTTATAATAACGTAACACATAGTTACATTGCTATTTGCTTTAGTAAAGGTGTAATATTGCTTTGTTATAGATGGATAAGGAAGAAGAACGTATTATGAAACTTTTCGAAGAAGCGTCGTCGACGGGAAGCACGATATCAGATCCATTTAGTGTTAGTGGTGATGATCAGTATGGATCTGATGGGGACTATAATCCCTGTAATGATGACGTTAGTAGTGACAGCAACAATACTTCTGTAAATAGAACTAGGTTATGTCGTCGTAATCGTTCTTCTAATAAATCTCAACCCTTAAATACAGCTTCATTGCGTAATCGTACCTCCAGTTCGAGCTCAACGTCATCATCTGATGTGAACCAAACCGAATCTCTACAGACTGACTCTGTCGAGTGTCAAGATGTGACACTAACTGAAAATGTTCCACGTAGTCACGATGATTCTATTACTTCATGTGGATCTGTGCAATCGGAATCAATAATCCAGTCTAATACTACCCAAACGGTCGAAGAGCAACAGGAGCCTGATTATAGTTCGAATATACCAATGCAAGACCCAGAACCAGGCCCAAGCAATGTATCAGTGAGACATAACAGGCCCGTTACACCACCTACAACTGCAAATTGGGAACACACAACATTAGATACCAGAATTCAATTTTGATTCTACATCAACAGGCGTTCAGTTTCATATTGATGAAAATACTTCGGTTCTCGATGTATTCAGACAATTATTTCCATCTCATATTGTGAGGCAAGTTATCGACCATACAAATAAATATGGTGAGGCTCTATGCAATAAAACTAGACCAATGACAAGACATAGTCGTAGATACTCATTCAGAAGAGTTGAAGAAGATGAATTTCTTAAATTTTTAGTTTATTAATTATTAAATAGGTACATACCTATACAATTAAGTCTGATTAAAAAGTAATAAATATTTTGGACTCGTACAATTAAGAATGTTAAAGAGTTTTTGATTAAACTTATATTCCTAGCCAGTTGTATCATTTCAATTTCATAAATTTAAGTTGACGCCTATGAACATTGTGTCATTTAACATGGTATGTCAGACCAGCGTGGTGGCGGCAACGTATATAAACGTCAGACGTGAAATAACGTTGCACCACATAACACAGTTCTAAGACGTACGTATTACGGCGGGACGTCTTTAGACGTTGCTTAACTTTGTATGGGAAAAAGGTGCGCCTCAGTACCAACATTCAGAAATGGGATTGCTCACGCGAACGTGTTAAATTTGCTGTTGAAAAACATGAACACATGTTGAAGAACAAGTTTTCAAACAACAATGTTAAGTTTGTTTTTGGGATAAATTCATCCCAACTACGGAACCCTTCATTGTGTGTGGTCCGACATGCACTTGGCTGGTTTTTTATGATCATGTTGGCAGCTCTGTCAGAGACTATAGATGACTATTACTTTTTCTTGGAAAACTCGGACATTATAACTTTTATTCTCGTCAGCATTAGTGACACTGAGGACAAGTTCTCAAAAACCAAGAGATAACAAGGAATTTAAAAAAAGAAAATGTCAAAATAGAAAATGGCTGTCAATTTAAAAGTCAAGTAAACAAGGTAAACATAAAGCTTTATTGAGCATTTAATTAAATTTAAATCATGAGCAGCCGCAATCCTAACACATTAATGAGCGTGCCGGACGAGCAATTTGACTATTTATTCAAAATAGTACTCATTGGAGACTGCGGGACCGGAAAAACATGTATTGTGCAACGGTTGAAATCTGGTAATTTCATAGAAAGGCACGGAAATACAATAGGCGTAGACTTTTCAATGAAAACATTGATAGTGGATGGGAAGAAAGTCAAGGTTAGTCCAGTTATATAATTTAATAATGTAAATGCGTCGTAACATAATAATATTAAACAATAAACATGTCATATTCCAGCTTCAGATATGGGATACTGCGGGCCAAGAGCGCTTCAGAACTATCACTCAGAGTTACTACCGCTCGGCGAATGGTGTAATTATTGGTATGTAATCAATCATATATGCGATGTACGCACACGACATTAAATTTCCTGGTTAAAAACCTTGTTTAGTTACTATGACTCATGTAGTCATGTATGACAGTAAAATTAGTGCACAGATATGATGAATTATAAAACGTATTCTAATTTCGTACGTAGTTACGAAATAATCGATATTTTCATGGTAACTGAAGCTAGTGTCATGGTAGGCATGTAATTGGATGCTGATATTGCTTTATCTAATTTATGCAAAAGTAATACAAGTACGTTACTGGATTCATACATCTGTTGTTTATATTATGCAATTAATTTAAAGAATAATAGTGATATAAATAAATTGGATAAATAATAATACGTTGGATTTGGCCCTGATTCAGAAGGCGGCAAGTACTCCTTGATATGGCTCGCATTGTGAGCAGGTTCCTGTCTCTGCAGCCCTAACCACTGGTAGTTTGGACCCTGCTCCCGACAACGGCGAACATTAAAAAAAAAAAAAAAAACTTTTTTAAGAATTATTTAAAAATGTATTAGATAAGAAAGTAAATGAATAAGCGACATAAATAATATGTAATCTAACAACTTAGGTACCATTTTTTATATTATACATTCACATGTAATATTTAATCATCAATTTTTTTCTTTCCAGTATATGACATTACAAAGCGGTCAACATTTTTGTCTTTACAAAAATGGATTGAAGAAGTACGAAGGTACACCTCGTCTAATGTCATAGTATCACTCATCGGCAACAAGTGTGACCTAACGGACCAACGGGAAGTGAAGCCTGATGAGCCGCAATCATTTTGCCGTTATGTCCCAGAGATCATGTTTGTGATGGAGACCTCTGCAAAAGACAACACTAATGTTGAAGACACATTCCGCAGTTTGGCTACAGAATTAAAGGTAATAAAATAGAATCAGTTATACAGCTTTTCAACTAGTACAAAACACAGGTGATCTTTTCCACTAAAAGTTAATAATAATCCATAAATAATAGTATGTACACCTACATTACAGATATAAATGTAACATGTGTGTGTGTCATCTAAAATTGAAATAATAATATCAACAGTATTTTCATATTACAATGAAAATGCCAAACAGACAAGGCTTTTACCCCACAATAATAATTGGTGTATTTGAAAAAAATGCTTTGAGTTTGAGTGAATGTATGCTATTGTGGAAAGAATAGCTGCTGTTAATTTCTTAAATTGAATAGCCGACCCCCGAAGCGACGACACTTGGACCAAAATATTACCTACAACTTATATTAAACTTAAAGGGCCAACACATATTATACTTTGCTTTTTAAAAGTTTTTGTTTGTGTCAGGCGTTTTTCATTAAACTGTCAATAGTTCTAGTTTATTAGCACAGTACATAAAGTACATGAATTAAGTGCAAGTTATTTCCTTGCAGTCACGGGTGGCTACCAACATTAGGAAACCTTCATGTCTCAATAGAGTTTCATGTTTTTGTTACTGAAACTACTATTGTTATGTTTCATGCTTGACTTACACAGTCTACATTATGTCTAACAAGTTTTAAATTAGTATTTCAGTTACTGGATTGATTGAAAAGTCTGTTAAATAATGCAATTTTGGTATATTGCATTAATTTTAAACAGACTTTCTTGGTTAGGAAGAGTACACAAATATTTTTAAGGTTTTCCTATTTCAAATATGTACCTATGAATTGGTCCCTGGCATACTTAGATAAAGTATGTCATAGCTGGCAATGTACATTTTTATTAGTCATCAGTAGTCCCTAAAGACATCAGCTAGCGACACCCAGTTTCACACGTCGCACGCTTATCGAAATTCAGACTAAAAATACAGGGTGGCCAATTAAGATGTATACAACTTTTTTTAGCCCCCATTCTGATTTAAAGCCATATGTTGCAGTTGTTTGGTGTTTATTATTTAGTTAAAATGCGGCATATTCGTTATGCACAGTCTATAAGACCATGATCACCGCAATACTTTAAGTAATTTTATCCTGAAGTTCTTAAACGAATTTAAAAATGAACCAATTTTTCTAACAAATCATTAAGAGTAACGAATACCATTTTGATCATTGAGGATTTCGCGACATGTCCTGACTTTTTTTGTATGGGGTTATCCAAAGGGACTCTTGATTAAAAAAAGCAGAATATTTGCGACTTTGTTAGTGGGATAACTAACAAAGCATGCGATTTTTTTTTTTTTTGGAAAAACAATGGAAAGCGATCCCATTTTTGAGTATAAAAAGGAGGTGATTACGCTGATCTTCATTTTCGTATAAAATTGCGAAGCCTGAGTAAAAATAATTAAAGAAAAATATCCTTTAATTTTCGTTTGTAATAAAAATAATCAAAATTTGAAGTTGTATACTTCCAAATTGGCCACCTGTATAAGGGTGTATGACAACAAACAAAATAATTAGAGTAGGCACAAGATTAGCCTTGGGTTTTTATAAGGGCTAGATATACGCAAAGATCGTACAGCGCTCTCCGCGTGCAATATAATAATGCGTTTAGGATACTGGTGGGGCTGCCCCGTTTCTGTAGTGCGTCAGGGATGTTCGCAGATGCGCATGTAGATTGCTTTTACGCAGCAATGCGTAAAAGGTGCGCTACCCTGGTGCGCAGGGTGGAGGGCAGCTCCAACAGTGTCTTAAGCTTGGTTGCGAGTCGCCTGGACTGTATTTACGTGGGTCGCGGTTGTGCCGTCTCTCATGGGATGTCACAACGGTGACCTAACGTTATTGATTGTTAATCGTATTGTTTTCCTTGTTTTTGTTTAGTGTCTGTGCTTACTAACATAGCCGTAAGTTTTAATAACATTCTTGTTGAGTCTTGGTTACTCCAATAAAACAAATTCTATTCTATAAGAAAATACCGGTCAAGTGCGTGTCGGACCACGCACAATGAAGGATCCTGTAGTTGGGATGAATTAATCCCAAGAAAATGAATTAATCCCAAGAAAAAACTTAACAATGTAGTTGAAAAACATGTTCTCCTATTCATAATGTATGTTTATATATATGAACATGTTTTTCAACTGCAAATATAGATAAGTTGGTCGACTATTACTCGGTAGGTAACTTGTAAAAGCCTACTTAGCTGTGATAGTTTTCCTTTTAACTTTGTTATATATAGGTACTACTGCTGTGAATTTTTTCACATATCCAAAAGTAACAAAAATTTGTACTTTAAAGCTTAATATTACGCAAACGGATCCCTCAATCGAAAAATGGTTTTCACAAACCCGCAATATTTTTGAACGGCCTACCCCACACCATGGAATAGACGAGAAAAAGTATAATTATCATCGCCACTTTTCGAGTAGGGGAGGAACCCTAAAAAAAAAAAAAAAATTTTACCACTCTGTCGGCGTGATTAAGAGCCATTTTACGTTTTCGCGCGAATATCTAAGATTTTAGTCGCCTAATTTACCATCTTAGTTAATTCTCTGGTATTGGTGAATATATGTAAATAATAGATGATTCTTTCGTATTGACACTTCATGTAACACATTTACAAAAACTTATTTGTGTACTTTGTAGTTATTAATCTCCCAGAACTAGTTTACTGAAAAATCAGCGCAGAGGCAATTTCAGACTCCTATTTCTATAATTAATATTTATAAATTTGACTGAAAAAAATACACAAAGCATCAGACATATAGTTTTGTCGACAAATGACGTACTAGAATTTCGATTATTAATAACATTAATAGGTAAAAAAAATAAAGACTTAGGACAATTTTTACGATTTATTCGCAATTATATTGCGATTTTTTTGTTTGAATAAAGCGTAATTACATTTTAAAAATCATCTCAAAATGAACTATGTTCTTTAACAAATCGAATTCTCAAGTTTGATTAAAATCCCTTCATTTAATTAGCCACAATATCCTTTTTTTAAACACTCTAAAAAAGAATAAATTGCGATGCACAAGTGGGCACCGTTTAGTACAGCGCGAGCGCCCATCGAGGAAGGACCTGTGCTACTTTTTCCCGCATCTCAATTGTCGAGTGCTCATATCGTAACCGTGATATTATACTACGACCACAACATTTTGATGCTTCCCAAATTGACTCGTTTTTACGAAGATTGCGTATTGCCGGAAATTATGGACCCTAGAAAAGCAAGATCAATGCCTTTACGACAAATATTTATTTAACGTAAGTGATAGTCATTATTACTTGACATTATTGTCAAATAATAATGACCAACACTTATGTTTTGTACGATGTGATTGTTTTCCTGTTCATTTTTATTATATACTTTCAAAACATATATTTGTATTTTTTTATTAGTCTAGAAAGCTTTAGTAGACTGAATAAATAAAATAACTTTTTTAATCAATCTCTAAATACCGCATTATTATTATAATGGCTCAAGATTATTTAGTCCGTCTCGACACTCGCGTTACACTGCTTAAATTGTGTATGTGTGGATAGTTACGCTCACATACACAGCGCTGCCGTCTTTTACCTAAACTCGAGCGTTAAAATTTTGTGAAATGGCTCTTAATATGTATACCCATGCCAAATTACAGCGTTCTAGTTGTCTCTGAGATAAGCCGCGGACCGGCAGACAAACGGACATGGCGAAATGATGAGGGTTCCTTGTCGACTACGGAACCCTAAAAAGCAACAACATTATCAAGATTGTTTACTACTACAGTTTTTCTGATACTTCACAAAAGTGTGAACGTTATCAATGCAGTACTAATCTAATCTAACCAGCCTGTATTAACACACTGCAGGGCAAAGACTTCTCTCTCCGTTTTCCACACAATTTTGTTTTTTGATCTATCAACAAAAAACAAACATAAAAATTGGTTGTCTGTAAAGTTGGTTTACGGACGATAGTTTAACGTGACAACGTCATAATAAAACATTGATGCGGCGCAAGCGTACAATGAGCGCAACGGGACAATGAGTCATCCTTTTTCGTGCATGCAGCCGGCGTTCATCGATTTGTTAGACGTTGTCACGTCAAAATATCTTTCAGTAGCAATCAAGCTCGTCCCGCCATCTTCGTCTTCGCCAATTCAGTACTAATGATAAATAAATTAATATTACAGAGACAACACGACAACAGTGAAGGTCCTCCTGCAGAGAATGATTCAGTGGTCCTTGGTGAGAGCCACTCAGTAACTAGATGTCAACCGTGCCGGTCGTCCTAGATCTATCTAATAGATAATCCAGACCTCTGACCAAATCTTATACACTGTCCCTTGCATGGTGCTTTGTTGCACCAAATAATTGGTGGTCAGGTAACTAATATTTATTTTTAATTTGCCATGTGATGTTAGCTATGCTTCATGACTATGATTTCTTGTCACAAAGTTAGATTTTATTTTTTTAACATGTTTCTGTGGTAGACGAGCCAATGCCATATTAAAATGGATTATAGCATTGCATAAATACATTTCTTGAATGGTAATGAAGTTTAAATTGCAGCATGATAATCGTTGTTAATTCGAATATGTTTGGCTCATTAAATTTGTTACATGCAATGACTACATAATGTTTCTTCTTGCATCAATTATTTGCTGTTCATTCGCAATAGGGATGTTTCCTGGGTAAAAAAAAATCTGTATAGTCCGTCAGTCAGATAATAAAAAGATGTTAGATACGTATTTTTTGCTTTATCATATTAATAAAAAAATTGGTTGTCTGTAAAGTCGGTTTACGGACGATAATTTTACGTGATTACGTCATAAGAAAATATTGCGTCACAAGCCGAACGCTTAGGCCGATCGTGCCTCTCTATGGCTTGTTCCGCGCTCTCGCTTGCACACTCGACTCAGGCGGAACGTGACAATGAGTCATGCTTTTTCGTGCGTGTAGCCGGTGTTCATCGATTATTTCTGACGTGAACTTTAATGTGTTTTATCTAAGTCATTAGATAAAACACATTACAGTTGGGGAGTGGGGCTCGTTACGTCACAATTCTAACAAACTACATACAAATCTAGCACACTGACGTCATGCCACATTTGAACTCAATGTATCGCCTTAATTTCTTTATTACGTAGAAAAAGAAAAAAATACGTGTCTAATATTTTTTTATTATCTGACGGACTAAACAGCCGATCTATTCTGTAAAAATCTCACCGAGAAAACTCAGGTGAAGTGAGCATCAGTACACAGTCAATCCCTAGCATCAATGGAATGACAGCTCACTTCACCTGTGTTTTCACGGTGAGATTTCTACAGAATAATACTACAGATTTAATAATCTATATGAAGGACAAAAAAACATTTTTAGACAACATTACTATTCTGACTAAGTATAGATAACTTCTTCACGTTATTATGTTGCTAATTTGGCCTACAAACATCATTTAAAACGATGGCCTTATATGCGGCAAAGTAATATAGATTGTTTAAGCTAAATTATCCGTAATAATTCAAGGTTTTCACATATTTGAGACTCACAGATTTTTTGCTGTTTTTGCTACTCTTACACTCTGTATTACTTTGTGAACAAGCATCATGTTTGAAGATACTATATACTACTATATTATTATCAAAGATCGGAGTAGGTAGATTGAATTGGGATCATTGACCTCAAACGTGTATGTTAACATGGACATGCCTTTGGGATTCCGGAATTTTTAAAATTATTAAGATTTTTTTCCGGAATTACAAAATTATTGCGCGAAGGAGATCCAATCAGTATGAGCAAGCTTTTTTTTTTAATATTTTAGTATCGCTTCCATCAAATTTCGAATGTAGTAGTTACGAAATCACTAAATAATTCAATCCCACAAAAACCGGAATTTTCCGGAAAAAAGGCATGTCCATGTTCGGTACGACGTCATGAAATTCCGTAATTTCAATCTACCTACTCCGATCTCTGATTATTATTGTGTATTATTTTTATATTGTTATGTTTAAGTTCAAATTCGAGATTAATCAATGTACGAAATTATTTGTTGTATGAATTCTTTATTTTTCGTAAAATATACATAATACAATTTTATGTAAAATATAATTTCGGGACTAGATATATAAATGGCTTTAAGTTATAATTTTAAGAACTAAAATGTAAGTTAACATGTCATTGGTTTCTTTTAGAGTTATAAATTTATGAAAATCAGTTTCGATAGTGTAAATAACTATTAACTGTAGATAATATTGTAATATCAAACCACCTGCTCGAGACTGATTTGAGCCATACCCTTAGTATTGAATGTTGTAATCAGACCATAGATTTTTATCTATAAATGTTGTATGTTATTAAATTTCGAATATACAGGGTGTAAATTATACATTAAGTTTTAAAAATTCGCAGCAATAAACAACCATGTTGCTTTCTGTAAGAAAGCCAGTAAACATTTTTACAAGATTACATAATTTTGTAAAAATGATTCATTCATATTATTAAAATATTACACCTTGTATATTTTTTTAGCACTTATCCTTTATCACTGTTCATAACTTTGTATGAATATAATGGAATTGTAGATGTGACGTCCGATGATAATATGCAATTAAATAATACTCATACAGGTGTTGATTTAAAAATGAAACTACTTATATTGAATATACGAAACTTTTAAAATCTACGTATGTATGTGAGGCAGTTTTAAATCAACACCGTATTTATAAATGAATAAATATAATATTTATGAAGTAACGATTCCTTCATAATGTATTACAGGAAGGTGTAAGTTTGACTTAAGTGTTGACTTTTCTGTTCAGTTAATCTCATTAATTGAAGTAAACTTAGAGAGAGAACACTGTTAAAAACTATTAGTTTAAAGTTTAAAAATCTCGTTTACCACTTTAAATTTTTGTGGTTTGTATAAGTTAGGTAGAAAATTATATTTTCTTCAATTATTAGTCGTGTCATAAGAATCTCTGTAAATTAATTTTGTATCGTATTTTTTTAAATTAAAATTAACAGAAGGTAAAAATTATGAAAGGAAACAACAGATTAAATTAAAATAATTTTATTTGTATACTTATCTCAGTGCTATAATTATCTCAATCATATTTTAATTTACATTGTGACATAATGTTCGATATTGAAATAAATTGTTATAATTTTAATACATCTGTTAAAAAAAGTTAACACTGTGGTTTTTAGTATCACTGATGATGATGTCTAGTTGTTTGGTGACGTGGATGCCTGAGATCCAGCCAAACTTACCTGGTTGGCTGCCTAGGCCTCCGAAGACCCTGACGAGTTGCCCTGTGGGTTTGAAAACCTGGACTCTACAGTTTCCTGAATCTCCTACAAGGATGTATCCCATGGGGTCGACTGCTAAGACTTCTGGGTGTCTGAACTGTCCTTTCCTTTGCCCCATAGATCCAAACTCTATAATTTTACTTTTGTCTTGTTTATTGTACAGTTTAATTCTTCCGTTTCCGCTGTCGAGTATTACAACGCGGTCGCTGGTGACCGCGACGCTGGTTGGTGCGTTTAGTTCGGTACACAATACCTCTTTGGCCTCCCAAACGGACGGCGCAAGCGACGTCTGTTGTTTCACTGCTACTCCGATTTGATCCACGAATTTGCCATCCGGTTGGATTATCTGCAATTACAGTGAAACTTGAATTAGTAAGATGAGGGGGTTTTTTTGTTAAAAATTTAATAATGGCTTTATTAGCGTGTTTATTTATTGCGATATGAATCAGTCCGTAAAAGTTCGGGTAATATTAACCTATTTATTGACCGCTTGGTTTTATATCAATTGCCGTGCCCCCAGCGCCCGGCCCATAAATCTACAAATAAATACCTACGACAAATATGGTAGTGCAATGATATCAAAAACACAAAACTAACATAGGTTTTCAGTCGTAAAAATACAACTGAGGCGCCACGGGCACGAAAACATTTGTCGTATTAATCCGACCGGGGCGGTTAATGGGTTAAATTGTCGAAATAAAACATTCCTACTGATAGTGTGTTCAGTTAGGCATCTGGATATTGAACCCAGGACCACGCTCAAAAGTCGCGCTTACACACACGGGACCAAGTTTTTGTGAATAATAAGTTAAACCTATTACTTGTAATAAATTTATTCGTTCATTACCTGCACTCTATCATTCCCAGTATCAACAACATAGATGAGTTGATTCGCGTTGTCTGTGGCGATGCCCTCTGGCGACCTGAACGTGCCAACTCTGCTGCCTTTCTGCCCTATACTGCGAAGATATTCACCGTCCTTAGAGAATACGTGGATGCAGTGCTTCCATTTGTCTGAAAAAATATTTAAATATTCAGTACAGAAGTCGAGAAATTTATGAGTTTGAGTCGCTTTTAAACCTACCAGAAATCGGAATAGGTAGAGTTAATTTACTGAAACTTCGAGGAAGGCTGTAACATAGAGTGGATACCTAAGACCTCTAAAATACCCGAATTATTTTAATGACGTTTAAATCCCGGGACTTAAAAACCACGAATTAAATTTTAAGAGACTTCAACTAGTTCCACTGTGTCATGCTGAACGTGTTTTTGATTTGTGTGTCAGTTTATTACGTACTAGCTGTTGACCGCGGCTTTGTCCGCGTGGCTTTTTCCATACAAATAAATAAAATTGCAGTGTCTGTTTGTAATGTTTTTTTGTACCTACGAGGGCGATTCTGCTGGCAGCAGCTAGTCGTAAATGAAAGTATTCAGAATGACACTCATAAAAATGCTAAAAAAGCTCATTAATTTGATAGTTTTAGTACGGAATCCTAAAAAATATTATATGATTTTTCAAATCAATAATTTGTAACTATAAATAAAGACATACATTCAGTCCACATTTATATCTGTAATTTTTATGGTGTACATAATAAAGAGTATTCTATTCTATTCTATTCTAAAGGCCAATAAATAATTCGTGGTTTTTAAATCCCGGGATTTAAACGTCATTATAATTATTCCAGGATTTTAGAGGAGGTCCACTCTATGTTATATCCTTCTTCGAAGTTTAGCTAAATGATATCTGTTTAGGTATTACTAAGGGCATAAGGTAAAAAGTGGTCAGCCGCCATTGTCCGTGATGGTAACTTCGAGAACAGCATGCCGTGATGATAACTGAAAAGATCATCTCACAGGATCTTTTAACGTACTAAGTGACCAAAATATATTTTAAATGCCTTAAATCCTGCGTAATAACCCTATCTTGAATCGGGTAAGAAATCGCAATCACGTTTTCCTCATTACGCGCGAAGATCATAGGTCACACTGTGAAGAGATGTCTAGAACAAAGAAATACGTCACCAGAAGCCGTTGCTACTGATAATCTGTGCATGATGTTTATCCAGGTCAGCTTGTGCACTTCATCAAATGAAAAATCTCAAACCGGGCCGAAAAGCAACATTGTTATGCAATGTTGCTTTTCGGCATAAATAGGTGAGATGATGGAATTCCGTTTGTTCCCCGTGGATGCTCGATGCAAGAGGCAAAACTACAGTGCATTAGCTTATTAGGTAAACTCACAAGAACTTTACTCCGTCTTCTCTTCTACTTAAGGTGAAATCGTCAGGGTAGCCCGCGAAATTCAAATTTTCTTTGCGAATTAGACCAACCGCGAATTGGACCAATCGCGCCTAAAGTAAATCATGACTTTTAGGAATAAACTAACATAAAGGAGTTGTATTACTGATTCTAATGAATACATTTATGTAAATAAATATTTGTTACGGTCGCGAATCATACTTTAATGAACATACACCCGGACAATGGGCTGCAAATTGCAAAAATCGAAAGAAAATTTGATTTTTGCGGGCTACCTGAGCGCTTCGACCTCAAGCCAATTATTTTTTAAACAGCCATCGTAGAGTTTCTTGCCGGCTATTCTCCATAGCAAACGACCAATTGGAACTTGTGCACTAGCTTCTGATGTTTCGTAGGGAAGTGCCCATGTAGGTTTATGTGAAATTTAATATTTTGAATTTACAGATATCTACCTACTAAAGAATTTGCTACGTGTAAAAAGGTAGCTAGGAATAGTAAAAATCTTCACCTGTAACATAAATCTCTCCCAAGCTCTTCATGAACGCGATCTGCACGGGACACAGCATCTCGTCACAGGACAGCCTGGTGATGATCTTGGCCTGCGCGCGCTCAAGCACGAGGACACAGTGGCTGTCCATGCCGCACACGTAGAGGTAGTTGCTCCACGGGCTGACGCCAACGCCGCAGGGACGGGAAGATTTGCGCCAGACGAAGTGGGGGATGAAGCTGCGAGATCTGCAGGAAAGAAATGAGGCCTAGCTAAGGAACAGGAATTAAATATTTATTCATACACGAGTGCAATACTAACACCGCACACAAAAACAGCCGAACATGATCTTCTAGGTCACTTATTAGGGACAACTAATATTTTCTTCGTACGGAAACCGAACCCGAGATACCTAAAGAGCGTCGCGTAGCAGCAAATCCGAGGACATGGTAGTGCCCCCGCCAAGACGAGCCAAAAACAGAAAGCACGGGCGCACTATCTACTTTTTCTCGAAGTGTTTCGTCGTATTTTCAAACCCTGATAGCTTCTGCCTGGGCCTCAAGTCTGCTATTACAATAGTGTCAGAATGGTCTCGCCATTGTGAGTATTTGACAGTGTTTGTATGGCAAATCTGTCAAAAACTCACAATGAAGAGACCATTCTGACACTATTGTAATAGCAGACTTGAGGGCCTGGTTAGATCAAATTCTCAGTGTAGGATGTGGTTATCAGACTTATAAAAAACACGAAGTTTCATTGTCTTAGGTTTTATACTTTGGATTTTGTTAATACCTAAAATTTGTCTCTGATTCGCGGACTGCACTCACTCATGGACCTCTAGGGCCCTTCCCTTAGCCCTAGAAATAATTTGGGATGCAGGGTAGGATTTTCATACAAACAACATTTGTTTGAAAGAAATTTGTAACTTTCATGTTGGTATGGCTTGGCCGTTCCATTTTTTTTTTTATTGTATGTTGCCTTAAAGACCTGTGACTTAATTTCTTACCATAAGCCCATAGGAGTGCAAAACGGCCAAGCCATACATTTTGGCCAAGATGTAAGGTTTGTAGAGTTAGGGGCTTGGCTATACCTACATGCGATCTGATAACTGTTTCAAAATACAAAAAAAAAAAAAAACCCTACTCAAATACTACGCTAGCCGACCTTGCCTAAGCCGAGTTTACCTTACATAAGTATCGAAAATAAATTATGTTTATGTTTTCCATTGTCGTTTGATTACATCTCTCAGAAAATGGGATTAGTAGTAACAAATTGATAAAGTTATTTTCAAAAAACATATTGTGGAACATATCAACGGTATCTTTCCAGGCAATCTTTTATATTAATAAAAAGTAGGTAACGCCAAGATAAATAGATAAATCTCTTTAATAATTTGTAACGTAATTTTAGTGGAATTTTGCGCTTAATTAATTTTCATAAATAAACACAGCCGACAGAGCCGGCAGCATTGTTGCTTGCACGCGAAGCTTGTGGGTATGACTGCATGCACATATTTTCGTATTAGGAGATTTTCATCGGTCGTGGTGAGTACCTAATTCTAAGTTTTCGTATACCAACCTAATCTAAAAGCCAACTGTATTTAGAAACTGTAATTTACGCGGATAATGTTGTAGGGAAATATATCATAGTAATAGAAACATGCCACCAGTGTTTGTGTATTGCAATGTTTTCTGTTAGCACGAGACTGCACATTGCGTCATGCGTGCATCAAATTCTTATTATCTGTAGCTATGTCTGATGCGGGCCACCCGATTTAAGATCGCGTTGGAACTTGTTTTTTCCTAAGGGTGCAATTTTACTTAAGTGTAGGCGGATTTCCACCTAGGCCTACCTTGGGGCCTTGCAGGCTTGCAGGGCCATCCAACTTCCCCGACCAGGTCGCCTGCCTGCCTGACAGACGATGCAATTGTTTCTTTTTTTCTGTACAAGTGCGTTTCATTTGGATGGAGTCAAATGACAAGTGCCTAGGGGCCCTGGGTCTCCAACTCCGGGCCTGGTAGTCACGTATTTTTTCCTTGCCCATACCTACTGCCCAAGAGCTGGGTAATGGCCTCTCCCAAGTTCTTGCAGATCCTCTTTTCTCCCGTCACCTCTTTTTGCCCAGATGGACGATGCCCTCAATCTTCAGGCATCCATTGTGTCGAAAATCTTGCCCAGATATGGTTTTACTTTTTAGGTACCTACGAAATGTCCTTGTTTGTTCTTTATAGGTATATTGCTTTGACATAATTAAGATTTGTCTAAGTACCTACCTATCTATGTTTATTATTATAAGTAGAGCTGGTAAGCAGGGTCGCTGCAATCGATGACCAATAAATAAATCAGTCAATCGGAAATAGATCCTAATCAGAGAAATTTTATAAAAAAACACGGTTACATTAAAACAAGCAAATTATCACATAGATGAATTTATGTGATAAAATATTTGCAATACCAATCAGCAGGACGGTTGTAGCGGGGCACACTGACCACTGACCAGGGTGAGACGGAAATCAATTCCAGTGTTGCCATTCGTTAAGGTTATTTTAATGCGGATTTATAAAACTAGCCTTTACGAGTGCAACACTGAAATTGATTGCTATTGGTGGTCTTAATCGAATGTTTAATGGGGTCAAAGTCAAATCATTTCAAATAGGCACATAAAAGGCCCTTTTGAACAACAAAATTACAAAAATAATGAATGATTCTAGTTGCCCCTTCCAAAAGTAGTTACATATGGAGAAGAATGGGCAAGAAACTCCATACTTAACTCTTTTAAAATGTTAGAAATATTTTGTATATCTACATTAAATAAGTATTGTATGTGAAGACGATGTAAATACCTACATTAGAATAACTACTTACACCACAATAGATAAAAATTATGAAAAGTGAAGTAATGACAGACAAGTTAATTATATTACAGATACACGGTGCTTACATTTACATTGTAAAAATAGATAATTTTCCTAAAATTTTAAGAAATAATGTGTCAGTGTGAGTTAAAGTATACATAAAATTAAATTAAGATATAAAAAATATAAATTACACAGTTAAATTAGCAACCAGTTTGATTTTGTCTACATTTGAATACATTATAGTTGCCCCTTCCAAAAGGTAGTTACGTATGGAGAACGGGCAAGAATCTCCACACTAATTAAGGGGGTCAAACCTTCGATTAAGACCACCCATCATTCCATCGGTATCGCAAAGGCAACTACAGCTGTTTTATTCATATGAGGGATTGCTTAGCGAGCAGCAGTCAAGGCAACTTAACACTCTTCGACTATCAATCAGCTGCTAAGTGGTTTCATTTTCATCAAGTCGCATCCGGACGTACTCTTGTCGGAAGGTCTGAGTACAGCGGACATGTTTGGGTTTAAGTAATAGCTTTCCAATTAATACAGGACCTTAATACGATTAGGTACGAACGAAAAAATTTATCTTATCTTGTCCTAAGTTCCAGACACCGTTTTCGCAAAATGCGTGTCTACAACGTCTAACCAAGCAGAATTTTCACTACCTACCTCAACGTTATTTTTGAGTCTCTAGACTCGGCAGTGCCGGATTAACCACGTAGCAAGAGTAGCAATTGCTACGGGCCCCGCGCAAAAGGGGGCCCCGCGTATCCAAACCCGCCCACGCACATGAAAGAAATACTGACAACTTAGGGTATGTCCAACTTTAATATCGAATAACTTTTGAAAAAGTGAATTTATCGAAAAATTATAAGAGACCTTTTTTTATAAAACGTTCAATTTCCTATAAAAACATGTATCGCGCTAGTGGTAAAGTGCTTGTGAGACCAGATGTAAAATCCCAAAGACCACATAAAATTCCACATATAGAAATTCTTGTTTTTTTTTACCACTTTATAATTGAGAACCCATAGCAGATCAAGGGCCCCTCGATGGTATTTGCTACGGGCCCCGCGCTTGCTTAATCTGGCACTGAGACTCGGTGTTCTGAATTGGCTTAACAAACTATGGTAGGTAGGTAAGCAGGTGTCAAACTTTTGTAGAATTACTGTAGGTATCAAAAGGGCTATTTTTATCAGAATAATTAAGAGCTCCAATCATTAACCTACCTCAAAAGTTGACAAACAAGTGGTTTTTTACTTACCTATAATGCAAAACAAGACTTTCTTCACTCTCTAACGGGTCGTTCTGTTTAGCATTCTCTATGACTGGATCATCGGACTCTGATTCCAAGGGTGCTGCTAAGTCCATCTCTAACGTGAAGTTCTCTCTGTCCAAGACAAAACGTTCAGTATCCCATTTTGATACCTCTGATAGCAGGGATACTGCGTTTTGATGGAGATTTATAAAGGTCGCCACCTGGAAATGAAAAGATTTCAAAATGGTTAATACCGTTCTTATACTGATGAATTATCAACTGGCCTATACTGCCGTGCTAAACGCAAAAGCGGTATCTCAGGGAAAGCTAGTTTCGAGAAAATTTTATTTTTGTAAACTATTATAATATTGCTTATTAAATGGAATTGATATATTATATTGGGTAATTTTTTTGTCAATTGGTTAAAATATCAAAAATGCATGTGTCATATACCTTTTTCATGAGATACTGCCATCCCGCTAGGTGTTTATAGAATTAGGATTTTTTTTGAGATACCGCTTTTGAGCTTAGTACGGCAGTATAGCAATCTTGGACAAAGGCCTCTCTAATCGCAAGCGTTTATGTTTACGCTAGGAAGTGGTGAAGGGAGGGCGTTTTGGGGGATTGTCTTATGTAATTTTGACGTTCAAAAAGTGCTGATTTTCAGCCTAATTTCAATAAATGACGGCACGGTTGGCGCAGTGGTTAAGCGATTGAATGCTACGCTGCGTGTCGCGGGTTGATTCCCCCAAGGAACAAATATCTGTTAGATCTACAAATAGTTGTTCCGGGTCTGCCTGTTTGTGTATGTGAGTTTAAATGTTTGTAAACGCACCCACAGTACAGGAGAATTTCCTAGAGAGGGGCAAAGTTAAAAAAAAAAAAAAATGGTTTTCTGTAATGTTGGTTTACGGACGATAGTTTAACGTGACAATGTCATAACAAAACATTGATGCGGCGCAAGCGTACAATGAGCGTAACGGGACAACGAGCGTAACGGGACAATTAATCATCCTTTTTCGTGCATGCAGCCGGCGTTCATCGATTTATTAGACGTTGTCACGTCAAAAAAAAATGCCAGCCACTCTCATTCAGCTGCTACCAGCTACCCTGCGAATATCGTCGTTCTACCTGCCCTTAGGGCTTCATATTTAAAATTCTTAGGGAGAAAATAGATGTTCCTGATCTGTATAATTAAACTCTGAGGAATCTGCTATCTATTTGTCCCAGACAAATTACTGTCGTGGCCATAGAGATTATATCTCTATGGTCGTGGCAGAAAACACCGGTTACTGGCTGTTGCACACTCCAAGTCACCTATTCCTCGGACATTAGCCGCTATTAACGCTCTCCTGAACTCAAACACAGATCGATAGGTATGTTTGTGAATTAGTGGAAGATGATACTGTCAGAATGTTTGAATTTTTATGAGAAGAATGCATGACTGTGTTAAATCCATACTCCATACTAATATTATAAATGTGAAAGTAACTCTATCTGTCTGTCTGTATGTTACGTTTTCACGCCTAAACCGCTGAACCGATCGTCATAAAATTTGGCAGCGATATAGCCTGGGATATGGAGAAGGACATAGGCTACTTTTTTACGCGATAACCGACATCCACGCGGGCGGAGCCGCGGGAAAAAGCTAGTAAATTATATGTTTATATTGTAATTGGCTTCGGCCGTTCTATTTAAAAATAAATAATTAAAACTATGTTTGCCGATTTGTGGTCTCCACTCATGATTACGTTTACCCTAATGGTCATGGGATTCATCGGCTCTACGGCTAATATGGCCTGTCTATTGCGTTCAGCTTGGTTATTCTGTGAGCTATGTTGATTCTCGGTCAGATCACCTCATTCCGCATAGACCAATAATATAAATAACTAGCTGCAGCCTGCGGTTTCGCCCGCGTGGCTTTTTCTAAAATTAAAGTAGTCTTTAGTTACTCTTTATAACATCAGCTATCTGCCAGTGAGTCCCGTCAAAATCGGTCCAGCCGTTTCGGAGATTAAACGGAACAAACAAACAGACAGACATATTTTTTTTAATAATTATGTTTTTTATATTAGTACTGTGTATAGTTTCTTACGCATTTAGTAAAAAGCTGTTGTTTTGACATCACAAACAGATATTTCAATTTTATTTATTTGTATAGATATAATTATAGGTACCTAAGAAGGGAATTTCCTACCATGGGTATTTTTATAAATGACCGTGGCGATATAAAAAATACGGCCTCAAAAACATCTTGACACGCCATTCCTTTAAGTTTTATCAGTCAATATATAAATAATTGAGTGTTTTTAAATTTTCCTTAAGGCCCAGATATATGCCAGCGACCTTGAGTGGTTAGCTTGCGTGTTCTGTACTGAGCTCACGCAACGCGTCGTACGTCAAGTCAGTAATAGGACTCGCTCATCCAAGAGCGCTGTCCCAAATAAGACGCATTATTAATTTATTATACGTTAAACAAAAGGTATTTTAATAAAACACGTATACTAAAGGATCAATAATTAAATTATCTTTAAAAAGGTGAAGGTTTCAGCAAAATACGCTTGACAGATTTTGCGTGATTCTCGGTTTTTTATCCGCGTTAGACATAACTTTACAAATTAATTTCACTATGTAATATAAACACAATCTAAAATATTCACATATTAAGTTATTAAGAAAATGCTCTAATTTAACATATATTTTTTCCAAATCATTAACACTACTCGTTTAGACGTGATCTTCAGAATAAAATCATTAAAAGTCGGTAATCGTCGCCTTAAAACGCAATAGCTCATAAAGTACGTACAGTACAGTAGGTACGTTCTTGTAACAATTTGATAATATTTTATCGCAATACTTTTGCCATTTAATTTACATTTTAATCAGTCAAATAAAGTCATTTGTTGTGATTTAATTATCAAGATAAGGTACCTATTATTTCAAATCACAGGAACGACTGTTATTTCTTATTATAAGTACTTAGGTAACATAAATTATTATTTTCTCATCATCGCAGCTGAAAATACGTCCACTGCTGGACATAGAAGTCCCCTAGGAATTGCCATAACGAACGGTCCTGCGCTGTTCACATTCCCGTAATTTTATTTCTTTATCTACCTGGGCAGAAGTAGCGACGTGACCGTATGGTCACAAATCTTAATAAATCGTCGGAATACCGTTTACACCATTAAGCCTTTAACTTTATGGCAGTTAATTAAAGTTCCTATTCCTTTAGTGTCTTTTTGATTCGGGCAAGGTTGTGGCAAGGTACTCAACATAAATATTTCCTATACGAATTTATAAGGTAAATTAGATTTAAACATAAGGGATAGCTTAAATTTTTTTAGCTTCCCTATAATAGCTCATCGTTCTACACTTGGAAAACTACTTTCCATTTCGCGCTTTTTCCATCAATCTATATACAGTACGAGTACCTACAATCTCGGTAATCCGGCACAGTATTAGTTCGCATTTTTTGTATTTCTGGGTCCAGTTTCTTTGTGCGCGATAACGCGAGTGTGCTCCAAAACCGTAAACACGAGATTGATTTTCGCGGATAGAAGAAAATGGAGTTTCTACATAAGAAGTGATGGTTTTCAGAAATCTACGAGGGGAGTTTTTAAACAAAGGCTAGGGGCAAAAAGAACAAAAGGTTAGATTATTTCATGAAATATTAAGTTTTTTTTTTTTTAATAAGAAATATGCTCACATGTCCCAATATTTTCCCATATTCCAGTAATCCGATTTTCCACTAATCTGTCACCCTTGTGTCTGAATTAGTGCTGGATTACTGAGATTGTACTGTATATACATATAGGTAATAAAATAGTAAAGAAGAATCTTTGCCCGTTTGTCTGGATGTATGTTCCGTATTGGCGAAAAAACGGCTTAACGGATTTGGATGTAATTTGGCACACATAGTTTATGACCTTTTTTTTTTTTTTTTTTTTTTTTTTTTTTACGCTGAGAAATGCATTACGCATGCCCGCTCGTCGGGGGACGAGACGGGGTATGTGGGACTCCCTGCCAAAATGGCAGAATACCCACTAAAACTCAGCGGAGTTCCCTCATCGCCTTGATGGGAGGGTCATGGGAAACCGGCACAGCCTTTACGTCCACAACCCTCCCGGCGCATGCCCGCCTAACTGGCGGGCCCCGCATGCCCCTCAGCCTGGGGGCGATATGGGAATGACCGGGAACACCTGGCCATTCCCGTCCGACACTGGTAGAGGCCTGTGCAATACAGGCAAGGGTGCCCCCGCACCCGTTGCCTGCTGGCCTCCACCTGGGACCTCGCGCCAGACGATCTCGCGTCCAGGCGCCCCTGGTCCCCCCGCAACGGGTCAGGTTAGTGGCCCCGCCGCCTACCACTTTTCGGCCGCAGAGGATAGGGAGAGCGGCCAACGCAATACCGACACTCCTCTTCCTCTGCGGCCCCACCGCGTCCGCCATTCAACGGTGGCGACCCCGTCAAGGCCGCGGAAGGTAGGGAGAACGGCTCACCGCAATACCGGCACTCCTCTCCCGCCGCGGCCTCCCACACTCAGCCGCGATGCCGCCCATTCGACATCGCGGCCCGCCTCAGTTGCGATGTCGCCAAAGCGGCACCGCAACCTACGGCCGCTACGTCGTCGGCTTAGCCGCAAAAGCCCTGACGAGCGGCCCCCTCCTCGGGTTCCTCTTAGCTTCACCGTGGCCCTCCAAGCCACGGCTACTGAGCCCCCCCGCCTCGACAATGCGGGAACCCACCGGGGGGGACATAGTTTATGACCTGGATTAACACTGCCTAGCCTTTTTCCAACTATGTTGGGGTCGGCTTCTAGTCTAACCGGATACAGCCGAATACCAGTAGTTTACATGGAGCGACTGCCTATCTGACCTCTACAACCCAGTAACTGGGTAATACTGGTTGGCAGATTTTCGGGCGACCCGTAACGAATGCCAAAGATCCACGAATGACAGCCGGGACCAACGGCTTAACGTGCTTTCCGAGGCACGGATAAGTCTCGGCATGGAAAAACGATCACCCATCCACGGACCAACCCCGGCAAGCGTAGCTTAATCTGATGGATCGACCCGGGCGGCTGTTATTACTTAGCCACGAGCTCCTTTAATACATAGGGTACTTTTAATCACGGTAGTATATTCCTGTGGGATATTTTCCGACTTCCACGTGGGCGAAGCCGCGGGAAAAGCCTAATAAAGATATCTACCTAAACTAAGGTCATCATAATATTCCTTTATTCCAAATTAAACTCACCCTGTCGTTTTCATTCTCAGAACTACTCGATTCCATAGCTCTGTTCGCTACCGACTTAGCTTCTTCTAAAGAAGTCTGCAGTGCCAATGCAGACATTTCTGATGTCTTCTGCAAATTAGCTGCTTCCATCAGCATTTTGTCTTTAGCCTGATAGATAGATGCTATTTTCTCGTCTGCTGTTATTTTTATTTGTTCAGCTATACGGTCGCAACGATCCTGGAAAAACAGCAAGAGAAAATTGCATTAGTTGTGAAAATATTATGGTGGGATGATTGAGTTGCCTACCAGAGGAAAATGTTTTATTAATATCATCGGCGTTAAGCCAAATGGACCTTTAAACAATGTGATTTCATCCACTTTTGTTCCGTCAAAGCATTATGTTTAGTTATGTGATTTCTGATAATATGTAGCCTGTAGGTAGGCACTTTCGACATTATTACGCGTTTGAGAAATCAAGATTGGTATGAATGGCTATGGCTTTATGCAGACATGTGATTCTTTCGTCATATTATCCTCATTTTGCGAAATCTCGACAAACAATGTTTGTTTAGCACAACATTCCAGTCACGTACCTTATAATGTTCAATTTTGTGTTCAAGATGACTGGCGGCCGTGTCCAGTTGTTTCACAATAGATTTAAGTTGGATCCGCATATCTTCCAAATGCTGTGACCAACATACGCGGCAGAATTTCTAAAAACATTTTCTACGTCGGTAAATAATAACAAAAGACAAAAACAAAGAAATAATGATGTTTTTATTTACCAATTTGCAATGATCGCATTGCGTGATATCAAAATTATCACAGACGCTCTTACAGTGTACGCATCGGGTACCGGCCGCGAACAAATCAACATTCTGCGCAGAATTTGCAGTGGTTGGGGTGGTCGGTGGCGTCCCTGGATTCTTTGACACCTGCCCATTTCCATTTTGAACGCCTATCAACTGTAGCAGTGAATCTATGTACAAATTAGACGGCAGATTCTCTACAAAGTTGGGGCCAAGCACTTGAACCCTCGTCCTACATATTGGGCAATCGAATATGATTAAATCTGAAAACGGAAAAGATTATCACCTGTCACATTATTTATCATACATGGTTATTTCCAATAAGGTGTGTAGTTACTGTAATTAGTTACCGGCGATGTAGACAGACAGGCAGGCCGTACAGAAAGTGTGCTGACACGGTAACATCTTTGGGTTGTGCAGAACTTCCAGGCACAGTGAGCATTGTATCAGTTCTTTGATACCGCCAGCTGAATCTCTGTTTGAGATGATTGGATTGCATTATTTTTGCACGATAAACGTAAATACAGGGGTAAATGAAACGGTTGGACTTAATAATTTTATTGACTCGGTTTTATTGGTTTTCGACTTAATAAAAAAGGTAGTTTTTTTTTTATATTTGCAATTTTCGACATCGTGTCTCTCTACCTTTCGATTTTTATATCACAATCTTATGGTAATGAAATTACCAATTGTGACTCAAGCATTTGGTTCAGTGTTTCAATTGTAGAACCTGTACTCGTTTTGAAGGCTAAGCTCTGCTCACTCATTGGCATACGACAACAACATTCCACTTAGCTAAACTGTGTACTAGAACAAGATGTAATAAGATCGATGAATATAATTAATGTCTACGATATATGTAGTACTCACTTTCTAGGCTTTGACTCTAGATTGAAATTAACTGTCCTCGATACGACTGTCGGAGTATGTGACCTGAACAGGTGAGGGTTATCCTGAGGCTGTGTCGTTGGCGTCGGCGGCGTTAACGGATACTTCCTATTCTCCTTCGTACTCTGCCAACGTTTCAGGGTAAAAAACGGTGGCCTTTTAACTTTTTCTGCCATCATAGGTACTTAGTACACTTTATACTTCAACATTCAATAATACACTGAAGACTAAACTCCGATAATTTTATCAATCATTATCAGATACCTACCCCAGTAATTAAATTGCTATCTCCACTTTTTAAGATTTAAATTCGATTAAGACACCGACTCATTTGATAAGATAGCACTGATTATTTCTGATAACGTATTTATGTTTCCCCATATCAGGCTTAAAAATAAAAACAGCGATGTTCTGCGAAAGAATTTTCTTGCGAAATCGAAACCGGTGTAGGACGTAAGTTTTCGTTTTACCTTGTACTAAAACGGAACATAAATTCCATTGATCCTCTTCACGTCATTGTACTTTACGTATAGCAATTTTGAGAAAGTTATCAAAATAAATGTAGGCTTTTAGGTTGCCATATATTTTAGGGGGAGGCCGATGCATTATAACGGTAAAAACAGGTGAAGTTAATGCTGGCCCGAGGCTCCTTGCCGAATTTGGTCACATCTCAAACCAGTCTGGTATTCTTTATTCGCGTACGCAATGTTTTTCTATTTTATTATTGTGTTAATATGCTGTCGTTATTGTAGTCCCGCATGCGACCGGTTTATAACTTTTTTGCTAACTTAAACAAGTCGCACTACCTGGTTAATAATTATAGGGGACAGTTTATGTAGAAGCAACGTGCCTCGGAAAGCACATTAAGCTGTCATTCGTGGATCTTTGACAGTCGTTACAGGTCGTCAGAAACCCGAGTCTGACAACCAGTCTTACCAAGGTGTATCTGTAGTAACTGGGTTGTGGAGGTCAGATAGGCTGTCGCTCCATGTAAATACTGGTATTCAGCTGCCTCCGGTTAGACTGGAAGCCGACCCTAACTTTGTTGGGAAACTACTAGGCAGATGGTGAATTATACAGGCTTATTGGTAAAACACTCCTATGGGGTGTATCTATTCAAACACATATATAAGAGATAGCTCATCGCCGCAAGGTTGCCTGCTTGTCGGTCTTCTACAGATTGTACTTCGGAGAGTGTGCCCATGAACTCCACGACCTCATTCCACCGGCCCCCTTCTACCATCGGACATCTAGACGCACTGCAAGTTACCACCCCTACCTAGTTGATATTCCACCAACTCGCACTAAGCGTTTTCAAACGTCGTGGAACTCTGCCTACGTCTGTGTTTCCGAACGCATACAACCCTAATCTATTCAAAGTGAGAGTGAACAGGCTTCTTCTGGGTAAGCTCACTCCATCGTAGACTTTGTCTCTGTCATCCAGACCTAGACTAAAGTCAAGAGCAAACTCATAGTAGAATAAAAAAAAATGCACCTATAGGTGGTAAAGAAGCCATGGAAATGATTTTTTTTTTTAATCTGAGTACATTATAAAAAATAAATTACTTGATATGATGATTAATTATCAAAATTCACCGCGCTCGTACCGCCACCGTCGCCGCGTCCGGGCGGGTCATTCATAGAATAATTAAGGTTTTTTTTGCAGAATGTCCCAAGAAATTTTAAAATTATAATAATTATGATACGATATGATTCGATGCAATATGCTTGTCCGCAGGTTTGCTCGTTGCACGTGTGAAGTAAAAGTGACGCTTTTTAAAGCATATTGTCAGACATTTTACACGTGCAGCCTTTGGACAAGTTGTACGCAGAAAGCCATCAATGTTCTTCGAGTCCAATACAATAATGCATTCAGGATGCTGCTGGGGCTGCCACGCTTCTGCAGTGCGTCGGGAATGTTTGCTGATGCGCACACTGATGGCTTCGCAGCGATCAGACGTAAGCGTGCCGCGTCATTGCTGCAGAGGGTCCGGGGCAGCTCGAACAGTCTCCTGAATGTTATAGCAGGGAAATTAGATTGCCCGCTCGTCCGTTATTTGTCCAACCTGCATGTTTTAAGGTTAAATGTTTACTAACAAATTTATGGATGTTTCTGAAATAAAATTATTATTAAGTATTATTATTTAAAAAAATATAAAACACTTAGAAAAAAAAATTGTTTTCGCTGCTATGGCTTTTTTACCTCATATACATGTTTCTCTTAAAATATTTCGTGTATGAATAGATACACCTTATATAAGATCCTTCAGTACTATATTACTCGTACTAACACGACAGGAAATCAACAACTTTTGTTCTATGACTTTTAATAATTCATCAGATTTTAATTAAACAGACTTTCATACAAAAATAAAAACAATTAAATGCAACGCTCTTAATTTATAGAACAACGCAATTTTGAAGGTTTGTTTTTGGTAAATATAAAGAGTGTTTATTTTAGAGGAGAACTTTAAACTGAAATAAAACACAGAAAAATGATTTTAATATCCATGAAATTGGGTTTATCGGATAGATAATTTTATGGCATTAATATTTGAATATGATTTCGGGTATACAGCCGTCGGGCTGGCGCGTACATGGCGTAATCTGGAGGTAAAATTTTCACACACTCTTCGCAGTAAGGCTGTATTTCGTCAATTATGTGTCGAATGTTGGCATCAAAGTGATCAATTCTTACCAGTTTATTGGCGTAGACATGCAACTTTACATATCCCCAGACAAAATAATGTAATGACGTTAAATCGCACGAAACAGGGCCTCAAATCTGCTATTACAATAGTGTCAGAATGGTCTCGCCATTCCATTGCCATTGGTATTTGACATTGTTTGTATGGCAAATCTGTCAAAAACTCACAATGAAGAGACCATTCTGACACTATTGTAATAGCAGACTTGAGGCCCAGGTTGTCAGATTTCGTGAAATTAGTAGTTCGTCAAATGTTTCCTGTAGGCCAATAAAAAAGTTTACAGTAAATAAGTCTTTCGAGTCAGCCGCGGCGGCCACATGCCCAAAATAAATTATCTGTCAAATAATGGTCAAATAAAGCTGGATATTATTTTTTTTTATTTTTTTTACTAGGATGTGAAATGTCAGAGTTGTCCTTTAGAGATCCCAGCGGGAGCGACATTTTCTGGTCGGTTAGGTTGTTGGTAGGGCTTGTTGTAAGTCCGCCTGGCTAGCTACCACCTTCTTATCTAAGTTTGTCGCCATAACAACAATGTTAACAGTATTTTTTATGTTTCGGCAGTTAGAGTTAAGATAGCCAGTTCCTCTGTGGTTGAGGATTCCGAGAGAAGCTCACTTCTACCTTCGGCCTTATCATCACTTAGCATCAGGTGAGATGAAGGCGAAGAGCTTCACAAGTGAGAATAAAAAAAGGGGCAATCTTTGGGTACTGCCGATAGAAGTGAAAACTAAGTACCTACTTAACTAAAGCGTTCGGTGACGATGATGCGAGTTCCATGATTTTGTCCACCCAAAAAGTGCTCAACGCGCCTTAAGAAGTTTTCACTTCAAAAATTGTTAACCATATTGACAACCTACGACAAATAGCTGAATTATAAACATTTCATACAACTGTCAAAGAATGATAGATGTGATTTGTATATACGGACAACTTAAGTTGGTAGTCAATTTGCTTAACAGTTTTTTACCTGATTTTGCAATTACTCCTGAAACAACAAATAGAATAGATAATAGGCAATATCCTTCAGATTCTATATTTTTTGTTTGTTTTTTTTTTATCCACGTAAGGCTCGTACTCTGCCAGTTTCTGTACAAGATCTTCATATTGTACTTACTAAAATATTTCCATACAAGAAAGAACCGGACAAGTGCGAGTCGGACCCGCGCGGGAAGGGTTCCGTATCTATAGTGAATGAAATGTAAATTGCGGTTTACGATTTATGACGTATAAAAAAAAAACTACTTACTTTAACTCGTTCAAACCAATTTTCGGTGGAAGTTTACATGGTAATGTACATCATATATTTTTTTTAGTTTTATCATTCTCTTATTTTAGAAGTTACAGGGGGGGGGGACACATTTTACCACTTTGGAAGTGTCTCTCGCGCAGTTTAGAAAAAAATGATATTAGTAACCTCAATATCATTTTTGAAGACCTATCCATAGACACATCACACGTATTGGTTTGATGAAAATTTATTTGTGAGTTTCAGTTCTAAGTATGGGGAACCCCCAAATATTTTTTTTTTTCTATTTTTGTGTGAAAATCTTAACGCGGTTCACAGAATACATGTACTTACCAAATTTTAACAGTATAGTTCTTATAGTTTCGGAAAAAAGTGGCTGTGACACACGGACGGACAGACAGACAGACAGACAGACAGACATGACGAATCCATAAGGGTTCTGTTTTTTGCCATTTGGCTACGGAACCCTAAAAAACTATGGAAAGTTTCCATAAAAATAAAAATACTGGTGAAGCGCACGAAGATGTTTACAAGTAGTACTTAAGTGAACCGTAAGGCAACATTAATTTTTAAGTAGGTATATCTAGAAAGTCCTTGTGTGACTACATCTGAACAGGAAATAAGTAGGCAGGTGTTTTCATACTACATTCGTAGTACATAAATTATGTATATTTACTTCAAATTGGCGTTCCACCAAATCTTTTAGTTTCATCTTCCCAGATGCTTGGACATACGTGATGTGACTGTAGAAGTGTATATTGTAATAGACAAAAATATATAAAATAGTATGTTCTTTGAAAATATGTGCGTTTTCCTTATTCAAACGTCCTGTCCAAGACAGTTTTGCTTGTCGCAAGCATCTTTCTCTCAAAAAAAAAAAAACTAAATAAACATCGTTATTTGGGAGCAGTTAATAGACATCGACATATTTATGTTGTTTATGAGGTACCAGGGAACATTGTTGGTATGGCGACAAACTTAGATAAGAAGGTGGTAGCTAGCCAGGCGGACTTACAACAAGCCTTACCACCAACCTAACCGAGCAGAAAATGTTGCTCCCGCTGGGAATCGAATCCGGGACCTCTGGGACTGAGGACCGGTGGTCTTACCAATAGACAACAAAAGCAGTTAATATTACTTAATTTAATTTTCTTGACTATATAAGGTGTATCTATTCATACACGAAATATTTTAAGAGAAACATCTATTGGTGGTAAAAAAGCCATAGCAGCGAATTTTTTTTTTATCTAAGTGTTTTATATTTTTACGTAATTATTATAACTTTAAAATTGCTTGAGACATTATGCAAAAAAACCTTTACTTACTTATTTTTTTTTTATTCTATGAATGACCCGCCCAGATGCGGTGACGGTGGCGGCACGAGCGCGGTGCCTTTTGAAAATTCATCATCATATCAAGTAATTTTTTTTTAAATATATAATACACTCAAATTAAAAAAAAAAAAACATTTCCATGGCTTCTTTACCACCTATAGGTATATCTCTTAAAATATTTCGTGTTTGAATAGATACACCCTATATATGGCTATTTTAACTTTGCATAAAATCTTCTAACAAATCAATTTCTTAAGCTTCTAAACTTAGACCCATACATCATTCATGCTTAATCGTTTATGCAAAAAAATTCTAGCATTTAGCTTTACAATGCCTGCGCTGGCGCCTTGTCATTGCCGAGTATCGTTTAAAAAAGCATTGTGATCAGTCTCTTTTCCCTTTAGCCATGAGCTGAATTCAAATAAAGCTTATTTGTTAACAGCATGTTTATGACTGAGCTGTGAGTTACCGACTTGACTTCATAAGGAAAAGGATTAACTTCATGTGTAAGCGCAACGTTGTCGTCGTTTCTAATGAGAACTAAATTATTCAGGGTGGAAGTTTGGTTTAGGTCGAATCTTTATGTCAGTTATCAAAGCTATCAGTAGAATGCGTAGCCGTAGTAGCATTTTTAAACAAAAAAAAAAAAATGCCAAAAAAAAAAATTGCTACTAGGGAGATAACGGGTAGTGATGGGTCATTTTACATCCTGTATGTCGCATTAACGGATCGTTAACGTAATAGTTAATTTAGATCGAATCTTCATGTCAGTTATCAAAGCTGTCGGTAGAATGCGTAGATAACGAGTAGTGATGGTCTTTTTACACCCTATATGTCACATTAACGGATCGTTAATTTAATAGTTAATTAAGATCGAATCTTCATATCAATTATCAAAGCTGTCGGTAGAATGCGTAGATAACGGGTAGTGATGGGTCTTTTTACACCCTGTATGTCACATTAACGGATCGTTAACTTAATAGTTAATTTAGATTGAATCTTCATGTCAGTTATCAAAGCTGTCGGTAGAATACGTAGATAACGGGTAGTGATGGATTTTTTTACAGGCTGTATGTCGCATTAACGGATTAACTTAATAGTTAATTTTGGTGAAGTCTAATAATCTAAAATTTAGCTTTGTTGAACCAATACTGATGAGAAAGACGGTGAGAATCGATCATAATAACTTTTAAACGGACTATCAAAGCTATTTCTATTGATATTTCTCTCTACAGCTCTCTAATTTTTAATTGAAGTTTGTTAAGAAAACAGTGAAACTGTCTTCATTTGAGACTCTATATCCAAACCATTCTATGATCCAAACAATACCTGTTCACCGTGTATACGAAATACGCAATTGCCTGGCACTGATTGTCTGACAAGACAATACACCGCACACAATATTGAGCTATTTCTACGGGATCTTCACCTTGTTGTTATTAAAATACTCGTATTTCATGAAAGATACTTCCTGAGAAATCTAGGTCATGAACAACGCGCCCTGGTCATGTGCATACAAATTCAGCTTTCCGAGTTTCACCCCAGACCAGAATGCGGGCCAAATTAATTACCATGACAATGAAGCTGTAAAATACATTATTTATATACAGGGTGCGAGAACTCGAGTTTCTACTTACATTTGTGTACATTAACGACATGGAATCTAATAACAATGCGTGATACATGGTGTGGTTTATTTCAACTAATTTTAGACTTAATCACACTTGAACATGACACTGAACATTGACATTGTAACTATATATATAAAATAAAATTAAGTATTGATTTAGTTGATTATCTTTATACTTTGATTATAGCAATGACGAAGACATCCGCTGTTAATATCATACTGACAAACAAAAACACAATCCGATAGAAATGATGAGATTATTTAATCGGATTTTAAATGCGTATACGTTTTGTAATACTTAGTATGCTAACTATGCTACTAATGTGTGCTTTGCTTGACGCAACAACGCAACAGTGAGGGTAATTTGCCTATATATTGCCCATAAACAAATGTGGCTAGATGTACTAGATACAACAGTCTATGCATACAACAACAATAGTTTATATAAACATCATACCAAAATGTTTGTCGAAGAACATCTCGTTCCATTGTTCTTCACCACAGCGTTGCTCTGATAAATGAGGTGTGGTCCACTTAGGAATCGCGGCCTAAAATCATAATAGTGCAAGTTTATGCAATTTACATAATTGGACCTCTGCACGATATGTTCCGTCCCGATTCTGTAGTACAATATTATGTCGACAATACTTTGATTATGTATGATAATTATCTTGTACACACAGGTGTATTCTCTTCTTTGTTTTTGCTTTCATTGTTATTTTTCTTTTTGTGTGTAATCGGAAACTAGTTTGATTAGGAACGTATTCTTTGAGCCATAGCAGTATCAGTACCGATAAGATTAATTTCTCGTTTGAGGAAAGATATATTATATTTGAGTTCCTGTATCGTCCTCGAGTTTGTTTTATATAGGACTATCAAAAATTCTTGAGGTCTATTTCGATCGAACTTGTCTGAATATGATTTTTGCTCATTTAATGCTAATGATTTTCTCTTTCTACCAGCTATCTCCTTCATCCCAACATTTTCTGGCACGCTACTAGGATGTATTTAGCTTTTAAAATTATCGTGGACTCATTACTTTCGCATGTCCTTTATCCGGGTCACTGTTACTGTTGTGACCTCTGCAACCCTTGGGAAATCAGATGTTTGTTGTCCATATGAAGGTATGTTTAATTTCATGTTTTTGATAATGTTGTCGAATACATAATTATGAGTCTGGGCCCTTACGGGCCCAGACTCAGACATACCAGGCTCTCCCATATTGATCTTAGCCTCTTGAGAGAAGTAAAACCATAATGATAGCAATACGAAAGCTATGTTTTTGGCAATCATCAGCCCGGAATCACCCACTGTTGGATATGAGTATGCCTCCTTTATCTCCTGGCATACTACCCAGTGACTTGTATTCCTCGTCCAAGTGCTTCCCGCGACTTTGACGATAATCATCGTCAGCCCAACGCGCTTTTGGTAATTAATGGTCATCGAAAAAGCATATAATACCTATACAGCATGACTTGCTAAATTTCTGATATGGTCTATTGGTGTCCATATTGTTATAGATAACTAGATAAAGTTATTTTGTTATATGTATAAGCTCTCCCATATTGATCTTAGCCTCTTGAGAGAAGTAAAACCATAATGATGACAATACGAAAGCTATGTTTTTGGCAATCATCAGCCCGGAATAATCCACTGTTGGATATGAGTACGAGTATGCCTCCTTTATCTCCTAGCATACTACCCAGTTACATACTTGTATCCCTCGTTCAAGTGCTTCCCGCGACTTTGACGATAATCATCGTCAGTCCAATGCGCTTTTGGTAATTAATGGTCATCGAAAAAAGCTTATACAGCATGACTTGCTAAGTATTTCGAATATGGTCTATTGGTGTCCATATTGTTATAGATAACTAGATAAAGTTATTTTGTTATATGTACACACGGCCACAAATCTAGCTATAAATTTCCAGTTAAGGCTGATTTCGCATTGTATAGGATTTCGATGTAATGAGAGGTCAGCTTATACCGGAAATGTATAGCTTGATTTGTGCCCGTGTGTAGGTACCTACCATGAATGTGTTACGAAATTAATTACCCACCTGATTATGTTGCTACTTAAAAAGAAGGAATATTTAGCCAGTGTATTTTCTAATACTGATAAAGATAGTTGATTGATTAGTGAAATACAGGGTGAATTTTTGAAATGGGGCAGTAATGGCATGTACCTTATCCGTTGTAGTTACAGAAAAACAGTTTCAGGAGACTGTCCTTATTTTTTTAAGAAATTTTCATCCCCATTCACAGATTTAGAAAAAAAAAAAACGGAATTTCAAAGGAGGTATTATCCACTCTATGTTAAATCCTTCCTCGAAGTTTAGGTAAATTAGCTCTACCTGTTCCGATCTCTGCTCATTACCTAAGAAATGTATGGGAAACGTTTTTTGCGATTTTGGACTTTTCTAGTACCCAAACCTCACTTGGTCCAATAGATTTTTTTTATTCTTATAAGAAACAGGATCGATTGGCATCAAAAAAATATTTTTTGTGAAAATGGGCCATTTTCTTGCTGACTGTAAACTTTTTCAAAATCTGTGAATAGGGATCAAAAATTCTCAAAAAAAATAAGGAAATTCGCCTCAGACCGTTTTCCTGTAGCTACAGCGGTTAATGTACCTGCCCTTACGGCCCCATCTCAAAAATCCACCCTGTAAATAGGGAAGTTCAATAAGGATCTTAATTGATAATAATATAACAGATGGTGGAGTATTGATATAACCAGGTAATAGATACAATCAACCTTCGGAAATCTCAAATTAAAAATCTTTGTCCAAAGACCCAGTCTTTTGAAGAACTGGGACCTACTTAGCCGATATTTCAGGAAAATACAAACAAAGCATATTATTATCTTAAATATTATTTAGATATCAAAGTCTACAGGAGAAGATGACGCTAATGATGCTCTAGCTAGTTGTAAAAATATTATTAACAAATTGACTAAATTAGAATTTTGTCTCTACGATTTCTCCATCTGATATTTTGATTTACAAAAATAAATCGGTGAGCGCGGCCTTCACGCGCGTGCGAAGGGCTGGTTCGCATCAGATTCACTTACAATGTGTGCTACCCATTAAGAAACGAAGCAGGAAAAGGAACACCGCTAACCCAGTGGCCAACTGGCGAGGCAACGTCGAACGATTACACCCGCCCGAGCCTCCATTCCGTACCGGTATCGCCGCGCCAGCGCTCGCAACCAGACACTTAACTGACTCTCATTACTAAACACATCGCCACTAAACAACCGACCTTATGACGGGCCAGCCATAAGCGATGAGGACCCACCTGTCACCCCGGGGTGCTACACTCCATTGTTTGACAATGCGGAAAGCGGGGGACGCGCCGCGCATCACAATTAGCAAAGAGAGTTTCGGCGACATGTGAATACAAAGTCCTCGTCGATATTGTGACACTCGAAGAAATTACAGACGTCCCAGGACTCGAGGACGAACGTGACGCACCAACTTTACTTCAGCTCTTGATACCAAAAAGAAATTCGCCGCGTATTATATCGAAGGAGGACGCATTTTCGTGGAACAGTGTTTGTTATGCGCAACCGTGCCCGAAAGTTAGCGAAATTTTGGCAACGACACAGCAAGACCGACGCCTGCGCAGCTGACCTGCTATCAGCCGATACATCCTGCGATGATCGCGGGAAAAGGACATCTATTTGTACAGTGTGATTGACAGTGAACGATAGTTCTGCAAGGACAACAAACAATACCTCGTGTGGTGCGTCGATGAACATTTATCTTCGAAACAGTTGTGATATTGAGGTGAGTTTAATTTAAATATGACCGTTATAGAATCATTTCTCAATTATCATCTAGGCTTTAACATAGGTTTTACCACGTACTAGTGATTTAAACGCGTCCTCAATTAATCCCTGTTCAAGTGAGTGTCACGGTAAGTGCGCTCTTAGAATCGTCCTGGTTTATAATTGTAATCTATCACTGTTTCAACTCATTCATCAATTCGGTGCTGATTCATTAACACATCACTCGCAGCGAGTGTTTTATCGCACGTACCGCGAATTAATGAATATTAACGATTTATAACTGTGTTAATGGACGAACTTAATCTATATTAGCTTTACGCACTGTCTTTACCAAGCCACTAGAAATATGAATTATTTATATTGTCTTCAAAATTTAAGATACAATTAGGTGTGCAAAATGGACCTAGTTAAGATTTTTTACTGCAACTTTTTTATAATCTAATTTGAAAATGACGTGTGCTTAGACAGCGTGTTACTAGAAATAATAACAGTTCATTCAACTTCATCTACATAGACTGTAAGGAATTAAGTTTGTTAACCCGAAGTTCGTATTAAGTGATCTTCACAATGCAGTTTCAATTCAACTTAATTGGAGATTTGAGAAATATTCATAAAATTCAGGTAATAAGATAGAAGATCTCATAGCCGTGAAGCGGATGCGAATACAGAATAATGAAGTATTGAACGCAGATGAACAAGACTATGAAAGTGCAACTACTTCCATGTAAAACTTGTAAACAAACATTGCAATTTTCCAATCGAATCCTCATATCTAAAGTGGGTCATCAGTTCATAATAATGTGTAGTGTTGCCAAACCACAGCGGCACTAAATAAGGTCGGGCCAATGTTATAAGAGTCATGCCGGTGCTATAAAACGGTCCACGAGTTAAAACAATAACACATTGCCAGAGATGAAATGTGGTGATTTGGACCACAACGAGCTTAACTCTGCGAAGCTTTGAAGTGCTACTGTCGAACTAGATATTCTTTAGGTCACCCTAACCTAGATGTAATGAGGAAAATACACCTGTGTTTTAACCTGTCTTTGTGTGGTCCGTTAATCTTTCTAAGTAAATATTGACACAGAATATAAGAAGAATAAGCAGCATTAACATCTGTATTCATAAAATAATAAGTATATAGGTACCGCCATCGCAATGCACCAGTCAAACAAGGTGATTACGATAATAAAACATTTTTCGATCCATGGTTATCAGTAATAAAGATCAACAGTGCTAACCCTCTATGGGAACTGAGAATCAGATTGATACAATGTGGGATAAAATATCCGAAAATTCTTCACAATCGTTTTGTATAATCAATAAATCGCTATTTCTTTATTGATTTCGGTTATCTTAAAGCCGATTTTTTTCGAAAATTATGATAACTGTATTCTACGCAGTAATTTAAAAATTGTCAACAAAACCTGTACAATTGCTTTAGCATGATTATGATTATTAATTCAACATTGATTGATTAATTATAATGTTGAATTTCAAATAGAAAAACGGAACAGTCTTATTGGAAAAATTAAATGTACATAATTAGAGACGTCAGTCGTCAGATAACATTAGTGCGTCAAAGAAACATGATTTCATTTATGTAGCAAATAGCTCACATTCCTCAGCCAATTATGATATAATCTAACGTAACATAACAGTAAGCTTGCACACATTCATCAGGTTATTACGGATGGTGTAATCTCAATAGCGGTGTTTTGATCTAAGTTACTTTGCCATCGTCGTTAATAGTTATTGACATTGGAAACAATATAAGAAGCAACAAATATTGATCTATCGTAACTGAACGTACTGAATATGTAACAAAGACTGCTAAAGACATAAAAAAGAACCGGATTGCTAGATTAAGGACATCCACGGAAATGAATAATGCAAGAGTATCTCTCTTGCATTATTCATTTCCGTGACCAAACCACCGGTTATAAATGGAAACCAATAAAAAAATTGTTTAAAGCAAATAACAAAATCAGACTCAGCTATCAAAGCTAGAAGACTAGACAAGACAATATATGAGTGATCACTATAATCAGTGCAGTTACAGACAGCAGACAAAATTTTTGCACATTTAAGATCAGATTAGGAACCGATTTTTATCGTGAAAGTATCGATTGAATGCTTAATGAATTCCTGATGACAATTCGATACACTATGAATTCGATTGAACGTAAGACTTGGGAAGTACTCGACCGTTCTGAATTGACATAGGTACGTGCCATGAATATGAAAAGTGTTAACAATATACACATCAACAAAAAAGGTGATCGATTAGAAAACTTCGTAGATAGTGCTGATAGCCTTAGCTCAAAATAGCAGCAACAGGAAATGAGCAATATCTGGCAGCTGTTAAACATAAAACTATTTGCTAAAGATTTACTCGTAACATTTCACACTTTGCGTTAACAGGTGTTGCTAATTAAGTACTTTGTTCTTCCGATGGTAGCGCAGAAGCAAGGGAATTATGCGAAATGCAACAGCTACTTTCGATTTTTTTGGAAATGAAATACTTGAATGTGTAGAAATTATTAAGGTTGTAAATGCACTTCAGCAGCAGACTGTCAGCAATTATTTTCCACAATCCCTGAAGATACTAAACCTTCAAAACGTCAAAGGTAAAGCAATAATTATGGGAATATTTCTGCGACTTGGTGAATGGTAGTTGAAGATGCATGATTTAATATGAAGTTTACGATCACTGACAGGTACGCTGGGATCGAATCATAATAAAGGTGTTATAGCACAATCGTTTCCATCAAACTTGTCGTAGATTTATAATCGATTGTCGTATTGAACCGGTCGTCCGACCTGTAGATCAGGTCTGGGATATTATGCGGGTTCAGGCAATCAGCTCACTTGACCTGTATTACATACAACTAGTTAGTTGGATGCGTTAACAGGTTTGATCCTGTCAAACATTAGTCAGTGTCCCCGGGATTCTAACTAGTTTTGTAGACTAGATCTAGAAAGAGTTAAAGTAGGTAACTTCATTGAAATGGAAGAGGTAGGAGAATTAAGTAAATAAATCACTTACTTAACTAAAACGAGTAAGTTATCAAGATTTTGCTTTATATTATAATACTATCTTCTGCCTGCGACTTTGTCCGCGTGAATTTCTTGTTCCCCGTCACATCCTGCCCGCTCTATTACTTCGTATTCGCTTAGCGTTATTTCAGACTTTTTTTTTCTTTTTGCTCGTCTCCTAATGGTCCTAGCGTGATTTTATATAGCATATAGCCTTCCTCAAGAATTGGGCTATCAAATGCAAAAAGATTTTTTCAAATCCGACTGGTGGTAGTTCCAGAGATTAGCGCGTTCAAACAAAAAAAAAACAAACTCTTTAGCTTTATATCGATTTTTAATTCACAAATAAATCGACACCACCAAATTACATTATTTCGAAAGAAATACTACTACTCAGTCCAAATCCAAAACAATTGATTCATCTTCTTTAAAGTATTTTTCATTGTAAACCTTTTTAAATTCTACTGCACACGGTGCGATCATTTCGTAAAAGAATGGTGGCACATTTTCAAACACAGTTTTACAGCCAAGTACTATAATTTTGAATGTAAAATGTACTAAATCTTGGAATGGTTTTTGGGTAACTGACAAAAAGTCTCTTGAACAAAACTTCACTGTGAACTGCACACTCGTTGATGCAGGCAATGATGTTTCCATAGGATTCACGTTAAACATTTTTTTCATTTTAGTAGTCAATTTAATTTTAACAGTAGCAAGATACAGCTTGTGATGGTTAGTGATTACGAAATGATCTTCAATGTAACCATGTGTAACTGGAGAGTTGGACATATCTAAAATTTCAGGATGTATTTTTATTGGATGCGGAAGCACCTCTGCGAAGACTTTTAAGGTTTTCGTCATAATCAATTTTTCGGTTTCTGGTTCCAGTAATTCTAACTCATAGTAACTATTGTGATAGCCAATGTGTTCATTTTTAGTAAAATATACCGGAATATTTACTTTTTCGTACGGTTTCAAGTACAAATAAGTAGACTCGAATACAAACGTGTCTAAAGCGAGCTCAATAATGCTTTTGACAATAAAATCCATTGATTCGATGATATTTATTGAGTCTGATCCATTTTCGATTTTTGGCAAAGATACTATTGTCTTAGCATCCTCGTCTAAGTCTATTTCTCTTCCTTCGATACTCTCAGTATTCAGCCCACTTGCTTGTATAGAGAGACTCTTATCTGATTCTTTAGATAAATCAATTATTCGTTTATAAATATGCAAGTGATAAGAGTAGGGATCCTTAACAGAAATGTTCACAGTTGCAGTTGAATATTTACCATTCCTTTTTATATGCCAAGGGTAAACAGGCGGCATAGTTATCGTTTCGGATACTATCACAGTATGTATTTTTGAAAATGCGCTGAAAATTGGGATACACAAAGCTTCTGGAGGAGCATCGTCACAAACATCACGTCCAACTTTGAAATATAACCCCGAATTTAAATCTGCCTGATTTTTTAGTCTAAATATTAATTTGAATACAGCAGGTATACCAGGATATAGTCGTTTTGGAATAGCAGGTAATATTTTTGCTGTCAAAAATTTAGAATTGTCCATAATACTTTTAAATCTAATGTGCATGTATTCTCCTGCACAGTTTATCACCGTGAATTGAACACATTGTTGTTCTAAAGTGTTGTTGGTCAGAATAATCGGCGTCGGAATACATACAACTGATGATGTGGGTTTTAAACATTGCCACTCTTCTTTGGCACTTTTCAACGGTGCCTCCGAGCAGGAAAATAGGGATTTATAACTCATTCCAGAGGATTGAGACCCGAGAGGAGAAACTAACTTGTGAGGATTTGTAGTGACAGCCGCAGGTAAATGTGACTCTGGTAGTAGCTCTACTTGTACCTCCATATCCACTTTCGGAGGCTCGGGCTCTATCGACGCAATTGGCTGAGATGCAGATGAAATGCTAGTGTTGGGATGAAGAGTTTCTGCCTCTTCTTCTGATTCTGTTTTTAAATGAGTTTCAGGAACGAGTTCCAGCGCCACAGGAATTTTTCGTTTCTTCCGGTCAGCTTCCATTTTACTCCACTTGCTTGCTGTCCTACACAATCCGGAGGTTAATTCAAAGGGAGATGGTCTGGTGGATTGTATATACAACTTTTCAATTATCATTTTCTTTCGCAGACGTGCATTTTGTATTTTTCGCTTGCAGGCGGTGGCTGCTACGTGTAAGCGTTGCACTAATTCTTCCCATTTTGGCAAGCATCGAAAATCTATCTTGTGTTTGGCTTCTAGTGATTTTATTAAATTCTCCACATTGATGTCATAATCATTATTATCCCTGATACGTATATGAGTGCACTTTTTTGATAGCATCGTGAAACCATAACATGTATTTTGTGTATGAGATAAAATTATTCAATGTTTGTGTTGTGTTTTGACGTCTCTGATTGTCATTGTCTAATTTGATAATATGCTTTTTTTGTTAGGACTGAGGTTATGATAATATTACTTACAAAGGAAATGCAATAGTCAGTACAAATCTGAGTACAAAAATTGTAAAAGTTAAATAATGATGTACCCTATAAGAATAACCCAATCATTAAAATGCAGTAATGAGAATAAATGATTTCCACAGGTAGGCGATGGATGCATCAGTTCCCCGTGTACTACTAAGCATAGCATTAGCTGCTTTGCTGCCGATGGCTTCTCTGAACACCCATGATGGCGTGGCCAAAGAAAACATACCGCACTCGCGACAGAAAAGAATCCTCTGGATCACGAACGATGGCCGTTTGGCGTTGCCACCCGGTACTACAATGACGATCACACCGTCACTGTCGATGCCATTTGTAAGGCATCCACCGAAAGGATTCTTGTCTAATATGACCGTCAGTTTCCCCTTTACAAGTAAGTACCATTTTCTAAAACGTTTTCATCCCTTAATGATTTATATTCTTTATATTGGGTACTAAGGACTGCGACTGATATCTGAGGAATAACATTTTATTTGAGAGTTGAAAAAATCTGCCCGAAATCAGTTAAAATTTAACATTTAAAAAAAATTGTCAGCGTTTGATTTACCCACGAAGTAAGATGTTCACTTCGTGGATACCTGTACCTATTTTCGTCATTTCTGTGCTTTATAATCGAGACATTTTATTTCAATGATTTGCAGGTACGCTAGAATACCGTTTGGAATTTATGAGTCAGTACTTTCAGGTCTACTAGAATTTGAAGTAGAGCAGTCAGAGTAGTTGAAATTAATAAAAAATAACATAGTATTATCATAATCTAATATTCAGGTGTTCCAAATTATTTACAATCAACAACTATTTGGTATTTGTCAACAATAACATGTATTTATTTAGAGGTAATTTAGACCACACTTATTATGCTACAGATTAATACACATTGTGACAGATTGTAGTAAATTAAATAGTATGTAGATAAATAATAATTGTAAAACATAGCGTTAACTACCGAATTGAAAGAGTAAACTAAGGTGATTTTCATGTAGTTCCAGTTAGTCACGTTTAACTTAGAAATTGTAGTGTTAGTGAAACAGTTAAATTGATTAGCGAAGAAGTACACACAAAAGTAGTTACTTTTAATTTCCTCTCATTCATTAAATGTTGGTATCCTCTAAACCTAAGTTAAAGATTGCTTTAATCTATCACTTTTATTTTTAATAGTTGTGATAACAACAATTCAGGTTGACGATAGACGACATGTTGCATCAGCGATGGGCAACTGAACGCAAAGAATCGCATAAGCGCGATGCAGCATTGATGAAGTCCTCGGTGCTAAAAATATCGTTGATGAATGAGGGGGTAGTAATCTAAACTAATTTGTAAACAGCGTAGACTATGTGAGTATTAATTAAGTTTCTTTAATAATTTTCAGTCGACTTTGACAAACTCGGTTTGACGGACAATGAAAATCCTTACGGAGCATTCCCGCCCATCTTGGCCCGATCTATGGGAAGAGCGGCAGTTTCTATGATGGCGGATTATGTAGGACAGTACTTAGACCGGAGACGAGGCAAGCGGTCTACGGGAGAAAATGTCACTCCTGATGTTGAAAAGGCAATACTTGACAGATTACATGGAGGAGAGAGGTAAAGTATATGATGCACAGTTACTCAAAGCTAACAATCGTTGTCTTTTACTTTTTAATAAATGACAGTCTTGTTATGCAAATCTTGGAAAATTTAACGAGACATTACTGACCAAAAAGGACAAAGTAACAAAGGTACTGCAGAAGGGACCACACACGAAAGGCGTTCGCACGTATTTCTGTGGATCTCAAACCACGTGGAGGCTTGTAACAGTAGCGGTTAACTTATTGGCCGTCACTTTCACCTTCACGTCGATGAATATATCAGGAATTCCACTCACGAAGGATAGTTGGCGACGATCGCAGGAAGTTACTGCTAAAGGGTGTTTGAAATTCTTTATGTGATTCGAAAACCGGCGCGAATTACGTAAGGAATCAAAGAATTGGAGTAAACAATAAATTGTTTCAACCTTGTTTTAGGTCTTTGTTACATCCATTAGAACGTTTTACGTTCACTAAACAAAAGGCTTCGTTGATCTTTTCTTTTCAGATAGCATCATATTCAATTTGGCGGAGTCCTAACTAAGCAAAGAAGTAAAATAACCAATAAAAATTGCTAATCATTTAATATTTGTTCGATTTGAAAGTATTCTTTGTTATACGTAGGTATATTAGATAAACATCAGACAAGTATGAACGACTAAATAGAATTTTGTCCAATTAAAAGTAAATGTATCGATGACTACGATATTTTAGATGAGGGGTTATTTACTAATTATCCTCCATTGTTTTCAGAGCAATATTGTATGGAATAGCGGAAGATATGTTTGCAAACTTCGGGCTAGATGGAAAAGAGTGTCTTCTACGAGCTATTTGTGAAATCCAGTCACACCCACTCAAGAACTTTGGTCTTCTCGGGGAAATTATGAAGCTGTTCTTTACGTACGTATATTAAAAAAATATTTTTAGATTAAGGAAGCCTGTACAATTTTTCTTGTTTGGTTTGCTTCTTCGACGTGTGTTCCAGTGTAACCGGATGCGGCTATATCGGTATTAGACACAACGTCTATCCAGTTGTAGATTTACTCGTATCTAGCCGGCATTCTAAGGTTTACGGGCATTCGACTTTTAAGTACTAATGACGAATGTCAAAGGCGACGGATTAACGTGGTCTGTAAGATTTAGTGTGAACCCTGTTTATTTGTTTTTTATTACAAGACGAGCCACGTGTCCGATGGGATTTACCATCAGCAAAAATCTCGAACTTCCATACAAACTTTCATCCCCTTTAGGTGATGTATTTCCAAAATCCTTTTATTTTTTTATTTTACGATGTTTTTGCTCTTGACTAGTCTAGGTCAGAGGTGATAGAGACAAAGTCGACAATGGAGTGAGCTTACCCAGAAGAAGCCTGTTCACTCTAACTTTGAATAGATTAGGGTTGTATGCGTTCGGAAACACAGACGCAGGCAGAGTTCCACGACGTTTGAAAACGCTTAGTGCGAGTTGGTGGAATATCAACTAGGTAGGGGTGGTAACTTGCAGTACGTCTAGATGTCCGATGGTAGAAGGGGGCCGGTGGAATGAGGTCGTGGAGTTCATGGGCACACTCGCCGAAGTACAATCTGTAGAAGACCGACAAGCAGGCAACCTTGCGACGATGAGCCAAGCTTAGTCTAATCCTTCCTTAGTGCTCACTTTTATTATATAAGGAGCTTTAATGCAAAATTTCATGCTTCTAAACGGTGGATGGTTTAGGCTATGTTTGTCAGTGAATGAATCAATTAATTGAGGGTTATTATATTACTATTATTTGTCTTTCTAGGCCCAGCAAGTCCCCATACGCGAGTCTCCTAGATGAATACGTGGAGGCCCAGAAGGCAGGGCAAGCGGGAGGCGAATGTTGGCCTTACTACAGGCTATGTCCCAAGAGTATCTTCCAATCTTCGAACAAATACTCGTGAGTAACGCACATTAATATTTTTATGAGCTGTATTAGTTCGGCCTTTATTGTATTATCGATCTTGTACCCTTGGAGTTTGATGTTTCATGTCAAGTTAATCTAGCAACTTTGCTTTTCTAGGTTACAAAATTATAGGATTCATTTTAGAAAGTAACATAATGTTTATACTGGTTTTCAATTTACAGGAAAGATGCAGAAGATTTACACAGGCGGCAAGAACACGAAGACGTAGAAGAAAACAAAATAGAAGATATACAGGCAATGTAGAATTTTTTTGTGATGTTGCAGAAACTTCGGCTCAAGGAGCCGGTAACAGAATCCCAAATGTAGTGGTAGTACCGACCAAAGCTCTTTGTAATTAGACTTGTACTAAAATTTATTTATTTTTACATCTAAGTGCCATTCCATTAGGGTGCGGGAAGACATAACGATCAATAGAAAATTTGAAAATAGAACGTTATATTGATCCTTATTCGTCTGCGCGTGCTTCTAATTTGTTTAGTTGAATTATTTCGATATTTTTTTGAATTTCTTTATATTTTAAGTTTTCCTAATTGTTTTATTAATTCTATTTTACTTAATAATGTTATTTTGCTCATCTTTGTTGTCACTGTTGTATTAAATTAAGAAACACGTGAGTCTAAAGTAGCTAGTGATTTTGTAAATTTTAATGTATTTATAGTTGTTAAGTAATATAACTTATTATTCTAAGTTTTTGAATTATATTAAGGACTACCGGTATTTATTAGTTTTATTTCATGGAAACTTATTTACTACCCTTAAATAAACTCATACATTTCGGATTGGAAACCATACGAATTAAAAACATGAAAAAGAAGCGTAAAGAAATAAGCTTAAAATTAAATTTTGATTGAGAGAACTTTAATTTCAGCATTTCAAATCGAAAAACTATGACTGTACAACTAACCTCACACAGTCCATTCAAAACCTTCACAAGCATTCCTTTCTAAATCAAAACGAACCCAACCACATCGACATGGAAGAGATAATCAATAAAAAGTAGATATCTGGGACGCGACTACACGTTTAATAATAAATACCGATAAGGCACGTGAATAGTCGCGCAACCCTAGTCGGAAACCTGAAAGCTCCGTCAGGGGGCGTAACATGAAAGGCAACGCTGCCCGATAATTTTCTATTTTTGGACCAAAACCCTGCTATGATTAAGGTAAGACCAGAAGAAGGATGTGAACCAAGTATGTGTGTCAATAATTGTGTTTGTGTGTACAGTGTCTGTGTATTAAACGTTTCAGGCGCAATATGTGATGTTCGTGCTAATAATTATGTTGAGTGCAATGCTTGAAACTGCATCGGTACAGAAACGAAGCTATTCGGATCAGTCCGTCAGAGGATACATCACTGAGGTACGGTTTCTAATGCTGTTATAAATTACGTATTTTTTCCTTAGAAAATGTGAGAAGCTTTAATCGATAAACTGTTGTAGAGAACATGCTGGTGGAATGAAGTGTGCAAGGAAGAGTTCCAAACATTGTTCCGGTGTAAGTGCCCTTCGTGGTCTTACTGCCGCAGCCCGGGGCGCTATTACAACGCAATATGTTCCATGACAGAGACCGGCTACATCTGGGACCAGCCCCATTCGGAATGGCGCCCGCAGTAGTCAACACAAAATTTCTCAAACTAAATATTTTCAACATGTCCCAAAATATGATTGTAACACTTGAACGTTCTAGCTTGATATCGTAGATGTAATAAGTCTCCACAAAATTCTGAAATCTTCAAATGTGCCAAATTCTTACAACGATTCTAATTTGAGACTGATTCAGTATAAACTGAAATAAAATTTCGCCTTCTATTTTCATAAATTAGCCTAAGATATGCACCTTGTTTCCTTTTTTCACCACAATGAATGAGATCACAATAATAATTACGAATGTGACGCGCGTATCTTGACCAATTTTGTTGAATACACTTGTTCCGAGTTATGTGAAAATAAATCTATGTTTATTCGATATTTATGATTCATTTCTCGTTTCCCCAATTTTGACCTTGAGAATGTATAAGAGAAGCCATTGCTGGAACGCGCATGCGCGTCGTCCGTTGTCTAAGAGTGAATAATCAATAACTGAAGCAGTCGGCAATCGGACCCTAACAATACGTAGACCACAACAAATAGCGGGACGTTTATCAAAATGCTGCCAGCATTAGTGTTTCTTCTATCTTTAACTGGAATCTTTTGTGAACCAGAAACAGTGAGGGAGAATTTCGACTATTTCAGTTATGGTTCTAATGATGATCTTCTGAAAAACTTGGATCTCCATTTGGTAAGTGAATTTCATCTATACACACATATTACATCCAAGTCAGGAAGTTAACTGTTCTGAATTCTTAATTTGTAATGCCTCGCTTGTGAATTCGAAGATTTAAAATATTAACTCTGTGAAACTTTTCAGCCGAAAGATGAAATAGTTCTGAGACCTCAGGAAGTGAAGGACTGGCCGCAAACATCGTTGAACGTGGGACAGATAACCTCTGTGTCCATCAACTCTTTAGGACAACCTGTGATATTCCACAGGGCCGAACGAGTATGGGACGAGAGGCGAGTAACTATACCCACGAATTTTATTATATCCTCCTGCCCATAACCACGCATTTATTTGGGGTTGACGCAGCTTGTCTTCTTCCATAAATCGCTATCAACCGACATCTTAGTATTCACCCCTTTTATGGCCATTTCATCGTTCATACAAACCAAACCAGCCATCATTACTTTAATCTTCCCTTCATATACATCCACATTCATACTCAAAACTTTCTTCGTGTGCCTCATACGCGAGTGCCTTAAGTTATTAAATGAAATAATGTCTCGTCTCAAATTGTGATAACCTGCGTCCCTGCCTACTGTATCACCTGAACAATCAACAATTTCTAATGGTGTGTTAAAATACTTTGCAGTACTTTCAACGAATCCAACGCTTATCAGAACTTGGACAAGGGTCCGATCATAGAAGATACCATTCTAGTCTTGGATCCTCACACGGGATCTGTGTTGCACAGTTGGGGGGCCTATGCTTTCTACATGCCACATGGACTGACTGTGGACCACCATGATAATGTCTGGGTTACTGATGTCGCTAAACATCAGGTTTTCAAGGTAAGCGATATTGTTATGCAAGCTAAACATCACATATTTATTAAAATCTATGTACCTATAGTAAAAATTGAAGCAGTGCCCAAGGTCACCCACTTTCAAGGGCGAGTTGGTAAGGCTTCCGCCTAACATCGTCAATTTTTTTTGAAAGTAGATTAGTTAATCCGTCAATATGCCGTTTGAGCCTAGTCGATTAAGATCAAGATATACTGGCTGGCTATAAAGGATTTGGGGAATATGTGATGACCCTGTGTTTTATTTGTTAACTACGGGTTGCCTTAACGTTGCCTTGCGTTAACCTTTTGTTTCTTGATTTCAGTATATTCCAAACAACCACAAATACCCGACCTTGACCATCGGAGAGGCGTTCACAGCCGGCTACCCCTACAGACGCCGCGTGTTGCTATGCATGCCAACCTCAGTCGCCGTCGCCACTACTGGAGAAATCTTCGTCGCTGACGGCTATTGCAACAACCAAATACTCAAATTCAACGCAGCAGGAAAATTGTTACTGGCCATACCTTCCTATTCTGACACTATGTCCTTGAATCTTCCGCACAGTGTGACATTATTGGAACATCTGGACATCGTCTGTGTCGCAGACAGGGAGAATATGAGGATCGTCTGCCCGAAAGCTGGATTGAAGAGTTATGTTAAAATGTTTGAACCAGCGACTGTTATTGAAGATCCCACTCTAGGCAGGGTGTTTGCTGTTGCGTCTCACGGTGATACGATCTACGCTGTGAATGGACCAACGTCCCAGAATATTGCCGTCCGAGGATTTACTGTGAATGCGCTCTATGGAAACATTTTGGATACATGGGAACCGACCACTGTAAGTAGTCTTTTATTTATCGTAATGATTTTTGTCTCGAATAATTTTCCTGGGCTACTTTGGAACTGTACCAATACTATGTTTTATATTTATGAAAAAAATGGTTGTCTTTGAAGTTGGTTTACCGACGATAGTTTAACGTGACAACGTCATAGCAAAACATTAATGCGGCGCAAACGTACAATGAGCGTAACGGGATAATGAGCGTAACGGAACAATAAACGTAACGGGACAATGAGTCATCCTTTTTCGCGCATGCAGCCGGCGTTCATCAATTCATTAGACGTTGTCACGTCAAAACGATTCGTTTGAATAAGTGTGTACTTATTTCCAACGAATCGTTTTTGAAGTGATAACGTCTTGTAAATCGATGAACGCCGGCTGCACATACGAAAAAGCATGACTCATGTCACGTTCCGCCTGAGTTGAGTGTGCAAGCGAGCGCGCGGAACAAGCAATAGAGAGGCACGATCGGCCTAAGCGTTCGGCTTGTGACACAATATTTTCTTATGACGTTATCACGTAAAATTATCGCCCGTAAACCGACTTTACAGACAACAATTTTTTTTTGGTTCCACTTTTCCTGATTTATAAAATCTGTAAATAATGTTCTATATTCGTATTATTAATCGTCCAGTTATATCTGTTAAGCCAGCAGCTAACTAGGTAGTGAGTTAAGCTTTTAAAGTGTGTCTAATAATGTGCCAATTTCTTTTTCAGGGCTTCACAAACCCCCACTCCCTGGCTGTGACAAGGAACGGATCCCACCTCTACGTCACAGAAATTGGGCCTAACAAGATCTGGAAGTTTGAACTAACAGATGTATATGATAAGAAGTAAACCGTCTATTAGGACAAATATATAGAGCTATGTTTATTACCTTCAGTGTATAATAGATAAATTGCTTGACGGTGAATCAAATTCGCCAAAATATAGGGAAATGGTGTAGCGCGATAAGAAAATGCAGATTATAGGAATTTAAAAGCTCATGTTAATAATAGTACGACGTAAAACCGACAAATCTGGTAGTTCTAGTCAAACTTATTAAGTATCTTTCAAACTGCTTCGATAGCGCACTTAAACCATGTTTAACCATAGAGATTCAACTTGCTTCTTCATAATGCAAACATAATAACTTATAGATTACTTAAAACTATTATATTTAAAGGTTCCTGCCATATTGGCTCATGTATTGAGAAATAAATGTATGATAGTTGTAAAGGGAATTGTTTAATATTGTAATTAAAGGGCCAATCTATAAAATCACGCACATAAAAGATTAATTGAACCCTAACTGCTAAGGGCGATTGTACTCAAAGTAAGTCTTCAGGCAAAATGTCTTAGTACGAATGTAAACAAACTTCCTGTAGACATTATAATTATCGCTAATCTTTAATAAAAGTGTGAATTTGTTTATCTCGAAGATTTCTTACAAGTAGAGTATTTACCCTGTTTTTACCACGTACAAATGCCGTTAGCAGATATAAAATGCAGTAGCATTGCAAATGAAATATATTTTCATATAAGTAGTGAAAAATCTTGGGCTTTCTAAATTTCTAGAGTGCTAACTCTAAAATATTGTAGTAGTAACTTGAAATTATAGTATTAAATATTATGGACCAATTGGCATGTTCATACGAAAATTATTCAGAGTATAAATTACGTAGAAGAAGTAATAAAATTTATAGATCAGTTTATCAAAATTAAAAGTGATGTTTTATTTTAACACAATAAATTAAATATAATTTATATTTTCTATAAGTACCTAATAGAAAAGATGAGTAAAAGGCATGTCTTAGGAACAAAAAAATCGAATATATGTGAGCTCCACATTAGGCCTACGTCCACTGCGTAGGAGCACTTCTCACAGAGAAGAGACCTGAGTACAAGGGCGTAGATACCGCCGTATAAGCCGTTTCAATGATACGTGGCCCCCGAAGAGTGTAAGTAAAAATTCTTTAAATTATCTAACACCTCAAATTCTTAGTGATACGAGGCCCGTAATTAATGAATTAACGTAATTAGTTTACGTCTTACAAAGGCTTCAAGCTAAAGGCGCAGGTCAATTCTCAAACTCTTACATTCATTTAGTAAAATCACAAAGAAAATCTAATCGAGTCAGGATGCTCCAATTTTCTAGCTCTTTTCGCTCGCTCTTGCATTCTCTTATTAAGGTCACAATCGCGTCAATGGCAGCTTAACCTCACGAGTCAGGATGCTTTATTATTTACTTTGTAAAAAAAAACCATAACTTCCTTTTGAGTTCGCCGCAGTCGCGTAAAAAGTGCTCAAACAAATTTTGATACAGGGATCCTTTAGGATTAGCTACGCCACTGCCTGAGTCCCAGTATTGGGAAAGTAATAGGCTCAATATATGTACAGTACAACTATTTTCTTATTGCGCCTCGGCAAATTTCGTGTTTCGTCAGTCGTCGAACTTCTATCAGTTGCCCTTTACATTTGGTACAGGGACCTTACTCCCGACAGCATCGAGTTCTGAATCAATCGAATTGGATTCGAAATAAATGCCGATCCATACTCTTGAATCCGACACTAGCGCACGATCGTGCGGTGGTTCGAAGCGAAACTAACTTCGATCGAAAGATTCATTAGGATCGAAACGATCGTACTCCACACGCCAACTGACAGATAGATATCGAGTTGTTCGTTCAAAACTACACGATATCAAAGAAGCTATTTTATTCAGATCGAGTGAGATTTTAGAAAGAAAAAAAAAAAGCACTAGGGTATCATTTTTTACGTGGGAAAGTGAAAACATTCAACTACCTAAAAGTTACTAACCAAAGACATAGAGCACTTGACGATGACGTAATACTCGAACCTATGTCGATCTTGGTTTACGATTCGAATTTTTTCGGGAGTAAAGTTTTAAATCGAGTTCGGATCAGAAACGAGTTCGAATCGGAAACAAAATCAAACCCGAATCGTTTTCGGGAGTAAGGCCCCAGACCGGACGCTCTCAATAAACTTCCAAGTCGATTGAGAGCGTCCGGCAACTGATAGAAATCCGCCGACTGGCGAAACACGAAGTTTACCGAGGGACGTTAAGAAAATAGTTGTACTGTGTGTATGATATAAGTTGATACATAAACGACATAATATATTACCACAAATTGTTTATTTGATATCCACATTTATAATCAGATATCCCACAACATATACAAGTAAATATATTAAATATACTACAGTAATTAAATCTTATTGTGTATTTACAAGTACTTAAAAAAGGAATGGAACTAGACCTTGTCACCATCTGCTTATCATTTTGAACACAATACATACCTTCAAGTAATTACTCTTTTTTTCATAACCTTCATGAAGAGCACCATATCTGTGGAAAATAAAAAATAAGTTGTTGAAAATATTCTTCTTAAATTTCTTGTACAGTAAGGGGCCATTCAAGTACTACGTAAACAGAATTTTAGTCATTTTGAACCCACACCTCCCCCTTGCACGCAAAAGTAAGCGAAGCTCATACCCCTATGCTATGCCATGCTTACGTAAACATTGGTACTTTTTTTAATCTGTTCAGGTTCCTTTATTGGCATGAGGCTAGAAATAAGGAATGTATAGTCTAAGTGGACGTAGTTAAACGGACGTAGTTAAAAGGATCCAATCCACACAAAGTCCTTTTAGAGATATTGACATTTGAAGTTTAGAAGATATTATAACATAGGTATTTCATATTTCCGTGCATGTGAGCTGGTTCTGAGGTTGATCAAAATGATAAACTGTGGTTTTTTTGCTTGGATCTATTTTACTTGCCGATAGTACCGATATTTAGCATCAGTTTGGTGCGGTCGACTGCAAAAATCCATGGACAGTACAGAAACAAAATCGGGTGAAGCGAAAAGCGAAAGCTAGTTCTATTTTCGAAAATTTGATCTCAAACGTTCACTGGAAAATAGACACTAAGGTATCCATGCAACTTGCAGGTGAGTGTACACTTAACTCATTATTGACCAAATTGTGGATTGGATCCTTTTCGATTAACTACGTCCAAGTATAAAGTAATTGAATGCCCATTTAAGTAATTTCCCTACTTCGGTTCTTGCTAACCATAAAACACCGCGTGAGAGCGAGTAAGCAATATCAATTATTTTGGGGAATCCCTAAACATGGGGTTGCCATCTTTTTGAAATCAAGTAAGTTTGTCCGTGGGATAAATTCACCTACAGAACCGGGTACCGTGTGGTGCCGGACGGACGTAAAGAATAGCACCATCTCATTTCCTCCCGTGGGTGTCGTAAAAGGCGACTAAGGGACTTACTAGAGAATGGGCAGCGGCGTTCTCTATGCACTTTTAACACCATACACCATAATGATGATGATGATGATGATGATGATGATGATGACAGAACCCTTTATTGTGCGTGGTCCGACACGCACTTGCGTCGGTTTTTTTTTTAAATAATTACGGTAAGTAATAAAAAGTCGATCTTACTAATAAATATAGCCATGACAATAGCCAGCATGATCCACAGCCAACATTTCCAAGCGCTTCGACTGTGTTCCTGCAATCGATCTGACTCCTGTTTCAATGACGATAAATTACGATCCGTGAGGTCAGAGGATTTCTTCAAAGCCTGGAAACAAATTAAAGGGTATGGTTTTAATATTTTCAAATCACATAAACATAACATCACGCCTGTATTCCCCGAAGGTTTAGTCAAAGGTACACATTTCGCCAGTCATTTTTAAGTCCCATGTTATAGGGGGCGAGCCTATTGCCATCAACCGGGCACAAATCCAGACTCTGGGCTGCTACTGAGAAATTCCAGATATTTGACGCGGGAATCGAACCCAGGACTAGAGATGGGTAGCACACTCTTTTAAAATGAAGATCGTGCGAGGCACTCTTTTTACCAAGTGTGCTAGCACACTGTGCTACCATGAATGAGGCGAGGCCGCGAGACTGCGGTGGCCTGTTAGCACGTCAGACCACCTGCAAAATTGCATGGATACGTTAGTGTCTATTTTCCAGTGAACGTTTGAGTTAAAATGTTCGAAAATAGAACTAGCTTTCGCTTTTCGCTTCACACGATTTTGTTTCTGAACTGTCCATGGATTTTTGCAGTCGACCGTACGTGCTATTTTTCGGGCGAGAGGGGGCAGATTTCTCATATTCTGTAGAATGTTATATGGAACATGACGTCTTCGGACAAAATGAGACAATTTTTTCTTATTTGTACTATAGAACATAATAATATTTTTATTCCTCTAATTGTTCTATGGAACAAGGAAAACAAGATTCTTTACAATTATCTAACTGGCCACTAGTAAATAATTATTTATAGTCGACTCAAGGTATGAGAATTCTGCCTAGCCTTTTCCCAACTATGTTGGGGTCGGCTTCCAGTCTAACCGGATGCAGCTGAATACCAGTATTTTACATGGAGCGACTGCCTATCTGACCTCCACAACCCAGTAACTGGGTAACACGATACCCCTTGGTAAGACTGGCTGTCAGACTTTTGGGCTTCTGACGACCCGTAACGACTGTCAAAAGATCCACGAATGACAGCCGGGACCAACGACTTAACATGCTTTCCGAGGCACGGAGGAGTCTCGGTATGTAAAGATGGTTACCCATCCACGGACCAACCCCGGCAAGCGTAGCTTAACCTGACGGATCGACCCGTGCGGCTGTTATTACTTAGCCACGAGCTCCTCCACTCAAGGTATGAGAATAACTCAATAAAATGAAAAGTATTGTGATAAAATGGAGTCTCACCTCAGTATCGCCTTTTATAATAGTGCTGGCTATCTGTGACTGTTCTTTCAAGCTCTTGGTGAGTAACACCATGTTCTCCGCAACCTTCTCCTGCATATTCTGATGGTATTTGAGTAGAGAGTCCATGTCTTCTTGGCTGCTACTGTTACTTGTGAAGTTGGGAGCCTTGATGATGTTCCGTTTTCGAAGTGCATCGTCACTGTCTTCTGGAACAATTTGTAGGAGTAAGGGTTTTTTTAAGGTAGCATTGTCCGTCTGTGCTTAGCTCAGAGACTCTAAGTTCTAGAAAGCTGTAATTTGACATGGGTATACATAATAATCACGCCGACAAAGTAGTAAAATAAAAAATAGTATCTTGAAAATTTGTTTTTTGCAGGGCCCTTGCACGTAAAGTTGGGATGTTTTTTTTTTTCTCGTCTATTCCATGGTGTGGGGTATCGTTGGATAGGTCATTCAAAAATATTGCGGGTCTGTGAAAGCCATTTATCGATTCAGGGATCCGTTTGCGTAATATAAAGCTTAAGGCGAGGTTCTTCAAGTTAACCTCAAGGAAATGTAATTTTAATGTCATTTTATTTAGAAACGGTAATGATTAAACACGTGAAAAAGTTATATGTTGCTTTTGAGAGCTTTCTGTGGGTACGTCGGGTACTCGTTACACAATTGGACAAAGTTCGCTCGATAGAAAAAAAAACCAAGCATACCCTTATTTTGTAGATTAAAACTCATTTTATTTCAATACTATACTATTTTATGTATTGAAAATTATATATATGATGATATGATGTAATGTCCGTCGTATTTAACATTGTTAATATCGTAAAATATATAATTTTCAACCCAAAATTAACGAAGTTCACGGCACAATTTACTCGCGCCCCGCTGCCACCTCAAGAACAAAAATGCACGCTTGAAGAACCTCGCCTTAAAGCTTAATGTAGTGCTAATTTTTGTTAGAGTTAAGTGCTAAAATTCAAAATCTGTGAATGGGAAGCAAAATTTCAAAAAAATAAATAATAATAATGACAGTTTCTAAGACCGTTCTTCTGTAACTATCACGGTGACGGTACCTACCCTTACTACCCCATCTCAAAAATCCACCCTGTATAAAACGAAGTTAAAAAGAAAACTATCACAGCTCAGTAGGCTTTACAATTTAATGAGTAATAGTCGAACAACTTATATTTGCAGTTGAAATGTATGGGAGAACATGTTTTTTTAAATACAACGTTAAGTTTGTTCTTGGGATAAATTCCTCCGAACTACGGAACCCTTCATTGTGCGTGGTCCAATACGCACTTGACTGTTTTTTTTTTTTTTTGAATCATTTAGTAGAATATGAGCAGATGATAATAATTGTTAATGTACCATAGAAATAAACTATGTAATGGGATTATTATTTTTACCTGACCTTTACAAGTTTCAAACAACTTTTTTCAGTTTTGCATGATGATGTATCACCTTTTTGCCAAAAACCTGATTGGTTGCCCATTACTAAGTCTGCTGTCTAACGCTATGCAAGTTTTTGTGCTTTTGTTCAACAATAAGCCCCTGACTTGCCATGAGATTTGACAACAGATTCAATAAAATACTCCATTGGCCAAAGTTAATAAATGGTGAGCTGTACAACTAACCCAGTCCAAATAATTCAGATCTGAGCTCTGCTCCATATTTCACTCTAGTTTTCTGGTGTATCTCCTGAGCCGCTGCATCTGCAGACATAGTTGCTGCACCATGTGACAGTAGCTGAACTGCCTCCAACTGTAAATTAATTAGGACAGACATTAGAAACAAAGTAATAGTAAAAATTGTTCATTTAAAATAAATATATATAAGATAAAAACTGTATGTAGTTTAGCAGAAAGTAATCAATCCACATTATGGTCAAAAATGAGTTGTATATACCAAAGAGGTCCTAACAGTTAATGGAAGATATCCAGCTTTGTGTGGGTTGGTTCCCATCATAAAAAAAAAACAAACCTTATTCTTATACTTTCATGGAGCTTTTTTGCTGAGTGAAAGAACCAACCATTAGGACCTCTTTGGTATATAATACAACTAATTTTTTACCATAATGTGGCTCGAGTCCTTTCTGCTAACAACGTCCAACTATGCCAACAAACATAATATCACACCTGAAGCTACTATTGGTTGATAATGACGTTACTTAAAACTACTGTGATTTACAACCATGACTAACTTACTGTTAATTAACCAGAGTGATAGTCAAAGAATAATTAATTGTTGTTTGAAATAAAATTAACATTTTTAACATAGAAAGAGGTGATCTGTAGTTTCAGCATTTAAGTTGCCTCGAGTTTGTCCATTTTTAATAACGAAGTTATTAACACTTCAACTGTGCCAAGCATATTTCCGTGCCGATCACCAAATGTCCAATAATTATATTACATTTTAAGTTAATACGAGGTCACGTAATACATTTTAGGTAAGCGAAATTTCGTCTACAGAATGTAAGTAAGTAAGTAGAAGTTTTTAGTGTCATGCTTTTAAGTTTAATTTAGGTGATTTAATTAACCAATTATATTTAAGTTGAATGTTTCTAAATAATTTAAACAGGTTTTTACGTCTTTGATGTGCGGGCTCCGTACTTCACGGGACTTAGTATTGATTTGATTAAAACGGACACCAATGACCAACACTAGCCATACATAACACAAGTGCATTATATGTAATTCACGGACGTATCAAGCAAGGCTTTCAGTGCATTACATGTAATGCATGGACCGTTAAAGTGTTAACAAATCCATATTCAACAATAACTCATTTATATTGGACTACAAACCTTTTCACTAGGAGTATTCAAAGAAGCTGTTTGGACCACACCTTTCAAGAAAGAAGCCCTTTTGTTGTATTCTGCTAATGCTTCCTTAGTTGGCTTTCTGAAAGAGAAGAAGTAGAAAATGGAGTCATCTCAAAGATAGGAAAAATTCTAGCAATATCATGAATGAGGATTAGTCATCATGTCATGTTGTAATTAAATCAGGTTATTCAAAAGGCTCGTGGATCACACGAGCTAAATCCACGTAAGCCTACGAAAAAACAAGATTCTTCAAAAGACTGGCGAAGAAGAAAAAATAAATATTTACATCACATAGTCAGGATCAGTACTAGTTTTCAGTTCTGTTATCATTTCGCTGAGGGACTCCACATATTGCTTGAGTCTACAGTTATTATCAATAGGTTCCTGTTTGGCTATAAGTTCACATTTATTCAACAGCTGTCTCACATTCATTTCTAGTCTAGATTTCGTCGGTAAGGTTATTTGGGGTTTAGGCCGTTCCACAGCCATTTTGGCAAGTTATTTTATTTCACAAGTTATCAGTGAAGATCTATATGTATTTAATTCACAAAAAGTTTTTCTGTTTTATTTTGAAATCATCGTAATTCTCGTATTGATTTTCGAGGTTTGACGTTGACACTGACAGACAAGTGACAACTCATTGACAAACTGACAAATCTATTTTGTAGTGGCTGGCAACATAAAATATTGCCAACATACATCTGGAAGCTGACGATCAGTCTCAGGGCCTCACTTTTGAGGGCCTAATGAACGCTGCTAATGCTGCGATTAACATGGTCACTCTGGGCCTAAGTGATCTAAAAGTATCACCAATTAAAAAAGAAGAACAATCTCAGCCTCAATTCACTGCAGCTGATTATCGAAATAAAGATCTCATTCACTGATTTTTTAACCTTGGAATAGATAGATTTTCATGACCATTGGACTGAACTGGCTGGTAGAGGTTTTTGACATGTATTTTGTTAAGTACGGTGGCCAGCACACTTTAGTTATTATTCTAAGCCAGCACATCACTTAGAATAATAAGCACATCAGGTTACCATATACTATCAAATCTTGTTCGTTTTATCGTCAACATTTTAAAGTCGCACTGAGCGATTGTAACTTTGCAATTAAAGAAAACAATACAATCTGAAAAAATACATTTGCGATTCGGCTAACAGTATTGATAAACAAGTCTCATATTTAGTTTATAAAATAAATAATTTATGGCATTTTTTATTGTTGACTTCATACATGTCCATCACCCATGGAATAACATTATATACTCTTTGCATGGAACTATTCTGTTATCATCATATCCTCCTGCTCTAATCCCAATTTATTTTAGGTTGGCACAGCACATCCTTTTTCCAAAGATCACTTTTATAAGTACCTATAGGTAGTGGTGAATTTTTTATACTTTAATGAAATGAAGCAAGCTATTTTACAATTAAATACTTACATAAATGTAAAATAACATCATGACTTGTTTCCCCGAAAGGTTAGGCAGAGGTGTACCCATTCGCCAGTTATGTTCAAGTCCCATGTAATAGGGGGCAAACCTATTGCCATTACCGAGCACAAATCCAGACTCCAGGCTGCTACTGAGAAATTTCTAATGGAAAAACCCAATAACACTTTGCCCGACCCGGGAATCGAAACCAGGACCTCATGCTCAGAAGTAGCGCTTGCGACCTAGTGGTCGCAAGCGCTACTTCTGAGCATGAGGACTTATGACCAAATATAATATTGACTGCCTCTGGTCTAGTACCAGAGGCAGTCAATATTATATTTGGTCACTTTTTATCATCAATTCATCATCTATCATATGACCTTAAATAAATAATTCATTTGACTTTTCTTTGGTATGCCGCTTTCCTTTAGCTATCCAGTCATACTACAGTTTACTCAACACTATTGTCACATGAAGCACTTTTAGTACTTGTTACAGTTACCAAAGTTATGCTATTTCAAGGGACTTAAAAGGCATTCATTAATAAAACCAACACATTTACTGTAAAATATTTAATGTACCAATATGAGAACACTTATTCCAAACAGGAGTAAAAAGATTACGACTTGGGGGGCTGCTTCTTGGCGGCTTCGGCATCGGCCTCACTCTTCTCGAAGTCAGCAATCAGCTTCTCTACTTCAGTGCTGGTTAGAACCCGGATGATAGTCTTGTTACCTTTGCGCGTTAGACTCGCCATTTCAACTGGAAAATTATAAAAGATATTGGTACCGATTCCTTTGTTCACAAACTAAACTAAATTTAAGTTCAGTGCATCTTTTTCTTTCTATTTCATTAAGAAAAGGACAGAAGATACATTTTAGTTTAGTCCTGTCAAATTAATCAGCGCCTGTTACTACTCCATACAAGTTTAGACGTGATTAAAAACTTGCCGACTAAAATTACGTCAATTTACGTCAAGTGCTGATTAATTTGACAGGACTAAACTAAAATTTATCTTCTGTGCTTATCATAACGAAATAGAAAGAAAAAGATACACTTAACTTAAATTTAGTTTAGTTTGTGAACAAGGGAATCGGCACCAATATTATTTTACAGGCAATAAAATAAAGCGTAAGATTTTGGAAGTACAACATCTAATTTTAACTGGCATGTATTTAATCGAACCTCAAAACTTTGCTTTCAATAATATTATAATGATTGGCCTCTTTTTGCGAACCTCGAATAATTGTTATTTTGGGGTCCCAAAAATACAAAATAACCAAGCAACTGCAATTAACTTAGTTAAAGAGCTCGCCGGCCACTGCCGCGGCACCGCTCGCACGGCTCGCGCGCCGTTGGCCTTAATTCTAACTTGACCTAACCCATTTCGTTGGAGTTACCCAGCTTAGTTACTGCAACCAACCGTGAGAAAAGGCTGTCCACCTTATGAAGTTAAATAATTTAAAGATTATAGAGGATAAGTTAAAACTAACCCATATTAAATGGCTTCTGAATTTGTTAAAAGGCATTATAAAAAATAAATACCTTATCTTAATATAGGAGCTGTATTGTGAATTGTGTGCAGTGCCCACCTATATATTTTTGTAAATAGAAGTTTTCTAGATGAACATACCTTTCTCTGGAGTCAGCTTAGTCATGTCCAAAGTCTTGCTGAGCACCTTGATGGCCAAAGCTTGAGCTTCAGCAAGAGTGGTCTCATTTTCCTTGTATTCCTGTTTCAAACTGGATACTGCAGCCTAAAACAAATGTTAATAAAAATAAAAATCATACAGACTAAAAGACAATTTTTTTTTGTAGAATAATTGATTTCAGGCATAAGTTTGACTTGAAATTAAACGTAGTTAAATGAAAAGGATCCATTCCACAGAAAGTCAGTTTAAAGATATTGAAATTTGAAGTTTACAAGATATATTAATAATATTTTACATTTCCGTGCATGTGGGTTGGTTCTAAGGTTGATCAAAATGATAAACTATTGTTTTTTGCTTGGATCTTTTTTACCGGCCATTAGTAGATGGAGAGGGAAAGGAAGGTCAAAGAAAAGATGGATGGTTTTTATGCGGAATGATATGAAAGAGGAGGGAGTGAATGATAGCATGACGGTTGACGGCGGGAGTGGAGGAGCAGGAAAACGTGTTGCGCCGACCCTAAAATGGTGCAAGGGCAGGAAGATAATAATAATGATGAACATAATGCACATACAACGTGAACTTAATTGCAGGTCTAAACATTTCGTATCTGTAAATGTGTTGAAAATCAAATCAAAATTTTCACAAAAAGATAATCATGAAATATTTATATAATTCATATACCGTCCAGTCGTATTCAGCGTTTCTCCTCATTTATTATGCACACAGCTAAAGTATGGAACTCTCTGCCAGCATCTGTGTTCCCTTCCACATAAAACGCATCTGCCTTTAAAGCAACAGTGAACAGGCATCTTATGGGCATGCTCGTTCCATCATAGACCTCATCCATCGTTTTCCATCAGGCGAGATTGATCTCAAGAGCTGGCCCAATCAGTAATTTAAAAAAAATATGTTCTGTAATATAGATAGAACAATAAAATTAACAACTTACAGCACTGTTGTTTCCAATGCAAGTAGCCTTCCAACCACCGTAGTTACCGCTGGGGTCTGACTGGTATAACTGGTAGCCATAGTGCTTATCCCAACCCATGTATAGGATGGATACACCGAAAGGTCTTTTACCTGAAGAAAACAATTAATTATTTAATAAAAAACTTACAATGTATTATGGAGGACTTTATCAAATTTACAGAAGTATTGGGGTGTATTTTTCTTTTTCTTAAAATACAAATATAAGTTCATATTAAATAAAATACCCAAGAATGAATTACAAAGATCTTATGTTCCTTCATTTGAACAAAAAATATAACTTGAATTATAGGCTTTTATCTCACCTCCGTACTGTGTGTAGGCTTGCTTGACATCACACAACCAAGACACAAGCTGCTCGCAGGGAATAGATTCACCATACTGCAGGAGGTATCTCTGAGCGATAAGTCTGAGCTCGTTCGTTAGAACGTTGGCGTCTGATGTGATGCCGGCCACCGAGCACACCATATCATCATTCAGCTTGTAGATCTTCTCAGAAAAGAATACTTCATCAAGGAGTTTGTTTGTATTTCTGCGCTCAGCAGCTAGCAAGATGCCATCTGTAGCCAGGATACCGAGACATGTTCCGGCATGACTGATCGCTTCCATAGCATACTCGACTTGGTACAGCCGACCTAAAAAAACGTTTTTTTTATTCCATGATACTTGTTTCAGTAAATTTAATGTATAAATAAGGAATAGTATTTACCTTCCGGCGAGAAAATAGTTGTACGTGTATCATAACGCCGAGCCTGTAGAAAATAATGTTATGAATCTGAATGATTGAATGACCAAGCAAGATTGCTAACCTATGTAAAGTTCGGTTTTACATTACAATCAGGATAAAATATGAATATAACTTACCATGTTTGTTAAGTTTTAATATTATTTCTTGTATTATTCACCCAAATAACTGGTAAATTGTTTTAATTTCTAATGTTTTATGAAATGCAACTTTGCCGGACGTTTCAAAGATGACATTGACAATTTTAATTTGACATTTATAATATACTGTGTTCCAGTCTAGATCATAGTCACCACCGTAGCATTATATTGCATAGACTGTCCTTCTTGATAAGAGTAACAGAAACAGCATTAGTTTATATTGCTGAAGATCTCAACAATTTGGAATAAACAAGGATGACAACAAACTTTTGATTGTAAAGCATCCAAAAAGTACGGATAGGTAAAAATCCTGCCAGATGTGAAAATAAAACAGTCAATGATTTTGTTCTTCCCCGTTGAATTTTTTCATTCATTCTATCGTTGCCCACGCAAGTAGCAAATTACTTCATGATTGATAAAACGGAATTCAGGACTCAGGATTCAGGCGCGCGGCGCCACGGTGGAGTGGGCTGGCTGACATTGATACTTGTCGTTGTCAATTTTGATAGAGTTGGGTAGGACAAGCAATTTTGATGAGTTTGTATGAGTAACTCATTCAGCTTGGTGAGGTAGTACATTGTACCACTTCAAATGAGGTGGGACAATATTACATTAATAGGACAATGTACCATCAATGGGATATTGTCCCAAAAATGTGACATTGTCCCAATAATGTCAGATTGTCCCACCTTATTTGAAGTACTAACACAAAAGACATACGAGGCTTTGAGCTGAGCTTAGAAATATGAGGGATAGGGAAAATATCATATTACTGAGTAATGCATGACTACAACAAACGCATCGTAGTTTAGAAGAATGACGAATACAATTTGTGTCTCAAATTAAGTAAACAGCGTACGACATGTTTTTTTTTTTTTTTTTAATAGGTAATCAAGAAAAAAAATTACAAATTGTAATAAAAAAATAGCAACATTGCCACTTTTTTACCGCCGAGTCTGTTATGTCTCTCGGTGATAACCTGACCAGACTTCGAAAAAATTCTTTCCGAAGGAACACTCGTAGCAGATATGCACAGTCGTTTTTAGCCACTTCATATAACCTACATTAATAAGGTCTACTCTCCCACCACTTGAAGAGAACCAACAAAACGAGTCAAGACAAGACCTCGTTTGCGAGCTAGAAGTGCGACTGCGACAGAAGATAGGACGACATTCGAATTCGACCGACGACAGTTAATCCTTGCACTCGCTCGCTCACCTCACGTCAGCATTGTCAGGCCTCATCATCTCACTCACTCACTTGTCAGTTCGAGATTCATTCATTTGTATGTCACAGTGAAGCGGTACAAAATTTTATTTTGAGGTGTTGGGACATTCGATCGTTTTGTATGGGACATTTGAGGTGCCTCTTGTATGTCCTACCCAACACTAAATTTTGACAGACCTCTGCGAGGAAAGGAAAAGGAAATGTTTGTTTATTTTGTTTTATTTACTTAACCGGTAAGTTAGCGATAAGCTATCACATAACAGCAAGGACTGCTTGCTGTCTTTTAAAATGAAAATAGAAACAAACTTTGAGCGTAGGAAACAAATTATAGAAAAAAAATATATATAAGGTTTTAAGTGTGTCTATTTATTGTAACTTAAATAGTTTTCTATTAGAGCAGAGGTATTTTACGGTATAACTTTTTAAATAAGTACCTACCTATTAGGATTTTTTATTTGTATTATAACAGCTGTCTAACCAATAGCGAAATACCGGCGTGATGCCTCAACTTCGCAAGTGTCTACTCACACGGCACACCTACTGGTTCAAAAAAGAGTACCGTAAAATGCTGCAACTTTGCCTGGATTTTGACGGTTTTTGTTCGTATCTCTGAACCTATATATAATATATATCATTATGGCTTTAGATGAGTTTAAAATGGAAAACAGACCTTGTGCCTTGCCAGGTAGAACACAAGTCTTTTTAAATCTTATGTAGAGCCTCATCTCGCCACTTATTATGTAATAATTATGGGCGAGCGTAAGTAACTATTGCCCGATCTGAAACGGAATCGAACCCAGGCCCAGGTGTTTCATTAGACATTTTAAGATTTGGAAGTTCCAAGAAATAAACAACAAAATAATTATAAACTTTTATTAACTAAATAACACTCATACATGCATGTATTAGGTTACACTTACTATTATTATAGAAAATAACAATATAAGCACCTAAAATAAAGACAAGAAGAAAACTTACATCTATATGTAGATAATATGGGAAGGTAGATACTTACTTAAATTTAAATTATAAATCAAACCTTAATAATAAATATAACTTTTATAAAAATTATTAATTATCGTAATTACCTGAGTATTTTACAAATACACTGGGATGTAAAAATATTGTCGTATTAGTTAGTCAAAAGTCAATCGGGGATTTCCTATGCGTAACATTGACATTACGCATAAAAATCTGCTTTTGCAAGCACGCATAACCTCTCACACAAATATTATATTTTTTATTATTAAATGAAAAGGTGGATGATGATGAGTTTCCATAGTGCAGCATTATGCATTGGGTGGTTGTGGTTTATGGTTTACGGGTATGTCTTAAAAATAGTTCTACGCATTGCTATCGTCGTCAGGAGGGCCCTGCACTTTTATTAGTCACATCGCGTTTCTTGTAGTCGAAACAAAGTCGTAAATAGGCTGAATCAAGACGTAAAATAAGATCATCATGGTAAAAACTATGAGCGCTGTCGACAAGCCTCCTTGTTCAGCAGCGAAGTGGTCCATATTGAATCCCATGACCATTGTTATAAGGCCCATGGACACAGCAAAGAGTCCGAATGCTAAATGTATAATCTTGACGGGTCCACTTTTGACCATCAGCCTCACTTTTGCGGAAAATAGTGCGACGATGCCGGTTACAAAACTGCACAGTGTGAATGCTAGCGCGATGACACCTGCAACATGGAAAATTAGGGAAAAAATAAGGATTAGGAATACTTTGCTAGAGCAATTCAACACCATTTACTACCGATACATGTTGCTCATCGTAGATGTTATAGATGTATGTAGGCACTTAAATAATAATACTCTTCTCATACAGAGAAGGCACGGCTATTGATCAGTACATGTCTATTACCGATTTCAGACTAGTACATATTCTTCCCTAGAGATGATTTTTAGTCCTTGTATGTCAGGTAGGTCAAGATAAGTTTAGCTATTATAGAGGCATGAGAAACAGGGTGTAAAGTTCACTCATCCTCTATAGAAAAGGGAGGATCCTCCGACTAGACGGGTGTTGTGTCTGTTGGGTGACTGCCCGACGGTTGATGTCGGGATGTTGTATACATGCCAGTCGCGCAGTAAATTCTGCTTGCGCGATGCAGGACTTGTGTGACGTCAGGACTTTGATGCGTAGTTTGCATGTGGCATTGTAGATGCCACCACACTATCACTGAATTGAGAAGTTAGCCCTTTACCCCATCAAGCCGGGTAAACCATTTAATAATAATAATAATAAACCCGCAGGGCAGCATGTGGCGAGCTGTTGGGCAGTTGCGACCCCACGGACCCTATCTCCCGGGAGAAGTCATGTTCCTCATCTCTGACTTGCCTTTATTGGCCGGCTGGAGTGAACACTGACGAGGAACTGAGCTCCCAATTCATTCTTGCCTTTATTGGCCGGCTTGAGTGGAGATTCGCAAGAGCAAACGTGCTCGGAGGAAGGAAGTATTCCAGTAAGTGCTTGTAGGGATCTTGACCATCTTCCGGGCTCTGGGATTGTTCTGAGAGCCTTGGAATACCTCTACACTCCTCGAGCACCTCAGGACATGTTGCCCCCTTGTCGCTACGTCACTATGTGCTAGCGACCATTTTCGGGGGCCCATTATTGAGTGTGCAAGTCACCCCCTGCCATTTTATCCGTGTATAATAAAACATTGATCAGGTAGGGGCCATAGTCCTTCCATAGCTTTTGGTAACCAGTCCATTTTGACCCCCCAAACCCATAGTCCAATATCTTTGTTTTCCATATCCTGCAATAGTCCTACACCATGTCCTTGGGTGCACTTGCATCGTGCGTACAGGGATAATCGTCGGTTGGTGCCTCATTTAATTAAAAATCGTTTAACGGGCCTCTGCGAGTTGGCTTCGGCCCCTCGTACGCCTTCCAAAGGTCCGAGACCCCAGGGTCCCGAGATATGTAGACATATATAAATAAAATAATAATAATAAACTCTTTATTACAGAATAAAATTCCATAATTATACTTTGTTAGCACATGACCACTTAAAAACTATGTTAGCACACAAATGCAATACAAAGATGTATGAAAAAACTTAAACTAGTTAGTGAACATTACCAATATTTACAGAAGCATGTAGCTGACTTAAGTACCAGATGAAAGGGCAATCCAGTTTGTTGGCAATGACACTCAGGTGACTGTTGGTACTGGCACGCACCCTGCGCAACAAGGACGCTACTCGCTTGCGCCTGATTCCAGCGAAGCTGTCAGCCTGGGCATCCAGAACATCCCTTAGGTACTACAGAAGCGTGGCAGCCCCTGAATGCATTATAGTACTGGACTCGAAGAGCATTAACGGCCTTTTGAGTGAAGCTAGTCCAAAGACTACACGTGTAAAATATTTGAAAGACGCTTTAAAAAGAGTTAGTTTAACTGAACCCGTGCAGCGTGAGAACCTTCGGATCAACATTTACACCTCACCGCCAATGTTCTTCGCTCCCGGTACACATCTAGATTGTCCTTTAAATCTTATTATTTAGCATCTAATTCGCAAATTCTTTCGTAACCTCTTTTGACAGTTGCAGGAAGAGAATAGACTTGACCGGCAATTAATAAAAACAGAGTCGGGCTGTATTCTATTTTTGTTATCAAGGTTAGAGTTAACTCTCCATGAGCGTGCTATTGATGTTATTGCATTATGAAGATAATGTCAAGATATCATTGTATTATCAATACGATGATGACACTCGAAATTTTTTAGCAATTGAGAAATTGTTGACACAAAACCTGAACCCATATTTTTAATACTATTAATATTTACTAGCAAAAAATTGTTTAATTTGGAAACAGCATGGTGGACTATTGAACTGCTTAAAGAAAATATCCCCATTTCACCAATATCAGTAACAGCAGCTTTGGTTTCCGATAGATCAGATCAGTGAACTTATTCCACCTTTTTTGCATGATCCATGGAAATAGAATTTGCAGTCACAGCCATGAGGTGCGAGTACATAGTCCGATTCGGTTTTCCCAATGTGATAACAGATAAATAGGTCCGCAGTAGGTGATAATGTGAGATAGGTAGATAGGTACACACAACAATGTAGGTGTGACAAAGTCTAAGCCTAAGTAATATTGATATCACAACTAAAAGCTTATAGAATACGAAATTTATAGACTGGTCTAGCAAGAACTGCATATTAGAGAGTGAAGGATGTAGAAAATAGATTTATCCCAATTATTAGCACCCATGAATAGCGGATTATGGTGGTACCTAATAACAGAAGTTAGAAAGAAGACCGACCCGGCCGGTAATATGGCACATCGAGTTTAAATAAAGAGTATCACTCACACAGACGCAAGCATGAGGGACCAAGCGTACCGCTCCATAAAGCCGACTGTAACTGTCAGCTGAGCTGAACTGTGTGTTTGTGTTTTCAAAACTTCATGTGCCATATTAATGACCGTTTACTGTATGGTGTGTGTGTGTCAAGTACTTGAAAGAAAGATTCTTACCGCAGATGCCGTGAGCAGACGAGATAACCATGTCGACTTTAGCCAATCCAAGGAAAGTGCCAGCGATCACAAACAGAGAACCGATGAGCTGCAGGCAGCCGTGTACGATTCGTTTGGCATCTTTGGACATCTGGAACGACCAGGAGTTGTGCCTGTGCAGTGTCAATATTGCTTCTACTAGGAAGAGTTGATACTGAAATGAATGTAAAGTAGTCCTTAATATTGTGTGCATACTCATACAGAATCAATGATATACTTTCAGAAGTATATCTACTTTAACAGATGACACTTGTTAATGTAATGACACGTAGACACCAAACTTAACAGATGTTTGTTTTTTTAAACGCAGTTGGAAATAAGCCTGTGCTTAGAAGAACTCCCAGAATTCTACGAATTCACATACAGTTTGAAAAATCATGATTCTTGACCAGGGGCCAGGGCAGATAAGATACCGAGGTACTCAATAGGTACCTACTGATCCATACTAATATTACAAATGTGAAAGCAACTCTGTCTGTCTGTTACGTTTTCACACCTAAGCCGCCGAACCAATCGTCATGAAAATTGGCAGAAATATAGCCTGGGATATGGAGAAGGACATAGGCTACTTTTTTACGCGATAAACGACAACCACGCGGCGGTGGAGCCGCGGGAAAAAGCTAGTATGCTATAAAAGTATAAATCCTCTTCAACAGAACATAAAAGAGGTCACATCTTCTACCAAAAAGTTATAGCAGAAGCTGTAGCTGACGAAAGCTTGTATGCGGGTACATAATATTAGACATGCCTATATACAGGGTGTTTGGCGCGTAGACCGACACAATTTTTTGGGGGGTTGGGAAGGTCATTAGCGAGGTTTCATCCAAAGACCTCATGTCCTAAGTGTCACGGTTATTAAGATATGATTTTTTTAGGTTTTTTCCTAAAATTACCCGGAATCTCGCCTTTAAATCGTCATTACTTTTTTTATAAACGGGTGTAATTGCACGAAATAAATTTTATTGTATTCTACAATGTATTTTTATTTTAAATAAATCATTATTTGGTGCAATTGATCTGTAAAAAAATACTTATGTGCTTCCAAAGTTAATTTTGTTTTTAAATGTGTGAAAAATTGCAACTTCTAAATTCAGTATTAAAAAACTTGAACTTAGTTTTATTTTAAAAAGTTCTTTGGATGAAACCTCGCTAATGACCCTCCCAACCCCCCAAAAAATTGTGTCGGTCCATGCGCCAAATACACTGTAGAACCTATTTTAGACTGCGTAAAAGAAACCGTAAGTGAGTAGGTACCACAGAAGTGTTCAAGATATATATGTGAATCAAACCTAAGTTCGATGGGAAAGCAGGCACGATACTGATTGTGTCCTATATGGGACAAACTCAACATTTGGCATTTAACTATGAATTCTATTCTGTATAATACCTATATGAAGTATGAATGCAGCTGAGGCGTTGAAACCACACTCAATATCAACTACGTAGCAAATCATTTTGCCATTTCAAATTATCATTTTCACAATACGTACGCCTGTTCCCGCGAAAATAATATGCAGCTCCAGATTGGTGATAGTTCCGTTGGGTGCCGAGGTCAGTGCGAAGCGCCATACACAAAACACTACTATCGCGATTTGCATGTGGTGGAGAAGGTTGAACAGCTGGCAAATGGCTCGAAACGCTGCCAGCCACGAGGAGTCGTATATGTCTCCGCTCTCTTGGTCATAGGCAGCCGGGGCACGTGTCAGCTCCGCCTGGTAAGGCACGTGCTCCCGAACCTCAAACATCTCCACCTTTTCAACAGACTGCCGACTTGTACTAGGTCTAGGATCCATTTCCTCTTAAAAGACACTAAAAGGTTAAACAACTTCAACTATCCCAGCACTAAGACGCGGTCACATGCGAGTCCCGTCGACTAAGGAACTAAATTGCAAAAGTATTTTTCGAAGATATGCGATACTCTTGTTTATGATAACGGGAGAAAATTCGGCTGATAGGTCACTTATCGAAAAGAATGACGGTTTAGAGATAACAATCTTGCGTAACGTAAGATACTGCGAGATGATTTTAAACTTATGCTTTTATCTTGCCCATTCTTATAGAAATGTCGAAATTTTTGTAGTAAGCCGAAGGAGTGGTGATACAATAAGTAATAGAGTATCTAGCTGTCGTGACCTAGTTTTTAGTGTTCTGCAGGTGTCCAATTCAAATACATTACCCGATTATTGAAGTGAGATCGTTAGAGCTCTGTTACCAACATTGGGACTCCCCAGTATTCGTTTGGTTGATTAGGCGAGATTGTCCATGATACTTACACTTTCATGATGCTGCACGGTGCCAGGCAATCGATTTCACTCTGTTTTTACGTGTTGTCTGATCAGAATTGGAGCATGCATCGCCTACTACAAACTTCGTTGATGTTTTAAATTTTAAATGTTGACGCCGTGGCATCTCTGCGTCTATTCTTGTAACATTTGTTTAAAAAATTGTTTTTGTTATTGTATCCATTGAACGCTTTTTCATATATGTGACAAAACATACAACATATGAATACACGTGTTCGACACACTACCCACTTCGATTCTTGGAACAGTTACCTATTCCGATAAATAATGTAATAAGCTATTTGTCGAGTATGTTCATAAATTTGGAGTCTTCTTATTCGCAAACAAGCTACTGTTTCCAGTTTTCTAACAACATTGACCCTTAGTGGGCTATTAGTAGATTTTACTTTCGAAGAAACTTCGACCGTATGGCACTTGAAGTTGTAAGTAATCAAGCCAACTTAACTGAGATTAATGAATGTGGTTCATTGTACGTGGTACAGCTTCAAATTTCCAGTGCACGTTCAAGAACTCTACTTACTTCTAAACGCAAAATAAATATATTCTTTTCACCCATTTATATTCACGAAAACACTTTCGTGAGTACTGGTTTACGCTCCTCGCTGTGTGAAATGAGTGCCGCTATTGGACGCCAGATGGCGTTTTCAAATAGTTTGAATTGAGATAACATAGATGGCGCTAGTAGTACCACTGGATTTAAAAAGCTTTGACAAATCAGCTGTTCAGTGAGGTTTTTTTGATACTAGGTACTTCGTTCTCGATGTTATTCACATAGCGGCGGTAAGACCCCTCTTTGAGGAGTGGCTAGGAAGGCGTCACGGCGTTCTCACCTACCGCCTAACGCAGGTCCTCTCCGGACACGGGTGTTTCGGGAGGTTCCTGCACATTATCAGGCGGGAGGAAACGCCCGGGTGTCATCACTGCGATGATCGCCCCGAGGACACGGTGGAGCATAGAGTGGCGGTCTGCCCTGCTTGGGCGGAGCACCGTCGTGCCCTCGTAGAGGCGATCGACAGCGGCGGCGACCTCTCGCGCCCGGCCCTGGTTCAAGGACGAGAGGAAATGGGACGCAGTCACCTCCTTCTGCGAAGCAGTCATGCTAGCGAAGGAGGTGGCGGGATGGGAGAGGGAGAGAGCGGAGAGAGCCTCCCGTCCCAGCCGCCGCGGTAGACGCTCCGGGCGTCGGGAGCCGCGTGACGACTCCCGGCCACCGTAGGCGCGGGCCTGCGGGCGGTGAGTAATGGGTAGCTCACCGTCCGATCAGGACCAGGCCCGTGCTGGTCGGCGCGTATGTGTTCCACGCGCGCCTCAAAGAGATGTCAGCAACGACGAGGGGGCCCATTAGGGCCCAAGCCTGCCGGGTCAGCGGGATTGTCCGAAAGGGGTACCGCTGCCCTGGAACATAAAGGGCCAAGGAAGGAACACGGGTGGGTTTTAGTCAGTAAGAGTCTGACACTCCCTTCCGCTCCACCCAGAGCGGGAGGGGTCATTTGATGATTTCCCATCCTGAAAAAAAAAAAAAAGGGTAAAATATTTATAAAGTTTTGATAGACTTGACAAACACAAGCTATCTATGTTTCTAATCATGCATAGGTAACTTTATATTTTTGAAAATATTTCAACTGCTGTATGGTATATGATGATTGATGATTATATTTCTGCTATACAACTCTCCTGAAAGAGCTCCCCTCTAGGTACTCACACTTTTCGAAAAATCTTTTTAATATAATATCATAATTATTAGTATCAACATGCTGCTCTTGTATTTTTGTCACCTCAGTCTATGTTATTATCCTTTTGCCTTCCATCGTCATCGTTCTTATTTTCTTCAGGCCAGGGAGGGAGCCTGGTCCTACATACCATAAGGCCCCCACTTAAGATACAAATGAAATATGAATATGTCATAATAAACTCTGGCCCTAGAGGCAACATATAATTATCAAAGCTATAGGAAACAATACAACAGCAGAAATAACTGTATTATTGGGCCTTGGGCCATACCATAAAGTTCTAAAATTCCGTTACAGAAAAAAAAGGAAACGTCCATAGACAACAATCACAACAAAATGAAAAAAAAAAAAAAACAATACACAACTAGGAGAAATAGGTGTTCAAAGATGCCGTGGGTTATTATGGAGGGTACAGGTCCGCCTTTCAATTAATTAAGGTGCTAATGAATTCCTACCTGAGGGTTTAGTTCGCCCAGCGAGGCGTAACCCATTTGTCAACGCAACACGTGATAACGAGGGGTCAGATTGGCCTTTTTAGATCGAGAGCCGTCGGGAGCAGTGACCTGGCCTTAATAGTGTCGTCTATCCGTGTAAAAGGATACGTAGATACGTATTTTATTATGAACCTGTCCCTAAGAAGGATGTCCAATGGTGGAGTCTCGAGTTTCTTGAAGTTAATTGTATGATTGTTCTCTTAGTTTCGTTTACGTAGTTAATCTGGAAAGGTAGATAGGTATAGGTTCCTTTTGTTTATAGCATAAGTTGCAGTAATGACAAGTATCCTCAGGATAACATCACTTAGCTAAATTCAAGCAAAAATATCAGAATTCATCCAAAACCTAACCGTTGGTCTATTGATTTATAAAAAGGCTTTAACCTCTACCTCACTTTTAGTCTCACCACATCAGGTTATTCTGTGTTAGATTGATCGAAGGGCAACTCTCTTCATGATGCTTCCTTACTGCAAACCTTGTTTCTATTATATATAGATAAATTATTATTTTACGAAATAGGTAAAATTTATCGTACACGACATTAGCATTTTTTTTCTCTTCCACAAAGGTGCCTTAAACATAATGAAGATTATAATATAACATCTGATAAATCTTTTGTGGGAGACTGGTATCTGCACTAGGAAAACCTCTCACACATATTACCAGCCCCCCCCCCAAAAACAGTGATTGAGTATCAAATCTTAAAGATAATATTATTAACACAAATTATTTTAACCTTTGGTAGGAGGACACACCAAACAAAAATAAAGGAAGAAAAAGAATATAAATAAAAATAAAAGATTGATGCAGTGTGGTGTAGTGTAATGTAGTGAAGTGTAGTGTAGTGTGGCGCAGTGTGGTTTAGTGAGGTGTTGTATAGGGTGGTGTGGTGTGGTGTACTGTGGAAATTAAATAAAAAGGACAAACATCTTCATCATTATAATTCGAAGTTGAACAGTTGTCACATAAAGTTTGTCAAGGTTTCTCAGTTCAGTGGCAGCGCAACGCTTGATGACACTGATGACACGGTTTAACTTCGGAAAATCTTCCTCTTTCTTTGAAAAGTAGATGCAAAGAAACAGGAAGGAAACAGAAAAACTAATCCATTTAAAACAATAAGAAAGTATGCACGTACGTACACATTAAACAGATCTGCGAGCTAGCGGACGCAGAAACTAGTAAGAGTAAACGCGGTCATTACTCCAACGTGGTGCGCGATCATAAACCGATCGGTCGCGATTGAGATGTAACATTATGGACTCATTATTGATTCTTATGATGATGGTACTCGTTGGTCCTCTTTTTTCTGGGCTATTTGCGATTTTGACGTCACAAAGTCTCATTTTGTACAAAAAGTGCGTTAGGAAAATCAATTTGTCTGTCATCGGTTGTTTCAAGGAAACAATAATGGATACTTGCAATATCTTAAGGATTACTCTGATTAAACTAGTCTTCCTCTCTACTAAGTATGTAGTCGAGACAGGTAATCCAGACGAGTTTACTAAGTTCATTTGAACATAGATTACATTTCATGAACCTATTAATTGATAGCTAATATAAACCTTATCGGTTAGGGTAAACCAGTTATATAATATTTACTGGACTACCAATAAGGCATCTCTTAAGTTACATTCTACAGAGTAGCAAATAACCCAAGAGTTCACTTTCCCTCAAATATTTAGTGCTCCATATATTTGTTGTATTTTCTATGGTAAACGCGTGTATTGCACGCCTCACGTCATTCCCATGATTGTTAATTATTATAAATCGATGGAGGCTGCGCGGCGGGCTCGTCGACTGCATTCGATTATTATCATTAGATTTATCGCTAGTATAAGACGCAGGCGCATCCCGCCGGGCGACGCGGACGCGACGAAAGATCACGCGTGGTCCGTGGATCATTCTGTATTCAAAATGAATTTGAACATTATGGGCATGGATGGTGTTAAAGTTTTTCAAACTTGGAATAAAAATGTCGTAGATTGATTTGCACTATTGGGCTACCGTATGTAGCTGTTGAATGACAATAGGTACCGATTTTTGACACAGAATTTTTATAGCACCATACCAATCTCTGGAGTTTGGTAGGCGGTAGGCGCTTGCTAATTTGAGAGATATATCACCGATTTATATGTACATTTATGTACTTAAGATGAAACCGCCTTCAAGGCTCGTACAGACTCGCGCGATATCGCGGCCGCGACAGGCACCGACAAAGAAATTGTGCTACTAGTGTCGCGTCGCGCCCGCGTTATCGCACGAGTCTGTATGAGCCTTTATGCAACAGTGTTGAGGTAACCTGTAGGACACTGAATCGACTTGTCTATTTGTAGGGTGACAATATGATAGACTGATTGATAAAGTAAATTCAACAATCTTTTGGTCCAGTCTTACACTACTCGTAATTCGTTATTATTTCGTTAAAGAATGCGGCAGTAAACCACGTATTTCGTCATCACTAGATAATCATGAATTTATTGAATCCACATGAATTATGTGAAGTTACCAAAGTGGATCGAAAGTGCATTATATCGGGAATCCATTACCGTTGCATACAGATTTTTTATTTATTGTCATTTTGTCGTCGACATCTTTAGAGAATTTATTTCAATTTTCTAATTGGTCCCAGAAATATTATTGGAATTAATAACACTTTTTAATGGGCCATTCAATGCAGTATCTCAAATAGACGTTAGAAAACTATTACGAGAATCAAGTGAGTATCGTTAGACCCAAGCAATAAAATAAATGTGGTGCTTCACATCGTGTAGTCCTTGCAAATGAATCAGAAGGTACATTGAATTCGAATCATAATTTTGGTAACTTCACATAATTCAATGCAGTGTCTCGAATAAACGCTAGACAGAAAACTATTACGTGAATCAAGTGAGCATCGTTAGACCCTAGCAATAAAATAACAATAAAATAAATATGGTGCTTCACATTGTGTAGTCCTTGCAAATGAACCAGAAGGTACATATATTGAATTCGAATCATAATTTTGGTAACTTCACATAATTTAATGCAGTATCTCAAATAGACGTTAGATAGAAAACTATTACGTGAATCAAATGAGTATCGTTAGACCCAAGCATTTAAATAAATATGGTGCTTCACATCGTGTAGTCCTTGCAAATGAACCAGAAGGTACATTGAATTCGAATCATAATTATAAAGCAAGTAACGTCGAGTCGATTGGTCGGCAAGGCTCTGCCATCAATATAGCGTTTGCAAGCGGTAGTTAATATCTTAATAAGAAAGCAATAGAGATTATAGAACCGTGGTAGTACGGGGGTGGGCTGGATAATAGTCGGGCCACTATGTGTGGTCCCGTCCAGCCAAGCATGGCGGATGTATCGATAAATCCGAGACTGAGTAGTTAGTGCAGAATAATACATAAATAATCGCTTCACAAAGAACTTTATAAGTGATGTAATTAAATACAACATGACTTCTACTAGTTTTATAATGGATGTCCCAAGTTGTGGACGTGAATGGGTTAATTAATCGGTTATTATATTACAGGCATATATATGTGATAAAATGCTGCCATTGGTACTTAACTTGGTCTATACTTATCTCTAAACAATACTTTACTTAATCATCTCTTACTTTTAATATACCCCAGCCAGCTAGTTATTGCTAACACACTTGCAGTAGCGATGGGTTTCATTTTAACAGTTCAACAACATTCATTGCGTTATTTACGTTATTATGCAGATAAATTATTCGAACATATATGAAGCAATGGATTAACAATATCCTTCAAAATCATTCAGTTTGTGATTGATAGTGTCCTACGCAATTTGGGTGCTGGGAAGCTGTTGGTAGATAATAAACGATTCAGAATCTAGACTCTTGCCAAAATTGTATTCAAATCTTAAGTTGAGCGTAAAGATCAGCGTAAGTTTCTACGAGCCATGCATTACAGATGCCATAAAGTATATTAATCGTACTCTCAATTACTAGATAAATATAGGCAGGTCAACCTAGTATCTAGAGGATTCTTAACTGTATGGTATTGTCCATGGTGATTTTGATTGTATCGATCTGACGAGCAAACTATATATGATATGTGGTTCCACGCACTATACGTAGTATCCGTGCTGGTACCCTATTTCCTGTCAATGCTTGTCGAACTAACTCTGGTTTGCGCTGCCCTATCCGTCGAATGGTTGAATCTTACAATCGTAATTTTGTTGAAATTGATATTTTTTTGTGCTCAAAATCCAAATTTAAATGACCCATTAATGTTATTAGGAATGTAAAGTAGTCTAGATTTTATTACTCTGTTGCCAAGCAATTAATGAATTGGAATTTCTATTTTGCATGATTCATTATTATTAATGTGATGTAATTAATTATTTATTACCTATCTTGTGGCACTCTTTAATATTTTTTTTGTTAATATGCGGATAATGAACTGGCCTGCAATATTGATGTGGGATAAGCTCAATTTTTCTATAATAAAACTGCTGATTGCTTCAACTTAAATGTATTTTATTTTCCGTCTTTGAATATAACGTCTTACGCCTTTTCCTTCCTAAAACCGTCTCCTTTCTACTTATTCTACCTTTTTAAACATTCATTCACTATCTCTTTCGCTCCTTGACTAATTCGTTCATTCATCTCTGTCGATCTTTTATGCTTCACATCTGTCATCCATCTTCACGTCTCGTTTCACTGTCCTGTCATAACATTCCATTCCTACATTGATAATATTTTGTATTATCTTTTCTTTGTTCCAACATATATTGCAGCTGTTTATTGTCCCTGAATCAATCAATCTGCCTAGCCTTTTCCCAACTATGTTGGGGTCGGCTTCCAGTCTAACCGGATACAGCTGAATACCAGTATTTTACATGGAGCGACTGCTTTCTGACCTCCACAGTAACTGGGTAACACGATATCCCTTGGTAAGACTGGCTGTCAGACTTTTGGGCTTCTGACGACCCGTAACGACTGTCAAAGATCCACGAATGACAGCCAGGACCAACGGCTTAACGTGCTTTCCGAGGCACGGAGGAGTCTCGGTATGTAAAGATGGTCACCCATCCACGGACCAACCCCGGCAAGCGTAGCTTAACCTGACGGATTGACCCGCGCGGCTGTTATTACTTAGCCACGAGCTCCTTTATTATTATCTCTCGTTTATTGTCCCTGAATAAATAAATAAAATAAAATTAATAAATAAACTCTACTATAATAATTCCATTCTATCGATTGATCGCTAACATCACTAAAGCCTAGGTTAGATAAATAGTTTGTTGGTCGATTATCCTCATCCAGTGAGGTCTGCAAAGCTAGAGGGTACTAATAATTGTTTTTCGTGACCCACATGTTATGTTTATCGGTAATTTCAACCTGGTGCGTGCGAATGGTGTTTTTCTTTGTTTTATTTTTTATTTTTAGTATACTAATGATAATTGTAGGAAGAAAAATAAGTGTTACTTTAAACGTTTATGTTTGCTTTGTAAATCGATACGTTAGGTTTAGAATTTTCTCTCCTTTTCTTGAAAGTTTATTTAACTTCTCGCACACAATAAGGTACAAAGGCGGACTTTATGCCTTAGGGATTCTCTATCAGTTAACCAACGGTGATGAAGAGATAAGATGATAGGTGCTCTGTCTAAGAGGAGATAATAATAATAATAATAAAGATATTAAAAAGATAACATAATTATAAATAAAATAGGTAAGTACACACGTACATAAATAGGTTATAAACTTATAATAGACATACATAAATATTTTCTATAATATATACTAACTTTCTTATATAATATTATAAGGTGTATCTATTCATACACGAAATATTTTAAGAGAAACATCTATAGGTGGTAAAAAAGCCATAGCAACGATTTTTTTTTTAAATCTAATAGTTTTTATTTTTACATAATTATTATAGTTTTAAAATTGCTTGAGATATTTTACAAAAATACATTAATTACTTATTCTAAGAATGACCCACCCGGACGCGAGGACGGTGGCGATGGCGGCGCGAGAGCGGTGCCTTAGGTAATTAATCAGCATATCAAGTAATTTTAAGTTATTTAATTTTAAAATAATATACTCAGATTTAAAAAAAAATACGTTTCTATGGCTTCTTTACCACCTATAGGTGTATCTCTTAAAATATTTCGTGTTTGAATAGATACATCTTATATATTATATCCAAATTCACGGTAAAGAGATAATGGAGGTGACTCTAACCTATATAAAGTTTGATTGTAAAATAATTATTACACGTATGACGCAATATTATATCGTTATGATTTTGATATAACTAATAAAACATCAAAGTAACTGAAAGTTTTCCGAAAATTTTATGAAACTATCAAACGTTAAACATAATAATTATTAATTCGCACAGTTTGCAAAATAAAGTTCTATGGATAGTTTTGATAGATATAATGTATGATAGTCTCCATCTAGGATGTGCCGTGGCGAATGAGTAAATGCCAGCGGTCAGCGGTCGGACCCAAGGGAACATCAAGCGATTTTTGACGAGAAACCCCTCCTACTTTTCAAATTGCCCATAATAAATCACTACAGATTGCTTAGAAATAACGATTCGCTATTACGATGTTATTGAATTCATTTTTATTTGTGTTTTCTTTGCGACTTGTTTTAGTTCTCACGTGGTCTCTTTCCTGATGTTAACAAATTGACTATTGCAGATTCTAGATTTATCCACGGTAGGTAATACTTTATCTACACAAATACTCCAATCTTATTGGGACTTATATGTATGAGCCGTTTGGGGTTGAAACTAGGGATGCCTCGATACGCCTTTTTGCTGATACGATACCGATACCGATGCTCTTATAAAAATATATCGGCGATACCGATACGCTTATTAAATTCAAAAGTGAAGGTAAAATAAATATAACACAAGTCAGGTTATTTTTTTAATTAATTATATAAAAAAAACAAATAACTTTTAGAATCTATGCCACGTGAAACGTTTTATTTACAATACAAACATTTTGCTTTGGAATTATTAATTATCTAAATTTCAAAATGATTCCATTTAGCACTTTTGTGTTCTGAAGTTGACATGAGTACTATTTATTTGACTCAAACGACTAGGTAGTTTTAAATGATATTATGCACACACAAACTAATTACAATTATGTAATTCTATATTTTATTGGCATGGAAAAATACTACGCACGACAACAGTCAACCTAGCGCAATGGGATAGTTATTAGTTAAGCGAGTGCGAGGTCAAAGTGGGCGGGCGAAAGAAGACACTGAATAAAGCGCGGGGTTTCCCCGAGCATATAGTTAGTTCGTGCCTCGTTTGCAACGAAATAGACGAGACAACACGCGCGTTTACGAAATTTGAAAAGTATCGTTGAATCGGCCATAAAAATATCGCCGCTAAATCGGCAAACTTCGAGTATCGCCGATATATCGGTATCGGTGTGAAACACTAGGGCCCAAATGCCTACTTAGTTTTTCGTGTCTCTTCACGTGACCAGAGCGCTGGCCTATCTTTTGGCCAAAGAATCAGCATTGCCATACAAAGTGGCAATGCTGCCAGCCTTTTCGGCACTTTTCCAAAGGCATCAAAATTCTTCCGCATCGCTATCAACAGATAACGATGCGAAATAATTTTTTGATGCTTTCCCCTCCCTTTTTATATACTAGCACATAATATTATTATTATTTAAAGACTTAGCTTTTTAAATTATCTATATAAATAAATAAAATTGAAGAGTGTTTTTTTTTTTTCATTCTACTATGAGTTTGCTCTTGACTTTAGTCTAGGTCTGGATGACAGAGACAAAGTCTACGATGGAGTGAGCTTACCCAGAAGAAGCCTGTTCACTCTCACTTTGAATAGATTGGGGTTGTATGCGTTCGGAAACACAGACGCAGGCAGAGAGTTCCACTCCTTTGCTGTGCGCATTATAAAAGACGTTTGAATATGCTTAGTAATGTAACAATATTTTTTTGTAATCCAAGTGGGTGTACCCGCGAGCAACAGCTAGTCGAAAATAAAAGTAGCCTGAGTTACTACTTATAACATAGCTGATGTTTTAAGGAGTAACATAGGCTACTTTTTAGGGTTCCGTAGCCAAATGGCAAAAAACGGAACCCTTATGGATTCGTCATGTCTGTCTGTCTGTCTGTCCGTTCGTATGTCACAGCCACTTTTTTCCGAAACTATAAGAACTATACTGTTGAAACTTGGTAAGTAGATGTATTCTGTGAACCGCATTAAGATTTTCACACAAAAATAGAAAAAAAAACCTATAAATTTTGGGGGTTCCCCATACTTTTAGAACTGAAACTCAACATTTTTTTTTTATCAAACCTATACGTGTGTTCCGCCTAATCTCCGAAACGGCTGGACCGATTTTGACGGGATTTTATTGGCAGATAGCTGATGTTATACGGACTAACTTAGGATACTTTTATTTTAGAAAAAGCCACGCGGGCGCAGCCGCGAGCAGCAGCTAGTCTTTACATATAATGAGGTATACCTACGCACAGCCATAGAAAACTTAAGCTCATTAACATCATGCGTCAATTTGCCGTGTAATAATATAACCATACCTATACCTATCTATGGATAGGTCTTCAAAAATTATATTGAGGTTTCTAATAAAAAAAATCTAAACTGAATAGTTTGCGCGAGAGACACTTCCAAAGTGGTAAAATGTGTGTCCCCCCCTGTAAGTTCTAAAATAAGAGAATGATAAAACTAAAAAAAATATATGATGTACATTACCATGTAAACTTCCACCGAAAATTGGTTTGAACGAGATCTATTAAGTAGTTTTTTTTTAATACGTCATAAATCGTAAACCGCGCTTGCTGCTACGGGACCCTTCAAGGACGAGTCCGACTCGCACTTGGCCGCTTTTTTTTTAGAAAAAGCCACGCGGGTGAAGCCACGTGCAGCAGCTAGTGTAAAGTAAATGAAGTTAGTATTACTAAGTATTTGTGCGTAAAATAGCAATGTGTAGACTTAATGTGTGTCTTTGGTAAGATTAAACTACTGAACCAAAGCTAATCAAACTTGGCAGATATTTTGAGAAAAACACATGATATTTTATAGGCAACCTGAAAAATTAAAAATAAACCCTCGCGGATGACTTCACGGGCCCAGCTAGTGTAAATAATTTAATTTGCGGTGGTGTGGATATAGGAGTTATTTTTAAACCTATGCATCTAACCGAAATAGCAAAGAGTTTGTAAAGAGTAGGTATTTTTTGTACTAACACTAACATTAGCAGCTTACGAGCGAATCTAGATTGATGCTGCATTTTCTTAAAATTGACTAGTCTATAAAACTCCCGTTCTCTCTAATATAAATTCTAGTTTCATTGAACTTGCACAAAGCATGAACACAGGTTTGTTTTTAAAATCTATACATCTATACAAATAAATGTAATTAAAATGTCTGTTTGTAATGTCAAAATAACAGCTTTTTATTAAATGCATGTGAAAGTAAATACGGTAGGTACTTATATTAAAAAAAAAACTTTGTCTTTCTCTCTGACGGTTTGTTCCGGCTAATCTCCGAAACGACTGGACCGATTTTGACGGGATTTTATTGGCAGATAGCTGATGTTATACGGACTAACTTTGGATAGTTTTATTTTAGAAAAAACCACGCGGGCGCAGCCGCGAGCAGCAGCTAATCTTTACATATAATGAGGTATACCTACGCACAGCCATAGAAAACTTAAGCAAATTGACATCATACGTCAATTTTCCGTGTCATAACCATTTTATAAAACTGTCAATGAATGACGGTCGTGATTGAATATACGGACTGTTTAAGTTGGAAGTTAATTTGCTTAACAATAAATTTCCCTGAGTTTGCAAAGGTATGCCTGAGATGCACACCTATAGGTATATGAGTAGAAATTTACATGTAGCTATACTCCATTTACTATAGAATTAGACAAATAACGGCTAAATAACGACAGTTATTGTGTAATATTGTTGAAATTACTGCACTTTAGAGTTATTTTTTTAATGTAAATGGTAAATAGATTACAGTGCTTTGTATTTATCGTGAAATAACGGAGTTTATTAAACGTTTACATCGAAATAACGAAAGGGTGAGAACAGTTATTTGTCTAATGTTATAATAAATGGAGTATACGTTTAAGCTCATCACAATTTACTTAACTACATTTATTACACACATAACATCCTATAGCCACCATTGGAACTCACACTAACCGTTCTATATTTCCGCAAAACGACATTATCTCCAGTTACCTACCTAAGTGCAGTTTTATAGGTACACTGTCATGTAATTATTGTAACTTTTACTCGCACCATTTTTACTTTCCACTCGAGTAAAGTAATAAGTGAGTTCTTGTGGAGCCCTTTTTCAAACAGTCGAAAGCCGGTGCCGGTGTCAGTAGGAACGACGCAGGCGCAGCCGCCGCGTCATAAAGAAAAACTTGTAATTAAGAAAACTGTTGTAAAAACTTTAATGACGGCGCGAAAGTTTTAAGGCTTTTTGTAGATTTTGTTGCGAAATTTGGGGGGTTAAGTAAGATTACAAAACAGTGTTTTATTGTGAATTAACATTTTTTATTGCAAAAGGTGATAACAAGGTAAGAAGCAATTTTATCCTCGTATTTCTAGTAAAGACTTCTTCAGAGCTTTTGCGGTCATTCAGTAGTTTATCGAGCGGTACAAGACATTTACGGTACTTTGCAAATGTGAATATAACAACCCTTCATTAGGTACATTTCGTCGTTAGTTCCTATCAATCTACCTTTCTATTTACTAGAACAGCGGGGTAATTGCATAGCACACTTACAGTGGCAATGGATTTCATTTTGCATTATTTATGTTGATGAGCGGATAATTTTTTCGAAAATATGAAGCATTGGTTTAGCCTTCAAAATCATTCAGAATGTGAATTTAGTGTGTTATGCAATTATGGGCTATTGATAGTATTGGTATTCCGTTCACCGAGATAATGATTTTTTGACAACTGTCAGTTATACAAGATTTGGAACATCATTCATCATTTCAGCCGAAAGACGTCCACTGCTGGACATAGACCTCCCCCAATTGGGGGGGTTTGCTATAATCGCCACGCTTGGCAGGCGGGTTGGCGATCGCAGTATGGTGTTAAAAATGCATAGAGAACGCTGCTGCCCATCCTCTAGTAAGTCCCTTAGTCGCCTTTTACGACATCCACGGGAAGAAATGGGATGGTGCTATTCTTTACATTCGGTGCCACACGGAACAGATTTGGAACTAATAATGTTTAAATTCGTAAAACACATATTCGTTTGTATGAAACTGACAGGTGTCAAAAAAGCATTCTCTCAGTGGACGGAATATAGTTGGTCGTGTTTTTCCGCCATAGAATAACCAACCCTTCTCTTGCTGTGGGTATTGAAATGTGACTTAGTAAAATATACTGTGTCGAAAGGATCAGCTCAGCAACAGGAATGCTTTTAACTCATAAAGATACCAACTGGAAACACTAATCGATTCGACAATCGTGTTGATTATTTCCACGACGAGAACCATGAATCTTGCGGGGTAATTCAACAGAAAGTCAAAGTCAAAGCGTTTATTATACAACGTTTATTTACAATAGCAATGAGTTCCATTTTGACAGTTCAACAATATTCATTACGTTATTTACGTTGTTGTGAAGACAATTTTTTTGAACATACGAAGTAATGGATTAGTAATATCCCTAAATATCAGGGTTCGCCGATATATATCAGCGGATATATATCATGATATATATCACGATATATATCAATTGATTTTTATCTTGATATATTATATCAATTTATTTCTTCCTGTCTTCTGAACTAAACATTTTGGAGATTAATGTTTACCCTGGCAACACATAGCGAAAAACTACAATACAGAATAGTTTACTTTTAACTTTTTTTATGATTAATTAGTTAGTACTGGTTTTAAAAGTGTTCATTTAAAAAAAATCTCAAATAAACACATTCTTTTGTTACTTTTTTAAAATAAACAATGTGGTAATTTGACACATATTATTTTACAAATTTCTTTCACATTTTTAAGTGTTTAATCCCCTTACAGAATGAAATTCGCTTCTTTTTCTTGGCCTGGATATATATCCGATATTTATAAAAAATCGGATTTTTGATATTTATTATAAAAATCTGATTTTTTTGAACCCTACTAAATATATTGATATTGTTTTACGCAATTAGGATGCTGATACCTACCTATCAAGGTGGTGATTGATGATACAATTTTATAATAATCCTTTTAGCAACATTTCCAGTTTGTTTGCTAACATGTTTCCTTCATCATTCAGCTTCGATAGATTCCTGATAGATTGCTTGTGTATGTTTTTCTTTTAATACCCTTGTGTGGCAATATTCATGTTGATTTATTACTTCCATTTCATTCTTATACCACAATATCGTTTTTATTACGAAAATTGTTTTTCCTATTTGTGTTACAAAGTTTCGGAATTTTCTGAATGCGATTTATTCGTCATAGAGTGTACAAGCATAAATGGTGTGTCGTCGTCGCTGTTAATGTAACGAATTCTCAGCTGTCAATATCAATCATGCATTACTGTCAGTTTCAAACATTCCTTATTGACTCGTTTACCGTTAGACATGTGTAATTAACTTGATTGTCTCGCAGGGCAGACAAAGGAGTTCACATGTCATCACCTTTATATCGGAAGCGTGAATTTGCACAAGTGTCACTGTTACGTTAGTTTGCCGTGTTCTCATGCAAGTACCTATATTGCCGGACGATCGTAAGGGACGGAGGTGAGTGTAGGGTTATCAAAATGTTTGTATGTCAATAAAATGCTCGTAGTCCAGATTCATTAATTCACCATTACTTCGCATCCGCATCGCTTGAAGAAGAAAAGTCAAAATATTGTTCTTAAAAAATATCTCGTTGACGCTATAGACTACGCCAGCGCGTAAAAAATTATACCTACCGTAGTAGTACTGCAGTGATCTATGGTAGATGTACATACTACATATAGAATCGCTTTGGTCGGTTCCGATCTAAACTTAATCATTTGTCTCGCAGGTTATAATAATTTTAGTGCGCTCATTTTTTTCTCTACTTTTGGTACTTGTTAAGATATGAGACGGTTGTATCTAAAGAAAGAAAGAAAGAAAAATATTTTATATGGGACACGCACAGGAAATAAAAATACAAAAAAAGAGCATTTAAAACTAACAAAATTTACATTAAAAACAAGAATAAAAATATTTTTTTTTTTTAAAGTCCTGTGCGAGGCCAGAAAGGTTCTTATCTCGGCATAATGCTGCGATATTTAAAAAATAAATACCGCAGCGCTGGTATTCTGGTGCCTCTTTTTGTTTTTTTATTTTTAATTTTTTTATACAAATAATTAAACTGCTCTACTTTAACATAGTTCACCTAGTAGGTAAGAATAAGAAAATGCGGTGTTTACATATACTCAGTTGTTTATTATATTTAGTTCTTTATTTTCTGTTGCTTCCTGTTGGAATGTATACGAGCATTGGTAAATCGAAATAAATAAAAATACCTGGATTAATTTAGATTTAATAAATAAATTATTAATTACAATGTCATCTTTCTTTCCACAACCTCAATCTGAGCTAAACCTAACACCAGATGCCTGAAATCAAGTCCGTCGGCAACCCTATGCGTATGTCGTGTCCGCACCGGGTCGGCCGCCGGCATGCGGCACCGGCGCGGCGCTCTGTTTGCACTGTGATGCGCACCACGTGCACGATAACAGGTTATTCAGCCTAAGAATCATTACACACTGACAGGCAAAGCGATTTAACAACAGCGGTTTTATTATTCCTGCATCGTTACAAGGTTAGAAAGAAGAAAGAAGAAGAAAGAAAAAAAAAAAGTTTATTTCCGGTAAACATGACGCAAAAAAAAGAAACAATTTGGAGGCAAATATACGTCACATCCACGCAAAACGGCTAATGCCAGATGCTAATGCTGCGACCCAGGGGCCCAAGTCTTCTATTTTTATAAATTCGTCACTCCAACACGATCCCATTGTCATTTTGCTTAAAGTTCGTAATCTGCTAAATTCATAATGGTCGATCATTGGTCGGTCAGAAGTTGGAAGTTTAGTATGAAGTTTCATTTGCCATTATGTACGAGATTACAAATTCATTCAATGGAGTGGTAGTGGCTGACCACTGGAAAGTCATAATGACGCCATTATATTAGTAGGTTACCAAACTTGTCAAAATCAACAATTATGAAATCAATGATAGACCATTCTGACACTATTGTAATAGCAGACTTGAGGCCCTGATCAGATGCTAATGCGAGACAGAGCCCCAGTGCTAGTTTTTAGCGACAGCCGGCGGTGACGTGATGACATCATTCAGGCACCAATAGATTCTTGTAGCACTCTGATTCAATTATGTTTGTTTTCGCGGATTTTACATAAATAGGTCTTAATCTAAAGTTACAACTAAATCGTGGGCGCAGGACAAATTGCATAGATTATCTCAATTGCTGAGATACGCCTAATTGCTTAAATATCCAGGCTACAAAATATCTTAACTAGAGACGTTAAACCTAAATCGGTTTTACTAAATAAATTTAATGAATTAGTAGTGTGTAATATAAATGAAGAAGAAGTTAAATGGTATATTTTATATCGAGGGACTAAACGAAGCCATAACAGGCCAGGTGGTTGACTCCCGAGCGTGCGAGGGAGTCAATGAAACGAGGGTATATTAATTTGGATTTAGTCTCGAGGTGCAAACTGTAATTTTCACTTTGAGTGCGAGAAAAATAGTTAATTTAGTACAAATCATTTAATAAATATTACTTAATAAAATAAAAATCACAATAATTATGTCTTTTGCTCTTTGCTCAACGTCAAACTCTTCACTGTCACTGGACTTTCTTAATAAATTTATTTAAAACCGAACAAATTTACACTCGACAAAATTTCTGAAATTTTCGCGGTTAGTTTTTTCTTCTAAACCAGTCACAGATTAACAATTTAAAACACATGGCGCTACCTTCTTTGCGGAAAAATCATGGAACTAAAACTCTTAACATTTTCGCAATGAAGATGGTCCACACTCTACAGATAATAGTATATTTACTGGCTATGTCACATGAAGGAAATTAAAAAACTAATTACTTTCCACTCCCTAGAGACTAAAGTGGTCACTTTAGTCCCGCTTCGTAGGGCTATATTGGCGTACTTTTAGAGCATGAGAAGTAAAAAATATTATGATGCAGGCGTTTTAACAGTAGAAATATTAAGATAACATAGAATATAACAACACGAGCCCCCTACACATTGCAATAAAGATTACAATCAGCCTGTAGAGGGAATGAACCAATACGGTGGTCGGGATTATTTGCATAGCCAGCAGCCAGATCGCGGACTTGTGAACTACCTGAGGAGATGAATCCGGCGATAGCACTGCACAGTTAGACCGTGCTCTATGTATATGAATGAACATAGACGATGGGTGTATCTGGTAGGGTTTGAATAAACTAGATTGTGCTGGCAACAGGCCGGGATTTCATTTATTTGAAAACTAATTTTATTTTACGGCGCTGTAGTTAGGGCGGGTTGTTTCACCTCCACTTAACGCACGCGTATACGTCATAAATGGCGCTAACTATCGTCAAACCGTTGTTTCACAAAATTTTACCCTTGACGTTCGTTAAAAAATAACGATTACAGTACAGGTGTCATACCCACTGGTTAACGTCACTTTATTCTTTTACATTTGAACTTTGACGATCGGTTTTTATGCAGTGAAACAACGCTTTGTGTTTAACGAACGTTAAACATCATATGTAATCGTTATTATTTGACGTACGTATGTTAAGTTAACGAATTGTTTGAAACAACCGGCCCTTAATATTCGCTTGTGTTTTCCACGTTTTTGTGTGAAGCTATCTCGCAGTGCTTTTAGCTCTTGCACAGAACAGTCTAATGTTTTGAATTCGACCAATTGGTGGATATCTGACAACTGTGATGGATGTCTCGTTCTCTCTCTTGTTCCTCGGATGCAGTGATGATCTGTCACTGCATATAGTTATTTTTCACAAAAACAGGTTCAACTTATGCATAAAAAATAAGTTAAACCTGTTTTTTGAAAAATATCGTCCTGATAATAATATCCTGAATGGTTATCTTTTGGGATTTAGATGGTTGCGTTCACTTAGTAACGAATTTGCTGCATTTTTTTTTTTTACATACAACCCCAAAGGCCAAGAGCTTCCCTCTTGGCCTTCATCTCACCTGATGGTAAGTGATGATAAGGCCGAATATGGAAGCGAGCTTCACCCGGAATCCTCAACCACAGAGGAACTGGCTATCTTACCTCTAACTGCCGAAACACAACAAATGCTGTTAACATTGTTGTTTTGGCGACAGACTTAGATACGATGGTGGTAGCTAGCCAGGTGGATTTAGAACAAGCCCTACTACCAACCAAACCGAGCAGACATACTTATATTTGTGTCTCTGTATTATACACCGTGGCATTTTAGTCGTCTTACAAAGACAGCCCACTTCATGTATCCAATGACTACTAATCATTCATGTATTTTTTTTTTTTTTGAATATTTGTTTTTGTTAACTTATATTTTTTATCAATTATGACGCATGACATAGTTTCAAACACCCTGTTACGAGTGCAGTCCGAGCCTTGTGTTACAAGGGCGCCGCGGAATGGAGCGGCGACATCTTTGTGAGAGTTCATTCACCCTAACGCCAAAATGTGTTTCTTACTATTGCAACTTAAACTTAATCTAAATCCATTCTGCGGCGTCCTTGTATCACAAGGCTTGGACTGCACTAGTAACAGGGTCTTTTAAACTATGTCATGCGTCATAATTAATAAATAAAAATTAAAAAAACAAATGTTCAAAAAAAAAAAAACTTTTTTTCCTGAATGATTAGTAGTCATTGGATACATGAAGTGGGCTGACTTTGTAAGACGACTAAAATGCCACGGTTAATATTTTTAGAGCATTTGTATGTGCTTATGAATTTCATATCACTAAGCTATAGGCCTGTTCGATTCAGTTTGCCCCACCTGTAATTGATGTTAGATAATCTGCCGGCGGCTATGACGTGCCTCTTAATACATTAACGTTACATCCTCTAGACATGTTACTTTGGTGTTCGCCGATTTTATCTGTCATTGGTTAAACAAGGTTTTCGTTACGGAGCGCGGTAATACTCTGATTTTAATCTGCTCTGATATAGAGACCGAGTCGTAGTAGAGCAACCGGTATTGAAATAATAATTGTTGTTTGTAAAAACAAATGATTAGAGTTGGTAGTGTTTAAATGAGTTGGAAAGAAATTAAAGAGATGATTATCTACCACCCAAGGTGATCTTGGATCTTTTTATTGTGGTAGTAGATAAATGCAAACAGTTTTAGAAATTGTGAACATTTAATTCAAATACATTTAAATTATTCTATACAATATACGATGCAACTATTATATACTTACACTGGGGAAAAAAAAAACATAAAAAATTAAAAAAAAATTATATATTATTAATATATTATTATATTTTTCATTTTTAGTCATGGTTTCTACCCCTCACCAATTTTTTTATCACTACTTGCTTTGTAAACAACAACGACAGGATACTTCCTGTCCAACATTACCAAGATACACAAAGTGGATTACATACGTATTATCGAAGCTAACTCAAAAACTATCCAAGCAAAGTTAATAAAATTTATATGGGACCACCGCGCAAGCTTCCTTAAATGAAAATACCAAATTTTCATTTGATGGAGGAAGCTTGCGAGGGGATTTTTTTTTTTAAATCGGTCCACAATTGTTGAAAATATCGATGAAATACAATAAAAAAATATAATATATAAACGTCCAAACTGAGAATTTCCTCCTTTTTAGGGTTCCGTACCTCAAAGAAAAAAACGGAACCCTTATAGGATCACTCGTGTGTCTGTCTGTCTGTCTGTCTGTCCTTCTATCACAGCCAATTTGCTCCGAATGTAATGGACCGATTAAGTTGAAATTTGGTATACATATCAATTTGAGTAACCCAAACACGGATATGAACCGTAAATAAATGAATTTAGAATATTAGGGTCAGTTTTGGGGGGCAAACAAGAAAATTTTAAAAAAAGTTTTGCAAACTGTACCGTGTGACATATCAAATAAAAGGGCTTACTGTGAGGGTCTCAAATATATTATTTATATAATTTTAACATATTTTTTTTTAAAGTTATAAGTGAAAATAGACGAAAATTTACCATTCGTCCCCCTTATCTATGTAATGGACCGAATAAGTTGAAATTTGGTATACTTATCAATTTGAGTGACCCAAATATGGACGTGAATCGTAAATAAATGAATCAAGAATATTGAGGTCAGTTTTAGGGGACAAACAAGAAAATTAAAAAAAAGTTTTGTAAACTGTACCGTGTGACATATCAAATGAAAGGGCTTACTATGTGGGTCACAAATATATTTTTTTTATAATTTTAAAATAAATTGTTTTAAATTTATAAGTGAAAATAGGCGAAAATTTACCATTCCCCCCCTTATCTCCGAAACTACTGAACCTAAAATTTTGAAAAAAAATACAGAAAATCGTTCTATACTTATAGATTACAGGAAAATCTATAAGAAGTCTATGGTCTTAAAATTACATGGTAAATCTCTCGATATTGTGCGTACAAACTTACATTTGCAGTTGGAATGTATGGGAGATTATGTTTACCAACTACAATGTTAAGTATGTTCTTAGGATAAATTCTTTCCAAGTACGGAACCCTTCATTGTGCGTAGTCCGACACGCACTTGGCAGGTTTTTTGAAGTCAGTTAAAAAGGACACTTCGGCATCGAAGTACTCGTCCGTATCGCTGTCATCCGGACACGTGCCCAGGGGGGCAAGTCTACTAATGTATAAACGTTGCAATGGTCTCTTCATTGTGAGTTTTTGACAGATTTGCCATACAAACACTGTCAAATACTCACAATGGCGAGACCATTGCAACGTTTGTAAATTAGTAGACTTAGGCCCCAGAAGTCTGGCAGCATTCCGACGTTGAATCGTTTGAATTGAAATTCATATAATTTTTATAGATCATTTATTCATTTTTATATCGCACCCCCAGTGCAATAAAGGCGTAAGTAAGAATACGTCACTTTTTTTTATTGCAGTTTCTTATAGCGCAGATAAAGATACACAATGCTCAATTTGTCCGTTAAGATCTGACGAAAAATTAAGCCATTATACCAAAAAAGACATTTGTCGCGTCACATAAGATTTACATTTTTTCAGATAAAAAGGTTCATAAACGTGTGTAAAACTTAAAATATTAATTATTCTTTATACACGACAATTTGAGGTATCTGAAATATTGTTAAAAAAAGCTTGATTTTTTTACTGTTTAATGGTATATAACAAAAGATCATAGGATCAAATGCTAAATAGATATACCAGACCAAACAGTTTTTTGCTCTCCTATAAAGTTAGTAGGTATATTCTTCCTACGCCTTTGTCGCACTAGGGGTGCGATTTCCTAATTTTTATTCCGAGATGTTGGGGACCAGACGTTATAAAGGTACATTTTCCTTTCCGCTTCATCTTAGTTCTTTGTGTAAAGCATAATTTTTATATCACTTTTATCCCCTTACTTTGCTAACCACCTTGATCATGAACAAACTAGTTCATATCTACTTACGATAGTGTGAAGGGAACATGAGAATTTTACAGCTATTATTATTAAAATTAATACGTCGTCCATCCGGCTTAAAATGGCACCCAGACCTTAATACGACATCCTGCGTTCTGTAGGATAGCAGTTTTGTTTAATTAAATTCATTACATGATTATACATATTGCTTGGAGACACGCAACATTTTATGATGCAGTTTGCGTAATTAATACGAGTATAATATGTAATTATGAATGTAATTATTGTTTATGAAGATCAGTATAGCCTGGCTTTAAAGTTTCAGGTTAACTGAATAGGTTTGAAAGAAAGAAAGAAAAATGTCTTATTTAGGACACGGAGAGGAAATACAAACAGTAAAAAAGGAGCATTTAAAACTAACGAAATTTGGCCAAGGTAAAAGCCAGCCATTGGGTCACGGGAACTGTCAACAACTGGCTGGCCTTTTTTACCTTGACCAGATCACCAGAGGCTCAGCATTGCCATACAACGAGGCAATGCCGCCAGTCTCTTGGATAAATTACCAGTTGACAGCGATGCGGGGAATTTTTCGACGTCATATTTTTTTTGAATTGTTTTTGTTAGGTTAGGATATATCATAATAGGGATGATGCCTGGGTAAAAAAAAAAGAAAATCGTTTAGTCCGCCAATCAGATAATAAAAAAATATTAGACACGTATTTTTTGCTTTATGATATTAATAAAAAATGACTTAAATAAAACATTAAACTTGGGGAGTGGGGGCTCATTACGTCACAGCTCAGTACAAAATCTAGTGAGAAGTGACGTCATGCCACATTTGAACTCAATGTATCGCCGTAATGTTTTGATTACGTAAACAAAGAAAAAGTACGTGTCCAATATTTTTTTATGTCATCATCCCTATTAGGTCGTGTATTGAATGAATCGTCATACACATAATTATATTAAAGATTTCTATTTTACAAAATTTACATAGTATAGAAAAAAAAAAAAACAAGTACAAGGTAAAAAACGTTTTACAAAAAAAAAAAAAAGACTTCCAAAAAAATTATTATTTGAAATAACTTTAATTTTGGAAGTCGGTGGCAAAAAACTAAAATACAGATCCAAAGATATCGACTTCTGAAATTAAAGTTATTTTTCACTTTATAGTGCTTTTTTTTGGAAGTCAGTTTTGTTTTTGTTAAAAAGTTTTTCAGTAGATTATTGTCAGCTTCAAAATAAGAGACAGTTTTGTTACGAGTGTGCGTGGATCATGGTTTTCATATCATGTGGCAAAAGTCTTAAGACAGTGTTGCTCAGGTCTATGCTGCGTTCCCACTGTTGGGGCACAGGTCTCCTCTCCTCTCTGTAAGAAGGAGTAGTCCATAATTCACCATGCAGGCTCAGTTTGGGTTGGTGGATGTTATATGTCTTCGATTTTTTAGTTATAGGATATGCCGTTTCTCCACGATTTTTTCCTTCACCGTATCTGCGTTGTCTTGACTGAATCAAAAACATAAAATCTTTGTTTACCGACACAATTCAAGGTTACAGTCACACTAAGGTTGAAATGTTCAAACAGTTTACGCGGGTTCGCATCGAAAATAGATTTGGCGGCGTTTTATAGCTTTACCAAGCGACACAACTTTTAAATCCGGTTATAAATATTTATTTATTTATTTATTTATTTATATATACTATCGTGTGCCTGAAAAAATACTCTGATACGCTCACGTAAACGAGAAGTTAGGACTCTCATAATATTAAAAATGCATTTGCATTTTCTGCTAAGTTTAGTTTTTAAAACACCAAAACATCAGCAGTACTGTGGCGGTATCTTCAACGCCACATGCGAACTACGCATCAAAGACCTGACGTCACAATCCTGCATCGCGCAATCAAAGTTTACCGGGCGACTAGCATATATACAACATCCCGACATCAACCGTTGGGCAGTTGTCCACCAGGCACATCACCAGTCTGGTCGGAGGATCCTCCCTTTTCAATAGAGGATGAGTGAACTATATACACCATGTTCCTCTATAATTACTTTTAAAGTTACTAGATACTGGTGCCGATTCCCTTGTTCACAAACTAAACTAAATTTAAGTTTAGTGCATCTTTTTCTTTCTATTCCATTAAGAAAAGGACAGAAGATACATTTTAGTTTAGTTAGGTCTGTCAAATTAATCTCGGCTTCCAGTCTACCCGGATTTAGCTGAAGACCAGTATTTTACATGGAAAGACTGCCTATCTGACCTCCATAACCCAGTTCCTGGGTAATAGGATACCTCATGACTGTTGCACAAATTTACAGATACCTACGCACAAATATACAAATATGCACAATTGCAGAGAGTTCAATGGTTCCCAGTTCCCACGGAACATAACAATAATACCACAGAATTAACAGCAAGGTTTATTACCTTTTTTTCTACACAGCTAGATTTAGGTATGTGCGGTGTTCTAGGCGATTGGCGCGGGCGCACGCGGTGCGGGCAGGAAGAGAACCCGACACCGCTCTGCTAATGGCACGCTATGAACTTGTGACGTCGGCCAGCTCGCTACGTCGCGAAGGATTGAGTTACTGTCCCCCTCGACAGTGTAATATTATTAAGATTTCATATTCTGTGTCTGGAATGTGGAGTAAAACGAGCTTCGCTGAGATGTGATAGTTTGATGACTTTATGCGAATGTTCTTTCATGAATCAATCAAAAAATAAGTCTGCTAAAAATACTAAGTAAATTCATGAAACTTATAACAGTCCTCCATCATTAACTTTAGCTGTGAAATCAAAGTCTTTCCGCAACAATAACTTTGGTTAGACAAAGATTTTCGGTTATCAACTTAATGCATTTTTCTGTACATATTATGTGCCGCAATTTAATAGGCAGTTCTTTTGCTTTTGTTTTTACGAAGTATTCCCGTTCGAGCACCTATGCATTGAGCACCAAAGGTATTCACAAATGGGAATACCTTTGGTGTAAAAAAATTGGTGCTCAAACGGGAGAAACGGAGTATTCCCGTTTGAGCACAAGTTTTTTATACGTTACAAATTGCAGCAGTACCTTATTAACCGGTGTCATACGGTATCTGTATGATTTATGCCATAATTAATTACGTGTGACTCCGGTTATACGTAAACCGAAACCGTTGTTATTTGGTTACGATGTCTTGTTTATACCTTTTTAGTTGGCATTTTTTGTCGTAGTTATTTTACGGTTAGGGATCGAAAAGTAATCCTTAAGACCTTTCATTAGATACCAAACACGATATGTATCTACACTGAAAAACTTTTTAAGTTGATTTAACCTTTTTTTAACCCATATTTTGGGTTAATATAGCACTTACCGACATGATTTGTTAAAGGAACAAGAAAGAGGGTAGACCGTTTTGTCTGCTCATAAACACCCACCCGCAGTGACTTCAGTTTATCCGTGATCATGGTGCTTGCAACAGCGCCGAAATATCGGGAACTCACAACAAATAATAAACATGGTAAATATCCCGTTCGTGTTAATAATAATGATTGGTTAAATCAACAATTTTTTTTTCAAAAAAATCGTCATGGAACAGTTTTTTTAACACAATTAACGTCAACTCAACCAAAAGGAAATCAACAATAAAAAAATCAACTATTCGGTTTTTCAGTGTATATATAATATATATAAATCAATTGCCCTGCGTTTCTCAAAAACTCGAAAATGGCTCGACCGGTTGTGATGAAACTTTGGTAAGTTATTGTGTGCGCGCCGGAGAAGGTACTTAGTAAAAAATAAAAAAGGCACTGCAGCTCATGGGCATTAGCTCTTTACGTCCGCTATAAGCCGCCATGTTGGATTTTATGGGACTTCATATAGTCTATAACCCGTGGAATAACATGACACTTTCAACGATACCTTATGCTGTACTATGGAAGAGCGGAGTCTCCTAACACTGTTTGCTTAAAAGGAGGCTCCAAACACTAAACCCCTTTTTGTAAACTGATGCATAAATAAACTTATTATTATTATTATTATACCTCGTTTATCGAAATACGACGAGTAGTTTAGGAGTAATTAGGAAACAGATGAACATACATTGTTGCCTGTCGAAATCATAACCCTCCTTTGTCTTTGCCGTATTCGGGTAAAAACTAATCTAAGCTAAAGGTCATTGTTGCAGATGTTACAGCATAGTTAAGTTACTCAAGCTAACCGAATCGTGTGTCTCCCCACGGGAATTGGCTTGTACCAACGTCATGTACCGTACCAGCCACTCAATATTTTGATAACGTTCACATTAACTCACTGGATATTTATGTAGAGTTGTTAATACCACTCTGAGTAGCTACAGTCACTTTTAAACTAGGCTCTTCCTTATTACCTTCCCAGAGCTTATAGTGTTCTTTAATAAAAACGGGGTATAGGTCTAAAGGCTTCGATATTTATTCCGATCTAAGGTAAAAATATTCGGGTCTAACGAGTTAACGAACTGGTTGGTTCTTCTGACTGAGAAAAAGGACCAACCAGCTCGTTACCTCGTTAGAACGCGGTTGTTATGCACTGTAGGTGATATTTTGATGACGTGCTTTATAACAGCTATGCGAATATCAAGAGTTGTTAATACCATATTGAGTAAGCTGACTCATCATCATTCACCTGCCCATATCCCAATTTATTTGTGGTCGGCGCAATGTGTCAACATTTGAAAAGAGTAAGTATGAAGTTTCTTGCCCGTTTTTCTTCATACGTAACTACCATTTGGAAGAGGCAACTAGAATTAATTAATTGTTTTTGTAATTTTTGACGTTCAAAAATCAAAAATCAAAATCAAAATATTTTATTTCACATAAACCTACATGGGCACTTATGAAACGTCAGAAGCTAGGTGCACGGTTCCAATTAGTCGTTTCCTATGGAGAAAAGCCGACAAGAAACTCCACGGTTACTCTTTTAAAAATAAATGGCTTTACAATATTATCAAATAATATTGTTAATAGGTATGGGAGGACAGTGTAGGCCTTTCAACAATTACCAGGTACTTAACAAAATAGAAAAGTGCCAACAAATCTACACTCTACTAGGCCTACAACGTTCTCACATTCACAAAATAGAAAATCCATACTAATACTAATATTATAAATGTGAAAGTAACTCTGTCTGTATGTCTGTCTGTCTGTCTGTATGTTACGTTTTCACGCCTAAACCGCTGAACCGATCGTCATGAAATTTGGCAGAGATGTAGCCTGGGATATGGAGACGGACATAGGCTACTTTTTTACGCGATAACCGACGTCTACGCGGGCGGAGCCGCGAGCAAAAGCTAGTATAATCTATATAAAAGAGAGATATATATATTAAAATGAAAACCTATTTAAATCAAATGACATGATTGCAATTACAACTACAGTAACAAATCTGAATAAATATCATGTCCACAAAAGCCACTAATAAAGAATTGGAATTCGATTAGTAGGTAAATAATGTAAAATAATGAAAAGATTCTGTCAAGGAAGTATGTAAAAAAAAAAACTAAATTAAATAAACATCGTTATTTGGGAGCAGTTAATAGACATAAAATTTACATAGTTATGTCGTTTATGAGGTACCAGGGAAGCCACATGTGCAGAAGGAATTATTGCCAAACTTCCTTGTCTTCATCGTAGTCTTTTATCTTATAATATGCTAATATGCTTTTTTGATAAGGTGAAAAGAGCCTTTTATGTGCCTATTTGAAATAAATGATTTGACTTTGACTTTGACAGTCACTCGAACATCCAAATTAATCTACATAAACTTGTTTCATTTAACATCTCTGTATAGATCCAAACTCGATGGCCGTAACCCTGTCAGTCGATTAACTCGCGACGCACTGTAAAATTAAATTTATTTACGTATAGATACGATAGTTGAGTGATTCTGAGCTCCGGCATTAACCCACAGTACTAGGAACATTCCACATCATGGATGCCTTCAATAATTTAATTATTTACACGATAACTTGTCGTTCATTACGTCATATTGATTAAAGAAATATAAAAGTGGTAAGAGGGAAATTATCTGGTATTTTTTACGATCAATGTAGGATATTTTAGTAACAGAAAATGTTTAGATGCTGTTTTATTTTTTTCTCAGGGTTATTAAGTAACTAATAGTTTACAACAATGTCTTTTTTATCTCGATTATTTAGTATATCGTTTAGATTGTGATAAAAGAGATGTCCAGCCGTTACGATAAAAGAAAATATCGACAGATATAACACTGTCAGTGTACACGGGATTACTGTCTTTATTAAACGTGTATCCAGCTAAACTTAATCGTGCGAGTGACTTTAATCCGGCGTGTCAACATTTCTATTACACTGGTTCACAATAACAAAAATTCTCTAGAGTGGATGTTACTAGTAACATCGATATGTTTTGTTATTGAGGAAGTAATTTGAACATCACAAAAGACGCTTTTCATTCTGAAAAGTACCTTTAAATTTTTTATTGTGATAATAAAATTAAAATGTATTTTAAAACTTAATTGGATTGTTCAATGAGGCTTACGGATTTTTAAACAGGTATCATAAATACAATGGACCGTTACAGTAATTTGCTTAAAGGGAACGAATAAATACAGTATTTTTATTGGATTGTTCAATTTCCATATTAAATTGAGGTTTTGTTAGTCTGACAAAACATTGTTAGTGCGGTCACGATGTTACTCAATCTCGTCAGAATAACGGTGGAACACCTACTATGAGAGGAAGTTATTAAAAAAAAATCGTTCAACATATTGGGGATTTTGAATGGACACACACAACAAAATCACCTAAAATAATTACGGGGTAAAGTTTAAAAGACTTGCGTAAATAAATTAATGGTTTATGGAAAATCCATTTCAATTAACTTATTTACTCCTTTTTTTAAACAAAGTTATTAAAAAAAGGAGATTTTCTGGTATAAAATATTTTATGATACTGGTAACAATGCAGGGGATCCAAACATTTTCAAATTTTTACATCTTCAACAACACTAATATTACAACTCTCATTCATAGATTCATATTTTAAGTAGCTTACCTATCCACATTTTAGATGAAAACGGCCGTAAACTGTTTCGAGTGGAAATCAATTTTGGGAGGCCTATGTCTAGCACTGGACTGAAAAGGGCTGATTATGACGATCATATGTCGTATCTTCGACATACTACACAAAACATTGTTTGATAACAGTATTTTGTTTCCATAGTTCCTATAATTAATTCCCTTTAATTTTAGCGATGACAATTTACAACAAAAAAAATAAGATAAAATGTTTTGCACCACTGTCCTGTCATTTTGACAGTGACATTTCTTGTCAATACTTTGTTTACATAAATTACCTGAATTAGAGACTTTGGGTATAAATGCTTTGAGTCTGAGTTTGAAGCTTAAAATGCACCTAGAATTCGATAATGTGGTAGATGTGGTAGTGCAAAGAAAATGAATAACGTTATACATTTACTTTATATTGTTATTAATAAGCGTAAATTTATAAATTTTGTTGAAGCTGAAAATATAATGTAACAGGTAGTTAAATAGTAAAATATTTCGTAAACAATTAGGTAATTTTATGATGTATACGTAATGTGTGATGCCTAGAGATCGTATATTCGGATGCATATTTACCTAAAGTTAATTTTTGGCTATGAAAGTATGGAAGCGGCTTCTTAAAATATTTTAATTGTAAAAAAAAACTCGTGTTGCCAGGAACAACGGGAATGCATAACTGGTCGAGTGTGTAATATTTAAGCGACTACTAAAAAATATTTATTAAAATTAAAATAAAACCCCGAGTACTTGGATTGCGTAACTATTCTGATGCATATTTATTTAGAATTGGGATTTTTACCAACATTTGAAAGTAAGTAAATATGCCAGAAACATATATCAGAAAGCTAAACTTGTAGATCTTGTACCGCGGGATTTTTTCGATACAAAAGCGCATTCCATATTAGCCAACATCTCAACTTTAGGTGAATATGCATCCGAATATCCGATCTCTAATGATGACTTTATGAATTCATCAGTATAGAAATAGGTTACCTACAATTTTCAGCTAAATTATAGTGATGAGAATACCCAATGACTAACATTTGTGAAAGACTAGTTGCAAAGAACGGAGTGTAGAATTTTAATAAGCACCGAAATGAACTTAGCTTAGAAGCTTTTTTTTTTTCAAAAAGTTGACGGAAAATATCGGAGAATTTAAGACAATGACATCATAGAACTATTATTACTAACGATGACATGCATCAATCCGCACTGGGCCCATCTGGTGGATTATGGCTCATTCTTTTTCCAGAGAGGAAGCTTGAGTCCCAGCAATGGGAACGTCGTATTAAGCTTATTATGCCTATGATAAACTAGAACCTTTAAAAAAAACCAGCCAAGTGCGTGTCGGACTACGCATAATGAAGGGCTCCGTAGTTGGGATACATTTTTATCCCAAAAACAAACTTAATGTAAGCGCGTAAGGAGATTCTAACTGCAAATGTAAACATGTATGTACGAACAATATTGGGACATTCTTATTGGTTTTCCTGTAATTTATAAGTATAGAACTATTTTCTGTATTTATTTCAAAATTTTAGGCTCCGTAGTTTCGGAGATATTATATTATATTCGGGGGTGGCGGGGGTGGTAAATTTTCATCAATTTTCTTTAAATAACTTTAAAAATATTTATTTATAAAATAAAAATATAATTGAAACCCTCACAGTAAAGGCTCGTACAGACTCGTGCGATATCGCGGGCGTGACGCGACACTAGTAGCACAATTTCTTTGTCGGTGCCTGTCGCGGCCGCGATATCGCGCGAGTCTGTACGAGCCTTCAGTCCTCTCATTTGATATATCATAATTATGGTACAGTGTGCAATTTTTTTTTGAATTTTCTTATTTGGTTTCCAAAAGTGACCCCCCATATTTAAAGTGTTATGAATGTTTGGGTCACAGAAATTGATATGTGTACCAAATTTCAAATTAATCGGTCCATTACATTCGAAGCAAATTGGCTGTGACACACGGACAGACAGACACGAGTGATCCTATAAGGGTTTCGTTTTTTCCTTATGAGGTGCAGAACCGTAAAAAATACCTATCAATTATTTTCATGATTACAAAATGATGTCGAATTATATAATGTAAACAAAAAACCTATAAAAAGCGTTCAAGCCAAATAAGAGGTGTGAAAATATAATCCATTTCTAATTGAGTCGTGAGATCCGGAAGTATAAGCTAGCAATTAGTTTAACGGACCTATAAAAACACTTTCACTGTATGGTAGTTATAACAAAATACATTGAAAGCGAATTCTATCGACTAAAAAAATATTATAAGAAAAAAATTGGACACGAATAAACTGAAAGTCGTTTTTCCTTTCGGTCTGTCAAAATAAACAACATTATGAAGCTGAAATAAATTGCTGGAGCGGGAAAAATTGTATTGCAAGTAAAAGTCGTGTCTTATTTATTACTAGCAGCCCGTCCCGGCTTCGCACGGCAGCGCATTCGACGAAAGACATTTTAAGACTCATTTTTCTACACCTTCGGTTACATTGTTCAAATTTTACCAAGGATCCCTAATTTTTTTCAAAATGAAATGTAGCCTATGTCAAATTGGAAGAATGTAGCATTCTATTGGTGAAAGAATTTTTTAATCGGCCCAGTACTTTTTGAGCCTATTCATTACAAACATACAAACATACAAAAATAGGTACAAATCTTTCCTCTTTATAATATTATTATAGTGTAGATGTAGATTTACGAAAAATATTAATATTTTACACAAAATGATGTTACATCTAGGCACAAAATACTTTTTCAGTAAAAGATGACTGTTTAGAAGTAAAATTTAACGGCCGTCACAACAATATGGCGTGTCGCACAACGTCTAGTGTAGACATGTTGTTAATAATTGTAATTTATTTTATGAACCAGAATGGTTTATCGTTCATATTGAACTGGTTCATACTTGCAGCCTAGCCTACCAAATACTGGAAGTACAATAAGATCTGTGTTCTGTGTTCTAAATGAACATCTAGGCTATATTCCGAATTAAACCATGATCGCTCATAGCGCTCACATCAATATTTGCGTTCAGATTTAGATAGGTATCACGATTATGACAGCTAAGAGCTGTCGACAATTCGGAGCGCTCGTGAATGCGTTCACAGTACTCGCTCAACACCTCGAAGAAAAATACCACGAAACAAATTACATAGATGCAACAATAATTAAATATAATGCGTATGTGCTAGAGAATGAGCAGCAGCGTTTTCTATGCATTTTTAACACCATACTGCGATCGCCAACCCGTCAAGAGTGACGATTATGGCAAACCCCCCAATTGGGAGGCTTATGTCCAACAGTGGACGTCTTTCGGCTAAAATGATGATGATGAATGCGTATGAGTTTAACACTCATTTCAGGAATGCTAGGGATGCAACTCAAAACAAAACAGCACAACTGTCATTTTTGACAGCGCTCACGATGATATTAAATTAGGGCATGGTTGGCGTTATCACAAAATGGCAAAAAATGGCTTATGTCATGACGTCATTTATGATGATTCACGAGATATCATTATCGCGCTCACGTTAATTTGGAACGGGTACAAGCACGCTCAAATCGATTGCAGCGCAATTCGGAATGCAGCCCTAGTGGTAGCACAGATTAATAAAGATGGGACACTCCGCAAATTCATTTAAATAAAAAGCGACTCTTGTTACGATACAATAAAGTGTAATTCAGGTGTCGCACAACGCTTATTAGCTACAGTTATATTCACCTACAAGTTTCCTCTCTTTCTATCGCGTAACTCTTATACCGGCGGCGCGCGTCAGTCCTACTGAATTTCCCAGTGAGATGGGCCCGCTGTCTACTTGTAGCTTCATACCTAAACTGCGGAGTGTCCCATCTGAATTAATCTGTAGTGGTACTCAAATGGCACAGCTATGTGTGTGGGGTGTCATTGACCCGCTGAAATCACGGGTGTTCAGCAGTTATATCATTATGTCCAATAGTTGCCGATCGTTGTTGCCTGTTGACCCTCGACTCTATCAAGTAGCTGGTGTCTATCTGTTTATCGGCCACTTCAATTATTTCCTTTTGTTTTTGTCCTTGAGCCTGCAGCGGTGTCGTAAAATTTATTGGTGTCACGTGGTGATAAATTAAAAATTTAAATAATATATGTCGGTTGGATATGGAATTTGGAATTGGCCAATCCATACTAATATTATAAATTTGAAAGTAACTCTGTCTGTCTGTCTGTCTTTCTGTCTGTCTGTCTGTCTGTATGTTACGTTTTCACGCCTAAACGAAAAAGATATAGCCTGGGATATGGAGAAGGACGTAGGCTACTTTTTTACGCGATAACCGACATCCACGCGGGCGGAGCCGCGGGCAAAAGCTAGTGTATAATAAATACCAAATAAATAACAATTAGCATCAAGAAGCTATCTCAAAAAATCCTACTCAGTAGGCGTTGTCTGGTCACGTAGACAAATAATGTCTGACTTTTTTTTTTACAGATAGGGATAATTTTCATGAAATCCTGAATTCAGCATTCTGAAATACAACCAGTTTTTTTCTGTCTATTTGTAATTGCAAATTAACAGCTTTTTACTAAATGCATATTTAACTATGTACGGTACTAATATAAAAAAAATACTAATAATTTAGTATTAAATGGAAAAAAAATAAACAAATGCATAAAATTTTCTTAACCAAATGTCAAAAGTAGTGATTGTGAGATGGTATTAAATCAAGAGAAACTAGAATTCGTCGATAATACTGTTTTTCTGGGAATCACGCTCGACTCAAGGCTATAATGGGGTCCTCATTTAACATCTCTTGCCGGACGGCTAATTTAGCAGCATATATGCTGTCAGAAAAATCCGTCAATTTACTGATGTATCTCGATACCGCGAGGCTATGTCTATTTTAGTTACTTTCATAGTATCATGTCTTACGGTATTTAACTTTGGAGACGGGCAGAATAAAAATAGATTCCATGTCTGCAGACATGGAATCTATTTTTATTCTGCAGAAAAGAGCCATCAGAGCCATATATAATCTCCGCAGACGCAATTCTCTAAGGGAACTGTTTAAGGATATTAACATCATGACGGTACCTTATCAATATATCTACGAAAACATCATGTACATAAGAAAAAAAATACATCATTTTAGGAAAAGTGGTGAATGACATAATTATAGTACTAGAAATAGAGACACGCTATTCTGGCAGGTATATTATAAGTTGGGGGATTACATCGCTAATAAAAATGCTTGGCTGAATGCTGGTCAGGACCAGGAAAATGTTAATCAATTAGTTGTAAGTTTATTAGTTGTGGTTAAGGTGAGGTAAGGTGCCTGCTCCACAACCACAACTAATTGATTAACATTTGAAAATAATGTTGGAGCTGTTGAAGATTGTAAAGACTATCTTAGCATTGTATAAACTCAATCTCCTTTGTATTATATAATTGAATAGCACAGGTGTGAGTACTATGTACTATAGAGCTATCATTTACTGGGTAATATGTCTTTCATTGACTTGAATGTGCCCTGGCGGTTGAGAGTATGTCATGCTCATTCAGATGTCTCGCTGATGGTGACACGTGTGTTGGATCATTTAACTCCCTTCGAAATGGTTGAGCTGAATGGTGCTAATCCATGCGTCATTTTCGTGAACGGGCGCTGTCAGTTGTAACTGGTCATCTCTATCTGGTATGTTTTGGGTGGATACCTACTTTATTTATTTATGTACGTGCGGTGATGCCTGTGGATTCATTTTTATGTTATCTAATAATATTTAATTACTATATTTGATTGTATAGTTGGATTATATTCTAAGTATTGTTTGTTTTATTTTATTTAGTTGCCTATTTATGTACTTACAATTCTTTAAACCTGACTTGGTTTCCGTACGTCTTTTTCGGGTAACCATTGAAAATCAGCACTGTGCTGTGGGTCCCTCATAGCACATCATCATGCTGAGTGGAAGCCTTCTTGTCACAGTCATGACGTGCAGCTGCCGACTATTTCGGTTTTGTGCTTGTGATTATAATATAGATATAATTTGTTCTATTTTTCTGTTTACCTACCTACTCCAGTTAATTATCTTTTTGCATGCACGTGTTTCTGTGACAAATAAACCTATTTTTCTTTTCTTTATCTCTTAGCTGCCACGGCTTATATATATTTTTTTCGTATATATATTTTTTTGTTTCTATTTATTGTACCTAATCTGGACACTTTTAACGTGTACATTTTTACATCGTTCTCAGAGATAGTTATAAATTCAACATTATAGTTGTAACTAATATTTTTGTGACAATAATTTAAAAGAGTGTCCATGGAGTTTCTTGCCCGTTCTTCTCCATAGGTACCTAGGAGGTAGGCTACGCTTTGGAATGGGCATCAAGCTTAATTTTTCTTACTGACCGACAACTTGACAATTCAAAGGTAACCTGTAAATGGTTTAATTGAAATAAGTGATTGGAGTTTCGAGTTTTTATTTTGGGCGAATTTCGGGCAAAGCCGCGGGCAGCTGCTAGTCTTTTCTTAAAACCGGAATAAAATATGTACTTAGTAAGGATTTTCAAAATGAAATATGTATACGTAATATTACTCATAATAAACAGTGTATCTTCCTGCTTACATTCTCTGCTCATAAGCTGCCTTCAAGCCATTTAGATATTCAGCCGATGTTAGATGGGCACTAGAATATAGAAAAAGTTAGTATTTGCTCAACGTCGCTCAGGTTATTTTAAGTAAACAGTGGTGGACGGAATACATTCTCGATTAATGGCGAAAGATTAAGTCGGCCTGGAGTGCTGCTTTTTGTATGGCTCACTCGTAGTTACCGGGTTTAGGATTGATTCATAATGGTGAAATTTCATGTAAGTAAATTTTCTTTGCTGTCGCTGAAAACCAGCGTCGGGGCTCTGTCTCGCATAGGGTTGCATCATTATGCTGAGCGATGTCCCCCAAATTACCCCAACTTTTTTTTTTTCGTTATTGTTTTCTTTTTTTTGCGTCATATTTACCGCAAATAAACGTATTTTCTTTCTTTCTTTCTTTATTTCTACCTTTCTTTCTTCCTTTCTTTATGAAGTAAGCTTTCATTACTAAGCTTCTGCATTTGTGTTAAGGTGGATGACTTTGAAAGTGTTTGATGATTACCTACCCATAACTATGTAAAAACACTATGTAAGAAGTTCTTTTATTTTAGTTTACTGTGACAGTTCTTGTTTATAATCCATTGAATATTGCTTGTAAGTAGATTTTATAGACAAAATTTGTTCAGCCTTGTACTTAATCAGTTGCTTGCTGATAGTCCTGATTTCTGACTTAACTAATATTTTACATATTTTTAAGTTTGATTACAATTATTTTAAAAGCAATGATCCAGCGTGTTAGTAAACAATATTATAACTTATTACTAGTGTTAGTAGTTAAAATACCATGGGGAAAAAGTACTATTGTGAAAAGGACTTCGCCAAATCAATGTGTAGTGATTGTTCTTCTCACAAAACCTTTAATAATCAGAGAGTCGATACTCTCCACCAAAGTTTGTAGAATGCGATTGTCACTAGCCCGCAACCTTGACAACAGCGACGCAGTTTTCTTGCGAATGAAAAGCCCACAAAAAAGCCTCTAGGAAATACAAAATTAGGTACTAAAGTTTACGACACAGTTGCGGTTAAACTTTTACTTCACCACTATGAAAGTGAGCGGTGTGTCACTAGCTTTACCCACTTGTAGCTGATATGCGGTTTCTGGACTAACGTAAGCTTGGAGATCACTCGAGTAGCCACTTCGTACACGTCAATATTGTGGAGTATGAGAAAAACTTGCTTTATTTACGTGTTTAGGTAAAGTTATCATGTATAGAGCTTAAAGTACCATATGCAGGTACGGCCTTAATGAGGAAAAGCTTTTTTTGTATGGCCCAAAGGATATTTAATAAGTTACCTAGCTCAATAAAAAATCTAAATTTAATAAATTTCAAGTGTAAATTACGGACTATATTAGCACAGAAATGTTATTATTGTCTCAGTGACTATTTTGATGACAGTTCTTTGACATAATAATATTTCGTATATAAACATTATTATTACTATTTATGCACGACAGCTCTAATAGTAAATCTGTGAACAATGTTAATTTTAAATATTTTTCTTTTCAGTAACTTATGGACATCATAATTATTTAGTATTGACATTGTAGAATTTCGTTAAATATTGACATTACCTATTGCTTTTTATTAAAATACTTTTTTTTATTTGACATTGATATTACCTAATTATTATAAATTAATTTAGTTAATTGGCAAAAGCCACTCATAAATGTATATTTGTACGCCAAATGGCAAAAAATAGAGAAACTCATATTATAAAAATTGTAACATCTTGCGCGCTGTGCTAACCTGTGTTTACAAATAAAGATTATTGATTGATTGATACCTAACGAATATGTTTCTTGATCATTCAAATAGGTTTTTATAGCAAAGAAAGTCTGTCAATTTGTTATCTTAACCGATCACAATAATGTCAGATGGACTTTTCGGTGCTTCGAATAAATAAATAAATTAAATGAAAAAGAGTGTCACAGAAAAAATCATTTTAACACACTAATATTATAAAGGCGAAAGTTTGTGAGTGTGTGTGTATGTTTGTCTCTTCTGCACGCTCAAACGGCTGGACCAATTTTGATAAAATGTTGTACGGAGGTAGCTGACCCCCTGGATTAACATATAGGCTCCTTTTTATCCCGATATTCCCACGGGATCGACACTTATGCGGGTGAAACCGCGGGGTGCAGCTAGTTATACATATTATTACCTCTGCCAAACTGCAAAGCAGTTTGCTGACAGACGTAGCTCCATTTCCTTAAATCCTTACTTGATACTAAATTAAAAGAAATCCTTGACTAGGTACATACGGTTACAGATCAAGCTATACATTTCCAGTATAAGCTGATCTCGCAAAGGATTTCCTTACAATGAGAGGTCAGCGTAAACTGGAAATGTATAGCTTGATGTGTAGCCGTGTGTACATGAAATACTCAAAGTAACAGTAGGTACCTTCTGTCATTACTGACCGTACCAAGATCAATATGTTTAATTTGCAGTAATACTCCACTTATACTTCACAAAAGGCTCTATCCCATTTACATTCCACCGTCAACATTGTTAACGCCAACATCTGACTTTAACATCCCTTAAAGTAGGTTACATTCCAAATGTCAAACTCAAATGAAAGAAAGCAGAAAACTGACACAAAGGCAGCAATACTTAGACCAATAAACCTAACATAGAACTAAGGAGGTTAGTGTATCAAGACCCTGTATGAGGTCAAAGGTTACCAAAGGTTACACAAACCTGCTAACAGGTGATAATTGGACCCTAACTTGCATTGCATCCACGTATGCGCATGATTCGAGTTTTATTTGCTTATACAGTTACAAGTTATCATTCATAATCGAAGATGTCGCGATAGATTTCATGCATGAATAAAAATGCATTGTGAATTTATATGAGACATGGCTTTACACTTTATTGCAGGAAAAGCTTTCTTCACATTAAGATATCATTTGGTAATTTTAATGTTTACTTATCAAGTGTTGTACGTAATATGGTAGCGAAACTTACTTACTTAACTTAACTTAAACTCACTTAACTTAAACTTAACTTAACTTAACTTACTTACTTATGTCACTCAATAATCAAGCATTACTTAAAACTAGATTCAAGCCATTTGATTGGTTGAAACTAGTTTTAAGTAATGCTTGAGTATTGAGTGACGTTCTGTAATACGGCACTTAGTCTCTTACAAAACACCACAGAGAAATGCTGGCACATCGCCAAAGATCAATGTAAAGGAGTATGATTGGTATTAAAAAACAAAACAGGATACGAAATACCCTGATTAGAGAAAAGACAAAAGTTGTTGATGTTCTTACCAAAATAGACCAACAAAAGTGGAGGTAGACAGGCCACTTGTTAAGAGGCATTCAAAACAAGTGGAGTAAAGTCGTAAAAAAATGGTACTCCAGAGATGGCAAAAGGAACATGGGAGACAATAGATGGGAAGACGAATTGAAGCTCACAGCGCGTCCAAATTGGAGAAAAGTTGCGAGATATAGGACTCAGTGGAAGTTGTTAGGAGGCCTTTGCCAAAAGGCACACTGAAATGAGACATATAAACTACTAGCTTTTGCCCGCGGCTCCGCCTGCGTGGATGTCGGTTATCGTGTAAAAAAGTAGCCTATGTCCTTCTCCATATCCCAGGCTATATTTCTGCCAAATTTCATGACGATCGGTTCAGTGGTTTAGGCGTGAAAACGTAACATACAGACAGACAGACTGACTGACAGACAGAGTTACTTTCACATTTATAATATTAGTATGGATTGAAAATACCACAACGCATAGATTTTCAGAATAAAAGGGCTTATTATTATCAAGCTATGATAATTACATAACACATATCATCACGCTTGTATTCTTCGAAGGGTTAGGCAGAGGTGTACCTATAGTAGGTACACCCACACTTTGTCTTAGTTATGTTTAAGTCCCATGTAAAAGGGGGCGAGCCTACTATCATTAACCGGGCACAAATCTAGACTCCGGGCTGCTACTGAGAAATTCCAGGTGGAAAAACCCAATGACACTGCCTGACCCAACTCCCGAAACCAACGGAAAGTTGCAAACCGCTTTTTAAAATACTAACATAACCTTATGTCTTTACATATACGCGACGGCATTGCTTATCAAGAAAAATAGGGAACTATAATTAATAATAATAAAATTTTATTCAAAAAATTACAAGGTATCTAAATGAGTACAGTTTTGCTTAAATGTAAATTATATTCCTAAGACTTACGTGCCTAACCGCATTGGTTATCAAGAAAAATAGTGAATTGTTTAAAAAAACTTCAGAGCAATGCATCAGACAAGACAAGAACATCGTCACGAATTATGTCTAAGAGCCTCAAAGACCAAAAATGCACAAAATCATACTCTGCATGGTTTCGAAAATATTCAATAAAATACCAAATGACATTATAGACTTAAACTTGGCACAATTTAAAATGAGACTAAATATTTTTTTTAATTGTAAAATGCTGCTATACCATCGACGAATTCCTTCTTGACAAAATGTCATAAACTAAATGATAATCCTTACTAATATTATAAATGTGAAAGTAACTCTGTCTGTCTGTCTATCTGTCTGTCTGTCTGTCTGTCTGTATGTTACGTTTTCACGCCTAAACCACTGAACCGATCGTCATGAAATTTGGCTGAGATGTAGCCTGGGATATGGAGAAGGATATAGGCTACTTTTTACGAGATAACCGACATCCACGCGGGCGAAGCCGCGGGCAAAAGCTAGTTATGTATAAATAAGCTTAAAAATTTAAAAACTTTACTGTGTGTTCTGAATATTTATGATAACAATTAATTGTATTCTAACCGCCGTACTTATAAACGCGGAATAAAGTTATACTAGGAATAAACGTATAAGTAAGGCCGTGAATGTTTATTGTAAAAAGTTGATTGTGTTATAATATTGTTTTTTTTTTTTAATTTGTATGTAATATCAATTTTAAATTCTTATATTGTTAAATAGTGTTTGGGTAGTTTTTTGAGTTACCATAACCTAACTATAAGACCTACTGGATCACCAAAAATCACACTAATAAATACTTTGACTTTGACTTTGACCCGAGAATCGAATCCAGGATCTCATGCTCAGCAGCAGTAGCGCTTGCGACCACTATACTAATGAGTCAGTCATTAGATAATTACATAGTTGTTTATAAAAACGTTTGCTACAAGACAGCACTCCAAATATTTTGACTGTCATGTCTTGAATCAAGCGTACTTGAAATGTAATTAATTACAATACAAATAATCTTAGAAGAGCATGAACTTTATATGTAAAGGGTCGCTTTCTCTTGTTTTGTGAACAACTTTATGATTTAAGACGCAGATATATGCCAGTGACTTTGAGCGGTTAGCTTGCGTGTTCAGTACTGAGCTCACGCAACGTGTCGTACTTCCAACTAGTAATAGGACTCTCCTATCCAGGAGCGCTGTCCCAAATAAGAGGCATTCATTATTAACAAAAGGTATTTTAATAAAACACGTATACTAAAAGATCAATAATTAAATTATCTGAACGTTTCAGAAAATACGTTTGATAGATTTTGTGTGATTCTCAGTTTTTATCCGCGTTAGACATAACTTTACAAATTAATTTCACTATGTAATATAAATATAATCTAAAATATTAATATACTTAGTTATTAAGAAAATGCTCTAATTTAACATATGTTTTTTCCAAATCATCAACACTACTTGTTTAGACGGGATCTTCAGTGTAAAATCATTAAAAATCGGTTATCGTCGCCTTAAGCAAAACAATAATGTTGTGAAAACTATCAATGATGACATTAAGTTGTAATGTTTCACAACAATTGACATTATCAACTGAAAAAAGGCTAATTTCCTTTCGTAGCAGTTTTGTACCTATTAACAGATCTCCCTTTATCTCAGACTTACAAACATATCTACATTACAAAGTACTGTTGACATTAACTGAGAGTGTTCCTGCCCATATTTTGACGACTATTTATACTCTAGTAATGGACAAAGTGAAATGAAAGGACAATAAAAGTTATCAGAGGCGCGTTAACGTTCACATTGTGTGGTAATGAAATGTATGGGTGTTAGTAGACCACCTAGCTAGCGATGGTGAAGCCGATCGTCTCTTGTTAACGAAAGAATCGCTGCGATTCGGACATTTTATGGCGTTTTGAACGATTTGGTTTGGTATCAGTGGAATTTGTTAAGGGGAAACGTTTGAATTAACACCCACGGTTATTCTGAATGCGTTTTGAGTTGATTCTTTATTAGGTATTTTGCCAATTTAAATAAACTTCCAAAGCCGAATCTTGGGTAAAGGTGTAAACAAAAATTATTTATTTAAAATTTGAAATGGACTTGAACTACGCTAGAATGCAGTTGATGAAATTAATGTAGGTGGATGCATATCGTATGTAGAGTCATCGCGGGTACATTGGCTAGGCAAATGATATAGGTAGAGCTTATAGTACATTACTTGCCAAGGGCTGTAAAAGAAAGAAAGCCCGAAATCGCAGGTATTTGTGACCCGAGCCGCAGGCGAGGGTTGTAAATATGCGAAAGAGGGCTTTCTTTTTTACTGCCCGTGGTTAGTACACAAGTTTACGTCTTCACCTGGCTACAATGCGAGTTTTACTGTACGCGTAGCGTGCGGTAAAACTCACATAATGGCCAGGTGTGACATAAATTAATTTTATGTCATGTTATTTTGATTAGAAATGGTATAAAACAGCAATCTGTAATCTTTCAAAACGGTTAATTATTTGATTAGGTACAAGACTTATTGTCATTACAGCATATTATTTTCTTAAAATTTAAAGGAAATAATTAAACAGCTTTCAATTAGGTTCACATGACATTAAAAGCTTCTACAAACAGGCGCGACACGCGACGCGATACTAAGGCACCGCTCGTCACACGAGACGCGGTGTCTTTGTGTCGCGTCGTATTTCGCGCCTGTTCCTAGGAACCTTAAAACGTATTTTTATCTTCAATGAGTAGAATTTATCGTCATTCTAAAGACTCGGTTACATCATGCGTAAAAAAAGTTACGACTGTAACAGTACTACACAATACATATTATATTGGTTCAGTTAGTAACCGCAAAAATTTGCCCCGGCCTAGCCATGTAATACACAAAACAACAATACTCGATTGATACCGACATTAATGTCCGCTTAACAATTGAATGATAAACGACATTATTGCAATGCGAATAACCAAAGATTGATTTTCGATTCGGTTCTCGAACTCGTTTTTTATTGGCAATAAAATTTTTGTCTATCCAGAACAAATATGCGTCACGTACCTCTTTATGGCTCCATTAAAAATAATAAAAGTAAAATTTGATCGATAAATTTGCATGTTATTCGCATTTCGTTCGGTGATATTCCGATGTAATCATAAAAATAGCTTCTTCTTGATCAGTGCGTAAATCAGTGCGTAAATTAATTCCCGCTCGTTAATAAATTGTGTGGTTGGCAAGGGCCAGGAATGATTTCCTTGTATTATAACGAAGTACTCTCCATCCATACCACTTTGGAAGTTACGGATGCGTTCAATGTCCAGTCTGCTAAAAGCAACTCGCTGGCGCGTACATCGGGCGACGCGTATACTCGCTGCGGGATACCGCCCTTAATCACGCGACTCACTGTGACAACTAAAATTATAAATAATAATAATAATTATAAATTCATTATCCACCAAAAAATCGTAATTAAAATTTGATTACGGCGGCGAAATATTTTTATTAAAGTGGACTGTTTTATCTTTATCGTTTGATAGTAGGCGTTATATTGGCAATCACTTAGAGTAGGTAAGTTTATTTATTAATATTTTATTACCTTTTTATTACTGTTTAATATTAATATTTAATTTACCCAAAAGGGTTGTGACTTCATTTAAATAATGACCGTGTAATAAAAAATAAATTATGTAGGAATCTCAAATGCCTTTACTCACCTTATGTTTACATAAAAGGTTTTAAAAGAAACAAAATCTATTTTTTTTATAGTGAAACGTGTAAATATGTTTTGTATGTCAAAATTGGTTGCGTTATGACCCAATTTACTCTCTTTGTTATTTACCTTAGCAACGCAGCGCCGGCGCAGTGATAAGGTATTGTGAAGTTACCTTAATTCGGGCCACGTGTGAGCTTTCGTGAAAACTACACTTTTAATGCGTTGAATGAATACTTCTACAGTCTGTTGAACTGTGTATTTTGGTTTATGTTAGTAAATAGTGAGAAAATAGTAAGATTCAAACAGTTTTCAGCAGTCTAGGATTATAAATACAGGGCAATGATCGAATGGGAACTTTCACATGAAACTTCGTGAAACATGTTGAAAGTTATAATGTTCACACCTAATTAGCTACAATTCATTCTATGGTAAATTAAATGTGTGATTATTTTCTTACAATAAAAGCAATAAGCATGCTTATGCGTTGTAGATAATAAGCATGTTGATAAGAAAAACAAGGACTTCATTATTAAGGGTAGTCATTTCACGAATGATTAGTGACACGCAGATTTTCCTAATTTTCTTAACTAACTGAGATACTCAAGTATCTCAGTTAGTTCAGTACACGTGTTATTGATAACAGGTTGTACGGTAACACAGTGACACAGTGCAGTCATGTTGTAATACTTTGGTAACACGCAGTATCACAATATTTACCTTCATTATTGACTCTGTTCTCAAGGAGATAACGCGGTCTCGGGAGAAATGTGCGATGTTTGTACTGGTATTCTAGCCTGTGGACATGTTTATTAGAAAATATTTACACTTTGTCCAGCTGGTAAGAATTTGCATTTGAATTGTAATAGTGAAGTTGCATACTGAAATCATTTTGTCAATTATGATGAGCCTGAATTATCGTGTTGTGTTCACATTCTGATCTTAGAGTCACCTTGGAATTGTTTTAATTTAAGAATATGAGATCAGGCTACAAGACAGGGATATTTTAGGTGTCGTAAATTTCCGTCTACTGGTTTTTCAGGCGCCTAATATGTCAAGAAACGTTCCGCCTCCGCAATTATGCGTAGATACATACATCACTAACGATTATATGAACGATGTTTTACTTTAGTTGAATAATACAAAGAATAGTAGGTATAATTTGGTTTGTCCGATCAGTGGGGTAAGCGCATACGTAACACACATGCAGTGGCAATGGGTTTCATTTTGACAATTCAACGACATTCATTGCCTTATTTACGTTGTTGAGGCGACAATTTTTTTCTAACATAATTATGAAGCAACGGATTAGCATCCTTCAAAATCATTCAGATTGTGATTGATACTGTTTTACGCAATTAGGGAGCAGAATTGATAAAGGAAGGGAACTTTTTGTCGATTATATTATTAATGTTTCAATCAATCTGCCTAGTCTTTTCCCAACTACGTTGGACTGCCGATCTGACCTCCACAACCCAGTAACTGGGTAACACGATACCCCTTGGTAAGACTGGCTGTCAGACTTTTGGGCTTCTGACGACCCGTAACGACTGTCAAAGATCCACGAGTGACAGCCGGAACCAATGGCTTAACGTGCTTTCCGAGGCACGGAGGAGTCTCGGTATATAATGATGGTCACCCATCCACGGACCAACCCCGGCAAGCGTAGCTTAACTTGACGGATCGACCCGTGTGGCTGTTATTACTTAGCCACGAGCTCCTTAGCTCGTAGATATATTATTAATGTTTGAAATTAAAAAAAACAGTTTTCAGTAAAAGTAACTTGAATTGTATAAAAATGCATGCATTCAATTCAAACATTCAAAGAAACGAGCTTTCTTTCAATGATTGTAAAACTAACAGTTAGTCCTATTATAATGACCACAAAACTGTATTGGCCTCATTCTCCTAACCCCGTCTGCTACTAAGAGTGAGTCAGTGTTCCTCTCAGCGATAAGTTGTTTGCTTCTTATCTTAGTACCTGCTTCCGTTTCCTAGCCTTTTAGCCTTAATACGTCATGAATATTTGGGATTCATTTGGGTAAAACCTGAACTACGGTTTTAGAGGAATACATGAGTGAACTATTTGGTCTCATTTAAATTAGGGTGTGGCTTTACTTTACCAGACGTACTGCAGTGTACCATGCGTACTTGGTTGATATCCCGTCCAGTCGTACTCAGTGCTTCTCTTCCACATTTATTATACGTACAGCCAAAGTGTGGAACTCTCTGTCAGCGTCTGTGTTCCCTTCCACATAAAACATACACATGTTTTGTCTCTGCATCACCCTAAGGTTGACTGGTAGACAATGACTCAGGCCAAGTCCGCCTTTGTACAGTATTTAATTACTTGTGCATAAAGTGTAAAACGTTCCGTGTGGTGCCGGACGTAAAGAATAGCACCACCCCATTTCCTCCCGTGGGTGTCGTAAAAGGCGACTCAGGGACTTACTAGAGAATGGGCAACAGCGTTCTCTATGCATTTTTAACACCATACTGCGATCGCCAACCCGCCTGCCAAGCGTGGCTATTATGGCATAACCCCCCAATTGCGGGAGGCCTATGTCCAGCAGTGGACGTTTTCCGGCTGAAATGATGATGATGATGAAAGTTTAAATAAATAAATAAATATAAACCGTCTGCCTTTAAAGCAAGAATTAACAGGCGTCTTCTGGGCATGCTCGTTCCAGCATAGACATCATCCATCGCTTTCCATCAGGCAAGATCGAGGTCAAAAGCAAGCCCAATCAGTAATAAAAAATAAAAATAAGTCACCTTCACTAGGGATTTAAAACTTTAAAGGCTCCTACAAAGAGCGGGGGCACACGATGCGTTGCGGCGCCGCACCGCAAAGATTTCACCGTATCAGTGGGCACACAAGCGGTGCGGCGCCGCAACGTTGTAATGTCGCAGCGGCGCCGTAGCAGCATTGGACAGGTCTGTTAATAAAAATGGATCGTAAAAGACGTCTTTTGTTGGCCCTACTATTACGCCACCGCCGAAATCAACGTAGAAGCGTACGACGATACTGGATCAGTCCCTTTATTGCACTAAGGAACAGTGATGGACAGTTTTTTCTCCAAGAATATAAAGAGTTGATTTTTTATACATTCTTTCGAATGAGTGTGTTAAGTTTCGAATGTTTATTGAAATCTTTAGAACCACATATGTATACAACTGAGCGGTGCCGCTCCGACGTCGCAACGCATTCACCCCTCCCCGCCTCGTCTCGGTGGTTGCAAGTCCGGTGCGGCGCCGGAGCGCATAAGACGACGCAGCGACACCGCTCCGGCGCCGCACCGCCGCCGCAATGCATCGTGTGCCCCCGCTCAAACAGGCGCGACACGCGACGCGTCACCAAGGCACTGCTCGTGGCACGAAACGGGGTGCCTATGTGTCGCGTCGCGTGCCGCGCCTGTGTGTAGGAGCCTTAATTCCTGTGATCAATTAATCAGTCCATTTCATTTTCTTATTGCGACCCTAACTGGGCTCCATATGCAGCCCATACTGCCTTTCAAAACTTTTTTTACATGTTTCAAAAAATGCCTTCTTTTGTTACAGAAATTATGCAAGAAAACATGAAACTGGACATTACTTCAACATGGTGTCCAACAATTGTGGAGTTACGTGACACAAACACTTTCGGTGTTAAATGTTAGATTATTCTCAGAGAACATAAATCTATCGTTTAAAAGATAATCATTAAGTTGTCGTTACTCAATAAAATGAACATAGACAAGTTGGACTTTATAAGTAATAAAAATCTACAGTGAAGTCGTAAAATGGAGAAGAAAAGATATTTTCTCAGTAAAAAGTTATTATGGTAAGTATTTTTGTTATGTCTAGATAATTATGTGTTAGATGTTTATTAGCTATAGCGTAATGTCTGGAAGTTAAACAGGTATTAGGTAATTCATATGAAAAAACTAAAGTCATGGCTACGTTTAAGTTTATGTGATCTGACATACGATATGTAGATTTAAAAGATAAATAGATTGTAGTAAAGAGTAATTGCTTTGGCCAGCCTTATTTATAAACTGATCGAATGTCTGAACCTTTTTATGGTCATCTAAAATTGTCATTGGTGCCGATTCTCTTGAGAACAAACTGAAATTTAAGTTAGTGCATCTTTTTCTTTCTATTTCATTAAGAAAAGGACAGAAGATAAATTTTAGTTTAGTCCTGTCAAATTAATCAGCGCTTGACGTAAATTGACTTAATTTTAGTGGGCAAGTTTTTAATAACGTCTAAACTTGTATGGAGTAGTGACAGGCGCTGATTAATCTGACAGGACTAAACTAAAATTTATCTTCTGGCCTTTTCTTAATGACATAGAGAGATAAAGATGCATTGAACTTAAATTTAGTTTAGTTTGTGAACAAGGGAATCGGCACCATTGTAATAAAAATGTTTCGCTGACCTGAAATGCTGACACTATAGAACAAACTCAATACCTAATAAATCTCTTTGAACGGTACATTTACGAGCGAAGCAAACGTGTGTGGACCGCTGCCACCACACTATCTCATTTTCTTTTAGGGATGCACTATTTTTTGATAAGAATCGATTTTTTTGATCGCAACTGTTCAATTCTCAGATCATAAAGCATGTTATTGAATCGATCTACAACAGGGGTTCCCAAACTTTTTTGAGAATAAATTATTTTTTAGCGCCTCCATTTTTTTACCTACTTAAAAACCACTATAACTTCAATTTAAATTAATTATTGTGAGCTATATCAGCGGAGATTAAATATTCATTCTAAACAAGACTTACAAATGGATAGTGATTTGCCTGGACATAAAATGGGGCTGTCGTTGGTGCAAATAATAAGTATACAATATACTAAAATACATAGATAGATGTATACATATCCTATATACATACTAAATATATTTATGCAACGAAAATAAATGAAGAGCATAGATAATTAAAGTTACGAAAACAAGATCACAACGACAAGCAATTAATAATAATGTAGTATTAATAATAATGATATTTTTTTATTTTACGTTACTATTGCGAGAGAAAAATTCTACTTAGCTAATAATTATAGGTAATTGTGATTACAGGGACAATAAAAAATAAAAATAAAAAAAATAAAAAAATAAAAAAAATTAAATCTGTTTTCAATAATTTTTAAGTGACTTTAGAAATCTAAATTAGGTAATACATTCAATTTTAGTTAGCTACTTCCCGTACTAACCTCACAAGATCTACATTACGTTCAAACGTATCGTAGTAGTATATTTTTTTTTAATACAATGCACACTTGATTTCCAATTCACTTTAGACATTGGCAGAATAGTCGACATCGGCTTTGCTTGTCATAATAAAAAATAGAATATAATAGCTATCTACTTGAATCGATTTCCATAAATATCGTATCGAATCGTTCTACGTGCATCCCTATTAGTTTGATGGTTAACAGTAGACGTCCAACTCTCGTTAGTATACATTGAATTTTTCAAGGAACCGATTCCCGAGGTATATTACATTATTTAATAATAAAGTTTATGATCTGTGAATATAGTAGTATGCGGATGTTTTGAGCAATACTGCGCTAACAAGCAGCGTATACAGAGTCAAAATAAAATAACTAGTGAAACTTCACAGGTGTTGTGGATCGATCGATATCTTATTATCTGTATAGAATAGCAGGCTTCGACGTATTATATCAAAACGGGACTAATCTAAATCATAGCCTTGTTGTTTTAAGTCTATTGTTTTTGACACTTAAACAAAAGGTAAACGAAAACTTTTCGTTCGTTACATTACGAGTATATAAGGTGTATCTATTCATACACGAAATATTTTAAGAGGACCATCTAGAGGTGGTAAAAAAGCCATAGCAGCGATAACATTTTTTTATCTAAGTGTTTTATATTTTACATAATTATAATAATTTTAAAATTGCTTGAGAAATTTTGCTAAGGAGTTATATTTTCCAAAATTTTACTTATTCTACGAATGACCCGCTCGGACGCAGCGACGGTGGCAGCACGAGCGCGGTGAATTTTGATAATTAATCATCATATCAAGTAATTTTAAATGATTTAATTTTTGAAGTTTAATACTGAGATTTAAAAAAAAATCATTGCCATGAATTCTTTACCACCTATAAGTGTATCTCTTAAAATATTTCGTGTTTGAATAGATACACCCTATATTGTTATGTACACTCACCAGCAAAATTTGCAGTCGACTGTACCTAATAATATAGTTTATGTTTAGATCCAGTTTCATACATCTAATGATACAATATTCCCAGGAATATAAGTAAGAACCGACGCCATAATAACAGTACTTGTGAATTTGCTATAGCAAAATTCCCAGTGCTCCCCACATTCCCGTGATCGTCACATCACTAGACATAACTGTAGTATACGGTTCAAATGTGATCATCTGCGTCACGGTAGGCATGCTGATTATACCAGATTACCTCCCAGCTAGTGACCGATAATGCGACATTAATGGGCTTTATATCAAAGCTACACAGCCTATGTGTGAAAAGTAGGAAAGTAGTCACAAACATGACACATCAACTCTTGCCAGTAGAAGAAATAACGGCCGAGAAAAAAAAAAGCACAGTTCCACTGTTTATTTATCCACTTAATTTAAAGTTAAGGCCTCCCGATTAAGGACTCTCCTGTCACTCGTTGACCGTGTGAACTGAGCCCCACAATGTACCAACTAAATACATGCACAATGTCCGCTGTAGAAACATTTGTACACAATAAATATTTTTCTACGTGTTCAAACGGTAAACTTTTTATGATCAATACTTGAAAGTCCTTTGAGAGTAAAAGTAAATAGAAATTATACGGCCCATTCACTGCGAGGCGCACGCGCTGCGTTTAGGAGAAGAAAAAAAAAGTTCAAGAGCGAAGTCCCGTGATCTTAAAATTGTCCTTTACTTGTTGGGTCCTACCTTTGCGTTTGGAAACTGGTTCTGAATGGGCAGGGGACGCGTAGGGCTATCTAGTAATTCGTCGCCTCAGTGAATAAATTACGGTGTAAGCTAATTTTGTTGCTTTTATTGACAGTGTGTCAACACTGTCCACTGTTTGACTGTTTAAGCCAAACATTTTATCAGAATTCTAAAAAGGTAGCTAACTACTGAAAGGTTTATTTAATGACTTGTGTGCTGACAAAGTTTATGTTGACAAGCAGCTTTATCACGACTTTATAAGTCACATAAAAACGACTTTGTGGAGCGACAAGTTATTTCACTACCGACGGTTTAGCCATAACGGACAATATCCCGGGGCGGAACCTCACTGCATCTAACTGTTTATAGCAGTGTTGAATTGTGTCCATTTGTACCCTGCGCAGATGCAATTATTCTTAGATAACAGTTTGTTCTTGAATAAACTTCGTAAACTGAAGCACTTCGTTTTATAGCCTGAGTTATTAAAGCCGCGGCAAGAATAGTGACCTAGAGCTATATTTGTCTTTATTCACATAGTTGTGGCAATGACATAACAATTAGACATAAATCAATCTGAAGACGCTCCTAAAATTGTCTGCGGCGTGTGCCGCTGTTTATTTCTGTAAAGTAATATTACACCATACTATTGAGTGTTTAATGCTATTTCAGAACATTCTCGTATGTGGACTATCATTTTTTGTTTACATACGATTATTATCTAATTTATATAAAGTTAAACTAAGCGTACCCTTCAGATTTGCACATGACCTTGAGCTTTTCGCTGAAACTTCGATGATCTCCAGAATATGCTTCAAAGCCTTTATTATGCTTCTTTTAAGGTAGGACTTAGGATGGATATGGCCAAGACAAAGATTATGGCAAACATCTTCAGCAATTGAAATCTTTCTGTTAAAGTAGGAAATGAAATGTTGGAGATGGTTGACCTGTATGTCTATCTTGGCCATATTCTTTCATTTGGCAAAGAACTTTAACAGACCGAGATATCGAGAAGAATACGTCTTGGGTGGGCCGCATTTAGCGAATTAGACGACATTCTGAAATCAGCTAAAATTCCACAATGTCTGAAGTTTCTTTCTATAGACGGTGTTTTCTGCCCACCATGGCTTACGATGCTGAGACCGCCTGCTTATAGACCGAGTTCCAAAAGTCGAGATCCGAAGACGAACAAGGGTTTTCGATATCGGAAAACGAGCTATGGAACTCAAATGGAGTTGGGCAGAGCACCTGGCAAGGCACAGTGATGACAGGTGGATTAAGGCAGTGACCAAATGGCATCCAAGGACTGGAAGACGAAGTGTCGGTCGTCCGGCGGTGAGATGGGCAGACGACACTGTTATCATCGCGGGTAGAACCTGCACAAGAAAATAGAGGCATATGCTCAGCAATGGGTAAAGTCGAAAATGTCGAAATGATGAAATTAAGCTTTAGTTCCTCAAAATGCTTGGGAAGCAAAATAAACAAGCTTTCGACAAGATCGTGAAGACTGCCCTAACGACATCATAATTCCTTGTAGGTTCACTTGTTTATTTTCAAATGTGTTCATCACCTTATAAAGCGCTATTCTTTGCGCGTGTTTCCGCGCTCAATTGGCTGCGGGCTGCCGGCTCCCGCTAGCGGTTGCAGGCGTAAATCTAATTAGTACTATTGACATATTTATATTTATTCTACTAGAAAGCCATTAGTTAATGTTAATTATCATTGTTAATTTTGATTTGTTTCTTTGTTTGAGTTGAGGCGACGTGCACATTTAATTGGTTGTATTACGGGTATGCCAAGGAGGCGTGTATCAATCAAGTGGACTAATAACTGGCTACATTTATTTTGAATTATTTAAATTGTTGATTAGCGAATGTCCAACTTTTTGCTTTGAGGCAGGCCTTAGCAATAAATCAATTAAAATGAGAGCCATAAATTTTAGTGAAATAAAATTGTAATGTTGGTTATTTATGACCATAAACTTGCAAATAGTTTCGAGCCATTAAAATTTCGTCATACAGAGACACTTCAAAAACGAAATGATTTCTCATGTGGCAGTGGTAGACGAAGTGATTTTAACATAAAAATAACGGCGATCGGCACTTAATAAACCACTTAAGATGTTCATTAGGGCGTTTTACAGAGTCGTTTGATCGTTTTAATGTGGAGTGCGTTGCGGGTGCATTCGGGCGGTGCGCCTCGCTCTAGCCTCGGACTTCTAATGGAGTTGTCAGATTGCGCAACGCGGTGAGAACTGCGTGGGCGCAGACCGCACAGGGCTGTCCGCGAGCAGTCACCAATGACCTGCTGACTTACATTATTGAAGCATTTGTTGCAATTTTTTTTGAACGTACTGCCTATTTTTAGAATTTCAAACATGTTTGCTAGTGAAGAAAAAGAAGACACTTTGTTTATGCAATGGTTTTTCAAAATCAAAACAAAGAATAGTTTAGTTTTACCAAAAGCAAAGCCAAATTATTTCGTACTATTAGCAGCTAGGGCAGTTTTAGTTCCCACGTAAAGTTAAAGAGTTTGCCGTGCCAACCCTAGAAACAACAACCCAAATCGGGAAAGTAGTGATAAACAAAGTGTTTCCATGTCACTAACATCACCCACCAATTTACCCGTGTATGATCATGCTTGTTAAACTTTAGACAATCATGTACATAAGTGAATGTTGGTTCTTATTACCCGTTTATCCGTGAGAGCGGTAAATTGTGTGAATTATGGTTAGACTGACAAATTGGTGGAGGAAAGAGATGATTATTATCTTTTGTTAGATCAGCTATTTATCACTGCTCGTTAAATTGTCGTAGCATCACTAGCGAACAATTTATGAGATTTCGCTCTTGGTTTTTGTGTCCTTTTTTGTTTAGCTAGAACTTTAGATTCATAAATATGTATTATCTACTTTCCTTTTCAGGGCATTCGTGATAGTTCAAATTGCAATGTTATCTTCAGCGACGAATTTGACGACAGCAGAATCTACACAGGTAATTTTTAGAGCTTTCCTAAATGCGCCTGATAATACTATGTTAAATACCACGTCGACCTGTGTAGGTGTCGTTGCTATAAAAGGTGACTGATAATTTGAAGAAGGTAGGACAGCGCATAACCATTAACAAATCTTAATTATCATCCAATTAGAAGAAAAAGAAAGGAAGGCAGTTGATTAAAAAAAATATACCTACTGTATCAAAAATTTGAAAATGGATTAACGTGCTGAATGGATGGCTGCAAGTTGACGAATTTTCGCTAAAATGCATAAAAATGGAGGTGTTGATGATAAAACTTATTGTGTATATTTTCAGGAAGCAGAAGTTGAAGTTGAACATGACGTGGAGGTGGAAAACGAGGCGTACGCCTGGAGTACGTGGAGCAGCTGGAGCGCCTGCTCCAGGAGTTGTGGCGGAGGCGTCTCTGTTCAGGAGAGGCATTGCTTACCCAGGTACTTCAGGACTTGAGTGGAAAATAAGGTGGAGGTGAAGATAGAGTGCTTAAATAGGCAAAGACTTTAGTAGACCCACGTTGCAGTTTTAATGAAATAACTTATGATGATAAAAAAATTGTATGGGTCTTCTTCAGATACTGATGAGTTCAGCACACCTCGTGTGCCAACTTGACCTCTTGATGATTTCACGACTGACTAATAGGTCCTACTACTTTTTAGATTAAATAGTAACGTCAAACACAATGTGTGAGTGTGTAATATTTGCGCTGACGAATCATTGTTGCGAGGGACTGTCCCTAGGGTGCTATTTCTTTCGGCTTTGAGAGACGGTAAAAGTAGAATGAGCTAGTCTAAGGCTATTGACATCTTCATTGTACATAAAGTTGCTTAGTAATAAAGTTTTTATGAGCTAAGGTACATATATATTGGTGAAATTCATATACAATTGGGCTGTAGAAGTATAAGTTCTATTGCCCACAGTTACGGCTACTTTTCCAACACTCTAAACTACATATCTAAAAAGTGTTAGAAAAACTATTATCTTCATAAATAATTGCGAGATTTATGTTCGTGTTAACAGTTTTCTGATTTTAGTTATCGCGTGATTTCTCTTTAACGAATCGCTGCAAGATAACATATTGTCGAACAAGCCGGTGCCGACAGCGCTCCGACACACGTTAATATCTCATCATGTACTGCACATAACAGCAAAAATTGTAAACACTAACATTTTACACGCCTATTAAAGTAATTCGCTTAAGGCTCTTTTACACCTTCAGACTTGTCGGATCGGTCGCTAAAACAAAACACGATCTCGTGTAGATTGAGCAAGCTCCGCGTCTAAACTACTAAAATTTCAGCATCTATATTAATAATTGCCATAATATCAAATAGGCGTATGATTTACTAGTCAACCGGTACAAAAATTCTAATCAACTTGTAAATATTCGACTGTTTAATTAAGATTGTTTCGGGCACGACTTCGGTGGCATTCGGCTGTCGTCGGTGATTAGATCTGGCTCATTTGCGTTTATCAAACCGTTGACATATGCAATTTAGTAATCTGACGGCGTTTGAACCTCAATCAGTTCGGTGCCCGCAATTATTTTATTAGCTTTGATGTTGGTGGTCTTTCTTTGACATGATAATCCAACTATTATTAGAATATGCGTCGAAAAAAATTTTTTTTATAGGAAATTGTTTACTCTACAATTTTTAAGTTAAAAGTCTAGCGATAAAACTTATATTTTTCGAAATAAAATATATAACTGAAAAATTGAGTGCGTTTCCATGCTAAACTCGTTGCCTTGACGACCAAGTCTTTGGTTAATATTCATAATGGACGTACTTCTAAATAGTATTTATTCGCAACATAGAGGCAGTCACTTGACAGGCCTCTTTGGTATTCTCTTTGCTAATCCAGCGGGTACAGAATGGTTGTGTTACAATGTGCCGCCCAGAACCCATATCACTCCATTTTTGAACAAGGGTAATTTGATGAGAATGTCTGCGCGGAGAAAGCTTCTTCGTGAAACCTTCTTCGAAATCTACCTCCTCCTGCGGCTTGCCGAAGGGATTTTTCTCAAATAGAGAATGGTACTGAAATACCATTTATATACATTTTTTTTTTTGATACTTATGCAAGAATGCACACAAAAACTTTAGCTAGGCTAGTATAGAACAAAATTATTCTAATTCGCTTTGACAGAATCCGGACAGGATTAATTTCGCATTCATTCTTAAGTTACTGTTATTCTGTTCATAAGCTTATTGCACTGTTATTTACAGATCACTGAGTGGTTTAATTGCATTATATTAGGAACTGTATATTTCCCTCTTTAGTGTCCTCATCCTCACTCAAATTAAAAATGAATTTGTCAATCTATTAGTCGAAAGCCCGCTCTAAACTACTCTTAAGTTGAGAGGCGCATTAAATATTCGCCAAGTGTAAAAGCTTCTAACATGTGCGCAGGTTAAAGGTTAAACATGCCCTCGCGACCCGGCTCGTACGGTTTTTATCGACTAAATTAAGGTAATGGAAACCCCGTAGCGTGGCTTGTAACAAGCTGTTATTGTAGTGGGAGCATTGATTGCTTGCACTTGGGCGCTTGATTGACACGCATCAGCTCCGATACAGCCCGTAATGAGCTCGCGATTACCGTCTATTTTATAAAGAAGACAAACTTCATTTTTGTCTACATATTTGTAGTTGCAGCACTAATGAGGGATTGCTTTTTTAACATGTGGTAATTGACGTCAGAACGTCAGTTGAATGTAGTGTTTGGCACGGATGCCGCTTCCCATGCCTGTGTGCGGATGACTTGAGTGGTGGTCGCGGGTCAGTGACGGCCTGACGGGGCTAGAATGCGTTTGTGTGAGATTTATATTCAGACGTCCAAGATTTGCACATAAATGGCCCTTAAATTGAATATCAAAGGCTCTGCTAAATTACAATTAAAAGCTTCTCAAATACCACCCATCCGTCAAATGATAATTAATAATCCAAACAGATTATTAGAACCGTTACTGGTAATCAGGTCATGTTATTTACGTACAAATGAATGCTTGAACCGAGATAATTGTAACCAGTCGAGGATCCAGGATTAATACGGCCAGATACGAGTCCTGTTAGATAGATAAGTAGGTAATCAAAATACCGTCACTCTTAATTAGTGGGTGCCGCCAGCGGCGCCGAGCTTTAACGGTCTCGAACGAGACTAGATTAAATACATACCTATACATATCTATGCTTTAGTACCTACCTATACGTATAGTGAGGTACATATATTATTTTGAAAAGGCAAAATAAAATACAAGGGCTAATTCGAGTAAGTAGAAAAGCTCGGGAAAAGCAATTTGCCAAAAGAAAATGGGATGCCTTGTAAAAATTAAGTGATGGCTCGGTTCACTAATGATTCTTTTCTTTGGTTTGGGCAAAATCTATTTACTATTTATGCTACAGTTCCAGTCTTAGTTCTAGGATCTAGATCTCAATAGAGGTTAATGAGTTACAGAATATTATTGAGGTATTACTCTAATAAATCCCTAAGTAGACGGAGCCTTAGATAGCATTAAAGATAATGTGGATCACGAAACAACCTTGCAGCAATTCCAAACTAATATAAAGATATAATGATATAATTAATCAAATTAATATCTCAATATTCCGTAAATACAGATAGCTGTTAGAATAAGTTATAAATTCCTTCATTATGGATACGGACGCACAGACAGACGGTCGATAGTATCCTGCTGATAGAGCGTCGTAGAACATGCTCGACAAATTAGGATGGACGTCGTTTGTCATGGTACTCTGGCGCACCGTCGCGTACGCATTTCATTTGGACGGCAATAAGACCGCTCATGAAATATTACCCCCTATCTATAGCGTAAGGATATTTTAGTTAGTTTATATATCAAGACATATGTTACTTATTACCCAATATTTTTGAGCATGCTCGATTTAATTGCATTGCACTTATTTTTTTATTAAAGTTTAATAACTAAGGGCATTGGAATTATAATGCAACAGGATATAAATTACTATAGCATTAGACAAATAACGGCTGAATAACGACAGTTATTGTGTAATATTGTTGAAATTTCTGCACTTTAGAGTTATTTTTTCAATGTAAATAGTAAATAGATTACAGTGCTTTGTATTTATCGTGAAATAACGGAGTTTATTAAACGTTTACATCGAAATAACGAAAGGGTGAGAACAGTTATTTGTCTATACCCAAAGTCTCAAATTCAGATAATTTATGTAAACAAAGTAATGTCAAGAAATGTCATTGTCAAAATGACAGGACAGTGGTGCAAAACATTTTATCATATAATTTTTTTTGTAAATTATCATCTATGATTTTAAAATGAATTAATTATAAGAACTATGCAGACAAAATACCGTTGCCAAACAATGTTTTATGTAGTGTGTTGGAGACACGGCCTGTTATCGTCATAATCAGCCTGTTTAAGTCCACTACTAGACGTAGGCCTCCCAAAATCGATTTCCACTCGAAACAGTTTACAGCCGTTTTCATCTAAAATGTGGCTAGATATGCTACTTACAATATGAATCTATGAATTAAGAATTGTAATATTAGTGTTGTTGAAGATTGAAACAATTTGAAAATGTTACGATCTCCTGCATTGTTACGTGTATCATAAAATATTTTATACCAGAAAATCTCCTTTTTTAATAACTTTGTTTAAAACCGAAAATTTATAAAAATAATTACGGTATGATAAATTTTTAATTATTCTTTCTTAAAATCAGTACTTAAAAGAAAATGAAACCTCTTTTTTCGCCATTTTATGTGAATTACCATTACGAAGACATTTTTTTGCTATGTCATCCCCTTTGTTTACATAAATTATCTGAATTTGAGACTTTAGGTATAATGTTATAATAAATGGAGTATAAGGTTATAAAGTACGCCTTACGGGTGACACATGTACCTACGTACGAAATATTACTATTGTGATATCCTGCATGCTTAATTTGCATGTAGGTATACACATGTTTTGACACATCAAATTATTTTTATCTTTATGTTTATCAGGGTTTCCTGCATCAATTTCATTTTAGTTAGTACCTTGCCTATCTACCATATTAAAATAAAAAATGCAATCGCTTAATTTGTAACATAAAGTTGCAGGTTAGTACGTACGTTAACGGTCGCTTTTCATTTACTTAATCTTCAGGTGTCATCTTTTTAATGGCGCCAAGGAACCTAGTGATGTTGTACTTATCTTTTTAAAGACCTCTAGATAAATGTAAGTACGAGCGGAACTAATCTTTCTCTTCGTGAACATGAATATTCAAATTCGTTGGTGAGTTTACATTAAATTAATGCTCTAGTCCTTTTATATGGTGAAGAACATTTGTAAAGTCTGACTACTAATATGTGGAACGATTTGGTCGGCGATACATCACAACTTTTTATTTTTACTACCACTAAATTAGATTAACGTGTTTAGAGCTATTTGTTAGCGGCTCCGTTGATTTCATTAAAGGAGCTTTTGTGTTGACGCCGACCGAATGTTTTGTTCTATTTTCTGTATAAAATATTAACGTAATTATAATGTTAGATTTATCACTTTTAATTAATATTGACATATTTGAGTTTGATTTATTATTCGGGTTGAACATTTGGACCGAAAAAGAAATCGTACTTATGACATTTTAAGGATAAGAAGGTATGCGTTAAAAGATATCCGTGTCTTTCGTAAGCAACGAGCACCATGATTTGGTCTAAAATCTCTTCAATCTCTTTTTCTTCTCTTCTTCTGTAATCTAAACACAATCAGCACATCAACGAACTTCATCTTAATGCAAAACTTACTGTAGAATCCATAGTTGCTATACTTGCATAATCCGCGCTTATCACTGTCACAATCACAACACCAATTTTATCTCGTCAGCTCGACGTCCGTGTCAAAGTCAAAGTCAAATAATTTATTTCAAATAGACACATAAAAGGTACTTTTGAACGTCAAAATTAACAACAATAATTAATTGATTCTATAGTTGCCCCTTCCAAAAGGTAGTTACGTATGGAGAAGAATCTGCAAGAAACTCCATACTTACTCTTTTAAAATGTTAACGATATTTGTATACATTAATTATTAATTATATGTGAAGACGATGCACTTACCTAGAATGAAATTACTATACCACAATAGGTAAAAAGAATGAAAAGTGAAGCAATGACAGACAAATTAATTATGCATTAGATACTGCAGGGATCCAGCAAAATATCAGCGTTAGGTATATTTGCCTGACACATGCTGAGCTGGACTCTCAGCTGGTGCAACCTTGAGGCGCACACCGCATCTTGTACGGTCAGCTGCAGAGGAATACGAGTATCACCCCCTAGCAATGTATTTATTCATTGCTAGGGGGTGAGATTTCTCTGCAGCTACGAGTATTTCTCTGCTTTGTACAATATATTTTTTATCTAATTGAATTATGTCATGATATCACACTATTTTTGTATGTTTTTCCTTTGTATATTGGCACCCTGTTTTTATAATATTCATGAAAAAAAATATCGTTTATTTGTGCTCTTGTGTGTTGTGCTATGTCTTTTGTGTGCACTGATTAAATGTTTTATCTATCTATCTTCTTGACTTCTTCTTCCTTCTTACTGAGTTTTTGAATAGCAGTGGTGGGTTGTAACTGCCTCGACTTTCGAGTTGTAGGTCTACCAACCCGCACTGAACCCGCGTGGTAGATTATGACCCACTCCCCTTCACCGAGAGGAGGCCAGTCTCCCAGCAGTGAGAACATTATAGGCCGATTATGCGTACGCTTAGGCAACGATTCATTGTAGATACCAATGTGTTACTAAAATAACGCAACAGGAACATAATCCCCAATAAAATCACTTCATCTACAAAGCATTAGTGGTCCTAAAGTGCAGGCCACACCGTCAGCTAGCGAGCGAGCGAGCGATCCAGGCGAGCATCGTTTCGCCTCTATTCATACTTTGGTTCACACCCCAAACTACAGAGATAAGCTAGGTCAGAGATACAAACGATGCGAACAAAATATCCGACGGTGCGAAATTCTGATAGGTAATGATTTAACTCAAAATGTTAAGAAAAAGATAATCCCTCCACCCGCCCGCTCGCTCGCCCGTCCGTCCGTAGTTTTCGGTGTGAACCCACATAGTTTAGCTCGCCATTTTTTTTAACTATGGCATCTCGGAGTTGGCCTTGAGAGGTCGAGACTCTTTAACCGGACTTTCCTGTGGCTGCCTTAAGCGAAAACTTAAAGCCTCCAGCCAGAGCATAAAACTTATAAACTAAACGACTGCACGCTAAGGGGTACGAACCTTGGCTTAGGGCAGCGTCGGGGGGAGGACAGCAAGGGACAGGCTGGATCAAATCAGGGTTATTATTATTAATAGGGGAATTTAAAGCTACAGTCTCAACTGCGGCGCAGGCTGGCGCTTCGTCGAGCAAGGGTCGGGGGGACTGTTAAGTCGGGGTCGCGAGGGACCCCGGCGGCGAGGTCGGAATGACGGTCATGTTTTATGTTTGTTCACTATACTGGTGGCCCTACTGCTCTCCTGGAGGAGGGTTATGGGATCATCTGGGTCAGTGATAACATGCTGTGGACGGCGGAGCTTACTGATGCGTTAGCTCGACAAAGCTTCGCTTAGTTTATTTAGTTTCCCTCGCCTCGCTTCGCCCGCCAGCTCGCTCGCTCACTAGCTGGCGGTGTGGCCTGCGCTTAAACAACAACTGGTCAATCTTTTTATTTCAAGATATTAAGTCTTTATGTCCTTGTTACAGAAACATACCACCATTGGACAACAGCAGTATCCCACCACCAGTAATCACGGTTAGAGTGACGAGACAAACACACGAGCCGAACTGCCAGGGGGTCGACAAGAGATACCACGAGTGCAATGATATTGTAAGAAATAGTTCATAATATTCTGCTACATCTACTGCTAAACGTGGACCTTCAATAAAATCGAACGTAATTAATGAGCGTACAGAAGGAATAAATTGAATCGATGATGTTAAACTATATTTTTACGTCACACCTGGCCATAATGTGAGTTTTACCGCACGCTACGCGTACAGTAAAACTCGCATTGCGGCCAGGTGAAGACGTAAAATTGTGTAATCACCACGGGCAGTAAAAAAGAAAGCCTCTATCGTATATTTACAACCCTCGCCTGCGGCTCGGGTCACAAATACCTACGATTTCGGGCTTTCTTGGTAAGTAATGTACTATTAAGAGTTTCTGCAGGTGTTGACGAATGTTTTGAGAGTGTAATCCCAGTCAGCTACGTGGTAACAGGCTGAGAGCCGAGGGTACGGTGGCCAGCACATTAAGTTACCACAAACTGTCACACTTTCTCGTTCGATTTTGAACTTAATTTTCAACAATTTCAAGTTTAAAATCGTTTGGAGAAATTTAACAGTTTCGTGTAGCTTGATGTACTGGCCACTGTACCTACATCACGTTGATTTTAGTGTTGCTACTCGTGGAACGCATCCGAGCATGTGGTAACAGCAATATAGGATGGTGTTATTGGTCTTTCTTCTTTTTCGTGTGGTTAGTGACTAACCTGGTGTTAGAGTTTTTATGCAATCCATGGACCTCAGACCTAAATCTTCACATGCCGTCTAGAAATATCTCTCGGTTTCCTCACGATGTTTTCCTTCACCGTTTTATAAGTAAGTGATAATTATACAATACGCACATAAATCCGAAAAGTCAGAGGCCTTGGTTCGAAACTAGAGACCTTGGAAACTTGGCAGTCCAACGGTCACACCTGTAGAGAAGGAATGAATCAAAGTAACTACATGTTCAACTTCAGAGTGTATGAAGACTCCGTGTAGCATTTCTGCAACATCGAACCAGTTGTCAAATATCATGACAAGTGGCCGTGGTTGGCAGTTGTCATATTAATCAACCAATCGCATAGTTGGCATGAGATTTGACAACAGAATTATCATAAATATTTAATCAAAGTTTCAGAACCCAAACAAGCATTTTATTCTGAAGTATCGTCTAAAGCATTTCGATTTATGTGAGTTTTAGGTAGTAAAAGTTTATTTTACTCTCATGCTTTCTTTCGGCTTTAATGTTCTTCTAATTGCATTTTCTGCAATTAAAGGCTACCCAATTGAACCAGAACCGTTGTTTACATAACTTTTAATTGATTCACCACTAATGAACATGTTCCTTTCAAATAATGCTTTTCTATTCACATTTCTCACGGATTCGTCAATAAAATATGAGTAATGACCCGTAATCATTTGTTCGACTGCTTTGCACTAATAAAGGCTTTTATTACTGAAGCACTTAATATAGGCACATTACAACTGAATACTGATTTACGAGCAATTCCATCGTAAACGTTTCCTTGATTAGCATTGTTCTATTCAATTTGTTTTGTCACGGACGCGGGCGTAAATGTTGACTTTACAGTGTTTGCTTGTTTTGATGTCTCGACACTGGTCAAGTTGTTTGTCAAAGGTTGTGGGTCAAAGGTGACGGAGAAGTATGATGATTTGATAGTTTTGTTGGGAGATGAGTCATTTTGCAAATTGCTGGTGTTGTTGTGCAGGGCTATTGCAATATCAAAAGTCTCACAGTTATTATTTTGTTATTTATTCATTTTATATTTCACACGGGTTCTTCCCGAATTGCCACAATATTGGTACAAATATTTTTTCAACACACTTGCTCATAAAGTGGCTCTTATTGAACCGCTTTTAGGTACATAATACAGTGTATTAAAAACGCGTGCTTTTTACTTTACGTTACCATACGAGTGCTGTAACGCCACAGATAACTTTTTACTTGTCGATAACTTGCGCTTTTTTTTTTTTAATCTCGTCAAAGAAACTTTATGCCAAAAGGAATCCGCGCGTTCACTTTGTTTTTTAAATAGTCTGAAATGTAAAAAAAACCAAAATTAACTAAAATTTATTTATCTTAAATCAGGAGTGGGTTGTAACAGGTAAAATCCCATATCTGTTCCGCCTATTTCTGTTCCACGTAATTAACAGTTCCAAAAACCTGTTACAAAATAGCAGGCTGTTATTTCATATTATGTGGGAACAAACTATTGTGTGTTCTCTGTTACCACAGCTGCACAGTTATAATTCACGGAGGTACTTCTCTTTCTAACTATGGTGTTACACCTATGCGAGAATAGGAAAGAGCTTGTGAATGACGATGTAACAGGGTGTCACAGTGTAACAGTAACATTTATTATCTATATTCTAAGGTAACTGTCATAAGCATGAATAGACAAAAGCTTGTGACTGGATGGATTCTGTTATCTCGTCGTAGAACAGAAGCTTTTTTTTTTCGTTTATTTATCACAGTTACAGACTGGTGTCTTGTGATACCTGTTGTATTTAGCAGTTACGATATATACGCCTCACTCTTACCTTAAATTGTCCGTGGTCCCTCCCGGAACCAAACGGAAAAGATCCTAACTGACGTTCTATTATTGCGGATTCTCACTGAACTAAAGTATATTTCTCTATGCCAATAGTACTTTCTAATTCCATACTAGCTAAACTACGATCAGTCTAAACATTTTTTTTTTATAAAGGCTGTTTAGCAGTTTCGCTAGTGCCGTTATTTACACCTGCGCGCGTGGAAAAAAAAATACAAAACCAGCGCGCCATTTCCCATAAATATTTGTTAATATTTTCGTTGTGTTGTTAGTTACTATTAAAAATAAGAAATCGTAAAGTATTGTCACCAACCGACGTTAAAAGGTTTTTAAAAAACACGTCCGGATACGCCAACGGATTGCCAGTACCTGGCAACAAAGGTCAGTTGAACTTTATAAATCGAAATGTATCATATCTATAATTTACGTTATTGTAGCAAGTTTTTACAACAAGTCTGTTATTTTTCCTCGCAAGTGTGTTGAAAAACGTCGTATGAAACGCATGTGCATTGGTCATTACACTCGAGGCGGTATTATTCGCGCGAGTCGCAGACGAGCGCGATAAGGGAGCCGAGTGTGAACACTGCACACTCGTATCATAATGTACTATTATAGTTATATAGGTAGACTTTACGCTTTTGGGATGACAAATGACTATCGATAAAGCGATAGATAAACTACTGCAAAAAATGGCACGAAATGCAGTAACCGGAGCATCGATCAATACTTTTTTGACATTTGAATAAAGTACTTTAATGCACATAGCTTTAAGGCTCCTACAAACAGACGCGACACGCGACGAGCGGTGATTATAGCTAAGTAGGCTTTACAAGTTACCGAATAATAGTTGACCAACTTACATTTTGCAGTTGAAAAACATGTTTTTCAATTAAAATGTTAAGTTTGTTCTTGGCATAAATTCATCCCACCTTCGAAACCCTTCATTGGTCCGACACGCACTTGGCCGGTTTATTCATTTTATTTCTTTGTGTGGCTTTAACTTTTCCGTTCCGTGTGGTGCCGGACGTAAAGAATAGCACTACCCCATTTCCTCCCTTGGGTGTCGTAAAAGGCGACTGAGGGACTTACTAGAAAATGGGCAGCAGCATTCTCTATGCATTTTTACACCATACTGCGATCGCCAACCCGCCTGCCAAGCGTGGCGATTATGGCAAATCCCCCCCTTTTGGGGGAGGCCTATGTCCAGCAGTGGACGTCTTTCGGTTGAAATGATGATGATGATGAACTTTTCCGGAACACTGAAATAAGATTAAATGCTGGGGACTCAGTATTGTTGTTTATTTTACGACAGCTGTATTTCTAGTTAATGGAGTACAAAATAGGGTGCTGTGAACGACACAAAGACACATTGGCGAAATGTTTATTTGGACTCAACATAAAGATAAAAGAAAGGGAAAGAGGAAAGAAAGAGAAAGAGAAAAAAAGAAAGAGAGAAAGAGGTTGAGAGTAAAATATGGCTTGGTATAATTGGAAATATTTTGGGGAAGACCTACCTCTAAAATTATGTTTTTTCGTACACGAAATCAAATGGGTTGTATATTTTATCACTTTGGTTGTCAATCGTTCTGATGTGGCAATATCCGATTTGGTACATATGACTACATATCAAGCTATACATTTCCGGTATAAGCTTATCCCTCCTTGTATGGAAATCCTATACAATGCGAGATCAGCATATACTGGAATTGTATAGCTTGATATGTAGCCGTGTGTACATAAATGCCCTAATTTTATTTGATACAGGGTTTTTGTTAAAACACTAACAATCTTGCGGGACTGTATTACTAACACTATAAACAACAACTTTTGTTCTATGACTTTTTACAAAACATAATTACATTTACCAAAAACAAGCCTTCAAGATTTGCGTTGTTTTATACATTTAGAGCGTTTTTTTATTTTTGTATGAAAGTCTGATGAATAAAAACCTGATGAATTATTAAAAGACTGAACAAAAGTTGTTGTTTATGATGTTAGTAATATAATACTTTTTTTTTTGGCTGGGGATCGAATTTTCAAATAACTTTTCCCGTTCTGGGCGGAGCGGGAGGGCGTATCAGACTTTTACTGATTAAAACCCACCCGTGTTCCTTCAGTTGCCTGTGTGCCAGGGCCGCGGTATTACTTTCGGACAAACCCGCAACCCTGGCAGGCACCGGTCCTGGCGGACCCCGTCAGTGCGTACTGACATCTCTTTGAGGCGCGCATGGAACACAATGCGCCGTTGACCCGGGCCTGGTCCTTACCGGATGGCGAGCTGCCCATAGCTCGCCGTCCCCAAGCCCGCGCTTTACGGTGGCCGGGAATCGGCGTCGGGCGTCTCCTGCGGTGACTAGGGGCGTGAGGGCGCACAGACTGCCGCTCCCTCACGCGTTGCGCCTCCTCCTTCGCGAGCATTACTGCTTCGCAGAAGGAGGTGACTGCCTCCCATGCGCTCTCGCTCCGGACCATGGCCTGGACCAAGGCCGGACACGAGAGATCGCCGCCGCCGATCGCCTCCGTCAGGACACGGCGGTGCTCTGCCCAAGCCGGGCAGACCACCGTATGCTCCACCGTGTCCTCCGGGCAGTAACTCCGGGTAATATAGTCCTGAGAGATTGTTAGTGTTTAACCAATAACCCCGTATAGGTACAGTTGTCCTTTATAATTAGTGCTTTAAAGGTTTTGTACTTTGTTGTAGCCCTGTCCCGGAGGAGCAAAGAGTAGCCGAGCTGCGCAATGTGCGGCGTTTGATAGAAGACCGTTCCGTGGAAGATTCTACACCTGGGTACCTTATATCGATGGTTAGTAGCATTAGAATGAGGTCTATCGTTATTGTGCTCACCAGTTGGCGCCACTATTGAGTAAGGTCCTGTCAGTACTTTATATGTTTTGAATATGTTTAAGTACACAGTACTTCATAAAATGTTTATTTTATTACATTTTAAAATATCAAATGAATGTTTACATGTCGGAGAAACGGTAGTTCTCTCTCGTTATCATCAGCCATATTTTAACTACTGTGGGTAGTGTTGGTTATTGCGCAATAGAAAAACCAAATGAAACTCAAAGGTCATTTACTCAACTTAGGCTGATAATAATCAGCACTTCAAAATTCCATGAGACAGCCCCTCAAAACGCCCGCCCTTCACCACTTCCTACTGCTTTAGCTGGGAAGAAGATTGAAGCTGGCGCAACAAACTCCCCAGCAGTACATCTGTCTCTTCAGGTAGAAGAACTTGATTCTATACAGTGATGGATATGCAAAGTAATTAATGTTGGTACACGACACAACTATACCGAACGCGCAACAGTTTCTAGACGTCTTCACTGCTTGAAGTTCATCGGTGGCGGACGGATGAACTTCAGTCGAATGTGCGGCGGACACTTGCCACCGGTCGAACGTTATATTGTAGACTCCGTCATGCGCCGCTAGGCAGCACTTGCGTCCCGATTAGTCTAGAATCGATGGCGCGAACTCCAATAACTCCATTGAACGCCACTAGATGGCGCTGGCGTACCGGAAACAATCCGTCTCCGACATACATTATAATGTTCCTAAAATTGGCAAGCATTAAGCAGACAAATATTATTATTCCTCCAAGTGCTACGGAATTAGATGCTAAGTTGTTACTTATAATCTTAATCCATAATTAATCAGGAATGGCACAATCTTTATAAATAGGAATAGTTAGTACCAATTTACGATAGAAAAACCGGCAAACAGTAAACGTTCAGTTTCACATTTGACATTTCTAGAGACCTCACTCTACACTAATGCCTCTAGCGGCGAATTCAAGCGCGGTAGTAGTTACATCAATAGTATTTTTACACAAAGTCGAATTAAATTAACTAGCAAAAATTGTCAGACGTGTATGGATATTTTATGAGATAAGCGGCCACTGGTAGTGTAGTTACTTGAAATTATTTATTTCGTTTAGGAAACTCGGACTCATAATTAACATAAGTCTTGAAAAGCCAAACCGTCTTGAGCAAGCTTGTCGATTCATACCTAATGCTCGTGCCTTCTCTGTCTTCTCTTCTCTGAGAAGAAAAGAGGCTTTTAACCTGCAATGGGACATACAAAGCTGGTAGTTCAGGAAATCATGTTTTTTTGTCATCGACCAGTCGTAATATTTTGTGTGGAAATCACAACCGATTGGAAGTTTACCGTCGTGAAGTGGTGATCCGGTGATCAACACAATACACCTATGAATGTTGGTTTCAGTGTTGTCTACATGTTGACTTTATAGCCAAAACCATTAAGAATAGCAAATGATGTAAATATAAAATTATGCATACACACGCATTAACTACGCCATTCGCACCTTATAAATGTAAAAACAATAACTGTTGGAATTTACAGAAGGGTTTATACCTAGGTATCTACATAGTTTCCTAATTTTTGGCATATAGCTAGCTTAGTTACCAAAAAATTTATGTATCCAATTTTTATTATACTCAGCAGCGAGATATAGCGATATAGTTATCTGACAAAGTCTAAGTAGGAAAAAAAAAGAAAAAAAAAAAAATCGGATCTATGGAAATGTCAAACGAAAACACAATACTATAAAGTTACGTAAAATAAGCATTAAAAAAAAAAACAAATAACGGTGTTTTTTTTTTTTCCTTCTAGAACGTCTGCACATACTTTTCCTTCCTACAGCAGCATATTAGAAGGCCAATCCCGAAATCAAAAACATTTAAAATCCTGTCGCAATATCCTATCTCAATTTGTTAGTGTTTAGACGTATTTTTTGGCGGATTGAGACTCAGATTAGTATGCGAACGTTCTTAAAAATATGGGAATAGCCCTTCAGATCTGTCTTTTACGCAACTTTCATGTTTTTTTTTTTACGCAGTGCTATTCTGTAACCATCTCACCGTGAAAACTTAGGTGAAGTGAGCGTGGAGTGAGCTGTCAATAGTGTCAATCCCTAGCAAATCCCTAGTATCAGCCGGTCGATTCTGTAAACCTCTCACCGTGAAAACTTAGGTGAAGTGATCTCGAAGTAAACTGTCATTACATAAAAGACTAGGGATTGACACTATTTACAGCTCATTAATTCAAGCTCACTTCACCTAGGTTTTCACGGTGAGATTTCTACAGAATATCACTGTAGTATTGATTATCACACGTTATGAGTATTTACACCAATGCAGCATATTGAAGTTCGACGGCATGGTGCCAGCACCACAGCCTATTCGATTACTCGGTCTGTCTGTGCCCCAGACTATTAACTAAAAGCGCTCGTGCCGCTAAACAAAGCCGTGAAGAGGGTAGTCCGACTGATTGTATTTTGACTGCAAGCCAACTTCTAAAGATTTGTTAGAATTCAGTTAGGGTTAGGATGAAGTCTTTTATACTACTCGTACTAGGTTACTGTACTCGTTTGAAAGAAATGTCGTTCTTTAACTTTGCAATTTTTAAGAATGCGTGAATAAGTCTCAAAAACAAGCCACAGACGTGTGTGTGGTGTGAATATCAATGAAGTAATCTACAATGATAATCTTTTCTTTTCTTTTTTTTTACAAATGGAAATGCGGCAATTTTCACATACAATGAAAGGTTCCGTAGTTGGAATGAATTTAATCATTTCAAGAACAAACTTAGCATCGTAACATTGTGTTGAAAAACAAGTTCTCCCATGCATTCCAACTGCACATGTTAGTTTGTACGCACTATATTGAAATTTGCCGAGTTATTTTTACAGCATTGACTTCTTATATGTTTTCCTTGTAATCTATAAGTAAAGAAATATTATCTGTATTTTTTCCAAAATTATTGTTCAGTCATTTTGGAGATAGGGGAGCGGGGGCAATGGTAAAAATTCATCATCATCATCATCATTTCAGCCGCAAGACGTCCACTGCTGGACATAGGCCTCCCCCAATTGAGGGGTTAAAAATAAATAAATTAAGCACCAACCACCCTGCAGGCACACTGCATGGTGTTAATTGGGGGGGTAAAAACTCATATTTTTTTCTTAAATAAATTTAATAATAGTACATTGTGATACAAGGGTGGGAAGTAGGTCATTTCAAACTCGTGTTATTAAAAACCCTCGCCTTCGGCTCGGGCTTGTTAATGACACCTCGCTTGCAATAACCTACACACCCGTGTATCACACGACATTTTTCAATACAGTTGTGAAAAATAGTAAAAAACAAATCAAAGAATTAGGAAAATATGAAAAATTAAAATTTTCAGAAAATGGCGCGTATTTGCAACTGTACTGGAGTAAAAAGATTGGCAATATAATTTTATGCCCTAAACAGGGTTATTTTCACTTTGTACATCGAGCGAACCTACGGGCTAGCAGAAAAAAAAAGACTGTTCTGTCCCAGTGGTGGCAGTAGTGTAGGTACTATAAGTGGTAGGCAACGGAAATAATCTATTTTGTTGCGGATTTCAAGGCAGTGTACCTAATGAGTTTTCCTAGAACACGAGTTATTGCTAGGAGCTTTCATTAGCGGTCACTGGGAGTTTGTAGGTACCTAGATTATAAACAAAAGATTGCGAAAGGAAGGAATATTACTGGCATACCTGCTACTCTTCAAGAATTCCAAAGCGATTGATAGATAGGTTACCAAAAACTCGTTGAAAAAAAACCGTTCTCAAATTATTTATCCTTTTAACCTTCTGCAGAAATAAATAATATATCTCATCTCACCATACTTCTTGATCCACTCTGAACAAACAAGAACCAACAATTTGCAAGAACATTTTAGCCGTGACAAAAAAGAGAACATACTAATTGTGTGTGGACAGCTAATCTAAGTTCGTCGCTTGTCTGCGCATTTGATACGCTTGTTTAGTCAATTTGCGCGCCAATAATCTGTCAGAATTGTTTTATGTTTTATGTATCGGCGATAAAATTGAATTGTCGACGACTCCTAATAAATTCTAATGCCTCTTCTAATGTATGTTCTGAAAATGACAATAAGCATTTTTGGTCTGAATCATTAGTTGTCTGACACTGTAATTATCGTATCCTACATTGTAAATGATATCTCGTTTGTTTCTAACGAGGTTTTAAATATCTCTATATTTTGGAAAACGGGAGAACAGTCACTGTAGGCATAACTTATTGGTGCCAGTGTTATGATCACTCCGCAGTTTTGATACTTTTGTTCATTAGTGTTCGGTTTGCTATTTTACATCTCATCATATTTACCATGGGGTTTCAGCCTTCACAATGAATCATTTACTTGAAATAATTAAAACAGCTCCAACTTCAGGAACTATTTATTTCTAACAGTTAATTACAGACATACTTCCCTCATTATCATAATTTAATGAAAGATAGCGACTATATTACTACTGTTCATGCATTTTTTGTCCAGGTAATGCACCATGCACGCTGAACTGCCGGCCCCTGGGGCAACACTTCTACGCATCCTTATCGCTGGTCGCTGACGGAACTCCCTGCACCCAACCAGGCTTTCGTGCGATATGTGTGCAGGGGACTTGTAAGGTAGGAACTGATCATGGTATCGGCACATTTGGCACAATAGGGATGATGCCTGGGTAAAAAAAAGAAAAACTGTTTAGTCCGTCAATAAAATAATAAAAAAATATTAGTCACGTATTTTTTGCTTTATCATATTAATAAAAAATGACTTAGATAAAACACATTAAACTTGAGGAGTGGGGGCTCGTTACGTCACAGCTCAGTATAAAATCTAGTGAGAAGTGACGTCATGCCACATTTGAACTCAATGTATCGCCGTAATGTTTTGATTACGTAAAAAAAGAAAAAACACGTGTTCAATATTTTTTAATAATCTACATGACGGATAAAAAAAAAATTGAGTCGTCATCCCTATTTAATGACGTCAATAAGAGGGAGGTAATTCTTCATTGAGCAACTACAGGATGCAGAGCTCTCCCTGGAATCGTTAATGAAATAAATAAATAATACTGCCTGGTTTCAACTAGAAAGTTGGAAGCCTATTTCAGTGAGTTGACGATTCTCAAACTCTTTGGTCAGTGGTTAAATAATTATATACTTAGTCGAGGTTATTATCTTAATTTATTTTAGTAATCTATTGTGTGTTTTGTTAATTCGATATTTTGTTTACAAACTTTACGAAACTATGTCGCTTTAATTCATGTCAAAATCTACATTCTAAGCCAATCTGCTGATCAAGTTTTACTTTTCGTAATTTAAAGGATACCTTTTATTTTCTAACTATAGGTTCCTTTTAAGACGTATAGTTGTCACATTATGAATGCAAATGGTTGGACCAATTTTGTCATATTTGCAGGCAGACCACGTTTCAGCAAAATGTCTATTTAGCCCGGCGAGGACATGAGTGTAAAGCTTGCAATTATCTGATTTTGTCATAGTTTCGCTTTGGAATAGACTTCTTTTTTGATTAGAAAATTGTAGCTTACAGCATCCTTCTCACACGTTTAAAATGGTACATCACCGTCACGAATATTTTTGTTAGGAATCCTAATATTTCGTTACTAATCACCCAATTATAAGTAATACTGTCCAGGTCGCTTTTTGTGGAATACATTGCCAGTTGAAATAAATGCGTACAGTCATTGCTTGTATTTAAAAGACTCGTGAAGAAACATTACACAAGTAATGTTCCTTCACGAGTCTTTTAAATTTTTTTCGTTGTTATCTTGTTCGCGTAACTGTAATTATCTATAGTATTTATTTATTTTCGTTGCTTATATATATTTAATATGTAAGTAGGTATTTATGTAGGTATCTATTATTGAGGATATGTATATCTGTGTATCTATTTTAGTATATGTATTGTATACTTATTATTTGCATCAACAACAGCCCCATTTTATGTAAATCACTATCCATTCCATGGTTGCCTGGAAGAGATCGCAGAAAGCAATAAGGCCGCCTATTGTATATTTTGTATAATTTAATTTATTTTTTGTTACGTATTTTTGTAGTGTACAATAAAATATATATAAATATATAAATAAATAAATATAATTAGTTTTGTAGGGGTTTTATACGGGCTGATATAATGTCGAGTCTGTTGGTCATGAAACCTTTTACTATCCAAATACCTAACCGCTTGTTAAAATTCCTTTGGTTTAGCTATTCTTTGAAGTTTTTTATCGATCTACGGTCACGGGCAAACTATGATTAGTTCCTCTATATTTAGTATTTGACGTCATACAGAACAGTGTACATCTTGTTTAGTTCCGCTCAGTTTGTCAATCCCATTCGGATATGAACATGGCATTGTAAGGTGCATTCAGAGCTGTGACGTAACCTTTAGGCTACATAGAAACGCCAATTTTGCAGACTATGTAGCATTGAAGCAACATTTGTGTTCGACACACATACGTGGCGTTATTTGCGTTCGCAATAAAGCTAGATGAATTGTCTATTGAGTATTGAGCGAGCTGGTGCCGTCTGCTCCAGTGCTCTATAAACTACTCAATCGCTGCAACACTGTGGCGCAAGGACGCTCTAATCGTAAATTATTTAGTGTATTGTTTATTACGTGATAATGATTCGTGTGGCGGTTGTTCGTTGTGGCCGTTTACGAATGGTACTTTGCCCTCCTGTTGTTGTCAAGTTGACACTTTAATGTCATTGTCAAATTTATGTCATTGTCACTAGCTTTCAGTCATACTTGGGCCGCCTTCCGAATTGGCTATAATCGCTCACAGCGCTCACATCGTCTCACATGCGTTCTGATTTAGATATTACGATTATGACAGCAGAGGGCTGTCAACAATTTGGAACGCTCGTGAACGGTGCTCACTCAATGTCAAAACGATATTAGAGTATTTATCTGTGTATACACTAAACATTTCTTCTTAGGTTAGGTAGCAACTGTAGCCAGAAGAACAATTTTGAAAATGCGACGTTATGCTATGATGCGACTCAAAACATAACAGCACTACTGTCATTTTTGACAGCGCTCACGGTGATATTAGTAAAGGGCATGGTCGGCGTTATCGCAAGATGGCGAATGTCATGATGTCATCTATGACGATTCACGGGACATCGTTATCGCGCTCACGCTAATTCGGAACGGGCTTTAGCACACGAATATCGATATTATCGCAACTCGGAACGCAGTTGGTCTTACTAGACACGGATTGTCCGCAACCAAATAAATTGTTTGAACTTGAATCATTACGACACACATCTCATCATCACATTTTCATTTCAGTCGAAAGACGTCCTCGGCTGTAAATGGACCTCCGAAAACTTAAACCCAACTTTTTAACATCCGAGTTAAATTAATATCTTTTATACTCCATTTGAAATAAAATCAGACATTTAAATAAACCTTTTTTACAGTCCGTTCAATCGATTTTGACTTCTATTGCGTTGGTGGCATGACAAATGGCGGCTGCAATAAACAGTTGGTATTGTAACCACTTTTTTGCGTTTAATGCCATCTTTATGTTGCGTCATCTACAACGCCACATGCAAGCTACGCATCAAAGACCTGACGTCACAAATCCTGAATCGCGCAATCAGAGTTTACCGCGCGGCTAGCATATATACAACATCCCAACATCAACCGTCGGGCAGTTGCCCACCAGACACGACACCCGTCTGGTCGGAGGATCCTCCCTTTACTATAGAGTATGAGTGAACTTTACACCCTGTTCCTCATACCTCTATACTTATGCCGACGAAATAGAAGTAAAAATTGGTTGAACGGACTGTAAAACAGGTTTATTTAATTGTCTAATGTTATTTCAAATGGAGTATAGTTAGCGGTGAAAACAGCATATAATTTCCTTATTCATAAAAAATTGCAGAGCTACGCATAGTTATAGCTTATTGACCTATACTGAGACTCATGAAAGAGCTTTACCGTGTGGTGCCGGACGTAAAGAATCATCAACCATCCTATTTCCTCCCGTGGGTGTCATAAAAGGCGACTAAGGGAACTAGACTACGGGGACTAGGGGACTAGAGAATGGTCAGCAGCGTTCTCTATCCAGTTTTAACACCATACTGCGATCGCCAACCCGCCTGCCAAGCGTGGCGATTATGGCAAACCCCCCCAATTGGGGGAGGCTTATGTCCAGCAGTGGACGTCTTTCAGCTGAAATGATGATGATGATGGAAGAGCTTTCGATTACAAAATTGCCTACCAAGCCAGAGAGGTGATAAAATATAAAGAGAGGTGCCAAAGAAATACTATTAACACCTCTGACGGCATGAGTAACAACTGTTCACTTAAATAATTACTTGGTTAAGCATTATGTTTTGCTTACCGTATTGTGTGGAGCTTTATTCGTGATTATATCCAGAATTTGCAGTACCTACCTATCTAATTTAATTAACTAAATTGCAATTAATCGGTTTTATGAGTTCAGTTATATTTTATAATATAATAAACTACTGTAATGGTGAAATTGTTGATTGAGATTTGTTGTATTGCGTACGGAATTTATTGTTCTTAAATCAATCGATTCTAATTAGTGGGCGTATTGTCATTTAGCAATACCTTAATAATCTAAGCTAAATAACAACTAAAAGCTCGATTTATAATACTAAAATGCATCCCACAAGATGGTACACACGGCTACATATCAAGCTATATATTTCCAGTATAAGGTGATCTCTCATTATACGGAAATCCTATACAATTCGAGATCAGCGTAAACAAGATTTGTGTAGCTTGATGTGTAGCCGTGTGTACCTCAACCCTGGCGTTTCATAATTTGAAAAAAAAAATTCAACAATAATGGCCTCTCGAAATTGTTGCTCGGTTTAGTCACAGTACTTTTAATAATAATATTATTATTATACTGTGGTTTATTGATTCGGCAGATTAAATGATTTGAATTTGATTATTTCGGTTTTTTTATTATGCTACGAGTATTATGAACAATCAACTATGGCAAAAAAAAATGTAATGAAAATTGGAAGATTACTACGCCAAAGACTTCTTCTCCGCTCCTCTGTTATACCCTAATTTTCCGTCCATTATCCCCCTACGACATTTTATACATATTGTCGATAGTCGTTATGTCACATCACACAATTCAATGACAAAATAAATTTTGACGAAACGAAAAATATGTCAGTCGTTTGACGTTTTATTGAATTCAAAAATCGTCCCAAATTTTCGCTATTGTTGATGACTAGCTTTGCCCGCGGCTCCGCCTGCGTGGATGTCGGTTATCGCGTAAAAAAGTAGCCTATGTCCTTTTCCATATCCCAGGCTATATCTCAGCTAAATTTTATGACGATCAGTACAGCGGTTTCGGTGTGAAAACGTAACAGACAGACAGAGTTACTTTCACATTTATAATACTATTAGCTTTTGCCCGCAGCTCCACCTGCGTTACTGTCGGTTATCGCGTAAAAAAGTAACCTATTTCCTTCTCCATATCCCAGGCTATATCTCTGCCAAATTTCGTGACGATCGGTTCAGCGGTTTAGGCGTGAAACGTAACATACAGACAGACAGACAGACAAAGTTACTTTCACATTTATAATATTAGTATGGGTATATAGTATCGATTATATATAATAATAAATTCATTTATTTCAGGTAAATAAATCAAATCAAATAAAAACAAATAAATTAAAATCAAAATAATCGAATCAATTGGAAAAAAAACATAAATCAAATCAAATTAAATCAAAATAAATTAAATTATGATATTATATAATTATGATACAATTTGTGTGCTTTTTAGACGCGATGCACAGATATCGCGTTCTATTCTCAGGCAAGATTTATATTATGACTTTTGGTCCCTGGACACTACCTCTTATTATAAAACACTGCCTATACCTGTACCATTTTTCTGAAAGCCATTACGGATTGCACGATGGTTTAGACTTTAGAGGCTGAGTATCATCAATATGATGATACTCAGCCTCTAACGAGAATTTATAATAAAGTGGAAACCAAGGTTGGAAATTAGATACAAATAATAGTCTTGTAAATCATTGGTCCTTGTTTGTGACAGTCAGTGATTTGTGAGCTTTGTGAGGAATACTTTACCATAATCACAAACTAAAGGGTACGATATTGAGATCCACGCGTTTATCATTTTTTTTAAGATAGTTGAAATACGTGCACTTTTTTTTTCTGCCCGAACTTTATTTGCCGCCAGACTAGGGTCTGGACTTAAATACGGCAATTAGTAAATGTATAGAGAGATAACAGATAAATGAAACTTTGTATATCTAAGTAGGTAATAGCATTCCCATTCTACAACCAAAACAACTAAAAAAAAAAAAAACGTCTTCAAAACAGCACTATAAATTAAAAAAAAAAATCGGTAGTCTTTGGATCTGTATTTTAGTTTTTTATCACCGACTTCCGAAATTAAAGTTATTTTACTTACACTTTAAAGTGCTTTTTCGTATAAATCCCTCGATTCCAGAATCGACAAATTTTGTGTTTTTTCGTATCTACCTACCTAAGTAGCCGAGATAATATTTGCGCGCAATCAGATTATTTAAGTAGGTACTTAATTTAATAAACATTAAAAATTGTTTTGTTTTTTTTTAATTAACCCACACCACCCCTCCATTTACACCCTACATACCCATATTTGCATCGGAGGTTTTTTTATAAAAAAAAAAAAAAATTGAAGTTGCTGCCTGGTTTTCCGGGGTTTTTCATACAAAAAAATATTTTTAAAACCCGCTTCCATACTTTCAGAGCTAAAAATTAACTTAAGGTTTTGCATCCGAAGATCCGATCTCTAGTTATCACATTAATTGAAACTACGTGTTCTAGGTACATTAGGTATTTTAAATATATCTACAAAAATAAAAAAAATAATAACAATTAACATTTAAGCCGTGGGACCTGAGTATTTATCAACATTAAACTTAATTTGTAATTATTTGGTAAAAATAACATAGTTTGTTTTGAATTGTTGATACGAGTACCATCGCCCCGCGCGTGTGTAGTGCCATATTATCAAGGGTGGTTTATTTTGTGCCAATTTTTAAGCAATTTTTTTTTTTTTAATATTCAGTGTTCTATTTTTTGTAAAATTGTTTATTTTATTATTTTAACACACTGATAGCATCTTCTAATAACCGCTGTACTATTTAATGTGATAATCTAATCGCCATTCTGTATATATGCTGGCTTGTATCGGTCAGCTAGTGAGGTAGTAAAACTGTCGGTCGAGTGACGGAAGCCGGCGGCGCCAGTCGGTATGCAAGAGATCAGTGATTACCGCCACCCACCGCCCCGGGCAGCGAGACAGTTTCCTATTCCGACACGCTTTTATACATAAATGTACTAAAATTTACCTATTAGGAAAATTGCGGTAAATAATCGCTTAATCACTAAAATGGGTAGAGTAAAATGAAAAAGATTTTCGTGAAAGAACAAGGTTCTGTTTCTCCACTCCCAGAATTGGGACAAAAGATAATACTATATACAAGAGACCTCAGCCAGTGTAGTCCTCCAGGGGGCCAAGTCTACTAATGTACAAACGTTGCAATGGTCTCTTCATTGTGAGTTTTTGACAGATTTGCCATACAAACACTGTCAAACACTCACAATGGCGAGACCATTCTGACACTATTGTAATAGCAGACTTGAGGCCCAGTTTGGAGGTGAAAGAACAAACTGATAAGAGTCTCAGTTGAAAAGGAAAGATTCTGCAGCCAAAAAACATCGATGGCTAAGTAAACTTACTTAATATTAATAATATAATCTAAATTAAATATGAAAAAATATGTATTGGTGATTACCAATACATATTTTTTCATATTTAATTTAATTAAACACAAAAAAGTGTCTCCTGAAAAGTAGCTATTATGCAGTTACGCCCCTATTCGTAGGATACGACGATATGTCAAAATAATTAATAATAATGTCAAAATCAATAATAATGATGTCAAAATCACCATTAATTATGTCAAAATCAATACAATAATCAAAATAGGCATTTATGCCAAATGAAAGTTTGGAAATAGAAAAATTATACAGAAAAAAAAAATGGGTCGTGTTCCAATTCGTATCAATTAATTATTTTGTTCGTATATTTTGACACTTGAATTTCTTTCTACTGCTTGGAGATCTCTTAACTTTGATAATAAATGATGGATTAAGTAGGTATGTACCTACATATAATCCACTATTTAATATCTAAATTAAATTACATAGCTGCTTATAATAAAGTCCCCATCATTTTAAACATAATAGACCAACTAAAGTAATATTCGCACAACAATAGGCTTCCGGAAGGTTGCGTCTAAAGCTTCTTAAAATTAATAATGCTTGTGATAATGCTTCTATTTATAGTAATGTAGATAAAAGCTTTACAAAGTGCGCAATACATTGCTGCTTTTACTTTGGATATAACGAGGCATTGAGACACCTACACGCAAACAATGAGGTTAACATGACTTTATATAGAATAGGTGCAACGTAAGAGCAGGCATTAATTCCATTAATTCCATCCCCTTTTTATTCGACTTCAAAACAGAAGGAAGCTCAGTTCTGATGTTTATTTTTAAAGTATGTTCTTCGATATTTTCGTCAATTGTGGACGATTTTGAACATTCTTTTGATAGAGGAAACTTGCATGGTGATGCCATATAAATTGTATTAACTTTGCTTGGACAGTTTTTATGTTAGCTTCGATGATACGTATTTCATTCATATTGTTATCTTGATGATGTTATAATATTTCCTGTCACTGTTGTTTACATAGAAAGTAGTATACGGTATACGAATTGTTATGGGGAGGATACTATAACTAAAAAGGGAAAAATAAAAAACGTTAATGCAAAAAATAAAACAACAGACTTCCAAAAAACAACTCATCAGCCGAGCCTTTTCCCCAATTATATGTTGGGGTCGGCTTCCAGTCTAATCGGATGTAGCTGAATATCAGTATTTTACATGGAGTGATCGCCTATCTGACCTCCACAACCCAGTAACTGGGTAACACGATACCCCTTGGTAAGACTGGTTGTCAGACTTTCGGGCTTCTGACGACCCGTAATAACTGTCAAAGATCTACAAATGACAGCCGGGACCAGTGGCTTAACGTTCTTTCCGAGGCACGGAGGGGTCTTGGTATGTAAAGATGGCCTCCCATCCACGGACTAATCGCAGCAAGCGTAGCCTAACCTGAGCGATCGGCCTGTGTGGCTGTTATTACTTAGCCACGAGTCCCTCCCAACTATCCAAAAAACTCCAAAAAGCATTATAAAGTGAACTATTACTTTAATTTCGGAAGTCGGTGGAAATAATTAAATAAAATTTATTTATTTAACAATTTATGTACACACATATAAACAGACAAGAAGAAAGGAACAGAAAAATACATACAAAGGTGATGCTTATTTGTAATGAAATCTCTTCCAGCATACTGCGATGGAGTAGCTAAGTAAGATGTATCTATGTATATTCATACACGAAATATTTTAAGAGAAACATCTCTATGTGGTAAAAAAGCCATAGCAGCGATTTTTTTTTTTTTATATAAGTGTTTTATATTTTTACATAATTATTATAATTTTAATATTTCTTGAGACATTTTGCAAAAAAAACCTTTATTTACAAATTCTATGAATGACCCGCCCGGACGCGGCGACGCCGCGACGGTGGCGGCACGAGCCCGGTGCATTTTGATAAAATTAATGATCATATCAAGTAATTTTAAATAATTTAATTATTTAAATAATATACTCAGATTAAAATAAAAATTGTTTCCATCGCTTCTTTACCACCTATAGGTGTATCTCTTAAAATATTTCGTGTTTGAATAGATACACCTTATATAAATAGAGATGTAGACAACGTGAAGACATACAGAGATGCAGACAAGTAGAAGAGAAAAAAATATACATAAAATCAAAATAGCTATACACTAATATAAATACTTATAAACATACAATAAGAGAATATATTTACATACATACTTCTAAAATAAATATAACTTAAATACATACTTAGAACTAAATTAATGTAGTGGAAAATCATAAATACATAATAATATGCAACTATGACCAAGTGGAAAGATTACTTTTACTCTTCTTTTGAAGGCTGCAACAGTTTGGCAGTCCCTAATGTCAATTAAAAATAAATTGAGACACCTACACGCAAATAATGAGGTTAACAGGACTTTATATAGAATAGGTGCAACGCTAGCGTAGGGAATTCCATGCATTCCATCCCCTTTTACGTAGCCTCGAGCTGAGGTCTGAGACGACATGATCGGAATACCCTAGACTTACAGCTACAGGCTAATTAGTCCCACGAGGCATTACTTTGACACTTTACAAATGGTGCAGCTCAACATTTGTACACACATTCGCGTTAATTGCCGGTTGGTAAACGTCAATCATTTAAGCATTTAGCCTCAAGATAACACTTGTAATAGATATATAATTGCAGCGCCACTGACAGTTATTCCTAGAAACGTGGTATTTAAGCTATCCAAATGAACGAAACTTGTAATCTCTTATTTATTAGCGGTAATGTAAATATTATGAGCTGTTTATGATATTGTACTATGTTTAATACTTTGAAGCGGGCAATTTTGTGTGTAAATGTTTAATTAAAATAAGCATTACTGGAAGTTTGTTGACTCAATCTAGAATTCCTATTAATCCGGGGATTAGGCACTTTGTTCATTAACATAAAATCTTAAATATGAACAAGAACATGATTGAATGATCAACAATCCCTGTTCAAGCCATTCTAATCTCGCCTATTCCCAACTCGCCCTGTCCGTATATAAATGTAGATATATATACGGACCGGGTAAGTTGGGACTAGGGATGAGTATGGACGACTTGCATAGTGACCTGTTGAAAATTCTGGGGTGAAAGTACCCTAAAAAAAAAAATATTATTATTATCTTATGTATTATTTTTCTATGTCTTTGACATTTCTCGGGACCCGGACCTTTGAAAGGCGTACGAGGGGCCGAAGCCAACTCGCAGACATATTAAACTCGTTAGACGTATTAAATGAAATGAGACACCAACCAACAATTTATCCCTGTTCGCACTATACCAAGTTCATCCAAGGACAACCCCCGGTTGGTGTAGGACTGTTGCTGGATATGGAAACAAAAATATTGGATTATGGGTTTGGGTGGCTAAGTGAACCGTTATCTAGAACTATAGAAAGACTGTGGCCCCTGATTGACCAATGTATAATATAAAATACACAGATAAAATCAGCAGGGGCTGACTTGCACTCTCAATAATGGACCCCCGAAAACGGTCAAAACGCAATATGTCCTGAGGTGCTTAAGAGGAGTGGAGCGGTATTCCACGGCTATCAGGACAATCCCGGAAGTACGGTCAAGATCCCTACCAGCATCTTACTGGAATACTTCCTTCCTCCGAGCACGTTTGCTCTTGTGAATCTCCACTCAAGCCGGCCAATAAAGGTAAGAATGGGGAGAGAGCTCAGCTCCTCGTAAATGTTCACTCCAGCCGGCCAATAATTAAGCCAAATATGAGGACACATGACTTCTCCCGGGAGATAAGATCCGTGAGGTCGCTACTGCCCAACAACTCGCCACATACTGCCGGCGGGTTTATGTATCTCTCTTGTTGTGGCTCCTCATCCTAGATTTGTTTTGGCAAAGTTAACTTTACCAGCATAGACCTAGAGTTCGGACCGCGCAAGCCCCACCACGACGTCAACGTAGAGATACGGCGGTAGGGTTATTTTTATTATTATTTATTTGAGGAAAATTAAGAAGTGTATGCTGAGAATATACCGAATTATAACTTTCTCAATATTTTCATCCTGGTTCATAAACTTCAGAAATAAAATTTTGAAATGGTGTATTATGAACTACCATTTGGGCTGCTTCGTTGGTCTAGTAGTCGTAAGCGCTACTGCTGAGCATGAGGTTCGATTCCCAGGTCGGGCAGTGTTATTGGGGTTTTACATACCTACATAAATTCACGTTTTCTTCCCATGGGGGTAGGCGGAAACTATGGAACGCCACCTGCTACGTTCCCCATACTCTTTTTGCTTCGTTTACGCTCATATGTACATCTGGTCATTTACGCAATATGTCCTGAAGTCCTTAAGAGGAGTAGAGCGGTATTCCACGGCTATCAGGACAATCCTGGAAGTACGGTCAAGATCCCTACCAGCATCTTACTGGAATACTTCCTTCCCCCGAGCACGTTTTCTCCTGCGAACCTCCACTCAAGCTGGCCGGCTTATGTCGAGATTTGCATACGCGAATTACGCATACATCTGGTAATTCACGCATGCTGACTGCGAGTGCTACGCACCTGACCTTTCTGAAGAACATTACCAATTAGGTCACTATTATGTCCTCCTAGGGAGTCCCCTCCCCGCGTTTCCACTCGCCTTGTTAGTCGCTATTTATTGGGCTTTTCCTTCTAGAATTTCTCAGTAGTAGCCAGGAGACTGGAATTTATGCCCGATGGTAGCAAAAGACTCGCCCCCTATTACATGGGATTTACAAATACCTGGCAAAATGTGGGTGTACTATGGTAAGACCTCTGTCTCACCCCTCGGGGAAACAGGCGTGATGTTATGTGTTGAACTACCGTAAATGCAGAAGGCCATGAGCGGTTACCAATCTGTTCACGACTTTTACGATAAAATCAGAGTTATCGGACTCCATTTGTATATACACATATAAATAAACTACTATGAAATATGCTATACCATTCCACTAACCCAGAATCTATGTCAATGACTGAATTAGCCATTTTATGATTCACTATAAATAACAATATAATGTAGTATTCCGTTAGTAGTACGGTTCCCTTTAGGTACATTCGACTGCATGTCAGTGATAACAAAACCAGTATAAGCTGACCTCGTATTGAAACTCCGTACGCTATGGCGCTAGGCCAGCTCAAGATCAGTGTTACCAATGACGTGCGGCCGACTGTACCTATTATTGCCGACTTATCATTTTCATCTGCCATAACATATTGCATGGCACTAATATAAAAAAAAAACCGGACAAGTGCATGTTGGACCACGCACAATGAAGGGTTCCGTAGTTGGGATGAATTTATCCCAAGAACAAACTTAACATTGTAGTTGAAATACATGTTCTCCGATACATTCCAACTGCAAATTAATGAAGTTGTTTGACTATTTTTCGTTATCTTGTAAGCCTACTTTTCTGTGATAGTTTTCCGTTTAACTTCGTTAAATATAATATACTACTGCTGTGATTTTTTTCACATATCCTAAACAAACATTTAGCTGGCAAGGGGGACTTGCAAGGGCGTTGTGTAGACAAAACAAGAATATATCTAAGGTAAATGCTGCATGAGCAACGGGGCAAGGGAAAAACAAAATATCATTCAGTGAATTTATTTTACAAGAAAAGTAGTCGACGAGGTTCTTCACAAAACCGTTTTAACACCTCAGATTCAATTGTATCCTTAGTTTTTTGTACCATGGTTCGGTGTACACTGAGCATACATAGGCCGTTCAAACGGTTTTCAGTCATCGTTGATCTCAGCCATGTTTTAACACGACGCAGTGTAGAAAAGGAGTTCTCTATGTTACTTGTAGTTACAACTTTGTTTTTGTTTATTAATAGGCTACCTACGTAATATTAATTTACCGTTTGTGAGTATTCCTGCATTTTCGTGGTGGGGGGGGGGGGGGGGGGGGGGCAGCTGCCCCCCTGTCCGTACCTCGCTACGTCCTTGGGGACTTGACTCTTACCAAAATTAGCAGCTTAATATTACGCAAACGGATTCCTGAATCGAAAAATGTTTCTCACTGACTCGAAAATAGGGTACAGGGTAGGGGAAAATAGGGGTCTGCAACAGCCAAAAGCGAATGAACCGCGGGCCATTCGACCGTACCCAAAAATCGTCTACGTTCCAAAGGACCGGTGAATTTTTTTTTCAAAATTAATTAAAAGGGACAGTGTATGCGCATTGTGATAGTCGCATAGTTTATGAATTTTAACTATTTAAATATTAACTTATTTGAATTCGTCTAAATAAACAGAATATATCTTCATAACCGGTTGGCACGACTTCAGGTAGCTAGCACGATTTTTACTAAATCTTATTATTTAATTGTCATTTTTTATATTTTGTTAAGTAATTTGTTTCTTTAAAATAAGACTGATTTTTATTTATCTTATTTAATTACCAAATTTAATTTTTGTAAACATTTTATAATATGGTTGATTGTTTTTCTAAAGAAGATAGAACAAATCTATGAAAAAAATTAAAACTTTTATTTCAACTTTTTAAGTTTTACACCTGAATGTACAGTGGTCAAATTTCTCCAAAGGATTTTAAACTTTAAATAAAGTTCAAAATCGAACGAGAAAATTTTACGGTTTGTGGTACCTTGATGTGCTGGCCACCGTACTCTATGTAGTTTATGACATTGAATTTGTTTACGAATTTTTATCACCGGTCCTTTGGAACAAAGACGATTTTTGTTTACGGTCGAATGGCCATTCGGTTTGGGCCGTTCATACTAAATACCCGCAAATATAATGTGGCGGTATCAACAACGCCACATGCGAACTACGCATCAAAGACCTGACGTCACAAATCCTGCATCGCGCCATCAGAGTTTAGCGCGCGACTCGCATATATACGGCATCCCGACATCAACCGTTGGGCAGTTGCCCACCAGACACAACACCCGTCTGGTCGGAGGATCCTCTCTTTACTATAGAGTATGAGTGAACTTTACACCCTGTTCCTCCTACCTCTAAAATAATATCCTGCAATTTGTTTTTCAAGGTTTTATTTTTTGTCGGCTTGATTACTTCATACTTGATTGCTTTATAGTACTAACAGTCTCTAAGCCTTTACTTTGAAGGCTCGTACAGACTAGTGCGATATCGTGGGCGCGACGCGACACTAGTAGCACAATTTCTTTGTCGCTGCCTGTCGCGCCCGCAATATCGCGCGAGTCTGTACGAGTCTTAACTCTTTTTAGGTTTCCTTGTTGACTACGGAACCCTAAAAAGAGTCAAAGTAAAATTAGAAGTATGTTTTCTTTTGTTGTCTATTCGGTACTCAATGGTATACCTACTGATATTTCTATTTCGGGAAAATGTATTCATAAAAAGTAATATCAATACAATAGGTACTAAGATGCATGCGTGCATACCTAACTCAAAGGACGTGCATAAATAACATTAACTGTGTGATGGATGTAAAAACTCGTGATTTCGTGCCATGTTTGTATACCAAATACTCGTAAGACATGCAAGAAAATATGCACTAGAATTTAGACATATACCTGACGGGCGCGTCCGGAAGCGACCCCGAACTTAGAGTTGGTTTTAGCACGATTTTGACAGCTGTCAAATTGACGTAACCCCGAGTACTGAGGAGGCGGCGGCGCCAAGAAAAGGAGATCATAGAGTTGGATCGAAGCCAGCATTGATTTATGGCCACGCCTATAAGGCTAATCATTGTGACTACCTTGCGTTGATTGATTTGCGCTCGCGCATCACGTACCTATTCGGTGGATCGTCGCCCTCGTTTAGTTTTATTGTTCATTCCCTAATATGATATTAAGTTTACTTGCATCTCATCGCCCAAATATCCACACACAAGTTATAATTATAAGATCTCTTCTGGTAAAGACTAAGTACTGTCCAGGGCTTTAAATACCGGTAAATTTTCATAACGTTACCTTTTATTGACAGAGTTAACGTTATTATTAAAATAACGGTAATCAATGTAACGTTATTTATGCGACTTTTAATTTTATCGTTATTTTAAACGGGTGAGATGTAAGTAGTGGGGCCTGAGGCGTGCGGCGCGGCGAGAGCCCGCCCTCGCGCCTCTCTGATGCCGTGCCGATCAAAACGTTGCTTGAATTTGCCTGATTCTTACCCACAGAACGGCAACCTAGCTAAATTAACGTTAGTTATCGTATTTTTGATAATGTTAATTAACGTTATATTACTAATAATGTTATCAAGTAACGTTAAATTTTTGTAACGTTAGTAGGTAAAACATTGAAATTTAACGTTACGTAACGGTTATTATTTTGTTATTTGGTAACGTTAACAAGCCGTGGTACTGTCTTAATGCTTATAAAGGTGTCTCAATAAAACCATGCTAATTATGATCCCTTTTGTTGTTCTAATAGCATTTTCTCATAAATAATATATGGTATAATAATTACCATAATTGATGTCAAATCATAGATGGCCGTTATATGATCTCTTGAGTTTTATGGGACAACAGACGAAGATGTAAACTGTAGTACAATACATTAGCGGTTTGTGCATATGAATATGAATTTATGTTCATGATGGCGCCAAATTGATCTCTTAGCAGTTACACGTAACATAATTCTTAGGTGACATGAAATTACATTGAACAATATACGTTCTCAATAAACATGTTCAAACAACGTAATAGGCGGTGTATTTGATGCAGTTTCTAGCTCTCTGTCTATTATCTCTGTCACTTTTGTATAAATAAAGACAAATGAATATCTGCGGAGCGCACGGTCTCGTGGATTTGATTCAAATCGAGTCCCTAGACGGTCAAATTGCTCGACAAGCACGCGAAATTTTCTTGCTCGTCAAGCAATTTTTACCGTTTAGAACGAAGTTTGATGTGCTTGACAAGCAAACTACGTGCTTGATAATGTTTGATGTTTTTTTTTATTTTTGCAATGCTTGATGAAAAATTCATGCGGATGCTTGACAAGCGTGCTTGTCAAATATATAAATGCTTGTTAAGCATTTTTGACCATCTAGGGACCCCATGGCAGCGTTTGTCCACCACCATCGTCAACGGGTTTTCAACGAGAACGAGATGACAACCGCGGCGGCGCCGAAATACCGGTACATATATTTACTATGGCCGCGTGTACACCGCACGTCCGTCAGCGGGGCGTCTGTGTCACGTTCGGTTCGAATAATCGGGTTAGTCCCGCTATGGTATGGTCCCGGTATGGCACCCTCTTAAAATACCTATCAAAAAGTCCCGCTATGGTACCCATCTTTTAGATCTACGTTAGACAATAGAAGGTACAACTGTAAAGAAAAGTGTATCTATAAATAAATACTTTTAGGAGTGTATCAATAAAACGTCTGTTTGCGATATTAAATCAGTCTTTTATTAATTCAAAATATTTATAAAAAAAATATCAAACAGTAAAACGAAATATTAATTGCAATGTAATTTTTAAAATAATCAACAATATTAATTACCAATAATCAACAATAAAAAAAATATAAAAAATCCACATCTCAGAAAAGTATTACTGTAAATATTATAAACTACAAATAAAAACAACATCCAGACATAAATATTAGTTACAAATAATCAACATTGAGAAAAGGCAGTAATTGTAAATTTATATAAACTACAAAAATAATCAACAACCAACTAGACAAATATATTAATTACAAATAATCAACATGGAGAAAAAGGCGCAAATTGTAAACATAAACTACAAAAAATAATCAACATCGAGAAAAAGTATTAAACATTTTAATAGGCTAAAAACAAAATTAAAATAAACTATTTTTTTAAATGTTCTGATCGAAATATTGACTTTGATATGTTAATCAGAAAATCACCAATGGAGATAGCTTTATTTTCGTAACGTTTTGTTAGCTTTTGAATCTGGCGGTCGATTTCTATACTTGTTCTTTTTCTTGAATTTATAGGTGATCTTTTTAGTCGAAAGCTATAACAAAAATCATCAGTTATTTAAGTTAAGCTATATTTTTTTCAGTAACCGTCTGTAATAGAAGGCGACAACCAATAATATCTACCAAAATAAATAAAATCAAATCCATTTTCAAATTCTTCTATGTACTCGTATTATGTAAAAAAATATATATCTGCTTTTAAAAATATTATATCTGCTTAAAAATATTGTCTAAAAAATACAACTTACTTGGCTTGTTTTATATCAAAGTGACATGTGTCGTTGCCAATTGTTTGCAGAAACAATAATAAACTGGGATTTTTTCCAATAATTTTGTTGAATCTGCCATTCCATGATTCCGCCAAGTTAGTTGTTCTATGGCGTTCATTATGGCAACACCAAATGAGGGCTGGATATTCAAGCCACTGAGTGACAAAATAGTCATTGAATTTGGTCATAGCTTCATCGTCGAAACTGAAAAAAATACTTATTAAACGTTCGTACTTGTAAAGCAATGAAATTAACAGGTCCTTACTGATATTGTTGTTCTTTACTTTTTTGCCATATAATTAGAGTTAAGTACTCAAACATCAATTTTGGAAAGTAACCAAGATATTATACCTATTTTCCATTATATGCAGCCAGCCGTCTTCAATGTCTTGTTTTGGCAAAAACGCCAAGCCTATGCATTGCTTAACATGGTTCGAGGACTCTTCGTGTTCCATGAGATTTAAAGATTTCGCTTTTTTGATAACGTTCTTTTGAAAATGTACGTTACATCCATTTATTTTGATATCAGGAAAAATCTTCGCTGCTGCATTTATTACTCCTATTTCATAATCGAAGGTAAATTTCGATAGACGCCATTCAGGCAAAGTTTGTTTAATCAATTCGAAAACTTTTTCATAAGTTTTCCCTTCTTTGTTTTTTAACAGAATATAAAATAATGGTGCTACATTCGTGGATAACTCAGTGCTTCCCATGTCTCCATGAATGACATAAACTTGTTCGAATGGGTTTGGGCAGCCGTCGAAAGTGCCATCACCAAAGTAATGCGTTACACATTTTATATATTCCTTTACTTCTGTCGAGGAAAATATAATTATTCGATTACAGTCTTCATTACAATAATCAGCCAATACATACTTATTAAATTCTTCTGGTATTATAATTTCTTCCACATTCTTAAATTGTGTTTTTGGTACGTTCAACGACTTATTTCGGTGTCTGTATAATACTGTTTTTAATTTTTTATAGTCAGGAACATTTCCTGTAAGGTGTAACCCTTTGTCTTTTAAGTTACCCATGTGTTTTTCGAAAATTTTCTGTACTGATCCGTAATTTGAATTTACTTCTTTTTTGCACTCACTTATAGCCATTTGAACTTCATTGTCTTCAAAATTTGGCACGCACTGATCACTGTGTTTATAATCTTTAATTATTGTATTATTGGTATTCTCAATAGTTATATATCCACTACATTTAATACTATTTCTCCTATTTACACAATGCCAAGTACTTGAATTTTTATTTTCTCTGCGTTTAATATATTTATGTCCGGCACGTAATAAAGTTTTTCCACCGCGTCGACTGTCAATAATTATTAAATTTACACCACGTGAACTACTTGACCCAGACATTGCAATAGATAAACTAACAAGCTATCCTAATTACTCATATCGCAAAAGTACAGCTGCAAATAGCAAACTAAACCCGGAATAATACTGTCTCTCTCTATTTTCATAAAAACAAAAGGGAAGAGCTAGATACGAATTCGAGGAAGGGCTCGTCTCTATTGTTTTACGAAAAAACCGGTTGGTCAGGTAACTACCTGAAGTGAAACGACAATTACCGAGCGTGATTTGTTTAAAAAATAGTATTAATAAATATTATCTTGCTTAACTATAATAGTTAAGAAAAGATATTTTTTATTAATACTATTTTTTTCTTAACGCATTGTATAACTTTTCTTTACAACAGTACCAAAAACTGAAGGGTACCATAGCGGGACTTTTTGATAGGTATTTTAAGAGGGTGCCATACCGGGACCATACCATAGCGGGACTAACCGGAATAATCTCGTTTCTCGTTGTCGTCCCGTTGACGATGGCGGTGGCCAAACGCTGTAATTCTGGATAACACGGCAATACTCCACTTGTTTTTTTTTTACAATATTCGTTTTGTACCGTGTTAACAGCAGACTGTTCACACGATACATTTTTCTCCGTGTAAAAACGAATAGCCACAGGTTGATGGTGTATTAAGCGCTATTGCAGACCGAATATGTTAAAAATTCATTCGGTTTGCTTGACAAGTCCGGTGGGTATTCGATAACCGTTTGGTCCGACTTAAAGAATAGCACAACCCTATTTCCTCCCGTGGGTGTCGTAAAAGGCGACTAAGGGACTTACTAGATAATGGGCAGCAGCGTTCTCTATATATTTTTAACACCATACTGCGATCGCCAACCTGCCTGCCAAGTGTGGCGATTATGGCAACCCCTTCCCTTTTTGGGAGAGGCCTATGTCCAGCAATGGACGTCGTTCGGCTGAAATGATGATGATGTATTGGCTATGTACGTTTTTTTGCAACGAGTCTATACTCAATGTATGCGCCACTACGTATTCGATAACATTTATCCCGCAAAAAAATCTGCAGTACAATGCCGTGTGAACCTAGCCTTAGGGTTTCTTTTAGGGAAAATGCTAATTTGGCTTCGATCGAAGGTTAAGCTACGCTTACTGAGGTCTGTCCGTGGGTGAGTGACCGTCTATTTATATATCCGGACCTCTCCATGACTCTGAAAGCACTTTAATCCTTTGGTCCCAGCTGTCATTTGTAGATCTTTGACAGCCGTTACTGGTTGTCTGAAACCCGAAAGTTTGACAACCAGGCTTACTAAGGGGTATTATCCAGTAACTGTGTTGTTTTGGTCAGATTATTTATTTATTTATTTTATTTAAAAAAACACAAGTTGTTTCCTTAAAATTAAACAAAGCAACTATTAGACCACTGGGGTCTGTCTTAGCATGCCAATCAATCTGCCTAGCCTTTTCCCAACTATGTTGGGGTCGGCTTCCAGTCTAACTGGATGCAGCTGAATACCATTATTTTACATGGAGCGACTGCCTATCTGACCTCCACAACCCAGTAACTGGGTAACACGATACCCCTTGGTAAGACTGGCTGTCAGACTTTTGAGCTTCTGATGACCCGTAACGACTGTCAAAGATCCACGAATGACAGCCGGGACCAACGGCTTAACATGATTTCCGAGGCACGGAGGAGTCTCGGTATATAAAGATGGTCACCCATCCACGGACCAACCCCGGCAAGCGTAGCTTAACCTGACGGATCGACCCGTGCGGCGCTTATTACTTAGCCACGAGCTCCTCCTCTCCTGTCTTAGCATGCCATGGTCTGGAATTTACTCAACGCGCTATTGACAAATTAAGGTAAAATGGAGTTGTAGTATTCTTTGAGCTTGTGTTTTACGTTTTTACTGTTCTTTGAGTCGCGAATTTCTAAAGGTATTTGGTTTAGTAAATAAGGTATTGTGAAAGATGCGGTGCGTCTACCATAAAAATATATTTTTACGTAGCACTTGAAGTGATTTTAATTTTGACTGACGGGTAGTCACACCATATTTCACTGGAATCTGGATGTCGATGTTGTCAAAATGTTTTATGAGAAACAAGTACTCAGCGCGAGCTAAAACTGGTAACACTTTGCAATGTTTAAATAAACCTGTATAATTGTCACGGTATTTATTTTTAACATAGTTTGGTACGACAAGTTTCAGCAGACGTGTTTGCAAATTGTGTATCTTATCAAGGTACTCGTAAGTTTTAAATGTGCGTCCATAGCTGGTAAAATACCCATTGCACCATATCCGCTCCATGTAAAATACTGGTATTCTGCTACATTTGGTAAAACTGAGATGGGGAGCCCTAGAAATGACTTTATGCTTACCTTATTAATGACAGAATCCATTCATGATGTCATTTCAAAAGAATGATTATGGATGGAGTGAAATTAAACGCTGAACAGAGGTTTGTTTGAGACCTTGATGATGATGATGATGATGATCATGGGGCTCCCTTCTCCGCACTTAGACTCTCATTTGGTCCGTTGTGCGTGGGGATTCTGGCTAACAAAGCCAGCCTAGCTCCGCCCAAAAGCACAGAAGCTTCCTGGGAGCTTCACAGGCTTCATGGAGCGACCTCACTGTTCCGAGGATTTCTTCACGTTGCGGAGCCACGGCCTCACATTCCAGGATGACGTGGGCGGCTGATTCCTCGGCGTCAAGGCAGCCCTTGCAAAGGCCCCTGTTTGAGACCTTGTAGTTAGTCCTAGTTGTTAAGACGTACGTTATCTTCTTACGTGTGGCTAGTAGGGAAAACTTCAAATGTTATTTGCTGTCTTCTATCTTTCTTAGATTTATTTTTTATTTAGATAAGAGTAGGTATTATTTACGAAAACCCGTGTAAGACGAAAAAAGGAAAAAATAAACGATTTTCACCAACTTTTAATGCTTTTTAAAAGATGAAAGTCGTGTCGGGGACAGGCCCGATGGTGTTGATCAATTGAATAAATCATTACATTCGGCGAAAGCTTTACGAAATTGAATCTCTGTAGCTATCGAATTTAGTGTACACTTTGTGACACAACGAGATACGGGAAATAAAAGTTGGTGGAAGAATTGCTACAATAGCTGTAGGTAATCTCGTCAATAGGTTTCTGCAGTATTTAATAAGATGTAGCTAGAAAATTAAAGAAATGTATGTTTAAAAGTTAAACTTTATGCCTAAAGTCTCAAATTCAGATAACTTATGTAAACAAAGGGGACAACATAACAAAAAAAAAAAAAAAAGAAAAAAATCTTCGTAGCGGTAATTCACATAAAATGGCGAAAAAAGAGGTTTCTGTTTCTTTTAAGTACTGATTTTAAGAAATAATAATTAAAAAATAATCATACCGTAATTATTTTTATAAATTTTTGGTTTTAAACAAAGTTATTAAAAAAAACGAGATTTTCTGGTAAAAAAATATATTTTATGATACTGGTAACAATGCAGGAGATCCAAACACTAACAAATTTTTTACATCTTCAACAACACTAATATATTGTAAGTAGTATATCTAGTCTAGCCACTTTTTGGATGAAAACGGCTGTAAACTGTTTCGAGTGGAAATCGATTTTGGAAGGCCTACGTCTAGCACTGGACTTAAAAGGGCTGAATATGACGATCATATGCCGTATCTCCGACATACTACGCAAAACATTGTTTGGCAACGGTATTTTGTTTGCATAGTTCTTATAATTAATTCACTTTAATTTTAGCGATGACTATTTCCAAAAAAAAAAAAATGTTTTGCACCACTGTCCTGTCATTTTGACAGTGACATTTCAAGACATTACTTTGTTTACATAAATTATCTGAATTAGAGACTTTGGGTATAGTATGGGCTAAATAACAGAAATGCGTGTGCTTAAATCACATTTATTCAATATATTAATCTAGGCTTAAAAGACTGCAACGTTTTCATAATACGCAAACGATCTGCATCGCGTGCAGGAAACGGTCCACTGCTTGGTTTTCTTTTTTAGTTTTACAACATAGTACAGTGTTTGCTTTAATTGTTATATATTAATAGAAATAATTCCCAGATGATTTACCAGCTGCTTTAACTATTGGATATTTTCTTTGTGACACATAACATAGATCATCTTGGTTGTTTAGTGTTTGTATCCCAACATATATGTCTCACGAACAAATGTTCGTGAGACATATATGTTGGGACGTGTGTGTGTGTATTTGTGACGGGAACGTCCACTCAGTCAGTTTGTCGGTTTTCCACATATGAATGTGCGGGCGACGCGTGTTTTACGCGCCAGTAGTGCACGACAACGCGGCTTGCGCGCGACTTACAGCAGCGCATACGCATATCTGCCGGGAAAACTCGTGCATGTTACGTTCGATTTTTAAATTAAAAGTATTATTAAATAAATAATAGAAGTGTTGTTGTTGATTAGGAATTGAAAGTGCGTTTTTGGATAGGATTTTTTTTGGTTACGGTAATGTGCATAAAAATGCATTTTTTTCAATGACATATTAGTTTGGCGACTTATTTTAGGAAATATCCAAGTTGTAACTAATTGTGATTCTTCTTAAACTATCTAGAATTTGAAACGTTAATACAGCAGTCACTTAAATCACTTATTTAAATTTGAATTTGAATTCAAAGTTTATTCAAATGAAACATGTTTATTTACTGCCGCCACGAAAGCTTTCACAAAATCATCCATCCGTATTAGCGTTTGCTTTGAAGCGAATAATTGAATTTCCGTTAATATCTCTTATCGTCTACAATAATAATTATAATCTCCGTTAAGTGATGTAACTATCGTGCATTGGTCAACGACAATCCCATGTTAATTTGATGGCTGTCAAAGTTGGTTGTTGAGTGGATTGCAACTAGAAAGTCCCGTACACTGCGGATGCCTTGCCTTCACTAATCTTATCAGTAACTATCGTGTAACAAACGAATATTAAAGGACAAGTTAAATTAACGTTAAGTATGCAGTAAAATTGTTCTTAAGAAACCGTTACCTAATGGCACAGGCGCCCGCGGATTGTGCCTAATTTTCGTTAATCAAACGGTATGTTGGTTGTAACATGAAACTGCACTAAATGCAATGTATCTTTCCATTTGGCTGCTATTTATTTTTACGTCTTCCTGTTTTCACAATTTTTTAGTTTCGTGTGAAGTTTTAGATGCAATTTAGCATCGAATAAAGTTACTGTTAGGTGTAACTTTGGGAGTGGGGCAACACATTATTGGATGGCTGCTGCCAACTTGTTAAAACTTTTTAATACTGTGATTTCACACCTGAAATCGGTTTAAATAAATTTTATTTAATATAAAAATACTAACGTTATAGATTCCAATTTGTTTGCCTAGTCTATGTCATAAAATTAAGAGATGTTTGTTTACTTCTTCAGTTTAAGGCGCAGATATATGCCAGTGACCTTGAGTAGTTAGTTTGCTTGTTCTGTACTGAGCTCACGCAACGCGTCATAGGTCCAGCCAGTAATAGGACTCGCCCATCCAGGAGCGCTGTCCCAAATTAGACGCATTATTAATTATTGTACATAAAAAAGGTAAATAATAAAACACGTATATTAAAAGATCAATAATTAAATTATCTTCAAAAAGGTGACGGTTTCAGAAAAATACACTCGATAGATTTTGCGTGATTCTCAGTTTTTTATCCGCGTTAGACATAACTTTACAAATTAATTTCACTATGTCATATAAAAAGACTCAAAAATATTTATATACTATCTTATTGAGAAAATGCTTTAATTTAACATATATTTTTTCCGAATCATTAACACTACTCGTTTAGACGTAATCTTCAGTATAAAATCATTAAAAGTCGGTTATCGTTGCCTTAATAACTCGACGGTGAATATGCAAGGAATCACTTGCTTAAAATTAAGCAGAACTCGCTCACTTAATCACAAGTTTCCAAAATAATTAACAAGACCGTAAATCCAAAGGAATCCCTTCAATTCCGGCGCAAAATTAACAGTGAGTACATTAATTAAAGTCGGCGATCCGAAGTCCGTTGATCTTGCTGTCTGATCGACAACAATTTTTGGCCGCGTCATGCGCAACACTGCTTGTGTTAATTTTTCATTAAGAAATTATTAAAAGACCGCTATAAAAGCTTCATCAGTGATCAACGAATTGGGGTTACTACAAGGTCGATTAACATCTGCTTTAGGGTTGGCAAACGACTGAACAGCATACATATTTGCACTAATTAGTGTCGTGTATTTTCTGAAGTGAAGTGTTTGTTAATAGTTATAGTCACATTAAAAGCTCTTAGAAGACCGTTTACTTGGACAGTTCCTGGAGAAATAAGAGATAAAGTGTGTATTAGCAAAAATCTTGGAAAAATATTCGGAAATTTAGCAAAAATTTGACTAACAAAGTCAAGAGTTCTTGCCAGCCCTAAGTGTTGATGACTTCTACCTTCTCGTAGACAGAGGACATCTTAATTTCGACATATTGCCATTCATCATCATTGTTATTCTCTGAAATTTGTAATGGTGCCGCTATTAACATGTCAATAGTACTTTGCTTTATGTTCTGCGACCACAGTTTATTGTGGTCATGAATTATATAGCTTCCATTATTAAGGAAAGTTTTGCATATTTAGGATAAAAGTTTTCCTACAATCAAAATTTTACCGATTTAGTAAGTGGTGCAAAAGCTCATCAGTATATCGTAATAACTTTGATAATTTCTTGAACTTTTTCCGATCAATGAAAATAACGAAAACTATTGAATTAGGAAGTTATATCGCAAGCTGATATTATTTATTTATTTATATAGGGTGTATCTATTCAAACACGAAATATTTTAAGAGATACACCTATAAGTGGTAACGAAGCCATGGAAAGGATTTTCTTTTAAATCTGATTATATTTAAAATATATATATATATATATTACTTGATATGATGATTAATTTATCAAAAGGCATCGCGCTGGTGCCGCCACCGTTGCCGCGTCCGTGGGAGTCATTTATAGAATTAAAAAAAAAAGTAAGTATAGGTTTTTTTGCAAAATGTCTCAAGCAATTTTAAAATTATAATAATTATGTAAAAATATAAAACACGTAGATATTTTTTTTTTCCGCTGCTATGGCTTTTTTTACCACCTATAGATGTTTCTCTTAAAATATTTCGTGTATGAATAGATAAACCTAAAAGAAAAACTTAAACACTGCAAAATATACAAAGGGCGGCCTTATCGCTTACTTCGATCACGTCCAGGCTTTATTAAGACTTTTTTTTATAACAATATAATTATATTTTTATTTAAGATTCATAAAACTATAGTAGCCATCAGCCATGTTCCAGAGCATCGTAGAATGTTCTCAAACGCATTAAAAAAAACAACAACGCATAAACCAAGTCCCAAGTAGGACAGGCGTATCGTTTAATTCATGTAAATAATCCATGTGATTTCAGGACTGCCGGAAACCATAAATCTAGAATTACTGTAATCCAGGAGTTTCAGCAACTGGTTCAGCTATTGCTGATATTCTACTAATTTAATTCGTAGAAGCAAGTCTTGTTCAAAGATCATTATAGTATATGATTTAGTAAATCTGTCGCGCTGAAATATTTATAACAAACTAAAAGCTTTATGAGTAGCCAATGACAGCATTTACTTTAGCTTCCTGTTCTCTTTGCACGCGTTAAAAGGTAAATGCATGTATGGTATACAGAGTGTTTCTTAAAACTATTTCTTTTGAGTGAAATATCTCCTTTTACCTACGGGAAAATTGTTTCTTTATTTTCTCCTTCGGACTGTTAATATGGATAATATTTCGGAAGCTGAAAAAAAAACTGTTTTTGCTTCATAGTGAATGTTTATCAGTAAGAGATTTCTTTGTTATAACATATAATGTAGCTATAAGAACTCAGATACCCCCTATATAATGTCATTTAATGGCGCTACTCGTCGAATCTGACGATGCATCCATTACTTGTTATGTTTAGTGGCTGCCTGGCTGGACGGTCGCCAATGTTGACATTGCGTTAATCCCGATTGTTTTAACACAGTTAACGTAAATCAAACAAATACATGTGTTAGCTAGTAAACTTCAGCGGCTTTCACGCCAGTCTCATTATGGCAGACAAGTGTGCTAATGTTATTGGGAATTAACTGCTCCATTGTTGGCAATGAAGTGCAAATAAGATGATATTGTCGCTTCCAATTTGTCATGTTAAGAATCAGATATATGCCAGTGACCTTGAGTGGTTAGCTTGCGTATTCTGTACTGAGCTCACGCAACGTGTCGTACGTCCAGCCAGTAATAGGAATCGCCCAGCCAGGAGCGCTGTCCCAAATAAGACGCATTATTAATTTATTATACATAAAACAAAAGGTATTTTAATAAAACACGTATAATAAAAGATCAATAATTAAATTAACTTTAAAAAGGTGAACGTTTCAGAAAAATACGCTTGATAGATTTTGCGTGATTCTCAGTTTTTTATCCGCATTAGACATAAATTAACAAATAAATTTCACTATATAATAAAAACATGCTCTAAAATAATCATATATTATCTTACTAGCTTTTGCCCGCGGCTCCACCCGCGTAGATGTCGGTTATCGCGTAAAAAAGTAGCCTATGTCCGTCTCCATATCCCAGGCTATATCTCTGCCAAATTTCATGACGATCGGTTCAGCGGTTTAGGCGTGAAAAGGTAACATACAGACAGACAGACAGAGACAGACAGAGTTACTTTCACATTTATAATATTAGTATGGATTAAGAAAATGCTCTTATTTAACACATATTTTTTCCAAATCATTAACACTACTCATTTAGACGAGATCTTCAGTATACTCGTAAATCATTAAAAATCGGTTATCGTCGCCTTTAAAACGTTCAACAGTAAATGTTTCGCCAATTAATTTCAAATAAATAGGTGTGTCAAACAGTTTCTAGTTCTGAAACTAAATAACATGATATATATATAATTGATTAGTTATAAATCGTTCGTATAATTTAATTTATTAGTTAAAATATACATCGGTACGTATGAAGAAGGTTTATGGTTGTTCGATCGTAAAAATATGATAAATGGACAGTGTTACCTCGACAGATTTAATATCTTTGTCATTCCACAATGATTTTATATGAAAGCTTTACTACATCTAAGGGCATACAGATTACTTTAATTCAAAAGTTTAAACGGTCAGAAAGCAAACAGAAAAAATGCCCATTTATCTTAACTATCTGAGGTTCTTAAATTTTATGGTGGCCGCGTCAGCTCGACAAATATCATTATAACAATAATTGAAATATTTAGTGGCGACACGCGACCAAATCGGGGTTAAATAGGGACACTGTCCCACTAGATTTATAGCCTTAAAACATGTCACAGACAATAAAAGTTAAACGACTTTAAAATAAAAAATATACGCTGACTATGGTTAGGGTGGTGTCTCCTGATCTATGGTTAACTTGTTTCATTTGAAAATGGAATAGATCGGGAACACCTACACCATTCAATTGGAAATGTCCTGTAATTCTGACATCAGAGCCATCTTAACGTAATCCTATTACACGGAGGATTCAGATTAATAAAGAATATTTTCTGCAACGATGAACTCACACGTTGCTCATAGATAAAATTGGCATCATGTGTTCAGCAGCAAAAACCGATTATATCTTAGCTCAAGGTCACTCGAGTGCATTCTTCGTTTTGCGTTCTGACGCAATACTACACTTGTTGCAGATAAAACCTGAAAACATGATTGATTCTAGGAAATCTTAATGTTGTATTAGCGAGCAAAGGGCGAATACTATTTGTTTCAATCAACTGTCAATAATTTGAAACAGCTGTGGCGGTTCAGTCTTTAATGCATTTTTTGTTGCTAATGTCATATGATTGCAACAAAGTGCTGTGTGACCCATATTTTAATTTGGTAGGTGGTATATGTACCGCTTTAATGGCTGTATTGTTTCGAATCTGACTAAGACAGTCTCTTCAAAGATGTGCCTTAACAGGTTTTGCACAAACAGGGGTTTGGATTGGTCTTTTGAGAGGTGAAGGTGCCCCCCCTTCCATGTAAAGATGGTGACCTCCGGGGTGGTTTTAGTGAGGTAAAAATCCCCAGTCTTATCTCCAAAACTAGACCGCCTTTTGAAGGTTTCCCCCCGAAAACAAAAAACAAAAAAGGTTGCATATGTAACCGCTTTAATGACTGCATTGTTTTGAATCTGACTAAGACAATAGCTCGGTTTTTGCCCAAACATTGTTAATCTAGGCTGCGTCTACCATGCGCTACTTAGATGATCACCATATGTTAGATTCGTTTGTTTCATGAGTTATGGCGAAAGCGGCAGAGTATCCCGCGAAATTCAAGTTTTCTTATGTTTTTGCAATTTGCAGTAAGTATTAATTTGGATGGATGAAATGGCGACAGGTCACAGGAACAACTTGCGACCCACGGATGCCCCTTAAGTTAAAAGGGAAAATCTACAAGTCTGTGATAAGGCCTGTCGTATTGTATGGATCGGAATGCTGAGCCGTGAAGAGGACGGATGAAAAAAGATTGCACGTAGCGGAGATGATAATGTTGAGATGGATGTGTGGAGTGACGAGAATGGATAAAGTCAGAAATGAGTATATAAGGGGAAGTTTGAAAGTGGCGCCGGTGACAGAAAAGTTGAAAGGACGTCGTTTAGAATGGTATGGACATGTGATGAGGAGGGAAGAAACGCATGTAACGAGGAGAGTGATGAAGATAAATGTGGAAGGATAGAGAGGGAGAGGAAGGCAAAAAAAAAATGGATGGATTGTGTGAAGAATGATATGAAAGTGAAGGGAGTGAATGATAGAGTGACGGTTGACAGGGGGGAATGGAAAAGAAAACGTATTGCGCCGACCCCAAGTAACATGGGACAAGGGCAGGAAGATGATGAGTCAGTATTAGTTTATATATTGATCAAAATATGACTCGCGACAGTAACAAGTATGTATTTACAGAATTATAATCATTAAAATTATCAAAACAACTGCCTAAAACCAAGATTGAATGACTATGTATTTCATGAAATCATTACATTTTAGGGCAATTCTAACTTATGGAGTTGTATAAAGCGGGCTACCATAGTGCTTCCTCTTCAAAACTTTCAAAGACGCCTTAGCGTTTGCAACAACCTTATTGTTGCAGTGGTTTTTGAAATTTAAGCTTATGCGAAGCAACATACCTACCTTTGGTAATGGGGTTCATGAAGTGTAGTAGCAGGCACTATACCCAAAGTCTCAAATTCAGATAATTTATGTAAACAAATTAATGTCAAGAAATGTCACTGTCAAAATGACAGGACAGTGGTGCAAAACATTTTATCATTATTATTTTTTTGTAAATAATCATCTATGAAATTAAAGTGAATTAATTATAAGAGCTATGCAAACAAAATACCGTTGCAAAAAAATGTTTTATGTAGTGTGTCGGAGACACGGCATATGATCGTCATAATCAGTCCTTTAAGTCCACCGCTAGACGTAGGCCTCCCAAAATCGATTTCCACTCGAAACAGTTCACAGCTGTTTTCATCCAAAATGTGGCTAGATATGCTACATAAAATATGAATTTATGAATGAAAGTTGTAATATTAGTGTTGTTGAAGATGTAAAAAATGTGAAAATGTTTGGATCTCTTGCATTGTTACCAGTATCATTAAATATTTTATATCAGAAAATCTCCTTTTTTAATAACTTTGTTTAAAACCGTTTTTTTTTTAAATAATTACGGTATGATTATTTTTCATTTATTATTTCTTAAATTCAGTACTTAAAGAAAATGGTACCTTTTTTTTCGCCATTTTATGTGAATTACCATTACAAAGCAATTTTTTTGATATGTTATCCCCTTTGTTTACATAAATTCTCTGAATTTGAGACTTTGGGATAGACGGCTCTATATTTTCCCCATTGCACTTTTAGAATAACATGTTTATCCATTGATACATTCTGAAACGAGTCTTAGTTAACTTACTACAATGGTTGTCAATGTAGCATGGAGCAGACATCTTTTAGACTATCTATCAATACATTAGGAAGCTCAATGAATTCTCTACTTTGTAGTTCCAATTCATAAACGTTCCTAGAAAGTAATCTAGTCGAGAAAGCTCTGCAACAAAGTGTGCAGTGATACATTAGATTTGATAGATGGCATACCTGAGCTAGTGACCGTATTGTAGTACCTACCTAACATTTAGTATAAAATGCACGTCGTTTGCAGTTACCTTCATGAAAGGCGGCGCGAAAGCTTGGCGCCACGCCACCGGCTTCTTGACGATCCCTGCGATACAGGTTTAATATGTACCGTGCTCTGTATGCATGGGAAACTTATAAAACTCGGCCAATTGGACTACTTATAAGACGGGATATGTTCTACAAAAACATTCATAGGTAGGCAGGCAAAATACGTTGTTTCGCTATCTTTCTAGCAACGTAAAACGATGCGTGTATCCTATAATCAGATAAGACGCAAAAGTAATCCACCCATCTCTAGTGCCTAGCAATAAGTACGAACCAAAAGCAATAACACTATTTCTAGATTTTCTAGTTCCCTCTGCCTCAGTTGCTTACCTGTAATCGTATTTAGATTGTATCTGCTAATAATCTCCTCTTCTAAATACAATCTATGCTAAAGATCAACTGTCCTGCAATGTTCTTCGAATAAATATAAATGTGAATAAAATTCATGAATGTAAATGTTGCTATGAATATAATAGTATTTATCTTGAAATACAGGAAAATGCACAATCCGACTTATGCAAATTTTTAATACGGAGTTATGACGAATGCAAATAAGTAATAATGTTGAAGCGAATGCAGGGCGTTGCGCGGTGTGTATTTTACTCAAAGCCATCGTATAAAGATATCAACGTGGATTTGGCTAATACTCGTTTAAAATTCAATTCAATTCACGTAGAAAGATCAAAGACGGCCGTAACTCTTGCTAGTGCGTACGCCGTAACAACTAACAATAAAGTAATCATTACCAGCAGCACCGATAATAATTATTTAAATATCTGCGCGACTTTTGGCTCATCTCCCCGAGTCTTAACCTTCATGGATATTAATTTAATTTATGATGCGAATTGTTATGTTCCATTTATTTTACGTATGTTTTGGTTTAACAAATATTTTGACGTACCCGTTTATTTAAATGTAGACCTTTTATACACCGTCACAAGCGAGATAATCCTGTCTTAAGTAGAAATAAAGTGTAACATTGACCACTTTGTTTGCAGGGCTTTATTATCAAAATAATTACGCTGTTACATCTGATTCATATGACTTGATGTTTTATGAGTGTAGGTATAACAGACCGTTGACATACATTGGTAATTTTACTAGTCGTAAAGTTATAAAGCCGGTTAATTTTAATTATCCAATAAGTTAAATGTTACACTTCTAACCAACCATATGTCATCTGAAAATTATGCATCGAATCGTTTGTTACGCAGCATATTAATAAAGTTTTGAATTTCAACATGTGTCATTGAAAATGATAGACATCCATCAAGTGTGTCAGAAAGATCATCCGCGTGTGAATATCAGTACTATCTAACAACCTATCTTGCACACGTCGAAGACAACACAGCATGCTGGCTACTTCCGGCCTAGTTATCGTTCTCCTCGCCCTCGTAAGTACACTGTTTACCTCCATTTTTTTTGTTTATCAACCTAGTACTACATCCAGTGACGCAAAATTAATAGATTAGTAGTAAACCTCCTACCTAGAGCCATATATCATGATGGATTACCTTAATTATCGCTAACAAACACACTAACATGACAGCACGCTAGTCGCCGCTACTCTGATGTTTATTACATTTGTGAGTAAACTTTATAAATGATACAGTTCAATGAGCAAGTCGAGAAGTCAAGATATAATCAGTGCAGTCCAAGAAAGGAGGTTGTGTGTATTAATTGATTTATAAGAACACATTACGGCCAATTAAAGTTTTCTGACCAATTACATGGACGGTTTATGGTCTCGCCGCTTTTATTATGTAAAGTTGTGAACCAACGTTATTTGACTTGTCGCATTCTGTGGCAGCGCGCATTTGTTTGAAAATTCAAGATCGTTACGCCCACGCTTCATTAGTCAAACTACTGTGAATCCTCCACCGTTTACACTTCATTCGTGTGTAATCAATCCCACTCTCTGTTACTGAACTGAGGGTGCGTTCCGAGTTGCGATAGTATCGATATTCGCGTGCTAAAGCCCGTACCGAATTAACGTGAGCGCGATAAAGATGTCCCGTGAATCGTCATAGATGACGTCATGACATTCGCCATGTTGCGATAACGCCGACCATGCCTTTTACTAATAACACCGTGAGCGCTGTCAAAAATGACAGCTGTGCTGTTTTGTTTTGAGTCGCATCATAATTTAAGACTACGCCGAGCGCACAGTGGCGTGCTCATCGTTATTTCGGTGATTTTTATTTATTTTAGAATGAAAAAATAAGCTCGTCAAGTTTTGCTTCACAAGACTATACGTTATTATTACTACAAACAGTAGTTTTAAATTGTTATGTTTTATTGTAATCATTAAAACGGAAAATAGTGGCCACTAAGCTCCTTTTTAATGATTACAATAAAACATAACAATTTAAAACTACTGTTTGTAGTAATAATAACGTATAGTCTTGTGAAGCACAACTTGACGAGCTTATTTTCTGCATTTTCATTCTAAAATAAAATAAATCACCGAAATAACGATGAGGGTGCCACTGTGCGCTCGGTAGCCTCTTAACGTGGCATTTTCAAAATTGTTCTTCTGTATAAAGTGCTACCTAACCTAAGAAGAAGAAATGTTGGTGTATACACAGGGAACTACTCTAATATCGTTTTAACATTGAGTGAGCACCGTGAGCGCGTTCACGAGCGTTCCGAATGGTTGACAGCCCTCGGCTGTCATAATCGTAATATCTAAATCGGAACGCATGTGAGCCGATGTGAGCGCTGTGAGCGATTATAGCCAATTCGGAAGGAGGCCTGAGTAAAATGTTGTTTTATAACTATTTAAACAAACAGGCGCAGTTAGGTGCGCAGATGTTGGGTGCGCGGGTCAATTGTTTGTCACAGTGTAGCAACTTGTTCAGTAATCAGTGGCGCATAAAACACAGTTCAAAGCCGACTGTTACCGCTCACTGACAGGTGATTCGTTAACTCGCGCTTAATCCTAATTAATAGACTATTAGTGTACGTTTTCAATTACCACTTCGAATGATTTATAATAACCTAACACTAAGTATTTGCTGATTAATGTCTGTGGCATTGTTGTGATCACATTCATAAATAGGATTTATGTTTTGAAAACCAATTAATTATTTATCAATGTTTCTGGAAATTAAAATAACATGAGCTGTCACAATATTGTGGTATGCGTCTGGTTTTAATTACCATTTATTTTGTTATTCAACATTTCATTTTATTATCCTATTAGTAACCATCGAACGCTCCAATTTATTCGTTCTTTTACGGTTCTCCGCACATTATTAGCAAATTGGCGTCGGTTTGACATAAATTGGTATTTTCAACGTCCACTTAGGTTCGGATAAAGGCATTAACGGCAAATAAAAGCACCAACGAAGCTTTTATGGACATGCTTGAGTATGACATTATGGAAAGCGACGTTTTGTTACCAAGTTATCTCACACAATGATTATGGGGAGGCGATAATGTTGTTAGTGTTGGGCCGTTCATGCAGCATCAACATAAATTAGTCGAGTGCTCAATTACCTTGCATTTGTTCATGTTTGGGTGCAAGCCAACGTATAAGAATGAAACGTAGGCGGATACAGATACCCCTAAAGTATTTCTTACTCATCGAGTTTAGTTTTAGAATCCATTAAGAGACATAAAATATATTGTTTTGTTTGTTTGTTATTTCCTTAACGATAATGTACTATAGGGTCATTTACTAGAGAATTGACAACAAATGGGTGTAGTTTACAATGTTGGCGTAATTATGCTAATATTTTAAACTATATTTGTAAAATTTATTATTTATTTATTTAACAATTTATCATCATCATTCATCATTTCAGCCGAAAGACGTCCATTGCTGGACATAGGCCTCCCTCTAGCACCGCCACCTCGACCGGTTCTGTGCTTCCCGCATCCAGCGGATTCCTGCGGCTTTCATAAGGTCATCGGTCCACCTTGTGGGAGGCCTTCCAACGCTACGTCTTCCGGTACGCGGTCGCCACTCCAGTACCTTTCGGCCCCAACGGCCATCTGTTCTGCGCGCAATGTGCCCTGCCCATTGCCACTTAAGTTTGGCAATTCTTCGAGCTATGTCGGTTACCTTGGTTCTCCTGCGGATTTCTTCATTTCTGATTCGATCACGTAGGGAAATTCCAAGCATAGCCCTCTCCATTGCCCTTTGGGTGACTTTTCGCCTTCTAATAAGGCTCATTGTGAGCGACCACGTTTCAGTGCCATATGTCATCACTGGCAACACGCACAATAACAATTTATGTACACACATATATACAGACAAGAAGAAAGGAACAGAAAAATACGTACAAAAGTGATGCTTATTTCTAATGAAATCTCTTCCAGCATACCTGCGATAGGAAAAGAGATATAGAGATGTAAACAACGTGTGAGAAAAAAAATACATAAAATATAAATAGATATAGGCACTAATATAAAAGGAAATTTATAGGATATCGAAGGAAATATAATTAAGCCTCTAGCTACAAATACACGACATTGATTCTTATATGATCCTTTTACACGATAAAATGTTAATAAAGACAGTTAATCCGTAAGTGGTTTGACGCATTTAGGAGTATTATAGGACCTGGCGCTAAACGGGCAGTTTGACGCGAATACTCACGTGGAGTATGTGGTCCAATAAGTGGATAATACTACTTGAAGTAACGAATTTACTGCATACTGTTATTTTTATATCTTTTTCGTATTAAAACGGGTAATGTTCTACTACAGTAGATACCTAGTCTGCAAAAATAAAATGCAAGTGCGCATTTTCTTGTTTAAGCTTGTTTTATGAGAAAATGTGCTGAATTTCCTTGACGGACATATAAGATACTGTTACATATAAGATTTTATCCCTCTAGAGGTAATGGAACAAAGCCTTCATGCAAGGTGGTTACGTATCGAAATACAAGGAAGCAACTGTTTGAAATAACATATATTTAAAAAGAATACTCCTTCTTAAAATAATACACGGTAGCCTTTAAGGGACTACCGCATAAATAATTAATCACTTATATCAAACACATAAACGAAGGTAACCTTTATAATAAGAATGTGACTATAACTGTCACTTATTAACGCCAGCCAGCTCAAACTTCAGCTTAAAGAACTAAGGTCGTGGGGAGTTGGAGATAAAGCCAGTACTGTTCCGATTTTAAGTTCAGATTAAAATATAATAAAAGATTGAATTATTAAGGTGTAACCTTCCAATTATTTTGTAAGTAAACAATTAGTAAATGGGCGCCAGGGATTTATTAAATCCCGGATCCCAGGGCCGACGAAGATGTCCAATATTCTTCCAGATTCAGATAACTGAGGATGTCGAACTCGGGATCCTTAATTTAAATTTCTGATAAAGACCGGGTTCCCAATATTGAAACCCGGACAAAAGTAATATACCGGTTTTTATGTATACCGTATTAAAATGAATAAATATGTAAGATGTAAGGGTAAAAAAAAACCAAATTCAACAAATGTAAAAATCAAATTCATCGGTTAATAAAATTTTATTACTGTTCTTTTCGTCCCATAAATTGTAAGGTTCTTGCTTAACTAAACGAAACTTCTAAATGAGCAGTTTTATTAATTTATGCTTTCGATCACTAAGTAGATAATTCTCAAATCAAATCAAAATGATTAAACACACCAATCACTTTAAGCATTTTGGTATGAACAACATTTCAGTTGACCAATAGAAACACGTTTCCACCATGATAAGATAGTATGATACATCAGTAGGTAGGTACAATATTTTCATCAGACCCAGACTTTCCAATCGGCTCGTTAGAATTCCTAATCGACATTGTAAATCGTACTTTGTTAGTGTAAAATGTGTGTACAGTCAACAGAGCAGATGGGTATCCGGGCTAAATGAAAATATAAGTCCTTTTTAGGATTCCGTAGTCAACAAGGAACCCTTATAGTTTCGCCATGTCCGTCCGTTTGTCCGTCTGTCCGTCCCCAGCTAAGCTCAGAGACTCTTAGTACTAGAAAGCTATAATTTGGCATGGATATACATATTAATCATGCCGACAAAGTGGTAAAATAAAATCATGAAAAATTGTTATTTAGGATACCTCCTGTACATATAAAGTGGGGATGTTTTTATTATTTTTTGCCTATCCTATGGTGTGGGATATTGTTGGATGGGTCTTTCAAAAATATTGCGGGTTTGTGAAAACAATTCTTCGATTAAGGTATCCGTTTCTGAAATATTAGGCTTTAAAGTGCAAGTTTTTGTCAGAGTTGTGTCCCCCCCTGCCAGCTAAATGGTTGTACTTGGATATGTAAAAAAATCACAGCAGTAGTGTATATACAACGAAGTTAAAAAGAAAACTATCACAGTCAAGTAGGCGTCACAAGTTACAGAGTAATAGTCAATCAACTTACATTTACAGTTGAAAAACATGTTCTCCCATACATTCCGTATGGAAGAATATGTTTTTCAACTACAGTGTTAAGTTTGTTCTTGGGATAAATTCATACCAACTACGGAACCCTTCATTGTGCGTGGTCCGACATGCACTTGGCCGGTTTTTTAGTGTTAAGATAGGTTTGAGTCTTTAGCTTAAAAAAAAAAAAAAAACTGGGCGTTCGTAATAACAATGAATTCAAACAGCGTTGTGGAAAGGTTATTTCTCGTCTATACTTATGAGCTTATACCAAACTCCTTTGTGGACTGTACGAGAAGAAATTGAGTGTTGTGGACATCGGCGAACAATGCATCGTAGAGCGAACCATTACGATCATGAACCATTGTATTGCGATTGTCCTCACTGAGCATCTCGGTCTAAAAGTAAATTACTTTGTTTCTACTTATCTTACTATCGAAATTAGATGCTCGTCTGCTTTAAATAGGTGTATTATTTTTTATGGTTTTTACTCGTTACGTCTCCGTCCCTACACATTTGTGGTCCAAAGCAAAATAGTCTCACTTTATTATCATTTATTTATTTAACATGGTAAGTACCTATACCCAAAGTCTCAAATTCAGATCATTTATGTAAACAACGGCGATAACATATCAAAAATATCTTCGTAATGGTTATTTACATAAAATGGCGAAAAAAGAGCTTTCATTTTCTTTTAAGAACTGATTTTAAGAAATAATAATAAAAAAATAATCATATCATAATTGACTGATAATTGATAATTGATTGATTGACTTCAGTTTATCCGTGATCATGGTGCTTCCAACAGCGCCGAAATATCGGGAACTCAGAACAATGAATAAACATGGTAAATATCCCGTTTATGTTAATAATCATATCATAATTATTTTTATAAATTTTCGGTTTTAACCAAAGTTATTAAAACAGGGAGATTTTCTGGTATAAAATATTTTATGATACTGGTAACAATGCAGGAGATACAAATTTTTTCAAATTTTTTACATCTTCAACGAAACTAATATTACAACTCTCATTCATAGATTCATATTGTAAGTAGCATATCTAGCCGTATTTTGGATGAAAACGGCTGTAAACTGTTTCGGGTGGAAATCGATTTTGGGAGGCCTACGTTTAGCCCTAAAAACGTTTGGACTTAAAAGGGCTGATTCTGACGATCATTATGGCCGTGTCTCCGACATACTACACAAAACATTGTTTGGCAACGGTATTTTGTTTGCATAGTTCTTACAATTAATTCACTTTAATTTTAGCGATGACTATTTACAAAAAAAGAAATATGATAAAAAAAAATTGCACCACTGTCCTGTCATTTTGACAGTGACATTTCTTGACATTACTTTGTTTACATAAATTATCTGAATTAGAGACTTTGGGTATAACTTATAAACTTAGCCCCACAAAATCATTGCAATGGTTTGACTGTGGGGTTAGTGAGTCTCTAGACAATAAACTGAATCACACTTACATATCAGAATCATATTTTTTTAAATTACTCTTAAATCTATTTTTATTTGTTTCACTCCTTATGTCTGCCGGTAGACTATTCAATAGGTATGATATTCGTTTCTTTAGGGTTCTGTCACCAAAGTAATTGGTGAGTATTATTTTATTATTTTCTAAGGCTGTTTGCCGCCAAAAGTGTATAATTTTCCATGCCCTTGAAAAAACCTAATGGGATAACACAGATTTTTTCAAAGGGGTTATATGACATAAATACAACATCCAATGTCTCTTTAGTAAATATTTAATTTCACTTAGCATGATGAACTCTGCCCCTGATAGAAAAGGTCCTGACCATACACAGAGAGTTTGTTAATCCTATCTTGCTACCCTGAATACGTAATCCTGGCTTATGATGGACATCAATGTCATCAGTGCGGTAAGCGTGGGTATGTCTACCATCACTAAACCCGCTGCCGTACATAGTAAACTAAACGTGTCGGCCAAGCCTAACTCGTTTTGGAAAAGGTCTATGTCATGGAATGAATTTGCTCTTCAGCTGATTCTTCTCTTCGGCCATGAAAATTATTATCGTTATCAAACTATTCAGAAAATTATGAGAACACTCAGGCGTCTTTCGATAAAACTTTCATAATAGCTTTATAATTATGTTATTCGAGTTATTTTTCCAGATTTTCATAGTTGATTCACTAAGAAATTTTCTTTGTCTTTACAGTAGGTAGTATAAGTAGTACAAGTTCGTCACCAGGCAGTTTAATTGTAATTTTGCGGACACTTTTAACTTGTTTAGAATTAGTGGAATATCTGCCTTCCTTTTTTGATAGAAGGCCAGCAAACAGCTGTATTACGGCAATGGTATTGATATTTGACCGATTCCGATCTATGTTCTGTGTAGGCGGTGGGTCGCGAGGGCGTTCTCTCGTCAGCGACGGCGCGCGAGCTGCGCTGCGGTCGGCGCCTGGTGTCTGGGCTGTTCTCACGGCCGCGCCTGCCACTCGGTTACTCCTACGTCACCACTGTGCCACGCGGCGCCTGCAGGCTCAATGTCTCCGAGATTATGCCCAGCGAGAACTATATAGGTTTGTACACTTGACTAAGTATATCGGACAAACAAAAGCAGAGAAGCATAAAAGTGACGAGGAGAGCAGGTGAACGAGGGTCGAGAGAAAAAACGAACTTAGGATGAAAATACAAAAAGCGAGACGATAAAGATGTTAAAGATATGGATTATGACGATAAGAAACACGTGCCCAACCTTGCCGCAGGTAAATCGGCTCCACGATTGCGTGGAACAGGTGCGACTGTTAGTGATAATGATCACACTCAGCTTATATAGGAAACATTGTTAGTTTTAAATCACTCAGTTCAGTCGGACCCAAACATTAATCATGACGTTGAAAAAAATCTACAACTGATGAATGGAGGTTACCTTTTTGCTAGACATTTTATTTACCATTCCACAATACTTACTGAATAGTCCTTTGATAAAGACTAATGGGCCGTGAGGTTGGTCACTTATCAATCAGCATTGTAAACGGAGTGGTCTGTAAATCATTTGAGATCATCTGCTATAGGTACCAACGCTCACTGTGTTTTGTGCCACTATGAATACGACTTTGCCCCGGCTTTTAATGTGATGCGAAATCAATTTCAAACTTCGCTGACAGCTAGTTTACAACATGTCGATCCAAGTAACTAATGTTTATATGGTACTGAGTTTGTTGTTAAACATCTGGGGTTAGATGTAAATAGAGGTGTGGATTGTAAATCGATTGTCAGTCAAATCAAAGGTAATGCTGCTAACATACTTAGTATTTGACATGTCGGGTGCACTTACAGCTCTGAAGATATCCAACGGCTCGTATATAATGAACGGAGAATTTGCTGTGTCGGCGGCGGGCACCTACGAAGCGGCGGGCGCGCGCTTCGTGTACTCGCGCCAGGGCTCGCTCGACAGCGTGGTCGCGCACGGGCCCATACACCACCCCATTGACATCATGGTAAAAATATAGCTTCGAAAACATCTCAATTCCGAAAACAAACAATATAACAAATATATTACTCACGAACTACTTGGATCGTAGCAATACGAATTCATTGCAACTATAAATTGCTCACGCAAATCGAAAAGAAATAAATGTACCTTTTATTTTCAGATACTTTATACGCAACCGAATCCAAGTATAAAATATGAGTATTTCACGGAATCACTACCTGGTGAAGTGGAAAGTGAAGCTGTAACGAAAATAGATTTTCCTGAAGTAACGCCCAAGTCTGCTGCGAAACATTCTCGAAGACATCATAGCTACGAAGTTTTCTCGAGGCCAAATGCCCCAGTACCTAGGGAGCCGGAAATGAGTATTAGTGTTGAAGATGATTTAGATACAGATGTTATAGTACTACATAGAAAGTTTATGTGGAAGATACTGTCTTATTCTCAGTGCACTAGGACCTGTGGCGGAGGCATTCAAGTAAGTCTTAATAAAACTGTTTGTTTGCCGAACTTGGGCAGTTATAGTCCCTAAATTACGAGGTCGTGGGTTGGAACCCAGGCAGGAGCTTTACTTTGTGTGAAAAATTACATCACCAACTGCTCTCAAAACGGTGAAGGAAAACATCGTGAAGAGACGATGGCATGGCAAAAAATTCAAAGTCATGTGACATCTACCAATCCGCATTGAGCCCGCGTAGTAGATGATAGACCACTCCCTCTCGAAGAGAGGAGGTCTGTGTCCTAGCAGTGGGAATACGAATAGGCTGAATATGTATAATATAACTTACCCTCGTGATCTGCAGAAAATATTGGCTTGCCCATAAAATACTCTAGACACAGTAACTTTGGCCTACATGCTGCCAATCGGACAATGAGGCGTCTAGTCAGTCTGACCGATAAATACCTAATTGAAATCAATCTGTAGCAATGCTTTATGACCAGCTCAGTTAGCGGAACATTTTTAGGGGCAATTGGTAACGTGATGTTACTTTTTCCACGAATCTTCGTACTTTCCTCAAACTTTTTCAAAGAGTTCTGAGTATTCACAAGTTTTTGCAATAGCTGATATTGATAAATCAACTTCTTTTCAAAATATTTTCATTGCAATCACCTTTTACTTCGGCTTATGCTGCCAGACTAATGCTTTTAAGAGGACTACAAGACCTAAACGCAACTTTTATAATGCCTAAAAGTATATGATTCACTGCAGTAAACAAAATAAAAATATGATATTCTTATGCTAATTAGTTAGTGTGCTGAAAACATAATAATACATCTAATTTGATACGATGAAAAAAAAAACCACAGAGATACCTCTAAAAATTCCTTTTAACGCGTAAAAACCATATTAACATACCTCCAATCATTCAGATTTTTTGTCAGTTTATTCTACAAGCAATGTTAGCTCTACGAGTCAACAGTAAAATTTTGTCATACATAATTATCTTAATAGGTAAAGATTAGGGAATCAGTAAGCATTTTGTTAATGTTATTTCTACGGGTATTTGAATCTCCTTTGAGTCATTTTGGATTTTAAAATTTTGGACAATTTCTAGCTTGGCAAATACCGTTGCGTAGAAGCCACCCCCGGCAACCGCGAGGTTTCGGCGGTGCACTGCGCTGGTGCGGCTCCGGCCCCGCGCCGCCGCCGCTGTGCGGCTATGCCCTGCCCGCCGCGCTGGAGAGCTGCTGCCTGGTCCATGTGTCCCAGATGTGGACCTGCCACTAGGACCAGGATTGTAGGATGTGTGCAGGATCATTCCAGAGGGATAACTAAGGTACTGTCAAATTAACATTTATATTTGTTTGAGGTCAAACATTTTGGACAAAATTATTAGAATCGTTGCTATTCAACCATTGGAAAGGAAATATACTATAATAGATAAAGTAGTATGGAATGCTTATAAATAAACTAGCTTCTGCCTGCGACTTCGTTCGCGTGGAATTCGTAAGACACCACAATTTATTCACTAAAGTAACAGCCACATTTTTGAAAAACTCCTTTTGATTGGTGACATTGCATCACATTTCCCGCGCGCGCTCTTATTTCGGCTTTGCGTTCTTTCTGACTTTTTCTCTTTTCGCTCGGCTCCTACGGGTCGTAGTAATTGGTTTCAGCTTTATTATATTAGTATTAGTTTATATAGATGGATGTGAATGTCAAGATCGACGCCATGGTAACAGCAAAAGCTCCATTTGCAACTTTTCTTTAAAAAAAACCCTGTTTGTGTAATTCTTCAACGGCATTTTGAACATTGCTATACGGTTAATATTTTTCTTTTTTGTTATTTTTATACATATAGAAATAGGTTTTAGGTCCCAATAAGGTATGAACCAAGAATCCTTTCTTTTTAGATTAGCGACCAAAAATGCCCTCTAGCAAAGCCTACCACATCAGAAAAGTGCAATATTCCGGACTGCGACAAACCCATCGGCACGGACAGCGAAGTCAGGCAGATCTTGTCTAAACGTGTGAGCCAAACAAGGCCACGGGAACACACTGATACCTTCAGAGAAGGACCTGTATATACTGTGGCAGTCAATAACACTGAGTTAGATGTTGGACCTGAATATACGTTCAGTGCTGCTGCAGGATGGCTGTATACTGATTGGTCAGAGGTAAGTTAGTATGTGGTAATCTAAGATTAGGATTAGGTAAGAGCTTTTTGATGAGGACTATTGCTCTTGAATTCGCCGCTAGAGGCGTTAGTGTAGAGTGAGGTCTCTAGAAATATCAAAATTGAACGTTCACTGTTTGCGGGATTTTCTATCGCAAATTGTTACTAATTATTTATAATTGTAAAGATTATGCCATTCCTGATTAATTACACATTGATTAACAACTTAGGATCTGATTTCAAAGCACTTGGAAGAAGAATAATTTTTGTCTGCTTAATTTTTGCCAGTTTTAGGAACATTCATCATCATCATCATCATCATCATTTCAGCTGAAAGACGTCCACTGCTGGACATAGGCCTCCCCCAAGCACCGCCATTTCGACCGGTTCCGTGCTTCCCGCATCCAACGGATTCCTGCGGCTTTCACAAGGTCATCGGTCCACTTTGTGGGAGGCCTTCTAACGCTACGTCTTCCAGTACGCGGTCGCAACTCCAAAACTTTTCGGCCCCAACGGCCATCTGTTCTGCGAGCAATGTGCCCTGCCCATTGCCGCTTAAGTTTGGCAATTCTTCGAGCTATGTTGGTTACCTTAGTCTCCTGTGGATCTTTTCATTTCTGATGCTATCACGTAGGGAAACTCCAAGCATAGCTCTCTCCATTGCTCTTTGGGTGAGTTTTAGCCTTCTAATAAGGCCCATTGTGGAAACACGTACTGGTCGAAGACTTTCGTCTTGAGACACTGCGGTATGTGGGACGAGAACATATTGCGTAGCTTCCCGAAAGCTGCCCAGCCGAGTGGGATTCGACGATTGACCTCTTTCTCTAAGTTGGACCTACCTAACTGGACAGTTTGTCCTAGGTGAACATACTCGTCCACAACTTCGAGTGTAGCGTCTCCGATATTCATGAGAGTGGGTGTTACATGGGCATTGGAAATGACCTTTGTCTTGTCCATATTCATTCTCTTTCGGAAGGTCATCAGAGCAACATAACAACATTATAATGTAAATATTCATTTGATATTTTAAAATGTAACCAAATAAATATTTTATAAAGTAATGAGTACTTAAACATATACAACAAAACATATAAAATAAAAGTACTGACAGGACCTTACTCAATAGTGGCGCCAACTGGTGAGCACAAAAATGATTGCGATTGCATTGGTAGAAGTTGTTGTACTAGGAATATGCTAATACCATTTTCTCCTATGAATAAAGTTTTGTAACCCCTGACGGTTTCGTTATAATTTATATTATTATAAAATAATGTTGCATAGGGTACGTATGAGAATTTTCTCTTTAGTCTCTATGAAAGAATTTATAGAGGTTATTCTATGGAATTTAATAGTTCGCTAATAAAAAGTTTCTACTGTCTTCATTGTCCAGAGTACTTAAAATTACGTGACTAGCTGAAGCTACACAATGGAGTACTAAAAATATTATTAAGTTTGAAAACTTTTAACATTTTTATTCAAAATTTTAAACATGCTAACTAGTTTCATTGTTAACTTTCAAAGTTAAATAACTTAGTTTGATACAGCAGAGTTGTCGCGAAATGTATTCATAAAAGTTGTTTCGTTTTTGGGATGAGTACGCAGAAAAGTCCGTGTCTGGTTGCCGTTGGATTTTTACGTGTATCTTTCACATCGATTTCTTGCAATATAAGGTACATAATTATGTATTCTGAACAGTAAAAACAAGAGAAGGTGGCAAGCCTTTCCCGATATTAAAATTTCGAATGGTAACAGCTGTATCGAAGTCGCAGTTCGAAATTCCAATTCCCAAAATAAACCTATGTCGTTTATTTTGGATAGCCTTACAACTGGTCAAAGTCATTACCTAAGTGCATCATGATTTATTTGTTGTTCTATTTTTTGCGCCGTACCTAAAAGCTTTTCTCACTAAATAGAAATAACATGGAGGAAATATTGCAACAATGCATTGAGTAATCGATCGCACGCATGGAGGTGGCTCATAATTTATTGTACAGATAAGAGCATGTCAGATTTGCTTATTCAAATGATACTATTGATTTTACTCGTAAATCATTATTATTGGTAAAATATTGGTTGTTAACATTGTACTGACAAATGCATTTAAATTGTACCTCTCAATTCCGAAACATATGGTTCACTAAATTTATTCAAGTGTAAATCTTCAATGAATGTACACTACATCAATTTATCGGGTTTCTATTGAAAAATTGAATTTAGTTGCGTCATTATCTGTTGTTTGATTTAGTGTAACATTTTAAGATTTAGTTTCAATGAAGAACCCATTATCTTCAAACAACAATGTTTGCATTGGATACTAAAATAGTTTCAATAATGAAGCTTGGAAAGAAAACAAACTATCTTTGTGTGATGCTCATTCACTAAGCGATTGCTACCAGATTGCCATTGTAATCTTTAGATCAGTATTTATTTACGTTCCTTGCTTTAAAGTGAAACTGACGGGACTTAATTGATGCTGTAACTACTCTGCATAATCATAAAACGAGATAGGACTATAAATATGTACTTAGATGAATAGTTTGTAGTAAGTAACTTAGAGTTTAATTGTGCCAAAGTTTTCTCTGACAGCTAACTATTGGATGGAAAAAAAAAAGCTTTGAGAAACAAATAACGAAACCGTTTAGCTCTTGTTTAAAGCCCTAACTGAATGGTCGCCATAAGATGGCAGAAGGATCCCGGGAGGTCCTGGGTTCGAATCCCTGCGCGGGCAAAATTTTCTGCTCTGTTTGGTTGGTGGTAGGGCTCGTTCTAAGTCCGCCTGGCTAGCTACCGCCATATTATCTAAGTCTGTCGCCATAACAACTATGTTAACAGCATTTGTTGTGTTTCGGCATTCAGAGGTAAGATAGCCAGTTCCTCTGTAGTTGAGGATTCCGGGTGAAGCTCGCTTCCACCTTCGGCCTTATCATCACTTACCATAAAAGAAAGGAGTGTTGGTAGACCAACAGCCAGATGCGTAAATGACCCCTACAAAGGATCTTGAGTAAGACCTGGATGAGGCTTGCTTAGACCAGGCAGGCATGGAAAAAAAGGGGGGAGGCCTATATTCTGCAGTAGGTAGAAAACAAGGTAGCCAATGATGATGATGAGATAATGAGATTCTAATACGAGGCCTTTATCAGTGTGTAGGCTGGTGCGTTGGCGGAGGGGTGCAAAGCCGAGGCGTCCGCTGTACCGACCCATCAGGATGTTCTCCTCAGAAGGCACCCGAGAACTTCCGACCTTGTGCCCCGAAGATTGACTGCGAACCACTTGATGGACAGTGGTTTACTGGTAAATATTTTGTATATTATAAGGTGTATCTATTCATACACGAAATATTTTAAGACAAACATATAGAGGTGTTAAAAAAGCCATATCAGCGAAAAAAAAATGTACGTATGTGTTTTATATTTTTACATAATTATTATAATTTTAAAATTGTTTGAGACATTTTGCAAAAAAAAAACCTTTATTTATACTTATTCTATGAATGACTGACCCGCCCGGACGTGGCGACACGGCGACAGTGGCGGCACGAGCGTGGTGAATTTTGATAATTAATCATCATATCAAGTAATTATAATATAATTTTTTTAAATAATATACTCTGAATTAAAAAAAAAAAAAAACATTTCCATGGCTTCTTTACCACCTATAAGTGTACACCTTATATTTCTTTTGTATTGACAGAGCTGCCTTTGGTTGAAGGTAGCTCCAAAAATTTAGGAATTATCACCACATTGTGAGTTCAAAACGTCGTAAGTAACTATCTGATTATTATCAAACTGTTTTTGTTAACGTCAGGGAGCCTGCGAAATTATTATTTTATACGTTTTTTGCAATTTTCAATATCAGGTTGTATGTTGATCTAATATATGATTCGCTGCCGTATCAAATATTTATATTCATAAAAATCATCAATATAACTCTCTATGTTCATATAATCTTATTGAATGAAAATTTCATGAAATCGTGACTTTTATAATGTTACTAGCTTAATGCGTTGTATTACTGATTCTAATGATTAAAATTCAGTAAATACATATTTTTTACGGTTGCAAATCGTACTTTAATCAACATACACCCACAAAATGAGCTCCAAATTACAAAAATCGTAAAAAAAAAAACCGCGTGCTACCTTAGCGCTTCTCCCTTAAGTTTCGACTACTAGGTTAGACTAGTTGTGTGAATCCAGAATTTAAGTTTCATAGATCGTTAACACAACGTGATCTTGAGCGAGTATCGTTCGTTATCGTTTCGTTATTCACAATCAGAAGAGGCTTCTGTACGATGGCCAGCACATCAAGTTACCACAAACTAAAATTTTCTCATTCGATTTTGAACGTAATCGTGAACATTTTAAAGTTTAAAATCATTTGGAGAAATCTGGCAGTTTCGTGTAGCTTGATGTGCTGACCACTATACATGAGCAATTAAATTTAGAAAAACGTCTAGATTGATGATTATTAAGTATTATGACTTTAATTTGTATGTATTGCTAGGAGCATCGTATCTGATCGCTTATTATGGGTAAACCACTAAACTTTGCTACGCAGCTTATTGCAAAGCAGATTACTTGATGCCCATAAGTAGGTAAAGATAAATATTGCAACAACTGAGGTAAATGTCAACCACTGTGATGATTTATATAGCAACATTTGCTTGTATTATATGAATTAAATCATCGTTTGGATTGAATCATCATAATTAACCTATTAATTTTCCCACTGCTGGGACACAGAGTGGTGACGAAATTATTTACACAATAGTACATTATGATACGTGTGTGCTATGTTGATGAATGCGCTCGAGGCGGTATTATTCGCGCAAGCCGTAGGCGAGCGCGATAAGGAAGCCGAGAGTGTAATGATCAATGCACACGTGTTTCATACGACATTTTTCAACACACTTGCGAGGAATAAAACAGACTTTTGTTGTTATTAACTGTATGAAAAACGGCGCTGGTTTTATTTTTTCGCGCGCCGCGCTAGCGATGCATGCGCAGGTGTAAATAAAGGCACTGGCAAAACCGCTAAAGAGTCTTTATTAAAATAAAAAATAACTAAATAATGTTTAGACTGATCATAGTGTTGTCGTATGTCAAATTGTAGTTTAGTTAGTATGGAATTAGAGAGTACTATTGGCATAGAGAAATATACATTTGTTCAGTGAGAATCCGCAATAATAGAACGCCAGTCAGGGTCTTTTTCGTTTGGTTCCAGGAGGGACCACAGACAAATTAAGGTAAATTTTTAGTTCATTTTGGGACCAAAGACAATTCAGACTATAAAAAAAAAGTGAAATATGGCATTATGGCTCCAACATTATGGAAGTCTCTTTGATGAGATTAAAAAAAGCGCAATTATCCGACTGGTAAATAGTTATCTGTGGCGTTACAGCACTAGCGCGGTAACGTAAAGTAAAAAGCACGCGTTTTTAATACACTGCATCATGGACCTAAAAGCGGTTCATTAAGAGCCACTTTACGAGCAAGTGTGTTGAAAAGTATATTTAATTTCATCACCACTGCTCTCAAAACGGTGATGGAAAACATCTTGAGGAAACCGGTATGTCCTAGAACCAAAAGATTCGAAGACATGTGACGCCCAGCAACCCGCACTGAGCCCGCGTGGTGAATTACACTATACCCAAAGTCTCTAATTCAGATAATTTATGTAAACAAAGTAATGTCAAGAAATGTCATTGTCAAAATGATAGGACAGTGGTGCAAAATATTTTATCATTTTTTTTGTTTGTAATAAAAGTGAATTAATTATAAGAACTATGCATAACAAAATACCGTTGCCAAACAATGTTTTATATGTAGTGTGTCGGAGACACGGCCTATTATCGTCATAATCAGCCCGTTTAAGTCCACTGCTAGACGTAGGCTTCCCAAAATCGATTTCCACTCGAAACAGTTTACAGCCGTTTTCATCCAAAATGTGGCTAGATACGCTACTTACAATATGAATGTATGAATTAAGAGTTGTATTATCAGTGTTGTTGAAGATTTAAAAACTTTGAAAATGTTTGGATCTCCTGCATTGTTACCAAGTATCATAAAATATTTTATACCAGAAAATCTCCTTTCTTTAATAACTTTGTTTAAAACCAAAAAATTATAAAAATAATTACGGTATGATTATTTTTTAATTATTATTTCTTAAAATCAGTACTTAAAAGAAAATGAAACCGTTATTTTCGCCATTTTATGTGAATATATTTATTATACCATTACGAAGACATTTTTTTGTAATGTTATCCCCTTTGTTTACATAAATTATCTGAATTTGAGACTTTGGGTATAGAAATCGGATATTCAGATCCATATTCACCTAAAGTTGAGATGTTAGCTAATACGAGTATGGAATGCTATTTTGTATCGAAAAAATCCCGCGGTTCTGGGATCTACAAATTTAGGTCTCTGATTATAGAATCGTATGTATATACTTACTTTCAAATGTTGGCTTAGGTATAAGGATTTTTGTATCGATCGTAAAAATCCCAATTTTAAATAAATATGCATCAGAATAGTTATGCAATCCATCAAGAATCTCGGTTTTATTTAAGTTTTTTTTTAATTAGTTTCGCTTAAATACTACACGCTCGACTAGTTATGCATTCCCGTTATTCCTGGTGTCTCGGGGATTTTTTTACAATAAAAATATTTTAAGGAGCCGCTTCCATACTTTCATAGCTAAAAATTAACTTTAGGTGAATATACATCCGAATATCCGATCTCTAATTATGACCCACTCCTTCTCACAGAGAGAAGGCCTGTATCCCAGCAGTGAAAACATTATTTAATAGGCTGATTATGTAAAGCGCCTGTCTGGGTTCGAACACACGACCATTCGTAAGTCGGAGATTGGATGCAGTCTGTGCATCAAAAAAATCTTTAATTTTACTGTTATATAATAGCTTATTTCGTTGAAGTTCCAAATTTTTTGCATCTCTATAATAATTACAGCTTAGGCCAGTTGTTAGTCTGTTAAATAAATTATCTTTAACCTCAAAATGAACTAAGTAATATTTATTTAAAAAAAATATGCACAAGTAAAAAAAAATACCGTACAAAGGTGGACTTAATGTCTGAGGCGTTTTCTACCAGTCAACCTTAGGGTGATGCAGAGAGGAAACAGGGTAACATGGGGTATTATTGTTGGCAATAATACTCAACTCCGATACGATAGAAAAAGATTCACTGAAAGTAGGGACAGTATACAGGATGTAAGGGAAAGCCCTGCGCAGACTGATGGGGTGAATTCAGTATATTATACTCTGATGACCGGCACATGATATTATTTCAGGAACGTTATGGGAATCCAATAAACCAGATTTTTTGGATAAACGCACGTAGCGAACGGTAGCGCGGCGCGAGCCTTCGGCTGCCCTCCCCGCCACGGGGCGCGGGGAGTTCAATGAGCTCTATAGCTAGGCAGAAAGTAAGTTGCTGATTTCACGCGTCGTTTGTTAGAGTATTTCAATATCCATTGCAGATTTTTTTATTTTAGATTTTTACTTACATTCATAGAGGGCTGTGCACAGCGAATGTAATTTTACATTGAAATAAAGGCATAGTAACTAAAAAACGATTTAAATAAACCTGATAAATTTTCCGGTGGAATATGATTCAAAATAAGGAGCTGATTGCACCCTGTTAGTTTGCGGAGGGCTGTGCCTTTACACCCTGTATAGGCCAGGCCGTGAATATGGCAAATGGATTTTCGGAATAAGTTTGGTAAATGAAAAATTCTTTTATTTCTGTAAGTAGGTTTGCACAAACAATTTTGTACGTCAATCATATTTTAAAAACTAGATGGGGTCGGCGTTTACGCACAGTCTCTTTTAAAGTCCAGTCTTTTAAAATTTAAAGTGGTTTCGTAGAACGTCGGCTCAGACACCAATTTAAGTTTTTTTTGTGTGTTTGTGCTCTTTCTAAAGCTCGATAAGTAAATCTTTAATTCAGTTGACCAAACATTTTCATAACATCATCTAAGGTGACTGGTCTTCCTGCTCATCTCCCTGCCGAGGCAAGCAAGTACGTGGCGTGCTTTGCATTGGAGGCACTGGAAGACATCTGAAAGATACAGCGTGTCGCGAATCAAGACCAGATTCTGAACGAGACTGCTCCGCTGATTGTAGACCTACCTGGTACTACGGAGAATGGGGACAGGTTAGTTCTAGTTTATACTAAATAGGGGCCGTCCATTAATCGCGTGAGGCTCGAAGGGGGGGAAAATAAATACATGTGATATCTTACTACACCCCCCTCCCCCTTGTGATATTTCGTGATTTTTGCCAAACCGGAGGGGGTTTGGCAAAAATATCACGTGTATTTATTTTTTCGTCAATCGCGCGATTTCTAAACCGAAAAGCGGCGTGTAGTATGGACCTTGATACATTAAATATGTTCATGTACAAAAAAACAATATATATGTTTTTCGCATGATTACACACATCCTTTATATTATTTTTATGCCAGTCAAAACCAACTTGCAGCATTTCTGTCTAGACATTTTTATCATGGTCCTTAATTTCAGAATAAAATTAGATTATACTTTATACCTGTATTTAAAGATAATATTCTAATTTTTTTTAAGAATCTTTGTAGGTATTAAAAATACACGTGAGTTTGGGGTGGGGGGATAGTCTTAAACTTCACCACGTATCACCAAGGGGGGGGGGGGGGTTAAAAATGCTAGAAAAACATCACGTGATTAATGGACGGCCCCATACTAGGTGGCGCATAAGTGATCACCTGATTTCCTAAGACTAACTTTTTCTGTAAAGAAGAAAAATATTTCTGGTTATTGTTATATTATTTATTCCGACTTATAATTTTTTCACGGAACATCTTCAAATCTCTCACCAATATACGCTGTAGACCGTTTACTGATGCCCAATTCCGTAGCACATCGTCTGGTCGATGTTTTTGGGTTGACTTGGACACTTGCATCGATATTCTCGGCAGAACGACTGCTCCGGGGACGGCCATGCCTAAGACTATCCCGTGTCGAGCCAGTCTCCATAAGAAAAGTGGCCGAACGTCGCAATGTTTGCAAAGTTGGTGTTGCACGACCACGACGGGAATTGGCGACCAATTATTGGTTAAAATAATGAGAATTATTCTGCGTTCTTGTAGAGTATAGCACACCATGATTTTGCAATAAGTATTTTACATATAAGAACTTCACAAATGTCAAAGTCGCGATGACTAAACATTCCATTTTCATCTTCCAGAGAGCTTATAACTTATGCGCCACCTGGTATATGGAAGATAGGTTGATGTTCTGATGGTATTGACTGAATGTTAGCGTTTTGATAACATGCCCATTAAAGAAATCAGTTTGCGGCATAAAAATAACTGATTACTTGTCGGACAGTACAACTAAAACAATTACTTTATGTTTCTTGGTGAAGAGAATGTTGAAGTAGCTGGTCATGACTAATAAGATCAAAGATAGGACTTTAATGAAAACGTTAAAAATATCGAGGATGCTTGTAGGACGGTAGGGAATCTAATAATCGGCATTCACTACTTATACATGATATATTATTCTCAAAATGTAAAACAGTTAACACCATAATTTTGGCGTCAATGCGTTATCGTCCTCAAAACAAAATCAATTATCCAATTGTTCTAAAATAAAAAAATCGAAAGCTTCCTACTCACTCATGTTTGGTTACACAATTAAAAAAATATTAAGTTTCCTTCTCAATAATGCTTGAATACAAAGTAACACATCTGTAATCAGATACTACGATTATTCCCTATATGATGATGCTATGATAATTTTATCCGTATTGACTCAATTATTTGAAATCTTGTAACTAATATTTGTATACCAGTTAATGGTGAAACATGTAGATCTTTTCGTTATGTTTTAACATCCTATGTACCTTGTGTGTTTCTGACAAATAAATTACTTATACTTATTGATGTATAAAAAAAGGAAGATTGGGTACAATGCGTGCCACGAAAGATGAGACTTGACACACCACGTGGTTTGACTTGCGCAGTACACGATTTTAAGTCTCTTTAGCGGTACGAGGTCTGTGCGCGCGACGGGATCGGTAATCATCGGGGCGATGGAAAGGGCGCGGGAGGCGCGGTCAAGTCTCATCTTTCGTGGCACGCATTGTACGCGCTCCTCGAAGTGGACCGCATAACATACGCCGACCGGCACAACTTACCTTAGTCTCAATCGAACTGGCGTTTGTGTAGGACATGTGCAGCACGTTAAGCAAAATTAAGTAGCAACAATACCTTTCTGTGTTTTCAAAATGTGCACAAATAATTCACAAACCAAAAACAAGTTCCACGGGATTACTTTTCACTCGTAAGCACATCAAAACTTATTTTCTTTAAAATTCGCCTGGATAATATTGCTTTTTAGGTCGCCATTTGTTTCTGAGTTGATATATACGTAACAGTGACAATTATTGCTATCTCGTTCCCGCTGCAGCCCGCGCCATATCTCTCTATTTCGGTTGTTTCACGATATCGGGAAATGTTGTGTGGGTGTGTTTACATGTATTATTGTTTCTAGTCCAATAGTGTTTATGTGACATTGAAGCGGTACCTTATCTTCCTTGTTTTATACATCAATGCTTTGAGTTTTATAACTTCGCACCGATAAAAACTACCTAGAGTTCGATAGTGATACTAATAGCAATTACTCCTAGTAAACGAACCTTGCAGAGTACCCTGAACAATATTAAATAAACGTGTAAAAGAACACGCTTTGATTAATTGAACGATACAAAGGGAGCCTTGTGATTGATATTCTAATTAGTGCTGTCCACCGTCCAGTTAACGATTATAGCTTTTGACACTTCAACGTAACTCTTAATTACTTTATTGCAACGACCTTTTCAATTCGAATGGGATCATGTTTTACGTAATGTTCAGGTTTCGGATTAATGTTTTGACCTATCAATTATGATTCTGACTAGAGATGACAGTTTCAAAACGATCTTCATTGATGACCGCAAATTGAGTAGTGTATAGAAACATCTAGTTGAACCTACTCCGGTTCTTTCGAAATCATGTTTGTTTTATGTTGAATATATAACTTCACTTCTAGAATATAAGTGTTTTGTTTCTTCTTAAAACTCTGACTAAAGTTTTTTCATATTAGGGTTACTCATCCAAATAAGTTTTCTGAATGTTTTTATATACCTACCCTTATAATATCTTATCACCCAGTGCTCCGGCAACTGCTCGACCGGTAGCACAGGCATACAGCATCGCTCCGTGGTATGCTCACGCGGCGATACCGGCAACGTCATCAGCGAGATTGAGTGCGGCATGCCCCGGCGCACGAGTCGTGCGTGCGATCTTACCTGCGTGGGCGCACCGACTACCGCACGTGCCGAAGTAGCCACGCCTGCACAGCCACCACAGACTATCGGTGAGTGTTCAGTCATCATCATTCGTATACGTGTAATAGCACTGATTGATTATGGACATAATACTTAGTGGACATAAGCGAGCATATAAAAAAAATCTGTTGTTCTCTACACTTTGACGAGTTATGCGAACATAATAATTATGTAGGGAACAGCTGTTTTTTTTCGCAATTGCAGCTTTGGTCCCATAATATGTAAAGTTGTTCATAATGATGAGTACAACCTCCCATTTCGGTTTGTCGCATGTTTTCAATTTCAACCTGTATATTATATAGATTTTATACAAATTCTATACAAATAAATAAAATTGAAGTGTCTGTTTGTAATGTCAAAATAACAGCTTTGAAAATAAAAGTATATTCAGTATTTAACAAAAAAAAAAAAAAAAAATATGTTTACCTGTCTGACTGTTTGTTCCGGCTAATCTCCGAAACGGCTGGACCGATTTTGACGGGACTTTCACTGGTAGGATAGCTGATGTTAACGAGTAACTAAGCTAGTTTTATTTTTGAAAAAGCCAAGCGGGCGAAGCCGCGGGCAGCAACTAGTCAATTACAAAAAAAAAAAAACTTGCCATAAAAATGTATGTAACTTCGTTTAGTTTTTCATTAAAAATAAGACCGTTTGATAGATAGATAGAATAGATAGATAGATAGAATACCCTTTATTATGTACACCATAAAAATTACAGATATAAATGTAGAATTGTTACATAGGGTGTCACAATGGGCGGTCTTATCGCTAAAAGCGATCTTTTACAGACAACCTTTGCAGTTGTTACTATACTTATCTGAACAGCTGCAGTAACCCATCCCATGTGGAGAATAAACGGTAGAATGTTCTAGAATTCTTGATTCCATTACTTATCTTCTGAATGAGGGCTACCGTTTTGTGCTCACCAGTTGGCGCCATTGTCGAGTAAGGTCCTGAAGGGTAGCTGCTAAAGTTTGTTACTACGGGCTAAAGTTTACGGTTAAATCATATTAAATACCTTAAAAATGTACTGTAAAAATATTGAGCATGCCGCAGTGTTGTGCAGTCCCGTTTTGTTCATAAAAAAGGAGGACAAGAAGAAGTTTCCGAAGGATGAAACTGTCTCAAGTTTCCGAAGAATGAAACTGTCTCAAGTTTCCGAAGGATGAAATTGTCTCACAACACTGACATTCATTGACCCATAACTCATATTTGCTTTAGTTAATATAAGGTATTGCAAAATATTCACAACATTAATCTAATTTGAAATAAACCCCCGTAGTCCACCCACAAACAGTGACATTTTACATTTCGGAGACCTCACTCTACACTAGCGCCTGTAGCGGCAAATTCATACGCGATAGCCCTCATTGTTTATTTGTAAGCTTTATTTCAGGAAGAAAACAAAATTAACCTTTTACCCTTGTTTTGTTCCACAGAGCCTCAAAAAGTTTCAGGTGTCGAGATTACACACAGGGACACCCTTCCACAGAGAACCATTACAGCTAGGGATCGCGCGTCAAGAGGTATGATAACGTATCAAATATTCCGTTATATGAATGTTCTTGAAAATTAATCTCGTATCAAGTCATTCGATAGGATTAATAAATGTCATATCGGACATCCGATCACAAGAGTTATCATTGTGTGTAGATTATTCTAACAGATAGCTATTTATCAGAAACTGGGTGTGAATCACACAGCAATATAGAGATAAAGACTAATATTTCAATTACGAGTATTATTATTTAATTATAAACAAAAGAAGACGGTGCGGCCTGCTTGTACTGTGCGGCATGTTCATACAAAATGTACGGCAATGATGTAGGATTTTTGTGATGCATTGCTGTGCACTAGCCTTAAGGGGGATGCCCAGAGGTAGCCCGCAAAATTCAAATTTTCTTACGATTTGCAGATCCGTGTCAGGTTGTATGTAAATTGCAAAAAAAGTAAAATATTTGAATTTTGCGGGCTACCCTGACGCTTTCACCTTAAGGCCCAGATATATGCCAGTGACTTTGAGTGGTTAGCTTGCGTGTTCTATACTGGGCTCACGCAACGCGTCGTACGTCCAGCCAGTAATAGGACTCGCCCATCCAGGAGCGCTGTCCCAAATAGGACGCATTATTAATTTATTATACATAAAATAAAAAGTATTTGAATAAAACACGTATACTAAAAGATCAATAATTAAATTATCTTTCAAAAAGTGAAGATTTCAGAAAAATACGCTTGATATATTTTGCGTGATTCTCAGTTTTTTTTATATGCGTTAGACATAATTTTACAATTTAATTTCAGTATTGAATATAAACAGAATTAAAAAAAAAACCACATATTTGTAGCTATTAAGATAATTCTCTAATTTAACATAATTATATTTTTTCCAAATCATTAACCCTACCCGTTTAGACGTGATCTTTAGTATACAATCATTAAAAGGCGGTTATTATCGCCTTAAGTGCTTTGAAACTAATAAAGTTATTTTGTTCTAGGACACTGCGTAGACAAGCTAAACAACTGCATACTGGCGGTGCAGGCTCGTCTGTGCCACTACAAGTATTATACGAACAACTGCTGCCACTCCTGCGGCGGACGGTGAACAGTGGCCTTATTAGTACCCAGCCGTTTATATGGCACATCGAGGATATGAAATAGTTTGGCTTTGTGGACCTTCGTAGTCTCTGTCACTTGGAAATTAGGTACCTATAGTGCTACAAGGTTTCAGGTCAAGCTGAAGGTCAAGGTCTTTTGGCGCGTGGCTAAAATCGGAACTAACACCACCACGTTATTTTGATTAGAAACATCTATTGGCGCGCCTTGGCAGTAAAACTGATTTGTCTGCCGTGACGGTAAACGACATGACGCGTGACGCTGTCATGCCATGATGCCCCGTCTACGCCACCGCTCTCGATTCCCTTGTGTGTGTGCGCGCGTATACTTTATTTTACTCCATATTTAAGTAGTGTTCATAAGTCAGTGTTTTTATCAATTATGAATTAAATGTTTAACAACAGCGCCCCTATCAAAGTCATTTGAGCGCCAAAAGATCCTTGAAGCAGTATGTGTGTCTCTTTCTGAAAGTCGATGTGCCATTTATCATGGCCCGGGTATTCTACTGCCTAAGGCCGTTTGTCCGCCGCCACCGTCAACGGGACGTCGCGCGTCGGCGCCGTCATCGTCATCTCGTTCTCGTTGACGGCGGCGGTGGACAAACAGCTTTATACAAGGCCGAACGCACACTATGGCTAACATTGTAGGCGCCTTGTCCAAAATACAGCAATACAATATTAACTTAGGTTAAGGTAACACTATTCTTTTCAGTTTCCCAGTTTTATATTTGTGTGTCGAACCGTGTACTATTTTTGATATAGTTGTCATTTTGGCCTGAACATGGTGCCTATGATATTTAAGTTAAAAATAAAAAAATAAACTACTTTGTTGTATTTATTATAATGTACGGTGGCCAGCACATCAAGTTACCACAAACTGTCAAATTTTCTCGTTCGATTTTGAACTTAATCATCAACATTTTAAAGTTTAAAATAGTTTCGTGTAGCTTGATGTACTGGCCACTGTAGGTACAATAAACTGCCCCGGTCTGCGGATTTGCGGGTGAAATTTTAGTACATTCGTTGATTGCAGCTGGCTGGCTGTCGTTACAATAGTGTGCGTTTATCCTTAATTTAATTTTCTTCTGCCGACTTAACTATACCCATATTTTCTCCTGTTTGTATTATTAGTCTTCATTAAAGTAAGGGAAAACATTTAATGATTTTAAATGTTGCTCTCTGGCATCATTCTTTTTTCTCAGCTGAAATAATATATCGCACATCCTCTAAAAAACTGTCATAACACAAAAAATACATTACATTCATTATTTTCATTCATTAAATTTACATTTTGCAAATAGTTTGATAAATCCTTTGTTGATTAAAATAATAAAAAGTTTAAAATCTGTAACCTGAAAGTCACATTAACATTAGTTTAATGGAAAATAATTAAAATCGATTTTTTCTCAAAACTTGTTTTCGGCGTGTTACGACAGTTTTTTAGAGGATGTATGATATGTATTTTAAAAAATTACTTAAAATAAAGGTGCTCTCTCACAACAATTTAATATTCAATTTTGAGCATAACATTACAAAACCGCCTCACTGACTGACGAGCATTCGCCTGTAATGTAACAATTCAAGATTCGATAAGATTCGCATCCGGGTCATTCTCAGGACACTCATTATTTGGTTGACTTCGGTGGCAATTTTTTTTTTTCATTTAGGCATAACTAACATGAAATATCAAATCTAGGGTACTACTAATATGTTTTAAATTAACTCTAGATTTGATATTTCATGTTAGTTATGCCTAATTGTAAGAATGACCCATCCTTGTTAAAAATAGTATCACGGGTGCTCCCTGTCAAAACTGGCATTACATTACAGGCGAATTATCCCGCAGGGTTATTGCGTAACACACAGAATTACAATTGATCGCAATGGGTTTCATCTTGACAGTTCACCAATGTCCATTGAGTTATTTATGTTGTTGAGTAGATGAATTTTTAAAACCTATGAAGCAAAGGATTAACAATATCCTTTAAAACTCTCGGATTGTGAATGTAATGTTAAAAATTGTATCATTACAGGTTGCGCACTGTAATGTTCGGTTCTCCTCACTCACTGATTTAATGTTTGAATCTAAACTATGAGTGAGCGCTTTTAGGATCATAATATTATGTATAAGCTTACCGACGTTCCCTTGAATAATTATTAATTAAAATTGAAAGTAGTATTATTATTAACACGTTTATTTAATTCTGCTTATTCGGTGTGATATTTAAACTTAAGTACTCATATATTTTTGTATGAATTAATTTATACTATAGTACAAGTAAAATCATGACTCAACTTAGTACTTAGGATAATATTACCAACGCTTTTAAGATAATATCAATGTATTGTATTGTAGTGCGTAGTGTACTTCACCTTAAGTTATGTAGTTATTGATAAGTACGTGTAAATAGATAGACTTAAAACAAGTGATGATTAGATGAAACTGAAACAAAAATTGACTTTTATTTGTGATGCTTTTTTGTCCTCTTTCTGAACAGTGAACTAAAACAAAATCCGTCACGTTAAGGTCGGTGACCGGTTAGACTCGGCTCCTGTCGGTCGGTGACGCTCAATCGCGTATACTCGGCTCCAGTCAGTCGGTGACGCTCAATCGCGTATACTCGGCTCCAGTCAGTCGTTGACGCTGAATCACGTATATACTCGGCTCCAGTCGGTCTGACGCTGAATCGCGTATACACGGCTCCAGCCGGTAGGTGACGCTGAATCGCGTATACTTGGCGCCAGTCGTAAGTTGTCACTTATATCATGTGGTCCATAAGCACACACCCTCTTATTAGGGTTCCGTAGCCAAACGGCAAAAAACGGAACCCTTATGGATTCGTCATGTCTGTCTGTCTGTTCGTCCGTATGTCACAGTCACTTTTTTCCGAAACTATAGGAACTATACTGTTGAAACTTGGTGAGTAGATGTATTCTGTGAACCGCATTAAGATTTTCACACAAAAATAGAAAAAAAATATTTGGGGGTTCCCCATACTTAGAACTGAAACCCAATTTTTTTTTTCATCAAACCCATACGTGTGGGTTATCTATGGATAGGTCTTCAAAAATGATATTGAGGTTTTAATATCATTTTTTTCTAAACTGAATAGTTTGCGCGAGAGATACTTCCAAAGTGGTAAAAGGTGTCCCCCCCCCTGTAACTTCTAAAATAAGAGAATGGTAAAACTAAAAAAAAATATGATGTACATTACCATGTTAACTTCCACCGAAAATTGGTTTGAACGAGATCTAGTAAGTGTTTTTTTTTAATACGTCATAAATCGTAAACCGCGCTTGCTGCTACGGAACCCTTCTTGGGCGAGTCCGACTCGCACTTGGCCGCTTTTTTATTTGTTATATTGTTTTACATTAAGCATCAATACGGGTAAGTATCGCAATGCGGTCTAACGACCAAGTAAGTACCTATATTAAGTTGTTTCCTATGTTTGATTGTATCACTTCATGTGCTGCATGCTTTTTATTGAACGTACACCACAGGAAACTAAACAGGAGTGGCGGTATCGATTAAAATGATTTTTCCATGGAAACCAAATGGAATTCCCAGTAGATTTTCCCAGTAGACAGTATATAGGAATGTATAACAGCGGTCAAATAAATTCGATACTGCATAGACACCTTGTACAGAAACCAGAGTCCATGTGGTTTCAAAAATACTTGTAAGTACATATATTATTAGTAAGTTAGGTGAAAGTGATAGTAGCGCGCAAAATAAAATAAAAAAATATTTTATTGCAATTTACAGTATCAGGTTGTAAATTGATCAAAATATGCGACTGCGCTGACTGAGACATCAAAACGAGCGATCATAAAAAATTGTGTTTACAGAATTGTAATCATTAAAATCATAACTACAACTCTCCTAAGGCGCTACCCCGAGCAAAACCTTGCGATAGTGCGTTTTTCAGAGGCTATTAACTCAAAAATAAAGACAAATAAACGACATCTAAAAGCACATTATCAATTTTCGATATCCTATCATCACATTGCATTGCACGTTCTTTTGTTTTTATGTCTTCTATAAACATTTAAAATCTCCTTGTAAAAAAATTACAAAAAATATTGATTGCCTGCATTTTTTATTAATTTGAGGATTACACTAACGGATATATAAGGGGTCATTCAATTATTACGTAAGCACCAAAGAGGGGTGGGGGGGTCTTTGCTTTGATTATTTTTGATGACATGGAGGATGGGGGTCTGGATGGTAGGATTACGTCAGAAATATTTATTAATTTACTTTTCAGATTCAATTGCAAAATTTAATTGAATTTGATTTGAACAAAGATGGCAACCCAATGTTCAGAGATTCCCCAAAATAATTGATATTGTTTTCTCGCTCGAATTTACTTAAATGGGCATTCAATTACTTTTAGTCTATAAATTCCTTATTTCTAGACTCATGAATAACAGTAAAGAAACCTGAACAGATTAAAAAAAATAACAATGTTTACGTAAGCAAAGGGAGGGGGGTATGAGCTTTGTTTACTTTTGCTGACAAGGGGGAGGCAGGGGTTCAAAATTACAAAAAATCTGCTTACGTAATACTTGAATGGCCCTTAATTAAAAATATAAATAATTCACATTTATTTCATTTAAAAAGGTCAATTTTCTTTTATTATTAAAATAATTCCAAAAATTGTGTGAATTCGGCGTGCGCAGGGAGCGGGACAGAGCGGCCGTGCCGCGGCGGGAATGAATGCTCAAGGTCGTTTGCTAAGGGAAGCGCCTTAAATGTTCCTCTCTTCCCCTATTAACCTCTATTCAATAATAATAATAATAATATGAGTGAACGCGTGCGCAGCCGTTGGCGCGCTGGTGGGCCCGATAAGAAAACAATGTTAATACGTAATAATTTTCAATTACTACGATTCGGGATGACCTGACTTAGCCTTTGTGTAGATACTGGTCTGCAATTGACAATGACCGCATTGGCAAGTACATTGTACTCTATGTACTTATCAAATAGTTCTAATTAATTCGTTTGAAGTGAATAAGATAAAGTGAGATGGATAGCAATCAATTTATTACATCTTTGATGTTATTGCTCTTGTTTTCGGTTGCTTTACGAGTTAATTAACTGCTAAGGTTTTAATTAAATATCTTTATCTACGTGTCACACGTTATCGGAGGATCATTTGAATTACTAAGGGCGAATGTCACCAACAAAATTCAACGCGATTAGCACATCCAAACCGCGTTCAAGAGCTGTCAGTGTCATCATTAGAGATCGGATATTCGGATGCATATTTACCTAAAGTAAATTTTTGCTATGAAAGTATGGAAGCGGCTTCTTAAAATATTTTTATAGTAAAAAAAAAAACACGTGTTGTCAGGAACAACGGGAATGCATAACTATTCGAGTGTGTAATATTTAAGTGACTTCTAAAAAAATATTTATTTAAAATAAAAAAACCCGGGGTTCTTGGATTGCATAACTTTTCTGATGCATATTTATTTGGAATTGGGATTTTTACCAATATTTGAAAGTAAGTAAATATACCAGAAACATATATCAGAAACCTAAACTTGTAGATCCCAGAACCGCGGGATTTTTTCGATACAAAAGCGCATTCCATATTAGCCAACATCTCAACTTTAGGTGAATATGCATCCGAATATCCGATCTCTAGTCATCATTGTTGTGGAGTTTTGCCACTTGAATGGTCAGTTTCATTAGTGAAATTCACTCTAAGTAGCTAATTAAGTGTACCTACAATATTAATTTAATTGAACAATTTTGTTCCTTGTTATCGATAGAGGTGATATCTCGAAAACAAAAATAATATAAATAATGCTGCTTGAAGAAAACAAAGGAAAACTCTTATCTTACAACGTTTATTTAATTTTAAAGTGTTTTATTTAAAAGATAATATAAATTACAAGGAATACACATTAAAACTATATATGATCTATTAGTCTACCTATACAATATTTTCCATTATTTAAGCTACTCAGTAAGTAGATTGTAATGGATCATTTACACAATTAATTGCTCCACAAAACACAAAGTTTCATATATTCATAAAATATAGAAATTTGTCTGAAGCTAAACATTATGAACAAGCACGCTTTTCATAAATTAATACTGTATATATCGATCTTATACTCTCTAAACTCTGAAATTACTGACCACATTTGGGAGCAGCATTAACAGATAATCCTTAAATAATAATTACATTTAAATGTAGCGTCTACCTCCTACGGTCATATTGCCAATTATCATCGTTAACATTCCTACTAAAACAAGAACAGTAAACGATATAGCCATGTTAGCATTTGTATCGTATACAATGCCTCTCAATTCGTCAAACGCAAGACAAATTGCTATGAAGGCAATTATGAGCGTCAAAGTTACAGCACATGAATATACAGCCTTTAACATACTATTATTGACTATATTTGTGCATAACAAATTTGCAAGTCCTCCCACAAGGCTTACAGTTGTCAATACCATGGCAACCAAACCTGAAATGATGAAAAAAAAAATCAAGTTTTAGTACACAGTTTAACAGGATAATAAGTATTCTACGTGTTAATCCAAGTTATAAACTGTGTGCCAAAGCTCATCCAATTCCGTTCAGTCGTGTTTGCCTGATTAAGTAACAAACATACAATCATATATGTAGTCCACTGCTGGACTTATACCTCTCCCAGGCTACGCCACAATACTCTGTCCTCCGCCTTCCGCATCCAGTCTATCCCAGCCACGTTTTTGAGGTCGTTGGTCCATTTATCTGGGGGGCGTCCCACACTACGCTTGCCGATACGCGGTCTCCACTCCAGCCGATCTATTCTGTAAAAATATCACCGTGAAAACTCAGGTGAAGTGAGCATCAATACACAGTGTCAATCACCTGTGTTTTCACGGTGAGTTTTTTACAGAATAGCACTGCAGGGCTCGTCTGCTCCACCGGCCATCGGTCCTTCGACAAACATGGCCAACCCACTACTACTTCAGCTTGCTTACTCTGCAAGCTATATCGGTAACTCCGGTTCTCTTCCGCATAATTTCATTCCGGATTTTATCCTTCAAAGAAACTCCGAGCATAGGCCGCTCCATAGCGCGCTGAGCGACCTTAAATTTGTGGAGCAGCCCGACTGTTAAGTTTGGAATAAAAAAAAATTAAAAAAAAACTTACCAACGATATGATGCGCCGATTGTACATGCTCGTTGCCTGCTATTATTATTTCGGGGAAGGGAGGCTGTACATTTGGTGGTGTGATACCGGATGATTCCTGAATTGCCATTATTGCCATAACACCGCCGATGAATGCCAGTAAAGAACCCAGCACTTGTAAAGACCAGTATAGCTTCGTCTTTTGCGGATACTTGAAATTGTTCGCCCATCCCGTTCGGGGGTTTAACGATAATACAGCTTGACTCATCAGCAGCACATACTGTAAATGTAAAGGCACTGTGTTAAGGAATTCATAATCTCATGATTTTAGGCATAGCAGCTACTTTGTGCCATCACAACAATACAATACATGAAACCTGCTCTGTTAAGGGGGAAGCGCTATGGTGGCCCGCGAAATTAAAATATTATTACAATTTTTGCAATTTGCAGCTCATTGTCTGGGTGTATGCTGATTAAAGTATAATTTGCGACCGTAACAAATATGTTTTTACAGAATTATAATTATTAGAATCAGTAATACAACTCTAAGTTAGTATAAATCTAAAACCACAACAATACAATAACCTACCTACACTACTTCGACAATTTTTGCTAAATAAAAGCTACTACTCGGTAAACGAATATCTAAGTGATACGAGTAGACTTATATAAAGTCATAACTTAAGTACTCGAGACTTAAAGTTTTAATTGATTGATGAATTATTATTACATCTCTCAATAGATACGTTTTTATATTTTATAGTAAAGCTTATCTCAGAAAATACCTATATCGTTATTATATTAAATTAGTACTGCTAAGTAATGTTATATAAATTAAATTAACAACCGCTTCATCTCTCCTAACTCACTTATTTTGTTGTGCCCGACAGGGTCCATAATGATCTAATTATAAGTTTACCACCTAAGAATACCTACATGTAGAATGCAATAAAAGTATTGAGTACATTGAAAATTCATGATTTCATGAAATAGTCAATCTATAGGATTTACGAACTTAGTTGTATTAATAATTTTTATGATAAACGTATTTAGCGAATTATTAGAATTTCGCCGGCTACCCTGACGCTTTCGCCTAAATAGATATACTAAGTTTTGAATTTCTGGAATGGTCTCGGATGGTAGGACCAGTGGTCCATTGAAAATATCGTGCATTTTTTGCACAAATGATGCTAAATATGCGGGATATTTTATAGGAAAAAAAATAAAAATACTGCGGTAGGTATTAGTGTTACGTTGTGTGATGTATCTACTCTCGATAACATGCATCTCATCGGTCGTTATTAGATCGTTTTATCTATTTTCGCGCATCTCGACACATTATTATCGCGATAATGGGGAAACCCAACAGGAGCCAGTTCTTTCGTAGGTTTCCTTTTATGTATGTGCGTAAACGAAATTTCTTAAATATTATTTTCTCTATTGGTTTATACTTAATTATTTATCGCAACTGATCGCTTATAAAAGAGACGGCCTTAATAAACTGCAAATTCGTTGGGAGATATAATAATAATAATAATAATTTTATTTCAGAAACATCCATAAATTTGTTTGTATTTGTGTTGTTTTTGATATAGTGGCTGTAAATATGGCAGTTTTAAAAAGTTCATATTCGTGACAGTTTCATTCTAAAACTCGATGTATCATTGTAAATCTGGCAACTGAGCGAAGTTAGTTAAGGTCACAGCACACATATCAACTCGGAAACGGATTGAAACCGTATCAACTCAAGCCATTTAGCATGAAACTCCCTACTGAAAAGCACACTAATCGGAATCGTAACGTAAACGATTCGCTTCGGGACAAGCTCACGAACCGCGGTGTGGCGCGTGGTCAACCAGCGGTCCCCATGCTTACGGCTCGTTGTTCCCGCGCTTAAGCCTCTCCGTCGCGTCGCCGCGCTTGCGTCTCTTCGTCCACCCTTGTCCGTCTCACCCCTCCCGCGTTCGGATTCAAACAGATCTGGTGCCAGCCAGGCCAACCAGCAGCGGTCAACGAGCCGTAAGCGCAGCGTCGCCTAGCTGTAGCCGAGTCGACGTATCGGAGCTGCTGGTACGCTTTGGTTACGTGCTTACGTTAGTTTGACACCTGTTTGGCGGCGAGGTGATACGGTGACGATCCCTTTCCGAGTTGATATGTATGCTACGACCTTTAGGTAGCGTAGCTCAGTTATAGGCCAACAATTTCTTTGCTGACAGTCCAGATTCTAGCGAGTGAAGGGGGATGCGGCTAAAGACAAATGACGCGCATCCGACCTTACAGGGTCTTGCATTGTCAAAGTTGAGTCTATAGATTTCTCTATGAAATATTTCGTGGTTTACTTCCGCTGAACGAAACTTAGATTCTTAATATAGTATTATTTCAGCGGGATTGTCCGAAAGGGGTACCGCTACCCCGGAATATAAAGGGCCAAGAAATGAACATGGGTAGGTTTTAGTCAGTTAGTGTCAGACACTTCCTTCCGCTCCACCCAGAGCGGGAATGGTTATATGATGATTTCTCATCCTCTAAAAAAAAAAAAAAAAATAATAGTATTATTACATTTGTTACCATTTCAAAAATGTTATTATGTTACCCATCCAAACGGTCTGTGCCTACGACTCTGCCCGTGTATAAAGTAATAATTATATTGAATAAGAATTACCAAAAAAAATCAAAACTATATATTTTGCGGGATACACGAGAGCTGCAACCATCATTCATCCTGCTTTAGTTCGTCATTGTTTTATTTAGTACTTCTTTCATAACGCTGTAGGTACATAATAGTTGGTTACTTTTCTATTGAGATGTGCATTGCTTTTTTTAATTTTTGTATGGGTATCTACTTAAAATGTTATTTTTTTGTGTTGACCTCCAGTATTGTTTTCATCTTTGGATAGTAATACCATTTGCGTTTTGAGATGTGAGCCGTATCTGAGAGCACGGGTTGCCGCTTGCGACGACGGCGTGCGACTGAAGCTCCCGCCATCCGCACACTTGTGACCACCAACCCCGCAGTACGTCTCCTGTCACTGGACTGGACTGTCACCAATGAAACAGTCGGCCTATAGTTCTCTACTATGAGAAAAATACAAAGGTACCAAATTTACACTCACCCCAATAACTGTTAAATAGACATGCGCTGACAACTTTGGCATTTCTATGAGAAATACACCCATGTTTATGTAGATGAACGCACAAAAAGCGACTGCTCCGAGCAGTAAATGTATCACGGTATTGGTCACATTCATGAACACTACGAATCCGGCAACTGTCTCATCTGGTGGTGGACCTCCAGGTCTTAAACCCTCTTCTAATCTTGAGTGTGATATCGGGGGAGCAGGTGGTGGTGGTGGTGGCATTGCCATTTTAGCCAATATTCGATTTAAATTATCTTTTTCGAAGTTGCACACCGCTGAATCTCCACGCGCACTAACTCGCAGATATACTGGTCCAATCAATAGTTTGCTATCTCCGATTTAAGATAACTTCGCAGATACTAATGTTTCCTATTTCGACAACTAGATAAGGGTGACAGTTATGGCGTAATGGTTACTGATAAACGATGCGGTGGGAGTTTTGTAACCTACTTGGTCGTACTAGGTAGAACCTTCATAATGTTTTGTAGGAACGTATCTGGTCTTTCAAAAATATATAAATAATGATTAAAGGATTTTTAGGGATACCACCAAATAGAAGATAGAGCCGTATATAAAATAAAAGTAGCCTACCCGGCTATTCCAAATTTTTTATATACGACGTCTCTTTTACATTTTATTAGGTTTGCTAAATAAGCATAGAAATAGGAGGCATTCTATACAATGGTGCCGATTCCCTTGTTGTGAACAAGGGAATCAACACCATCAACTAAACTAAATTTAAGTTCAGTGCATATTTTTCTTTCTATTTCATTAAAAAAAGGACAGAAGATAAATTTTAGATTAGTCCTGTCAAATTAATCAGCGCTTGACGTAAATTGACGTAATTTTAATCGGCAAGTTTTTAATCACTTCTAAACTTGTATGAAGTAGTGACAGGCGCTGATTAATTTGACAGGATTAAACTAAAATTTATCTCCTGTCCTTTTCTTAATGAAATAGAAAGAAAAAGATGCAGTGAAATTAAATTTAGTTTAGTTTGTGAACAAAGGGAATCGGCATCAATGTCTGAATTATACACATTGACGGTATGCGGTAACACATTAAATTTTATTATACAAATAGACATTGTGTTCACACTTTTTCTTACAACAGATACAAAGAGATAAAAATATTTAGATAAGATTCCAAATTTTATTTCCTGTTATTATCCAAAAGTCCAACGACACTAATATGGTGAATAACCAAGTAAAGAACACGATGGTAGGTACGAAGACATCTGCATTGCCTGTCCATGTTTTGAATGATCTGTACTCGAATGCTGCACAGAGGCTTCCGGTAGCCAGGAACATGCTGGCGATGCCGGTGATGTAGTGGAAGAACCGGACCCAGAATACACCGATGCAGGAAGACAGCTTGAGAGGGTACATTGCGAGGATTCCATTCAGCAAACTTGCGAGGCAGCACACGAGGGCTGCTATCCCTGAAATGAAAGGTCACTTAATTTTCGATGACTCGATTATGTGCATGTAATAATCAAATAGTGTCTGTGTTATTTCGCTGTATGTACCTGCTAAGACGCTAATAAGCTGAAATATGTAATTTATACCCCTAATTTAAATGTATTTATAATGTAATTTAATTTTTTAATTTTAATTTGAATAATGTAATTTAATTTAAATAATCTAATTTAATTATAATTTTCATTTAATTTATTGTGATATAATATTTCCACAACATACATTGTGATATGGTTATGGGTTAATACCTGAAATAAACCATAATAATAACAGTTGTAACATTGCCTTGTGGCATTAAGTCCGCCTATGTACGACTATTGTACATGAAGTTTAAATAAATAAATAATAAATAAATAAATAACATTACGCATAGTCGATCTATTAACAGTCGTCGTCCATCTAACTCTTCAGCTTCAACCAACAACCCATGGAGCACCTCCCCAACTCTGTATAAAGTACCTGTATACGTGCCGCTAGTCTTAAAATGGGCGACGACCTTTATTCGTGTTGAGGGTATCGATCAGCGAGGCCCTATTTAATAAAACAGACAGGCGACAGGTAACGACAATCTGACAATTTAACTAGTTCAATAAAATTTATAGTTGACATTTTTAGTACTGCTTTAAATTATTTAACCGCATCTGTCGTGAAAAGGTATCACTTTTGTTATTTTTTTTACAAATAAGTCGCATTGTCAAATGACGAACATTGTCATTGTCAGAAGCAACTTATAATAGGTATATTTATACCTATTATGACGGCGACTTGTCCGCGTGAAATTTCTTGTCCCCCCCGCATCACATCTTGTCGCGTTATTACTTCATTTTCGCTTTCTTTCAGATTTTTTTTATATCTTGGTGTTAAGTAGCCATTGTATAACCTTCAAAGCTTTTTTTAAGCTAATCATAGTAGAGCCATTAGTATAACCTTCCTCAAGAACTGGGCTATAAAAAGCAAAAATAATTTTTCAAGAGTGTCATTCCGAATTTCGACAGCTAATTATTTCGACATGGTCTTAATTTCGAAAAACAATAGTTCGACTACTCATTGCTTCGACATAAAATATATTTGACAATCATTAGTCCGACAGAACATACTTCGACAACACACATCTTCTAGCCTCTTCATTCTTCTAGTCTTCTTCGAGCCTAACAACGTGCTAACCATTAGAATAGGGTATAGGGCTCTTATACATAAACATGATACGACGTCGCATCGTGCTACGACGTGGCATCGTTTTACGATGCGACGTCGTATCGTGAAACCGTCTCCGTCGTCCGTCGTCTTCTGTATTTCTGTTTCTTCTTTATGTGTCTTCTTAATACCAGCAGGGGGAGAACACGTCTAGTGAGGTCCGTTATGGTCTTCCATGTATACTGTTTTCCACCATTTATGCAGTGTAGGTACTACCTTCCACTTCCACTCTCTCACTCCCACACTTACTCACACCCACTACTCACATACACATTCACCTCCACACCATCTTCTACTCACATAACACACATCCCAGCGTGTTTTGCCTTTCATAAAAATAAATGTGTTTTTATTTCATTCTTTTGTTTTTATTTTATTATTATTATTTATTATTTAATACTTTAAGCACAAAACATGTACAGAGGCGGACTTAATGCCATAGGCATTTTCTACCAGTCAACCCTTGGGTGATGCAGAGACATACAGTAGTATTTTCTTTTAGTTCTATAATTTTACATAATCTAGAACTGACTCAATAACTTGATAACAATTTGTATAACCTGGGGAGGGGCGGAGCATCTTAACACAAGCAAACTAATTGCTTAAAAGGATTCTCCCTGTTGTAACTAGAATAAGTTGTTTAAGATGATGCAATAAACATTTTATTTTATTTATTTATTTATTATACGAGATTAATTGCGGCACCGTATCGACGTCGTTAAGCCGTGTATCGTGACACGTTGCTCATCGTAGATTTCCACAATACGACGTCGCATCGTGATACGATACCGCGTCGTAGCACGACGCAACGTCGTATCGTGTTTATGTGTAAGAGCCCTCAGTCACGCCGTGACTAGAGTTCACTTTCTCATATGTTGAATGTATATGCATTGCAAAAGATGGTTCCCGACCCCACCGCATTTGGGAAATGCAAGGAAGATTACTGCAGTATTTCACAACATTGTAAATGATTAATCATACATATACCGTTTGAAATCATGCCACGTATAGAGGTAATAAGTTAGGCTTGTAAATCGCGGAGTGCATACATAAGCGTTCTATAAATAAGGGCTATAATAACTTATTTCCTTAAGGTAACTTTTACAACTTGCACAGTTATATTCAGGCTGGGGGTATAGTGGCGGTGCGATGGCGATTTTAGAGTATATAAGTTGAAACTTAGGTGCCATAATGATTGCTTTGTCATGGTCAGTTCTACCTTCAGAACCGTCTGATTACATCAAAGTCCGCTTCCTGTATGGCTGTTAATGTAGCCTACGACGCCTTCGATTGCCGGCCGGGCGATAACTACTTGAAAACCAGCCAAGTGCGTGTCGGACCACGCACAATGAAGGGTTCCGTAGTTTAGATGAATTTATCCCAGGAACAAACTTAACATTGTAGTTGAGAAACATGCTCTTCTATACAGATTGTATGGGGAAACATGTTTTTCAACTGAAAATTTAAGTTGGTCGACTTTTACTCGTAAACTTGAAAAGCCTACTTAGCTGTGATAGTTTTCCTTTTAACTTTGTTATATCTACTGCTGTGATTTTTTTACATATCCAAGTACAACCATTTAGCTGGCAGGGGGGGACACAACTCTGACAAAAACTTGCACTTTAAAGCCTAATATTTCAGAAACGGATACCTTTATCGAAATTTTTTTTTCACAAACCCGCAATATTTTTGAAAGACCCATCCAACAATATCCCACACCATAGGATAGGCAAAAAAAAATAAAAACATCCCCACTTTACATGTACAGGAGGTATCCTAAATAACAATTTTTTTCATGATTTTATTTTACCACTTTGTCGGCATGATTAATATGTATATTCATGCCAAATTACAGCTTTCTAGTACTAAGAGTCTCTGACCTAAGCTGGGGACGGACAGACGGACGGACGGACGGACATGTCGAAACTATAAGGGTTCCTTGTTGTCTACGGAACCCTAATAAAATCGTTAAACAGTCAGATATATCTAAATAGTCTTGCCATTTGGTGTATGATAATGGTCATGGGCCACGCATCCAAAGCTAAAATTGTCAGTATTTTGCCTGTTCAGATTGATCTTTCTCATTTGTGCCTGAGTAGAACAACAGTTTCTCTTTAATCTGCCCTATACGATAGATTCAATGATTAGGAAGAGAAATCAATACAAATTCCGCATCCCTGATTGGACTGTGACAGTGATTACTTTATATATCCAAGTCATTTTGTCCATTTCCTTTTTGTGTTCGTTTCGTTAAACGTGCGGACATCAATCGCTGTTAAGAATCTTGTTGCCTATCAGTGGCTAGACGCCATGAGACGTATAGGCAGCTCGTAGTTTTATCTAGGGCATTCTAGGGTGATCATTTTAAAATTCCAAAAGCAAAAGCAAAACAAATCCGATGATGATTTAACGTTTTTAATTCTCAATTTTTGTTTAATAACCTATTTAACTTTTTACTCATAAACTAAACTTTCGTATCTTCTTCCCATAGAGCTTGGCAGAAACTACAGAACGCTTTTTTTTTTTAATGTAGGGCATCTCAGTGTTGACCTTTAGAGATCGTGACTCCTTAACCGGACTTTCCTGTGGTTGCCTTAAGCTTCTAAATACTTAAAGCCTCTAGCCAGGGCATAAAACTTATAAACTTAACGAGTGCGCACTAAGGGCACCCCCTGTGGGGTATGAACCTCGGCTTAGGGCAAAGTCGGAGGGAGACAGAACGCTACCTGCTTCGATCCTTATATATTTACCGTGTTTACGCTCATACATCTGGTCATACATACATGCGAGTACTACGCGTCTGACCTTTCTGAAGAACATCACCAATAAGGTCACTGTATTTCCTCCTAGGGCTTTTCCTCCCGGAGTTTCCACTCACATCTGCCTTGTAAATACCTTTTGTAAGTCGCCTTTCATTCATTGGCATCTTTTCAACTTTCTGAAAAATTTCCTCTTAGGTCGAAAAACCCATACAAAGTCCGGACGGAAAAATTCAGATGGATGATAACTCGTCTAGCTTTATCAGCATCACGCTCGCTGCGCTGTACCAGTGGAAAATCAACCTTAGTTTCTATTTTTATCACATATCATTCTAAGTGAAATTTTTAAGACTCCGTGCACGAAAAAAACTCTCTTTTGTCAATTTTTTATCTAATTGTGAGAAAACTTGAAATAGTAGAAACATTAAGTCTGTGTAACTATAAAAGTACAGTTTTTTGGTGCTAAACCATTCGTGTCAGTCACAGCAGCAGTTACTAATTTCATCATTTTTGTGCTCTCCAAATTATAGTTTATTTCGCCGTTGATTTATTTAATAAAGTTTTTATATAATCACTTACATTTTACATAAAATTTTGATTATATTTCAAGGATAGCTGAAGACTAATTTGTGATTTTTAAATTTCTTGATATGATTTGCTAAATAATAGGAAAAAATATATTACTGACGGGGTTTAAAACAAAAAAAAAAAAGGTTTTTTAAATATTATTTTTCTGCTATATTTTGTATGGAAATTGAAAAAATAGGCCCAGCCACATGCAAGTAGACCATAATTATAATAATGTTGATGATATTTTTTAATGTTCAAAATCAAAAGTAGTTTCTTGTAGAATGATGACGATGATAGTCTCGCGTCATTTTTCGGAAAACTTGTTGCGAATATTAGTGATTTACCGTGAATACTTAATTTATTTGAAAAATCCCTTTCAGCCACATGCAAAACAAAGAACACGTCTTTTCAAATCAATAATAATTTGGTTTAAATTATTTTTCCCTTTCTCACAAACAATGAATAAAATTGATCAAAATCAGTCGATTTCGTGCACGGCCCCTTAAGGTATGCTCCATACTTTAAAGATTTCACTATGTAATTGACTATGTGCAGGCTTGCTTAATCCTAGCTAGCTTGCCTTCTGACAACGGCTTTGAAACTATGTTTTTTTTTTTTTGCTGGGAATGAATTAAACTTCCTATAAAAACTTTGCTATGTCAAAAATGTTATTATAGTGTCTTAGATTTTTTGACGGATAAATTTTGACATGTGTTTTAATAGTGGTTAAATAAATTGTTTTACTTAAATAATTCTAATTTCAATTCATGATATAATTCTATACTGTTGATACTATAATATTAGAGAAATTCTGACTGAAGCAGTTCTTTTGACACTGATATTGTTTTTATTATGCATAATTTTTTTTACTTACTGTTGACATTTTTAATCTACTTTTGTTTGCTGAATTCATTTAAAAAAAATGATATTGACCTAAAATTTATTATTAACAATCATAACTATTGATATTTGCACGCCATAGTATGTGGCAATCATGTCTGAACCTGTATTTTTTCTTTGTCATCTTGCATGCACGTTTATTTAATACTTGTATGTGTACACATCTTTAAGCAAATAAATATATCTTATCTTATCTTATCTTATAAATAGCATAATCAGCGTATAATGTTCCCACTGCTGGATCATAGGCCTCTTCTCTTCGAGAGGGAGTGGGCAGTTATCTACGACTCGGGCCCAGTGCGGATTGGTAGATCACGTCTTTGACTTTTTGGTTCTACGACATGCCGATTTTCTCACGACGTTTTCCTTCACCGTTTTTAGAGTAGTGCACCAGTGGTAATGTTTTTTTTTTACTCAAAGTAAAGCGCCTGCCTTGTGTCGAACCTACGAACTACACCTAATTAGGCGAGCAAAAGACCAGCTTAAAATAGCCTGTAAGATGCTCCGTGGCATTATTGATGCGCCTGATCGCATGCTGTACTGGCACGCTTCTTTGTCCCAGACAATTACTGCTACAGCAGAAAGCACAGTCTGTTTGCTGTGCCTCCATGTCGCACCGTTGCGCGTTCTAAGTCCCCAGTACCTCGCACTCTGGCCGCACTTAATGATCTCTTGGATTCTAATCCAACAAACGATCTGTTTGCGGATGAATAGATGAGGATTTTATTTGCATGTCAGAAGTACTGTGAGAGAGATTTTTGAAAATGTTGTTAACTTTTTACTTTGAACTTGTTTTTGTTTTTTCTGTATTTACTTTTATGTCCTTGGTTCAAACTGTATCTTTAATTTTTGTAATTGGTTTTTGAACCGTCTTAATTAAATAATAAATAAATAAGTCGGGGGTCGTTACCACAGGGCCACCACTCACTGTCCGATAAATAAAATTAATAGAAATTATAAGCTTTTATCTTAAAACGATGGAAGAGTTTTATACCCTTTCCTTCATATGCAAAGTGGTAAATGATGTTGGGGGTATAGGTACGTAATTTTGAATGAATAAGGGTTGATGTTTTTTTTTTTTTAACTATACCCAAAGTCTCAAATTCAGATAATTAATGTAAACGAAGGGCATAACATAACAAAAAAATATCTTCGTAATGGTAATTCAGATAAAATTACGAAAAAATAGGTTATATTTTCTTTTAAGTACTAATTTTAATAAATAATAATTTAAAAATAATCATACCGTAATTATTTTTATAAATTTTCAGTTTTAAACAAAGTTATTAAAAAAAGGAGATTTTCTAGTATAAAATATTTTATGATACTGGTAACAATGCAGGAGATACAAACATTTTCAAATTTTTTACTTCTTCAACAACACTAATATATTGTAAGTAGTATATCTAGCCACTTTTTGGATAAAAACGGCTGTAAATTGTTTCGAGTGGAAATCGATTTTGGAAGGCCTACGTCTAGCACTGGACTTAAAAGGGCTGAATATGACGATCATATGCCATGTCTCCGACATACTACATAAAACATTGTTTGGGAACGGTATTTTGGTTGCATAATTCTTATAATTAATTCACTTTAATTTTAGCGATGACTATTTAAAAAAAATATGAGAAAATGTTTTGTACCACTGTCCTGTCATTTTGACAGTGACTTTTCTTGACATTACTTTGTTTACATAAATTTTCTGAATTAGAGACTTTGGGTATAGGGCAGTGTTAACCTTGAGAGGTTGAGACTCTTAAACCGGTCTTTCCAGTGGTTGCCTTAAGCTCCTAACGAAACTTAATGCCTCCAGCCAGGGCGCACCCCCTGTGGGGTACGAACCTCGGCTTAGGGCAGAGTCGGAGGTAGGATGGCAAGGGACCGACGTTGGCTGGATAAAATCAGGGTAATGATTATTATCTGGGGGATTTAAAGCTACAGGCTCAGCTATAGTTCTAAATCTTATTATTTATACGTCTATACCTACCAAGTTTTCCATGAATCGAGGTAAAGTGTGTGCTTTTCTGTCGGATAATGAGTACAGTCCCTACAGTGACTAGGATGGCTGCCAAGACCTGCAGTACCCAATGTATGTGTTTCTTGTACCGGCGGGCTACGAACATCGACCAGCTGTTAAACGGCGACATAATCAGGGTCCCTTGGCACATGCAGAATTGGTACTGAAAATAAATGTTTTTTTTTTAAGAGTTATATTAATTATGCTGTCATCCTACTCAGCTTCCTCTGACGTCAAAAGACCTCGCTACTATGAGTTTACATGAATAAAAATAGAAAGGTAAATGAACCTCAGGTACCGATATAATAGAACGAAAATGGAAAAAGTCACTATCACTTTTGGGCATAGATAGATAGATAGACACATAGAATACTTTTTATAAACATCCAATCCATCCTGCACCCTGACTATCCTGACCGTTACAATCTGCCACAGACTTATTGGTTTGTGCACTGATGTGCAACCTATGAATGCTGCTGTCTCTCGCCTCTTACAATAATTATACCCTTACGATATACACACATCAAAAAAAGTTTGCCTTCACTTTGAAAAATCGAAATCCTTTTGTTTTAGGTACGGTAGATTATATTATGATTCGGCTCGCCTGATTTAAATCCAATAGAGAACGCGTGGAATGCTCTTAAGCGAGCTGTTTGGAAACGTCAGCCACGTCCCCAGACAGTGCCAGAGCTCAGGGAAGCCGCTATTCAAGAATGGGACAGGTTACCCCAAGAAATGCTGGATAACTTGATTCTCAGCATGCCCAGGAGGATCACCGCATGTGTTCGAGCCAGGGGAGGAGTTATATTATATTGAATATAAACCTTTTATTAATAAATTGTTGTTTAAGTTTGGTTAAACAGTCTTTTTCGTTCTATCAAATTTCTGTTACAATTACATTATGGTTAATTACTAAATTTTTTTAATAAACTTATAAAATAGTTTTGTTTTATTAATTTCAAACAAGGTATTTCTATTTAAAGAAAACACACAACGAAGAATTTTTCTTAATAAAGTTCAATTAAAAAAATTATATCAGTTTATGATAGTGATCTCAAACTTTTTTTATGTGTGTATATATACCTATACCCTTTACCTGTTGACGGACAGTATACCCTCACTGGTTGAACGTGTTAGGTCACTACAAAATTTCATAAAATTGCCCAGAGGCGCAACATAGGACACACTTTTGTAGAATGTTTTTTAACGTCACGATATGACAATAAAATGTTAAAATGATTCCTGTGGTGACACTACAGAATACCCTTCCTTGTATTATTATAGAAAATAAAACGCCACAAGGCGTACTGATTTTGACGTCGACAGGCGTACTGTCGTATTACTTTTTGCAGAGACAACGTCGAGAGGCGTTCTGTCCGTCAACGTGTTAAAGATAAATGAAATAGGACTTCTCACCTAACAATTTTTTTGCAGGAAAACAAATCAAGGAAGGTTCAATGATAGTAAATAAAAAAAAATATATCTTACCCCAAGAACACATAGAATAATGTGTAAATCAAAGAGAGTAACTTCTGAACTGCACGAGTAAAGCAAACAAACAAACACTGTGAAAAATATTAATATATTAACGATCACATTGATCGTCAATCTCACGGATTTATACCAAACATTGTCCAAAACTTTCGACTTTTCTTTTTCTTTATTATATATATTGTCTGTGGTCTCTGCCATTTTCTCTACCCGTGCGTCACGTTTAGGAAAATAATGTACATTGACAGTTCAATCTTGTGGTTGTAAAATAATATAGTGCTCTTAAAACAATTGCCACTCAATATGGACAAAGGATAGATAGAGTGCTATCACTTTAATCTGAAGTACCATTTGCTACGTGATAATCTTGAAGTCTAAAGGTGCCTACAGATTTGCTTTTTTGACAATCGTTTATTGTCGCTCGATAAGCTGTGTTTTGACGATCACTAAGATCTACCAGCATCTAACAGATTTGATTATTTATTACCACTGGTATTTCTTGAAACAAATTTGTTGAAATAAATACCAGTGGTATTAATTTTTGGTATTAGATCGGAATAAATTGATATGATTAGAATAAAATAAAATATTTTAGTTTTCATAAAAAATATTGGTCTTAATAAAAAGGATTATATTCACTGAATTATGTTTGTGACTATGTTATGTGTGTTGTTATGTGTATGTATCTATATCTCGCCATGGACAGAAAACAAGTTATAATTAAGTCAAATCAATAATAAATGTTCTTATAGTCAAACAGTTATTTGATTTTATTTACGTTACAACATGTAAATGCTCGGAGTTTCTTTGAAGGATAAAATCAGGAATGAAATTATTCGGAAGAGAACCTGAGTTACCGACATAGCTTGCAGAGTAAGCAAGCTGAAGTGGCAGTGGGCTGGCCATATTTGTCGTAGGACCGATGGGCGGTGGAGCAGACGAGTCCTGGAGTGGAGACCGCGTATTGGCAAGCGTAGTGTGGGACGCCCCCCAGCTAGATGGACCAACGACCTCAAAAAGGTGGCTGGGATAGACTGGATGCGGAAGGCGGAGGACAGGGTGTTGTGGCGCAGCATGTGAGAGGCCTATGTTCAGCAGTGGACTGCGATAGGCTGAGTTGATTGATTGATGTAAATGAATGCCCTGTTGGTGTCGTAGTCGCAAGCGCGGCTGCTGAGCGTGAGGTCCTGGGTTCGAGTCCTAGATCGAGCAAACTGTTATTGGGTTTCTCTGTTAGGATTTCTCAGTAACAGCTTGGAGTTTGGAAGTTGGCGATATGATACCCTGCCTCGGAAAGCACGTTAAGTCGTTGGTTCTGCGTCTGATCGGGAGATCCTGCGTCTGCGTCCGATGGGACGGCAATCCGACACGACTGGAGGGATCCAGTCGTGTCAGATTACCGTCCCATCGGACTATGAGAGTGAGGGAAGAAAAAGTGCACCTGTGTCTGCGCATACACTTGTGCATTATAATAAATCATTACAATTATGCGGCAGAGCCGTAGGTAAATAGAAAGGACCAAGCATACATCCTTGCGGTACTCCCGATTTGATCTGATTTAATTTAAAAATAGATGGTGTGGGCTCACCATTTTTATTAATTGAGCTTATTATTTTCTAGTTTTTGTTATTCGATAGCAATAAAAAATTCATGAAGAAATTCATGGTTGACATAGTCAAATGCTTTGTACATGTCAAAGAAAATGACTGCTCGACTTAATCGATCGTTACTGTTGCCTGTTAATGATCGATAAATATTTTTTCATCAACGTTAAAATCGAGTATCATTTGTTGATCGACAAAAACGAAATCGACAGCGGCGATCGAATCAAAATACGATATCGAAAGTCCGTTGCTTACACATTTATTTGATTTTGTTTGATCCCACGTGTCCATGGTCAAAAATCGAGCAAATCTATTGGCACATTAATTAATTTATAAATAGATGTGGGAAAATCTTAACAAGTGCACTCCGAAGTAGTTTTGGTTGAGAGACTACGTGAGTGGTCAGGTGTAAAGATAGTGTACAATTAAGGATTTGTGTAAGTCCTGTCCTTGATTATCATTCATTAGGCCCTTAGGATTTTCTTACATTTTATGTGAGTGGTAATTAAGGAAGTAAATAATAACAACAACCAGTATTTAAAGCTTATTATTTTTGTACATTGTTATATGCATCATTAGTACAGACAAAATTTATTAAACGGTAGGCAAAACTCTAGTTACTTTTAGCAAAAAACCAATTAATACATACATTATTGTGATGGTACAATGTTTTAACTAATACAATCGTATAAATACTTAACAGCCAGTAAGTAAATGCACTATACATATAAAAATAATTATCTATTTACACAACTCGACTCTTTAATAATACAGAACTGACTCTTTGACAATAGAATCGGTGTAATAAGTTATTATGAACACTGATGCCTGTGCCACACATCTGCGAATGTCGTTCATCACGGTAAGGAATTTGTAACGTAATTATTACAACGTTAAATCAACACCCTCACTGATAAACTTTATTAACTTAATAAGTAGACGTGTGGGATCGGCATTATAGTTTCTATAAGTACATACCGAAGAAACTATTACAACAATAAGAAATACTATTTTGTTCTTAATCTAGATAGCATAGCCTAAGTTGCATTACAAATGCAAAATGAACTGTAGTTCCAAACATGCTTTCAATGCAATAATTAATCTCCTAAGTAATACACAGAATATGAAATTGGGTAAAATGCGTCTCTATTACTTGGTTACAGGCAAGTTATAAACAAATCTACGCATACAGGTGCTCAACTCGATAATATGTCGTGCAATATATTGTAAGAGATAAACAAATTTTTTTTTTTTAATTTTTTATAATTTTGATTGTTCTACAGTTCACAGATCGACTCCAAAACTCGACTAAACAATCTGGAGATCACGAAACTATTCCTAATACTTACAGAAACTCGAACGTTTATCGTTCACTATTGAGCCGCGCGCACACTGTATGTACTCGTCGTTAATAACACCGAACATTTTAGTGTGGAGCACAATAAAACATTGAGTAATTAACAATTTCATAGAGCATTTGAATGAGTCATTTAGGTAAGTCAATCCGATATCTAGTCTTAGTCTGTTTCACTTTGGCTTTGATTCAGACTTAATACTCTGCATTAGCATTGATACCTTTCCTAACGTATTAACCGAAGTGATGTTACGCGTTCCACTTTCATCGTGAAAGGATTCTTTGTAACAGTGAGTATTGGATCGCGTAGATCAGTTACGAGCTTGTGCGTGTGAGTTGGTGTGCGCAGGCGGCGCCGCGGACCTCGGCTTGTTAAACACTACGTTACATATTCTCACTATGCGTCCATTTTGTATCACAATACGTGTCATAGCGCCTTAGTGGTTCACTGCTTGTACCTGGGGGAGAGAGAAACTTGTCAATCAAGAAAAAACCCTTTATAATCATGCTGACTAGAAATCAAAACGTCTATGCCAAGTATTGACTAAATCTTATATTGACTAGGAACCAAAATGCCTACCTTGCAATATGTCTAGTATTTTAGGAGAAGAAAGGGAGTACCGTTTCTGGCGTTGTGTGGTCACAGTTCTAACCTAACCTTACCTACAGTTCAGAGGCCCTAGTGTTAGTTTATTTTAAGCATCTCGACTACTTAGAAATTATTGCATTTTAGGCATTTTGCTTGTTAAACATTTTGATCTCTAGGCGATTTACACCTTAGGCAATTTGCTGTGTAGACATTAATTTTAGGCATTTTGCTTCGTAGACGAATTGAAAGGTCTCTGATCATAAAGTGAAAAGAAACATATAAAATTGTATTTGCCTTTTTGTCATCGAAGCGTCCATAGAGCTAAAAAAGCCAAGTATTAGTCGAGTATTCTTCGTTGAATCGTTGAGCTCCTTAAGTTCTATGTTGAGCTGCACGATTACTGACAAATGCGTGCATTGACTGGACAAGTCCACTCAATCCGTATGGTTCTTTCCTCAAAGACCATTTCAGACATCAATCTACATGATATATTTCACATGATCTGACCAAGATTATGTCTGGACTTTAAAAGAGAATGTGACCTCTGAGTATGTTTCGGCCTTTCTTCTCAGAGTAGTCAGATAGGAAACGCCGACCTCATCTGGTTTTAAAAATATGAATGACATGTAAAAGTGTTTGTACAAACCTAATTACAGAAATAAAATCATTTATCATAGCTAAATGCATGAGAAAATGAAAACTCTAGAATAACTATGAAATTAGTAAAAAGCTTCTTGTAAAGTTACTCTTTCTTTGAAAGTTACCAAGATGTACAGTCATCTTTAAAGCAACGTATTTAAGGGAGAAAAAATAAACAATAATTCTTACTCCAGCTATGATGGTTTACCGTCCGTGGCACGATGTGCAGCAGTAGTCGGCGTAGTACGGGTAATGACATAGCCGCGCTTGGACCGCCAGCGCGCAGTTGTTCAACTTGTCCAAGCATGCTCCTGCGCAGGTGACAGTATGTTAGCATGCAGTATTACACACACTCATTCAATCACATACATCACACATACGGGGTGCAATGAGTGTGGCACTCACTTATTTCATTCATCACAAAACACGCACGCCTACTACATACAAGTATAATATAGGATTTGTATTAGCTGCTAAAGTACATATTTTCCTTTTGTCAATTTTTATTGTTATTTATGTAAATTAAAAATTTGGGATATCTTTTTCTTTTTATGAAGTTATTTTGAATTGTTTTCTTAAGATTATAAGATTTATAAGCTGATTGTTGGTACACCACGTAACTTTAAGCTTCGGAAGAGCGAAGTGTCCTAACACAGGCAATTTTTGACTAAAAGGTCACTTCAACCACCAGATGTAGTAAGTACATAGCTTGTGAAAGAAAATAAATTATTTGTATTGTATTAGTGATGACGTCATTATTAGATACTAGGGAGGAGTCTGCCTTGACAAGGTTGACCCTAAAGTAAAGTCCTGCGACTAACAGAAAGACGTGGTTCTCATTATGGAAGCGAAGTACCATAGGTAGATGAATAGAAAAAAAAAAAAAAAGAAGGAAGAGGTAAAACGAATAAAGAATTATCAAGATTTTAAAAATAATTGCAAATTTGAAAAGACTGAGCAGAAAGACGAACCCGGACAAAAGCCGGGATTTATTCAGTCAGACAGAAGAAGAAGGGATGGAAGCATGGTGGATTTGAAACTGCGCATCTGGATGTCGAAATGTCATCTAAGAATTTACGAACGGAAGTAAATAAGCCTGAAATAATTACCATCAGCATAAGATCTGTCTCTAACATTCTGTGCGGTATGGCTTTGGTGTCTTGTCACACGTTGTTGCGGGTCTGAAACTGTAAAGAGAATATCAATCAAGAACAGAATTTTTCATTAATTTTAGCTACCTAAAACAATGAACAGGTTAAATCCAAACCTGAAGGAGGTGCATTAACAACAGCCGTCTTCACCGGCGGTCTTGTCGAACATCGGGAGGGTACACAGGACCGTCTTGCTGCGGGACGTACTCCTGCGCAGTCTGCGTCACGAGCCGCGCCCCCCGCGCCCTCTGCCCCGCCGCGCGCGCACCACACTGTTCGGGATTGAACTCCCGCTTCGCATGGACCTTGGCACTAGAGAAAAACATCGAAATTAGGACCTGTCATATTGTAGTCTACTTTGGGTTTTCTTTTAGTATCTAACATCAAATTCTTGACTCGTGAATTATTAGCATCACATTTCAAATTGAATTCTGAAATTTGGGCTTTAAAAACCCACCTCAGTATAATTACGATAGCGCTACTTAGTCAGAATAAAAAAGTAGCTAAAACACAATAGAGCCCTAATTAAACGAGCTATGAATTTGCATTCGCAGCAAGTCTTTGAATTCTTTCAGCAGAAATAAAAGAAAAGTAGGCAAGCTTTGACTAGGTACCATTGTTTTCTTTCTATTGTGGTTTCAATTATTTTTTTAATAGGCGAATAATGTTTTTGACATCTGAATTTCTTCTGACGTCTTTAAAGATTAGGCTGGCGACAAGAAAATGAGTAAGGTTTGGATTAATTAGTAGACTTGTTATATACTCGTTGTTTTAATTAGCATTGTTAGTGAGGGCGGTCCCAGCAACATTGGCATATTTGGAATCATTGCCCTAATAGCTGCGGACATTCCACTTCATGAACCTTGATCTTCAATTCATGGAGTAGTTGTAACGAGTCACTGGGGAAATCAATGTTACGTAATTTTTCTTTTGGAACTATTTTATTATATATATCAAATCTATTAAATGTCGAAGATCTTTCAAATGTGATCCACCTGTGTACACATACATACATGCTTAATTTTAGATCAAGACAAGGAGACAGGCAGGCATTTACATCAAAAAAATGTTGATCGTACAAACCACTCCGATAGTATAGAGTTACGCACATAAGGGTTGCAATTTTTTATTTGAGGGACCATAACCTAAAATTAGACCTCTTCTTCTTATTTCCCTATCATTAAGTCTCTCGAACTATGCCCTAAAATTGTGGATGAAGAACTGGCATACCAAGTAAATTCATCCTAACATTGAAGGTTACAAATTGCGAAACCGCCAGCAAGCTATACTTAATGGGGCACTGCGGTTGCAATTATTTTCCTTATTTAAATTGATGGGTAGAACGTCTAACTACTGGGCAATGTAATGTCGAGATCTGTTGTTAGCTTCACAAACCTAAAGTAAGCTCGTTTCGTCATTTGGAACAAGGAAAATTGTCTACACTCCTCTGTTGGACCGTGAGATTGTCTAGAGATAAATCGTTTAGTCTAGCTTCGCCATATAGGGGTGTTTTACCCTTGTTTTAGGAGTCATATTTTAACGTTTCATGTCTTTATAAGGTGAGTCTCCAAATCAGATTTAACGAGTTTTTATTCTTACTAATTTCCAGACATACATAAATTTGTAACTTCCATCTATGTGAGCAGGCTTGAATACAGAGAAACAAAAAATTAATTCAGTAGACGACGGTGATTATGAATGTGTAACATAACTATAAAATTATTCTACTATACTCCATTTATTATATTTAACATTAGACAAATAACTGTTCGCAACCTTTCCTTATTTCGATGTAAACGTTTAATAAACTCCGTTATTTCACGATAAATACAAAGCACTGTAATCTATTTACCATTTACATTAAAAAAATAACTCTAAAGTGCAGTAATTTCAACAATATTAAGTACACAATAACTGTCGTTATTTCGACACCTGCAAGGAATAACATTGTAATTAATATTTAGTAACTTTACAGGAGAGCGCGTCAAAATAGTCTTAAAATATACATATATATAATAATATAATCATACGTAAGTGTAGCTAATCCCTCGTTGACTCATATTTTCAAGGTTGGTTGGCAATAAGACTTAACCGAAATATGAGAGATTTTTTTAAATCTTTGATGCGCTCTCCTGTAAAGTTACTAAATATTAGTTACCATGTTATTCCTTGCAGGTGTCGATTTAGCCTAATGCTATAGTAAATGAAGTATAGTCTACACTGGTACACTATCGCGTTGCTACCCTTTAACAAAAAAGTGTATCAACAATCATTATCATGAAATAGAGAACGGAAGACGTGAAAGCCTGGTCAGAATATCACGAGCAAAACACACCTAAATGGTGGCGCTAAGGTAAATGCACATTAAATATGTAGTAGATTCAATACTATTCTAGATTTTGATTTTATCCACTTATAATCAGCGTATAATGTTCCCACTGCTGGCATACAGAAGTGCTATTCTGTAACCATCTCACCGTGAAAACTTAAGTGAAGTGAGCGTCAAGTGAGCTGTCAACAGTGTCAATCTCAAGCATCAGCCGATCTATTCTGTAAAAATCACACCGTGAAAACTCAGGTGAAGTGAGCATCAATACACAGTGTCAATCCCTAGGGATTCAACACAGGTGAAGTGAGCTGTCATTCCATTGATGCTAGCATCAATGGAATGACAGCTCACTTCACCTGTGTTTTCACGGTGAGATTTTTACAGAATAGCACTACTGCCGATTTATTCTGTAAAAATCACACCGTGAAAACTCAGGTGAAGTGAGCATCAATACACAGTGTCAATCCCTAGTATCAATGGAATGACAGCTCACTTCACCTGTGTTTTCATGGTGAGTTTTTACAGAATAGCACTACAGGTGGAATTACACGTCACTTCAAGTTCACTTCACCTAAGTTTTCACCGTGAGATTTTTACAGAATTGCTCCATCTCCAACTCCCCATGACCTTAGTTCTTTCTGCTGAAGTTTAAGCTAGCTGGCATTATTATGTGACAATAGGGATGATGACTAAAAATATTTTTTGTCCGTAATGTAGATTACTAAAAAATATTGGACACGTATTTTTTCTTTATTTACGTAATCAAAACATTACGGCGATACATTGAGTTTAAATGGGGCATGACGTCACTTCTCAGTAGATTTTATACGTAGCTGTGACGTAATGATCCCCACCCCCAAGTTTAATGTGTTTTATCTAAATCATTTTTTATTAATATGATAAAGAAAAAAATACATGTCTAATATTTTTTTATTATCTGATTGACGGACTAAACAGTTTTTTCTTTTTTTTTTTACCCAGGCATCATCCCTATTATAGTCACCTACCTACTTTACATGTTAAATTAAATTGTAAGGGTTTAATGTCATAATATATTATTACGGTAGACCCTTAAAGGCTACCGTATGATGTTGTAGCAACATCACACGGTAGCCTTTAAGGGTCTATTTAGTAACTTTACAGGAGAGCGGGTCAAAATAGTCTTAAAATATACATATATATAATAATATAATCATACGAAAGTGTAGCTAATCCCTAGTTGACTCATATTTTCAAGGTTGGTTGGCAATAAGACTTAACCGAAATCTGAGAGATTTTTTTAAAACTTTGATGCGCTCTCCTGTAAAGTTACTAAATATTAGTTGCAGGTGTCGATTTAGCCGTTATTTGTTTAATTAAATTGTAAGGGTTTAATGTCATAATATATTATTACGGTAGTCCCTTAAAGGCTACCGTGTGATGTTGCTACATAACAGTCTTGCATCTGGGTTTTGTTCTTTAACATACCGAGGGACAAAATCTGATATGTAACAGTGGCAAGACCAGCAGTGCTATTCTGTAAAAAACTTACCGTGAAAACACAGGTGAAGTGAACTGTCATTCCATTGATGCTAGGGATTGACACTGTGTATTGATGCTCACTTCACCTGTGTTTTCACTGTGGGTTTTTTACAGAATAGCACTGCTTATCTCCTCTCTGTGAGTGGGAGTGGGCAGTAATCCACCACGCGGGCCAAGTGCTGGTTGGTGGATGTCGAATGTCTTCGAATTTTTAGTTCTAGGACATCACGGTATTCTCACGATATTTTCCTTCACCGTTTTGAGAGCAGTGTTATTCACTTACCTCAGTCCAATCGCTGAGGTACCACGAGGGACTGCAAGTGCCCCCGCAAGTCCTTTCAGCATCAGGCTTGGTTCCCCTACAGGAACCGTCACGTAACCTCCTTCCGTTGCCCCCGATGCAGATCACGCCTCGGACCTGCTTACCACCACAGGTAGCAGAACAAGCTGACCATTCACCTAGCAGAGATAAAGTGGTTTTTGCAGTGAAAACTTCTTTACGCGCGTTGAGCGATTTTTGGTAGGAGAAAAACTTATGGGTTCGCGATCGTCACCGAACGCTTTCCATGAGCTATATGTATAAAAGAACAGTTATTCTAAAGTTTTGTGTTTTCACTTCTGTCGGCAGTCTTATGACTACCAATTTTTTAAACTTACATAGGTAGCGATCTTACTTTTTATTGTTATTAAGATTTTTTCTTATTCAGAATTCAAGGCAGTCCTAGAATCTATTTAGCTACAAGTAAAAGCAGCTTTGGGCTTTTTTCTTTTGGTAATGTGGCGGTATCAACAACGTCACATGCGAACTACGCATCAAAAAGACCTGACATCACAAATCCTGCATCGCGCTATCGGAGTTTATCGCGCGACTAGCATATATACAACATCCCGACATCAACCGTTGGGCAGTTGCCCACCAGACACAATACCCGTCTGGTCGGAGGATCCTCCCTTTACTATGGAGTATGAGTGAACTTTACACCCTGTTTCTCATACTTCTCGTTATTATTACTTTTAAGAATTTAAGTTGAGTATGAGATGAGACTTTACTAGAAAAAACGTGTTGAAAACAAAAAGCTTAGGTTCAGAAACGGTCCTTTGCTTCCAATATGAATGGCTCTAAAATTCAATTCATCGTTGAACAAATCATATCGGTGACTGGTAGGTATTGAACCATCTGTATTCAATTGAATTGGAATGGCCTTACGAAATTAGTCTAACATCGAATAATTTAAGGCTGACGACAACATATTTTACGTCGTAGATACCAGATAAAAATAATTCACAAAAAAAAAAAAACAATCGTCTTTCAAAAAACCACTATGAAGTGAAAAATTACTCTTCAACCTTGGAAGTCGGTGTCTTTGGATCAGTATTTTAGTTTTTTTGCCACCGAATTCAGAAATAAAAGTTATTTTTCACTTTATAGTGCTTTTTTTTAAGTCGGTTGTTTTTTTTTTAAAGTTTTTTTATATTACCCTTATTAGGTATGTGGTATCTACTCCACACTAATTCATAAACCACTACTTGCTATGCAAAGAACAGTTACAGGATCACCAAGATACACTAAGTGGATTAAATACGTATTATCGAAGCTAGCTCAAAAACTGTGCAAGCAAAGTTAATAAAATTTATATGGGAATATTGCGCAATCTTCCATTACCAAAAACTAAATCGGTCTGCTATTGACGAAAATATCGATGAACATAAATAAAAAAAAAAAAACAAACATCAGAATTGAACCGCCTCCTTTTTTGAAGTCGTTTATAAATATGAGATATCACTTACTGGTAAACCACTGCGAGTCACACTGCTTCCTGACTGCACAGGTTTGCGTTTGTTCTGGAGCCCGGTGAGAAGTGCATCCGTTAGGATCTACACATCGAACTCCACGAGATTGTACCCCTCCGCCCACACACCAGCCTACGCACTGGAAATAAGACCTTTATTTAAATGAGCCCCAGTTGACCAAATACACAGATTAGCCTTTAAAACCTTGAATTACGCACCGTTTATAAATGTAGGATATAGAAATCCACAAAGTTTTTGGCAGAAAAAGGTTATAATTCGGGATCCAGGCCGTGTAGTCATAAATAACTCTAGGGTCAGACCCTTATCACATTTAAGTCTAATTAATACCTTTATTGGCGACCATAAGCACACTGTCCCGATGTAGGGATTAAAGATATTACGGTATTTTCCTATTATGAATCGGATTCAATGTCGAAGAAAGAAAGAAAAAGTATTTATTTTGACTCGCACAGGAAGATCACAAACTAAACACACAATTATAAAAGTATAAAAAATAAAAACAGAGTCCTGTACGAGGCCAAAAGGCTCCTATCTCAGCATGATGCTGCGACATTTAAAAATAAGTGCCGCCGCGTTGGTATTCTGATAGGGCCCGCTGTGATGTCACGGGCAGATACAGAAATACATAAATAATAATATATCAATAAAATAGATATAATCATATATTTTTTATATTTTTTTTTTCAACTTACCTGAGACCACTCGGTATACAGCCATCCACCTCCAGCGCTGTGGCTGTAGTTTGGTGCGGGGCTGGTCCCAATATCGTTATCAGTCAAATTCGTCGCAAGGGATATCACTGGGCCTTCTCTAAAGTTATCAGTGCGGTCTTTTGGTCGCACTTGACGTCTGGCGTCCAGACGTGGTACACTGGTCGTGGCAGCTGTGCCGTCACAGTTCGGAATGTCACACAGTTCACTACTTTGAGGCATGGGTAGGGGACATTTTTGGTCACTTATCTGAAAAAATTTGGGGTCAGTTAGTCTCGAAATGCGAAGATTTTGACATATTAAGAGGTTGTAGACGTTTATATCGTCGTATTCTACGAATAGAGGCGTAACTGCATAATAGCTACTTTTCAGGAGACACTTTTTTGTGTTTAATTAAATTAAATATGAAAAAATATGTATTGATGATTTCTTATAATGTGTATTGGTATTTTAAGGTTCGGCTAGGATTATTTTCAATAAATTATCTGTATATTTTATACGCATTTTGTCCTTTAAATCCCGTTTTTAATTGTTTTGTTCAACTGGTTATATGTGGTATGATGAGCAGAATTGAATTATGCAATAAAAAAAGAAAGCCCCTATGTTCGTTAGGGCACTATTCGTAGGATACGACGATATTTTACCTTTGTGATTCCTCGGGCATGATCCTGAACACAGCCCACAATTCGCGTCCTATGGGCGGGGCCACAAACAGGGCAGGGTCCCCAGGCAGCCGCTCTCCATCGTGGAGGACAAGGATTACCTCCACAGCGACGTCTTCGGGCTGGTGGCGGAGCACCATTACAATGGAAAGGAGACACCTCCTTATCTCCCTTCTCTGTCACTTCAGCGCACTTAAATTTCCCAATCTGAAGCCCTCCTCCACAACTACGAGAGCATTGCGAAAATTCAAGAATCTTCCAGATAAACTTTCTGCTGCCGATAACATTGCTCTCGACTTGGGATTGACTTTCCAAATTGTTGAAATCGGGCACTTTCGATAATGAAGGCTCAGATTTTGGTTCGAGGTCTCTCAAATGTACCTCTGTATTGTGATGCCTGTGATGACGTTGCGCAGAGTGGTGAGGCAAAGGGTTGGCTGTCGGTATATCGTTACTGGTTTCGTCTGGTTCTAAGTCAGTTAAGTATTCGTATTTTATATTCGGATTTGGTTGCGTGTAGAGAATCTGCAAGTGGGGAATGTTCATTATTCGAATTCTTTTAATTAATTGGAATCGTTATTAATAATGTATACTTTTTGTATGAATTCATACCATGATGTCAATGGGGTGGTGGATGGGCCCGTGCGCGACCACGTTGTCGAGCGAGCCCTGACGCGAGTACACGAAGCGCGCACCCGCCGCCTCGTATGTGCCCGCCGCCGACACCGCGAACTCACCGTTCATTATGTACGAGCCGTTGGATACTTTCAACGCTAAACAAACACAAACATTAGTACCTATCGAATAAGCGAAATTAAACGAAAGTAATTGAATAAACAACCGTTTAACAAATTGTTGAACCCAGCTAAATTGCTAGCGGCTACGTCATACGAATAATTAACCACCAATTGTGCAGACGGCTACCTCCATTTATCTCGCAATTTGTGGCGTAGGCGCCTCTATTGAAGAGTTGCGCCGCGGTGCGCATGTGCAATTCGCATTAATCGATTCGACATCGATCTTTGCACTACCAAACACTTCATCTCTCGGTTAAGATGTCCCCTTGTGACCCGCTATTAATAATATACGAGACATTTCCAATAAAAAACCGATACAGACAGTTATGACTAACTTTTTCATGAGAACTTCTTGATGTACCAATTTTTTTGGACTTTGTACATACCTAATTTGGAGGATCCCTGACCAGACTTAATAAAAAAATATCTTGCCTATATAGTTATCACTGGGTGTGACCTCGGAGACGTTGAGCCGGCAGGCACCACGCGGCACGGTGGTGACGTAGGAGTACCCGAGCGGCAGGCGCGGCCGCGAGAACAGCCCAGACACCAGGCGCCGACCGCAGCGCAGCTCGCGCGCCGCTGCTGATGAGAGCACGCCCTCGCGTCCCACCGCCTACAGATATAAAAGATCGGAATCAGTCAAATGTCAATTACCATAATCAAATTGCTGCAGTTGTTAGCTGGTCTTCTATCAAAGACGAGGCAAATACTGAACTTAACATTTTAAACTTGCATCGATAATGCTGTTCCCTACCCTATCCTAGAACAAGCTTTAGGCCGCTTGTACACGCTATGAAAATTTACCGTGTCTGTGCAGACAGGACCAATTCATCATGTACACGACAAGAATTTTGTCAGACCTAGGCACGGAAACTTGTCGTGTCTGCTGCAGATAAGACAAATATGAACGTGTACACGATAAGATTGTTTTCGGGCAGTCGTGTGTAGGGTACAGTAGGCTGCTCTAGTCAAGTCTGTTATTAATTTGCAATTGTTTGTGAGTGAAGAACACGTCCACGCATTAAATGTACACTAACAACCTGAACCACCTCACCTACCCCGTCCCTCCCTATACCGCAGAAACACAGAGCGCGTCGTGTCTAGTGAAGACAAGATTTTTCCTTGTTCAGCACCGTGGCAGTGCACACAGTTCGTGTGTAGAAATGACACGAATTCTTGCGTAGGCCATTTTCTTAGCGTGTTCAAGCGGTCTTACGATATTCTATTGTTCTGAATACGGTACCCGCATCGCGTTTAGGCAAAGTCCAAACTTACAAGGAATACGTAAAGTCGATGATGTCAAAAGACCTTGCAGACATAGTACATAGTTTTGGTTATCCGCAAAATATTTTCTTTATTTCGTAACCTAACCGCTACCTTACTGTGTAAAGTGTCATAATCAGCCGATCCTGTTCCCACTGCTGGGACATAGGCCTTTTCTTGGTGAGAAGGATCGGGGCGTAGTCTACCACGCGGGTCCAGTACGGGTTGGTAGATGTCATATGTGTTCGAATTTTTGTTCCTTTACCGTTTTAAGAGCAGTGGTAAGATGAAATAATTTACACAAAGTAAAGCAACTGATTTGGTTCGAACCTACGACTGAATCGTAAGTCTCGGCCTTTAACATTGGCCCATCACTGTTCTCTAGTGTACAGTTACTCAATTTAAATGATATAAATAAGCATTCGAGCGATTATACAACCAATTTCCCGCCCCTATCATGTCAAATGAAAGTAGTCAAACAGTCACGCTACTAGAAATGATGCATTAGATACAGTTTCATGTAGAGCGATAAGATGATTTACACCGTGAGTATTAAGTTGTCATCGTATTACACGGGTGTCTGGCCAGCCAGGATTACAACTTCATAACGTACATTGACAACAGAATATTCACCTCTCCATTGAAAATCCTTTCCGACCAATATTGAAATGCGAATGTTTGTTACTCGATCACGCTTTAGTGGCTAATAGGATTAAGATAAAATTTGGCACACAGGTAAACTTTAATCTGGATTTCAATATAGGATAGGTGTTGGATCATTAAGTTCCCTTCAAAATGGTTGAGCTAAATGGTGCTGATCCATGCGTCATGTTCGTGATCGGGCTCCGTCAGTTGGGACTGGTCATCTCTTAGCTGCCATGGCTTATTTTAATTTTTGAATTGTTTTTATTATGGACGCTTCTAACGTGCACGTCTTTCTAAATTGTTTTCATATGTAAAACTTCAACATGAATGATGTAACCCATTTTTTTGTAACAATATTTTGTTTTAAAGAAGTGTCCGTGGAGTTTCTTGCCCGTTCTTCTCCATAGGAACCTACTAGGCTTTGGAATGTGTAACTAGCTTCATCTTTCTGACTGACAGACCCCTTGATAATTCAAAAGTGCCTGTAATTAATTTCTTTGAAATAAATGCTTTGAGTTTTTTTGTTTTTTTGTTTTTCTTGGTACAAGGTTGACAAATCGTTCACTAGAAATATTATAAATGTAAAAGTTATGTAACGAGACCTGGATTAAGATTATGAATATTTTTTATCCGAGAAACAACATTAAGAATTGTATCTAAGATGGAAAGAAACCGCGAGCATAATCATCTGCATGATGCAGCTGAATTCTAGTATTTTACATGGAACGACTGCCTATCTCACCTCCACAACCCAGTAGGCTGGGTAAAACGATACCCCTTGGCAAGATTGGTTGACTTTCGGGCTTCTGACGACCCGTAACGACTGTCAAAGAGCCGCAAATGACAGCCGGGACCAACAGCTTAACGTGCTTTCCGAGGCACGGAGGGATCTTGGTATGTAAAGATGGTCACCCATCCACGGACCAACCACGGAAAGCGTAGCTTAACCGAATCATTCGAACCGTGCCACTGTTATTACTTTGCCACAAGCCCCTCGAAACCGCGGCATCAGCCTGTTTATAATATAATTAACAGAGATGCGAGAGCGGATGTTCGTAATAACTTAATTAGAGTAAGTCTATTAAGATGAAAGCTATGTTTGTTAAAAGTTTTCACAAAAACATCTTGTTCTTGTATGATCTTGATTTGGGTTCTTTTGTGTTTTTATAGGGGCCGTAATTAATCTCTTGACTTGAATATAATACTTTGCTAATTGACGGGCTTTTGCCGGCCATTGTCTTTTTAAATGAAAAACTTGAATTTTGTTTGTAAAAATGGAAATAGACGTTTAATGGTAAATTGTAAAGATACTTTTATTAATGTTAAATTGTAAAGATTTGTTAAATTGTACAGATTTTATCGTTATGTTCAAGATTGCGAGAATCTATGATCAGTAATCTTATATAACACTAGCTGTTGCCGATGGCTCCGCCCGTGTGGATGTCGGATATCGTGCTAAAAGTAAAAACAAAAAAAGTAGTAAGAAAGTAAAGAAAATTAGAAAAAAGTAGCCTATGTCCTTCTCTATATCCCAGGTTATATCTCTGCCAAATTTCATGACGATCGGTGCAGCGGTTTAGGCGTGAAGTACGGATTAATTTGAATAATTTAATCTCGATTTCATCGATTGAATAGTAAGTTGAAATTATATTAGATACTGATGTACTTAGTCTTTATTCTCCTGTCGTTATTACAATTTATTTGGGGTCGGCGAAACATGTATTTTTCTTCCATATTTCTCTATTACTTAGTCGTCATCGGTAGTAACTTCCTTTCTAGCCATATTATTTTTCACACAGTCTATAGATATAATGTATTTTTTTTTTGGTGGGAATTTATCAAATAACTTCTCCCGCTGTGGGCGGAGCGGGAGGGCGTGTCAGCCTTTTACTAACTAAAACCCACCCGTGTTATTTGCCTGTGTGCCAGGGCCGCGGTATCAGACAAACCCGCAAGCCTGGCAGGCACCGGTCCTGGCGGACCCCATCAGTGCGTGCTGACATAATATCTCTTTGAGGCACGCGTAGAACACAACGCGCTGTCGACCCGGGCCTGGTCCTTACCGGACGGCGAGCTGCCCATAGCTCGCCGTCCGCAAGCCCTCGCTTACGGTGGCCCCCCTACTCATATACTCGTACCCATCCACATTCGTACTCTAAACTTCCCTGACAAAATTTCCCTCATTCCTCCGCATCACATGCCCATACCATGACAACATATTTCCACACAACTTTTCAATCACCAGTATCACTTTCAGAGTGCCTCTTATATACTCATTTCTTATTCTATCCATTCGCAGGAATTAACTCCACATACTTCCCGGGAAAACCTTTCTCTTTTAAGGCTGTAATTAGTATGGAGAGCATATTATTTTCATCTCTGCTAGCTTTTTGCGTCAATTCAACATACTGTATAAATCCTTACTTATCATTAGAGATCGGATAATCGGATGCATATTTACCTAAAGTTAATTATTAGCTATGAAAGTATGGAAACAGCTTCTTAAAATATATGTTTTGTAAGAAAATATCCCGTGATGCCAGGAATACCGGCAATGCATAACTAGTCGGGTGTATAGTATGGAAGCGAATTCTAAAATATTATTTATTAAAAAAAAACCGGGATTCTTGTATTTTTTTACATTTTTTTTATAACTATTATTATTATTTAAATTTAGCTATTCAGATGCATATTTATTTAAAATTATTTTAATCCCCTATGCAAATATGTGTATTTAGGGTGTAAGAGTAGGGGTGGTGTGTGTTAGTTAAAATAAAAAATAAAACACCGGAACCGCGGGATTTATTCGATACAAAAGCGCTTTCCATAATAGTAAACATCTCAACTTTAGGTGAATTTGCATCCGAATATCCGATCTCTACTTATCATACTAGAACATATTAGTTTATCTTTACATAAAGTAGTATAATATTGAAATAAAATGAGTTTTAATCTACAAAATAAGGGTATGTTTAGATTTTGTTTTCTGTCGAGCGAACTATGTCCAATTATATAACGAGTACCCGACGTACCGACAGAGGTAGGTACTCGTACGTCGGCATTTTTTCACGTGTTTAATCATTACTTAAATAAAATGACATTAAAATTACATTTCCTAGAGGTTAACTTGAAGAACCTCGCTTTAAATCTACATTTTTTGCTTATTAAGATGATAGTTATGACGTTATATAACTATTTACTTATATACTCATAAACTTCATCAAACTATATCTGGAACACCCGATATCGATATTTTGAACTGCATGCGTTGATTAGGTGTACCTATAAATTTTCAAGACATGGATTCAATTCATTGAAATGTAATGCACGATCTCGTGATTATTTATTTGTATTTTAGATATAATGTTATTGTTGTTTCCAATCTTGTTTAATGTTAATTTTATAGCTCGATTAATCGCGTTTTAATAGGCCTCTTGACGGCGCTGAAGTATTGGTGCGTTACAGGTCGCCCATGTACTAATAGGTACATAATTTACAGATAATGAGATGTCTAAAAGTGTTAAGATTTGTTTTTACGATAACATTAAGTCTGAAGATGTAAACATTAAACCATAAATAAAATGAAATCCTAATCTATACTATAATTATAATAAAACTGAAGAGTTTATTTTTCTGTTTATGTGTTTGAACGCGCTAGTCTGTGGAACTACCAGGTGGATTTGATAAATTATTTTTGCATTCAACAGCCCAATTATTGAGGCTATTAAATATCACGCTAGGACTCTTAGGAGCTGAGCAAAAAGTAAGAAAGAACACTAATTGAAAACAAAGTTATAGGGCGGGCAGGCGATACGATGCGACGGGGTGGGTACGGGGAACAAGAAATTTCAGGCAGAAGCTAGTAGTAGATAATTGAAAACTTTTAACAGAAAAGTGACTGAAACACTTTTCAGCATTAAACTGAAATAGTTTCTGAAAATACTTGCACTTAAAAGAAACAATAACTGTGTTAAAAATATTGTAAAACAGCTAGGTAAATATTGACAGAGTGAATTAGTTTACGTTGAACTAATGCTGTATCTAAATACGGCGAAAGGAGACCGCTATAAATAATCCAGTAAGAGCTTCATCCTTCATCTAGCTTGGCTAATTGACAAATTGTACGATACCAACATATCGAACAAGTGGTCAATGTTATAATGAAGATGGCTGATTAGCATTTCGAGACGTTGAATACAGATACTGACACCGTTGAGGAAATGTTTCTATGTGTTTGCGTAAGTTCTAAAGCTGCCGCCTTTGCCAACTTTTCTAAATTGTTAATCTTGATATGTAGAAATCTACGGTGACGCAGTGTGATTTCTTACATCGTGTTCAACTGAAATATTTTATTCACGAACTAGTATTTTGTGACACAGTGTCGTTTAACATCGTTTCACTTCTTCTTACTACGTATTGGTAAAGATCCCATCTTTAAAACATCTTAACTAAGAAAACGTTAAGTAAGTAGACAGAACCGAGCAAGTACATTTTGATCTCATTGTTAATCCTTTCTGTTAATGTTTCAATGTGTTTGCGTTAGGCCCCTCGCCCACGGCGACTTTTTGTAGCGATGCAGTAACGATGCTGTCGCGCGTCCGCAACGATACAGTCGCGAAGCGGTCGCTAGCTGTGTGCCCACGGGCCCAAATTCAGTCGCGATGCAAATGCGATGCTGTCGCGCTTCTGTCGCGATGCAAACGCGGTTCAGTAACGGCACAAAAATGCCACAGTTGCACTGATGCTCGGTTCTCCACTCCGCGCCACCCTCCCTTCGTTTTCTTCCCGATGTGGTCCGACACGGCCGTGCGTTTGCATCGATACAGTCGCGAAGCGGTCGCTAGCTGTGTGCCCACGGGCCCAAATTCAGTCGCGATGCAAATGCGATGCTGTCGCGCTTCTGTCGCGATGCAAACGCGGTTCAGTAACGGCACAAAAATGCCACAGTTGCACTGATGCTCGGTTCTCCACTCCGCGCCACCCTCCCTTCGTTTTCTTCCCGATGTGGTCCGACACGGCCGTGCGTTTGCATCGATACAGTCGCGATGCTGTAGTGCGTTAGTAGCGCGTTAGCATCGCTTCTGTCAAATGCGACTAACACGCGTTAGTAGCGATGCTGTTGCATGTTTACGAAGCGCGCGACAGCATCGCTACAAAAAGTCGCCGTGGGCGAGGGGCCTTAGCGCTGAAGCTGCTGCCGCAAGTGCAGCCTTTGCCAACTTTTCTTACGTAGAAATCTACGGTGACGCAGTGTGATTTTTTACATTGTGTTCAACTGAAATGTTTTGTGACACAGTGTCCTAAAAATCGTTTCTTTTCTTCATACTACATAAAGATCCCATCTTTAAAACATTTTAACTAAGAAAACCAAGTAAGTAGTCAGAACAGAGTACATTTTGATCTCATTGTTAATCCTTCGTACAAAACCGGATCACAAGGCCGCGAGGTCACAAGGAACGAGGGTGGTGTACTAAAACATCTGGCCTACACTGCACTCACGAACATTTCGTAATTATTAATGTGACACTAATGCATTTAGAACATTAGTCGTCTCTAATGTGCACTTTTATGAGGCTACAGTACAAGATAAGGACTAAATCTCACGTTGGGACCGTAGTCAAACGACCTCAATGTAAGAAGACTATTTCTTAATTAAGTGTGACATGATTCATTTTTAAAGGCAGTAAATGAACTCGCCCTTTGTGCAGAGAACCTCTTGTGTTGAACGGGACTGGAGGGTGTCGACATTGATGTATGATTCCGCACGTAAGTGCTACTGAATCAGTTTTATTACAGGCAATAATTTACTTAATCTAAAGAGACGACTTGCACGGAGATAACTAACAAAGTAAGAAGTGTTTTTATGCTGACACAAAGGTACATTATTTATTATTAAAGGAACAAAGCCGACAGACGGCCGGGAAGGGGAGAATAAATCAGGGGAGGTACCGATTCCTGATTTGAATATTCCGGTATACCATTTTTGCCCAACAATTTTACTAACGCTACATTATTATTTGTCTAAATCAACAGATCTCTGGGCAAAGACTGGTCATGTCTCTAGGATAAATTACGACTCAGTAGCGCTGAGAAGTCGTCAATATGAATTACGTGAGGTCAATACTTTAAACTAAATAACGCAACCAATCTTAAACTAATTGAGAATGTTGCAGTAACCGTCACAATCGTTGCGGCCCTCCATAAAATAAAAACCCACTCATTACTGTTTAGGTCGGCCGAATTCAGCAGGGCAGTTAAACGTATAAAATATGAGGCCTGTCTGTTTGTCTTATAAAGTACTACCACTTGAGCCATGAACTGTCCGAACGTAAAAATACATTTTCCAATTAAAGGCAGATTCGTTTAACTATTTGACAGTGCCGCCTAATTTGTATAATGATATCATTAAAACATATTATAATGTATACCACACACGTATAGGTTATAAAATCAATGTCTAAGGTACAGACAGACAACTACATACATACAATTATTTTGAGAAACATTGTAATTGCAATGTATTACAATAATGTTCAGCTGTAAGTACTTTGGATTAATAACATCGATGTTTAATTGAATAATCCTCAGTAATCTAAAGTTATTATGATTAGATAATGACGTATAAGTAGAGGTATCCTGCGTGTGGTCCTGGCTAAGAATGGGCCTCCATAAGGGCCAACTTAACTCCTCTTATGAGTGATCTAAGAGGCAACTAAGTAATCGTAAGTAGATAGATAGTCAGCAGAATAAAATAGAAACCAAAGATGGTTTAGAACAGTTACCCATAAACTAAATAAAAAGTAAAAGCACAAGGAGATATAAAAAAAGCTTAGGTTAGCAGGATCAAGTTTTGGACCAAGCATATCCCTGCTACTATGTCCTGAAGAATAAATTGTTACAACAATGATTAAATCACTTAGCAACCAGTCGCAACAATCTTTCACAAATCAAAGAAAATGGACGTACAACCTGAAAATGAGAACAATACCAATAGCAATGACTTTAAAGATTCAGGTAAAAGATCTAATAAAACAAACAACGACTATAATAGTATTGAAATGCTATACTATAGAATACCGAACTTTTAAAACTATGAATTGACCATATTAAAATTAGAACATTTGGCCCACTCGATCGCGCATGTACAAATTTTGTATTTTCTCTGCGCAATCAGTTGTCTAGTCTACGCATATGTTACTTTATTACTTTCAATTGTTTGTCGTTTATGGTACGGCACACACGCATGCACAAGGCCGAAACGTTTAGGGCATGCAATTTATCGCAAACGTAGAAATATTGTGAGTTGTTAGACCTGCGTCAAAAAAAGGAAAAAATCTCCAAGGTGAATGAAATAAAAATGTCTACCATTATAATTTACGCAAGTAGTTAGCACCATAATGGTTAGAGTATGAATTGCCGAGGTTACATTTATTATTCTAACTGGACCAGTCGTTGACTTTCCATTATCATACGTGATGAGGTGCGCTCATTGGGAATTATAAATTTATAAGTTCGCTTGTCTCTTTGCAGTTTCACAGAATTAAGGATGATTTCCACCAAACGACTCGCATCGCATCGGATCGGAACGGATTTTATAATCTTTAAACGATATTAAATCGTGTACACAATATTTAAAGTCTATATTACCAAGCCGCGCACAGCAGCTTGAAGGCGGGCGTCTTTCGCGACACGCGATCCTAGCCGAAAGTATGCTGCTATATGCGGTCGGCTCCGTTCGCCTGTCGTCAATGCAATAACCAACAATACTACATCATCTTCAAAAATTAGAACACATTAATTTATTTATATATACTTTATTGTACATCAGATTACACATTACAAAAGAAAAGAAAACTTATACACTATAAAATATACAATGGGCGCGGGCGGCCTTATCGCATACTGCGATCTCTTCCAGGCAACCTTGGCATGGACAGTGAATTTCACAAACACATCAACACGGTAGGAATGAGAAACTTGACTAGGCGCAGAAACGGATACGTTCGTAAGCCAATCGTATGCGTCGATATCCTGCCGGACGCGATCATCTGTCGCCGCATCCGTTCGTATCCTTTCCAATCCGATGCGATGCGAGGTGTTTGGTGGAAATTATCCTTAACGCAACATAGACGGTATCCAGCGTACCGCCGAGCTTACAATGTTCATTAACGTGTACAACTTTAATGACTCAGACAGGACTTGACTCCTGAAAGGCCTGTTTCACATCCATCTAAATACAACCGCAGCGACTCTGCTCTATCTCACTTTAGGTAAGTTTACGCTTGACTGCTCCTGATCTAAATTAGGACTGAAAGTTTTATTCGTCTTCAGGCTAGGGTCGCGACATTATTGATAGTGTAACGAAGACAATGGCATGCCATCAGTATGACGTGAGCACGAAATTTATGAAACCGGAATATTCAGGTCGAATGAACAACTGAATCAGATAAGTGGGATTCTAAATTAGCCATTCAGTTGTAGTTGGCAACTAAGACAAAGGTGGCTAGGGAGTGCGTCGAAGCGACTATGCAAACACCCATGTGCGCGCGGGCAACTGGGTCGCGCAGTGTTTATCATGCAACATAATAGCTCTTATTCAATATGAACAAACAAGTAACAATACTATAAATACTCCAACAATACCGGAGTCACATCTAAATGCTAACCTTTAGCACTGGAGGTATTAAGCAACAGCAATAATACATATCACAAGTATTTAATGTTTGCCGATAGTTATAAAGTTGAGCAAATGAAAAACGCGTGACTATTCAGTTTAGAGATTTGCACGGCGTTTACGTGATATCCGTTGTCAAATCCAAACAGAGTTACGGCATGAATGGCGCCAACATTCCGCGCCCATACCGTGAGCGTGCGCATCACACATATGGCTGTACCTAAGTACATAGCACTCGCCAAATAATCACTGGCCAATGTTCCATATCCAACCAAGAATTTTCGACGATAATGCTGATTTCCTGGTAGTAAAATTGAGCAAACAGTTTCAATGTCAGACTTTACGATGAGTAAATTAAATAATGCTAGAAATATTTTCTGAAGAATTTCAAGATCATCTTTAATCTTCTAGTAGTATTTTATGAGGCTTTATTGCTTTGATATGATGAAGAGAAAACATGTCGTGTTTAGTAATGAGGACAGTTGTTTTACATCAAAGTTGTTTAGGAGGCGGTAAACAATTTAAAACTAATTTAAGAAGAAGTTATTGGGTGACCCCAAAAGTGAGATCAATAATCAATGACAAAGAATATTACAAATTGGCGTACGTGTGACCTAAATTGACGAATGTTCAAATGTCGTCTGCACAATTTTTCTAATCAACGCTAGGTGACCAGAATCATTTGAGATGGACTGTCTAGACAGTTTATAATTTATAGTAATTTACACGTTACCAATGATGTGATTTATTTAATTTAAAATGATCGATATTAAGACAAGCAAATGCATTATAACAGCACACATTTAAGAGGAAGTAAAATTATTCATAATTATATTCAGGGTGCTGATGAGGCTGCCCCGATTCTGCAGCGCATCAGGCATGTTCGCCGAGTCGCAAGTAGACTATATTCTACTATGCGGAAACGATGCACATCTCTGGTGCGCAGGGTTCGGGCTAGCTCCAACGGCATCCTGAGGGCATTCGCACAGCGGTTCGATTGTCAATACATGAACATTGCTGTATGGTTCTCATACTGAGCAATCGAAGTAGGTATGTGATATGTTTGTTTGTTTGTTTTAATTGTATGTGTTTTTATTTATTATTTTAATTTTGTAATCTTTGTGTCCTATGATCCTTTGTTGGTCGAAATAAACGTTTTATAATAATAATATGGCGCTACCAGAGTACCTAATAAGAGAAAAGAAGAGAAGATAATAAGAGAATAGGTTACAGACTTGCAGAGCGGATTTCAGTAGCCTTTAAGATTTTTTTATTTTAGACTAGTTGCTGCCCGCAGCTTCGCCCGCGTGGCTTTTTAAAAATAGCCTAAGTTACTCCTTGTTACATCAGCTATTCTGCCACTGGAAGTCCCGTCAAAATCGGTCCAGCCGTTTTGGAGATTAGCCGGAACGAACAGCCAGACAGACAGAAAGACAGACAGAAAAAAATATGTTTTGTTATTTTGTGTACCGTATATACTTTCTTAAGCATTTAGTAAAAAGCTTTTATTTTCGACAAACAAACAGACACTTCAATTTTATTTATTTCTGTAGATGCATAGATAAATTAATTATACAGGATGTTAGGTAAACGAGGGGCAAACTTTAAGGGAGTTTAGTATTCATGAAAATGAAGAAGGTTTACTATGGGGCAAACTACGACCAATAAAAAAAAAGTTTGCTGTTTCTTATATTTTGATTGCGTTGGTATTGCTCTTTGTTAGGGAACAGCTGACTCTTTTCATATTTCGGAGTTTTTCCCATACTAAAACTTCTTCATTTTCATGAGTACTTCACTCCCTTAAAGTATGTCCCTCGTTTAGGCTAACATTCTGTATAATCAAGATAAAAGACTAAATATTTTAGTTGTGTATGCAAGTAAATAAAAAACCTTTCTTAAGTCAGCTGAAAAAAGGGGTACACTACATTAATACGAAAAGCTTAATTCCGACAGTCACAAATACGAATTTCAAAATACCGATTTTCATAATTCCGAATGGTTCAAAATTCCTAATATAACAACTCCGATTTATCATTCATCCTATTTTTATAATTCCAAAATTTCAATATTCCTAACGTTTTTAATTACTATTCTCAAAATATCGAGTTTCATTAGATCGAATAACAATAAGTCCGACTTAATGATAATTCGAAACATCAAAAATGCGAATTCCGATAATAATCGGAATTCGTATTTAATAAAAGTACCGATTAATTAGAATTCCGAAATAAAAACGCCTTGTAAAACCTTGTGATTCACCAACAATAGAGGGGATCTGGCGCTCGGCGGCCGCTGCCGCGGCACGCTAACTACGCTCGCTCGCCTTCGCGCTTTAATGGTCACAGTTCTAACCTTACCTAACCCAAATGATTCACCAACAATAGAGGGGATCTGCAGCATTTTAGCAGTTTATTCGGAGTATTGAAAATCGGAATGTTGTTTTTCGGACCGAGAACCCATCGAGCATTTGATTCTTTGAACGTATGAAAATTGGAAAACAAACAAATCGCATTTACGACTTTCGGTAAAATAAATTTCGTGATTTTTAATAATAAACATTATAATTCTTAGGTAATATGAAAATCGGACTTTTGAACATCGGAATATCGAAATTCGGAATAAAATATTTAATAAAACTATATACTCACCAAAGCGATCACCAACATAATCACGGGTACGTTCACCATTTTCATTGTTCGTTTAATATTTTAAACACTCACAAATAATGTCACTTCTTACACTGGACAAACGTGTAATTTGGTCAGTAAAGAGTCGCTTGTTTGACAACAACACTATCTTTTATCGATAAAAATCCTCTTAAGATAAAAGACTGTAGTATCCTACAAAATTATTTAAAACATCTGAATGATTACATCTCTGCATTTAAGTACGATTAAATTGATATGAATTAATATCTTAATGTAATACTATTGATAAGGCAAGTTTATGATTTGTTCATAATCATAACAGGTGATAACCTATATTCGTTTTTAGTATGTTTATTTAGTAACAACAATAAACACTGGTATCTGTTTCAAATGCCGAAGTTTCTATTCAGATTGGGCATGTACGCAAACAAGAATTCGTTATGGACGTTCGTATGTAATTGAGTGTAACTTTGTATTTACATTCATTAGTTACGTTTTAATGCTTGCCTAAATCTTAATTTGTGGGCCGTATCTAATTATCTACGTACCTACTTGTTGTTTAGTATCATGTATTTTCCCTTCAAATTAGTTTGATAATGAGATAATAAAGGTAATATCGCGTTATTATAAACGTAGACGTGACAATAACATAAACAAACGGCATTGGCAGATAAAAAGGTCTGTGCACTAACTAACAATACAGATCATTCACGAGTGCATATCTTTGCATAGCTAACTCATTAACTTCATTTAGCGCAGACACTTATATTTTAACAAATACTGACCGTGGTACAAATTCAGCAAGGATATCAGAACGGCAATGAAGATTACCCCTGAGTTGTAAAAAATACATTCTTTCGTAATTTTTCTCTCATATAGGCTGCGTGTTAATAAAACATTGAGCTAGTGCAAACATCTGAAGGCGAGATAACGAGCGACGGAGATACCGACGACGATCGAGACGCACATTTTTCATGTGTTTACGTAAATTTTTAGGTTTCATTCATCTCTACAACGCCTTCCAGCAAAAAACGGAACAGTAATAAGTTGCCCGAACTCATTTATTATAATATGCAATTCCTTTTCTCATTTCCATATGTATGATGTTTCTATATTCTGTTCATTTTCCTTTCTCGGTAAGAAATAGTTACGAGGTATTCATCTTAGTTTGTATGTAGAAGACTGGAAATTGTACTGCTTGTAATAAACAGACTATAAGTATTCGATGCATGAAATATAATATAGTTGGTTTCAGTATATTACACCTAATGTATATCTAATTATTTTAATAGTTCGAACTCATACATCCGAAATAGACGGCCGAGCGCATCAATCTATCCGGGACGTTTTTTATTAGCTACAAATCAAACGGCTGTATTTTTGAAAATGTTATAAATAAAATCGTAAATAATTTACGATTTCAAATGTTTCTGTCGGCCATTTTGCCAAACCTTTCCAAGGGCGTGTTGTAAAAAGCAAACAACTTTTACAACGTCCTAAAATAGATCATCATATTGAAGTTCATCTCGTATTTTGCGTCACAAAGATTTTATTTTTATTTATAATTCACACATGTCGAAGAGGAAGGTTATATTGTAATAGTTCAGTTATCTCATAGGGTTCTGTAACGATAGTTAGATCACGTACCAACATGGGTTAGGTGGAGCAAGATTATAAGATCGTAATTTAAATTAGAATTCAGGTACATGTTCTGTTATACCATCTCTACAGCCTTACACATAGATTGTCTTACACAAAATCGTGTTTATCAGTTGTTTATAATAAACAAGGCTTAAGCAAACACGATTTTTAGGCACGGAAAATACGACACGGTTTTATAAGACCCTGACTGTCTTCACGCAATTTAATTTCGAAACAAGCTTAACTGAAATTATTGTTTACAATCCATTATGTCTACACATTTGTCTAGAAGCATACAAATTTTTAACTCATCTTTCTTACGTTGTGATTGTAACACTTCCCATGTACGTGAATGACGGTCTCATTGAGCTTCGGGCACTATTCCTGGCTTCCCTCCAATACCACTGATTACTTTGTTCTCATGATATTTTACTACGCTATTACTAATCTCTTTGTATTAGAGTGAATTCTTTCGAAAACCTATAACTCAGATCAGAGTTGGCGCGTTAAAATGTTTGTTAGTTTTTTCAGTTCTAATGGTGCCATCATCGTTAAATTATTTTGTTGTGGTTTGTGGAAATACCTCAATTCTTGTTATGTCTTTGTCTAAATAATGGGTATGTGTTTTATCTACATTATTTTTTAGTTTTACATTTTTATTGTCAAAAGTTTTTATGAATTTATGGTCGCTCCCTAACTTTTAATGAGCAGTATCATTCATTATTCTGATTTCTTTTCGTTTCATGTTAGTGGCTTTTTTATAGCGTTAATAGTCGATTTTAGAGTAAAGTATTGTTTATCGCAGCTAAGTGTCGACAGAAGGGAGTTTAACACCATGATTGTTTTCATATCTTTAGTTAAGGGTAGGGTCTAACAATATTGGGTTATTCTGAAAAGAAGTTACTTTCTTAAGGATAATCTATAATATAAAAATGAATCGCAAAATGTGTTGGTAAGCGCATAACTCAACAACGCCTGGACCAATTTTACCTATTTATTTTTTAAATGTTCGTTGAAGTCCATGGATGGTTTGTACCGCGAGAAAAATTAGGGTAGGGTAGAGTAGGGTAGGGTAGGTAGGTAGGTAGGGTAGGGTAGGGTAGGGTAGGGTAGGGTAGGGTAGGTAGGTAGGTAGGTAGGTAGGGTAGGGTAGGGTAGTTGGTAGGTAGGTAGGTAGGTAGGTAGGTAGGGTAGGGTAGGGTAGAGTAGTGGAGTTTATACTATAGCTTTTGACAGAACGAAGTCTGTCGGGTCAGCTAGTAAATAATAATATTGACTTGTGTAAGGTAGGTAGGTAATTATAATATGAGTAATTCGTTCAAGTAACGTTAAGTCTCGCTAACAGGAAAATTATAGCGAGCTCATAACTCAACAATTCCAAATATAATAACAGTAATTATAAAAATTAATAAGACAACATTGGAAAATATATAACTTAACGTTACACCGCTTATTACCGTCTATATTTCTTGAAAGCGACGATTAATCGTGAATTCGAAGTGCAAAAAAGCTATCAATCGTTTATTACATTACGTTATCATGTTATTAAGTCCATGCGTTTATGACAAAATAGATAAGTGTTCGATATTAAAAAAGTGCGTACACGGTAGTTTGGTGGAACTGTGCCTTAAGTAAGTGAGGCGTGTTAATAGCCTTGTCGATGGGCCGATAGACGGCAGATGTTAATAGCCCCCTTTGATAGGTGTGGTCCACACTACACGCAATTACCGCAAGATTTATTTCTTATAAAATGTATGCGCTTCCCTATTTATAGGGAGTCTTGTACTATTTTTGATTTCTTCACAAATTGTTGGACGTTGTTAAGTGTTAGATTTACTTTTAGATTAGTGAGGCTGAGTAATTGAACGTTGTGTTTTAACGCTTGTGATCCCCAGGGGCTGGTGTGAAGTTTTCTGATGTTTTCCCACAGTTCATCAATGACAGCATTTAGTTTCAAGACGTATTTTATACAGGGAATTTCTTAATTTTTGTTCGGAGGAGGAGGTTCTATATTCGATGCGTTTTTTTTTCAAAGCTATCTGTTTCTACGGCACTACTGTTTTTATCGTAATAAAAACAAATTAGCCTCTGGAATTTACGAAAAATCATCAAAAGTTTTCGCAACTACTAGCATAACAAGGTTACCTAATCTAAAAAGTTCAATAATTTATAAATCAACAAGACTGATTGGATTTCACGTGTAATCTTTAAAGAATTTCATTTCTAAAGCGCAGATTTCTGCGATAAAAAATATTTAAAATGTAACAAATTATACCAGTTTGGCTACATTTTTTTAGTGTGATCGAATTTTGGTATGACAAGCTCATAAATTATTCCAAATGCGATAATTATGTTAAAAACCTATTCATGTTTGGCATATATTTATGAACTAATACGATTCTTGTAAATTTTCTGCGTAAAATATTTCTATTTCGGTTATTTGTATGAAAACTTCGAAAATAAATTTTTGTGCCTGTTAAAAAGACATGATTGTTGTTTGAACTGACGTTTTAATTAAAGGGGGCTATTTCTGTGGCAAATGTTGGCATTGGGCCTGTTTATTGTATAGAAGATAAAGGAATTATTTTATCAAACACATTCTTTAATTAAGGGCCTATATTATCTCAAATGGCTTAGCATGATCCTCCGTTATGTCGAAAATACTACAGCATTAATTTTGAAATAAATATATGGTAAAGTTGAGGATTAATTTTAAGTACTATGTTAGCCGAAAACACGATTCCATAAAATTCAAAAAAAAAAAAAACAAAGTTACCTCCAAACCGAACAATAAACCGCTGGTATTCAAAAAATACTTCAAATTAGGTAATCAACTTTTGCATATTAACTGAACTAACTATAAAGCAGGTTTTATGTTATTTACTTTTTTTAAATGACCATTATTTTCACCGTAAAAAGAAATTACCTAAACTATCGGCGCCTTGGAGCCTTTTCTCTTCCGCCCTGTCTCGCTTGCTCGCGTGACCGGTAGCAATAGTGTGCGAGCGAGATACAGAGTAAGATGGCGCTGAGGTAGTATAGACTCTTAACGTTTCAAACCATAAACGCTCCGCAATCGATATTTAAGACGAACTATTCCTATATTAAGCCGTTCCTCTTGTGAGGTCTCGGCCGTAGATTTCATATCGAACCTATAAATAAATTGGTAATAGTGAGATAGGTACATAAATACTCTACTGACTCGATAAAAGTTTTGGGAGCTAATAATAGCTTCACAGGTAAATCTTTTATGAAAGGGGGCGAGACCAGGCCGATATTCAGCCTCAACTCTGATCGAATGGATAAATTATTATCTTCACTAAACGGTAAGCCGCACACGACGAAATTCGCGAGGTTTTTGTAGTCTTTTTGTAATAACTTCTTTGGAGTCTTAATTCTTGTTTTATTTTAAAAATTGAGATCATCCTGCCAATCAATACTGGGCATGGTATTGGTTTAGTTAAGGTTAGAATATTTTAGAATATTTTTTGATAATGCAAACTTTGAACGATGCGGGTTGTCGACACAAATCTCCCGGGACATGACTGATAATATACGATTCGAAGAGTCTGAGTTAAGAGGGTATTGATTTTTTCTTGACAAAAGTTCCTATTGAAATTAAAAGACATAAAAACAAACTTAATGCAAAGTATTACCATATTTCCAGAACTACGTAGTTTCTAAAGTAAATAAAACTTTGTGGATATAGAGTAGTTAATTTCGAACGTAATCGTTTGTTTTTCTTTCTTCGGAGTAGCAATCTAGGGTAAGATGGAGTTGCGCGGTTTTATTTATTTTGACCTTACACCTAATACCTAGTGACCTATTTGGCTGAGACCAACCAAATCTATTCTATGGTTGTACGTATTAAATAGGTACAGCTAGATTGTGAAAATATATATTTCATGCTTTTCTTGCTTAGTCGAGAAAATTGTGGTCGAATCCTACGTACGCCTATGGTAGTCTAAACTTTAGAGTTTAGATAATAGGGATGATGACTAAAAAAATATTTTTTTGTCTGTCATGTATATTATTAAAAAATATTAGACACGTATTTTTTCTTTTTTTACGCATTCAAAACATTACGGTGATACATTGAGTTCAAATGTGGCATGACGTCACTTCTCACTAGATTTTATACGTAGCTGTGATGTAACGAGCCCCCACTTCCCAAGTTTAATGTGTTTTATCTAAGTAATTTTTTATTAATATGATACAGCAAAAAATACGTGTCTAATATTTTTTTTATTATCTGATTGAAGGACTAAACAGTTTTTATATTTTCTTTTTTTTACCCAGGACACATCCCTATTATACCTGCTTACAGAAAATAACATAATCTACTCAATGAGAAGAAATGGATGTTGTAAAATACAATATTATTCATCGTCGGTCATATTCTTATTATAATTATAATGTCAAAATCAAAATCAAAATATTTTATTTCATATAAACCTACATGGGCACTTATGAAACGTCAGAAGCTAGGTGCACGGTTCCAATTAGTCGTTTCCTATGGAGAAGAGCCGGCAAGAAACTCCACGGTTACTCTTTTAAAAATAATTGGCTTTACAATATTATTAAATAACAGTGATAATAGGTACGGGAGGACAGTGTAGGCCTGTCAACAATTACCAGGTACTTAACAAAATAGAAAAGTGCCAACATGATACTATAAGCCTTTATTCAGATAGGTAAGTTAGGGGTATTTAGTCTGAACGGTCCAAACCAAATGGCCCTTGGGCTATTCGACCGTAAACAAAAATCGTCTACGTTCCAAAGGTGATAAAAATTTGTAAACAAATTCAATGTCATAAACTATTTTTTTCTTAGATTTGTATATTATCTTCTTTAGAAAAACAATCAAAAATAATATAAAACGTTAACAAAAGTTAAACTTGGTAATTAAAGTCTTATTTCAAATAAACAAACCAATAAAATATTAAAAAAAAAACAATTAAACAATAAGATTTAGTAAAAATCATGCTAGCTACCTGAAGTCGTACCAACCGGTTATGAAGATGTATTCTGTATATTTAGATGATTTCAAATAAGTAAATATTTCATAATCAGCCTATAGCAGTCCACTGCTGGACATAGGCCTCTCCAATTGCACGCAATTCAGCTCGATTCTCAGCAACCGACACGATCTTCGCAGGGTGGCTGGTAGCAGCTGGATGAGAGCTGCTACCAGCCACCCTGCGAAGATTGTCGCTCCACCTAGCCTGAGGACGTCCTACCTTACGTTTGCCGATTCGCAGTCTCCACTCAAGAACACGTCTACCCCAACGGTCATCGGTTCTACGGCTAATATTTAAATTAAATATTTAAATAGTTAAAATTCATAAACAATGCGACTATCGTAATGTATGCGACTGTCCCCATAAGTTAATTTTGAAATCATTTTATTACCGGTCCTTTGGAACGTAGACGATTTTTGGTTATGGTCGAATGGTCCGCTGTCACTTTGGGCCGTTCAGACTAAATAGCCAAGTTAGTACATTAGTTGGTTATTTTGTTTAGTTGAATACAATTAGAGTTTTGATAAATATAACTTCGTAAAGAATTAGCTTACTGCCCCGAAATCCCCGTCTGTATGTCCCCGTTACAAAGCGTCCTCCAAATGCCTCCACTTCTCCCTATCCTTAGCGACTCTCATCTCTAAATAGCCAAGTTAGTACATTAGTTGGTTATTTTGTTTAGTTGAATACAATTAGAGTTTTGATAAATATGACTTAGTAAATAATTAGTTTACTGCCCCGACATCCCCGTCTGTATGTCCCCGTTACAAAGGCGTCCTCTAAATGCCTCCACTTCTCCTTTACTTAGCGACTCTCATCTATGCAGCTCCCACTACAGCCTTTATATCATCTGCTCATCTTCTGAATGGCCTACCCCGTTTCCATTTCTTTTCATTTGTAAACCATATTCTTATTCAATTGAAATTAAATATGCGCTCGTTACATTAAATTAAAATAGTTGAAGCAAGCCGGTGCTACGCTTAGAGGTACTTGAAAGTTGCTTAAAAATACAAAATAACGGGTAAAATTATAAAGATGCGGCTGCCGAGGCACTGCAGCGCGTCGGGCATGTTTGCTGATGCTCGTATTGATGGCTTCCATGCCATCCTCAGGAAGAGAGCTGCATCGTTGCTAAGTCGTGCCCGCGGCAGTGGCAACAGCATTCTTAGCATTATGGCTGGCAGAATTGACTGCCCAATATTATGGCATTCTGTACAGTTGCATATTAAAAAGAGCAACAACTGTTGAAATTATATTGATTTTTATTATTATTTTCTTGTTTTTATTTATTTTTTATGATTTTAATGAATTTAGAGATTTTAATGGATTTCTTGATTTTAAATAATATTGGTGATTTTAAACTTTTTAATGAATTTAATGATGAATTTTATGATTGTGATTTTATTTACGTGGGTGTGTTATTTATGTACGTCTGCTATTTATTTTTTGTTATAATAGTATGATTGTAGGTTGTATTTGAATCTTTGGTTACTAACATAATTCTTATGTATACTAACAAAAATATGGATCACTGTGTCTGATTTAAATAAATAAATAAAATAAAAATAAATAAATAGAGTTAAAACCACGGAATCAAATGACCAAGTTTACTCTGAGAGTTATAATATATTATTAAACTAGCTTTTGCCCGCGGCTTCGCCCGCGTGGATGTCGGTTATCGCGTAAAAAAGTAGCCTATGTCCTTCTCTATATCCCACGGTATATCTCTGCCAAATTTCATGACGATCGGTTCAGCGGTTTAGGCGTGAAAACGTAACATACAGACAGACAGACAGACAGACAGATAGACAGACAGAGTTACTTTCACATTTATAATATTAGTATGGATGTGTTTCCAATAGATGATTTATAATGGAAATGAATCAAGACTGTTTATTAAATTGATTCCGTTAATATAATTGATCGGAAGATCGTTTTCACAAGAGTTTATGCAAAGTATAAGTAGGCCCAGTAGGTAAGTAGGCAAGCAAGGAAATTGTGTTATTCATATCTCGCACAAAATTGACATAGCGAGATAATACGGTCCCTTTAACCAATTTAGGGCAAGCAAACTGTTATGGTTAGGGCGCTTCGAGGACGCTGTAGGCAAACTTTGACAATATTTATTATATTTTGTAATTGGCCCATTTTTGAGGCGTTTTATCTTGGCTGTCATAGATTAAATAATAAACGACTCGAAGTTGCGACACGGTTACGGATAGCAATCAGTTATGTTCTACGTGGTCGGGTATTCAAATGAATGTAACGCCGACGAGTAGGCTACTATTAAAAATCCGTCATGTGCAACTGTGCCCTTAATTGATCATTACTCAAAAATAATTGCGAGGAAATTAAAGCGCACCGAATTCTGAACCAATCCGCGCGTAAATTTTCCGCGGGAAGGTTTCCCGCGGAAAATTTACGCGCGGATTATTTCAGAATATTTCACAGGGAGCACCTAGTTATTAAAAATACTATATGCTGTGTGAATGTTAAAGCTTGTAAAATATCTAAGAAGTTCGAAGGAGAGACACCACTAATAAGTTCATGAATATTTTCAATATCAATCTTTTAACGAAATTATACATAAAAAATCTTGAAATTAACATCGACTCAGAAATTAATCATAGCACGGATTAATATAATTATCTCATACAAAAAAAAATGTGCAACACATTGATAAAATTAATTGAAAACTTTTTAATTCATATATTTATCGGAACCATTATCAATCTCTACATGAGACAAGATATTGTAAATCCTTTTTCCGGAAGTCAATATTGATTAAAAAATTATAAAAAAAAGTCAATTAGTCATAAAATTAATTGTTAAAGGATATCTAACTTATCTAATCTTATGACATGCAGGATTGTCTACAGAATAGTCGATGTAGGTTTGTTACAAATGCATCTACATGTGCCTTTAACTCTACTGACCTAGTTCCGTAGCTGGGCTGATAAGAAAAATTAGATAGATGTAGGTACTGATAACTGCCTTACCTACGATGACATTGGGCACGAACAACCTTGGTTTAAAAGTAAAAAGAATAGATTAAAAAAAAAGAATTCGTTGACGAGTTTTTTGACAGAATATGCTTTTTTTTATAAACGGTCGATTCTTTAATCCGTGGTAAGTATTAAGATAAATGTTAATTCTGTTTTTTCTTTATTGCATATGATGACATCTTGAAAAGTTCTTTCATTACGTATAGATAAATAAGGTACCTATTCCGTGTATAAAACCCTACAGTCTCCATAAAGTTGGCTAGTTGTCTATGAAGTTTGAGGATCAACCAATAATAAGTCTAACCGGCCTGTTTCGTGGCAAATGTACGAGGCTGTGACAGTTTCGCCGTTTATTTGTAGAATGATAAGTGCATATATTTAATTATTCTGTTATCTTGATTTAGACTTAATAGAACTGTATGGCCTACTTTACTAAGTGATATTTATTTAGGTTTTGTTAAAATTAGTCTAATAGAGTTTGAATTGAATTAGTAAAAAAGTACTATATTTGGTTACATTACCAAATGAGAGGAAGCTATGAAAAGCTGCGTGATAAATTTTCCAGTAGATTATGTTTGTTGGTACTTTCCTTTGCTCCCAACTTTTCTTGTCTACACGTTATTTTTTTTGCTAAACACGCGTAAGTCTCTAGTCGCTGTAGTTAATCCATTAATCACGATGACAGATCAAAAATGTTCAGGATTTGTGAACAACTACGTTAAGCTTGTCAAAATAAAACGAAATGTATTAACACGTGTTCAATTTTTGTTTTTCTTAAGTTGGGGATTAGTTTTAATAAATGAGGAATTGTTGAACTCAGATAAATATTTCTTAAAGGTACTTTTAAAAATATATTTTTTTCTGTTATTTTATAGAAAGCCGAAACTGAATTTTAATTTGTAACAGTAGATGAATCATTCAGGAAAACTCATTGAGAAAAACAAAACACTAGGTAATAAAAATAAACATCCAAAAAAATCGTACACTTCACATAAAATAAGGTCCGTTGGCTGAATAAGATCGCGCCGTTGCAAAACGCGAATGCAGAAAAATTTAAACGCCAATCATGCGTTTTGACAGCTGTTCCGCATTTTCGCGCCAATTTTCCGGTTCGCGCGGGAACGAGGCGGGTGCACGGTCGGTGGCGCGGCCGCGCGCTCGTTGTGAACTGTGGCGGCGTCGCGCTGCGCCCCATCTACTACCTTACGATTTATGAGCGTGACGCAAAAATGGACAAAATTTGTAACGTCGCTCTCGGAACCGCACACCACGTGCCTGGTCTTAGGAACTCGGATTAGATGGCTGGGTATTCAAATTTTGTATTAATAGCAGTTTCCAGTGTGGGGTTTTCTAGGCCTACAGAGATATTCTGTTATCGGTTTCCACAGTTGGGATATTATCGAGAAAACCCCATGGATATTACTATTTGACGCTTTGGATAGCATCTGAAAAAAAAAAAAGCAATGATAAATCGAGTTTAATGATCATCTCATCCTTTGGATAATGGATGAGAGTCGCTGCAATGAATTCGCTTTCTCTGATTACCACGCGATAAAAATGATGGTCTCGTTCAAAGATAAAACGTTAAACGTCATAATGAGAAGCATTTTGTTTTTCCTAATAATTGGAGAAAAAAATGAACTTATAACGTAGCCAGCTGTAACAAAACTCCTTTAGAAAAATGAAATATATCAATGTGATACTTAAATCCCATAATATTTCAAAGCGCAACGTTAAACGTCAATTAATTTGATAAAGTGCAAACAAATGTACAATGTTATGAAAGTTCGTCATAACAATATGCTCTTAAACTTGGCCCGATTCCGCCAGCCGATAGAAACGTTACGATATTGTGCGATTGATCCATTTAGTGAACAAATTGCTCATCGGTCGAGTCATACGCACGCACAGGGAAGCACGTGCGAGTTCAGTGGAAATGTAAAACTGATTGTTTGTTCAAGGCTGCCCCAGTTTTCTTTATAAAAATATGTTCAGCATTATCTTAAAATAATGTTTTTACAGGAGGCATTTCTGTATTTATTACCGACCACCTGTTTTACACGTCTGTGTCGATTAAAGTAATGGATGAAAATGGACTTCTTTTTTATGGAAACCAAAGTGTTATAGACATATATTTGAACTACATCTTGGAAAAATCTATTTTCGTAAGTAGTTTAATGTTCAATGTCAGGTAAGGTGTAAGTTTTGTGATTAACACCAAATTGAATATATTTTAATCAAGTCTAAGCAAGGTACATTGGATTTCCAATTAAGGCGAATAGAGTTCGCCTTGCAAATCCCGCTATTGTTCGAAGTTCCGAACTTGATCTAACTTAATTAAGACACAATGATGACCAATTTTACCCGTACCACGAACTAGACAGGGAAAGTCTTGTGGAGCGAATTCCTCACTAAGTACCCGGTATCTATTAAACTAGACATAAATCTTACGTAGTTGCGACAATATCAGATATTTGAATAAATATAGAGTGGTACGTCTTAACTCGGCAGCGGGTAAATGCACGATAAAGCTCCGTAGATAACTAGTATTTGACGGACAGGTGTAATTAGCCTCTCTAGTCGCTACCGGCAAATGGAAGCGTGATGATAACGGCGGGAGTCAGAATAAACAACGATGCCCTTCGCGATTACATCTCGTGCTTACCAAAGTGGTTAAGTGGGATTGCAAAATGGCGTATTGATATGGATAAATGCGTATTACTCTTACCGGTAATACCAATAGTAGAAAATGTTATGAATGGACATAACTTTATGAATGACGACAGTCTTTTCAATATTGATTTTTATTATATTGTTAATGGATTTCATTATCATTTAACTATAAGATGTTATCGTATATTTATGCTTTTGGTTTAAAAACAGAGTAACTTTTGTACATAATCGCTTGCTGTCACACCCTTTTTTTCAGTTAAGCGAGTATTAAGATACTTATCATCAATTAGCAGGAGTGTTATCTGAATTAAATGTTTCCCATCAATCATAACTTGGACATTATCAAACGACATGAAGGGCAATGGTTTACGTATAAAGGCAGCCATAAGGATGTCCACACGTGTAAGTATGAATTCGAAAATGCGAGGAATAGCTCGATGCTTATCGCGGGGCAATTGATTTACACACATTCAATGGCAATCAATCGCAATTGCTTTCATTTTGACAGTTCAGCCACGTTCATTACGTCATTTAGGTTGTTGAGCAGACGAATTTTTCAAATCTATAACAATAGATTAGAAATTTCCTTTAGAACCCCTGGATTGTTACAGATAATAATAATAAAATAAATATATATATACAATAATAAACATGATACAAGAGCAAGGAACTTTAAGTAATGATGATGTTTAAGGAGAAAGGAAGTGATTTTTAACCAGAAAGTGGACAAAGATTGAGCACGCCTTATCGAGACGGGCAAGGCATTCCATAACCGTACTGCTTGAACTGTAAAAGACTCGTCATAAAAACTAGTGGAATGCATTGGAATCTCTAGTCTCAAGTTTTCCGATGACCTCAGATATCTATTATGTGTGTCATGAAGGAACTTGAAACGTACAAGGCATGCCGTGTTTCAGTATCTTGGCCATTCTCAGCGATATATTCTGAATGATTGTGACTAAAGACTATTTCATGGCTTACAGGAGTTGCAGTCGTTCTGAATAGTGTGGCGGGCTGGTCCCAAATTAAACTAAACTTGCTGAAAACACTCTCTAAAAATCTCTTTTTACGGTGAAAAATAGCCATTGATACCAGCCAATGCCAATTTGACAGTGAAAACTTAGGTAAAGTGAGCTCAATCCTATGTTTCCACGGTGATATTTTTACAGAATAGATCACAAAAGAAAGTCACTTCAGCATATCAACCAAACCGTCGCTTTAAGAAATGTCGATTCACCATTTAAGGGATGCGATCAGAGGCAACAACAGATTGCGATAGGTCGCTATCAACAGGGGCGGGGTAACACGAACGGGCGACGTAGGTAAATTCGAACGATTTTTTAATCGAACTAAAAAATAATAAACCAAATTGGTGTAGGATATTTGATCCAATACCATTTTTTTTTTTGCAACAAGTTCAATTATTTTCTTGCATAGATTTGAATACAGTCTTATTACTAAGTAAAATATTATGTGCGTAATGCGTAATTTAAAACCGTTCGAATTGACGTTAAGTTTACTCTGCGCGTTCGTTCTAGGCCCTTTAGCTAGGTACAGTAGGTCACTATACTCCTCGAGTACCAAAGATAAGCTAATATCTAGAATCGAGTCTAGCTTAGGGAATAACAACTGATATCAACATTGATCGTTGATTCAAGTTGTACCCAAGTTACCTCAGACATAATTTATATTGTGGTTTGTAGATAGAAGTAAAGCTTACTCAGCTTATCACTTCTTGCAATTTGTAAGAAGATATCCGATATAATTTATCGAGTTTTCCAGATTGTAGTACGGAGAAAACCAGTTTTCATTACAAACGCTTATTTGTTATTCAAATTCTTATCTCTCGTGTCTATAATCTAGCTGATATGTAGATCTATCAAAGGAATAATCTTATGGTCTACGAAGCAAAATGCCTAAAATTAATGTCTACACAGCAAATTGCCTAAGGTGTAAATCGCCTAGAGATCAAAATGTTTAACAAGCAAAATGCTTAAAATGCAATAATTTCTAAGTAGTCGAGATGGTTAAAATAAACTCACACTAGGGCCTTTGTACTATGTTGGTTGTTAGGTTAAAACTGTGAACACACAACGCACGAGCCGAGCGAGCGTAGCGAGCGTGCCGCGGCAGCGGCCGGTGAGTGCCAGAAACGGTACTCCCTTTCTTCTCCTAAAATCATAGACATATAAATTATTGCAAGGTAGGCATTTTGGTTCATAGTCAGAATAAGGTTTAGTTCAAATATTATATAGACATATTGCAAGGTAGGCATTGTGTTCCTAGTCAATATAAGGCAATACTTGGCATAGACGTTTTGATTTCTAGTCAGCATGATCATAAAGCAATCTTATGTAGAGGTTGTCAACTGTGGTATTTCAAACTCCTGACTGCTTTCAAACACTAGGAAACAAATAATTGGGGTAATTGCGTAACACACAATAGCAATGGGTTTAATTTTATCAAAACTGCTGGACATAAGCCTCCCCCAATTGGGGGTTTTGGCCATAATCGCCACGCTTGGCAGGCGGGTTGGCGGTTGCATTATGGTGTTTAAAAAAATGCATAGAGAACGCTGCTGCCCATTTTCTAGTAAGTCCCTTAGTCGCCTTTTACGACACCCACGGGAGGAAATGAGGTGGTGCTATTCTTTACGTCCGGCACCACACGGAAAATACGCAAATAGGTAATAAATATTATTGTAATAACAATATCAAATTATGTCCATAGAAACACGATACATCTGCTTCCAATAATATTGCTTAGGGGACACTTCATATTACAAAGCCTTCCGAACCATGTGGTATGAATATTACCAAGCTAGTCAAAATGAATCGCACGGTGGTGTGAAACCGTGAAAACTAAGAGTTGACATTACAATTTGGTAGCCATTGACAACTACATAATTGAGGTTTTATTTGTTCTTATAATTAATTTGTTTTACCATGTCGTTCAATGTTAAATTGGCAAAAATCAAGGCCGCAGTCTTATTCTGATGTTTGATGGGCTTAATTTATTAGTTTTGTTACTATTGGCACTTTATTTTTTCTATGGCTTAGAAAAGAAAAATCTGATATCAGACGACTGACATGGCGCCGACAAGCGCTAGCATACCGGCGCCGGTTACCAGCGTTCTACATGAAAACTCCCTTACAATTGACTTCATTACAGAAGAGCCTTCTCTCACTTCATACATTGAAAGACTGAAATAAATAAACTCAGACTATCGCAGTCCACTGCTGGGCATAGGCCTCTCCCAGGCTGGGCCACAACACCATGTCCTCCGCCTTCCGCATCCAGTCTGACCCAGCTACCTTTTTAAGACGTCGGTCTAACTAGCTGGGGGGCGACCCACACTACGCTTGCCGATACGCGGTCTCCACTCCAGGAGTCGACTGCTCCACCGGCCATCGGTCCTTCGACAAACATGGCCAGCCCACTGCCACTTCAGCTTGCTTAATCTGTAGGCTATGTCGGTAACTCCGGTTCTTTTCCGGATAACTTCATTTCTGATCTTATCCTTCAATTAAAGTCCAAGCATAACCCGCTCCATAGGGCGCTGAGCGAAATTGAATTTGTGGACCAGCCCGACTGTTAGTGTCCACGTTACCGCACCGTATGTCATAAAGGGCGGGACGCACTGGTTTAAGCCTTTAGTCTTCAAACACTGCGAGATTGGTGACGAAAAGACTTGTCGAAGTTTTCCAAACGCCGCCCAACCCAACTGGATCCTTCTATAGGCTTATTTCTTAAAGTCATGCCTACTGAGCTGGATGACTTGCTTGCTTGTTTATGAAATACATCGAATAGTATAAAACTATTTGTTTTTACTTTTGAATTTTCACGTAAACACGATACTGAAAGTGAAAGCTTGATTGTAGATGCATAGCTAGGTTCATTTACAAATCAACCCTTTACAAACATATCAAATTATATTACATATTGCAATAATAAAACCAGTATATCTAGTCGGGTATCACAGACACTATCATAACAACAAAACCCATGTCAACTTGTCCGATACGGTGAATATTAGCACATTATTATAATACAATTATTATGCAATCGTTTGGAAAACTGATAATGATGTTAGCTCAGTGCATTCCCCGCGGGTAATTAGCGTCACAAGCTTGTTAGGCTTATCGACGAAAATATGCGATTCACGTGTTAGGTATATATTTACGAGTATATAAACAGATATTACGTAGTAGATTCTTTCTAAATTCAGGTATTTTAAGGAAAATATGTGTAATTTTCTGACAAAGGAAAGGATCGATCGATCTTTTTATATTGATTTAAATGATTTTTTAAATTTCTACTTGAACGTTTTTCTGCATGCAATGACAATAATATTATGTAATGTTCAAAAACAAAGTGATTTTTTTAATGAATAAATTAATTAAATGACTCCATCGACTGACACTCGGTAAGAAAAAGTAAATTCTAAGTCAGCTAGAAGAGACATGATTTTTAAATTAAAAAATGCAGCAGTATTTTCTCGTCTGCTAAATACTGTGACCACCAGTCCGTTTTTCAAGCGCAGTCCAATCAGATTATTAGGCGGGTTTTACTAAAATTATCAGCGAATTGCGTTATTCACTTCTGAAACTTAAACAAGACAATTTCTTGTACTTTAACAGACCAAATAAAAAAATTTAGATATTAATTTTAAACGTTACAACTTTATTCCATTTTTCATTTTAGTGTGTCAGTTTGGTTGAAAAGCGTATCTGCAGCGTGTCATTCCACGTTATTGGTCAAAGTCAACTCCGGAAAAGGGTTGCGCCATACAAGTAATAGGCAATATAGCCTGGCAAATTGCCACGACGATGTACGAGAATTTTTCAACTCTAACTTTACCAAACATGGTCAAGTTGTATTTTGGCACAAGTTGAAAATGCTTGTTAAAAATGTAAATGTGTGTGTTGTTGTAAATGGAAAGCAATTTTTGGTAGAACGGAACGTATTAACTCAAGTTTAAAAAAATGTGTAGGTAGGAATTTGATGGTTCTACCCACTATGTCGCATGATTTGAATTCCTCTTTTCAAGTTCTTTTTTAAAACATTCGCGGTTTACACACATCGTAAATTCTCTCTTGATGAGTCATCACTGTTGCTTATTGCTACATAATTTTTGGTCTTAAAACACGAATAGCAGAAAAAAGACAAATCTGATTAATGAGGTAATGATTCATTTTCTTTTGTAAAACATATCGAAATTCAAACAAAAAGTTGTCATAAAAATAAATTGTAATTTACCATTAACGAATCATGGCGGTACGCAAGCCATATGCGTGCAATAATACTTGTTATTTCATCGATTATTGATACGCCGCTCTGTGCGGTGACAACAAAGAAGAAGATTTCCCTTAAAAGGTTCAGCAAACAGTCGGTTGATTCGCCCATAAATCATGTGCTGTGTACCCACGGACGTAATACGTACATTTTCACAGATACCGCGGATGTAAAGATTAATCTAGAAGTGGAATTTTTCACGCCTGTTTACAATGTACACACATTGGAACATTAACGCCTTCTTGTAATTTATGATTCATAAGATCACTGACTCTTGATTCGAGCAATGTTACGATTGTTTCATATTCCATTGTGTGACTTTTACGACTTCATCAAGAAGCTTTTATTGAAGTTCAACAGACAAAATGTAGTGCGCTTTAAATGTATATTGTTGTATTTCAGGTTACACGATTTTATAGCATGTCGCACATTTCGTTAATAGTTTTTTCGTGTATCATAATTATTATGTCTGACCTGTTTTTTATAATAATAATTATCCATTAATCGACCATATCATTATGAGTAATTTCGCATAAATTACGTAATCTTAATTTCAGAGATGTCACCAATGACGATGATTGATAATGCATTATGTAAATTACACGATTCATAAGTACATTAAGAGTAACTTATGTATTATTAAGTTACATTTACGATTATTATGTTTGTTCGCTCATAATAATATTATTTGCGCGTATTAGAATAATAGAGGCGGTATTTTGTGCTCGATGACGAAAATAATATGTAAAAATATTTGCGGGAGCTCAATAGACAAATATTTATTTGGTCATGTTGAAAGGAATGTACACAACCTAAATGTTATGGAATGTGAAAATAAAATAATACATACGGTGTTTTATTGTTCTATGAATGTGTTTCTTGTTTTGACTATGATAATTATTCAACAAGACAATCACGCTCATTAGGTAACTTAATTATAAATATTTGTTGTTTGGTTTTGTCGTAGAGGAGCGTAGTTGCTTGCAGTATCTTCCAGTGAGAGCTATCTATTTGAATTCCCACCGCCGTATACGGCAAGAGAGCACTGAACTCAAGACCTTGGTCAAAAATAGCTTAATGAATTTGACCAAAATTGACTAGTGACGTACACAAATTTGTTCAGAGCTTATCTCTTGTACAATGGTGTATTTTTTCTCACTACGTCCTCTTACTCTGATTGACAAGCCTTTCTGATACATGAAGCTATGTAGATTACAAGCTATCAACAGTGATTGTAGTTGTTTAACATTTTTTGTTTTTGGCGATGGTCGTTATTTTCTTTTGTGCCAGTCATTGATAAATTGAGCGCCATTTTTAAGTCAAATGGAGCATTTAATGTATTTCCATTTTTAAATGTAGATCTGTATTGGTTCCCTCCATTGGGGATTCAAATGGTCTTATTTAAATAAAGTTGCTTTTTGCGTTTATCGCGTATATTTAGTGAAAGTAACTGTCTGTCTGTAGGTATGTTACGTTTTCACGCCTAATCCGCTGAACCGATCGTTATGAAATTTGGCATAGATATAGCCTGGGATATGGAGAAGGACATAGGCTACTTTTTTACGCGATAACCGACATCCACGCGGGCGGAGCCGCGGGTAAAAGCTAGTAACTATTACAATTTCAAAGTTAGTCTATCTCTTATGAGTAGTTTTTTCGAGAATAGATTAGATCGTTCTCTTAACACATAACGGTTAATTGAAGATAATAGGGGCATATTAGCTAGGTACATTTTGTTTAGTATTATAATAACATGGACTGATCAGTCTAGGTACCTTCATAAACAATTAAAATCGGAAGATTGGGCGTAACGTTTGAACTAGGAATAATTTGACCTCATGATCTGATAATTTAGTCTTATCAATTACTCAAATGCATATTATTTTAACCGACTTTATGATTAAATTCGCTACTGACCTAAATTCTTTAACAATTAGACAATCTCTTCACAAATTCGGGCCCTATCAGAAAATCATCGTTGCGGTATATTTTTTTTTTTAAATATCGCAGCATTATGCTGAGATAGGAGCCTTTTTGGCCTCGCACAGGTCTTTTTTTTATTTGTTTGTTTTTTAAGTAAATTTTTTAAGTTTTAAGTGCTCCTTTTTTACTGTTTCTATTTTCTGTTCGTGTAGGTGCCAAATAAAATATTTTCTTTCTTTTATTTATTTATTTTATTATTTATGTACACACAGTTAAATACATAGAGATACGACATCATTATAATTTCAGTACAAAGGTACTGCTTATTTCTTAAGAAATTTCTTCAAATTTCTTCTTTCTTTTCGTCTTCTTTCTTACAAATGAGGATCGGATTCAAACTCAACTTAAAGTAATTCTTTCTAATTAACCAATTACAGGCACTTTTGAATTGTTAAGGGGTCGCCGCGGTCAGTCGAAAGGATGAAGCTAGTTGCCCATTCCAAGGCGTAGTAGGTTCCTATGGAGAAGAACAAGCAAGAAACTCCACGGACACTCTTTCAAATCAACCTCATCCTAAAAACCATCGAAAGTGAATAAGTCAATCACCAAAATACGGTTACCCATCTAAATGTATCATAAACCCATATTTATTAATAGATACAAAGTGATACCATTGACTTTTCTCGTTCATAAGCATTAAAAATAGATCGTAGTATGAGATCAAATGATTTATTTGAGTAATTATGTGAATAACATCCGATAGGAATGTTAAGTAACCCCGCATGCGTGTGCGCAATGATTCAGACGATTATATTCGGTCAATGCGCTAACACTTGGCGCCAACCTACGGAGCATCATCGGAATTTTCATGTAGTAGTCATTGTGTAAACGTACAGCTCAATAATCCATCGAATTGAATCAATTAACGTAGTAATTAATTATCATGTATGGGTTTTTTCTAGCTCAACACATGTAATAAAAAATATCTCCGCTAATAAGTACGCCCGTACGGCTCGTGTGGTGCCGGTCATAAAGAATAGCACCAGCCCATTTCCTCCCATGGGTGTCGTAAAAGGCGACTAAGGGACTTACTAGAGAATGGGCAGAAGCGTTTTCTATGCATTTTTAACACCATACTGCGATCGCCAACCCGCCTGCCAAGTGTGACGATTATGGCAACCCCCCCCCCCCTCCCCCAAAATGACAGCACATCAAGTTACCACAAACTGTAAAAAAAAAACCATTCGAATTTGAACTTAATTCTCAACATGTTAAAGTTTAAAATCGTTTGGAGAAATTTCACAGTTTCGTGTAGCTTGATGTGCTGGCCACTGTACATAAGTTAGTACTTCAATAGGTAGGTACTTATAATGCTTAAGAATCGAATGAATACAACGTAACACTTCCATTCAATAATAATCGTCGTTTATGATTGACTAGCCGTTGCCCACAGCGTCACCCGCGTGTTTTTTTTAAATAAATTAGCTGATGCTACTTCTTATCAAATAAGATATCTGCCAGTGAATTTCCCGTCAAAATCGGTTCAGCCGTTTCGGAGATTAGCCGGAACAAACAGACAGACACTCAGAAAGACAAAAAAAAACAACATTGTTTTTGTTATAAGTACTGTATGTATATACTTTAATATGCACTTAGTAAAAAGCTGTTATTTTTACATTAAAGAAAGAAAGAAAAGAAAGATTGAAAGAAAAATACTTATTTGGGACACGCACAGGAAATACAAAAAAATAAATAAAGGGGCATTTAAACTAAAAATAAATAACATTAAAAAAAAGAATAAAAAAATAAATATAAATACCTATGCGAGGCCAAAAAGGCCCACAAACAAGCATTACAAACAAATAAATCAATTTTATTTATTTGTATCGATTAAAAGCTTTATGGTGTTGAATTAATCGACTCTTGCGCCTTTAAGTTTATTCATAACATCACGCCTGTAATCCGCAAAGGGTTAAGCAGAGGTGTACCTATAGTACACTTACATTTTGCCAGTTATGTTTAAGTCCCATGTAATAGGGGGCGAGCCTATTGCCATCAACACAAATCCAGGCTCCGGGAAATTCCAGATGGGAAAACACAATAATAGTTTGCCCGACCTGGAAATCGAATCCAGGACCTCATGCTCAACAGTAGCGCTTGCAACCCCTAGAACAACGAGGCAGTAAGTTTTTTAATGTAAAAATATCAGCACCCTTAGGCCTGAAACTGCGTTAAGCGGGCGTCCGCGACGGGCACCCGTTGCATGTGTACGCGCATGGATACGCGGGGGACTCTGTGGGCAATTAAATACCCGTAGTTTAATTTTAACGGTGTACATGTATACAGTTGTGTTGATGGAGAACTTAGCAAAACGTTGACTAGATTAAATAAAACTACAGCCAGTAAGCTGGCGCTACCGGGCACCGCGCGTACCTCCGCGACATACGCCCGGCGCTTGTCCCCGCGACGGAGCACTTTTGTATGGAACCGCGCGGGCGTCCGCTTAACGCAGTTTCAGGCCTTATTATCGTAACACAGTGTCAATTACAATCCGTGAGTTTTGAAAGAAAGAAAGAAAGAAAGACAGAAAGAAAAAGTATATATTGTGCTCACACATTTAAAAATAAGTGTCGCAGCGCTGGTATTTTGATAGGGCCCGCTGTGATGTCACGGGCTGATACAGGAATACGTAAATAGTTATCGATAAAATAGAAGGACATTGTTAACCCATTGCTTCATAGGTTTGATAAATTCATATGCTCAATATCGTAAATAACGCAATGAAGGTGGGTGACCTGTCAAAATGAAACCCATTGCGATCAATTGTCATTTTATGTGTGTTAAGCAATTAGTGTCGTGATGGCCCGTTGGTTAAGGCCTCGCCTCTCATGCTTGAGGTTGTGGGTTCAAATCCGGACAAGTACCAATGTGACTTTTCAATTAATATGTACTTTCTGAGTTTATCTTGGACATTACTGACATCGGTGAAGGAAAACATCCTGAGGAAACCTGGACTTATAGTTAATATAAGTCTGAAATCGCCAACCCGTCTAGAGCAAGCGTGGTGATCAATGCTCGTGCCTTCTCTGTATGAGAAGAGGCCTTTGCCCAGCAGTGGGACAGTTATAGGCTGGTATTATTATTATTATATTATTATAAGCAATTAATACCCCGCAGGATATTGTATTCAAGTCAGTCATAGTACATTACTTACCAAGGGCTGTAAAAGAAAGAAAGCCCGAAATCGCAGGTATATGTGACCCGAGCCGCAGGCGAGGGTTGTAAATATGCGATAGAGGGCTTTCTTTTTTACTGCCCGTGGTGAGTACACAATTTTACTTCTGCATCTGGCCACAATGCGAGTTTTAATGTACGCGTAGCGTGCGGTAAAACTCACATTATGGCCAGGTATACATATATGACGTAACATCATTTATTTCAAATAGGCACTTTTGAACGTCAAAAATTACAAAAATAATTAATTGATTCTAGTTGCCCCTTCGAAAAGGTAGTTACGTATGGAGAAGAATGGGCAAGAAACTCCATAGGTACTTACTATTTAAAATGTTAACAATATTTTGTATACATTCATTATTAAGTATACGAGTATGAGAATAAAATTACTATACCACAATTTTGGGTACATTACCAGTCGACAGCGATGCGGAGGAATATTTCGACGCCATATTTTAGTTTATTTTGTTATTAGTTTTACTTAGTTTAGGTTATTATATTTTTATTAACTCGAGTGTGTACTTGAATAAAGATTGTTAATCTTATGGGAAATGTAAAATCGCTAAATCGGTTCTTACAGTAACACAATAGGTAAAAAGAATGAAAAGTGAAGTAATGACAGACAAATTAATTAAGCGATAGATGTCATGGTGCTCACATATTTACAAACATTGTAAAAGTAGATGATTTCCCTAAAATCTTAACATTTAATAACATAAGGCATTACTTAAAATTATATCTTTCATGTTTAACGGCCGCGTATTAAATTATAATATGAAGCAATTAATGCAGAAGGGATCTGCGATTGCTTAGCCTTATGATCTAATACTATTACGCATACATTCTAGCAATACTATAAATTATCTATGATCCTACTTCTCATTAAGGCCCAGATATATGCCAGTGACCTTGAGTGTTTAGCTTGCGTGTTCTGTACTGAACTCACACAACGCGTCATACGTCCAGCCAGTAATAGGACTCGCCCATTCAGGAGCGCTGTCCCAAATAAGACGCATTATTAATTTATTATACATAAAACAAAAGGTATTTTAATAAAACACGTATAATAAAAGATCAATAATTAAATTATCATTTTTAAAAAAAGGTTTCGGAAAAATACGCTTGATAGATTTTGTGTGATTCTCAGTTTTTTATCTGCGTCCTAATCCTGATCCTAATCGTCATCAGCTCTATGAGATGTTAATGGAGATTTGTGGACAAAGTTCACAAATCCCCATTATGTGCTCAATGAGACGTTAATGGGGATTTGTGAACAAAAAGTTCACAAATCCCCATCGGTTTAAAAATAAAACACAAACAACATATTACTGTATAAGAATCACGAAGTGTTTATTTGTTACGGAGGAAAGAACTAGTAGATATTTTGTATAATCAAACAAATTAAAGTAGTAGCTAAATTAATAGCCTAAGGCCCGGTTGTTTCAAACATTTCGTCAATGTAACATATGTACGTACAGACGCCAGCAGGTCGAGCTACCCGAAACTGTCAAATTTTCGCAATCAACTTTGAACCTTACCCTGTAGTGATAAAGTTGAAAATCTATTAAAGAAATTAGACAGATTGTAGTAGCTTGATGTGCTGGCGTCTGTACGTCAAATAGTAACGATTACATAGGATGTTTAACGTTCGTTAAACACAAAGCGTTGTTTCACTGCATAAAAACGGATCGTCAAAGTTCAAATGTAAAAGAATAAAAATGACGTTAACCAGTGGGTATGACACCTGTTACTGTAATCGTTATTTTTTAACGAACATCAAGGGCATAATTTTGTGAAACAACGGTTTGACGATATTTAGCGCCATTTATGACGTATACGCGTACGTCAAGTGGACGTGAAACAACCCGCCCAAAGTGTCCAGTAGATCTCACGTAGACACCCGTATCGACTCGTCTATGTTAGATGTGAACTGTGAAGATTCCTTTGATGGCTCTAATTTGGTCGCTGCAGTCTATACTCTTGAAATAATCCCGTGGTCTCTCAACCTTTAGGTTGTGGTGTAATAATACCAGCCAATTATTGTCCCACTGCTGAGCATCTTCTCATACAGATAAGGCACGAGCCTGTGGTATATGCACAATAAGGTTATTAAGGAATGTGGTTTCTTCGGTACGAAAATAAACAAAATGAAACAGTAAATTAATAAAGTGATTTACTCAAATATGTGGTAGTTTCAGTTTCAGCTGAACACGGTAAATATTTTGGCATACCTGTGATATCAAACTGCCTAATGAGACACCACTATGTACATTCCGCGGCATTTTGTTATCTAATCAAATTATGCATTTGTCATACATTGCAAATAACTAAATGTAGCGAACTAGTTATTGTACTAACACGGAGAGCGACGGTTTAAAGGGAAAATGAGGTTATTTCTGTACATTAAAAGTTGGTATGCGTTATCGTAATTTCATCAAGAAATCGTTTAAATTCTCACAAGGTCTTTAATATGAGGTTTTTAGGGTTCCGTAGCCAAATGGCAAAAAACGGAACCCTTATAGATTCGTCATGTCTGTCTGTCTGTCCGTATGTCACGGCCACTTTTTTCCGAAACTATTGAAACTTGGTAAGTAGATGTATTCTGTGAACCGCATTAAGATTTTTACACAAAATGAGAAAAAAAAAATTGGGGGTTCCCCATACTTAGAACTGAAATTCAATTTTTTTTTTTCATCAAACCCTTACGTATGGGGTAGGTCTTCTTAAATGATATTGAGGTTTCTAATATCACTTTTTTTCTAAACTGAATAGTTTGCGTGAGAGATACTTCCAAAGTGGTAAAATGTGTCCCCCCCTGTAACTTCTAGAATAAGAGAATGATAAAACTAAAAAAAATATATGAAAACCAATTTTAGGTGAAAGTTTATATGGTAATGTGCATTACCATGTAAACTTTCACCTAAAATTGGTTTGAACTAGATCTAGTAAGTAGTTTTTTTTAATCCGTCATAAATGGGAACTTTTATATTATGTTACTTGCTGCTACGGAACCCTTCATGGGCGAGTCCTACTCGCACTTGGCCGCTTTTTTTGTAGATATTGAAGCGATTACGATAGTTATGGTGGTTACTCCCAATAGGTAACTACATAATTCATTTGTCAGGCGGTTTACTTGTCTTTCATCAAATAACCTAGACCTTTAAAATCATTTGGACAGAAAATAAGTCTAGTTATGTAACGAAGGGTAAAGCTGCATTTGATTCGTTTTAAATCTTCGTAAGTAGGATCATTTATCCGTGTATCGACTGCTTTCAAAATGGCTACCCATTTGTCAGCGCAGAGAGTTGAGGGCTCGTTGTTCTTTATTCTCGACAAACCCACTTCTCCTTCTTACACGACTACCTAAATTCAATACTACGTTCCACCATGAATCGTATTCTACGATGTCCTTCTCACCGTTCTGGTTTCATTCATTCTTCTTTCTTTATCCAAGGCGATTTTTCCTTGGAATGCGATCCCTCTGAACATCAGGACGGCAACCAGCCGATTTATCTTTTAAAGTGAAGGCACGTGAACATATTCGTCAGAAGTTGGCCGAAACATCCCAGCGCTGATCTGCTGGAGTCGTTTTTTCCTCTACCGATCGTTATTTCGCCTGACAAAGTTTGTTTTGTTAATATAATGTTTATTTGCATCATCATTGGTGATGTGGCGCAGCATGGGAGAGGCCTATGTTCAGTAGTGGACTGATATAGGCTGAGTTGATTGATTAATTGATGTTTGCATATCTGTATTAGTATTTATTCTTGTATTTTATAGTTTATCCCGTATGTTTCACCTACCATGCTTTGTCTCTGCATCACCCTTAGGTTGACTGGTAGAAAATGCCTCAGGCATTAAGTCCACCTTTTGTAAGTATTGTTTTACTTGTGCATAAAATATTGATAAATAAATAAAGCAGAGATGAATTTATAAAACAGTAATAGTGGCAGGACTTATATCTTAACCGGCCACAAATCCAGAATCCGGGCTATTCGGTACCTACCTACAGAAAATTTCCCAATGGAAAAATCTAAGAGATTCAACTAGAGAACCCAACCTCATACCCTACTGGAGCAGTAGCGTCTTCCACCACCGAACCACAAACCGAACCATCGAGGCAGTAATTTTGTGGCGGTAATCTACAAAGCCACATGCGAACGACGCATCAAAGACCTGACGTCACAAATCCTGCATCGCGCAATCAGAGTTTACCGCGCGACTAGCATATATAACACAACATCCCGTTATCAACTGTCGGGCAGTTGCTCACCAGACACAACACCCGTCTGTTCGGAGGATCCTCCCTTTACTATATAGAGTACTAGCTTTTGCCCGCGGCTCCGCCCGCGTGGATGTCGGTTATCGCGTAAAAAAGTAGCCTATGTCCTTCTTCATATCCCAGGCTATATCGCTGCCAAATTTCATCACGATCGGATCAGCGGTTTAGGCGTGAAAATGTAACATACAGACAGACAGACAGACAGAATTACTTTCACATTTATAATATTAGTATGGATGAGTGAACTTTACACACTGTTCCTCATAACTCTATAATTTGATCTTAAAAAAAAAAAAAACATTATTACCAGTCTCTTTTCAAGGACGGTTACAAACAAGATCTGACCCGCAACCTCTTATAAAGATCTGCGTGGTACTAATAAAACCATAGTTCAGAGAGGCCTGTCATTTGACGACATAATTGTATTTCAATAAATATCAATTTAAATATTAGTAGTTCTACAAATCAATCTATGGTACTCCGATGAGCTATAAAACTTTTATTACGTAGCTGTCCATATTCCCACATGTAGAAAGGGTGTCAAGTTTAAGAGGCAAAGTTGGCAGAAGAAAGACTGTTACCGAAGCACGTAGAACATTTATTGTCTTCCAAGATCTCTTCAGTTTTTATAGACACTATTTTTCTGAACAGATATACTGTAATTTTCGTTACTTCTGTACGTGTGGTTGTTTTGATACGGTTTTATTTAAAGGGTCAAAATGAATTCGACCTTTTTCAGGCGGTATAAAAGTATCTAAGTTTTAAACATGTTTTTATTTATTTTTGTTATTATGTTTAGTTGTAAAAGTTAAGTATTACGGTTGATACAAACTCAAACCTTTTATTTTAATTAAACCAATTAGAGGCACTTTTGAATTGTCAAAGATACGGTCAGTTAGTCAGAAATTTGAAGCTGGTTGCCCATTCCAAAACGTAGATCTCTATGGAGAAGAAACGTTTTATGCATTTGTTTTCACGCTGAAAGGCTCGAGGCGTTCTAGGGTTCCGTATCTCAAAAGGAAGAACGAAAGCCGTAAACTCGTGTGACTTTCTGTCTGTCTGTCTGGAATTTCTGTGACCCAAACACGAACGTGTAACCTAAATAAATAAATTTTGAATATGGGGTTCACTTTTGAAAAAAAAAAAAAGATTTTTGCGAACTGAATCGTGGAACATATCAAATGAAGGGACTTGTTATGGGGATTTCAAATATACCTATGTATTTTATGGTTTTAAAATAATTAGTTTTAATTATATTAAAGAAAATAGCTGACAATTGACCATTCCCCTTATCTCCGAAACTTGAGCCTGGAATTTTGGAAAAAAAATACTGAGAATAGTTCTAGACTTATAGATTACAGGAAAATTTATAAGAAGTCTGTGGTCTTGAAATAATATGGTAAATCACTCCATATTATGCTTACAAACTTACATTTGCAGTAAGAATGTATGGGGGAATATGTTTTTCAAGTGTGTATGTTAAGTTTGTTCTTGAAATAAATTCATTTCTACTACAGAACCCGTCATTGTGCGCGGTCCGACACGCACTTGGCCGGTTTTGATTTTTGTAACCTTTGCCAATTGAAACTTGTATGTAATGTTACAAGTTAACAGAGTGAAAACCACAAACTATCAAGCAGGTACAAGTACAGCGGAATAGCAATAGCAATAAACCATTATTTGTACACTCATACGCAGATAACAAGCGCTTACAAACTCAATTGGTGTATTGTTGTATTAAGATTGACAGCTGTCAAATTACAAGATAAGTATCGACTTAAACATTCACTTTGTCTGTGGCACGATCGGAGAATGTTACGAATTACATTAATCAAAATCAAATCGTGTTTAAACTTGTGCCATTTGTCGAGATCGTGTTATTTAATCGATATAACGGCGCGGCTTATTCCACAAATCGCACCTGAAAATCCCCCTTAGGAGGAAAAGTGGAATCTGAAAACCGTCTAGAATTTACCCCTGATAATCCCGCTAAGGGAGGAAAATTAGAATTGAAAAAACTAAAAATAACTTATTCCACCTTCACCTTTTTACGCCAGCCTTTTTCACATTTTGAAGCTCTATCTAATGCAAAAACTCTCATGTGTATACGACGATTTAATCGTCGTTTCTTTACCACTTTCAAGATCTGACAATGTGCATCCTAATACAATGGTGGTGCTTAAAATATCGATTTTCTCATAAAAGTCACAACGACGAAATGACAAGTGAAAGATTTCAATTTTCTTTTGTTTATTTTTGCATATTTGTTTTTTTTTTTTTTGAAGAATGCAGTGTTAGAATCCTTGCTACTATGGCTTGCCCTGCGGTAATGTCTTATCTTCCTTAGAGCAGAAGATAAAATAAATGCCTTCGAATCGCCTTCTGTTCTTCCCTTTAATAAAGAGAAGGAAAGAAAATAACAGATGAATACTGCAGTAGAATGTTACTGTATATTTTATTTATTAGTAAAGTCAGGGAAATTACTAATTAATTTGACGGCACGGTTGGCGCAGTGGTTAAGCGATTGACTGGCAGCGCTGCGTTTCGCGGGTTCGATTCCCGCACGGAAAAAATATTTGTATGACCCACAAGTAGTTGTTCCAAGTCTGGCTGTTTGTGTATGTTAGTTTAAATTTTTGTAAACGCACCCACAATACAGGAGAAATTCCTAGTGCCCCACGAGTCAGACGGTACAACGTTTAAAAAAAAAAAAAAACATTTATCTAATTGATTACCAACTCAAACTTAAAGCGTCCTGTATTCAAATTACCACACTGGCATTCTTTGACAGTTGTATGAAATGGCTATAATACGGCAAATTAAGGAAGAATTTCAATTGAATAAACAATGAATTTCCCTGAATGTACTAACGCGGACAGTCGAATCGGCTAACTTACAAAACAAAATTCCGTGCTCACGGTGCCCAAATATATTTACCTACCCTTTTTGCACCGACCAATAAAACTAAAATACATGGATATATTTTGTTTAAATAATTTTCTCAGCCTCTGTTACAATGATTACAGTGACAATTACCTTTTCAACGAATAGAAATAGAAAAATAAAAGACCCAAGGATGAGAAACCGACCGAGGAGCGAGCGCTGCAAACAGAAATAGTCCTTATGGTACAGTGATGGTCTGATACGGCTGTCCGCGGTAGTACCTACCTATGTTGTATTTAGTTCTTAAGAGTACAGGCATTTTAATTACAATTTACTATCAAACATGTATTGTTCAGCACAATAAATACTCCCAGATACTGCATATAAATCGCCTTGCAACAATTTATTTTGACATCAGCCTCGGAACACCATCCGTTATCAGGGCAATACCCAATGCGGAGCTGATCTCCTAATGCCGATTATATACAGTCGCTCGCAAATAAATAATGTTTACTTTATCACTGTGGTGAAAAGCGGTAGCACGAGTAAACTGTACGAATAATAATAATCTGGTTTTAAATCAGAGTTAAGTAGTATTTACGATGTTCAGAACTTAGGAAGCTTCCCTGTTGATCGTTTGTTTGTTGACATTTTTGCGCGCAACACAGTGTAACAATGTAAATTGTCTTTGGTCCCAGGTCCTGACATAAAGCAATGGACTAAATTGTCAAACTTTTATTGCTTGAATAAGAAGCTTTTGGCTACTTTAATGTATGTATTTTATAATTTTATTTTTGAGCGTTTTGTTTGTGCAGAATAAACAATTTTTCTTTCTTTATTTTCTTTTCTTTCCTATTGTATCAGTTTACTTTAACTATACTAATATGAAAAAGCTGAAAAATTTGTTTGTTTGTACGCGCTTATCTCTGAAACTACCAGTGAGATTTAGAAAAAAAAACAAAGTAGTCGTCCATGTTATTCAGCCAAAGTTGAATAACATGGACGACTACTTTGGTTTGGTTTTGGTCGACTATTACTCGGTAACTTTTAAAGCCTACTTAGCTTTCATAGTTTACCTTTGGACTTCGTTATTACTGCTTCGTTAACTACTGGTATGATTTTTTTCACTTAACTATGTAAAACCATTTAGCTGGCAGGGGGGGGGACTTGACTCTAACAAAAATTTGCACTTTAAAGGCTCCTTCTAAGGGAGAGGCCACACGATGCGGTGCGGCTTCGGCGCGACGAGCCACTCATCTCGCCGGACTAGCGACCACACGGTGAGTGAGCAAGAGAGATGACCGACCACCCGGTGAGTGAGCAAGAGAGATGACCTGCGTCATCGTGTGGCTTGGCACAAACAGGAGCGACACGCGCCGCGACACAAAGAGACCGCTCGTCGCGCGGCACCTTTGTGTCACGTCGCGTGTCGCACCTATTTGTAGCAGACTTTAAGCTTAATATTACGCAAACGACTCTTTCGCAGACCCGTAATATTTTTGAACGGCCTATCCAACGATACCCCACACCATGGGATAGAAAATAAAATTTATAAACATGGGGAGGAACCCATAATTTTTATTTTTTTATTTTATCAATTTGTGGGCGTAATTAATATTCCCATAACAAATCACTGCACAACTGGGTTGCCAATACACAGAAGATAGCTGAAATAGTGTACCTATAAAAAAAATATTTACTTATTTTATTTCTAAAAATCGCGATGTTATATATCGCCTCTTTACAAGAACAACGTGATATTTAAAAAAAGACGTATTTATGAGATGACACGTTGCACTTGTAAAGAGGCGAATGATCATAATGTATTGTCATTATATTTGTAAACTATCAATCCGTGTTGTTTTTCCAGCCAGTAGCAGCAGGTCATTTCGCCTCTTTACAAGTGGAACGTGTCATCTCATAAAAACGTTTTTTTTTTTAATATCACGTTGTTCTTGTAAAGAGGCGATATGTGTGTGTAGGAAATACTACAGCTTTCTAGTATTAAGAGTCTCTAAGATAAGCCTTGTATTTGATAGCCCAATTCTTGAGAAAGGCTTTAGGTATGCTATTCAACATTACGTAACGACCCTAAGCAGTCGATCAAAAAGAAAAAAAGTCAGAAAGAACGCGAAGTATTAAGGCGAGGTTCTTCGAGCGTACTTTGTTCTAGAGGTGGCAGCTGGGCACGAGTAAATTGTGCCGTGAAATTCGTTAATTTTAGGTTCAAAATTATATGTTTGACGATATTAACAATGTTAAAGCCGACGGACATTACATCATCATAAACGTTTATTTTGATGTGATTTTCAATACATAATGTGGTATAAATATTGAAATAAAATGATTTTAATCTACAAAATAAGGGTACGTTTGGATTTTTTTCAATCGAGCGAACTTTATCCAATTATGTAACGAGTACCCGACGTACTTAGAGAAAGGTCTCAAAAGCAACATATAATTTTTTCACGTGATTAATAATTACCGTTTCTAAATAAAATGACATTAAAATTACATTTCCTAGAGGTTAACTTGAAAAACCTCGCCTTAACGCGCGAGCGGGGAATACGATGCGATGCGGTGGGTCGGAGGAACCAGGCATTTCACGCGGATGAAGTACCGGCAAGAAGCTAGCACTTAAAGACACGTAAATACAAAATAACGCACACCACGTATTTCGCAATGTTTGACTCGTTAAGTATAAACGGCGCTGGAGGCATGCTATAATCTCTCAAATTAAGCGATCAGTGTTCTGTTGTACTGTAATTTTGTAATCTATAATGTATCTTGCTAATTCGATATTTCCCATTCATGCGGAGGATTTAACCAAGATATAATTTATGCGTAACAAAGTAGCAAGGGTCGATCGATCAGATTAAGCTACACTTGCCGCGGTTGGTCCGTGGATAGGTGACCATCTTTACCTAGACTCATCCATGCCTCGGAAAGCACCAATCAGTAAAATATCAATTAGTGAATTTATTTTACAAAAAAAGTAGTCGACGAGGTTCTTCACAAAACCATTTTAACACCTCAGATTCAATTGTATCCTTAGTTTTTTGTACCATGGTTCGGTGTTCACTGAGCATACATAGGCCGTTCAAACGGTTTTCAGTCATCGTTGATCTCAGCCATGTTTTAACACGACGCAGTGTAGAAAAGGAGTTCTCTATGTTACTTGTAGTTACAACTTTGTTTTTGTTTATTAATAGGCTACCTACGTAATATTACTTTACGGTTTGTGAGTATTCCTGCATCTTCTAAGGGGGGCAGCTGCCCGTACCTCGCTACGCCCTTGCAGGGGTATCATGTTATCCAGTTACTGGGTTGTGGAGGTCAGATAGACAGTAGCTCCATGTAAAATACTGGTATTCAGATGCATGCGGTTAGACTGGAAGCTGACCCCAACGTAGTTTGGAGGAGACTAGGCAGATGATAATTTATGCGTAATATAAAACGTTGAATTGATTCATGTAAAAATGTGAATTAAATTCCGTGTAACGTGAGCGATATGACGCATTGTGCAGGACAAATAAACAGTTTTTGAGGGAAGTTTTAAAATACATTCAGGCGGGACGGCTTCAATAAATACCGCTCCGCATTAAACCAAGATATTTCCGACTGTTAAAAGTCTTTAAACGCCAATCCCAAATATTTTGCATTCCATCGAGATTTACGATTGTGTTTATACCGCATTTCTGGAGTATTTGTTTGAGTGTGGAATCTTGCGGAAACTGTAAGCTGCCGTCAAGATTACCTACGGTGTTCGGCAGGTATATTCTGAGAAAACGCATTAGCACCAGCATTTCGATGCCCGTGACTTTGTTAGCGTTAACCCATTTCTGTCTAACACGGTTCCCGCACTTCGCGCTAAGCACATAAGCCTTCCAAAGTTGGAAAATGTATTCCGATGCTTATTTGGTTTTAGTGCCGACAGCAGAAACAGAAGTTTCCTTCATTAGCTCTGTTTACGCAATGTTCTATTTTGATTTATGACAATTGCCGCAATTGGAACTTTTTGATGGGAAAACACACACGTTGGGCAGTTAAAATATTTTGAAATCGTCATTGTATTTTATGTTTCCTCCATAACAATCATAAAAATTACGAAAGATGAAATAATAAGCATACCTATGAAACTTAACAAAATAGTTAGTATATTTTGTTTAAATAATAAACTTGCTTCTCCATAATGATGATACATAATAATTATCTATTCTAGACCTACTTGGCAATTAGTAATACGATCACCTAGATAAAATTGACGTACTTTTTTTTTTTACTGATTGGGCTTGCTCAAAACCTCGATCTCAGAGTATAATTAGAATAATATAATTAATGTGGCCGTTTTTATTTTGATCAAATTTTATTGCTTCATGTCTCAATATGAAACTTTAAAAAAGGTATTAGAAAGATCTAGACACACTTACCGAGATAGTTGATTGAGCCGTTTTTCATAATTCCTTCTCAGTCACGAGATAATGTTTTTAAAGGAGTGGTGCTAGTGGACCGGTGACAACCCCCTTAAACTTACATTATAACAGAGAAATATCTATAATTTGTCAGGTGAACACAGTGTCAAACAGGGGCGGGCCGCTTGTAGGTATACATACAAATAAATCGGTGTCACCTGAGTTTTCGAATTGAACTAACGTTAAACTTATACCACGTTATCTTCTTCAACTTCAAAAAGTGGAATCTATCAACAAACTTGGCCCATATTATTATCGTTCAATTTAGGCTAGGGTTCAGTTTGGTTAACCGAGGATGCAAACATCATATGGGTTTAAACTCGGACCCCATTTCCCTTAGTTGACTTAGGACGTGTGTGATATCAGATGACATTCAAAGGGATGATCATGTTTTTCTTTCATTTCCTGATAGGAACATTATATTCGAGGTTAGTGGGTTTCTATGTGAAATATATATGGGATTTGTAGTACCTACGTCTATTTTGAGATGTTTTTCACCGTGTCGAACTCGAGATCGAGTTCGCAATCTATTTTTTTTAATTGTTCTCCCTATTAGGTGCTGTCCTAATGAAGGGCAAAGAGTTTATCCATCAGTCAGTAGGCCTAGACTGTAGATTTGTTGGCACTTTTCTATTTTTTTGTTAAGTACCTGATAATGATGACGACACAGTTGGTTTAGTGGTTAAGCGATTGAATGCTGCGTTGCGTGTCGCGGGTTCGATTCCCGCACGGAACAAATATTTGTATGACCTACAAGTAGTTGTTCCGGGTCTGGCTGTTTGTGTATGTGAGTTTGAATGTATGTAATCGCACCCACGATACATGAGAAATTCCTAGTGCGGGAAAACTTAAAAAAAAAATTTTTTTTTTGAAAGGCCTACACTGTCCTCCCATACCTATTAACACTGTTATTTGAAAATATTGTAAAGCCAATTATTTTTAAAAGAGTAACCGTGGAGTTTCTTGCCGGCTCTTCTCCATAGGAAACGACTAATTGGAACCGTGTATCTATCTTTTGAAGTTTCATAAGTGCCCATGTAGGTTAATGTGATATAAAATATTTTGATTTGATTTTAAGTCTCTCTTTGTACGAAAGAGAATCTGCCCCTTACCAGATGTAGGTATTCGTATATTTTACTGAAATCCTGAAGTACGTAGCTGGGTTACACTATATTCGGGTGGTGGTTATGGTTATTTCCGGCCAACTCTTAGAATATAATAGAATTTTTATTTTGCAAATATGGGTAGTACATAATAGTTCTTAAGATTAAATTTAGCTCAGCCATATTTTACCAATCGGCATGCAAACATTTGAAATTATTTATATCACTATTATTACACTTATTTAGATCAATTTATAAATTACTAGTATACAATTTTAAATCATCAACTTAATTAAAATTATATGTTTGTATTAAAAGGAAAATATAAATTAGTATCATTAGATTATATATCATGTCATTACTATAACAAATATCATACCATTATCATTACATCATTTAAAAATGTCAGAAATCAAAATGTCAAAGATCAAAATGTCAAAAATAAAAAAATGTTATACATCAAAATTTCAAAAGATGTCACTAATTAACAAATATTTTTCTCCGATAGGAACTCGGTTACACTATAGTACGTTTTATCTACCAATCTGTCGGAAATCTTTATTATTGTCTACAAATTAACAGCTATAGCCTGAGTTAAGAGATTGTTCTTGTCCAATATGGGATGGAGCTACATTGACTAGTGGAGAGTACCACGTCTTATACAGGAAAAAAAATTAACCAGTGCGCAAATTTTGACAAATTAAACTTAGACGAGTTTTATTAACCACCTATTTCTTACTTTGATACGTTTTAGTATTAAAAAAAAAAAATAAGTTGTCGGTAACGAAAGATACCCGAAAGAGGCCCGTGTGGTGCCGGCCATAAAGAATAGCACCACCCCATTTCCTCCCGAAGGCGTAAAAGGCGACTAAGGGACTTACTACAGAAAGGGCAGCAGCATTTTCTATGCATTTTTAACACCATACTGCGATCGCCAACCTGCCTGCCAAGCGTGGCGATTATGGCAACCCCCCCCCTCAAATGACAAGTAAAAATAAAAAATGGCCCCAGTGGCGGTGCTTGGGGGAGGCCTATGTCCAGCAGTAGACGTATTTCGGCTGAAATGATGATGATGATGAACGAAAGATGCTTATTTTGAAACTAGTTTATTGGATACACGCCGCGCGACGGCGTGTGCAGTGAAGCGGAACGCAGTTGTAGGTACCTATCAACTGTGTGCTCGCACATTTCGCCGATGTAGGTATTTAAGCAGGTTATTAATCGCATTTTTTTTTTTTTTTAAATATATATAATTATATAAACATAGAACAAATAATGGAAATGTATGCTATTACTGATACTGATCCCCTCTATGATTACCCAACGAATACGGGTAGGCTTAAAAGCCGCCAGAGCTTTTTACGGTCTACGCAGGCTATCCAGGACAAACCATCCAATAAGAGATGCAACTTGTGGGAAGACAAGCATCCACCCGACTTCGTTAAACCCTGGGAACATTTGCCGCCCTGGCGTGATTTGCAGTGCCCTATATGGAAAGCTCTCAATCGATTGCGTACCTAGGTAGGTCGCTGCAAACACAATCTATCGAGGTGGGGGATTACTGTCCCATCCAACACCCAGTGCGAGTGCGGTGTTTCTGATCAGACCATGTCCCACTTGCTGGAGTGTCCTATGTGCTCGTTCACTTGTACTAAAGAAGACCTAATGAACGCCACTGATGCCGCAATTAACTTGGCCACCTATTGGGCTCAAACAATATAATACCTGGGTACCAAAGACAAGAAAGGAAGAACAAAAAAAAAAAAAAAAAATTGCGCACTGGTTAAAAATTTATCGTGTATATATTTTCTCTTATTCTCTGTTTTGTGTTCCTTCTCTACATTACCAAGCTATGTATGTTCTGCTTTTTTTTCAGCATCTCAAACATTGTAAACCACGACTGTTAGTCAATAGAATGCATGCAACTAAAATATGACTAACAATGTCAGTTTTAACGGTCAGTCATGCTGTCAGCCAATAATGATTGATTGGTAATTTACCTTTATTTATGTTCAGTATTTGACTAAACTGCTGTCCAAGTGTTTGTCAAGCGTCAACCTTCAAGCTTAGTGTTGAAATAAGTGTTTTTATTGACGTTTTAAAAGGCACATAAATCCGCCTTTTGGATAAAATGGTTTGGAAAAAGTGTATTGATTGGGTTGTCCTAAAGAGTTCCTCTTTCTTTGCTTTTTTCTGTCTGTCTTATAGAGTACGATACTACTTAAATGTTATACTGAGAGAAAGTATTAAAGCGAAATGGATATTGTGAATGAACTTTATAAATCGTCTTTTCAAAGAATCCGTACACGTTTATATTGAACCGAAAACTCCCTATAGCGGAACGAAGGATATCGTCTCAATCGACCTTAAGTAGGTTACTATTATGATTTCCATGAAAACCTTTATAATAATATAAGTAACAAAAATAATAAGGCATTTAATAGATTTCTCGCGAAATGATTTTCGCAAGAAATCTATTAAATCCCTTATTGTTTTCGCAATAATAACACGTTCACAAAAGAGACTTTAACGTTTTATAGCAAGGTGTAGTTTATAGAAAATTAGGTGAAATAAAATAAGCTTTTTATACCTATAATTCTATGAAATTATCTCGTTTCAGTAATCATAGATTTTATGGTCAATTCTCGTCATAATATGCGGCCTAGTGCACTTAGCATTAACTTCATTGTGGTACTTTTACTCTTGATACTTTTACAATTTTTTTTATTACTTCGTAAATTATTTTCAAAAAGTTTATGTCGAAATGGAACTGGAATTCATATGACATTATATTAAGAACCCATCAATTATTTAAAAAGTTCATAAAAATGATAAAGAACGTTTTTTGTAAGCATAGTTTGCCGTCAGTATAAATTTTGCTAAGTGCTTTTTTATTGACCGTAAAAATAAATATCTACACAAAAACATCTAACAATAAATGTTGCAAGAACAAATTAAACCGTTTAAGCTCGCAGACCGCCACTGCATCAGCAGGTAATTAGGTACGAGTACTTAAGAGTTTTTTTTTTTTTTTTCTGGGTCGGCAACTCGCAGGCTCCAAGCCTGGCGATTATGACAAACCCGACCGATTAATTTTCTTAGGTTTTTCTGTGAACCAAATTTCAAATTGTTTAGTTTTCTTGCACAAAGTAACTACGTTTTAGGCTCATTACGCACTGTCGACTTGTCGCCGGCGACTCGATCCCTCGGCGACCAGAACATAAGCAAGCGACCGGCGACCAAGTGCGCAAACACCTATTTAAACTATAGTAAGTCACAGTTGCCGTCGACCGAGTCGCTGACGACTAGTCGACAGTGCGTAATAGCTCTTAAGGATTATTTTAGTGATACTGCAATTAAAAGGTTGGGAAAGCTTTTATTATTCCTAGCGTAGCTAAATAATTGCAGATAATGAGTCTTCAGGTATCTCTGAGTCTGTAGTTTAACATAGTGAGATAGCATTCACAAGATTGTTTGAAAGGTACATATATTACGTTTAGTCTATGTATTTCTTGGCAACCGGAGGTATTCTAAAACTAAGTAAATAATACACACAAATATACTTATTAGTTTAAAATAATAATGTTTATCAAACAAGAAATCGAGTTGCTGTAATCACGAGGGGTCGTTGACTGAGGCATTTTGTTTTCGTGAAAAACAGCTGAATCAGTAATTCAGTTTAAAATTCAAACGAGTTCAAGATGTGAATCCGCGATACTTTCTAAAAACAAGTGAGTTTTCTTTCGAATTGTGTGCAGTCATTTGAGCGAGATTCGAAATGAGCTTTTGAGAATGTGTTTCGTTCTGCGCTCGGGTCGTAAAAACATAGTAAAAGTTCGATTTTCTTTTATCCAGAGTTATTTCCTCAAGGGCGCTGGAATAACGCAGCAACGATCTATTGTTAGAAGTTCGCTTCATCGTGGAATTTTAATTGTTGCCACTAAACTGATTTAACAATCATGATGTCCATCAAATTGTCACTGGACAAGCGTGGCGCTGGTTCTCCTTGCGATGTCACTCCGGCTGGAGGGCGTCTATTTTAATTTGTGTTTTGATCGCCGATATTATAGTTTGTGCTATATCAATATTTTTATATAAATAAATGAGTAAATACCTTATTCCAGCTGAGACAGACTGTACTTATGCGTAAAGCGGAAGATCGGCTACTTGTTGCAGTAGTGAAATGCTGCTGCTTGATCGGTTGGCTCAGTTGATTTATTGATTGATGTTTCCAATTTTATATTTAGCGTTGAAACTACCCAGTTTACCCAGGGATAATAAGATACCCACCCGGGTATTATATATTATCCTTATATCCAGTTTAATTTCCATGTCTGCAATTTTTTCATGTACCTATTGAACCATTTTTTAAATATTAAATGACGTTTTTTTAATTTCTGAATAATATTCACATAATTTAAAAGCTAATAGTCTTAATAATAATACTATGTATAAGTATATAAAAAAGGGAAGGGAAAGATTCATAGTTCATCAAAAAATTCGTCTGCATCGCTGTCAACAGGAAAAGTGCCCAAAAGGCTGGCAGCATTGCCACGTTGTATGGCAACGCTGATTCTTTCGCCAAAAATTGGCCAGCCCTCTAGTCAGGTGAGAAGAGTCAACCAAACGCTTGGCGATGTCTCGAAAAACTAAGTGGGCATTATTTAAATCTCCACATAATACTATTCGCATTCTGTAAAACAACAACAATTGATGCAGAGCGTCCGTTTACCTGGCACCTAATGGTCACCTAACGGGTCGAGTTAGGTACGTCCAAACACGTACAAGTAAGTACTAAGTGCATAATGTTATGTTCAGAATCGCCCCCGGCCAGGTGAAGGTTCAACTCGATACGACTAGTTGTAATTCACCAATTAGTTACTCTGATCGGACAATCACGCTTACGCCCTTTAACTATTATTATTTGAGACGACTAGTGATTGGACGCGGGACGCATTGTCTTTGAGTTTTTCAGTGTTATAGTGACACGTTGGCAAATATAATTCGTGTTAATTTAGGTTTAGTCCATGTTCAACCCTCACAATCTTTACCCCCGACCATGTTGAACCCCTGAATGTTGTCCATGTTCAACCCTATAGGTAAATAACTACAACGATAGAAATGAGAATAAAGGAATTTAATTATGGTAGTAACCTTTATGGAAATCATGGAACTATGACAACAGAAACAGCTGGAACTTGGTAGATACTGTATCTAAAAGGTTGGTAGATACTTCTTGAATATAATAAGAAGCTAAAAAAAATCATATGTACGAGTGGTACGTTGTCAACGACAGAGGCAACTGCAGTCGACGACGTCGATCGACGTCTCTCTTTATGATATTAGTATAGATATACAGACAAATCCATCTGATTCATACTAGAATATAATTGATTAAGATTTATTTAACTGACAAGCCATAAAATTGGCGCTAACTAAATTACGGGACGAAATTACAGTTAAGTGGAACATTAGGGATACTACTATAGTTTAAGTTAATACTTCTCTGAAATGGTTTGAAAGGGCTGTTTTGCAACGGAGTTTGTCTATTGTGTAATATATATCAATTATATATACAACACGTCCCGGAATTACGCACACCACCAAACACTCCAATTAGTGTATTATGTTATGATCATAACACATAAAGTGAATTTTTACTATTATGTATAAAACATTGTTTATTTAATAAATTAGTTATACTGATTTTGGGAGACAATTGTGGTCACATTACAAATTCTACGCACGCGCACAATCGCACACGTATAATGGTCAAGCGTAGTAGGTACTTCATCCATTTATGTTTGTTTTGACTGTACAGCGAAAGTGTGACAGTAATTTACGTAGTTTAATTAATTTTGGGAAAGAAAAAATTGCGCCATCCCATCTTCCGCACGGCGGGCTGTGCTGGGTCAGCTGCTGCAAGTGCAGAAAACCTCAAACAGCGCAAATAAACAACCTTATTTTGAGCTATATGTTTGAGCCGTTTGGGGTTGAAACTCTAGGACCGTGGGGTCCTTGTACCCACTTAGTTTTTTTAAACATCGCCAAGCGGTTGGTCGGCTGTTCACGTGACCAGAGGGCTGGCCTATTTCTTGGCCAAAGAATCAGTATTGCCATACAACGTGGCAACGCTGTCAGCCTTTTGGGCACTTTTCCTGTTGACAGCGATGCTGACGAGTTTTTTTTAATGCCCTTTGATTCTTTCCCCTCCTTTTTTATATACTTGTACATTTTTTTTTGATAAAAAAAATCTATTTTAAAAATGGCAGAAATCGATTGTACATATGTATATATATTTATAATTATGTTATCATTTTATTACGTCTAACATTAGGAGGCAAACATACTGATGCATAAATAATTGAATTTGAGCAGAGCACACATCGCGTGTGATAAAACCGGATAGAATTGTCCTATGGTCATCCTTTCGGTTCAGTCCTGAAACCGCCATTTAGGGATACCCACAGGAATCTACAGAAGGACCACATCGGCAAGCGGCCTAATTTATACGAGAACCACAAGCATGTTGGGTAGGCATATTTGATGAAATAAGGCGATGGTTTATATAGATTTATCTTTTATCATACAGGATTATTTTAAATTGGCTAGCTAAACTTCACAGACGTGCTGGATATCAATATCTAAACGTGATAAAACATAAAATAAATGAATTGGATCATTTTTATTGTGGGGTCATTGACCGCAGTTAATGTAGTCACTTGAAATATTATTTTGAAAAATCTGTTTTTTTATGTGTAAACTTCACAGACGTGCTGGGTTTCAATATCTAAACACGATATCATTTTCTATTTTGTTAAGTACCTGGTAATTGTTGAAAGGCCTTCATGCCATACTTATTAACACTGCTATTTAAAAATATTGTATTAAAAAAAACAATTATTTTTAAAAGAGTAACCGTGGAGTTTCTTGCCGGTTCTTCTCCATAGGAAACGACCAATTGGAACCGTGGACCTAGCTTCTGGCGTTCCATAAGTGCCCTTGTAGGTTTATGTGAAATTAAATATTTTGATTCGATTTGATTTGATAAAACATAAGAAAACAGTTTTTCTCAACTAATGCTCAAATAACAACACTAAAAACGGGCGTAGAAAAAAAAAAAAAAAAAACAATAACTCTTTTATTTTTTTATTTTATCGTGTTTAGATATCGATATCCAACGCGTCTGCGGAGTTTAGCTAGCCAATTTTTAACCTGTACATATATATTTTTTTATAATTTTATCTATCCTACCAATTTTCACTGGAACGCAGGAACATTTCGACATTAACTCGGGTAAAAAGCATTCTATGATATATTTATGCGATAATTATATAATTATGGTAATTCAGGACATTGATGACGCCGGACGTAAAGAATAGCACCACCCCATTTCCTCCCGTGGGTTTCGTAAAAGGCGACTAAGGGACTTACTAGAGAATGGGCAGCAGCGTTCTCTATGCATTTTTAACATCATACTGTGATCGCCAACCCGCCTGCCAAGCGTGGCGATTATGGAAACCCCCCCCCCCCCCAATTGGAGGAGGCTTATGTCCAGCAGTGGACGTCTTTTGGCTGAAATGATAATGAATGAGGACATTGATGATTAATGTGCCAGATTACATACACACCCTTTCAGCTATTTATGAGTAAGTTCAAAACATTTTCACGAAGTTCCATATATAATTTCGTATTATAATATATTATAGTAGAGATTTACTCATGCAATGCCGAATAAAGGGCTTACCCTACGTCGACCACAAAGAACGTCCGCTGAAGGAAATTGCTATAATTACCATATTCCGGCTCATCCACCTGTTACAATCCTTAACTCGCCCTTTACCACAAGTATTTTAGGGATTCTATTCTTAGCTGGGTAGAAGCTTTCTGGTGTTTTTCATAATAGTCAAATTAAGTGTTACAAAAAAAATAAATGACCACCGATCATCACCATCAAAGTCAAAGTCAAGGTCAAGGTCAAATCATTTATTTCAAATAGGCACGTAAAATGCACTTTTGAACGTCAAAAATTACAAAAATAGTTAATTGATTCTAGTTGCCCCTTCCAAAAGGTAGTTATGTAAGGAGAAGAATGGGCAAGAAACTCCATTCTTACTCTTTTAAAATGTTTACAATAGTTTTTATACATTAATTAATAATTATAGGTGAAGACGATGTACCTAGAATAAAAATTACTTACCACATTTGGTAAAAAGAATGAAAAGTGAAGTAATGACAGAAAAAATAATAAATGCAATAGATACATGGTGCTCACATAATAATTTACATTGTATATGATTTTCCTAAAAAAATTATATATAATAAGTCAGTGTGTATGTTAAATTATATTAATCACAGAAAATAAAATTAATATCATAAAAATTATTAATATCATCAATTTTGTGATATGTCTGTTATGTTGTTGGTAAATCATAAACAATTCTACTGCTCTTGTTTGAAATACGGTAGTCATAACAAAGTTCTAGTAGGTACCTACTTAGATACCTACTAGAACTTTGGAAAATCATAGGAAAACAACTATGATTTTCCGTTCAATCTCAGAAGATCCATTGGCCTGATCCATGACGGATCTAGTGACGATTGTTTTCTAATTAGGTCTATTTATATAAAAAAGTAAGTAAAATGGATCTAATGAGAACTGTTGATGTGGAAAAAAAAATTGCTACAAAAACAAATAAATATCACTAAAATAATAATATAATATCCGATATATCCCAGATTTTTTTCATTAAATGTAAGTACTAATATATTATTCATATTAATAATATATAGGTATATATAAAATATATATAAATAAATATATTATATTTATTACTATTATTTGCTCATATCAAAAAGACTCATTATGTAGATTGAAAAAGATCCATCATGAGTCTGGCTCACCCTGTTGAAAAAACAAAATCTCAGCAGATTCACATCTTGAAATCAGGATCCAATGTGAAAACAATCGTCAAAAGAAAAGATCCATCATGGATCTGATGAATGGATCTTGTGAGATTGAACGTGATTTTCTCTTTACTTATTTATTGATCAACGATAAATGTTTTTTTTTGTTTTCTGTAAGTAGGTTTGTAAAAAAACTTTTACACATCAATCATATTAAAAACTAGATGAGGCCGCGTTTCCTATCTGACTACTTTGAGAAGAAAGGCCGAAACAAACTCACAGTCTCTTTTAAAGTCCAGACATAATCTTGGTCAGATTATGTGTATCTGTAATGGTCTTTTGAGGAAAGAACCACACAGATTGAGTTGACCTGGTGGTCCAGTCAGTGCACGTGTTTTTCTGTAATCGTGCAGCTTAACTCAGAGCTCAACTTAAGGAGCTCAACGATTCGACGAACAATACCAAAGAAAGGACATTTGGGTAGGCCGCATAAACTACTCAAGCTGCCAGACCATGAAGAAAAATAACTGAAAAAAAAAAAAAAAATATACAACTAGTTACAATACAAATAGTCTTCATATTCACAATAATTAAAATAATATTATTTTTTACAAAGTAAATATTCATTTCATTGTATATCTATATGTTTATAAATATATTTAATTCTTTATTCATTTTTGGACAACAAGCCGTCTTTGAAATTAGCAGTTTGAGGTGTATCATCACTTCAGCCGAAACACCTCCACTGCTGGACATAAGACTCTCCCAAGCCATCGCCATATCGACCGTAACCTGAGTCCACATTTATGTACTTCAAAGGAAAGCTATGACAGAAAAGAAGGATGAATGTCGAATGTCTCATCTATCAAACCTCATATTCATTAATAACCGCGTGACTTAAATAATCTAATTTATTAAATTCGCGTATTCTTTCTAAAAGATTCGATATTTGTCCTTGACTTTCATGGTGGTGACGTAACCAGAATGTTATATTTACAAATTAGGTAGTCGCTATGTGGCTTCTGTAGGTTTGAAATATTTGAGGGCAACAGTCATTTGGTTTTATTAGGTACATAATCTCAATCACAAATTCCTCAGATCAATTTTAATAGCATGTCAAAGATAATGAATGAAAAATGTGTCGCTAATTGAGTACATTTTCTTTGTTGGATTATGATGACCTAACTTCTGAGAACGGAGCACTGAAGCGTATTAAGTAGACCGCATATGACACGGGAGGAGATACCATTAATTAATTTATGTTCTAGAGTTTAACAATGTTATCGATCGAGCTGGGAGTATAACGTCATATCTGTAAGGATATTAATTTAGCGAAGGTCAGTCAGCGGGAGTGGGTCAACCTGGGATGGAAGGAAAATTGAACTTTTGGTTTATACCTAAGGTAAATAGGACAAGAGACTTAGTGATTATTTTAGTGTTTTCAAAATGACCTGGACAAAGTTCCGGACTCCAATTACGTCTTTTTCTTCTTTTCGTGTGGATTTCGATTCGTGTCGATGGTATTCTTCTTTGTTTTTATACAGAGTTATTTTTAATTGGCTAGCTAAACTCCGTAGACAAACTAAACATGATAAATAAAAATAAATAAATAATTTGATGTTTTTTTTTTTCTGGGGGAATTTATTAAATACTATCATAAAAAACGTGCAATATATATAATTATGTTACTAAAACTAAATAATATATTAACTTTGTTGCATGCTAACAAACTATCGTAAAAATGCATGGAAAATTGAGAAAAATAAAAATTATTATATTTTTTTATTTTTTTTCGTTTAGGCAGGTCAATGATAACCGGGTCATTCTCAGGACACTCATTATTTGGTTGACTTCGGTGGCAATTTTTTTTTTACATTTAGGCATAACTAACATGAAATATCAAATCTAGAGTTAATTTAAAACATATTAGTAGTACTCTAAATTTGATATTTCATCTTGAAATGATGTAACAGTTCTCAAACAATATTAATTAAAAAAAAAAAAACTTTCAGATATGAAATATTTTTTCATATGAAATCGAATTTGTTATCTGCTCATTTCTTTAAGATTTCGTCAGTCACAGAGATATAAATTGAACTAAGATTAATTTGATCAGCGCTATCTAACGTTACACTAATATTTTTCAGAGAAATTTAATTTTATGTTGTGTCATCTTTAGGCTCAACAAACAATTTTTTATTTAAATTATTAATATTATTGAAATCTAAACCTCAAAATCAAAATATTTTATTTCACATAAACCTACATGGGCACTTATGAAACGTCAGAAGCTAGTTTCACGGTTCTAATTTTCCTATGGAGAATTGCCGGCAAGAAACTCTACTCTTACTCTTTTAGAAATCATTGGCTTTTACAATGTCTTAAAATTACAGTGTTACACGGTGTTACAATGTTTGTATTACAGCGTATGGGAGGACAGTGTAGGCCTCTAAACAAGTACCAGGTACTTAATAAAATAGAAAATGGTCTACAAATCTACATTATATTAAGCCACTCTCATGAAATATAAAATAATCTGTATAAAAGATAAATAAAATAATAAAAATGAAAATCTATTTCAACCAAATGATAAATATTATCTTCAAAATCATACAAAACCTCGTCGGGATGAGAGTTATGGCCAATCAAATTAGATCCAAAAAAAGTGTTTTGAACCAAATTTGAAGTTCTAGATATTCATTCGACGCAGAATTTGACCCTCTTTAATATTGAATGGAATACATTTTCCGTCCGATTTTCTTTTTTCATTTTTTTTTTTGCTACATGCAAAAAACTGAAAAAAGAGCAAAAAATCCCGGTTATTGGGCTCCCAAAAGTTATAAACACTTCCTGGGATTGGGAAAACTCGGATTACACGCATTTAGGACCAAATTAAGGTATTAAAACGATTTCCAGCTTGCTGGGAATTAATTCTTCGAAAAATTCTAATTTGCTTGGCCTATAGTTTAAACCAACTATTACATAAATAACAGATAGTTACCTACTTAGATACATTTGTAATGGAAATAGTTTGTTTAAATTAAAGGCTTCAGAGAATTCATTCACGGAGTTTCTTGCTCATAAACATGGTAAGCTTGTAAACACAACCCCCTTACATTTGTCATTGTTAATTGGCAATGTAAATAAAGCATTTAATTCAACTGTAATAAATACGTCGTTTACGAGTCCGCGTGCCTCATTTATATCAGTTCGAACGAGTGCCTTGAAGGTGCATTTAGATCAAATGGATCTACAATAAGAATAAGAACTCTTAGATATATCGTCTCACTAATCTTTGGTATAGAAGAGTAAAATGGGTCGTATTCAGTAATGTATTATGCTCTATGTTTAAAGTTGGAACTTTCAAGTCCCAGCTCTGTTTTAGCTATGCTATGTAGTTTGATCTAAACGGACCTTAGCGAAACCATCGTAGTGATTGCTCGCCTACACTACTGGCTAGATAAGTGGACGGTGTTTCTAGCGGCACTTTCAATTATGCATGAGACCACTTTTATCTGTTCTCTTAACGATCTGACAAATTATATGGCAGTTGTTGTTAGCACAATTTCTAACATTTTCACTGAATCTACGAGTAGAATGCCTTTAAACCTATTAAAACCATGTAGGCATGTAAAACATATTTTTTGTAAGCACTCGTTCGAGTAAACAAATGTTGACTCACTAATAAACAAACTGGTAAGTAAGTATAAGTAATTAAACATTGTTTTTATTACGCCGAAACCAATTGTGTACGCAAATTAATGTCAGATGTAGTTTTTATTGAAATAGATTGTGCTAGTGCTAATATTGTATAATTTATAGGAAAACCAGCGGTATGAGATGAGTCGTCCGTGTCGTTAACATAGGGAGTAGTTGTAACTATTAAACACAATCAAAAAGAACCACTAATTGATGTAAAAACAGATGATTTTATTCATCCGAAGGTGCGTTTAAAAAACGCATCGCAAAAACATTTGTACCGCAACGTCTATGTAAAACCTAGCATTAAAAAGGGAATTGCTCACTCAAAACAACTAGTAGTTAGTGTACCGACGGATTGGTAATAACCGACCGATATAAATCGACTAACAAGTCGTACCTGCATCAAGCACAGCCGGCTTGTCATTACTGTACAATTAATTTGTCGTTCCATGCAAAGCAAATATTGCTGCGGGCGATCCACCATGCAATGCTTCGATAACATTTTACAATTGCATTTCCATTGCCACTTTTATCAAGATCTGGTCATAGCTGTCTTTGCTATCAACAGCATTGGATATGAAAATCATCACTATAACTTCTGCTGTAGTTATAGTAGGTTTGCTACTAATTTTGTCATCTACTGACGATGGTATTGCATTACCCTGTCTTGCGAACTCTTCTGGAGTTTAAACCTGATCCTCTAGTTAACATTTCTAGATATTTTTACTATTGCTTTAATGTCTAACATTTTCTTGTCAGTTTTATTACCCCAAGACATGCGATGTTTCTGATAACTTTATCAGTCTTGCAATAAAATTAAATTGACGCTTTGACGTGTTTTTATGGATCCCTTCTGCTGCCAGTCTCAATGTTTGTTTTTTAAGCTGTACCGTTGACGTTACTCACACAAAGTAGTTCAAACGCTCCGGAACACTCGGGGCGCCATTGAAGTGAGTCAAACTGGTCGATAAGTTTGCATCCATCTGTGGCTCATTACACAACTATAACTTCGACAAGTACCTATTCCTTATTGTTCGCCGTTTAATCTGTCCGACGATGACTCAAGTTACAGAGGCCATGGTAAAGACTACGAGCTATGGCGCCCTATAAAACATTGTCACTATAAAACGCAGCTACGAGTATATGATGTAACGTCATGGAATACACGCAAATAAATTAGTACTTCAAGAAATGTTCCCACTTTAAACGATCCTTAGTGTTGAGAAACATACATTATGCACAGCTCTTAAAGTAGTGTCAACTCAGTTTATGATTAGGCATTATATCCGAAACCTAGCCTCAAAATTACGGCGTCATAACTTATGGAAATATCATTAAATATAAATTCAAAAGAGACACGATCAAAACCTGTAATATGCAAATGATTTGCAACACCAGTGACGGAGATACCTTCGTTTGGGACAAGTCCTGTATGTTTGTAGGAGTAAGAGGGTAGGTAGGGGTCAGCTGAAACTGGTGTTGTATAGTCAGTGGGCAATCGACAACAATTACTGTCAGAACAATAGCAACCGATCTTTTGTACCGTTAGCAGCCTGCGGCCTCTCGGTCAAGTGTGGCCAGATTCTGCGATACCTACACTGCCTGTGCACTTGCCTTGCGGACATTACTGGTCCTAAGAACGTTTTTAAGTATTTTGTTGTTCCCCTATCTAAAGCGTTATCACCATAGTTTGTTCTCTATTTTATTTCTGGTAGATAGTCGTATTCAATATAGTAAACATCCATCCATCAATGGATTTTGGTGGGAATTTCTGACATAGACTGAACACACCAGAAATCGATGACGTTAATGTATTTTTATTTATGTAGACTGATACATCACTTTTCAATACATCTTCAGGTATAGGTATAGAAAATATAAATACACACAGACAGACAGATTTTTACATTATGGTGCCAAAATGATTTCTCTGACGTCTGTGGTTAGTACCTAATCCGTAACCTCGGCCCAATCACATCTTAACGCCACATGTATTGAAAGCTGGGCAGATTTAAACATAATTCATATTAAATGTACATCTATGACAGATGTATTTGATTGCGTCAGAAAATGCCGCGTCATTATATTTATATACTGTCTCTACGCGTTGTGAACTTAGTGAAATATTAATAAGAACCATTGCAGGTTTTAAACACTGACGGTTTCTGGGTGCCGGTTTTTGTACAAGGAGAAAGACCGATGACGTTATTATTGTATCTTAACCTTCCACCTGATACGGCACAGTTAAATGTGAAAGTAGTTTTTTTTTTTAAGTGTTAATAAAATGTTGTATTTCTCTGATCAACGACATTTACAATAGAAAATGCTACATTTTTGGGAGCTCACAAAGTCGGAAAGCCCATCAAGAGTATAAGTTCATATAGGCTCAATATTTAATTATAGTACCTCAGATATAATGAGATGTTAAGTACCATTAATATTTGCTCGACCGAAATGTCGAATATAGTGTAATGTTAAATAAATTCCCACGAACATGTTATACCCTATATTCCAGCAAATAAGAAGATCGAATACTCGTAATGCATTCATTCTTATATACAACTGCATTAATTCGTTTAACATACTTACCTTCTAAGTATCATTATTTCCCTCAATAGTAACTTTACATACCTTATCTAAACCTTCCAATATAGGAGTGCTAACTATTTAACTTCCATAGAATTATTTAGAAGTTTACCAATCTGTATAAGGATCATCTTTGTATTAGCTTCGAGAATAATTTGAGCCTACTTACGAGTTGTTCCAAGTTAAGTTGCTCCTACATCTCGTTAAAGCAAGCACTAATTAGCCATTGTTATAACTAACCCTAAGGGAATTCAACCTGGTTAATTACTGGTTACTCAAATCTTTGTGTTTGTTGTTTAATTATTGTAGTTTTGGCTTTGTATTCCGAATTAACTTGTACCTTTTGATGAACTTTGTGTTGTACATACTTGGCACGAAACTGATGTACGAATTTAAAAGGCTGAGCCCACGCAAAGAGGCCCTTTGTACATACCCGTTTTTCTTCCCGAGAAAAACTACGGTTGTATGGATCACTATGGAAGCTTGTTGACACACACATTTTTCTACGGCGCGGTTTATACACCGTACCGTAAAGAAACCGTGCCTTGTACAAAGGGTCTTAGGCAGGGTTGAGATGATTTAAATCACCTGATTTTAATCAGTGATTTTAATCGTGATTAAAATCAGGTAGTTTACTTTTTATCGTTGATTTAAATCAGTACGTGAAAGCGTGAATTCAACGAAATGGCTGGAAGAAAATAAGATGCTGATTTTGATGAAAAGAAGTGTCAAATTGAAGTTGTTAATTTTCTTAATTTTTCTTTGTGTTATTTGTTTGGATGTTATATGACTAATGTTGTTAATTTTAGAAGAACTGCAATGTTGATTCCTTTTTATTTTACAATTAAAATAAACAAAGAGATGTTATTTTTTAACAATAACCGACTTCCAAATGAAAAAAAGATTTGAATTTAACTAATTAAAAGGATTTAAATCAAATAAATTCGATTTATATCAAATAGATCCGATTATTGTGATTTTTTCTTTTAAATCATGATTTTATTAACTTTGGTCTTAGGCATTTAGGGGAATTTAAAATGTTTTCTCACATTTTTACTAAGCCTAAATTACCACAATTTTTTAAATCAAAAACGTTGTTTTTTCTTTTACAAGTGCCAGTAGGTAGGTAAGTACCTAATAAGCATGGGAAGCGTACCACAATACTTAATCTCTTTTGACCACAGCATGAGCTTAATATTCTCGTATGTGATAGTTTACGACATGACAAAATGGAGTAGTTTGGGAATAAACCAACGGAAGAACCATAGATATAAGAATTTCTATGAGAAGAACAATTTTCTTCCTCTATGTGGAGAAGACAATACGACAATTAATGAAAACACTGACAATACTAATGCATATGAGCATTTTGAAACTGAAATACATCCTAACATCGAAATTAAAAACATCGCGTGCGTGTCGGACCGCGGGTTTTTTAGTACCTATATCAATGTCTCCCATACATTTTAACTGCAAATATAAGTTGATCGACTATTACTCGTTAATTTGTAAAGCCTACTTGGTTGTGATAGTTTTCCTTTTAATTTTATAATATAAAATAAAAATAAAAATTGATGAAGTAGTCAATGTGAATGCAGATCTCTATTAAATAAACAGTTTAAGATAGTGTTAGTTTACTAACTTCTAATATATATAAAATACAACGTTGTTGCATGTGTGTAGTACAAAATAAATGATAGATCAGCGCCTGTGGGTTCGTTACGGCCCGGGTAGGAAGTTGCCCCGCTCGGGACACGAACATGCGCCCGTGGGACATTCCGACATGCATTGCTGATTGCCGTACATAGGTAGCTATTAGTAGATGCATGTAATTGGTATTTGTTTATGCAGATTTTTGTATAAATGTGGAATTAGACCTAGAATATTGGTCGTACGTGATGACTGATGAGTGAATCTTGATTTTGTGAATTTTTTGTTGATTTGAAATAAAGCAAACGTTTTGTTAATGTCGTTTGAAGGCGAAACGTGAAACTTGGTCGCTCACAATGGGCCTTACTAGACTAAAAGTCACCCAAAGGGCAATGGAGAGGGCTATGCTTGTAGTTTCCCTACGTGATCGAATGAGAAATGAAGAAATCCACAGGAGAACCAAGGTAACCGACATAGCCCGAAGAATTGCGTAACTTATTTATTTATTTATTTATTTATTTATTTATTTTACTATATTACCACTTACATTTGTTTTTACAGGTGGAAACTTAAGTGGCAGTGGGCAGAACAGATGGCCGATGGGGCCGAAAGGTTCTGGAGTGGCGACCACGTACAGGAAGACGTAGCGTTGGAAGGCCTCCCACAATGTGGACCGATGACCTTGTGAAGGCCGCAGGAATCCGCTGGATGCGGGAAGCACAGACCCGGCGAAGAGGCCTATGTCCAGCAGTGGACGTCTTTCAGCCGAAATGATGATTATAATGATGGTTGTAGGCACAGTTAATTTTGGATGCCTTCTCGCATTCATACGTTTCCGTAAAGGATGCAGACTCTAAACGACAATGCTGTAGAAGCGAAACTTAATTAGAATGACATAATTAAAATTATGTTTAAGTTTTTATTTTTATTCTGTATTGCCTTGTTGAAATAATCATTATTTAAAATAAAGTTAAAAAAAAAAATCTGTCGTCTTCTTGTATACAATAAGAGATGGCGCTGCCAGTTATAAAATAACACGAGCGGTGCTCACTGCGAATATCGTTAACCTAGTTCATAGATAAGCTTAAACTACTAGATACTAGATGGCGCTGCTTTACCGCACTATTACTATTTTCAAACCCAGACGAATTCAAGTTGTCGGTTTGACCGTTGTCGTTCTATAATTCGTTTACTACTCGTATGTTTATTTTTTAATTTACGTTGTGGTATTATTCAAATCTAATCATTTATTAGATAGTGTGATTCTTGGTTGTAGGTACAATAAGGTCTATAAGGTCTTGTATAAGTAATTATCTTACTAATTTACATCTGTGAAAAATTTGCACACAGGTTGCAGTAAATTGCCAACTTTAGCGACCGAGTTAGAGGTTCTGTCGTTCTGTATCATAAGCATAATTGATGCATTCATTCATAGGTATGAGTTTGAAAAGGGAATGCAAACATTTTTGACTGCAGGAGAGTTCCCTTTCAAAAAGTAGCTTTATCTTCACTAAAACTGCACTTACCTTGCAGTCACCCTGCACGCAGATAGCTCTGAACCCTGGCTTGGTGCAGGGCGTGCCGTCCACCACCAGCGCCAGAGACGCGTAGAACTGCTGCCCCCGTGGTCGACAGTTCAGAGTGCATGGTGAGTCTCCTGGAAATAAAACAGAATGATTAGTTAATTTAAGAAGATTTGGAGGCAAGTCTGTGGTTTTTAGGAAACAAGCGTGAAAATTGGTACGGTCGATAGTAGATGGTCTTCGATAACCGAACAATCATTGGTATTGTTAGAGGGTTGTATGTAGACGCCGTTTTTAGGCATAGGTACAGGCCCAGCTTAAAAATGAATAACAGGCAGGATGACACATAAAATTGTCCGTATTTTCTACTTTAATGTTTTTTTTAATCATTGAGTCTCAAAAATATCGCAAAGAATGTGCGCAATAAGGATGGAGTTATGAAAGTTATAGAAGTGTCTTCACACTGCGTGAGCGTGCGTGATCCATCGCCGCCTGTTCGATGTCCACCGCATACAGGATGGATGGATAGCAGCACATAATAGTACATTATTGTATCACTAATACGAGACAGGCAATTGCCATTTCCGCAGAGGCATATATAGTGCCTTTCTCAAAAGAATGCAGGGAAGTAATACATACTTTTATCTCGTTTTTCCAAATCATAAAATTTTCATAATTATACTTTCATGTATTTTTCTTTTGACTTCGCTTGAAGCAGGTTTTCCATTGCCAATTTGGCTTCTTATCTTAAATCTGGTGGAATACAATCAATCTGTATTTCACTCTCCGAACCGTTGGAACTCATTTTAATTATTAAATTTATATTTATTAAGTATGTAAATAACAAATCAAGACGAATTTTCGCCGCCAGCTTTGCCGCCAATTTTCTATTTATAGTCTGTGCCGAAAAGCAGACGCATTTATGGCGGCTATACAGCCACGTGAACGAAATTTGTGCTAAACAAAGAGACTTACTTTGGTATGCCCAGAATGATACAAGAGATCCAATCAAAGAGTATTTAATAACCCCAACACGCCGTTTCATACAACATTGCTGGAGCGTTGTAATGTTCCAAATTCAAAAAACGCTCCTGCAATGGATTTGAGTTTCTTTGTCCGTAAATTCTATACTTTGCGTGTTCTTTTTTCGAAAATAATGACAATATTTCCATGCATGATGAGAAAAAAAAAATTGTTCCATTAATGTAATTACTGTATGGCGTTCCAGTGGGAGAATAAATAAATAAATAACGTCGAACTAAGATGTTTATTGATGCGTCTATCAAACACAAACACTCTTTAGATACAAAGTTCCATCTTAGATAACAAGTTGATGCTTCATGTATCTGTCACCAGTGCCAAATTGGATTGCTTGACTGAAAGGATGACAAAGTTAGCCCTTTAACAAGGAGTTCTACTCCTATATTAAATATTTAACAAGATAAGGATAATATAAAACTTACCATCAACATAAGGATAATATAAAACTTACCATCAACATAAGGCACCCAGGTGTAGAACCGCCCACGGAAAGGTCTTCTGTCATACACAGCGCACTGCTCTGCGCGTGCGTCTCGAAGTGGACCGGGACACGGCTGAGCACAAATGATGAGTTGAAATTTATGTTAAGACTGTAGAAGATTCAAGAAGTAAAATATTATGTGAACACAAGAAGAACATTGAACAACAAGTGCATGCGTTCAAAGACGGTAACCGCTTTCTTAGAACCAAATCACTCGTGATTTGAAGAATCCAAAGAGAAAAGAAGTTGACAGACCAGAGTGCAAGTCAGAGATGATTTACAGGCTCTGAACACAGGCCTCCAAGCACATCTGAAGCCTTGTCTCTACTATTGCTTCATTACTGTGACATGGCCATCTTTCAATTGACTCAAGTGCTTGAAGCTGGTATGTTGGAATTTAGTAGACCCAAAAACACTGGAACTTATATTATTAATTGCCAAGCTGTTTAATTGTTAGTGAATATATATTACTATACAGTGTGAGTCCTCATAATACATATTGAAATGAGGGAAGCTATGCTTAAATTGACCGACGGAAAAAAAAAAAACTTTAAATTCTTGTTCGCTGCTGTGCCCCTGTGTAAACAAAACGGTATAACTTTTAAACTTAACGATCTATCACGATGAAACAAACTGGTCGTCCTTATGAAATAAATTTCTTTTATAATATTTTTTTCCGTTTATAAAATTAAGTATAGTTTCCATCACTTCGATATGCGCACATTATGAAGTCTCACACTGTATAATTATATTTATATATATTATATATATTGCTGAGTTAAACTCCTACAATACTTTATAAATTCAGGTGATTAGAAACCATGCCATACAACTGCACATGACTAATAACTACTGATATAACTTGAACCGGTCATTGACCTCATAGAGAGATTGCCGCCTCAACAATGATTTGTATTTATTTAGCATTGTGTATCGTCATGCTCCTTTCGCCTGTTGCTCACAAGAGATGTGAATGTATCAACAGTGGCCCGAGGCGGAGAGATAATAGTATAATATCTTTTGAAACTTATCCTGATAACGGAGACAATGGTATCGCGGTAGCCCATCGACATTTTAATTTAGTATACGATGTATTGATGGGCCGTCAATAATTGCTCAGGCAAGAGGTAGTACACTCTAAGAGAGAAAAAAACTTGTGTGGACAAACATGTGGATTCAAATTAGAATTCTCAGGACTATTCATTTGGAAAGACGGCTCCTAGGGTTAGGTGCAATCATGGACCATTTCATTAATTAAAAACGCTTAATCTTTGATCTGCAATCTAGTCTTAATTGGGTCAAGGTTATGTATGAAAGGTTGTGATATCATGGACATTTTTTTAAATAATTTTTTATTTTGGCTAGCGTTGTTGTACAGCCGCTTCGTAGTGCGATCGACTAAACAAGTCGCAAGATTGTGGAGTTTCGGTCCCGTTACCAATTTTTTTGATACTTTTCTGACTTCTTGCCTTCTTCTGATTTCTTGAACTACAAAAGTCAAAAACTTTTGTAGTTGCAGCACTGTGTTGCTCTTCAACCCATCCTCTATACAAGAAGGAAATGGTCATACTTACTGCGGTGTTGCACTCGTGGTACCGGCGTGCCAGTCCGGGACAGTCCGGGCCTGATGAGCTCAGTGCATGGATCACGTTGCGTGCTCGTCTTGTGTGCTCTATGCTTCGCACCAGTTTCCTTCTTTTTCTGCTCCGCCGCATTCTGGAACGTGAACAGTTCATTTGAGATGATTTTCATTGTGAGGAAAGCATTGTTGCGACTCTGTAGGTATCTATCGTTAGTTATGATAATACTCGTACAGAGAAAGGCAATTTATGGTTTCAGATTTAAAACACCTTGGAATCGCAGCGATATCTATTAAAATTAATGTAGGGTAAGGAAGAGTTGAGATCACACTCTACTTCCTTGTTTAGTCAATCAACTAAGCCTATCGCAGTCTACTGCTGAACATAGGCCTCTTCCAGGCTGCGCCAGAACATTCTGTCTTCCGCCTTCCGCATCCAGTCTGTCCCAGCCACCATTTTGAAGTCGTCGGTCCATCTAGCTGGAGGGCATCCCACACTAGCCCCTGTTTAGCCAGGGGTCTAAGAAATTTCCGATCGTATGCTCATAAGCAGATTCACAAGCCTATCTGACTTTTTCAACTTCAGAGTACAAGTATGGTTTCCCGATCCTACTATCGTACTACTGCCGCAATTGCTACTGTCCATGGTTTCATTATTGTTATTAGTAATTAACTGTTTATTTTTTATACTTGGATAGTCCTAGTTTATCATTTGTGTTACAGATATATTGAACACAATCCAGCATTGCATATGTAAGTAGGCACACCCTTTATGCATGGAGTCTTTTATTTAGGTTTTAAGTTTTGTTTACTTTCTATTTTTTTAAAGGTTTAATTTTTTTGCTTGAGTATAGTTTTCATTGTATTTTCTGGTATATTGGCTATGTTAGCTGACATAGGGCAAAATAAATTTATTTACTGTTCTGTCTTTCGTAATGTTGATTACTTTGCATACCAAATATAAACAATATTTCATCAAGATTTTATATATGAACAGACAGCTGTGCTGCTGGGGAGTTTGTTGCGCTACTTCTTCTTCCCAGCTAAAGCACTAGGAAGTGGTGAAGGGTGGGCGTTTTGCGGGACTGTCTTATGTAATTTCATTTTGACGTTCGAAAAGTGCTGATTCTCAGTCTAATTTGAATAAATGACTTTTGAATTTTGAATTTTTGAATGAATTGATTATTGCAAGTGTGCGCATTTATAATATAAAATTAACTTGAACTTTTACTTGTCTTTGTCTTGTTGTGTGTTGTCCTAAAGTACATATTTCTAAGCTTGCTAAAGTTTACCGAAGCTATAAAGTCTCAATCCGTTGGGTACGAAATGTAATACGTAGAAATCGAACTGGAACACAATCCCGTCAAGATCCGCTCCATTCAGACTCCAATTCCAAATAGTCATGAAATGAAAATCTGTGATGGACGTGAGCAGCTAATTGTGTTAAATGTTAATACATATTGATAGGTACTGGCTAACATTAGTATGTAAAGTGGTTCAGAGACAGAACTGGAGATACTCTCAGACATCCTAAATTCCGAGCTTCTATACGTCATCTTGTTCGCACTTAGCTTTGGCTGAAGTACCTACCTATTTAGGAATCAAGTCGTTGGGTTTCAGATTGAAAGCTTCCGCATCAAAGAGGATCAAGGCGAAAAAGAAAAGTACTTACTAATTAATTAAATTAGTTATTGCTGGTTTTCTAAATTAATGTTCGGTTATACTAGAGGAGGGTAATTTATATTTTATGAATGTTTATAAACAGTGTGGCGATTAGGTAATCACATTTGAAACCTCGTATAATAATATTTTTCATTACGTATTATAAACAACGTAAACTAAAACATTAATCAAAATAATTAATAACAATTAAAATTCTAACCGTGGTGAACTTTTTTTCGTTTTAGTATTTAGATAGATAGATAGATAGATAGAATACTCTTTATTATGTACACCATAAAAATTACAGATATAAATGTAGAACTGTTACATAGGGTGTCACAATGGGCGGTCTTATCGCTATCTTATTTAATAACATTAAACTTAATATGAGATTATTTGTGGTACCAATACCATAAAGTTTGTGTTGAATTATTGAAACCATCGCCCCGCGCGTGTCTAGTGCCTTATTATCAAGGGTGGTTTTTTCGTGCAAATTTTAACGCAATTTATTTTGTATGAAAAATTCAGTATTCTATTTTTTACAGTTTTGTTTTCTGTTTATTTTATTATTTTAACAGACATAACAATTTGTTATATCTGCTGTATTATTTAATGTAATAATGTCTAATCACCATTCTATAGGTATGGCTTGTATGCAAAGCTACTGAAAAGGAGATGTGGCTAATTGGCTGTACAGGATGGAGGTGTACCTAGCACTACCTTTTTTCGCACTGAATAATGGTTGGTGACTTTGACACTTCCATTCGTATGAGTAGGTACGCCATACTAAGAAATGGCTTGTTGTCTTTAGACAGATTTGTTAATTTTGTCTAAAAATATTTGTGCGAACACGTTCAATCATAACTTTACGCCGCTACACATAAAATGTATTAGCGATTCTTATTGTTTTTGTTGGAGATTAAAGTATATTAGTATGAGTCTCATTTAAGTACCCGTTATTTGGCGAATACTAAGGCCTGTGTCCACTAATATTCAAACCACCGGTTAGGTATTTAAACAGTTGGTTTATGTCAAATTTCCTAAGAAATTTTGAGTAAAGACCTGATTATATATCTAAACAGTTGATTTAAATGTTGGTGAACGCAAGTCTACGTTAAGAAAATAAAACGGTGTGAAGTGTTTACTTTAACCAGCCGTTTAGCGATTTTTTGCAAGAAATTTTAAAATATGCATGTCTTTAAATATTGCCTTAGATGATCTTTGCTGTCTTTTAAATGGCATGTTATTTGTCAGAATAAGAAAGAAAAGAAAAGAAAGAAAAAACGTTTATTTGCGGTAAACATGACGCAAAAAAAGAACACAACACAAAAAAAAAATAAGTTTGGGGTAAATATGCGTCACATCCACGCAAAACGGCCATCGCTCAGCATAATGCTGCGACCCTATGCGAGACAGAGCCCCAGCGCTGGTTTTCAGCGACAGAAACTTGCCAAAACTTGTTTTCTTACTTTTTGTAAAAATAAGATTGTTTTTAAAAGAAGGAATTTGGTTTTAATTATCTTGACTTTATGTTTGAGAATGGTTAACTGAGTAAATTGAAATTCGTTTGTATTTGAGCACCAAACTTGTTTAAAAAAATATCATCTCTACTTAAGTTTTTTTTTTTTCAAGATTTTTTTTTACCACTTTATCGGCGTAATTAATATGTATACCCGTGCCAAATTACAGCTTTCTAGTACTCAGATTCACTAAGCTAAGACGCGGACAGACAGATAGACGGACTTGGCGAATCTGTAAGGGTTCATTGTTGACTACGGAACCCTAAAAATAAGTTCTTTAAATAACCCTATCATTTTTTTTATTTTTAATCGGATGGGTAGGTTGGCAGTCTTACTGACAATTACTCTTTACAATTATTAAGTATCAATCACTCATTAAAATCAACAGATTCGTCATAGACAAACCTATATGCAGAACTAAATAGATAATTAAAATCCTTATAGTAATGATGATAAATATTATAATCAGTTAAAACTGAACTATAAATTAATCAAGACATAAATGGTACGGAGATGTAGGAATGTCAATACATAAAATATTTGACTCTTCACGTGACCTGGAAGGCTGGCCTATTTCTTGCCCAAAGAATCAGCATTGCCATACAACGTGGCAATGCTGCCAGCCTTTTGGGCACTTTTCCTGTTGACAGTGATGCGGGCGAATTTTTTTATGCCCTTTGATTATTTTCCCTCTCTTTTTTATATACTTGTACATATTAGTATCTATTTTCTTAAATAATTTTAAAACTATTTAGTGTTAATTGAATTAAATATTTAATCTACACTAATCTACATCTACACTAATCTACACTAATATTATAAAGAGGAAAGATTTGTACCTATTTTTGTATGTTTGTATGTTTGTAATGAATAGGCTCAAAAAGTACTGGGCCGATTTAAAAAATTCTTTCACCAATTGAATGCTACATTCTTCCAATTTGACATAGGCTACTTTTCATTTTGAAAAAAATTAGGGATCCTTGGTAAAATTTGAACAATGTAACCGAAGGTGTAGAAAAATGAGTCTTAAAATGATAATTGTCTACCCCGTGCGAAGCCGGGACGGGCTGCTAGTGTTGAATAAAGAAAAACTGTAAGTCTTAAAAAAAAAAAAAAATATGTTTAAACAATGTTGCATTGTATGAATGTGACTTATTTCTTGGAATTGTTTCTGCATGAGGTTCTTTATAATTCGATTATTTACGAACGAAAAATAAGACTATTTCAAATCTAAAATCTGTTTATTATTTAAATAGTATGTTAGTTAATTTAGTTTAAGAAGTTTATCCAACGTAAGTACATATCTTTTTTATCTGAGTAAGGTTCCGTATAATTCGATTATATCAACGAGCGAAAAACAAGACCATTTGAATCCTAAAATCTGTGGTTTTTTTTTAATAAACATTGCCCCACACTAGGAATTTCTCCTGTATTGTGGGTGCGTTTACAAACATTTAAACTCACATACACAAACAGCCAGACCCGGAACAACTACTTGTAGGTCATACAAATATTTGTTCCGTGCGGGAATCGAAATATTATTATTAATAATATTATTATTAATTTTTACATTTCTTTGACTTATCTCGGGACCCTGGGGTCCCGGACCTTTGGAAGGCGTACGAGGGGCCGAAGCCAACTCGTAGAGGCCCCTTAGACAATTTTAAATGGAATGAGGTACCAACCGACGATTATCCCTGTACGCACTATGCAAGTGCACCCAAGGACAACCCCCGGTTGGTGTAGGACTATTGTAGGATATGGAAACAAAGATATTGGACTATGGGTTTGGGTGGTTAAAATGGACTGGTTACCTAAAACTATGGAAGGACTATGGCCCCTGCCTGATCAATGTTTTATTATACACGGATAAAATGGCAGGGGGTGACTTGCACACTCATTAATGGGCCCCCGAAAACGGTCGCTAGCACATAGTGACGTAGCGACAAGGGGGCAACATATCCTGAGGTGCTCGAGGAGTGGAGAGGTATTCCAAGGCTCTCAGAACCATCCCAGAGCCCGGAAGATGGTCAAGATCCCTACAAGCACTTACTGGAATACTTCCTTCCTCCGAGCACGTTTGCTCTTGCGAATCTCCACTCAAGCCGGCCAATAAAGGCAAGAATGAGGTGGGAGCTCAGTTCCTCGTCAGTGTTCACTCCAGCAGGCCAATAAAGGCAAGCCAGAGATGAGGAACATGACTTCTCCCGGGAGATAGGGTCCGTGGGGTCGCAACTGCCCAACAGCTCGCCACATGCTGCCCTGCGGGTTTCTGTATCTCTCTTGGTCTGGCTCCTCACCCTAGACATGTTCCGGTAAAGTAAACTCTACCGGCACAGACCCAGAGTTCGGAGCGCGCAAGCCCCACCACGACGTCAACGTAGAGATACGGCGGTGGGGTTATTATTAATATTATAGTATTATTTAAATTGTTAGTTCATTTAGTTTAAGAAATTTATCCAATGTATGTACCTATTATTTTTTTATCTGGGAGAGGCCTATGTCCAGCATTGGACATCTTTCGGCTGAAACGATGATGATATATTTTTATAGTCTTAATAAATATGTAAATCTGTTAAATTCGAGATTCATAGCAAAGAAAGCCTGAAGTAGGTATGATATTTGTGTTATTTGTGTCCAAAGATTATGTGACAATTTAAGGAGGAAGTCTTTATTTGGTTGACTATGTATATAGTATTTCCATCTTCCGAAAACGGAATTCCAATCCAAAAAAATGTGTAACTACACATACTTTTTTGGAGTGAAATGATTCATCAAAATGCGCATTCCGTTACAGCTGAACTATAAATTAATCAAGACATGAATGGTACGGAGATGTTAAAATGCCAATACATAAAATATTGATGATTGTGTTAAAATAATAATGTTGCATTGTATGAATGAGAATGTGACTTATTCCTTAGAATTGTTTCTGCATGAGTAATGTTTCTTATAATTCGATTATTAACGAGCGAAAGACAAGACCATTTTAAATCTAAAATATGTTTATTATTTAAATTGTTAGTTTACTATTCTGCCGCGCTAACGAAGAATACAATAACTCGATTTTGTACGATTTTGAGTTATATATTCGTTGAGTTATATATTTGGAGTCAGCGAATCTATTAACTCTCTCTAAGCAAGTTTTTATTGATCCTTCAGGAACTCGGTTTTTCAGTAAGCAAGAATGCAATAACTAAAACTTCATAACAAATTCAATAATCAAAAATACAATTCTCGGAAGCAGCAAAATCGAGTAATTGCATTTTTCGTTAGTGCGGCAGTATTGTGTATTTAGTATTTAATTTAGTTTAAGATGTTTATCCAATGTATTTATTTTTTTATCTGTGGGCGGCTTATGTCCAGCAGTGGACGTCTTTCGTCTGAAATGATGATGATGATAATTATATTTTTATCGTATTAATAAATGTATAAATCTGTTGAATTCGAGATTCTTCAGCACAGAAAGCCGGACCTTGGTATAGTAAATACCATACCTAGGTACCTTTGTGCCCAAACATTGTAGGATAATTTGGGTTAGGGAGCAACTCGTCCCACTTCGAAACTGGGACCAAGGACCAATTCCACCTTTTCTAATTCAATGATTTATCATGACTATTGTTTAAAGATTGTTTTTTAGATAATTTTTTATTTTTGTTTAGAGAAAAAAAAGTTTACTTTGATTTGTTTTGTCCTGAATGATATTTTAAAATTATGGAGTAGAAAATTGGATGATTAGTATGATTACATAAAATGAATGAGATCAACTATCTAACCTTCAGTTATGTTTTATTTCCCTTTGCTACGGCTAGTATCACTTTATTGGGACCAAAAAACCCTTGGAGAATATTCAGTACTGCAAACGTCCCAATACCTAAACGTACGGGGGCCCAGTTGCCTATTATCAAATTAGAAAATGTGGAATTGGCCCCTGGTCCCAGTTTTGAAGTGGGACGAGTTACTCCCATAACCCAATAATTTAAGGACGTAATCTTTATTTGGTTGACTGAATAGAATTTCCATTTTGCGGAAACGGAATGAGCCTTCGAATGAAGAATTCCACTCCAAAAAATATGTGTCCTACATCGCCTACATTATTGTTCTATAGTACCTAGATATAATTTTACGTAGGTACATATAAAATAGTAGGTAGATATACACCGGGCACGCGTATGCCCGTAATGAAACTTCATTGTTTCAGCTCATCATTAGTACAGGAATCCGCCGCGACGGGGCGCCACACACGACCTTTGTCTAGTAATTAAAATTATGAAACTGCCTCGCCTTATAATACGCCTACGAGTAATCGGTTCAGATATTGATACTTCATTCTTTTGATGATATATTTTAATTACTTGTTCGCGCCGAGAGTCATTTGTTTATTATTATTCGGGAGTGATATCAAGGAATGTTTATTGTTTATCGTGTTGTATTTTCTTTGAAGAATTTCGACATTGATTTTGAAGATAGTCTGCTTTTACAGAACACAACGGATGTAACCTTGACAAATACGAGTCAAGGCTCGTACAGACTAGTAGCCTTCACTTATTCGTCCCATTATTACGATATTTTTTATACTGGACTATTCATAGCTGGGAACCTTCTGGTTACGGATATATTGAAGGTCAAAATTCTAACTTTTTTTTTTTTAAGTAAGTATAACAAGTTTGAAATGTCACGAACGAACAAAAACACTTCCATGATCCCTGTCCCAGCGCATTACTGTGATCAGTGAATTTTCACACCAAAAATAAAAAGTAGTTTCCCAGCAATTATTTTGTGAAGGGTCTTTTTACGCTAATTAATGGCTTAAGTGGGAAATCAATATTTATGAACAATTATGGCGACACAAAAAATCTGTACATTTCATTACATATTTGTTAATAATATTATCACACACATTCATATTTAACACTTCAAATATTTGTCTACTGATCTCGCTGATGTACAAGTCAGTAAGAACATTTTGATGTTGGTTTGAGTAACTCGTCGTATGCGTCTGCGTCTCTGTTCACGGCATCATCATCGTATAGCTTCGGGTATGGTCGGTTCCGCTCGTTAAATAGTTGTAAAAACCAATTGGAAAGTACATGTAAGTTTTTGCTTGTCTATAGTTAACATGGCCATTTAGCTAATTAAATATGTATCTACAAACGCCATGACAGATTTGGTACATGCTTCGGAAATTCGATTCGAACGAGTTTATAATATTTTAAATAGGAATTAATATTTCTTGAACATGTAAACAAAATTATTGTATGTACACAAAATGATTACAATCGTGTAACTTCTAAAGTCCATTTTGTCCGTCAATCAAATTGCTTGTAGAATAAAAACCGGCCATGTGCGTGTCGGACCACGCACAATGAAGGGTTCCGTAGTTTGGACGAATTTATCCCAAGAACATACTTAAAATTTGTCGAAATAAGTACATGTTCTCCCATACATTCCAACCGCATACTAATTTTGGTTAACTATTACTCGTTATCTTGTAAAGCTTACTTTTCTGTGATAGTGTTCCTTTAACTTCGTTAACGTTGTTTCTTTTAACTACTGCTATGATTGTTTTTTCACATAATTATCCAAAAACCACCATTTAGCTGGCAGAGGAACACTTGTCTCAAACAAAAATTGAAATGAATGAAATGCAAAAATGCAGAATTTAACCACGTTAAGTTGTGATCCACAACACCATACGTTATTATTACTATAAACAGTTTTTAATTGTTATGTTTTATTGTAATCATTAAAACGAAGTACTTTTTGTAATAATAATAACGTATAGTCTTGTGAAGCACAACTTAACGTGCTTATTTTCTGCATTTTTATTCTAAAATAAAAGAAATCACCAAACAAATAATGAGGGCGCCACTGCGCGCTCGGCGCAGTCTTAATATTTCGCAAACGGATGAATCAAAAATGTTTTTATACACACGCGATATTTTAAACAGACAATCTAACGACACCAGGCATAATGGGACGAACGAGAAAAAATACGTAAAATGAATTTTTTTTTTTTTTTTTCTTCATTGAAGATGACCACTTTAACGGCGACCCATGCCAAATTATAGCTTTTAAAAGTGTCTGAGCTAAGCCCCGGACAGACAGACAGACGGACATGGCGCAAACTATAAGGGTTCCTTGTTGACTACGGAACTCTAAAAACGGTTCAAACTTGTTACCAGTTGTTAGCGTGTCCCATTCAGTTCTGTATTGCCTTAATTTGGCATGTTCGATGTGATCAGGGCGACAGGGTCGCTGAACATTTTGTTAGCCTTTGACTTTGTAGCCAAATCAATGTTTGATCAAACACTTGGACGAGATGTGGTCCAAATTTTATTCTCAGGGGCTCTGGGAAAATAGGTATTTAGTCTCTAAACCTGTTGATGTTGTTATTGATGTAACAGACGTAAAACACTAATATTGTCGTCAAGTTAACTTGGCAGCAACTTGGATTCGCTTTTGACAACTATCTCATCTGATGGTAAGCAATGATGTGGTTGACGATGGTGCCCGCTTGCTTAGAATTAAACCTATTAACTCCTGACTGAAAGACTTTTGGGTAATAAGTAGCGTTTAAGTCGCAGGTTGATTGTATGATTCCTCATTTTACAAACGGCGCCGTCCGTTTACAAACGCTGGCGCACTCGCCACGGCACCGCTTGCTTAGCTCGCTCGGCTCGCGCGCGGTTTGTCACAGTTTTAACCTAACCTAACCCATTTGATCGGGGTGCCTGGATGTCGAAATTATAAAAATTAAATAAGTTACCAAAACAAGAACTATTTTTCTATGACTTTTAAATAATAATTGAGGAGCTCGTGGCTAAGTAATAACAGCCGCATGGGTCGATCCGTCAGGTTAAGCTACGCTTGCCGGGGTTGGTCCGTGGATGGGTGACCATCTTTACATACCGAGACTCCTCCGTGCCTCGGAAAGCACGTTAAGCCGTTGGTCCCGGCTGTCATTCGTGGATCTTTGACAGTCGTTACGGGTCGTCAGAAGCCCAAAAGTCTGACAGGCAGTCTTACCAAGGGGTATCGTGTTACCCAGTTACTGGGTTTTGGAGGTCAGATAGGCAGTCGCTCCATGTAAAATACTGGTATTCAGCTGCATCCGGTTAGACTGGAAGCCGACCCCAACATAGTTGGGAAAAGGCTAGGCAGATTGATTTTTTAAAATAATTCATCAGACTTTCATAGAAAACTAAAAATATTTAAATTCAACGCTATAAATGTAATCTTGAAGGTTTGTTTTTGGTAATTTTTTGGAAAATCATATACAATATTTGTAAATACGTGAGCACCATGTACCTATCGCATTTATTCATTTGTCTGTCATTACTTCACTTTTCATTCTTTTTACCTATTGTGATATAGTAATTTTTATTCTAGGTACATCGTCTTCACCTATAATTATTAATTAATGTATACAAACTATTGTTTACATTTTAAAAGAGTAAGTATCTCCATACTTACTCTTTTAAAATGTAAACAATAGTTTGTATACATTATCATTATTGAAATATCTGGGTATTATTCTTCGGGTCGAGTCTAAGCGGGTCGTGTGGGCGCGGACCCTTCCAAAAGGTAGTTATGTATCGAGAAGAATGGGCAAGAAAGGAGTTTCTGTTTTGATAGGCGTAAAAACGTCAATGTGTAGGCAGACGAATTAACGCTTGCACCACGCAAGCGTTAATTCAACACTTTTCTGTACTGACTGTACGACACTGAATAGGTAGTAAAACATATGATATTATTCTTCGGGTCGAGTCTAAGCGGGTTGAGTGGGCAGGGGCAACTAGAATCAATTAACTATTTTGTAATTTTCGACGTTCAAAAGTTACGTGCCTATTTGAAATAAATGATTTGACTTCGACTTTGACTTTAAATGTATTATGTTATGAAAAATCCTAGAATAAAAGTTGTTGTTTATGATGTTAGTAATATAGTCCTGCAAAATTGTTAGTTTTGTACCAATAAATCTGTATAATAGATAGTCTTGCTTGAATCTCTGTCACTACTACCTACTCAAACAGTAGGTTGCAGAATCTGATGAGGTACCTACACCCTGTAGGTTTTATAACAATTAAGTAGGTTTCCATTTGAACACAATTATTTACACCTGTAACCTGTTATATTTGCTTTATTGAAAAGAAAAAAGAAGAGTCGTTAAGAGCCAACTAGTCGCGGGCTCGAACTCACTGTTGGGCGTGGCCGAAAAGCACGCTGTCTCACCTAGCATCGTGTCCGTCATCGTGTGTTGAGTGAAATGCACGATAATTCATAGTAAACCGCGCGCGTAAAAAAATACGAAAAGTCCTTCGGAAGGTTGAGTGTTATGAAAAAACTACTGGATAAATCAATTAGAAATAAAGTTTATTGAAATCTTCGATAATTGAGCTTTTTCAGAGCGAACTTTTTTTGGAGATTTTACATTTCTTTTGTTACTTATTTACGCTCAAAGTTGCGTTAAAATTAGCAGGAAAAAAAATTTTTTGTTGGCTCATAACTTTTTAATGACTTTTTATTTACAGACAAAATTAATAATAAGACAAAACGATATCGGGCTCTATTTGTAAACCTTGCTTAAAAGGTAAGTGACGTTTAAACGTCAAATATGTATGGTTAAATAGTCGCTAATCATTACTTAACTTTAAGCAGCGTTTATACATAAACCCCATCATCTTTAACTTTGGATGCACAATGTCAAACAGTGGAGTAAAACCCCTCCGAAATTTGTATGGAAAAAGTATCGACTAGTTTCATCTTAAGGCCCGTACACAACACGGCGGAACAACCTAGTCGAGATAAAAATGTGAAAGTGTAGATAATCCGTCGCTAATGTTATATGATGGGCGGACGAAATTCATGTGTCCAATCGATGTTCTAATCACATCACATCTCATTCGAATTGATCGTATGTACAGGGCATTAGGTCAGTTAATTGAAAGTAAATAATATATATCCCGATTTAAAATAGGAACGTGTTGATCTTTGGGTCATATTTGAATGAGATTTTTGATGATGTGATGGAAGATTTTGGATACCAAGCGTTGGTGGTTAGCAAGGTACCTATATAGTAAGGATTCGTTTCCACTATTCGAGCACAGTATAAATAAGTAACAGTATTACGTCTCGGCAGTGACCTTGAATTAATTACCTAAGGCTGCTCGGTAGATAAACCTTCTGCGTCCTTGCGTAACTGCCGCGGACTCCAAGCTGTTGCGTATTGGTATACACTGAGATTTCGAAGCGCGTAGTTTCGGCCGTTTTCTATGAAGACGTAATACTATTACTGTATTATACTGTGATTCTAGCCACTATTGAAAACACAATTTCAATAGTTATTGACAATATTAATACATGTACACACGTAAGTAAGCCGCTGAGCTTTTTAACCACAGAGTATTGCTTTTGTTCTTAATACGCCATCTTAGAAAATGGGAACACAATGTCAAAGCGATACAGTTTCAACCACAGTTTACTTTATAACTAACCTTGTTATTCACCAGTTTATTCCTAAGTTCAAACCCTCTATTAACGTCAAAAGAAATGATTAGAGATTTCCCATTCAGGCGATGTATTTCATTATCATTTCAGTCGCATTCCTCGATGGTAAGGAAGCGATACGTTTTGCAACTGCCTGTTCCGATGGGCCATTAGTCATGGCCGGTCGTGGGCCATCGTTTGTCTCAGTACCGCTTGATCCTCTATTATATCTGAGGGTTGATGACTTGGCCGTGACGTGGGAAGACAGGGCTAATCTGAATGTTGAAGATTGATGGATTGAGAGGGTAATGGGAAAGGAGGTACGGAGTTACGGAGTGAAAGGAGGATTTGATGCGTGTGTGTATTTGTAATTGAATTGTGAATTGATTTGTGATGAATTATGTTACTATGGGTATCAATTGGTTCGTAGAAAAGGATTCTCGATTGATCGGTCATCGGTGATTTTGAATCTATACTATATTACTGACGCTTGCACTGGAAATTCCTCACGCACAGAATAAAGAATAATAATAGATAATTAGAAGAGTTTTTGTTTGTTTGGTTGAAAGGGTTAATCTCAGGAATTACTGTTCGAATTGAAAAATGATGTTAGTGTTGGATAGCCCAATTGTACAGGACTGTTATAGGCTATTTACAATCACGCTACGACCAATAGAACCGGAGCAGAAATGAAAAATGTTTCAAAAACGGGAAAAATTATTCCTTTTTGAGAGCCGTTGCGTTCGCTGCGTAAACGGTTTAAGTTACGCAAATATCATGTATGATGGAATTATTCCTCTTTAAAAGTTCTGAAAAAAAAAGTCCGCGACAGCATAAGTCTATCTTTTAAGACTGACTCACTATAACCTTTTTTTATGGTAATTAAATTTGTTCGAAATTAATGCATTATTTGCGAAAGAGTTTTATCATAATACTAATCCTTATCCAAATAAAAAATGTTATTAATCACAAGTATTTAAATGTAAATGTAGTTGATAATAAAGCTGAAGAGTTTTTTTTTTTTTTTTGTTTGAACGCGCTAATCTCTGAAACTGCCAGTCGGATTAGAAAAAATCTTTTTGAATTTCATAGCCTATTTCTTGTGGAATCTATGAGGCATCACGCTACGGGCTCTTAGGAGCCAAGCCAAAAGAAAAAATATCAGCAAAAACGCTAAGCGAAAACGGTGTTATAGCGGGCAGAAGCTAGTATAAAATAAAATATGAGTCAATCGACTATTCTGAGTACCGTATCTAGTAACGTAACTACTTGGTTGCCGGCTCGGCGCGGGCGCAACGTGCAAGGCTTTCCCGTAGTGGCCAGTCCTAGCTCCATTAAAACCACGTTAATGTAATTAAAAGATAAATACCTATTCGTTGTTAATAATTTACTATAAACTTAATGTTGCTACAACGTATCAAAACAAGCAGATTATCATTAAAACAATTGTGATGTGTTTAATATGGAGGCGACTTTTAATGATTTTATACTGAAGATTACGTCTAAACAAGTAGTGTTAATGATTTGGAAAAAATATAATTATGTTAAATTAGAGCAATTTCTTAATAACGCAATATATTATTATTTTAGATTATGTTTATATTTTAATAGTGAAATTAATTTGTTAAATTGTGTCTATCGCGGAAAAAAAAACTAAGAATCAAAATCTATCAAGCGTATTTTTATGAAACCTTCACATTTTTATTGATCTTTTAGTATACGTGTTTTATTAAAATACCTTTTGTTTTATGTATAATAAATTAATAATGCGTCTTATTTGGGACAGCGCTCCTGGATGGGCGAGTCCTATTACTGGCTGGACGTACGATGTGTTGCGTGAGCTCAGTCAGAACACGCAAGCTAACCACTCAAGGTCACTGGCATATATCTTAAGAAGCATGCCAGACAACCATCGTAAATCTGCTCACTTATATTCCCACTTCAATCTAAAATAAAATATGACTCAATCGACTATCCTAAGTACCGTATCTGGTATACAATGTAACTGTGCCCGGTCGGCATCGCGGGCGCAGGTTGGAAGGATCTCCCGCGGTGGCCAGCCCTCGCTCCTTTATCGATCACGCGCCCTATCATTAGATATCATTGTGATCTATGATCAATACGCCCGCGACGCGATAGGGTTGACGCTGATACAATTGTTTGGACTATTTTATTTTGCTTTGGTGACAATGATAAGGAGATACTGTGTTAAATGTTACAATAAAATACCTTCTGATATATTACAATTAAATGAAAGAAAATTTAAAACTCATATTAAAAGTACACTTTGTAAACAAGCATATTACAAATTAGAGGATTATATCCAAGATAAGAATGCTTGGAAACATGCTGGTCCTGCTCCATAGGACAATTTAGAGTCTAGACAAAATCAAACTGGTTGCTAATTTAACTGTGTAATTTATAATTTTTATGATATTAATTTTATTTTCTGTGATTAATATTTTAACTCACACACTGACTGATATGTTGTTTTTATTTTTTATTTTTTTGGGAAATCATATACAATGTTTGTAAATATGTGAGCACCATGTACCTATCGCATTTATTAATTTTTCTGTTATTACTTCACTTTTCATTCTTTTTACCAATTGTGGTAAGTAATTTTGATGAATTTTTTATATTTTTTATTTTTTTATTCTAGGTACATAGTCTTCACCTATAAATATTAATTAATGTATACAAACTATTGTTAACATTTTAAAAGAGTAAGTATGGAGTTTCTTGCCCATTCTTCTCCATACATAACTACATTTTGGAAGGCGCAACTAGAATCAATTAACTATTCATGTAATTTTTGACGTTCAAAAGTGCATCTTCGTGCCTATTTGAAATAAATTATTTGACTTTGACTTTGATAGAATAAAAAAAAAAATCTAAGAAATAGAAAACCGCTAAACATAAATAAAAAAGAGATTTTTTTTTACATTTTTTTATTATTTAATATGAAAAGTAAATAAATAAATAGGCATACTAACAAAATGCAACAATTCCATATGTGATTCCTACCTTCTCTTTTTCGTTTTCTTTTAAGATACAGCTATGCACCACATATTTAAAAAAAAAAAAAAAAAACTAAGTCTGGTATCAAAATCCTGGTCTACATAATGTCCAGCGTATCTACAGCGTGTTACAAAAAGAATTAGTGCTCTCACAATCCATACGACAAGCCTCCGTATCTTAATAGCGGCTCTATAATGAAACAATTAATACAAAACCTCACGAACAATACAAAAAACTTAACACATTAATCTTCCTCACGTGTTTGGGGTTTCCCGTGTTGTTTGTTTTATATTGTTCAACAGGAATACGGTTTTTAAGACGTTTGAGAAATTAGAATAATGACGTATTTATTAGAATTTTATCGTCACTTGTAAGTTGTTAAGTGCAGTTGTTTTATTTTATTAATAGTTTTGTTATTTATATATTAGGCTCTTCTTTATTTATTTTTTTAGTTTGTTGAAGAAGAATGAATGGGGAGTTCTTTAAAGACGTTACTTTTTTTAATCGATATCGTCACGTGCTTCGACTATATTTCTTTGAAGTACTTACCTAAAATTTGTATATTCTAAATTTAACAATGTTCGCCGAAGATTTCTTTAGATTCTATGTAAGCTACACTATAAGTAGATATCCAAAGAAAAGCCTGAACGTTGTAAAACATTGACACTTTAAATACGGGGGATGCCTTCAATTAAAAGTAGCATTGCATTATGAGAAATGTTAGAAATGTTAAGACTGTCAAGATTTTGAAGATTTCTGACTATACCTTTACCTACCATGAAATAATAGTCTAGTATTAAAATCCAACATTCGAGTCTTTATATCATTTTTTTATTCTGTGGTACTAAATTGGGTAAGATGTCAACCTGGCAGATTATACAATCGTTCTTACCTAGCAGGATCCCTGGGCAGACAGTGTCGCTCCTGCACAGCCACTCCACCCCCACAGGTCTTGGAGCAGGTGCTCCAAGTACCCCATGAGCTCCACGCGTACATCGTCGTGTTCGTTCGAATCGCTTCTGTCGTTCTTGGCATCTGGAACATTTTATTTAGAAGTTTTGTAAAGTCATAATCATTATATAAACTAAAAGACTAGATAATGTCTAGTGCTGGATATAGGTTTGTCCTAAGAATGGTCACAAGATGAGCTAAAAGTGATGCTGGGAGATGAAATGAATTTGCTTTGAACTAATCGACACCCATGCTTCTGGAATCGATAGGTTTCTATTTTCTTGGATGAAATCTGACCTTGTGACTGAAGATTCCTGGATGTTATTACACAGATATAAATGTCTGGTACCTTGGTTTAGGTAGGTTCAATGGAACTACTAAGTCATAAGCTCATTAAGATCAATGTTAACTATTTGAAAAATTTCCTCGTATTGCATGATATGATTGAATTCTTTGATGTGGTTATTGATTCGTGTTTGTTAACACATTTTCAGACTGTTTTCGTATGAAATCTGTTATTGTGTCAAGGCCAAAAGCTTATTTTAACAAAAAATGCAGACATAACTGAAATAACATCATTAGTGAAGACCTCTCATAAATATTTCTAAATTAAGCCAATTGATCATGAATGTTCGTGTACCAAATTTTTAAATCACGATAGCAGTCAAGGAAACATTGATTCAGCTGATACAAATACCCATTTCTATTAAATGGATGGCGGATAGATTGATGGGTCATTGACGTTGTACGAAATGTTCCACTTGGCCACATCATTGTCGAAATTGTGCCTAAATTGGCCCAGATGTTCAGTCTTATAGGCTACATTGTTTGAATTGTTATGTGGTGGACAGTGGTGAGTGAAACAAATTTCAGTCACGTCTCAAAACGACACTATGCACTATAACAAACATATGTTCATAATATAATATATGCCAGTACAGAGTCGATATTATATTCCATTAGTTATTTACAGTAGCATACAGAAACAAATGATGAAAGTCAAAGATATCAATGCTGCAATACACTGAAACAGGCAATTTGTAAAGAAAGCTTTCTCTGAGATCAGTGTAAGTCAACATCAAAGGGTAATAATTGATGACGTCAGTTACTCACCGGTCGTCCAACCTCCGTGCTAGTCGTTTGTGCGTATATGAGTGGGTCTCGCGAACAAGCGAGGAACCTGCAACAATAACAATTCAACTCAACATTTTCAATTGTAAACACCCTGTGTAGTATTACTCATGTGATTTATTACATTTATTCAGCTTGGGAATGCTTTGTACGAATTTACGGAGTGACGAAAATGTTGCTCACGCAAATAATTCAACGGTTGTGATAGTCGACTCATCTCGCGTTGAACAAAGAAAATATGCTTTCACTTCGAAATGCTTTGACAACAACGTTTCAGATTTTATTGCTGGGTGTCTTTAGTTTTTAGCTTTAAAGCTCTTAAGCTTCGCTTTTCTGTAATAACACGTTTATTTGTAGTCGACTTAGAAATTAAATGTGGGAAAACAAAGGCTTTGCGTTGGCTAAGTACAGGTCTTTCTTCTTGCGAGTGTTGTAAGACAGGAATTATATAAATTTAGTTCTGCGGTGACCAATCGGTTTGTTCAGGGTGGTACTTAAAATTATAGTGTTGTAGTTTGGTTGTGTTGTGAATGTTTTTAAATTTGTCAAGTTCTGTTCAGTGATTTTGTTAAATAAGACTGGGTATAAAATTGTAACAGTTATATTCTACGACTAGCTTCTGCCCGCGACTTCGTCCGCGTAAAATTTCGGCCCATAACCCACCCCGTAGCATCGCATCGCCCGCCGCGCAATTACTTCGTCTTCGCTTAGCGTTCTTTCCAACTTTTTGTCGTTTTGCTCGGTTCCTACGGGTCGTAGCGTGATGTTTAATAACCTATAACCTTTTTAAAGAATTGGGCTATCCAAAACGAAAAGAATTTTTCAATTCGAACCAGTAGTTCCTGAGATTAGCGCGTTCAACCAAACAAACTCTTTAGTTTTTTTAAATTATGATTCTCCTAATATGTTGATTGAAATCAAGTGATGTCAAGGACAATTTTGTATACATTTAAATACTTGTGATTAATAACATATTTATTTGGATAAGGATTAATATTATGTTAATAAAACTCCTTCGCAAATAATGTATTAATTTCGAACAAATTTTATTACCATAAAAAAGGTTATAGTGAGTCAATCTTAAAAGATAGACATATGCTGTCACGGACTTTTTTAGAACTTTTAAAGAGGAACAATTCCATCATACATGATATTACCGTTTACGCAGCGCACGCAACGGAAGCTCTCAAAAAGGAATAATTTTTCCCGTTTTTGCAACATTTTTCATTTATGTGTAGCGTGATGTTGTTCAAACAAACAAATAAACAAACAAACTCTTCAGCTTTATAATATTTGTATAGTATAGATGAGCAATCGGTCTGATAGACTAACTCTTTCTTTTCATTAAGGGATCGTCTCAGTGTGAAATTTTCGAAAAATCGATTTTTTTTTTATTGCATTATCGGATAGTAAAATGAGCAGTTCGAGGAAGCAGAAGGAATATTGTATGGACCTGGCATCGCCGATTGATTGTAAGTAAACGATTTCTCTAAAATTTTCGTACTGTAATCTTTAAACGCGTTTTTCTCAGAATGGTGTTTTTCAAAACGGTTTCCACTCTCAAAGGAAGAGTTTTAAAGATATCTAGTTCCAATTTCGCGAGAACATTTTTAACGTCATTCTTTATCGCGCTATGGAAGTTTTTTTTTTTTTTTTGAAAACTTCCTATTTTTTTTTAGGAAAAACTGTCGAAAAAAAGGGCCAAATTCGACACTTTTTGTTCAAACCGCCGCCATTTTGTCAAATTTGAAAAAAAAAAAAAAACCCTCCATAGCGCGATAGCGACTTTCCTACAGATCAATAATCTTTTTGAAATTTTTTTTTCAGATCAAAATTGCGGCCGTCATCGTGGAAACCGTGCAGCACCTTTTTTTTTCACGTGAAATTACAACAATTTTTACAACAATGATGCACTCAATAAATAAACTTAAAAAAAATCATTTTGTATTCTTCATAAACGTATTTATTTATAAAAAAAAAACCGAACCGATTAGTTTATTTGAACATTAAATAAAAAATTCGCGAAAATCAGTGATTTTTCGGAGGGTCACACTGAGACGATCCCTTAATGTGGCTGATAACATCATTATCAAGAACTCATAATTTTTTTATTCACTCTTGTAGCTCTTTCAAGAGGTTTTGTACAAAATTAGTGATGGAAAAATGATTTGGTCCAATAGAAAGGGACGTTTGATGGACCGAAATTTTGACGAAAGCCCGGACGTCTGTGACGTGTGATGATTACAGATCGGATAATCGGATGCATATTTACCTAAAGTTGAGGTGTTGGCTATTATGGAATGCACCTTTGTATCGAAAAAATCCCGCGATTCCGGGATCGGCGAATTTAGATTCGAATGTATAATTTACTTACGTTCAGGTCTTGGCTAATATGAAATGCACTTTTGTATCGATCGTAAAAATCTCGTGATTCCGGAATTGATAGATTTACTACTTATTAACTATAGAATCGAATGCTAGCTTACGGTATACACACGGCTACATATCAAGCTGTAAATTTCCAGTATAAGCTGATCTCGGATTGTATAGGATTTACGTAGAATGAGAGGTCAGCTTCTACTGGAAATTCATATATAGCTCGATAGGTAGCCGTGTTTACAGTTAAATAATAGCACATCTTATGAAGTCGTTTCCATACCATGTATCCGATTAATTGCGCATTCCCGGATTTTCTGGAATCCCGGGATTTATATTAACAAAAAAATATTTAAGAAGCCGCTTCCATAATTTCATAGCGAAAAATTATTTTAGGTAAATATGGATCCGGATATCCGATCTCTAGTGATGATCCAAAATCACCAAATCGCACTGAGTAAGAGTGCCGATCAATACTCGTCCTTCATAATGAAGGCATGAGAAAAACCTTTGCCGTGCAGTGGGAAACTTAAAAGCCGCCATAGTTAGAACGTAGAACGGAAATTCCTAATTCGTACTTAATACTAAGTTGGCAACAGTATTAAGTTGCACCAGTTTATACCAACATGATAGGTGGTCGTTCTCAAGCATTCCGCACGTTTAGAATTTATATTTTGTACGTTATTTTGCTCGCTGTGTATTCCTTTAGCATTTAAATTGGTTACTGTGCTGAGAACAAATTGGTTTAATTCCTAGTTTAAATGGACCGTTATTGTTTTAACTTGAGTTTATTTAGGTCTAGGTAGTAAGGTAAGATAATATTCGTGCTTACAATACTATCATCTTACTTCCTCAGCCTTCTATACTATAAAGGATACCTACCAAATGAGATGGATAAAAAAGAAAACGTTTTTAAAGGAATTAAAGCCGCTTGCATTCTGAACCTATTTGTTAGGGTTAAATGGGGGACACCAAAGGAAAGGCTGTTTTATAGATTTCAATAACACGTTTCTTATCCTATTCTTTATGTATTGGAAGGTGTGTTTTACTAATATTACGTGAGATGTGTGATGCCACATAAGACTAAAACAGTAGTACAGTCACTATGAGAAAGTAAGGAATTCAGTTCAGTGGTGAGGGTGGGCTCGGAGAAAAATTGTCAGGAAGGCTAAGTTCGGCCGCCTATGCTGTTAAAAAAATTCGACAGATAACTGATTTAGATACTGCCAGAATTGTTTATTTTAGTTATTTTCATAGTCTTATGTCATATGGGATTCTTCTCTGGGGAACCTGTGCGGATATTAATACAATCTTTGTTTTACAGAAAAGGGCTGTTCGAGCCATTTATAGCCTTGGTGCAAGAGATTCCCTTCGGGAAAAATTTAAAGAAATAGATATTCTGACTGTAGCCTCTCAATATATATTTGAAAATCTATTGTATGTACACAAAAATATATCAAATTTTAAGAAAATGTCCGATATTCATAGTCTAAATACCAGAAATAAACACAATCTTGCTGTACATCGCACTCGCCTCCACAGAGTAGGCACCTCATTCATGGGTCAATGTATACGCTTTTACAACAAACTTCCCATTGAAATTCGAAACTTACCCATTAAACGATTTAAAAGCTGTATTAAAACCAAACTTTGCAAAAAAGGGTACTATAACATTTCTGATTATTTAGAAGACAAAAAAGCTTGGGATTGAACTGTTCGCTCTGCTTAAAACCGTTTGATTAAACCGTAAAACTTGACATTTTAATAATTATACAACGTTTTATATACATACCTAATTATTGACATTATTAAATATTATATACAAAATGACATGAATATTTACTTTGAAAAGTATTACATATATTACTTTAATTATTGTGAATGTGAGCACTATGTGGGTCATTTGTTTTCTTTAAGATTATCTCTTTTTTCCTCTTTCTCAAGTAGTTTTAATGATGGTCTGGTTTTTTGAGTACTTTATGCGGCCTACCCAAATGTCCTTTCTTTGGTATTGTTCGTCAAGTCGTTGAGCTCCTTAAATCCTGAGTTGAGCTACACGTTTACTGACAAATGCTTGCACTGACTGGACAGGTCCACTCAAAATTGTGTCGTTCTTTCCTCAAAAGACCATTTCAGACACGGATCTACATGGTCCTCACATGATCTGACCAAGATTATGTCTGGACTTTAAAAGAGACTTTGACCCCTGAGTTTGTTTCGCCATTTCTTCTCAGGGATAGTCAGATAGGAAATGTTGACTTCCTCAAGCTTGTTTTTATATATTTTATATGACGTGTAAAAGTGATTCCGATATCCTATTTACAGAATAAACGATTTCATTTAATTTCATTTCATTTCATTTCGGATAGTAAAAAATAATATTTATGAGTTAGAATGAGAAAGACTATAGTGTTGAAGTAGCATCTATTTGTTATTGCCTCCGTGGTTATTGCTATACTCCAACATTAGAGTATATAACACTGGAGAAGCCTTACGAACATTTTCACTTTTCTCGAAAAGTACAAGAACAAATCGACGCCCCCAAGGAATAAACCTGTATTATACTATTACTGACTTTTTACTGTTATACGATTTACGGTATCTGTGGGTCGGGATAAACCTATGAATTTAAAAAAAAAAAAAAAACTACGGTAATTTCCAACGGTTTTCCTTATAACACTTTTGTTCTTTGGAAATTTACCAATTTTTTGTTTACTAGAAAAATAACGAAATACATTATTACAAATTAAATTCTGTGGCTACATTTCGGTAAAGTAATATTACTGTAAAATATTTCAGCAAAATTTCTGGTTAACGCGATTACAGGTTTATTATCGTAAATTAAAAAAAAATGTATTTTTTTTTTTCGTAAATTTTTCCTAAATCTTTCTATAAACTACGGGTTACACTACTTTACCCTTTTATGGTTATTTAAAATTTTACCATAATAAGTCGGCAACTGAACATTACAATCTCTCTCTGTAATGAAAAATCCAAAAAAATCAAAAATACAGTAAAGCAATATTATGCCTAAATATTTAAGAAATTTACAAGAATAATTCGGTAAGTAAACATTACTGGAATAATATTGATAAGTCAGGATTGTAAGATATCAATACCCTAAAAATTTTATGAAACCATTTTCGGTAATACATATTTTGGTGTATAACTAATTCTGTGTATAATTAATAGTTACACTGAATACTATAAACTTTTCGTGTAAAAATTAGTTTTTCCGTCATATAACAATGTTGTCATAATTGCCTTTTGTTGAAGAGATATTCCCCAAAAACACTAAATAATTTTTCTTGTATTTGATTTCTGCGATTACCAGTTTATTCCCCGGGGACGTCGAAATTTTCTAGTACGTTCATAAAAACTACTTTCAAATCGATTCTAACGCACTTTGTAAATCGTTTTCAAGGCGCGCGGAGCTCCGTGAAAATGCCTGGCTGTGTTGTTAAATCATGTAAAAACCGTTCCTTACTTTATAACCTTTCTTATATAAATAATTTTTAATAATATTTTCTCATGTTTTTGTTAAAATTCAAAATCCTAACCACTTAATGCATTTTCACTTTTCATTCGATTCAATCGACTCAATATGGCGAACGGCATGAATCGAGTATTTTTCTCATATTGCTATTGTGACGTCACCGAGTCTCGCTACGTCGGTTTATGTTCATAAAGTTCAAAATACTTTTCTTTTGCATTACGAAAATATATGTCAAATCAACAAAATTGACATGCGCTTGACATGCGATTATGTCCTTTAGTAACAATGTTAGCGAGACTTCCGTAGGGTTGAGGCCATGTTTGGAACCAAAATTGACATGTCGATAATTTCTTAATACGAATAAGTAACTTTTGTTGTTTAAAAAATATATAAAAAACATAAAATTTTGACGTTCTTAGCTTTATAATTCCATTCTAATGGTTTTATAATTTGAAAATCGTTATTTTATTTTGGTTTTAACTTCTCTGATTTTATCTTTGAAAATATTAAAAATTATATATATATATAAGTTTTATTTTCATATTTTTTTTATTTATAGTAAAATTTTACAATTTAAGCATCGGCTGTTAAGCATTTATTTTATGGATTCAAGCAAAATTCCAAATGATAGATTAAAAAATAAAATCGTTGGTACGGAAGTCTCTTTCTGGGCGAGTAGTAGTTTTTTTTTTTTTGTGGTAGCTACCGCGTCTCCCGCAAAAAGTGACATACTTTTTTTATTCAGAGCTTATGCCTTCTTCTGTGTTTTAAGGCTCGCACAGACTCGCGCGATATCGCGGCCGCGACAGGCACCGACAAAGATATTGTGCTACTAGTGTGGCGTCACGTCCGCGATATCGCACTAGTCTGTACGAGCCTTTATGCTTTAAGAATCTAACACAATTTAATAAAACCATCAAGCGACGGGTGATAAGCGACTATCGGACATTTGAATTTGCGAAGTCAATACTTTTTTAGCCGTATTGAGCGATTTTTGGTAGGGGGAAAACTTATGGGTTCGCGTTACCGAAATGCGCGACATGCTCGTGACGTGTTGCGCTAGACTGGCGAAGCGTAGCGCGTAGCGATTTAAAAAAAAAAATACAGTTATTCCAAATTATTGAGTTTTCACTTCTGTCGGCAGTCCATATGACTGCCAATTTCTTTTTTAAAGTTATTTTTTCATAGTTTTCTATTATATTAAAACAGCGACTGCCGTGAAAATGTGACAATTATGTAATTTTTTTTACAAATAAGTCGCATTGTCAACCCATAGATATAAGTATCTGACGCTTTTCAAACATCGCATCGAATATATACAATGAAAAAAAAAACTATATATACTCATAGTCATATTATGTGTATAGATTCTATACACATGAGTCATCAACTCATCAGCCCTTCAGGCTTGAATATTCGGCACTCCAATACCAAGAACGGAATCATTTTGGAATAAACAATACATACATTACGAATATAATATTAATACAAAGGGCTCTTAATATCCCATGGAAGTGTCAAATGACAATTATAATTTCCATCACAACCGGCGCTAGTACTTTATGTCGCCGATAGAGGGCGCCTCTGAATACTAAGTGAGTGATAAGATCGGTTGCTAATGCTTTATTAAAATAATACATTCATAGCTTGGCTTATAGGAAATAGTTTTGCTAATAATGTATCTATTTTGAATCAGTTTAAATATGAATTAGCTTGAATGTGATTTGCGTTTTGTTATGAAGTGGGTAAAGTAATGTGAACTACTGATATCTAAATCTATTATCTTAATCTTGATATAAGTATAAAACAAAGTCGGGTTATTTACACCATTTATAACTCAAGAACGGCTGGATCGATTTTTATGATCTTGGATTTATTAGATTTGTCTCCACCCCGAATAGCAAAATAACTATTAAAACATGCGATTTTTATATATATATATATTTTTTTGTAGAAAATTCGTTTTCTCATACATTTTGTACAGAACAGCTTTTTGATGATATCACAAGAACGGGAAAACAAGAAATTTCACGCTGACGAAATCGCGGGCAGAAGCTAGTGAATAATAAATAATGTTATTTGAATAAAAATAAAAATGAGTACTTAGTCCGTTTTTAGCCCGGAGTCTGGATTTCTGCCCGGTTGAAGGCGATAGGCTCGCCCCTGTTATGTTACATGGGATTTAAAAACATAATTGGTGGAATGTATGAGTGTAGTGTAGGTACTATAGGTGTATCTCTGTCTTACCCTTCGGTAAATACAGGCGAGATGTTGTGTTATATTTTAGCTTAGAGTAGGTAACATTAAAACTTTAAGGCGAGGTTCTTCAAGTTAACCTCTAGGAAATGTAATTTTGATGCCATTTTATTTAGAAACGGTAATGATATGACACGTGAAAAAGTTATATGTTGCTTTTGAGACCTTTCTCTAGATACGTCAGGTACTCGTTACGTAATTAGACACGATTCGCTCGATAGAAAAAAAAAAAACCAAATATACCCTTATTTTGTAGATTAAAACTCATTTTATTTCAATATTATACTACTATGTGTATTGAAATCACATCAAAATAAACGTCTATGATGATGTAATGTCCGTCGGACATTAGGTACATCATCATAGACTTTATGATGGTTTAACATTGTTAATATCGTAAAACATATAATTTTCAACCCAAAATTAACGAAGTTCACGGCACAATTTACTCACGCCCCGCTGCCATGCCACCTCAAGAACAAAAATGCACGCTTGAAGAACCTCGCCTTAAAGCGTATGCACCTTCAAATATTTGTAGCAAAAATTGTATTCAAAGAGAAACTGCGTCAATGGTATTTCAACGATATCCTCGTTCTGAAGGTCAGAGGTCAAAGCCAGAAGAAGTACCCACCTCCAGTCGCAAAGTAAGCCAGACCCAATATACCTCAAAATATTAAATAAAACATAAACTTCCAAGCATTCCTTACACCATAACTCCAGTCTTTGTCCCATTGTATCATTAAATTTGTCCTTATCTAACTCGCATTTGAATATTTGAAACGTCCCACCAACTTCCGCGTAGTTTGTATCTGCGGAGATTCGATACAGATTAGATAGGTGCATTTTACCTGCAGTAAAATATACGTAATCCAGGGCATAAAGGGAACTGTTGTCTATTAAAATTTATGGTCTTTACGTCTTTACGACTATGAGTTTGCACGAACATCCGTTCAGATGGTAGATTGGTTTTAGGTTGATTTAACTTTGAAGCATCTTTGACGGAAGGTACACTTGCTTGTTTGATTAGTAATATACCAGGGTCTCAAGTCTGCTATTACAATAGTATCAGAATGGCCTATCATCGATTTCATAATTGTTGATTTTGACAAGTTTGGTAATTTTCTAATATAATGGCGTCATTATGACTTTCCAATGGTCAGCCACTGACACTCCATTGAAAGAATTGGTAATCTCGTACATAATAACAAATGAAACTTCCTACTAAACTTCCAACTTCCTACTACTTCAGATTGCTTATAACACTAATAAATAATATGTTAAAATATATATATAAATGAAATCTGGCATGAATAAATGTTCAAAATGCTATTGTAATACAATTCTATTAAGAGACCATTGACCGACCAATAATCGACCATTATGAATTTAGCAGATTACGAATTTTTAGCAAAATTACAATGGGATCGTGTTGGAGTGACGAATTTATAAAAATAGCAGACTTGGGCCCCTGAACACATTATTGACACGAAGCAACAAAATACGATCTAGAGGAATGTGGCCGTTTTTATTTAGATCGAATTTTGTTGCTTCGTATCTCAATATGAATCTTTAAAAAAGGTATTAGAAAATTCTAGACACACTTACCGATATAGTTAATTGAGCCGTTTTTCATAATTCCTTCTCAGTCTCGAGATAATATGTTTTTAAAGGAGTGGCTCTAGTGGACCGGTGACAAGCCTCTTAAGTTCAAAATCGAACGAGAAAATTTTACAGTTCGTGGTAATTTGATGTGCTGGCCACCGTACCTATCTACCTATGTATGTATGTTGTGATGGTAAAGTATTATTGGCTTTTTTACTCAATTGATATACATTATTTTATTTATTTCAGTGATTAAAAGCGAACGTCAGCTAGTTAAAGTAATATGTAGGTTTTTAAACACGCTACCGACAAAGCCATACTTCCTAATGCATCGCATTTACATGAAATAAATCAGTCCAAATTTTGCAGTGTAGCCACAAAGTAGGAGCGAGTGACCCAACTCAATGCATTCTACTCTCAGTGAACGAGCGTTTACTTCGGTAATCCATTACTCTGGTCGTTTACCGATAGACGACGTGACCGAACCATTATCACTCCTATTACAATTTATAAGGTAGAATATTTGCTATTTGTTTTTATTTGATGTCAAAACTGTACATTGAATATTTTTGAAAAAAAGTAATTGCCACGAGGTCTGGGAACGATTCTGATGCTGAAAATAAAGTTTTGTCTGTTTATCTGTTTGTCTGAATGTATGTTCCAGCATCACGCAAAAAATACCGGACAGATTTTGTTCAAATTTTACATAGATATTTCCTATAGGTCTGGTCAAATTACTAAATATAAATTATCACGCTATTTGCTATGGGGGATGAGCAGTCTTGCATTATGTTTTTAGATGGGTCAATAAGGGCAGGTGCCTTAACCGCGGTCGCTACAAGAAAATGGTTTTAAGAGACTATCCTTAACTTTTAGGAAAAAATTGATCTGCATTCACAGATTTTGAAAAAAAAAAAAAATAAATAATAATATCTGTAAGAAAATGGGCAATTTCAGAAAAAAGATTTTTGATGCCAATCGATCCTGTTTCTTACGTGGATTAAAAAACTCTGTAGGACCAACTGAGGTTTGAGTACTAGAAAAGTCAGAAATCGAAAAAAAGTTTACAGTTCGTAGGTGAGACTGAGACGACTGAGATGAGAACGAACACAATGTATCAATTTTAGTATATTGTGTCGTCTTACGACTTCCACACGAACGAAGTCGCAGACAGAAGCTAGTCTTGTATAAAGTAGATCAACGTGGCAGTCCGGAGTCTGGATTGTCACCCAGTTCGTGATATAAGACTCGCTCCCTATTACGTAACATAAATGGAGAAAACAGAGAGTACAATTTTTATATTCAAACAATAACAAAATCATGCAGACACGTGGAGATGTGCTTAAACCTTTTAGGAAATACGGGCATAATTTTACGTTATACTTAAATGTTTGGCAGACATAAATAAAGCCTAAATCCTTGGACAGTCACAGATAGCCATCACCACTGTCAATAACGGCGCATCTTGACAGAATAATGTTTACAAATCTTAAGTAAACAGTCGCATGGCGTCATGCAATGGCATTTTTCAGTTCACATTGCCATGTGTAAAAATAGGACACATTAGGTACAAGAGTACAAGTCATCAAGGAGTGTTCGACGGTCATGGATGGGTGGCCGGTTGCGTCAGCGCATCGACACGGCCTAATCTGACGATAAATCACTCGATTTCTGGATCGGAATGAGATCACGGGTCCAAGTCGATACTAAATGAGAGACGCGCTTAATTGGAGTAAACCACTCGTTCGTGCACGATTTATTTTGTTAGTTGTTTCTTTTGTTATTTCAAATCAGTATTGTTGTACGTTTAGTGATGCCCCCTTTGTCTGCATTGTGTTGCAGCAAGTGGTTAATTGGCTAGTGCAATTTGTGCAAATAATGATTAATGGGATTGAGAGTTTTGTTACTTTCTCTGACCTTTTTATTGGCAACACAACATTTAGTATTTTTTATCTGTCACAACTGTCAATGTCACTTAGAATCCCTGTACAAGAGCAAGAGCACAAATCAAATCAAATCAAATCATTTATTGGTTTGCAAACATGGGTAATTAGTACATAGATGTTTTATCATAAATAGTCCTCCATGCTTTACCGTCACATGGGCATGCAAATCTTATTATTATTCAATTCACTCAAAATTAAAGATATTATAATTTTAAAATAACAATTTTGAAAATTAAATACATAATACAAAATACAAATAGTTTGAAATACATTAAAAATGTCATAAAAATACAAAATGTCAAATGCCAACAACGTTACAGTAATAAAATAAAATAAAAAATGTCAAATGTGAAAAAGGTTACAGTAATAAAAAAATAAAAATAAATGTCAAATGGGATAATGGCACGTCAATCTGTCAGTGATTCATCAATACAATACAATACAATATTATATAATATTTGCATGGAAATTAAGTACAGAAGAAAAAATATTAAAAAAACCAAAGATAACTAACTAGGATCTTTGGTTTTTTTAATTAAAAAATTAATAAAATAGTGGCCACTCCGTTTTAATGATTACAATGAAACATAACAATTTAAAACTACTGTTTGTAGTAATAATAACGTATAGTCTTATGAAGCACAACTTGACAAGCTTATTTTCTGCATTTTCATTCTAAAATAAAAGAAATCACCGAAATAACGATGAGGGCGCCACTGTGCACTCGGCGCAGTCTTAAAATGTTGTGTTATTTCGTCTGCGAAAACCCATTAATCGCTAAGTCTTATAGTTTCGCTGCTAGCTAATAAGATAACCATTCATTTCAAGCATTTCCAAAGTTTATTTTCAAAAACAAAACATTCAGTAGATTATGTGACAGTTATTGAAAATTCCATTACAAAGCAATAACTTTTTTAAATCTCAATAGACATGTTTAAATAGAACATTTATCAATGTACTGATGCTATGAAATAATAATAACAATATAATACTCAGCCCCATAAACTTTGTAATCGCGATATCTCCGTTTGCACTTTTAATGATTTTATTGGTTTTCGTCGTAGGGCGGCGAGATATTCATTTAAAAACATTACTGCTAATGAAAACCACACACCTAAACAAAAAAAACAAAAAAAAATTACCTCTTCCTTTAGTTAGTTGGCTCAAATTGTTTCTAACAGTGCCGCAGTTGCCCAGGGGCCTAAGTCTACTAATTTACAAACGATGCAATGGTCTCGCCATTGTGAGTATTTGACAGTATTTGTATGGCAAATCTGTCAAAAACTCACAATGAAGAGACCATTGCAACGTTTTTACATTAGTAGACTTGGCCCCCTCGGCCTCAAGTCTGCTATTACAATAGTGTCAGAATGGTCTATCACTGATTTCATAATTGTTGATTTTGACAAGTTTGGTAATCTACTAATATAATGGCGTCATTATGACTTTCCAATGGTCAGCCACTGACACTCCATTGAAAGAATTGGTAATCTCGTTCATAATTATTAATGAAACTTCCTACTAAACTTCCAACTTCTGACCGACCAATGATCGACCATTATGAATTTAGCAGATTACGAACTTTTAGCAAAATGACAATGGGATCGTGTTGGAGTGACGAATTTATAAAAATAGCAGACTTGGGCCCCTGTTCATAGGTCATGTTACGAACGCATTAGGACAAATTTATGTAATGGGCTATTAAGTGTTTTCTTTAATACTTAATTTAACAAGATAATATTTAAATACAATATAAATAATCTAACAATAAAATATTTATAGTATGGACACAAAAAAAGAAGTGTTTTCTAATTGCTGTTTCATCCCTTTTTTTTTCGAACCATGTCTATTTCAGTATCAGAATGGTTTTCTGTACCCATAATTAGGACTGGTTCAAGTTCACCTCATCTGGTTCAAAGGTAAATGCTCGCGTGGCTTTAACTTCAGATAAATACCTACAATCTGTACCACACACGATTAATATGAGGGCTACCAGTCAAAGGGAATCGATACTTAGAAAAAAAGAAAGAAAAAAAAAATACGTTTATATGCGTTTTTTTTTTGCGCTTTAACTTACTCGTGGTGCGAAGCTGTTCTACGATAGCTTCAAAGAAAAATCTGAATTCAATACTACCTTCACTAACAGAAGTGAAACGTAAATCATTTTCATAAAACAAACTGGCAAAAAAAAAACTGTTCATTATCAACCAGCTGGCACAGAAGCAACCCTAAACTACCGCTTGTATTTATTTATATGAAGTGTGTTACCCGGCGATAGTTAGTGCAGTGGCATTAGTTAGTGGGGTGATAAAATCTTTTCCGGCGCCCTGATACGGTTCCGGGTTATATTATCTACTACTGCTCTTGAGTTTAGGGGTTAGGTACCTGTGGCGTCTGTTAATGTGTTAGTTTAGTTTATGATATCAATAGGTTTAGTTGAAATATCAATGTAAGTGGGACGAGAAGTGAATGTAAATCTATACAAATAAATGAAATTGAAGTTTCTGTTTGTAATTTCAAAATAACAGTTTTTTACTAAATGCATATGAAAGTATGTACGCTACTTACAAAAAAAAAAACAATTTAAAATAAAGTTGTCTATCCGTCAGTCTGACTGTGTCTATCTATTTGTTTGTTCCGGCTAATCTTAGAAACGGCTGGACCGATTTTGACGGAACTTTTACTGGCAGATAGCTGATGTTATATGGAGTAACTTAGGATTATATTTATTTTAGAAAAAGCAACGCGGGTGAAGCCGCGTTTAGCAGCTAGTATCGCCGGGTTAAAGGCAAAACCAACTATCTGCGGTTTTAGTTTTTCACTTTAATATAAGTACCATTCGAATCGGCATTTGATTCTTTATCTAATGGTAAAACCAACTAAACTGCAGGACTTACTGTTCCTGAGTTACCGAATGTAAAAACCGATTATAATATAATCGGTTTAATCAAACCGGTCAAACCGGGTTAAGCGGTTTCAGCAGATAGTCGGTTTTTCCTTTAAGCTGGCGATATATAAGTATATATAGGTAATTTAAGTCTGAGCTGCCAAAACTTTACCAGGTATTATTATTATTATTTTTACAGGTTACTATGGCAAAAAGTTTACAGTCTCAAGATGTATGGGCTTTATTATACAAGTATACCTAACGTTGTTCTGGTGCTAACGTTGAGAAGAAGATTAATATTAACGCCGATTGTGATAATACGATAACCTTCTTTAATTACAATAAAGTGACATTTAACCAAACAAACAGACTCATTCATTCTCACCGCAACACATTCCTCACCAAATTAAAATTATAATTTACACAAAAACATTAATTAGATTAACGTATCAACATTAACGTGACTCTAATTTACGATTGAAATATGCAAATGTGTCGGCCATTGAAGCCCGCACAGTAGCGGCTCAGAATTATTAATATGTTTACAATTCAGATAACAGAGGCCCTTTGTGTAAACGACCATAAAAGTAATTGGTGTAATTCATCTCAATGGCTTATGTTTGAAAATTGGGGTTATAACGCGGGCCCGGAGTACCAAGCACGTGAACATTACACGGTTAAGTCTTGGGGTACAACCGCACCTGGATTTCTTTGTAATTTTTATGGCTATGATTGATGACTTAATTGGTTGAGAATTGATAATTTTATTAATAACTGTGATTTTGTTTATAATTGACATTGTAGTCTGCCCTTTGGTTATAACAAGCGTTTCCTACAAGGGCAAAAGTGTTATGTTTACCACCCACGAATTGTGAATGACATTTTTAAGCTGTGCTAAAAAGGATGTCTAATGCCAACAATCCTAGGCTTACTACTAGGGATGCATCCGATACCGATACCGATGCCGATATATCGGCGATACTCGAAGTTTGCCGATATGTCGGCATCGGCGATATTTTTATGGCCGATTCAACGATACTTTTCCAATTTCGCGCTTTAAAAATGTATTAGAGTCCGAGGAAGATGAGCCCCTCCTGTCTACTCTGACCTGTAATTCTCTCATAGTCGAGAGATACCTAAGGTCTCCTAATATATCGATAGGCGCAGAAGTACTTTAGTTTCTAAACGAGTTCTGTCCCATCTGAGAAACTATTTTCCACAGCAGGTCTTGTTCAAACCGATTTGCGAAATCGCCTTTCTCCGCAAAACTTAAGAATACTTTGTTTTTTAAACAAAAATCTCATCAATGTTAATTTTAATTACTAAAGCTATTAACTGATCTCAACCTGTCTATAGTTTTAAACGGTTTTATTTAGTTTGTCCTGTTATTTATTCTTTTTATATTAATTTAAAAAAAACCTGACGTGTTTTGTTTATTTTACCTTAATTTTGGAATTCAGTAAGCGTATCGGTATCGGTATCGCCGATATTTTTATAAGAGCATCGGTATCGATATCGTATCGGAAAAAAGGTGTATTGAGGCATCCCTACTTACTACAGATCAAAATAAGATTTAAAAAAATTGTGTTTAAATAGACATAAATTATTCGATCTGACATTGATGGGAAATAGTCCATAAATGTTGTGTTAAGATAGGATAGACAGCGTTGAATTTATACCATCCGCTTCCATCTAAATCATTGATAAGTTATCAACTTATCAGGGATTAGGAATATCATAGACACGATAACGAGAATCGAGAAGATCTATGATACCCTTGGTAGTTATAGTAGGTACAGTCAGTATCAATGAGTTGTTTTGTTAAGATGGAAATGAAGTAGTGCCGTTTTTTAGTTGTCACTTCGTTGTCAGTCCGTCTGTCTGTCTGTTAAGTTGAAATTAATATCAAATACGTAGGTCTATGGTCCCTTGGAGCTTAAATAATAAAACTTCTAAGTCAACACAATAAAAAAATACGGCCTTTTTTGCGACGTATTTTGATAGTCGCAATTAAATCAAAACCTTAGGTACTTCCCGTTGACCCAGAATCATGAAATTTGGCAAGAAGCAAGATCTCACAACACAAGTAAAGGAAAAAGTCAGTTCTTTTTCATGTTTTTTTGTGATTACAATCTTACCTACGAGTACATGTGCAGTTGGAGAACTGACCGTGACGTACACACATCAAAAAAAGTTTGTGATCACTAGCATAAGCTGATATAATTTTTTAAATTGAACTTTATCAAGAAAAATTCTTTGTTGTGTGTTTTCTTTAAAATAGAAATACCCAAGTTTGAAATGAAAAAATAAAACTATTTTTTTTTATTTTTTATATAAAAAATAGAGTAATTAATCATAATGTAATTGTAACAGAAATTAGATAGAAAGAAAAAGACTGTTTAACCAAACTTAAACAAAAATTTATTAAAAGTTTTATATTCAATATAATATAACTCCTCTCCTGGCTCGAACACATGCGGTGATCCTCCTGGGCATGCTGAGAATCAAGTTATCCAGCATTTCTTGGGGTAACCTGTCCCATTCTTGAATAGCGGCTTCCTTGAGCTCTGGCACTGTCTGGAGACGTGGCTGACGGTTCCAACCAGCAAGCTTAAGAGTATCCCACGCGTCACGTGTGCTCTTTTGGGTTTAAGTCAGGCGAGCCGAATCATAATATAATCTACCGTACCTAAAAAAAAGGTTTCGATTTTGCAAAGTGATCGCAAACTTTTTTTGATGTGTGTATATCTATGTACCTATGGGGGAATATTTTATCAACTATAAAGTTAAGTTTGATCTTGGGATAAATTCATTCCAACTACGGAACCCTTCATTGTGAGTGAAAAACCGGCCAAGTGCGCGTCCGACATGGACTTGGTTTTTTTTTTTTAACATTGCTCAGCTGCGTCACATTTGCAAAAGCTCACAGTATGAAAGCTGTTGAAGGCTTCTAAAAGGTATAGTTAGTAGAGTTTATGAACTTAAACTAAAACAACATGACATATTACAATAAGCTTTTCGTAAGCATTAAAAAAAATGATTTCCACACTCTAGCAAACTCAATCTTTTTTAACTTTGCCCCTCTTGAAAATTCTCCCAAACCGTGGGCGCGTTTACACACAAACCTCACATAACCAAACACTAAACCCTTGAATTAACATTTAACATACATCAGTCGGAATGTTTTCTTTCCATTATGACATGACAAGTATGACACAACCTTATGTGATACGAGTAACATGACGTCATGAGAATCTACCCAGGTACCTAAGTACAGGCGAATCTTAGGACCACTCCTATAGAATAATAACAGACTGGAAGTCGGTCAGACCGACAATGTCAGCCATTGTCTTTGTACTGACTAATTACTGTAATTGTTATACAATTACTATTAAGTTGTTTGCATATTTTAATGTCAGTAGCGGTTATCGATAAAAGCTTGCTGAAACTTTGCTCAATTTGGTAAGATGGAAGAAACACAAAACACGCTCAGTACTTAACTTACCTATGGTCTGTTCCATATAAAGAAAGAAAGAAAGAAAATGTATTTATTTAGACTCGCACAGGAAGATCAGTAACTGAACTAAACACACAATGATAAAAGTGTTAAAAAAAAAATATATATAAGGTGTATCTATTCAAACACGAAATATTTTAAGAGAAACATCTACAGGTGATAAAAAACATTAATTGGCAGGGACACTATCAGCCGTACTACCAGTAGTGTCGTTTACAATTAACGACACTACCAAGCCTATTTTGGATTAAATTTTACAGTCAACACAGTGTGGCGGTATCGACAACACCACATGCGAACTACGCATCAAAGACCTGACGTCACAAATCCTGCATCGCGCTATCAGAGTTTACCGCGCGACTAGCATATATACAACATCCCGACATCAATCGTTGTGCAGCTGCCCACCAGACACAATATCCGTCTGGTCGGAGGATCCTCCCTTTACTATAGAGTATGAGTGAACTTTACACCCTGTTCCTCATACCTCTAAGTTGGTGACCCCAAACATGGACGTTAGCGCAGCCTTCGTGCAACTACTTCAACGTTACGTCATCCATCACTTCCTCTTGTAAACAACACTACTGGGCCTCAAGTCTGCTATTATAATAGTGTCAGAATGGTCTCGCCATTGTGAGTATTTGACAGTGTTTGTATGGCAAACTGTCAAAAACTCACAATGAAGAGACCATTCTGACACTATTATAATAGCAGACTTGAGGCCCTGGTAGTGTGGCTGGTAGTATCATTTCCAAAACTTGGTAAAAAAGGCATAGCAGTGAATTTTTTTTTTAATATTTTTACATAATTATTATAATTAAAAAATTATGCAAAAAAACCTTTACTTACTTATTCTATGAATGACACGCCCGGACGCGGCGTCGCGTCGGTGGCGGCACGAGCGCGGTGAATTTTGATAATTAATGAGTATTAATCATCATATCAAGTAATTTTTATTTTTTTTATTTTTTTAATAAAATACTCATATTAAAAAAAAAAACATTTCCATGGCTTCTTTACCACCTATAGGTGTATCTCTTAAAATATTTCGTGTTTGAATAGATACACCCTATATAAAATAAAATAATAATTAAAAAAAAAAATAAGACAGTGGCAGAATAATTAACACCTTCTTAATATTTCTGCCACTTTTGTTAGACTAATTAGAAAGTTAGTAGGTAGTTAGAAAGAAGTGAATTAGTCTATATAAGTTATATTAGTCGGTATAAGCGTTCCGTGCATATTGCACGGAACGCTTATACCCCGATCTATTCCAATCTTACGAGACGTATGCTCCGTGTCAAAATAACTTCCCATAATCTGGCGAATGCCGTCCATACGATAAATATGGCCCAACCCGGATATATTGACGTCCGCCGTTGTCTATATATCTGTGTATACGAGTAATACACATGTAATGTGATGTCTGCATGTTTGTCCATATTGCGAACCTATTTCGATTCGGTTTCCTTTACATTAATGGATTAGGTGTTAATAATTGTTATTACTGTTATGAGTCTTCATTGATTTATTGTCTGAAGATTGTTTGCTTTGGGTAAGGACTTATCCCACCAAAAACATTTTCATGTCAAATATTTCCAAGACGAGACCATTTATGGCTCGCAGTATCAAAAAGTTATCAGATCTCATGTAGAGCCAAGCTTATTATAGCTCTACACGCCCTAACTCTACAAGCCCTAACTGCACAAACTCTACACCTTAGTCAAAATATATGTTGCTTGGCCGTTCCTGGTATAAACCAAACCCAAGTTTTGAGGGTTAAAAAAACGGCTGTGCAAAAAATATGTTGTCTGCAGTACTGAGCTATACTTTCCTGGAAGTATATGGATCGACTTCCATATATTTTAGAGAATTTACTCGCAAAATAATTGGCTTATTCATAGGTACCTTACACCCCCCTTTTACCTTCTTTTAGGTACATTTATATCTGTAGTTTTTATGGTGTACATAATAAAGAGTATTCTATCTATCTATCCACCTTAGCGACGCACAGTGGAACGAATGTATGGGAGCGGTTGGACGTAGACATGTCCGAAAAAAAAGAGTAAAATTATGCCAAACTAATGATGCCATCTTATTCGATTACTTAATGCCTTCATAACTTGTGGTGATGAATTTCTTCATAACTCCCATATTTCGGGAGTAATTTGAGAAAATGTGAAATTTTACTATGAAAATGAGTGTATCGAGCTCTCTCCCTCCTGATTCCGGGCTTGTTTCAAGTAGCGGTCTCTAATATCATAATGCTAATACTAAGAGCTATATTTAATACTAAGACACATAGTGCGCCAAATGTGCACTTTCTGGGATAAAGAGTGATGTTTATTTTATAACACAATTTTTTTATTTTTTGTTTATTTTGTTGATTAAAACCGTTTTTCTAAAGGTTTACCTTATTACAATAACATTTCTGAGCAGCCAATTAGAGAAGATATAAGCTAATTAGGATATATAATTAGGGACTTAAGGTTTACATATAAAACTGATGCACTAATGATTACTGATAAGAACATTGCTATTATTTAATTACTAAATGGCTCTTAATACACTAATTTAGCATGCATCATTTACTAATTATCACAATAACTAATTACCTTGCAATATTTAACAAAGGATACCTGGGATACCTGGATTTTATATAAATAGGTCACTATTAGTAACTTTAAAATCAGTGTTGATTTACACCTCGTTGTATCCAAGCTAATCTCGCAATGTATTTTCCAAATTTTAATACAAATCTTGATATTCACGTTGCTTTATGCGCACGCGCACATAAAGATTTACGCGACTTTAACTATTTGTTCAGTGTTTTAAAAGATAACAGTTGTGTTCAGTTATGTGAAAGTGCTGAAACAAGTTTAAAAGACTGGTGTCGTCGATTTTGCTACCGCATTTATGCAAAATGGACACAGTCTGGAAGAAGCACAGATAAGTTTCGGAAGAAACATGAGATTTGGCTACAGGCTGCAATTCAATGGCCGGAATTACAGAATGAAAATATGGAACCTTCTACAGAAAATATAAGTGACGTCATCGAGCCCATAATTTCTCCTGCTAAATCTGATGCTTCAACTTGTACACATCCTAGTCCTCGTAAATCTTTTGAGGACCTTAGTAACCGGCAAAAAAGAAGACGCACTGAAGATAGTCTTTCATGCAGCAGTAGCAGCGCTGAAATTATGTTTTCGGCCGAAAGGGCGCTTCAAAAGGCAGGACAAAGCGATACAGCTTATGTTATGAAATACTTGACGGAGAATCCAGAAGAGGCCTCAAAAATCAAAGCCTTCATTGAAGGTAAATCAATTCAGGTACGGGAAATATCCCCTTTGAAGGCATTGGCTCTTTATGTATCGATGAACTTATCGAAATGGCGCTATAACACTCTTCGGGATTTCAACACTCAAGAAGGAGCTCTTCAATACCCGAGTTACTACATGTTGGTTAAAGAAAAAATTAAGTGCTATCCGGCCAAAGAAGATCTCACAGTTACAGAGAGCTCTGCAAAAATCAAATTACAAGCCTTGATGGATTTAACCTCAAGAAGACTTATTAGGTCGTTAGAAACCCCTGTTGATCCCAATCAACAGCTCGTATTGACCAGCAAATGGGGTTTTGACGGATCATCTAGCCAAAGCATTTATCATCAAAGGACGAGTGAAGATGAGCAAATCGATCTTGCTAGTAATTTTATGATTAGTCTTGTACCACTGCGGCTCGTCTCAAAAGGTGTAACAATTTGGGAAAACGAGCGACCATCTTCCACTTCATTTTGCCGGCCAATATTGTTTAAGTTTATAAAGGAAACCAAAGAAAATGTGCAGAGAGATGGCTGAAATCGAAGCAGAGATTGAAGCCTTAACTCCATCCACCATCACTGATGGAATTAGTGTCAAACACCAACTGCTGTTGACAATGATTGATGGTAAAATTCATTCCATTATATCCAATACAGCAGCTTCAGTGTGTGACATATGCAAGGCTTGTCCTAAAGAAATGAATAATTTAGAGTTAATCAAAGATAAACACGCAAACGAGGACATGTATAAATATAGCTTAAGCACCCTTCACGCTTGGATTCGCTCAATGGAATGCTTATTACACATTTCCTACAAATTAGACATAAAATCATGGCGAGTAAGGGGTGATATAGCAAAAAGGCAAGTTGATGACAGGAAGAAAAGAGTTCAAGAGGCTGTAAGAAGAGAAACGGGCTTACTTCTCGATGTTGTGAAACAAGGCAGTGGATCCACCAACAATGGCAACTCGGCAAGGAGATTTTTTGAAAACTACACTAAATCTGCTGAACTGACCGGAATAGATGCTATGCTTTTAAGAAAAATCTGTGTGATCTTGCAGTGTATTTCATCAGGAGAGAAGATCAACGTAACTAAATTCCGAGAGTTCTGCTTTGATACTGCTAAGCTTTACGTGGAGTTATACCCATGGTATTATATGCCTTCTTCACTTCATAAAATTTTAATGCATGGGCCAGACATAGTTCAGAACATGTCAATTGTGCCCATTGGTTTTCTATCCGAAGAGGCATCTGAGGCTAGAAATAAAGATTTTAGAAAATATAGAGAGGGGCATTCTCGAAAGCATAGCAGTATCTCATGCAATGAAGATATTATGCACAATCTTTTACTGTCTTCTGATCCACTTGTTACAAGTATCCGTCCAAAAGGAAATAAGTTTGTAAAAAAATCTTCTTTTAAGGAATTTTATGAGCTTACGGATTCTGAGAAAAGTGATATCGAATTTGTTAACATAAATGATTTAGCGGACATCGATTCTGAATTTGAATTAATTGATGATGATGATGATGACGAAGATAATTAAATGATGTTATTGTTTTAAAATGTGTAACTTAGTAAATTAGAGCTTACATCTTAATTATTTATTGTACTTTTAATGAAACTAGGTAATTTATTATCAACTTACTTAAAAGTCATACTCTCATCAGTTCTTGTGAATATTTTTGTTAATATATATTTCTGTATATATATAATATATTTATAGACCTCTTAATAAGTCTGTCTGCGGTTTAAAGTAAATACAAATGGGGAAAAAACGTTTTTTTTTTTAAATTTTCATTTCCTTTTATCCCAGAAAGTGCACATTTGGCGCACTATGTGTCTTAGTATTAAATATAGCTCTTAGTAATAGCATTACGATATTAGAGACCGCTACTTGAAACAAGCCCGGAATCAGGAGGGAGAGAGCTCGATACACTCATTTTCATAGTAAAATTTCACATTTTCTCAAATTACTCCCGAAATATGGGAGTTATGAAGAAATTCATCACCACAATTTATGAAGGCATTAAGTAATCGAATAAGATGGCATCATTAGTTTGTCATAATTTTACTCTTATTTTTCGGACATGTCTACGTCCAACCGCTCCCATACATTCGTTCCACTGTGCGACGTCCTTACCTCCTTACTTACCTTATCATAATATCCTGCTAAGCCAACAATTTCTCCGCCATAATCAAATAACATCGTGCTATTATAAAGCAAATTAATAATACAGTTGCATTAAATGAAGTGATCCCGATACTAAAACAGCAATTCCATTTATCTAAATTACTTGGCGGTAGTATTATACAACTCCATTTTACTTGGAGAGTGGTTTAATCGTTTGACCCAGTAATTCAAACCACACTAATTTCTGAGCAATAATAAGGGATAGCGCGAACTTACAATCATAGATCGCAAACAATTTATTCGCACTTTGTGAAATAAACGCGGCGTTTTAAACTGAACTTGGGTTATCATGAATATCATTGGCAGCCTTATTCCACTCACTGTTGATTAGACTACCTTTCTGTAATACCATGCTTCCCTAGTCTTTGCTAGTTTCATCCAGGTCTAATCCGCGGTAGTGTTTAGATCTTTCCCCCATAATTGCGTACCACACTAAAAGTAGCAATGGGTTTAATTTTGACAGTTCAACAACATTCATTGCATTGTTGTTGTCCTAAATACAATATTTTTCTTTCTTTCCTTAAATTCCCATTTTCCCCATTAGACGTATGGCAGTGGGGCGCCGGGAATAAAATTACCGACTTTTCGGTGTCCCTATCAGTGGTGTAGGGAAATTGGGACAACAGGAAAAATAAAAACCTCCGTCTCGTTGTCCCCATCATTGGGGAGAGGGCAATGGGGACAGTGGGAATACTCCTTTCTTTCTTGTTGTGCAGACAATTTTTTCGGACATATGAAGCAATGGAGCAATACTCGTATCCTTCAAAATCATTCAGATTGTGATTGATAGAGTGTTACTTATTTACAGTGTAGGCTTTTGATCTGCCAACACTGTTTCTATCATCTCTCGTCAACCATTCAGTTAGGGCTCTGCTCCACCTTTCATCGTCACGTCTAGCCTATCCTTCCTACCTTTGTTTCTCATATTACCCTTTGAACCTTGAAATGAAACACCCAAATCATGTTATCGGACATTTCTGTTCTAATCCGTTAATCGATTTCAATATATTGACGACCCCTAGAATAGACTCCCTAGACTTTTACCAACTTCATGTTTTACTAAATCCATGTCGAAAACCGTAACCATGAAGAATGCCAGGATGTGTTATCTCACACATTTTCATAAGCATCGCGAACCACACCTGTTACATGCAGCAATGTAGTACAAGGCCAAATCCAAGAAAAATGGCCGACCTATTTACACACAGAATGACAACTATAACAGAACGTGACTTACTTCGACGAGGAAATCAAATTTTTGGTTGGATACTACTGAAGAATGAGATGCGATCAAGAATTCTATTAGCGAAATTTACAAGAAACCTGAAACGGATAGTAGCGGGACCTCAGACGACTTTGAAGACTTTGGAAACAGCAACATGTTAACGTGTAACACAGCACAGTAGTGACATAGAAAAGAGTCGAGAAAGCAGCTGGACCTGAGTAAACCTGGACGCGACGTCGTTAAAAGATTCCGATAAATATCACCCATCTCTCCACTATTCCATTGCTTACTTTAAGATGCATATCCGGTACGGCTCTAATAATCCTACCATATCGTAAGGGCACGTCTTCCCTACCACTATCCACACCACCACCAGTATCTTCTATCTATTTGTCTACTCCTTGATATGCAATGGTTACCGTAGCCCCATGAAACATGAGGCTCAAGGGGGCTAGTGTGAATCTTTGGGTTTATTCGAGTAATCGAGTGTGGTCAAACCACGCTGGGGTCGGGGCATTTCATTCATCGTTCATTCATTTATTCCTGTTTTAGTAAATCTATGTGTACCTATTTCTACGAGTATCTTATATTTCTATCTTTCCTTATATTACTTAGAATAATTCTAGTACATACTTTAATCTCCGTTTATACTCCATGTTAGAATATTCTTTTTATTTTTTTTTTTTATTATTGTACCTCCATAGGATACCTATTTTTTTAAATTTTGACTCACTTTATTTGTTAACTACCTGCAGCAATAATAATATAATAATCTTTTCTAATCATTTTCTCTATCATCTTTCTACATGCAAGTTGGTCGTGTGTTTGCAATTTTATGGTATCCGTATTCAAGTGGATGCTGCTGCTCTTTCTCCCCACATAATCCCACCCTCTTATAAAACGGTACGAAAATGGCCTGCAATTATTTAAGCGGTGTAATTACGGACTAATAAATGTACGCATATTATTTAAGTTTATGTTTAACCCTTTTGAAATTAGACATGGTACTTATAATTACACCTGCTTTCATGTTACTAATTACGAGTAGTAAGTGTTGCTAAGGGACCAACCAATTTATTCAGCTCTGTTCAGCCTTTGTCCATAGAAAACAACGATTTTGTATGGAGATGCGTACGCATCCGTTCAGCTTTCCACGTCTATCAGATGCGTACGCATCTCCATACAAAATCGTTGTTTTCTATAGACAAAAGCTGAACAGAGCTAAATAAGGGTTGTTAGTCCCTAATCCGGTCCCTAGACGATCAAAATTGCTTGTCAAGAAATTTTGACAGTTTAGAACGAAGCTTGATGTACTTGACAGGCAAAGTAAGTTCTTAATAATGCTTGATGAAAAATTATATTTTTGCAATGCTAGTCAACCGTGCTTGGCTGCTTAGATACATGCTTGTCAAGCAACACATTCAGTGTGCTACGGAGTCATGGCGACTGAGGGCAGATTTCACCAATGAAACTGAACGCAATGACAGCTCTTGAACGGCGTTTAGATTGCTGATCGCGTTCAGTTTCATTGATTAAATTGGCACTAAAATAAAAATGAGTGCGGTGCTTGACAAGCATGCTTGACGTTGGGTCTAGCCTCAGCAAGCATGCTTGTCAAGCACGTATATGCTTTTCAAGCAATTTTGACCGAGTAGGGACCCCATAAGGCTCGTAATTATAAACTGTCCTCATTAAAGAACCTCTAGTGAGTCGATTTTGTTAAGTGTTAAGACACTGATATGAAAAAAATAAAAACTTACTCGGAACACTTCACGGTTTTGATCACGTGTTGATGTTTGGAGTTTGCCCGATTAGTAGAACTTCGTAGTATTAAGAGATTGCGACTCCAACTAGACTTAAATTTCACAGACTAGAACTAATCTCCCTAATTGAACAGACAGATGTGCTGCTGGGGAGTTTGTTGCGATGTTCGAAAAGCGCTGATTCGCAGCCTAATTTGAATAAATCACTTTTGATTTTGATTTTAATTAAACAGCTTAGCAGCAGTGGTGAGGAAATTAAATACACAAAGTAAAGTGCCTGCCTGTGTTCGAACTCACAACCTACAACTCGTAAGCCGGGGCCGATACCACTAGGCCACCTCTGCTCCATGATCAGCTTGACAAATAGCGTTCGAGTTCGCAAACTTGTTGGATAAACCTTAAACATTTTATAAGCTGACAAATGTATCAAGTTCGGATTTGACAGCCTCCCTATTTTATAAACGTATGACGGTTCTTAAACAGAGTGCGTGTACGCAAACTAAATAACGGTGTGTTTCGGAGTGGGCACGCAATTAACAAGGTCTGGTTCAGAATGGGACGAGATGTGGTACATAAGCACATGTACTAGTTTATAAGTGAATACTTTATAAAGACCGTATGTACAATCATGGACATCCGAATCGGACCACAATTAAGGACTATTCTTACTTGCAGCGCTCGGCCGCTATAGTTACGCTTACCTACGCTCATCAACTAATAGCGTCGCAGCATCAAATTTTTGCTGAGCCCCTTGCTATTGTAAATGAAAAAAAAAAAAATTGGCAGTCATAAGGACTGCCGACAGAAGTGAAAACACAAAACTTTGGAATAACTGTTCTGTTATACATATAGCTAATGGAAAGCGTTCGGTGACGATCGCGAACCCATAAGTTTTTCCCCTACCAAAAAGTGCTCAACGCGCCTAAAGTTTTCACTTCAATAAAAAAAAAGAGACCGAAAAAAACCAGCCGAGGTGATCAGACATCTGTGATCATTCCAACAAAGCCAGATAAATCTATTTAATAAAAGTATTTTTTTTAATTGGTCATCGCAAAAAGGGGCGGTAAACAGATGTGGACATCCATGAGCACGGATTTTTTTTTGAAAGTGTGCCGGTTTGGATGTCCCCCATGGTACGTGTACGTACATAATGTTCGCTTGCACGCTCAAGATTCCACAATCATTACCCGCTTGGTACACTGCAGGTTTATAACTATATAGTTCGTGTATTACCCCACGTATTAGCCCTATACAGTGATTAAATTTACATAAATACAGAATATAGATTAATACGAGTAGTATTATCTAAATGGGGATGTTTAATTCTAAAGCAATACGCCGAGGTATTTTAGTAGCTGCAGAACTTGGTACAATTTTATTACGCTTGATTACAACTAGTTTGCTTCATATTCAATTTAAAATAATTAAAATACCTACTCGGTAATAAACTGGTCGAGTGCGAATATGTAGATTAACAAGGCAGAAGGTTTTGTATTTTATTAATTGCTGATATCGTTTTATGACCATGTTATTCATTTAATGGCACCTAGGAAACCGTGTATACTCGTTTTCGATTTGTATCAAAGTGTAGTAGTATCTTCGTCTAAAACTAAAAGATAGTATAAAGGATAGATACGCTACGTTCATAATGAGCGGCGTTCACGTTGCGTTATTTTTACAAATTACAAATGGTATGGAATTCCTTCACCCTTATTTATCTTGGAACCATAGTTTTTACAATTTCTTAAAACACAACGCATTTCAGATATGTTATTGTCACGCCACGGACACACTTCGTTTCGCTCGCTGCTATTAGCAGACTAAATCAAATAACAACAATTGTCTGAATTTGTTTGCAACAATTTGCGCGCGATAGTGTGATATCTACCTCTTCATTTATATAATATCATTGAAGACAGAGCATAGACAAGATAAATAATCTCGAACCCAATTTTCACCTTACTTGCGGAACTCAAAATAGGAAGGGAAACGATAAATTGATAGCCTACTCAGAATAACACGAGTACAATAAGTTCGCAGTACCTTAGTTAGTTTATCATAACACCATAGGAGGTGCACAGCCGTCGGACTATGCAAAACAGGTTGAGGCGAATGCAATTATTGCAGTCATAGATAGATGCATAGAATTTTAATCATAAATCAATGGGTTTATGCGGCTTTGGGCATTCACGGCGTGTTTGTCTATGGCGCCAGAGACCATAGGGAATAGTAAGGTTTATGTCATAGATGTATGCTGTCATCGGCATATTCTAGCGTTTGTTACACGTTATATTGCTTCCACGTGTTGCGAATTGTGCATGCTGACCGTTTGACCCAGTATTGCTAACCTGTGGTACATTTCGTGAATGGAAGTCTGTCTGATTAAAACCAACCTCTATATTGTACTCGCGAACTGTACTGCACAATCAAATAAATCTGATAGCCGCTGTATATCGTATCGTAAAAGTTTATTAGGATTGATATGTTTGTTCGGTCGAGTGAAACCGGGTCATAGGCTAGTTCTCGGTTAATTAAATGGTGTTTACCTTCTCGTTAGTTTCACTTAAAGCGATTTGCTATGGTTGTTTGTTTTGCGTAGGTGCGTTAATATTAAAATCATGCGTTTTGTTGAAAAGTTGATTTGAATTTAATAGCGTTCAGCTGCCATTTGAACTTTGTGTTAGTTCGGTTAAATCTTTCTTTGCTTGCGACAATGCTGACAGTTTTACAGTTGCCTTTTATGGAAAAAAATTATATGCAAGAATGTTTTATTCAAACAATTTGTCATCATTGCCTTTTTATCTTGAATTCTTGCCGCTTTAGACAAGATTTATTGCCTCTTGAATATTTTATTGAGTGTGTTCATCATTTTCGCAAGTAAATAAAAAGCATTTAGGAGTTACCGTACATGGAATAAAAATGTTACCACTTAACTTTGTCAGTAAATATTGGTTCAATAAATTCATAAATTCGCTATGTTCAATAAAGTTTATACTTCTCTAGAAAGCTGTAGTTTATTGCGAACATTTCTAAGCTTGTATTACAAATTGTGCTCATATATTAGGACGGCTGTTGCTGCAAATATTTTGACGTTAGATATGTTAATAGCCTCGCACTTGAAGCGTTTTTTGTTAGAATTAGGCAGTACAATTAGGCTGGAGCGTCACCCATAAAATTTGAATAGTTAAATGAAATATGAGGCCACGTAATTGTTTTACAACGAATCTAGCTTGAGGCGGCCATCGGCGCCGGCCAAGGAGACGAAAAAGTGATTTGGCAAAATTAACGGCATGCTTCCATTTAGTCAGGAATCTGATATACACAGAGCAATGAAACAGACAGAGGTTATTCGCGCACTTGTTGCAAAAACCATGAGTGTCTCGATTATTTTTGGGTCATTTAACCTACGTGAACTCGAGATAGATCCCAAATTAATAGATTACGGTCAGTGACACTGACATCATCTTCAATATCTGATAATACTCGAATCCATTAACTTGTTATGTTTGTCTACATCGTAACGTCATAAAGTAAACATTTGACAGTTATTGGGTCAATGTGCGAGTAGGTACGCGTCTTGTGAAGTTCCGTTTACTAACAGAATTGGACAGACTTATTGATGATGATAATTTTATGAGCATGGATTTTTATTGCCGCGGCTATCTTTACAAATAAGGAGTTCCGTGATTGTCGGGCAGACTCACTTTGCCTAAACAAAACGAACAACGAAAGATATGTGGCGGCATCTCCAACGTCACACGCGAACTGCGCATCAAAGACCTGACGTCACAAATCCTGCATCGCGCAATCAGAGTTTACCGCGCGACTAGCATATATACAACATCCCGAAATCAACCGTCGGGTTTCCCCCCGACCCTTGATCGACGCCCGCGACGCAGCTGAGCCTGTATCTTTAAATTCCCCGCATAATAATAATACCCCTGATTTGATCCAGCCTGTCCCTTGCTGTTCTCCCTCCGACGCTGCCCTAAGCCGAGGTTCGTACCCCACAGGGGGTGCCCATAGCGTGCAATCGTTTAGTTTATAAGTTTTATGCCCTGCCTTTTTTTTTTGGGTGGGAAATTATCAAATAACTTCTCCCGCTCTGGGCGGAGCGGGAGGGTGTGTCAGACTTCTACTGACTAAAACCCACCCGTGTTCTGTCAGTTGCCTGTGTGCCAGGGCCACGGTATCCCTTTCGGACAAACCCGCAACCTGGAGGCTTTAAGTTTTCACTTAAGGAAGCCACAGGAAAGTCCGGTTAAGGAGTCAAGACCTCTCAAAGTAAACTCCGAGATACTATAGTTAAAAAAAATATATACAGGGTGTCCAGTAAATAGCACGACATACTGCAGGGGGTGATAGCTAGGGTCACTACCTATCAATACAACACAATATATGTTCAGCAAAATCTTACGGATTTACAGTTTTACAAAATTTTCCGAAATACCAAAAAATCTCTACCTTGAAACAGATTTTTAAGCATCTCGTAATGAAAAAATCCTTTTCTAGTACTTTTTTGTACATCAAATTATTCGTGAATAGTTACTTTACTCATTGATAAGTCTTTTTTCTATCAAAGACAAGAATGTTTTCAAGAAATACTATTTTTTGTTTAAATTTGCACATAACTATTTTCTTATCACTTAAGTTTAACCTACAGTGGTGAAAAAAAAATGTATGTGGCAGTTTTGTACAACAAACTTAAAAAATAGCTTGTTTAATGGTGATTTTGGAAAGATACAATACTAGTACATTTTCATTTTAAAAAATACGAAAAATAAGCTATTTTAGTTAATAAGAGCATTTTATTTTAAATGCAAGTAATGTGACTTTGAATTCGAATCGTTGTAAGGTCGTACTACGGTTCGAATTACATAATAATTAATCTACAGCCGACCGGCCGGCCGGTCTGTAAATGACATCTTGAAGGATAAGGTGATAGTAAAAAAAACAGAGGAGTTAACTTTAATAAACATTTATTTAAATAAATTACAATAAATGCTCAAATTGCTTCCCTTGTGCCCTAATACACGCTCGGCATCTTCTTAAAAATGAGCTTTTGAGTCTTCTCAGGCTTATTTCCGATATTTTTCTTGCTGCAATGTTAACCCTTGCTCTCAATTCATTGTCATTTTGGATCGGTTTTTCATAGACTTTGTCCTTCATGGCACCCCAATAAAAAAAATCCAGGGGGTTTAGGTCCGGAGACCTAGGTGGCCATAATATCGGTCCCAGTCGCCCAATCCACCTGCCTGGGTAAGCTTCATCTAAGTAGGCTCTTACTTCCCGGCCATAATCCCGCATTTTACGTGTCACAACTAGTTTTATAATAATTCGCGTAAATGAGCAGCTATTACTTATTCTCATAGTGGTTTTTGTCAAAATTACGTTAATTACATTTTCAACAAAATCAGCTTCTCTGGAACTAAAATAGCATTTTTTTGTATTTTTTTAATGAAAATGCACTAGTATTGTATCTTTCCTAAATCACCATTAAACAGGCTATCTTTTAAGTTTGTTGTACAAAACTGTCACATACATTTTTTTTTTACCACTGTCGGTTAAATTTATGCGAAAAGAAAATCGTTCTGTGAAAATTTTAACAAAAAAAACTATTTCTTCAAAACTTTCTTGTTTTTGATCAAAAAAAAACTTATAATGAGTAGAGTAACCTATTCACGAATAATTTGATGTAAAAAAAGTTCTAGAAAAGGATTTTTTCATTACGAGATGCTTAAAAATCTGTTTCAAGGTAGAGATTTTTCGATATTTCGGAAAAATTTGTAAAACTGTAAATCCGTAAGATTTTGCTGAACATATATTGTGTTGTATTGATAGGTAGTGACCCAAGCTATCACCCCCTGCAGTATGTCGTGCTATTTACTGGACACCCTGTATACTGTCGGGCAGTTGCCCACCAGACACGACACCCGTCTGGCCGGAGGATCCTCCCTTTTCCATAGGGTATGAATGAACTTTACACCCTGTTCCTCTTACCTCTATCATCATCATTCATCATTTCAGCCGAAAGACGTCCACTGCTGGACATAGGCCTTCCCCAATTGGGGGGTTTACCATAATCGCCACGCTTCGCATCGCAGTATGGTGTTAAAAATGCATAGTGAACGTTGCTGCCCATTCTCTAGTAAGTCCCTTAGTCGCCTTTTACGAAACCCACGGGAGGAAATGGGGTGGTGCTATTCATTATGTCCAGCACCACACAGTACCTACCTCTATAGATATATGTATAATTATTTTCTCGAAACTTTCCACAAACGGGAGAGCTGCTTGAGGAAATTCAAATATGAACTAGTTGTCATTTCAGTTTTATAAGTAAGTACACGTATAAGCTGACCTGTCATTGTACGGAAATCCTTTACAATGCGAGATCTTATACTGAGCTCATACTGGTTTCTTGTAGCCGTGTGTACAGAATTATCATAATTACGTATACATTCTCACTGTTACAAAAGTGGACTTGTACCCAAAAATGTAAATATTGCCCAATTCAAAAGACTGTGACACCGTAAACAGGGCGTTTGTTAAGAAACTAAGATAACCAGATACGGGTGATAAACTACCTGATAACAACAAAACAAAAGCTGATACAGTTAGACTTGTTATCAAGATTTTTACAGGATTTTTTCTTATTGTTACAACTTATGGAGCGTTTTAGTCTTATTCATCAATCTCTTCTTCTATTTTGTAAGTCATTTTGTGTCAGAAAGTATTATTATATTTTTATTAAATGAATTTTGAGTTTTATTTATCCATTACTCCTTTGCTGTTTATAATAAGTAACTTTGTTCCTTAACATTGTAAATTTTTGCAAAAAAATTTTTTTTTTGCTGCTCCTTCCTAACCATTATTGTTCTGCATTTTAATATGAAAATAAACACGACACTGGCAACATTGTATAATTGAGATGTGTCTCGTTACGGCCACTTTATATGTTTGCACAATTATTAAGATCAAATGGCCGGCGCTCGCGCAGCATATGACAAACATTGGCCCAAATGTTTACGTTAGCCGCGATATAAAATATTCGTTGCAGGAAGATATAAATCGTGATCGACTTTAACCAAGTTTCGTTCGCTTCCTTATATGTGTATGGAAATGGTGGAATTTACAATTTATGGAAGGAATTATTGTTTGTTGTACCACGATTATTATAATAGAACGAATTAATTATCTGGACCGTGGTGAAAGCAGTGTCAACGCTTACGTTAAATTGTTATTCCAGTATCTGTCGCAATAGATTTATCTTGCCCAAGACATAAGGAAAGTTTTGTAATTGTCAGAATGTCCAGTTTTCTGAACACCCTTCTTTATAACTGCATTCATTTTCTATGCCCCGCCCTGATGTTTTTTTTTTTATGCTGAGGCATTCTTAGGTAGTTTACCAAGGATGAAAAATTCGCTAAATACCTACACATACTTAACTGATAAATTACATTGTAACTGAGCTGATTCAATAATCAAATTCTGTAATCTTTGCACCCAAGTACCAAATGCTCCGACCCAAATTGTGGTCAGTTTGTGATAACTTATAATCAGTGATGTTTTCTAAATTCAATCAATATCACTATTGATCATACTCTTAGGTCATATTCATAAATGTACGGCTAACTACTAATCGTAATCTTATCATAATCCCAAATAATGCAATAACTCTATTGGGTTTTCCCCATTAGTAAGTTTTTAGTAGCAGCCTGTTGAGCCCAGGGTGCGGAATTGTGGCTCATTACACCCACATTTCACCAGCATGTAATGGGGGCGTAATGGGGCCTTACACCTCTACCTACACCTTCGGATAATACAATGATATGGGTGATTTAACAATCTCATATTATTTTGCCCAGTAAAACTAATAGTGAAACTGTAATCACACTCCCACAAGGTGAAGGCCCACAAGGTGGACTGATGACATTGTGAAAGCCGCAGGAATCTGCTGGATGCGGGAAGCACGGGACCGGTCGAGGTGGCGGTGCTTGGGGGAGGCCTATATCCAGCAGTGGACGTTTTTCGGCTGAAATGATGATGATGATGACGAATCACACTCTGAGACCAGGTTTTGGTAGAGATCCTATTCTTAGAACACTGAAAAAATTCAAATCTTCTCAATCATCATTTCAGCCGAAAGACGTCCACTGCTGGACATAGGCTCCCCCAAGCACCGCCACCTCGACCGGATCCGTGCTTCCCGCATCCAACGGATTCATGCGGATTTTTTTTTTTTTTTTTTTTTTTACTATGGGTTTGCTCTTGACTTTGGTCTAGGTCTAGGTGATAGAGACAAAGTCTACGATGGAGTGAGCTTACCCAGAAGAAGCCTGTTCACTCTCACTTTGAATAGATTAGGATTGTATGCGTTCGGAAACACAGACGCAGGCAGAGAGTTCCACTCCTTTGCTGTGCGCATTATAAAAGACGTTTGAAAACGCTTAGTGCGAGTTGGTGGAATATCAACTAGGTAGGGGTGGTAACTTGCAGTGCGTCTAAATGTCCGATGGTAGAAGGGGACCGGTGGAATGAGGTCGTGGAGTTCATGGGCACACTCGCCAAAAATTGGAATCTTTTCAATGTATATTTCCAAAAGCCGAAGCTTTTGGTATGTTAAACGTAACCCGATTTTCTCACTCAGAATCAGTGAGAGCAGACTTGGAACATTTCCGACAAGGCCGACGCCATGTCAAAACACTGTAAACACGGGTCAAGCTTGTAGTTTGCATTAGCGAAACCAAGGGCTGTTTGCTGAGAAAACTATTACAGCGGTTCAAGCTATGTTGATGTTTTTGTTCACAGGTTTTAAGGTGTTAGGAATTGACCAATTACATACCGATGAATGACTGTATGTTAGTAAGGTAATAGTACCTACCTACCTATGCTCTGGCTGGCTCTGTGTTTTTTAATTCCGTTTAAAAACTCTGTGATTTACTCTTTGAGGCAAGAGCACGCTTACGTAGTAATTGAACGACACATTGAGGTACGTTTGGTTTTGTATAAATCGTTTTGCTCAGTGGTTGACTTAAGTAAAAGGTTGACCCCAAAAACCCAACTTAAACAGGTATCTTAAAGAATGCCCCAATTGTTTGCATGAAATTAGGACACATTCAAGAAAGCATCACGTCTTTTGGTACGTGTTGTTTTCGCAAAACAAATTGGCATTCAACTTGTCGAGTTTGCGAGCCAAAGCAAACTAACGTTGTTTTGCTTTCAGGCTTAAACGACTAGCGAGAAACATGCATAACAAATTAATCAATGTATTACACTAGTTTTAAGCTGTAGTACAAGGTGGCATATCAATTCGATGACGTATTTGCGTCAACACTGACCGCGGAGCAATCAGACGCATCGAACTGGTTTTAGGATTAACTGCTGTTGAAATGTTACAATTTATAAGCCCCGCAAAAACGTACTAATTTGCAAACAAGTAGCTGACGTGCTAGTATGGGATAAAAGTGATTAACTTCCGGGCTTTTGACTTTAGAAAGTTTACTGGTCGAGGGCTTAAAGTTGGTTGTACTGAAGTGGCTAATTGCTGCCTGCCCCGACGCTGTAGGTATGTAGTTTCTAAATTGACTCGTCAAAAAATCACGCAAATCATTGTCAATCAATAATTTTACCTTATCATAGTCCACCATTAGACGGATCAACAACAGAACAGCTGCTATCTGTGTGCATGGCAAGAAGTCTGATTGTTAAGAAAAAATTTCAACCTACTCGTACCTCTATGATTTGTTGGCGTTTTATCCTATAATGGATTGTTCCACCGGTATAAACCAACGTGAGATCTGATCGATCAACTAACTTTGCTATAAAAGGAATGTATGACATAATGTCCCCCGTGATATGAATGCTAAGTTAATTTAAAGTTAAATGTTGTTTCACATATTTTTATCTACCGCCTTTTGGTATAAAATCATAGCATGCATGGCATAAACAAAAGTGACATGTCAATAAAATAATGTGTGGCGTCATTTGTGTAATAAAACACAGTCTTTGTCCTTTTCAAAAGTCATTAATTTAGGATGAAAATGGAACAGCAATAATTTGACATCAATTACGGGCGCGGTGATTGAGTAGCATTCATTAGGATTTTGGAATAAATAATAGGATTCTGTATCATGGAAGTCTTTGAAATGTCAGCCAAATTAATACCACATCATTCTATCAATCAGTGCCTTTGTAAATAATTAGTTTACTTTGTTCTTCCTTTATTATTCTATAGGTTTAATCACAGGGCATTTTCACAAGACAGGAAGCTTATTTTAGGGGGATGATATTATGGGTTTAAGACGAGGCTGAGATAAGAAGTCGAAATAAAGAAAAAATAAAGAATTATTGTTTATTCTGAAAAAACAAAACGCAAATTACAAAAAAAAAAAAACATATATACACATACAAATTTGCCAAAAGCCTTGTATTTAAGCAATAAAAGTTTCTATTTTGCCCATTGCTTGATGTCAGTTCCAGGGACCAAAGACAAACACACATCAACATCATCGATTTTTTTTGTAATCATTATTTGAAGTAGTTTTCCTAATAGATTTATTTAAGTATAGCTATACTCCATTTATTATAATATTAGACATAACTGTTATCACCCTTTCGTTATTTCGATGTAAACGTTTAAAAAACTCCGTTATTTCACGATAAATACAAAAAAAAATAACTCAAAAGTGCAGTAATTTCAACAATATTACACAATAACTGTCGTTATTTAGCCGTTATTTGTCTAATGCTATAGTAAATGGAGTATACATGCATTAAACAAATCACTTGCTTACACAATGCGATGATTTTGAAGTGGGATCGGCAATTAATAATTATGCTGTTTGTATCACCAGATTTCCACACTTTTAACGATATTGCTGACGATACTTCATTGGGTAAAGTGCTTCATGACGCGTCACCATAAAGCCAAATAAGGACAAACGCGACCCTTTGATGTTTATTCTCACACGTAGTTAAGTATTAAGTATTGTTTTATAGCTACTCCAATTGAATGCTTGGTGTTCTGAATGTTAAGGTCAACCTATGTTAAATTTTGGTTAACTCTTTATGTACCGATCATTTTATTGGATTTTAAGCCTGTTTTGTGTGTGTGAGACCTAGCCCGGGACCTATCAGATTATCTAGTCCTTCAGAAAAGCCAATTTAATGAGTATGTTTGTTGTTAAATTCTAAGTTCAATTTAATAATAACTTTTCTATGTATTAACTTTTGCAGGGGCTTGTGTCTAAGTAATAACAGCCGTACGGGTCGATATATCAGGTTAAGCTACGCTTGCCGCGGTCGGTTCGTGGATGGGTGACCATCTTTACCTACCAAGACCTCTCCGTGCTTCGGAAAGCACGTTATGCCGTTGGTCCCGGCTGTCATTTGTGGATCTTTGACATTCGTTACGGGTTGAGAGAAGCCCGAAAGTCCGACAACCAGTCTTACCAAGGGGTATCGTATTACCCAGTTACTGGGTTGTGGAGGTCAAATAGGCAGTCGCTCCATATCATCATCATCATTTCAGCCGAAAGACGTCCAATGCTGGACATAGGCCTCCCCCAATTAGTGGGTTCGCCATAATCGCCACGCTTGGCAGGCGGGTTGGCGATCGCAGTATGGTGTTAAAAATGCATAGAACCCTGCTGCCCATTCTCTAGTAAGTCCCTTAGTCACCTTTTACGACACCCACGGGAGGAAATAGGGCGGTGCTATTATTTACGTCCGGCAACACACGGCGCCATAAAAAATACTGGTATTCAGCTGTATCCGGTTAGACTAGAAACTGACCCCAATATAGTTGAGAAAAAGCTAGGCAGATGATGTTGCGTGTTCTGCTATTTGAAGAGATACTTAAAATTATATTGAACAACACTCTTTCGTACTTATTGAAGGTACCTGTGACGCACTCCTGCTTGCTATCGTGATCTACGTGTCATTGTATTGTGGCACCCGTCACGTAGGTACCGTGTGGTGCCGGACGTAAAGAATAGCACCACCCCATTTCCTCCCGTGGGTGTCGTAAAAGGCGACGAAGGAACTTACTACAGAATGGGCGTTCTCTATGCATTTTCAACACCATACTGCGATCGCCAACCCGCCTGCCAAGCGTGGCGATTATGGCGAACCCCCCTTTTGGGGGAGGCCTATGTCCAGCAGTGGGCGTCTTTCGGCTGAAATGATGATGATGATGAACCCGCCACGTAGGTTCGTCATCATCATCATTACACACATACAGAGACATATTTGTCTCTTTTGCCTGATGATTAATTTTAAATGAACAGCTGTAATCCAGTTGGATTTTATTAAATTAAATATTAACAATAAAACATTTATTTGCAAGTAACATGGACTCATAACGTTAGTAACAATTTACTTAAAAACTAAATTTAGTCAGATTTATAAACATAATACACAACATACAACATAAAAACTATACAACAAACTTAGTTGTTTTAAAATTGGAACATGGTTGTCCAAGTTCCAATTTTCAAACAAATATGTTACTATTAGCAGGTACGTGCAGCTGGCTTAAGTGGTAAATGATAGGACAATCCAGTTTGCTAGCAATGACAATCAGGAGACCGTTGGAGCTGGCGCGCACTTTGCACAACAGGGATGCTGCAAGCTTGCGTCTGATCGCAGCGAAGCTGTCAGTCTGCGCGTCCGCGAACATACCCGAAGCACTACAAAAGCGTGGCAGCCGCAACAGCATCCTGAATGTATTGTTGTACTGAGTGCGAAGAACATTAATAGCTTTTTCACTCCTCTTGCTCAAAAAGACAGTCATTGTGGCGTACTAGAGAGAAGCAAAAATAGCATTTCTTCCTCTAGGTGAAAAAGTTGTTTTTTTTTGTCTGTCAAATGATAATGAGCCTAGAAAAACAAAAAAAAGTCTTTAGTCATTAGAATTTAGCAAGTAGAATTATCATGAATAAAGACTCGACTGTTTTATGCAAAAGAACAACATTTTTAATTTTTTTATGGAACTAAAATCGGCGATCTCTTTGGTAGAATGCATGCAATGCGTTGCGGCTACAGAAGAAATTAAAAAAAGACATTGGCGCGAATTCTTTAGAATTTTCCTCTAATTTTCAAATTGAATTAGTGGCCGTAATTTATTTTTAATATTGTATTGGATTATTTTATTTTCTCGCAATCGTAGTGAAAAGTAGAGTGTAACACACGGCGCTAAAAACCCATAATATAACTCGGTTTCTATTTACTCCCTCGCTAAAGCTCGGGAGTAAAACTACCTCGAATGAATGGGTCATTTTAGCCCCATGTATAACAATCTAATATTTGAGTGAGGCTAGTCCTAAGACTACAAGGGTAAAAAATTTGACAATATGCCTTAAATAGTGTTTTATAGCCGCACCCGAGCAGCGTGAGAATCTTCGGATCTACATATTATGTCTCACTGCTAATGCTCTTCAGTCCTGTTCTACATCTAGATTGTCCTTCAATCAATAAATGATGAATGAATAAAATTTTTACGGTTCCGTATGTCCGAATGAAAAAAATGGAACCTTTATAGGATCACTCGTGTATTTGTCTGTCTGTCCGTCTGTCACAGCAAATTTCCTCCAAAACTAATAAATAATAAAAAAAAATATTCAAAAAATTACTAGGTCTAAAAATGAGTACAGTTTTACTTAAATGTAAATTATGTTCCTAAGACTTACGTGCCTGAACTAGATAATCCTGTGTTTCAGACGAAAAGTAGTAAGACAGTCTTATAAAAATCAATGAATAATCCAAAAGTTGTCAATAGACAAATAAATTATAATTACGTTCAGTAGCTCTTAGTTTCAAAATTTAATAAATACTTATCGTAGGTGAGTATACATACATATTTCCTTTAACACAGATTAATAAATAATGGACCGTAAAAATTTGGTACACAGTCATATCAATTTCTGTGACTTTTTTTTTAATTCACTACGGGTAAGCTTTCATAACACCTGATGGTAAGTGATGATAAGGCCGAAGGTGGAAGCGTGCTTCACTCGAAATCCTCAAACACAGAGGAACTGGCTATCTTACCTCTTAACTGACGAAACACAACAAATGCTGTTAACATTGTTGTTCTGGCGACAGACTTAGATATCGTAAGATGGTGGCACCTGCCAGGCGGACTTATAATAAGCTGTACCACCAACCAAATACATGTGTTACTTAAATAAATGATTTTAATATGGGGTCAATTTTGAGAGACAAAATAATAAGAAAAATAAAGAAAAGTATTCAAAATTCAAAATTCAAATTTAAAATATCTTTATTGTGGGCATATATTTGTTACAGGTTTTAACAAAAAAATCAGTTCCAATATATCCTGCCTAATAGGCATACAATAATTATGTGTTTGCATTAAGTTTAAAATTATTTTACATGTCAAATTTAGTTATTTTAAATGTCAAAATATCAAAATACAGTGAAATTAATACATGGTCAACAAATCAATCAATAATTCAAGAAATCTTGGATCGTGTAGTATGCTTTATCAATTAAAAAGTTACGTAATTTATTTTTAAATACTGGAAGTTCCTTAGTGGTCAGAATGTCAATAGGTATTTTTTTGTATATTTTTGATGCAATGCCAAAGAAGCTTTTGTTAAATAGAGCTGTTTTATGTGGTACATTAGAAATTTTTTACATATATCTTTTCGATTTGAGTTTATCAAATAGATTTTCATTTATTATTATTAACATAAACGGGATATTTATCATGTTTATTAATTGTTCTGAGTTCCCGATATTTCGGCGCTGTTGCAACCACCATGATCACGGATAAACTGAAGTCACTGCGGGTGGGTGTTTATGAGCACACAAAACGGTCTACCCTCTTTCTTGTTCGTTTTTTGCACTCAGTACCGCTACCACTGTCACTCGCAACTCGATTCTGTTCCCGACACACGAAACTCACTGTGTCCGCTCGCGAACTTTTTCCACTTTTTTTTTTGAACTTTTTTTTTTTTTCTTTTTTTTTTGTCTTGGTTATCCCGTTTATGTTAATAAAAATATTAGTGACCATGACAGTTTAAAAACTTAGATTTTCATTTGTTTTTATAAATACGGCAAATAGATTTTCAATTGTTTCTGCACCCTGTGCCGTGTGACATATCAAATGAAAGGGCTATGAGGGTCTCAAGTATATATTTTTTTAGTAATTTTGAAATAAATATAAAATTTACCCTCCCATCTCCGAAACTCAATCAATCAACTCAGCCTATCGCAGTCCACTGCTGAACATAGGCCTCTCCCATGCTGCGCCACAACACCCTGTCCTCCGCCTTCCTCACCCAGTCTATCCCAGCCACCTTTTTGAGGTCGTCAGTCCATCTAGCTGGAGGACGTCCCACACCACGCTTGCCGATACGCGGTCTCCACTCAAGGACTCGTCTGCTCCACCGGCCATCGGTCCTTCGACAAATATGGCCAGCCCACTGCCACTTCAGCTTGCTTAATCTGCTAGCTATGTCGGTAACTCCGGTTCTTTTCCGGATAATTTCATTCCTGATTTTATCCTTCAAAGAAACTCCGAGCAAAGCCCGCTCCATAGCGCGCTGAGCGACTTTAAATTTGTGGACCAGTCCGACTGTCAGTGTCCACGTTTCGGCACCGTATGACATAACGGGCAGGACGCACTGTTTGAAGACCTTAGTTTTCTCCGAAACTATTCAGCATAAATTATTATTTTTTTTTAAATCAGAGAATAGTTCTATACTTATAGATTACAGGAACACCTATAAGAAGTCTATGGTCTTAAAATAACATGGTAAATCTCTCAATATTGTGCGTACAAACTTACATTTGCAGTTGGAATGTATAGGAGAACATGTTTTTCAACTACAATGTTAAGTTTGTTCTTGGGATAAATTCATCCCAAGTACGGAACCCTTCTTTGTGCGTGGTCAGACACGCAATTAGCCGGTTTTATTATTATTATTTATGACTACTGCTAGCTCATTAATGACACAAGAATGGCAAATCACACTAAATGGTTTGCCTTCACATCTTATTACGAGTTTCACACATCATTAATCATCGAATTTGCTTACCAAATAAACTGTGCAATTAGTCAGTTACCAAATACACGAAACATTTGAACGTGTTGCGATATATGCGACTAAATTGTCAGGCTAGTCGATCAATCATCGAGTTTGTCTACACGTGTAATCTGTCTTTACATTATGGTTTAGAGCTAAGCTGATTATACACTGAGTGTCGCGCGAGCACGTGCCTTTTGTTTCAGATTTTGAGTGGGTTTGTCTACAGTTTTAAGATCGATGACTAAGTAAAGTACGTCGTCACGATCTTAATGTTGTGTAATTTGGTGTTTATGGAGTAAAATTTATGTGAAAATTATAGCAAAAAAATAACGAAGCAACAAAAATTCATTCTAAAGAAAAACGGCCACATACCTCTAGATCGTATTTTGTAGCTTCGTATCTCAATATGAAACTTTATAAAAGGTATTAGAACATTCTAGACACACTTACCGAGGTCGCTGTTGAGCCGTTTTTCATAATTCCTTCTCAGTCACGAGATAATATTTTTTTAAATGAGTGAACCGCTAGTGGACCGATGTCATACGCTCTTAAGGCTCGTGCAGACTGGCGCGATATCGCGGGCGCGATAAGCAGCGCGATCCTTGTCGCGCCAGTCTGTCCGAGCTTTAAGTATTTTTTAGATCATAATTTATAGAATAAAGGAATATGTATCGTACTTATCTACCGTTAATTTCTCTTGACAAGTTAATGTTTATATGTACAGGAAAATGAACATAAAAAAATACCGCAAATGAAATGGGTCGTGAAATTAACGGAATCGTGTCTATGCCAATTGCCACGCTTGCTGATACTCGATAAGAAGCCGATATCTACTCGAGTGCCATTTGAGTGGCAATTCACTTTCGTATCCAATGTTACAAGTATGTTTCGACGTCTCGTTGAAAATACAGACCGCTTTTTGAGTACACTCAACTTGTGCGTACTTTACGTATGATTAGTAGAGATCGGATATTCGGATGCACATTTACATAAAGATAATTTTTGGCTATGAAATTATGGAAGCGACTTCTTAAATATTTGGTATTATTTAACTTTACACCATTACCATTCGATTTTTTTGTAAAAATAAAACTTTTTACAAAAAAATATATTTTGTCCCCGCTGGTAATTAAACCCGGTGTTTCAGACCTCTGGGTCTGAAACATGTCTTACCACTAGACACAGACACAGAGGTGGTTGACTACTGGCAGGTAAACCTACAATAATTAAACACAAAACATTCAACAATTACCTTTCACTCCTCTTGCTCCAAATGACCGTGGCGTACCAGACCGAAGCAAAAATAGCATTTCTTAAAAAAAAAAAAAAAATTGTCTGTCAAATGACAATGAGCCTACAAAAACGAAAAAGTCTTTAGTCATAAGTAGAATAATCATGAATAAAGACTCGACTGTTTCATAAAAAAGAACAACATTTTATTTTTGAAAATTGAACTAAAATCGGCGATCTCTTTGGTAGAATGCATGCAATGCGTTGCGGCTACAGAAGAAAATAAAAAAAGACATTGGCGCGAATTCTTTAGAATTTTTCTCTAATTTGCAAATTGAATTAGTGGCCGAATTTATTTTTAATATTGTATTGGATTATTTTATTTTCTCGCAATCGTAGTGAAAAGTAGAGTGTAACAAAAGGCGCTAAAAGCCCTCCTCGCTAAAGCTCGAGAGTAAAACTACCTCGTACAAATGGGTCATTTTAGCCCCTTGTATAACAATTTACTATATATAGTAATGATGATGTATAGTCCTTGTTATTACAAGATTAACACTAAACAGTAGCTAAATATCGTAATACTCTGGACCAAGTTAATACTAATTGCCGAGCTAAATACTTGTAGCTATTCAAGCCGGAATGTGTCCGAATGTACATTGTGGGACTGACGATCCCGACACGACTTGCTAATTATAATTAACAATGCCACAAAGACGAAAAATATGTTAGAACTGACCTGTCTTTAAGATACTTGTTGGCCAACTCTGTACGCTTGCGAAGGTCAGGTTGTGGCTGGCAGTAAGTATCAATACTGAGTTACTGACTGATATATTACAAGTAATTGAACTCATCAAAGGATTTTGGAGTGAAAACGAAAAATAGGATGACCATTAAATACGGTCAGATGACGAAGTAAAGCAGTTATTTCGAGACATGCACCGCTATACATCTAAAAGTTAAAAATGTCATTGTGAAATCAAATCCCAAAGATCAGTACCACCATCAATTTTTACCTACAATATTAGGACAGCGTGCTGGTACGATCCAAGCTTTAACATCAATAACCTTTTACGTAGAACTACAATCCTGTCGATGCTTTCTGTGACTGTACACTAATAAAAGTGATTACGGAATAACCACATCAAATCATCTACCAGCCTGCTCTGTGATTCGCTTTCCACGTCCGACTTGCGGCTATAATGTCAAACACAAATTACTGGACCGCAATACTTCGAATAACTCGCATCGTTGGCCAAAAATTACACGGAGCGCAGCATTAATTATATCACGGGCCAAAAATCTCAATCAGGATGTGCCATGAATGACACGCGTCCCATATTTGAGACCGATGATCCGAATCGTCGCGCCCGTCAGCCGAGTTGCGACACTGAACAAAGGGACACTGTCTCTTTGTCGTTTCAGGACCAACTGTTTGAGTGAGGAACTGTGTACGAAATCGAATTGGCTTCAACTGTAAACGGTCGAATTTTGAATCCCCATTATGACAACTCTTTTTTTTTTTTTTGTTGCGAATTTCATTGGATATTTGAATAGTTTAGCCAGCAAAAAGGTTGAACGTCCCAAGAAATACGGTTTGGAACGTTGATACTAGATGAATTGTGTCCATAATATGTCGTTAGATATTCGAATCGTAATACAGTTTCCTCAGCAACACGGTTAAATGTCCTAAGATAACAGAACTGGAGATGGGAAACCGTTTATCAGCTGTTTGTATTCTTGCGTAATGTGTAACCGTTAACTTGGAGACTGGAGATGGAAATTAATGGAATATCTTGATGCATGTAGGCGCTTGTAAGCATATTCATGTAGGTATAAATAATTGTGAGGAGTAAGATCCTGGTCCCTAGAGTAACAGTAATGTTAATTATACAAGAGAAAATAGGACGTGGATCAAATACAGGAAGGGTATTTTCTTACTGATGGGAAACAAAGGTTTTCTTGTGCAATGTTTTAATTTAGCAGTTTGGTTGTTTTAATGACTAGGGCAACGAGAACGCTATAATATTTAATTGCATCTTAAAATCTTAGCTCTCTTGTAATCGTTTTCTGAGAACCGGATGCTAATTATTAAAGTTAACGTACTGAGTGAGAACTAATACGATGAAATATGTTCTGAAAATGAATGTAGTGAAAACACTTTAACTAATAATAATTTGCGCATCGTATTATAAATCAAAGAAACAACTAGATCAAATCAACGATTTTGTGATTGACTAAAGTCAAAATGTAGGTCAGAGTCTCGATTTGTGGCCAAATGGTACAACCTTGGTCCCAAACGGGACCGTTAACTTGTTTAATTCGATCTTTAAAGACCATTAAAGTCGCATTTCAAGAGAAAACGGTTAGATTTACAACGTTCATTGTGACAAGATAGATTTGTTGGGAGGAACAGATTCATCGGTAATCATTACCATTGGAAATACATAGGTCATCATTAATATCAATGAGTTTGAAATATTGTTTTTCTAAGGCTGCGTTGACGTTCATGTTTGGGATCACCAGTATAGAGGTATGAGGAACAGGGTGTAAAGTCCGCTCATCCTCTTTAGAAGAGGGAGGATCCTCCGACCAGACGAAGGTGTTTTGTCTGATGGGCTGCTGCCCGACGATTGATGTCAGATGTTGTATGTATGACAGTTGCACGCTAAACTCTGCTTACGTGATGCAAAATTTGTGTGACGTCTGGTCTTTGATGCATAGTTCGCATGTGGCGATGTAGATGCCGCCACATTCTATCTTTAATATGTACACACATCAAAAAAAGTTTGTGAGCACTAGCAAAAACTAATATAATTTTTTAAATTGAACTTTATCAAGAAAAGTCTTTGTTGTGTGTTTTCTTTAAATAAAAATACCTAGTATGAAATAAAAAAATTAAACAATTTTTTTAAGTTTGTAAAAAAAATGGAGTAATTAATCATTATGTAATTGTAACAGAAATTTGGAAAAAGACTGTTTAACCAAACTTAAACAACAATTTATTAATAAAAGGTTTATATTCAATATAATATAACTCCTCCACTGGCTCGAACACATGCGGTGATCCTCCTCGGCATGCTGAGAATCAAGTTATCCAGCATTTCTTGGGGTAACCTGTCTCATTCTTGAATAGCGGCTTCCCTGAGCTCTGGCACTGTCTGGGGACTTGGCTGACGGTTCCAAACAGCTCGCTTAAGAGCATCCCACGCGTGCTCTATTGGGTTAATCTACCGTACCTAACAAAAAGGATTTAGATTTTTCAAAGTGATCGCAAACTTTTTTTGATGTGTTTATTGAATCGTTGCGGAAAAATTGTTTTGTGCTATTCGAAATTATCTACCTGAACCAAGTAGCTAAGAGCTTTTACGAGAACAATGTGAAATGTTAAAATAAGAATTGAAATAAAGCCAAGTCAGAACGGACAAAATAAGTTAGTCATAAGGTAGAATCTACGGCATAACATTGCCATATGCGGTCTCTGTAGATGGCATAAATAACGCTGTCGTCTGAACCTTCATCGATATCAAATAGAGTGAGTGAAGAAAACATTATTTTGAAGTTCGTCTACCTACGTTAATAATATTGGCCACTAACAATATACATATATGTAAATAAAAGTAAGCCAATACAGCTAGTTTTAAGTGTAAAAACACACCTTACCTTTGTAAATAATTATCAATACCAGCTGTAACAATATTTATGTAAGAACTGTAAGAAGTGTATTGTTTTTGAACTAACGGCAATTTATTAGTAGCCGTTGCTTCATGGCTATTAGAACTGTCATTCAGGCTAGCCGAAATGTCACAGTTGTCAGCTGAAATGTCAGTTGATAAAAAAGCTAAATTAGGTGTTCTTATTTATTTTATTTTCGTTCCATATATTGTTAGAATTGGGATTGTGGGGTTTTCTTTATCCTTCATACATGATCCTATTTTGATAGACAACTATACTCCATTTACTATAGCATTAGACAAATAACGGCTAAATAATGACAGTTATTGTGTAATATTGTTGAAATTACTGCATTTTAGAGTTATTTTTTATATCGTGAAATAACGGAGTTTATTAAACGTTTACATCGAAATAAAAAGAAATAGAAAAGGGTGAGAACAGTTACTTGTCTAATGTTATAATAAATAGAGTATAAGTACTCATTTCATTCATTATTTTGTTGGGGATCCTGCCGTTTTGCCGAACAGATTTTGCCAAAATTTCACTACCCAAAGAAATTTTAGCAACCTTTTTTTATACCAATGCAATGTTTGGAATGATTTTATTACGCACATTTTCATTTGGTCAAATTTTTACGTGGCAGATTATTATCAAGGATAATGTCATTTAGGCAGACAATAAACGTTTGGGCAAATGATTTGTTATGAAGTCAAATTTATGGTTACTTATGGAACTAGATAGAGTAGGTTAATTATTAAAAAAAAATGATTAGGTTAGGTTAGGTTAAAACTGTGACCTCCTACGCACAAGCCGAGCGAGCGCAGTGAACGGTGCCGCGCCAGCAGCCGGCGAGTGCCAGAAACGACTAGATTACCTATATAGAAAAAAAATATGGAAAAAAAGAGATTATTTTAATAGGCTATCGAGAACCGAACTAGTTAGACGAGGTTAATGATAAAAAAAATGGTTAGGTTAGGTTAAAACTGTGACCTAATAGTAATTGGTAAAAGTACTAGTTGATAAGCAAGTTATTGTTTAAACGTTCACTTGCCAAACATTAGGTTTGCGTTACAATTATTTGTGAAGAGATTTTTTGCTAAGTAATAATTTGGCAAATGAATTTATGCGGAAAATTGTTTGGGAAGTGATAATTTGGCAATTTCTTTTCCATGAAACAAGGGAGACCCATTTTGTTGATTATTATAAAATGTACCTGTATATGAACTATCGACATTGAACTCATAAATCTAATATAAAAGCCTTTAACGACGTGTTACACGTGATAGTATTTTCTAATGCCCCATATTCTAATGTAACGGACTACACGGTGCCCTAAATAATATTTAAGACCCATTGACAACGTGACAAGAAATGCGTACATTTCACAGTAAGGCGCCTTCGTCGTTCTAGGAAAGACATTCCATTGTTTAATTAATCCAAGTAACGTCTGTAAAGTGTAAACATGACATCCGATCGTCGTGCTGTGTGGCCGTTCTGTAATTGTAATAATTATTGTGATTAATAATATTACCAGAATTATAATTACTTGTTGACAAATTGGTGCTAACTTCGCTGTGAGTAATGGTTCCTGTTCCATAGTCCCACGGACCTTAACAGTATAAAAAGACGTCTTAATATAATTTTATGACAATCTTCCTGTTAGTTAATGTAGATGGTCAGAGGCGCAATTTTCTGTAGCCTTTGCTTCGTTAAAATAATGATCTCTAATCATCTCTTTTAGCAATCAATATCAAGATCGAGGTTTGAAAAGGGACAGTTGGTACTACTGTCATTGATATAAAATCACAATATTGTATATATCTGTACAATAATCCGATCCAGACACACATTTATTTATTTATATAGGGTGTATCTATTCAAACACGAAATATTTTAAGAGATATACAAGACATACAAGGTGGTAAAGAAGCCATGTACACGATTTTTTTTTTTAATCTGGGTATATTATTAAAAAAATTAAATAATTTAAAATTACTTGACGCCACCGTCGCCGCGTCTGGGCGGTTCATTCATAGAATAATGTAAAGGTATTAGGTATTAATTTTTTTTGCAAAATGTCTCAAATAAAATTATAATAATTATGTAAAAATATAAAACAAAGATTTAAAAAAAAATCCCTGCTCTGGCTTTTTTACCACCTATAGATGTTTCTCTTAAAATATTTCGTGTTTGAATAGATACACCTTATATAACAATTGCTTACTGCACTAACAGTAAACACCAAAGCATGCAGCAAACCAACAACAAACATTCAATTAGAAAAGTCCATGTTCAGTCCGTGTTTAGTGTTTAACTAAACACAGATTTACTGCTAGACACAAATATATTAAAATTCGGCTCCTGAGCAATCAGGGCGTTCAGCACATTGATAAAAAAACACTTATGTACATAAAATCTGCCAAACTACATAACAGTTTGTCGGCAGTTGTTCTCGTCTAACAATGGATTACAAATGAAAATTAATGTGCTAAAACTTAATTATGCTAAGTAAACTATAAAATAATATACACTACAGTCGAGATAAAATAAACTCACATTTTACAGAAAGGCATTTTCACAGACCTGAGGTTTGCTAAGGCTCGCGCAGACTAACGCAATATCGCGGGTGCGACAGGCAGCGCGACCCTTGTCGCGCCCGCGATATCTCGCTAGTGTGTTCAGCCTTTACAGACATAGCTATGGACACAATGTTTTTGTAGAACTCTAAGTTGATCCTTAGACTTGACATGCGACATCAGTTTTGGGGATAACTCGTTCACTAACGTTAATACTACGTACCTTCTTGTGCGCTTACCACATTCGTTTTGTTACTTTTGGAACAACAAAAATGTCTTCTTAGATAAACGAGTTGGGTAGATATGCTTACGTTCCACTTTGTGGTATTCATTATTGAATGGTTCAGTCAAGATAATATGTAAGATAGATCGGGAGTACTTTACAAATTGTTAACAGTTCTTAATGAACATAATAAAAATAAATATAATTTAAAAAAAATGTAAGGTAATAAATAAATAAAGCTCAAAATAATAATCGATGCTTCCTCGACAGCTATTGTAGTTGTGGCCATAAACACACCAAATATGTGGTCTATTCTTTATTTATTTATTTAATTTTAATGTAGTGTAGCTTCATTTTTCTTACTGACCGACTCCTTGACAACTCAAAAGTGCCTGTAAATGGTTTAATTGAAATAAATGGTTTGAGTTTGAGTTAGAAAGAATACAGACTAATAACAATCTTGAATATCCCGCATAAGTTTTGACATTTGCTAATTACAAGCTTCCACATGTATTTATCTACTTAGTTACGCATTATTTGCGTTGACCAGTTACAGCGAATTGGCTAAGTAAACAGATTATAATGTAAACATCTATATGGTAAACATATTAGGTACTAGCTTTTGCCCGCGGCTCCGCCCGCGTAGATGTCGGTTATCGCGTAAAAAAGTAGCCTATGTCCGTCTCCATATCCCAGGCTACATCTCTGCCAAATTTCATGACGATCGGTTGAGCGGTTTAGGCGTGAAAACGTAACATGCAGACAGACAGACAGACAGACAGACAGAGTTACTTTCACATTTATAATATTACTAGCTGATGCCCGCGGCTCCGCCTGCGTCGATGTCGGTTATCGCGTAAAAAAGTAGCCTATGTCCTTCTCCATATCCCAGGCTATATCTCTGCCAAATTTCATGACGATCGATTCAGCGGTTTAGGCGTGAAAACGTAACATACAGACAGACAGACAGAGCTACTTTCACATTTATAATATTAGTATGGATATATAATATATATATATATATAATATATTAGATATTTCGAGATAATATAATAATAATTATTATATAAAAACTGGTAAAAGAATCATAGGGCATCAAAAAATTCGTCCGTATCGCTGTCAACAGGAAAAATAAAATAAAATAAGCATAATTTGAATTAACTATATAGAAGTAGACGCAGCTTTTTGCTAGCTTTATCTCTGTCAGGCAAATGTAAGTAGAGGCTAACCTAACCCTTACCTTTTTCATGAACATATCGGGACACTTTAAAGACATTGTACGCACATTACCGACATAAATGACGTGAGAACGGCAGTAAACACCGTCGGCTACTCGCCTGTCACACTAGTTGTGAGCTACTGGTGGTGAGTACTTGCATTCAAGTGCCAAGAGTTCAGAGGTGACTGTCGCTTGTTTACAAGAGATACAGTGTCAAGTGTATACGGTACTTGTGCTATGCAAGTGCGTATGCTTGCTTTGAATCCATTTTTTGAATACTTTTCAGAAAATGAGACGTTTTTCTGAGTTCTGACCAAGTTACTACTACTGGCCTACATGTCTTTGTTTTGTCCTTTTGTAGGCTTGGTATCCGTGAGTGTCGTAAAAGGCGACTAACGGACTTACTAGAGAATGGGCAGCAGCGTTCTCTATGCATTTTTAACATCATACTGCGATCGCCAACCCGCCTGCCAAGCGTGGCGATTATGGCAAACCCTCCCAATTGGGAGAGGCTTATGTCCAGCAGTGGACGTCTTTCGGCTGAAATGATCATGATGATGATTTTTAAATTTTAGAGTATCAGTAAACTTTTCCGTTTACGTAGAAAATAATTCATAATTCATCTTACAATCAATATCATCGTAGTTTTAGGTCGGCTTCCAGTCTAACCAGAAGCAGCTGAATACCAGTTTTTTACATGGAACTACTGCCTATCTGGCCTCTACGATACCCCTTGGTAAGACTGGTTGTCAGACTTTCGGGCTTCTGACGACCCGTAACGACTGTCAAAGATCCACGAATGACAGCCGAGACCAACGGTTTAACATGCTTTCCGAGGCACGGAAGGATCTTGTTATGTCATCATCATCATCATTATTTCAGCCGAAAGACGTCCACTGCTGGACATAGGCCTCCTCCAAAAGGGGGGATTTGCCATAATTGCCACGCTTGGCAGGCGGATTGGCGATCGCAGTATGGTGTAAAAATGCATAGAGAACGCTGTTGCCCATTCTCTAGTAAGTCACTCAGTCGCTTTACGACACCTAAGGGAGGAAATGGGGTAGTGCTATTCTTTACGTCCGGCACCACACGGAACTTAGTTAGTAGTAACTTATTATTAACTAATTATATTTAATTTAAATTTAAAATCGGAACAGTACTGGCTTTATCTCCAACTCCCCACGACCTTAGTTCTTTCTGCTGAAGTTTGAGCTGGCTGGCATTAATAAGTGACAGTTATAGTCACCTACCTATGTATTATAAAGGTTAACTTAATATAAGTGTTTGAAACTTACTATAAGTGTTTGATATGATAAATTATTAATGCGGTAGACCCTTAAAGGCTACCGTTTGTTTTTTTAAGGAGGAGTATTATTTATTAATATATGTTATTTCAAACAGTTTATTGTTTCCTTGTATTTCGATACATAACCACCTAGCATCTGAGATTTTGTTCCAATACAACTAGGGGGACAAAATCTTATATGTAACAGTGGCTATTAGTAACTAAGTTATTTACTTAGTTCTTCTTATGTATAGATGGTCAACCATCAAATCAATCAAATCAAAATATTTTATTTCACATAAACCTACATGGGCACTTATGAAACGTTAGAGGCTAGGTGCACGGTTCCAATTAGTCGTTTCCTATGGAGAAGAGCCGGCAAGAAACTCCACGGGAACATCAACGGACTAACCACAGCAAGCGTAGCTTAAAATTATCGATCGATCCATGCGGCTATTTTTACTTACAACCAATAAACACCGCAATAATATAAACACAGAAGAAGCTTTTTAAATAATGAGTGTTGTTGGTAAGTTTTTCAAAGCCATTTACTATAGCTATTGATTTTAATAGCAAAATGTTTTGCATTTATAATCTCCTTATATCCTCGTTCATCGACGATTTTAATACAAATTATGAACTGTATGTATTTACAACGAACTTGTACTGGGTCTTGCTTTCAATTTGCTATAATTTCATATAAATGAGGCCTTGCAAAGATAATTGCGAGTTACAACCGCGCGGCAGCACAGGCGCACATAAAATTGTATTTAGCATTAATTTATAAATAGTGTAACTACTGTTGAGAGTTATATATTTTATAGGTTTTATTTATTTTGTTTGTGATAAGAGATCTGTTGTTTTGTGTTACTGGATTGATGATTTTGTAAACTGATAAAATTAACGGCTTATTCCACAAATCCCCCCTGAAAATCCCCCTTAGGAGGAAAAGTGGAATCTGAAAACAGTCTAGAATTCACCCCTGATAATCCCGCTAAGGAGGGAAAACTAGAATTGAAAAAACAAAAAATAACTTATTCCAAGATCCCCTGAAAGTGATTTTATTATATTAGGGTTCAGTTTTTTCCACTGAGGGGGATTCTCTCAGGGGGGATTAGTGGAATAAGACAAATTAACTACGTGATTCGAAATTATGAAGATCTGATTTTCAAATACGTACGTTATCTATTAGGTTTTTGTAGGAAAAAAAAAAATACTGATTAGTAATTAATCAGTTAAATGTTTTTTTTAATAATTAATATTAATCAGTTTAAGAAATCCTCCAAGAAATAATAGGCAATTATTGCATATTATTTCTTGGAGGATTTCTTACTCATTGAATGGAACAAATTATATTAGTCCATGACTCCTACTGTATTAACAGCATTATGAGATTTGTCACAAGGAACGTGTATTTTAGAAACGCGAAAATTTGAATTTCTCGGGCGACCTTAGCGCATCGCCCTTAACGGCGCTCCTACAACACTCCTTAAGAATGAATATCAGGAAAAACTACGCCACAATAGGTAAGTATAAAGTTATTCAATACTAAAAGTGTTAAACAAATCAAATAAAAAAAACTATGTGAGAAACTATTGAGTCATACACAATAATAGATATGGTGATGAAGAAATATTTTTAAAGTTCTGTTTTTTATTGCGTTGACATGTTTTGTGAAAGTCATTGAACCAGCGCAGGCGCAGCTCTATGTCAAGTTGACATGTCAATGTCCGCGTCGATTAATTCGCCATATTCCAAATTTTGGCGCCAACTATTTTACATTTTATCTTTTAAATTATTATATTAATATTAAAAGGCGCGACTCCAGAATACTAATGTTTTTTATCATTTAAATATTTTATGCATGGCTAATTCTAAAGACTAAGTTAAACAAATAATAATTATGCTAAACTTATATCGCATAATATTCGCATAAAGTAACACAGTTTTCGCAAAAATTTGATATTATCTGTTAAATTATAATTATAAAAGTTTTCTACGCATAAAATGGTAGTGAAAATCGTACGGGTTATGCATATTATAATATTAATAATATTAGCATATGCCTATAGAAAATAATATGATCGGACAAAAATGATGTCTACCTACTCTTAGTTTGTAGGAATTATACGAAATTTTTTACATCAATAGTTTTTATTTACTCTTATAACTAGAAATCGGATATTCGGATGAATATTCACCTAAATGTCAGCTATTATGGAAAGCTCTTTTGTATCGAATAAATCCCGCGGTTCTGGTGTTTTATTTTTTATTTTAACTAACACACACCACCCCTACTCTTACACGCTACATACACAAATATTTGCATAGGGGGTTAAAATAATTATAAATAAATATGCATCTGAATAGTTATGCAATCCAAGAATCCCGGGTTTTTTTTATTTTTAATAAATATTTTAGAAGTCGCTTCCATACTATACACCCGACTAGTTATGCCTTGCCGGTATTCCTGGCATCACGGAATATTTTCTTACAAAAATATATTTTAAGAAACTGCTTTCATACTTTCATAGCTAATAATTAACTTTAGGTAAATATGCATCCAATTATCCGATCTCTACTTATAACCTATTACCATGACTAATATTTGATTAAGCGAAAGTTCACAGAATACGGAATAGGTACCCAAATATTGATCTATAAACAAACACACCAATATTGATTAAATGGATATCATCTATACGTACATACATATACAACATGTCTCGGAATTAAAGTACACCACCAAATAATTAGAATGTTATGTTAAATCATAATCATAATACATACACTGAATTTTTTCTATTATTTATAAAACATTGTTTATTTATTACATTAGTTATACTGATTGTGGGAGAAAATTGTGCTCCCATTAAAAACCTACGCACGTACACAGTCGTACACATATCAGGGTCTAGCGTAGCTTTGTCTATTAAGGTTTGTTTTGACTGTACAGCGGAAGTAGATATGGGTATAAGGTCGGCGGCGCGGCGGCGGTGGCGGCGGCGCGCTGACTTTTTGGGGTCGGCGCGGGCGGCGTGACTTTTAAAGCATTTTTTTAGCGTAATGCTTTTTAATGACAGGATAATAATACAAAATACATATAGTTTTTCGATCACAAATACTTTTATTATTATGGTGATACCGTGATAAATATTAGGTTATATGAAATTGCCGTTTTTCATGAAATAAGTTAACGCCCTTGTTTCTCTATATTTTTTATTTTTATTAATCAAAGTAATTACCCATGCAATCAATGTATTTTTGCCAACGTAGTGGTAGCTTATTAATGCCCTTTTAAAAAAGGCCTGCTGGATGTGAGGCAACAAATTCTTCAATGGCATTTTGAACTGCCTGTCGGTTATTAATTTTTTTCCCAGCCAAGAAGTTATCCAAATTCTGGAAAAAGTAAAAGTCTGTAGGGGCAAGGTCTGGTGATTACGGTGGATGACGGAGAACTTCCAACCCCAGCTATTGTGACTTGGAGACCGTCTGCTGTGCAGTATGAGGTCGCGCGTTGTCGTGCAGGAGCAGCGGAGCCGAACGATTGACCAAAGCTGGTCGGAGATGTGCGAGCTTCTCCATCATAATGTTCAGTTCTTCACAGTACACACCTGCAGTAATGCTCATCCCGTTTGGTAAGAAGCTGTGATGAATGACACCGGCGCTAGACCACCAAACAGTGACCATCACTTTTTAAGGGGTCAGTTTTCGTTTGGGGCATTGTTTAGGTGCTAAACCAGGATCTAACCAACTTGCTGAGCGCTTGCGATTGTCGAACAGAATCCATTTTTCGTCGCAAGTAACAATGCGATTCAATATGCCTTCGTTTGTGTGCCTGTTGAGCAGTGCAAGGCTCAACTCGACGCGTGCTTCACGCTGGCGATCATTAAATTCGTGGGCCACCCATTTTGATGCTAACATCGAAAGCTGCTGCTAATTCAGCTGTAGATTGAGAATCATGAGCTTCCACATTCGCCTATAATTGGTCATTCTCGACTAAAGTTTTCGGTCGACCACGGGGTTCATTTCTTAGGTCAGAACAGAAGCGGGCAAACCAATAATGGGTGGTACGATCGTTAGTAGTGTTCGCTCCGTATACGTCGTTGATGTTGCGTGCCGTTTCTGCCGCTTTGCTGCCACGACGGTACTCATACTCCATAATCACTCGAATTTTTAACGTACCTATGATGACTAAAAAAGTATAAACGCGATGAAAACAGAACGCTAACCATTAAAAAATGACTAATTTTCAAAAAAGAATTTCATATTTTAAAAATAAAAATAATTTGAACTTAGAATTCTTAGCGAAAAAGAAAAAATTGGACTTGAAATAGCCAGCCAGTACGGCAGAACGGCAATTTCATAGGTAAAAACCTATTAGTACGAACAGTGTGTTTTTCTTTAATTTTGAGAACGGTGTTACGGTCACTTTATCTACTTTTATTTTATAAACGTCCACATTGTGTTCTGACTCTGTGACGACGACGCCGCCATTAAGGCGGATGCGCTAAGGTAGCCCGCGATATTCAAATTTGCTTATGTTTTTTTGCAATTTGCAGGTCAGTGCCAGGTTGTATGTTGATTCAAATATGAATCGCGACCGAAAAAAAAAATGGCTTTACATAATTATAATCATTAGAATCAGCAATACAACTCCTTAAATTCATCATGATTTCATGAAATAGTCATTCAATAGGGTCATATGAACTAACAGAATTGTATTGATGATTTTTAAAATTATAATTCTATAATTAAATATTTACAGCCGCGAATCATGTTTAGATCAACATACAACCTGATACTCACCTACAATTTGCAAAAAACGAGAAAGTTTGAATATCGCGGGCTACGTTGACGCTTGCAATCGCTCGGCCTACGCGACGTTGCATTTTCTTGGCGGCGGGTGGCGACGCGGGAATAGGTGGGGGCGGCGGGTAGCGGCGCGGGAATAGGTGGGGGCGGCGGGTAGCGGCGCGGGAATAGGTTGGGGCGGCGGGTAGCGGCGCGGGAATAGGTGGGGGCGGCGGCGCGCCAGCGTGGTGCTCATACCTAAGCGGAAGTACGTAATTTGCGTAGTTTTAATTCATCATCATTTTAATTTCAGCCGAAAGACGTCCACTGCTGTACATAGGCCTTCCCCAATTGGAGAGGGTTTGCCATAATCGCCACGCTTGGCAGGCGGGTTGGCGATCGCATTATGGTGTTGAAAATGCATAGAGAACGCTTCTGCCCATTCTCTAGTAAGTCCCTTAGTCGCCTTTTACGACACCCACGGGAGAAAATGGGGTGATACTATTCTTTACGTCCGACACCACACGGTACTAGTTTTAATAATTTTTATGATATTAAAATATCTGTATTAAAAATGACAGAAATTGATTCACTAAACAACGATTCTGAGAAAACTACTTTAATAATGTGCATTAATTCAGTTACGCATTGTATAATAAAATCGTAGTTATAAAATTAAAGGTGTTACTTCCATGGGCGATTAGCAAATTGCCTATAACAAGACAAATCTACCAATTATGGTGTATTAAAATAACCGTGGTGTTATTTACTTGATTAAATAATCAAGTCAAATTAAGATCTAAAACTGGCAGCAGTGTTATAAATACTCGTAATGAAGTCATTTACAATTTATTGTCCATATATTTCACATAAATCTAATTTTCTAATAAACTTTACTATAAACTTTTTAATTACATATATCTCAGGAAATTATATTAAAAACTGATGATTGCTAATTATGCTAAACGTTGAAATCTTTTAATAATAAAAAATTTATGTCTACAATTTAATTTTATTAATAAAATTAAAACTTAATTATAAAATTACGGGTGTGATATATTAACACAAATTAATATACCTAATAAGTTGTCGACAACAAATCACAACGTTTCATCTTTATAGTTTCCTGCAAATTAAAGAAAATGTGCGAATCTTAGGGCGTATATAAAGTCAATTGAAAGAAACAGGTTCTTTTAACATTACCGTAAACCATTTTGTATTACCATTTCTGCGCTGCAACCGGATGGTAATAGTACCTTCCTACCTTATCTTGAGTTGACGACACGCTATCTCAGGATCTACGCATAACGTGTCATAACACTATCGCTTAGAAATCCAGGAAGTAGGTAGTTAGCAGCTTGATAAACTATTACGATAAATAATATATAATTAATGTAAATATAATGAGGCGGCATCTACAACGCCACATGCGAACTACGCATCAAAGGCCTGACGTCACAAATCCTGCATCGCGCAATCAGAGTTTACCGCACGACTAGCATATATACAACATCCCCACATCAACCGTTGCGCAGTTGCCCACCAGACACAATACCCGTCTGGTCGGAGGATCTTCCCTTTTCCATAGACTATGAGTGTATTATATTATTATAGAGGTATGCCTCTATAATAATATAATTAATGTATATAATATTATATTACACCACCTCTTGAGAAAAAAAACTGAAACGGTGACCTGGCGCCAGCCGCCGTAGCATTTGATCAGGGTAGAGCGAGATTGTCTTTCGGGCAATCGGGCCTTTTGGTTGAAGCCGTTATGAAGCCCTGATTTCAGCTGCGCAAAAAAGAGTTGTCACCCATGTAATTTACAAGAAACGCTGTTTACGGACTAGGTTCAAGGCTAGTCTAGGCGATCCAAACAGTCTGATTAAGCTTAAAAAAAAAGTTAGATTTAGCTTTTTAAAAAGTCTGTAGACCTACGGATTTTACAGCGTCACTTTTTGGTTTTTTATAAATCTGATCTGGCAACACTGCTCCCGCGCTTCTCAAAAGGTGCCATCAAAATTTTATTTTGCGCTGGAAATATTGTTTTTCGCATTTGGATTTTTGGCTCCGACGTAAAGGTTTACCATCTGGCGCAGGCCGAGTTCCGGCGCTGCTCGCGACTAACATAGCCGGGACATACTAGACGATTCAGTATGAGTATACACGAGAAAGAAGACGAAAAAGGAACAATTTATTTTGATTCATAAATCATCGGTGATCTGGGGCTTATTTAAGTTTTGATTGACATATCAATCAAAACTTAAATAAGCCCCAGCCCCAGATCCACCCCAGCACAAACTGCCGCAATGGGCTATATAGTTGAATGATACAGTGTTGCTATTCAGATAGGACATATTTACACATACGACAAGTGAGCTAGCTATACCAATAATTTAGTGAAAATAAGACTCATCTAATCAACAAGACCAATCTAATTCAACAAACAAGAGAAACACAGCGTCTTGTCTCGTTTGATCTCCATCACATTAGTTAAATCTAATTTGCTCGCCGTAGCAACCAACAGCGCGTACGCAATAAAACCAATCGAGAGCACCATATTCGCACGCCTCATCGGGCCCATCTACTAATTTATTTCAAGCACCAATATTTGATACAATATAATACAGATCAGATTCACCCCGTACTTCCTTATTGCCAATATTGCCATGCAAATTTTAGTTATTGAGTTACACTTAGCCTCACAAGACGTATATGATCATTAGCAATGATGGAAGGTGCCATTTATGTGGAGCGCCACGGGCAGTGAAGCGTGGGAAAAACGATGTGTTGACAACACCTTACTTAGTTATTTTATGTTTATGTATGGCGCCACTGATAAGGTTTTATCGTCAAAAATCCATTAGCGAAACCTATTTTTGCTAATAGATACATGGAGATAGCGTTTTTCTACATTTTGGCTCTGATATTAATAAATTTTTAGCTATAATTTCCATTACCAAAATTTCAGGTCGTTAAATTAGCAACCAAATGAGAGAAGCTATTAGATATTATAATAAAAATGATAATTGATGGAGCTTAGCTTTTACCGAGCCTGACACGTCTAAGTTGGTTAACTCATGTGCCTTTAAGAAGCTAAGAAGATTCCCATTACTGAAGTAAACAATAACATTTAAACTAAAACAGAAACATTACCAAGATCTATTTCCATCGACACTATTTTAAATACAGCTATATTTATCTTATCTTAAAGGCAGACCGTTCAGTTTAATAGTTGTCTATGACGTAATAGACCACCCATTGTGATACACAAAATATTCGCGAAACACACCTTATATAAAATACCGCCAACTTTTATTGTTACAGCTGAATTTATTTGTACCCGGCGAGACTTTAATGTCATACCAAAGAATTATGCCACGCTTGAGGCCCCGTCCACGGCCTCGAGCGATGCGACTTGCGTCAAGCGACAATCGCGTGCGTCACCCTGCGTTCCAATCGAAATCGACCGTCGCGCGAATAAACGATTACGCGATCGTTTACCTGAAAAATGACGTACAAACGCGACTTGATTGATCGTGCAAGTTTGTCTTAATCATAAAAAAGAAGTCGATGATTGCTTTTGCGCCGCTTCGCAAGTCGCATTGCGTCGCAGTGACTCGTGGCACACTATAATTACTTTATTATACTTTGCTTATGGCAAACTCTACATTACTTTTTTCATTTATTTTCTCTTCTTTCAGTCGCTGTCGTAAGACGCGTGTCGCTGGAGCGTGTAGCTCATGAGTACGGGGTATTCTTCAGACGTGTCTGCGCAAATTGACGCCTGCATAATTTGCATTTGTATGATATTAATGGAATGATGTTTCAGAAAATGTTTAAAGTATTACGTAATAAAATGTGTCTTTGAATTTCTTTAATTGTCTTGAGAATCTTATGATAATAGATTGAAATGGTTGTTTATCTCTTAAAGCTATGAACCGGAAACGCGAAAGCATTGGTTCTATTATTTATTGCTAATAGATAAGCATTATATGATAGATCCATTTTAGAAAATAAATCTAACATAAATTAAGCTCTAAGTACTTTCTAGACTAGACTCTTAAATCCTTAAGCCGAATGGCCGAAATGTATTTAAAAGCAAATTGATAATCCTTAAATATGAACAATGTAACTATCCCGACACCATCAAATATTGAAATTACACCTCCCAATTTCGTCTGCAAAAACAACCATACAAATCAAATATTCCCCTTTTCAAAATACCGTTCGTACCGTGCACATGCAAACAGCCCCTAACACTGTGGCAGCAGCCTATTATAAAATAATACGAGCAGAATGTTACCGTAACGAATCGGTTCGAGTAGTCTCATTTCGAGTCTAAAGGTTATCGCATCGTATCGTAACCGCATAATATTACGACTGTTATGAATGAGGCACGAGCTGATAGATACTATTAGAAGGATACTTTTATTGATAGACTAGCGACCCGTCCATACTTCACACGGGCCCATGTACTGAGGTCGCGGGGAGATGTCAAAACATCGAGATTTCTGTGCTATATCGAAGTTACACATGAACCTTCCGGAGTAAATTCCGTAAATGATGGTGAAAACCAAACCGTATCAAAATTCGTTGTCTAGTTGAGAAGAAAAATCTGGTCACACAGACTTTAATTTATAACACATACCCACATCAAAAAAAGTTTGTGATCACTAGTTTAAGCTGATATAATTTTTTAAATTGAACTTTATCAAGAAAAATTCTTTGTTGTGTGTTTTCTTTAAATAGAAATACCCAAGTTTGAAATTAAAAAATAAAACAATTTTTTATAAAAATAAAAAAAATTGAGTAATTCATCATAATGTAATTGTAACAGAAATTTGATAGAAAGCAAAAGACTGTTTAACCAAACTTAAACAATAATTTATTAATAAAAGGTTTATATTCAATATAATATAACTCCTCCCCTGGCTCGAACACATGCGGTGATCCTCCTGGGCATGCTGAGAATCAAGTTATCCAACATTTCTTGGGGTAACCTGTCCCATTCATGAATAGCGGCTTCCCTGAGCTCTGGCACTGTCTGGGGACGTGGCTGACGGTTCCAAACAGCTCGCTTAAGGACATCCTACGCGTGCTCTATTGGGTTTAAGTCAGGCGAGCCGGCAGGCCAGTCTAATCTTGTGATGTCGTATTCTCTATTTCGATTTTTCAAAGTGATCGTAAACTTTTGTTGATGTGTGTATATGTAAAGAAGAAGCTGGTTAGAAATAATATAATAAAATACATTATATTTATTAAATAATTCATACTTTATATTATAAATGTGAAAGTAACTCTGTCTGTCTGTTACGTTTTCAGGCCTAAGCCGCTGAACCGATCGTCATGAAATTTGGCATAGATATAGCCTGGGATATGGAGAAGGACGTAGGCTACTTTTTTACGCGATAGCCGACATCCACCCGGGTGGAGCCACGGGCAAAAGCTAGTATAACATAAATTTACACATATTGTTACGTTTGTTTACATTTCTTCATTTACACATAGATTTCTTCTTTCATGTCACTATACAATTTTGGAGGATAAGAAACTGGGTTCGTGAAATCGCAAGGAGAATAATGTAAGTGCCTTCAGCTGATATCTACTATTATAAGCATACTTGCTGATAGTACGCCGTGGTATTCAACTCTCGTGTTAGTACGAGATCTAGGAGAAAATCTTGTATGTTCTGATAAAAAGGGCTAATTGCACCTTTGGTATTTAATAGGGAACGCTTTTCGAAGAGTTAGGCCGGAGAAGCCATTTGAACACTATACTAATGTGGGAGAGATTTTCATCAGAATGCCAATTTTCAGGACATGAAGCAAAAACTATTAGAAAGTGCACTTAAATGGAGCATCGCGTAGAACTCTGGAGTTAGATTTTACGCTTACATGATTTTAGTGATTTAATCGAAAATACTTTTCTAAATGAACTCGGAAACATTTTGCGTGTACAAGAAACAAAAGAGATATAAATTTGACACGTTCATACTAACTCCAATAAATAACGAAACAATCAGTTTCGAAACTACGCGTTACACCTGCTAAACTTTTTAATCATATTAATTACCTCATTTGTAACGTCAATAAAACATTTATATCTGCAATAAATCACCAGAATTTAGTGCCGTACACATCTTATTAATTAGTGAATTATTCACTTAACTTAGTTTGAAACTTGCTTAACAAGTTTTGTTATTAAACCTAACAAAATGCCACTGTGTTATAAATCTTAAGATGGTAGGTATGACCCATGACCCCATTATCTTAAAAACTATATATGCAAAATGTACAAAATGCACGTGTTTGTATTAACAAACTACAGTACTGCCTGTGACTTCGCCGCGTGTATTTTGTCATTCATAATTTTGACTTATTCCACTAATCCCCCCTGAGAGAATCCCCCTCAGTGGAAAAAACTGACTCCCTAATTTAAAAAAATCACTTTCAGAGGATTTTGGAACAAGTTATTTTTTGTTTTTTCAATTCTAGTTTTCCCCCCTTAGCGGGATTATCAGGGGTGAATTCTAGACTGTTTTCATATTCCACTTTTCCTCCTAAGGGGGATTTTCAGGGGGGATTTGTGGAATAAGCCATAATTTTTAGTGTTCCTTTCAGTAAAAACAAACAAACGGAACTCTTATAGGATCACTCGTGTGTCTGTCTGTCTATCCATCTGTCACAGTCAATTTGCTCCGAATCTACCGATTAAGTTAAGTTTGTTATACATAATTATGAACTTTCGTGACCCAAACACGGACGATAAATGAATTTTGAATCCCCTATATTCAAAATAAATTTATTTTCGTTACACGTCCGTTTAACTATTTTTTTTTTATTTGCAAGTTTTCCGGGGGTTTACCTCAGTAAATTAGAAAATAAAATAAAAAAAAGTTTTGCAAACAGTACCGTGTTAATATCAAATTCAAGGGCTAGGTAAGGATTAAAATAAATACGTTTTAAGTTATTTAAGAAAATAGATGTAAATTAACCATTCTCCCCCATAACTCCGAAACTACTGACCCTAAATATTATATAGTTAATATAAATATAATAGTCCTATACTTATAGATTACAGAAAAATGTATAAGAAGTCTCAGTTGGAATGTTTATACTGCGACCGGTTCTGTGCTTTCGGCGAATTCCAGTGGATTCCTGCGGCCTTCACTCATCGGTCCGCCTTGTGGGAGGCCTTCCAACGCTACGTCTTCCGGTACGCAGTTGCCACTCCAGAACCTTTCGGCCCCATCCGCCATCTGTTCTGCTAGCAAAGTGCCCTGCCCACTGCCACTTAAGTTTGGCAATTCTTTGGGCTATGTCGGTTACTCTTGGTTGTCTCATTTCCTTCCATGGGTGGTCATAAAAGGCGACTAAGGGATTTACTAGAGAATGGGCAGCAGCGTTCTATACGGATTTTTAACGCCATACTGCGATCGATTATGACAAACCCCCCCCAATTGGGGGAGGCCTATGTCCAGCAGTGGATGTCTTTCGGCTGAAATGATGATGATGATGGTGTCGGTTACCTTGGTTCTCCTTCGGACCTCTTCATTTCTGATTCGATCACGTTGCGCAACTCCAAGCATAGCCCTCTCCATTGCCCTTTGGGTGACTTTTATAGCCTATCGCATTTATAATATTAAAGGAAAATATGGATTGTAAGAATGTATTGATTTGTATTGTTTTGAATTGTATGGATGGGAAGAAGGCGTGAATTTATGGATGTATGTGTATGTATATGTATGAGGAGCTCCTGGCTAAGTAATAACAGCCGCACGCGTCGATCCGTCAGGTTAAGCTACGCTTGCCGGGGTTGGTCCGTGGATGGGTGACCATCTTTACATACCGAGACTCCTCCGTGCCTCGGAAAGCACGTTAAGCCGTTGGTCCCAGCTGTCATTCGTGGATCTTTGAGTCGTTACGGGTCGTCAGAAGCCCAAAAGTCTGACAGCCAGTAACCAAACGATTACCAAGGGGTATCGTGTTACCCAGTTACTGGGTTGTGGACGTCAGATAGGCAGTCGCTCCATATAAAATACTGGTATTCAGCTGCATCCGGTTAGACTGGAAGCTGACCCCAACATAGTTGGGAAAAGGCTAGGCAGATTGATTTTGTGTATGTATGTATGTATGTATTAAAAGTGCAAAAGACGTGTTTAAAAAGTCAAGAAAGCTCCTTAAACTTCACAACTAAGAAAACGGCCAATTTTCTTCACATTTTATGGCTTTATAAAGTTAGGATTATACTAATTCACGGTATATTACTACGACATGATGTCTATAATAACGCCTCGTAAAGAACAATCTTACTGCTTTACCATGTAATGAGTTTAATAAGAAATTGCACGGCTAATGCAGGGAGTTTAAAGAGAAAGAGTTGAAAATACGTTATGATATGAACTTAGGTATAGTTATAACGTAGTGGCACCTACAGACTTCCAAATCTCTACCTTTTTTGGAGATACAGAACGAATGTCAGGTTATAACAAAAATACGTAGGTAATACGTAAAATATGCGATCAGGGGATTTCCGTCAGGAAGAAGTTTTAACACGCGATACTCTCATGCACACATACACTCGTATAAAATAGAAAGAGACAGAGAGAGCGAGAGAGAGAAAGTCGCATGGAAATTGTATAACGCTTTTCTTTACGTGACGATTTCTACCGGTCAGCTCCTACCGCAAGTAGACATGTGACGTATTTACTAGAACAGGTATACGCACTAGGTATTTTTCTGGACTAAGCCGCATCTAATATGACGCGTAAAGTACGAAATACATCGACTATTTTCTGCCAAACCGAGAATTTTATGAATAGTGACTATCATTTGTACCATTTATGATGTTAATTGCACTTTGCAATGTCAACCCTCAAACATAACACAATTTTCGTGAACAAAATACGCGGCTTTACGAAAAATTCCTAAGATTTATTATTTTTCCAAATGTGGACTCAATGGATCTCGTACGGGATGCGATCTATTGCGTCCGTATTGAAGTATTTGGCAAAGTACGTTCATAGCGTACGGCTATCGAGTATACTACCTATTCGAGTCTATTCTTAGCATGTTTAAATAAAACTAATCAAATAAGTAAAATTTTAAATGGAAGAATGCTTCTTGATGATTGATCTTGGACTTACTAAGTTGTTTTATTATTTTTAGTTCACAAAATCTGAGTTGTATGTAGTACAAAAATCAAAATTTATTCGTAAGGTATAGTTTAATTTAACACAAAATTGTAGTTTTATGCATGAGAGAGACTTCATGTCTCGTAGGTAATCAAAACGCGGTGGAAAGGACTACGCGATAAAGGTACGGAAGAAAGTACCTACGATACGGTACATCCCACCGTATGCGAGTCTATCTGAATTTGAGTAAATAGTTCATAGGTTCTCGGAACAGGCATTTGGACTTAGTATTTTTTTATACTCGTACTATATGAACCTAGTACGAGAATCCAGTTGGAATGACGTCCGGTTGGGACGAAGTTCCTTTTGCACACTTCGCGAATAAGAGCTATACTGAAAAAAGTGTAACATTTTGACAATCACGACACTTTTGTTACGTAACAAACTGGTGTTAGTTATTATAGTGATATTTATTTTAGAAGTATGTATGTATGTATATATGTTTATTAAACATATATACATAATACATACTAATTCGCGAAGTGTGCAAAAGGAACTTCGTTTCAACCGGATGTCCCATGACACCACTGTTATTGGAACAAAGTTCCTTTACGCGTCTTGCGGTTAGAGTTGTGCCGTACTAGGTAATTTTCGTACTAGGTCCGCCTAGTACGAGTATAAAAAAAAAATACTAAGTCCGAATGCCTGTTCCGAGAACCTAATCATGTTTTATTTGTTTTTTTTTTTAATGATTGTTATTTTCTCTTCTACACACGATGTCTACATCTCTTTGTATCCTCTGTCCTATCGCAGATATGCTGGAAGAGATTTCTTTAAAAATAAGCACCACCTTTATTACGTATTTTTTGTTCCTTTCTTCTTGTCTGTTTTTTTTTCTGTGTACTGTGGCCAGCACATCAAGCTACACGAAACTGTCAAATTTCTCCAAACGATTTTAAACTTTAAAATCTTGATGATTAAGTTTAAAATCAAGCGAGAAAATTTGACAGTTTGTGGTAACTTGATGTGCTGGCCACCGTAAATAAATGGTTAAATGAATATATGAGTCATATAGATGCAAAGGAAGCAACATCCGGCAATACCAAAATGGCGATAGACAATATTTTTGGTTTCAAAGCAGTACAGTTACTATTGGATATTGCTGTTTTTGCTGCAAATCTATAATTTCAACGGTTATTTTTAGGAGATGTAGCTGTTTTTGCTACAATATTATTAAGTCAAACAATGAAGCTGATTTGACTTTGACAGGCTGCATTCTAAGTTGCTATCATTGAAAAATAGGATGTTGCTACCTTTGCACCTCTATGACTCATATATATAAAACTGATACCACAATACTAACGACTTCAATACAATAATTGTAGATCGGCAACATAGAAAGTTAGCTCAACATCCTCTCACACAAAAAGCTTTGTAGTAAGTATTAAACAGCCCTGGAGTTTACTTAATTAACACCATTATCTCCTCCGACTACTTTGGACGAGTTTACAGCAAAGATAACCAGTTTTCACGCACCATTGTTAATTTAAACCGATTCATATGTATTATGTGGGCGAAATACCTTCCAAATTAATATTAATGTAATTTTAATCAGCACAACCAATAAATAACATATTAGCCTTACAATAACGACATTAATAAGAGTTTTTATTACGATTTTTTATTTGATTCCACCGCCATTTTGAAATGAGCTTTTTTGAATATTCTATTTTTTACGTTACTCATTATAGAAAACAGTTTACGCCGTCATCTTGAATTTTAATTGGAACCAAAAATATTTTTCTGTAAATAGTTGTTGCTTGGTCTGCTTTTGGACGCTACCTACCGTTCAACTCGTGCGCAGCCGACAAGTTAACTTGCTTTATCGTATAATCATTAATCAAGTCTCACACTTAGCCCTTTAATAATTATAATTAATAATTTTATCACCTATTCAGTCGGGGCAAGTCCACGTTGCCACTTGACAGGACTCACATACGGTAATAGTTACCGATTTCTCATAGATAATAAATAATTTTGTTTTTAAAAGTTATTTATCAATCATTAACGTTTGTTAGTGTATTAATGATTTGAGTGTGTCATGAATGCGGCATGGCTTTAAGAATTTTTTAAACGTATAATAATACTAGCTGTTGCCCGCGTCACGAAGTCTGCGATCCAGGATGAAACGTAGCCTATGTCCTTCTAATATAATTCAATCATGATTTAAAAGACACATGGCGCCATGTATTATCATAAGAACGTTATTGTTGTTTTCCTCGGGAACAGTACTTTTTTTCGGGATGAAAGGTATGTCCGTTTCTGTACACCACCTGACAACGTACATATATGCAAAATTTCAGGATGATCAGTTCAGTGGTTTAGGCGTGAAAAGGTAACAAACAAACTTACTTTAGCAATTATTATATTAGTTAGGATGTGAGTGAAATAATGAACATTAATAATCACTTGGTTTCTTTTAAAGATTTTTTTTAATGTTATATTTTCTACTCGTATGTTATCAGGATTGGTTTCCACACTTAGTCCTTCAAGTGGATCATTATACAACCATGGCAGCCATCGTTGGTCATTCCAACCAGCCCACAGAAGCAGAAACATCTGCTAAAGATCTGGGAAACCCGACGGTTTCTGTTCTAATTTGAGTGACGCCTATGCATGCAAATGCACATTCGCGACGGTTTCCTCAGTCTCCATGCATGCTCTGCGCTGGGACTGTCCGTTATGACCATTTAAATCTTCTTTTTAAGTATTAGAATTATAATATTCTCATAAAAACAAAAATGTTGATAAAAGCCACCTATAAATCTACACTAATATTATAAAGAGGAAAGATTTGTACCTATTTTTGTATGTTGGTATGTTTGTAATGAATAGGCTCAAAAAGTACTGGGCCGATTTAAAAAATTCTTTCACCAATAGAATGCTACATTCTTCCAATTTGACATAGGCTACATTTCATTTTGAAAAAAATTAGGGATCCTTGGTAAAATTTGAACAATGTAACCGAAGGTGTAGAAAAATGAGTCTTAAATGTCTTTCGTCGAATGCGCTGCCGAAACTATTAGCGATAGAACAAAATAATGTACAACAATATTGAAGAACATCATAATGTCTACAAAAAACTACTACTACTACTACAAAAAACTCTACCCCGTGCGAAGCCGGGACGGGCTGCTAGTACCTAATAAATAAGAAACCTTTAAAAGGTTTCTTATTTATTAAGCTCATTGCTTGTTACTTGTTTTGTGATTTTGTTTTTGTTTTCGTAACTGTAAGTATCTTAAGGGCCGGTTGTTTCAAACAGTTCGTTAACGTAACATACGTATGTCAAATATTAACGATTACATTATGATGTTTAACGTACGTCAAATACAAAGCGTTGTATCACTGAATAAAAAACCGATCGTCAAACTTCAAATGTCGAAGAATAAAATGACGTTAACCAGTGGGTCACTGTAATCGTTATTTTTTAACGAACGTCAAGGGCATAATTTTCTGAAACAACGGTTTGACGACAGTTAGCGCCATTTATGACGGATACGCGTGCGTCAAGTGTACGTGAAACAACCCGCCCTAAATCTTCATTTCTTTTCGTTGATTACGAGTATATGTACAGTATGTATGAATTTATGTATCTATTATTTAGGCTATGTATATATCTAGTATTTATTTAACTATATTATATACTTGTTAATTGGCACCAACGATAGCCCCATTTTTATGTCCAGGCAAATCACTGTCCATTCTAAGATTGCCTGGAAGAGATCGCAGAAAGAGATAAGGCCGCCCATTGTTTATTTTTTTGTGTTTGATTTATTTTTTGTTATGTATTTTTGTGGCGTACAATAAATTATATATAAATAAATAAGCATTGTGTTCACAATAAAAAAAAATACAAATTAATTACAGCCAAAATTAATTAGATGATTCATTTGCATACATGGAACACACCCTTATTAACAAGAACCGATATAAAATTACATCGAAACATTGTAAATATGGTAGTACATCACTGATATTTCTAATTGTCACTCTGAAGACATAAACACGTTAGAAGATTTTCGATAACATTCTAGATTTAAATCGACGCAACTCAGTACAAGGAGTCGGCTCTATTTCGAAGTAATAAATCTTTCCAAGTGGCCAGTCTTGTTTAGATTCCTGCTTTCGAATTAGACTGATATTCTTGCTTATTATAATATTATTGCGTAATGAATATTTTGTACTCCTTTATGGGCTGAATTAGGAAACTGGATTGATATATTTTTTGTTTAACTACAGCTTCAGAAAAATACAAGGAACAAATCGACGATAATTCTATAGCTATGGCTTTTTTTTGTTTTTTGTCGAGTATTTTTTTTGTTTTGGGATATATCCTGTAATGATAGTGTCAGTAAATTAATTATTTTTCTTTTATTCAGTTTTTCTCATCTTAAATACCTTCTTATATGATCAAATTGTTATTCCAAAACAAGAACCTGAATAAAAAGCCAAATATTTCTAACATGAAACTTTTATAATTTCAGGAATTAACATACCCATTCATATAATATTAATGACTAAATCCATCTTCTGAATCATTACCGTCCAATATATTTATATTTGGTTTTCATAAAAAATAAAACATAAATAGATTTTAAAAAATCTACTAAAACCATTTTTTTTTTCAATTTCGGCACGCATGAAAGAGGTGGATCGATTCATGTAGATTTATATTAATGAGTCTAGTATATATCATGTTTTGTCTACGACTGTTCGAATACATAAGGCAACAGTCTGGCTACTGGCCAGTGTCTTACGGGATTGAGAACATAACAGTACCGGTGTTACACAATACGCAATTATCATATCATTTTATAGTCCAAGCTCTTGTTACAGTTCTAACTGTATCTGAATTGATGAAAGGATTTTCCATTAGAATTTGTATTTGTACAACTATAGAGTAGTCCTTAATATATGAAGTTTAAAATAGTTCTAAATTTGAAATTTGTGATATAAGTACACAATAAATGAACAACTACCGTAAAATTTTAAAGCTGAAACAACCACAAACATTTTCAGACTCTTAACATTTTCTGAATTGAATAAAACAAAATTCAAAAGGAATAACCCTGTTCTATATTTAGGCTACAATTGTTACTATGAATGAATAAATAATTGAATCGTTGCAAATAACAATAAATAGGCAACAATTTATATTGTGGTTAATGTACGCTTTGATACCCAGACTAGAGACACAATCGCTTGCTTCAAACAAACTAATTACCATCAATTCTGCTTTCATCAACCTCATATCTATGCAATATACGCGATAATAACAACGCACAATGTCCTTGTCAACATTAATATTATATCAATGAATATTAAAGTAAATATCCGGAAACATTACAAGTATCTGACTAAACTGGATATTACGAATAAAGGGCCACTTGACTGATTTCAGTCACCTAATTACAGAATTTAGACATGTGTAATCGAATTAAGCAAGTTAGCCGCTTAAAAAGTACTACTTTTTCGAATATAGACAAAAAAAAAAAAAAAAAACAACTCTCCATACATATGTCCGAACAGCTGATCGAGTTTTGTATTGAAAAGTCGGTTCTTTTTGCCTGTTTTCGAAAAAGTCGGAGAACAAATGTTGTTGTTTATTATGTTAGTAATCTACTCCTGCGAAGTTGTTGGTGTTTTACAAATAACCCTGTATAAGCAAGTCGCGCGGTAAATTCTGATTGCGCGATGCAGGATTTGTGTGACGTCAGGTCATAGATGCGCGGTTCGCATGTGGCGTTGTAGATGCCGCCACACTTTCTTCATTCTTGAAATATCCCTGCACTTCTTAAAAAGACGACTAAATTCAGACGACTGATTTCAACCAAGTGTGGCCCTGAAGAAATTCATTCTGCTTATACTATTCAAGAGTAATTCTAACAAGTATACTGTAGGTGGCGTTTCATAATTCGTACTCAAAGCTGCTATTTGGACCTGCTTTCTCGATTGTTGACATGAGCCTGCCTTGTTTGTCTACAAGCACGACTGCTGAACGTAGATCTCTGGGTTCGATTACTGAGTTGGTCAAAGCATTATGAAAAGACTCATAATGCTCATAATGCTCATAATGCCAACTCAGTAATCGAACCCAGAGATCTACGTTCAGCAGTCGTGCTTGTAGACAAACAAGGCAGGCTCATTGTTGTTTCAATCCAGACTCTGAGCTCCTACTGCGAATGACCTTATGGATTTGTGCCTAATTGATGGCAATAGGTTCGCCTCAAGGGACTTTTAATACATAACACACATAATCAGCCTATAATGTTAGCTTATGTTGTTATTTTGTCAAATAAGACGCGCGTAGTCTATTGCTTGTATTTAAAATACTCGTGAAGGAACATTACTTGTCGTTGTGATCTTGTTCTCGTAACTGTAATTATCTGTAGTTTTCATTTATTTTCGTTGCTAATATATATTTAGTATGTATGTATTTTTGTATCTATTATTTAGGATATGTTTATGTCCGTGTATCTAGATTCTGTCGTTGCGTTGGTGCAAATAATAAGTATACAATATATTAGTATATTGTACACACATACAACAGCCCCATTTTATGTCCAGGCAAATCACTGTTCTTTCCATGGTGGCCTGGTACAGATCGCAGAAGGCAGCCTATTGTATATTTTGTATTGTTTGATTTATTTTTTGTTATGTATTGTTGTGATGTACAATAAAGTATATATAAATAAATGTCCTCCTCTCTGTAAGAGGCCGTAATCGACTACGGGCGCCCAGTGCGGGTTGGTGGTGGATGTCACATGTCTTCGAATTTGTGGTTCTAGGACATGCCGGTTTTGAAAGCAATGGTGATGTATTGATTGACACAAAGTAAAGTCACAGAATATAAATGGACAGTAGCGAATCTAGGAAAAAACGTTCTCGACGACACACTCACACGGACGCGCGCATCTACGAGACATAAAAGTCCGCCTCGCGGTGCTCTCAGTCGCGGGTGCCGTGTTGAGACGAGTGGTCGTATTATATTAATCTCTGTCGCCGCGGATCGTCCGACCCCGTAAACCACTAACTCAACATGCAGGTATTTTTTTTTCCATACAAAAAGTGAAAAATTCCATAAAAAACACGTTGAGGCTGCCCAGCCACTGCACGCCTCTGGCTCTAAAATCATGGGGTAGGGCAAACAAGTACCTACAACGTTACGAAGACAAAATAAAAAAAACTACCACGTGGAGGCGTGGAGTCACGATTGTCAAATTCGATTTTAGTTGCGTCAAAATTATTTTTAAATTTAGAGAATATTGTTTGCAGAATAGCTTTAAGATCCCATAGTCGAAAGTAAAGAATTTTTGATTTGATTTTTGATAGTTTAGTTAGTTTAGTTCGGTGTACAATAGAATCGGCATTAAATGTAAATTAAGTAAAAGTAACATTTAAATGTAAATCCAAGATGGCGGTTGCGAAAATTTCCAATTATATATTTTGACGACAGAAAAAAGTCGCATGGAGGGCGGTGTCGCATAACATGTAGAAACGCATTTTCGCGTGACGATTTCTACCTGACAACTCCTACCGCAAGCTGCGTTAAAAGAACTTCATTCCAATGAAACACTTTTCAATTTTACAAACATTAAGACTGCCAACCCTAACGCTCCAATGGAGCGTAAGTAATTATTTCTACAAATAGGCCTAGTTTCCCTACTGTCCATTTATATTCTGTGGTAAAGTGCATGTTTGGGCCACATAAACTGACAGAATTTTAATATAACTGGCGAAATACGGATATTCTACTATTACCACTGCTTACTCCTTCATTGTATACAGACCTGTTATTATGTTATGTTAAAAGGCGCGTGGCCTAAATATGTGGACTTTTATCTCAAATTTGGTTCAAGTTCAAAACATATGAGCTCTTTGAACGTTGTAAAATTAGCAGCATCTGTATTAGAAGTGTTTTCTGTTATGATATTAGAAGGCTTGGTTATTTATTCATTGGTGTGTGTAGGTCATCAAAGGGATTGAGCTATTTCATTAACTGTGTTAATAAAGTCGTGGTCGTCGTCGGCGTCACTGATCAGAAATGAAGATTCGTCTATCATTTTGAAGGCAGAATTAGGTACCTACTTTAGGATTGCGTGTTTGTTTGATTGGTAGTCTTTCCCGTGGACGTAGTCTTATAGAATCACAATTATGAGATTTTAATTAACCCATAAGTTGTTTTTTTTTTTTTTTCTGTCGGAAAATTATTTCGCTAGGTATAAGATTTGTTCTAGATTTTTTAGTCTTTAAAAACAAATAAATAAGGTTGATTATTTGGAAAAATTGGAGTTCGAATATGGTAGATAAAGTAAAAAACACATATTTTTCATATTTCAACCTCAATTTCTCCATATAATGTCCAGAAATATTATTATTGTATTGCTTCGGAAAGCTGAGGGTCCGTGGAAGTTTTTAAAACTACTTTGGGGTTATTGCCATTCTTCTCTTATTCTTTTTTTAAAGACTGAAAATGTAGAGTTTTTTTTTTTTTGAGTTTATATATTTAGTTTATTATTTAGAGTTTATATATGTATTCACAAAATTATGATATTGAGGCATCGTTGGTCCCAAACTAGGCACAGCCTGTATCTTGAGCTTGGTACATCTTACATATTATCATATCACGTCTTCATAATAATAACAGTAAGTTGACAAATAGGTACCACGGACGTAATCGTTGTCTCTTCTTGGTAGGCAACTTCCAAAGAATTTTCTTTGACGTTAGTGTCTGATATAGAAATGTCATATCCGCTAAAGTTTCTTAGTAATTCATTCACTATAACACAACAATAATAGTGTGCTCAATAAAGTCACTTAATTCAACAGTGGTACAGATAGCTATATCAATTCAACATATACCATTAGCTGTACAGGAAATGTAATCAATTACCTACTGTAATACTACTTTTATTATAGATCCACATTTGTCAAGCATTGTAGTATTAGAACTGGGATTTCAATTAAGTGTATTGAAGTGAGTAGGCAAGGCAACATTGACATATGTTTTGACATTTCAATCATTGTTACATGCCTAACAGATAGCAAATAAATTGATTTGTGTTTGAGTTTATTTCTTTTCGTGGTAATTGGAGCCTGCAAGCCCAATATATCATGCATTGATGCTTTGAACATGTCTGACAATTGCGTTTGGGTTTTAAATAAGTCTGTTGACTTCAATGGTACACATTCCTACGTCAGTAAACTTTAGGAGAAAAATAGCATCTTTAGTTTAGAAAAGGTTGTAGGTACGGAGAATTATTTTGATAATTCTGCTGACTCACACAGAGCCAGCACATCTGAAAATGACTGGTAGGATCGATAAATACAGGAATTTTAAGTTGTGTGAAACCCATCACTTTGCGTAGTAGTGTCGGATTTTATCGGATCTAATAAAAAGTGTTTCGTGTGATGCCGGACGTAAAGAATAGCACCACCCCATTTCTTCCCATGGGTGTCGTAAAAGGCGACTAAGAGACTTACTAGAGAATGGGCAGCAGCGTTCTCTATGCATTTTTAACACCTTACTGCGATCGCCAACCCGTCTGCCAAGCGTGGCGATTATAGCAAACCTCCATCAATTGTGGGAGGCTTATGTCCAGCAGTGGACGTCTTTCGGCTGAAATGATGATGATGATGATGATGAATAAAAAAGTGTTACAGAGGATCTGACACAGCATCCTAATTCTACAGAATAAAATATCCCACAGTCATCTTTAGAATCAAATTAAAACCAAACCAGTCATCGTTAGCTACCGAAGTCTTCCACATTAACATTCTGGATTAAGCCCACTCAGTCAGGTAGTAGTAATAAATAACACGTACATTTGACACCCCCCGAGCATTTCCCTGGTAAGTTGGGAAAGAGGCTGCTTACTCCGGTTGCCGGTGACACAGAATTCGCCGGACGGGACCGGATCGCCCACCGTCCGACGACCGCACCATTCATAAATATCGACCACGCAATTACGCAATTTAGATTAACACTTAGTAAAGGTGTACTGAATTAAAACGCGTTTAATAGAGATAAAAGATTGCGCGGAAATATTTCTGGATGAAGGTTAAGAAACTCCTGCGCAGGCACACTCTTTGACGGTTATAGCAATGTGAATAAAACCTACAATTGTACAGCAAATGAATACCATAGATTATTGCCACTTGATACTGGTTTCGTTTTACCCATTATGGAAGTTATAAGCAACAATTTGTATAAATTGTAGGTTTTATTTCTTTTGCTGAACTGACTGCTGAATACTCAAACGCAATTCAATTTTAAGTCGCTGTTAAGTCTAATGCTGTCTCTGTCACTTTAAACTGTATTGTAGCGACAGAAACACTTATAAGAACGTCTTAAAGTTAAGTGACGTTTGAGTATTTGGGCATGAGAGAGGTAACTTTGTTATGTTATATGGTGAGATAATTTTATAGTTGGCACAGATTATTCGTTTGTTTAGCTACAAGTGGTTAGTCATGTGCAACATCATCGGGACTGACGATGCATTGAATTTGATAACCTTAGATACAAATTCTCGTACAGTATCATTATTATTATTATTAACACGAACGGGATATTTACCATGTTTATTATTTGTTGTGAGTTCACGATATTTCGGCGCTGTTGCAAGCACCATGATCACGGATAAACTAAACTACCTAACTAACATGACTTTTGTCTGCTCATAAACACCCACCCGCAATGACTTTAGTTTATCCGTGATCATGGTGCTTGCAACAGCGCCGAAATATCGGGAACTCACAACAAATAATAAACATGGTAAATATCCCGTTCGTGTTAATAATAATATTAGTGACCATGACAGTTTAAAAACTTATATCATTATTATTGATCGAGAATTTTACATATATTTCCTCGCACCGTTCTGTAAACCCGTCTGGAAAATGGAAGAGCTACTTAGCTCCTAAGTTGGGTAAAGTTATTATGGTGGTACTTTCCAGAAAGATTTCACTAAAGGCTCCCACAGACAGGCGTGACGTGAAGACGACGGTGCGGCGTAATTCTGGTAGAACAATTTCCATGAAATTTTTATAGAAATTGTTCTACTAGAACGTTTCGCGCTGTCGCGTCGCGCCTGTTTTGCCTTAAGACTGAGCTCTATTTACTTCCAAAGCGAATGTAAGTATGTATATGGAACAATAATTAAAACCAGTTTTATTTGAGTAATGGTTTTAAGTGTTCAAGCCTTAAAACTTAGTACTATGGTCGCATGCATTCTAGGAATGGCTGAGGCCAACCAGGGTATGTTTAGACGTATCTAGTAAATTCGCAAGTTATTTTCGGGTTGTTTACTAAAATGGGAGATACATTAACGATGAATAGCTGTTAAATACTGCAATTTATGTTACACTATATTTTAATAGTACAATATTCCAGGTGTAGGTAGGTAATAACAATATATAATTTTAAACAAAGTAGCTACGCATGTAAAGATAAAAAGGTACTTATTTCGATTGAATTATGAATGCATTTTTAGAGAGTTTTTTTAGATGGATTCTTAGTAAACATCTACAACAGACAAAGCAGTTATAAAGAGAAAAGCTTCTGTAGAAATACAGAATGGTACCGATATTAGAGATAGTAAGTTATATGAGCTACGAACAATGAGCAATAGTAAAAAAATAATTTAAAAAACTATTAAGCTTTTCCACGGAAACTTAATTTAACTGAGGATGACTGGCTAAGCTGTTATTCAAAAGTCTAAAAACTTAGTTATATAGTCATTAATATCTTATTAGATTATCTTAAATTAATCTTCACATCCGGAGGCGTTCGTTTACTCGAGCTTCGATTAGACTCTCATTCAACCGTTTCATTCAAATGGAAAATATTTCTAAATACGAACACAAGCCGAAGGCACGCCATGACATTGTATTTACATAAAATAATTGATATTTTGCTATCTCTATATAAACGAGTGTTAAACTAGTTAAACAAGATCATATCTCCGATACATTTGTGTTAGAATTACACTAGAACTTATTACAAACATAAATATTATTTACGAGCATGCGATGCCGTATAAATTCGATCATAAGTAGTGGAGTCATAAAATAAATCTTAAAAGACAATAAGCAAAGGCGTTGGTCGACAGCTTCGCGACTATTTACAATAGTCCGTCGATTTTATAGCGATTTGTAAATCATAATTAAATCTCCGAGACTTTTATTGCTGTTTGAAGCTGATTGGATACTCAAAGAACATTTTGATAGCCCAAACTATTATGTTAAGATAAGTCAATAAACGGTAATAAAACATTGCTTAATAAGGATTTATTACCGAAGATACGTTTAAAGTAAGTGATATTATCGCACTCAAAGCAGATGTTGTTCAATACTCACATTATCAAAATGTAGAACAGAAGAGGCCCTTGAAGAATCATGGCGGCACTGTATCGATTCACACACGATCACCGTAACGAAATAACACTTATTGAAAGCAAGTGTCTATAGTGAAATGATACTACTGAGTCACGCCACCGATTTAGCATTAGATTGAAAAGTTCCACTTGATTGATATTCGAAGAACTGTACATAGATTGCTTGTGTTGTAGACAAAAGTTTCATTTTCCATGCTCATGTGACGCCGGCCATCTCGCAGACGGCTCGAGGGCGCGCCGAAGACCTGCGAAGAGACGAAATGGGTAAATAATTCATATCTGACACTAAATGCAAAAATAACGTAAATATTAAGTGTTTCCTGTCACCGACTGCGGCTCGGGCGGCGCCAGTAGACAGATATTAAACATTATTACTACCAAATATAGAAATCGTTAGCCTGAGTGTTTGTGATAAAGTGGACTGGTTATATCCGGCTTCTATTGCCCTTAAAACATAAGTTTTTGCGCCTACAGCAAGTCAAGGTTAGTGTCAAACAACTATTTCTCAAGCTTGTAGTACACTACATCAAATATACATTTTCTACGCAGCCATTCCCGATCTACTCGTAACTATAATTACACCAAGGATAAGATATGAAGTATGTGAGCGTGTTATATTGACTGGAGTTTTAAAAATAGTGAAAATATCGACAACATTCAATGATCGATCACTTTGACGTAAAACCAATAACTCGGACTTGATACCGTGTCTATCTGAAGGGCATAAATTCCTATATATAACATGCATAATAGTACAAAATAGCAGGCAAGATACGCACTAAAACAAGATAAGTGTCACATTTCATTTGGTTTTTTGTTTGACAGATGCGACAAAACCCATTTTGTCACTGCGAAGTGTGACCAATATGTCTTGATACTTCATGGCGCTGCTCACAAATGTAAACGTCAGTTAGCTGTCAAATTAGGAACATTGTAGTTCCTCATTTTGTTGCATGCCACGTTATGGTGGTAATTTTGGACTGAGTACACGCTAGGCCTATAAACTATTATAAGCAGACACGACATGATATTAACAAATTTTTACGAGGCTATATCTAAATTCGGAGGCTCTAACTTCATTGCTTACCTCATACCAAGGAAATTAATTAACTTAATAAGTTACTGAGCATTGTTTTGTTGGCCGTTTATAAAATAATAGTAAGTTGAACAGATAAATGTTTTAATAGAAGTTCATTGCCTGACGAACATACTAGTAAAGTAGAATCCATTTTTGCACTCAACAAGATACTTAAACTTAAGTAAGCAGAAAAAATAAAACCAATCGTAGTTACAGTTTAAAAATCTCATCGATATTTAATAGATGTTGGTAATGACAAAAAGTCCACTATAAATAGGTAGGTAGTCATTGAAAATTAAAATACAAGTATCAACGACATGGCTATAATGATTCACTGTACATTGTTATAGGACGTGATCTTATAACAGATCAAGAAGCTGTTACACCTAACTGAGTATCCTACGAAAAAATATATTGGTAATTAACCAATTTTTTACCTATTTCATCGAATTTTTCATGGTGAGTTTTATCGAGAGTCCAAATCGAATAAATTGATGTTGTAGGTGCGATGATTGTCATAAGAAAATAAATGAGCATCAGGTTTTTTATTTCACTGACTGGCGCACAAGCTAGTGTGCAAGTGTTCACCAGCGTTGCCAGATGTCTTGAATTTCGCGGGACGTCCCGACTTTTTTCCCAAAGTCCCGCGCGGGACAGGCTCAGTCCCGCTTTTAGAGGATAGAAAAATAAATTAGTAATGTATTACAAATTTTCTGTATATTCTTCTGAAGAATTAACTGCCTCACACTACAGGGTAACCCAGATATTTCATCATCATTATCAATTCAGCCGAAAGACATCCACTGCTGGATATAAGCCTCCCCCAATTGGGGGGGGGGGGGATTTGCCATTGATTTGCGCTTGGCAGGCGGGTTGGCGATCGCAGTATGGTGTTAAAAGTGCATAGAGACCGCTGCTGCCTATTCTCTAATAAGTCCCTTAGTCGCCTTTTACGACACCCACGGGAGGAAATGGAGTTATTTACATTATTGCTATTGGTATAGTAATAGTAAAGTAACGTATTTTCATTAAAATACAATTTTTTGTTAAATAGCCATATAAAAAGTTAATTTGAAATTCCATTAAAAAAAAAACTAATGAATATTTACGTTTTTTTTTTATTATATCCCACTTTCGAATTGAATTTGAATCCCGCTTTTTTTACTCAAAGATTTCAAAATCCCGAGTTTCCAAAAGAAAAATCTGGTAACGCTGCTAGTGGGCCACCAGATAGTATAGCTTTACTAAGATCTTATGGCGCGTGGCCGATATCGGAACTAAGGTCGCCATCTTGTTTTTAGGGTTCCGTACCTCAAAAAGAAAAAAAACTGAACCCTTATAGCATCACTCGTGTGTCTGTATGTCACAGCCAATTTGCATATATATATATATATATATAATGGACCGACTAAGTTGAAATTTTGTACACATAAATTTCTGTAACCCAAACACGGACGTGTTTTGTAAATAAATGCATTTCGAATTTGGGGGTCACTTTTGGGAGGCAAAAATAAGACAATATACTGTATATATACTGTACCGTTTGACATTTCAAATGAAAGGGCTCGCTGTGGGGGTTTCAATAATATTTTTTATATATTAAAATAAATAGTTTCAAAGTTACTTAAATAGGTTAATTTTGGCAATCCCCCGCCCTTATCTCTGAAACTAATGACCCTAAAATTTTATTAAAAATATTGAACTTATAGATTACAGGAAAACTTATACGAAGTTTATGGTCTTAAAATAATATAGCGAATCTCCCAATATTGTACGTACAAACTTGCATTTGCAGTTGGAATGTATCAGAGAACATGTTTTCAACTACAATGTTAAGTTTGTTCTTGGGATATATTTATCCCAATTACGGAACCGTTCATTGTACGTGGTCTGACACGCACATGTTTCTATATAATTTCTCTAAACAACTTCACAAATTTTTACTAACAGTGCCGCCTAGTCAATGTGATTCAAGCGACAAAAGAAAAAGAATAAGAAAATATTATATATATTATTTGCCGTAAAAACATAACGCAAATAAAAAAGACAAACACGAAAAAGGAACAAGTTGGAGGAAAATTTGCGTCACATCAACGCAAAACGGCCATCGCTCAGCATAATGCTGTAGCTTTGTACGTGTGACCACTTGTACCGCCATCTATAGACGGACATCTGCAATGCTACTTTACTGTTCTGTGACAACGCCTACCCTCTTCCTTCTTATATATATTTTGCCACTGTTCTACGTATCATTCCGACCTCGCTGCCGAGGCCCCGCGCGAAATCCCCGACTAAATAGTCCTCTTCGACCCCGTAAGCAAAGCGCCAGCACGCGCTACAGCTGAGCCTGTAGCTTTAAATCCCCCTGATAATAATCATTACCCTGATTTTATCCAGCCACCGACGGTCCCTTGCCATCCTCCCTCCGACGCTGCCCTAAGCCGAGGTTTGTACCCCACAGGGGATGCCCTTAACGCGTAGTCGTTTCGCTTATATGTTTTTACGCCCTGGCTGGAGGCATTAAGTTTCTTTAGGAGCTTAAGGCAACCACAGCATAGTCCGGTTAAAGAGTCTCAACCTCTAATGGATAACTCTGAGATGCCATAGTTAAAAAAATATATATATATATTCTACCTCTTTAGTTTACCTAAAATACTTGTAGGTCTGACACGCCCTCCCGCTCCGCCCAGACCGGGAGAAGTTATTTGATAATTTCCCACCCGAAAAAAAGAGGATATTTCTATAACTGTCTAATTGTTACTGAGTGAATTTCTCAGGTGATAAATTTACGCGTCTAGGCTGAAAACGCAGTGCTGCTTTACAAATAATGCAACGATTTTTTTGCTCAGAATTAAAGAGACGTGAATCTAAACGAAGCCACTTAAATTATGTTTATAAGACTAATACTTTTTAAGAAAAACATCAGTAAATGATGAATTATCAATTTCTGTGTTTTGTCTACAATCACTTCCATACACAGCATTTACCTCTCAGGAAGATAATCTTCAACAAATATAGGAAAAAGTATTTTGATTGCGTTAAGTAATAATTGACCTACAAGAAGCTAATTATTTTTGAATGTTTAGACTCATAGTTAATGAGTACATGTCAACGATAGTTTTGTCCGAGCGAAATTACTAATTTCTATGGTCATTTTGTTTCGCCGTCCTGAGATTCCACCAATGAGTTTAAACGAACAATTAATCCCTGCCCGGCAAGAGACAATCGTGCGCTTACGCACAGTGAGAACGGTAGTGCACATGTTATAAAACCTGAAAATGAAAATGTCCATGGAAATTAGGTAAAACATCGAGTTGTTGAAATTGACTCTACTACCTACTAAAACGTTGTATTTGGCTATGACCGAATCGATTGAACCCATTAGGATTGGCCCATATTTAACAACGTTCTAACATAAACCTTTGATTTATATAACACCATAATTATATTATAATGATTCCTTTGTTAGCCAATGGACGTATAAAAACAATTTATTAATATGAGTTATTTGACATAAACGATGGGCTAACAATAAAATATCACATTATGAGCTGATCTAACGTATTTTTGTCGTTTAATTTCCATTTTTGGTTGTAGACAATAACTTTCTCACATTCCCGTTTAACTACATTATTATGCAAAAAAAAATTGTTTAGAAATAAGACTGAGAACTATATAATAATCCCTAAGTACGGATATATAGGAAGGCAGCACTTATTGAGGCTCTCTAAAAGCACGTGAAACGAAAAATGTATGTAGCAAAGTGTATTGAGTATTGAACCATGAAATTAGTTTCACTTGGACCACATAAGCAGTTGGTCATTGTACCTTTAGATGTCAATCAAGCAAACAAATCATTATAAACATTGGACTAACTATGGACTGACCATCTAATGAAACCGTATAAGAAAGAAGAAGAGTGTTTTAGGTTACGAAAATGAAGATTAACTCAGTAATCGACTAAACTTACAAGTATCATTTAAAAAATATTAAAATTCTAATAGCGAACAAATATAGATCCGCAGATTCACATGATCAGTTTAATATCGCAATGTTCATTTTTGGCCGATACCCGATCCCGTCGGGTTCCTGACAACGTCCAGACGATGCGACCTGACAGGTGAGACTCGCCAACTAATAGCAATGTGAAACATTCTATTCTTGGATGAAATTCTAATGCTCTTAAACGTAGATGTGCTGACAAAATAGCGAGTGGGTGTAAAGTGTTGGGTGGAAAGTTTAATCATGTGCTGAAGCTCCTGGGGCCAAGTCTGCATGTTATTTTCAATGATTGGTCATTATCACAACCATATAAAGGCAACGCCATTATCACTGTGCTAAAAGTTCGTAATCTCCAAAATTCATAATAAAGAGTAAGTGTCAAAAGAAATATAAAAATTATAGGAGATTAAGACTTGTCATTAAGTGCGAGATGGTCAAATAAGAGCAATATAGGTAATACTCGTACGTATTTCCAATGAAATGTTAGAGGCACGCCATCGGAAAATCATAATGACGACTTTTAAGTAGAAGATTACCAAAATTGACAAAATCTATAATTACGGTATCAATGATCGCCCATCCCGACACAAATTTGTAAGCAGATTTGGCCCCCAGGTAAGAGAAATGCTCAGTATATGGCGAGTACCTACCAATGTGTCTCTTTTAAGTTCTTAATCCTTTTGTAGCGGCATCTATAACGCCACATGCGAACTACGCATCAAAGACCTGACGTCACACAAATCCTGCATCGCGCAATCAGAGTTTACCGCGCGACTAGCACATATACAACATCCCGACATCAACCGTCGGGCAGTTGTCCACCATATACAACACCCGTCTGGTCAGAGGATCCTCCCTTTTCTATAGAGGATGAGTGAACTTTACACCCTGTTCCTCACACCTCTCTATTTTAAAGACCACTCCAAAAGGAAAATATGGGTAAAAAGCAACGGGTAAACGTAATGATTAATACGGTTTCTACGTATGTATGAGAATGAGAAGCTCCTTTTAATCTGGGGCCTTACTCCCGACAGCATCGAGTTCTGAATCAATCGAATTGGATTCGAATTAAATGCCGATCCGTACTCTTGAATCCGACACTAGCGCAATCGTGCGGTGGTTCGAACCGAAACTAACTTCGATCGAAAGATTCGTTAGGATCGAAAAGTTCGTACTCCATACGCCATCTGACAGATAGATATCGAGTTGTTGGATCAAACTAAACGTCAAATTAGACGATATCAAAGAAGCTACTTTGTTCAGATCGAGTGAGATAACTACCTAAAAGACATAGACCACTTGACGATGACGTAATCCGTCGGATACGCATAACGAGGCTGATAATAGGTCTTCGAACATAAGTCGATCTTGGTTTACGATTCGAATTTGTTCGGGAGTAAGGTTTTAAATCGAGTTCGGATCAGGAAGCGAGTTCGAATCGGAATCAAAATCCAACTCGAATCGTTTTCGGGAGTACGGCCCCTGCAGTGGCTTAGGCAGGTTAGACGATGGTAGACGACAGAGTATGAAAGATGCAGTCAGAAACCCGGTGTTAACGGCGTAGCATTCAGTTTCTTGTTTTTTTTTATTTTTATGTCATACCTTGATAACTAGACTAGTTGTAAACTAATATCCTCTAAACGTATGTAACTCTAACTCTATGGATATCCACTAATTTGTATTAAATTATTTAATCTTTTACAGTTCAAGCAGTGCGGTTATGGAATGCCTTGCCCGTGTCGATAAGGCGTGCCAAATATTGGTCAATTTTTTTAAATTATGATAAAAAATCACTATCTGTCTCCTTAACCATAATTTATTTTTTGTTTTGTTGCACTTGCTTCATGATTATTAATGTATATATTTATATGGATAAGTATAATATGTTTTATGTATGTATATACAAATTTATTTGTTGTATTTATGTAAATGGTACACCACAAACTACTTGCAGTAATGTTTCTCCTACTCCCTTAATTCATCTATCTATCCAAAGGTTGTCTTTAAAAGATCGCCTTTAGCGATGAGATCGCCCATTGTGTCACCCCTTGTAAAATTTTCTTCGTATAAATCTGTATTTTTTATGGTGTGCAATAAAGAGTAGCTATCTATTATTATTATTAAGTTTTTAAACTGTCATGGTCACTAATATTATTATTAACATAAGCGGGATATTTACCATGTTTATTCATTGTTCTGAGTTCCCGATATTTCGGCGCTGTTGCAAGCACCATGATCACGGATAAACTGAAGTCACTGCGGGTGGGTGTTTATGAGCAGACAAAACGGTCTACCCTCTTTCTTGTTCGTTTTTTGCACTCAGTACTGCTACCAACTCAGTGCGCTAATATCGGGAACTCAGAACAATGAATAAACATGGTAAATATCCCGCTTATGTTAATAATAATATTATTATTACTGTTGAAATGTCTTTGATATATCTCGGGACTCTGAGGTCCCGGATCTTTGAAAGGCGTACGAGGGGCTGATTATTATATGAGAGAACTACAGCATACAATATCGACGGTCATACATTGACAACCCACATTTTTTATGCATTACAAGTTATCAATGGGAAGATTTGGCGCTTAATTTAAAAAACAAAATTATGTACTTATCTCATTTTGCGAAAAAATGTGGGTTACGAGTTGTCAACGTATGACCATCGATATATCAATCGCATATTATGATATGAGTAGTATAGCAGTAAAATATGTTAGCAGAGCTTTGGATGAAGCTTCGCAGGCGTTTGGAATTTCATCATCATAAGTTTTAAACAATGTAGATACTTAATAATTTGGCAAATTGACTGATAACTTATGTATGGGATAATACAAATTGTTTATTTTATCCGAGTGATTATCTGGTCTATGTCTAGAATCTTATGAACTGTTCATATCTTTCTACATATAATAATGCAAATCATTATTATAGAAATATACATAATATATCATGAGTTAATATTATGTATTGCCTAATTTTAATACGTGGCCATTATGAGGATAATATTACATAGGTGTTATAAACTAATGACTCTATCATCTTAGAATGTATAAAACTTAACAAGTAGGATTAATTTGATGTCTCTTAGTAAGGATGCAAGAAGTGCGAAAAAGTATCGATTACATCGTATCGATATTTAAAATAAAAATATAATATCGATTTCGATACATCTAAAAAAATTGGATATATCGGTAAAATTTTCTGAAAAGTATTCGTACTTTATGAAATTCTATTGTATTTGTTTTTTATTCATATAAATACCAAACTAGGAACATCATTTCTGATGTAAAAACTAAATTAATATAACATTGATAAAAATAAGTCTACTTTTTACGGCTCTGAATTCCAGCGGTTTTAGTCAGTGGGAAGAACGATGTTGCTATTGGAAATATATCGTATTTGATACATTTTCGTTACTTGATATTTTATATCGATATATCGAACAAAAAATATCGACGTATCGATACATCGATATTTTTTTCTACAAGCCTATCTTTTAGCTCTCAATTTATTCGACTTTCATTGGAAGAAACATTTTCACTTTCTAGCTCATCGTCTGGGTGGTCAAGTAATATTGCAATCTTCTAAACATTTTATTGTTTATCAATATTTGTCACTATTAAACTTTCTGACGCAAACAGCCCGTTGTCAAACTTAATGACGACCATCGAACATCATTATCTTTTAAAGGTACGTACACAATTTATTGCCTATCTAATGAGTCCTATGCCACGACTGGTTTTGTCTTCATCATTGTGTGACTCCATAAAAGATTTATTCACATGGGTGTTATAAAAATCCTCCTACACGTGAAAACATTATAATATTTATATTAAATAAGATAATAAAGTTTGGGTTTTGTCGCTCATTCGGACACGCGATAGATGATACGGTGTTAAATAGCGCGGTTTGTAATTTCAGATGAACTACTACGAATTTTATCTTCTTTTATCTAAAAATTTAAATACAAAACCTGTATAATTTCTCTAAGTAAATACGAATTTGTATTATACTGGTTTTATTTCTCAAATGGGTGATGTTGACGACTTAGTCGAGCAATGATTTCGTTAGCGGCTTAATTAACAACCTCCAATTTGCATGAGATAATAACAGAATATTAATCTTCCAAGTCAAAATGCTTTCTTTTCTGATCAAATGGCTGATAACTCATTTTATTTACAAACATTTAACTAGATATTGGGTCAAGGAATTTCACTCCCGTAACGTGACCTCTGGCGATAACAAATCAACATATCTGACGTTTCAATTTGTATATTGACACGTTTTTAATCTTCTCTTATTGTTTATGTGTTCGGAAGCTGTGTTGAGTTTGTCTTAATAAATATCTCTCATAGTTCCGAGTTGTAGATAATGCGTGCGCGCGCGGCTTCCACGGTAATGACTATAAATCTTCACCTGTCTTTCACTGTATCTTTTTCTTTTGACTTTGATGTGCATATCAACGAGACGTCCTATTACACGTATTAATCTTGTGGAACCGTGATGCTAGACGGTTTTTGTTTATACACGTTAATTGGTAAAACACTAACTACTTTGGTGGACTGTATTACTAACATAATAAACAATAACTTTTGTTCTATGACTTTATACAAAACATAATTTAGCAAAAACAAACCTTCAAAAAATTTCGTTGTTCTATCTAACGTTCTGTATTTTGTTATACTTACCTACGCCTCCCGTGCACTATCGCCTATAACTTTTGCACTAGACACAGTAGTTGGTTTTGCTACGTATAGAGTTTGTAATGCATTTAGAGCATTGAATCTAAATATTTTTACGTCACACCTGGCCATAATGTGAGTTTTACCGCACGCTACGCGTACAGTAAAACTCTCATTGTAGCCAGGTGAAGACGTAAAATTGTGTAGCTATGCCACGGGCAGTAAAAAAGAAAGCCCTCTATCGCATATTTACAACCCTCGCCTGAGGCTCTGGTCACAAATATCTGCGATTTCGGGCTTTCTTTCTTTTACAGCCCTTGGTAAGTAATGTACTACTATTTTTGTATGAAAATATGATAAATTAAAATCTGATGAATTTAAAGTCATAAAACAAAAGTTGTTGTTTATGATGTTAGTAATACAGTCCAGGGCCTCAAGTCTGCTATTACAATAGTGTCAGAATGGTCTCTTCATTGTGAGTTTTTGACAAATTTGCCATACAAACACTGTCAACTCACAATGGCGAGACCATTCTGACACTATTGTAATAGCAGACTTGAGGCCCTGAGAGGTTATTAGTATTATACCAATGACCCTGTATAAATTACGTGAAAGATTTTTAAATTCATCGTGCTTGTGTTTGCGCTCAATGAAAATATCAGTTAAAACTCACTCCCTTAGTTACGATTTAAAGAAAGGTCAGTAAGTAATCGAGTGATATATCATCATCATCATCATCATCATTTCAGCCGAAAGACGTCTACTGCTGGACATTAGCCTCCCTCAATTGGAGGGATTTGCCATAATCGCCACGCTTGGCAGGCAGGTTGGCGATCGCAGTGTGGTGTTAAAAATGCATAGAGAACACTGCTGCCCATTCTCTAGTATGTCCCTTAGTCGCCTATTACGACACCCACGGGAGGAAATAGGATGGTGCTATTCTTTACGACCGGCACCACACGGTACATATATTATATATCACGTTGATATATATTTGTAATTAACCATAATGTTTATTTAGTCATTTATGTACACAAAATATAAACAAACAATAAGAAAGGAACAGACATATAGGTACAAAGGTGATACTTAATTTTTTTTTCAACTATCTGATACATTACAATTAAATGAAAGAAAATTTATAACTCACATTAAAAGCACACTTTTTAAACTAGCATATCGCACCTTTAAAGAAAAACCGTTACTATACGAAATTTTTCAAGAATTGAGTTACTAATGCTATCTTTCTTAAAATTAACTTTTCTGAATATTATGTTATAGTGTAAATAAATAATATTTATCATTATGACCTCAAAAGATGGCTCAAAGCACCTGATATTAAATTCTATTGCGAATAAGCCGTGCATTTTTTTTTAATTTAAGCTCCTGTGTAAAATTTTATATTTTCGTTTAGTAACGGTTTATCTTTAAAGGTGCGATATTACAAATTAGAGGATTATATCCAAGATAAGAATGCTTGAAAACATGCTGGTCCTGCTCCATAGGACAATTTATTTAGAGTCTAGACAAAATCAAACTGGTTGCTAATTTAATTGTATAATTTATAATTTTTATGATATTAATTTTATTTAATGTGATTAATATACTTTAACTCACACATTGAGTTATGTTATTAAATGTTAATTTTTTTAGGGAATTCATCAGCTTTTACAATATTTGTAAATATGTGAGCACCATGTATCTATCACATAATTAATTTGTTTGTCATTACTTCTATTTGCATTCTTTTTACCTATTGTGGTATAGTAATTTTATTCTAGGTAAGTGCATCGTTTTCACGGCTCACATATAATATTATCAGTCAATGTATAAAAAATATTGTTAACATTTTAAAAGAGTAAGTATGGAGTTCCGTGCCCATTCTTCTCCATACGTAACTAGCTTGTGGAAGGGGCAACTAGAATCAATTATTTTTTGTAATTTTTGACATTCAAAAGTGCCTTTTATGTGTCTATTTGAAATAAATGATTTGACTTTGGCTTTTTTTTTGATTACCTACCTAATTTAAATTCTAATAAAAATGATTGCCAAAGTAATATGTACATTTCAACATTATCTTTCTATTGAAATGTTCTATCCCTGACCGGAATTGGAAGAAATGGTGTCAAATCATTATAGTTACAGCAACTGTCTAAGCAATGTTACAACTGCACAAATATGAGCCATGAACCAATTTACACGACAAATATATATGACTATTTAGAGACGACAATACGAACTAACAGACCCATTCTTTAGAAATTCTATAATCGTTCATTGACATGTTATTTCTTCATACTGTTTCGTCGAGTATCTTCTTTAATTCAAAATTGAATCTGTATCGAATATTATAAATTATTATGAACAAAAAAAAAAAAATATTTTAATATTAAATATTTTATTAATTAATTATGTACAAGTTGTTGTTATGTACAGACGCCAGCAGGTCAACCTACCCGAAACTGTCAAATTTTCGCAATCAACATTGAACCTTATACTGTAGTGATAAAGTTGAAAATCTATTAAAGAAATTTGACAGATTGTAGTAGCTTGATGTGCTGGCGTCTGTAACTACAGTTCATTTTTAATTCTTAATAAATAACAGTCTAATTTTACACTTTGTGATAAATTTAACTCGCACACTGACTTATTATTTGTATTTTTTTTTTAATTGTCTACTCTAACAATATTTGTTAATATGTGAGCACCATCTAATATCTTACACATAATTAATTTATCCGTCATTGCTTTTTTAATTGCTTTTACCTGTTGTGGTATAGTCATTTTATTCTTGGTACATCGTCTTCACAAGTAATGATATAATAATTGATGTACAGACTGGAGCACATCAAGCTACTACAATCTGTCAAATTTCTTTAATAGATTTTCAACTTTATCACGACAGCATAAGGTTCAAGGTTGATTGCGAAAATTTGACAGTTTCGGGTAGCTTGGACCTGCTGGCGTCTGTACAAAGTATTGTAAAACAGTTTGAAAGAGTAACGGTGGAATTTCTTGCACATTCTTCTCCATGCGAAACTACCTTTTGGAAGGGGCAACTAGAATCAATTTTATTTCCGTTTAATTTTTAACGTTCTATAGTGCCATTTATGTGCCTATTATTTGACAACAACACTTTGACACTGACTTTGAAAAAAAAATTGATTATTGAATTCAAAAATTAATTCGTTAATTTATATCGATTATTAATAGATAGAGAGTGAGACAGAAACGGGGTTTTCGAAGTTCAATTTACATATTGATCATTTAAATAATTTTCACAGTCTAGGCGCCTCCTGCATTTATAATTTAACTCGAACACGTATTTTAAGCCAAAACTAAATAAAAATGTATTGCTGGCGTTATAATATTTCCATATCGAGTTTTTGGGAAAGCGTGTGCGTTGTATTTTTGTGAGAATAAAACAAAATAATAAAATTTAATTTAATCTTTTATTAATTTATACTTCAACATAAAACAGGTCAAATGCTAATGGAATCGCGTGTGTTTCTACTGTCCTTGTTTTTTTTTTAAACCTAATGTCTTATGCACCTTCATAGAACGATTGAGTTGGCGAGCATGGCAGAATCATCGACATTTAACACGCGATCTTCTCGAGACCAATAAAAGGAGATTTTTTACAGTTATTTAAAAAATCTAGAGGTCTTTTGGAAAATTTATGAGAGAGTGACTACTTCTCTTACCTAGTTATTGATGAAAACAAGCACGGCCTAATTCAAATCAATAGTTGATTTGAATTAGGCCGAGCTTAGTTTTCGAGCAAATGTTTGCTGTTTTAATTAGCTATGTGCTCTTAGTTTTTACAAGGTTATAAGAAATCGAGAATACATTATTGACAAGACATTAAACTTTATAAAAAAAATGGCATTAACGTTGTGACATAAAATTTTTCTATAGGAAAAATGTTAATATAAACATAAAAATTCTTTACATGATCTGTATCAATTCATGCTCATAATTCTAATTTAATGTGGCCATCCAATCTACTTATATCTTATTCCATGCTCCAAATTCAAAAGTAACACGCCATAAAACTTTATAGATATAATATTTATGTAAATATTCGCGAATATTTTCATAAACAATTTATATATGATTCATTCGGTATCAATGACCGATTATGCAGATTACACGGTGTTAGGTAACTTGTTATCTCTACTGTTGATATTCCTTTTGACGGTCTTAACTCGAGTAAATACACGATTGCGTTATTACACGTAATCTTTGCACGAGTCGTCAAGTGAAATAACTTGCTTTTGTAACTGTTCATGTAAAGATAGCACGTGACGTCACTATTTGGCTACGGTCAATATAACCGCTTTGGCTGTCACATTTTTTATTCATAAGGCTATTCTATTGTAGAATGATCGGCAAGCATGGGTGACGATCTTTGATGGATTTCTTTGCAATCTACGGCAAATTTGAACCAAAATACGAGTCTATGTTCCATTTTTGAAAAGTTTTATAGTGTTTATTTATTTTTCTTTTATTTTTTATGAAGCTCTCAAGGTATTCAACTGTTCATCGAATAAAAAAAGTTATGAGTTTTAAGTAATCTATTCTAATTTTGAATTTATCCTTGCGTTCCATATTCCGTTTTAATCCTGTCCAATTTTGTATATTAGCGAAGGCGTATTTTATTGTTTTTCCTCAAACAAACATAATAACCTTAGAATCATAGTAATAATTATGTGTTGACATAAATAACTTTAGCTTATTTTTACAACAATAGGTACCCATTATCATCATTGTTGATCAACAGTGATTTAATGTGAATAGAATTACGTGTTCATAATCCATACTCCATACTATCCTTACTAATATTATAAGTGTGAAAGTAACTCTGTCTGTCTGTCTATCTGTCTGTCTGTTACGTTTTCACGCCTAAACCGCTGAACCGATCGTCATGAAATTTGGCAGAGATATAGCCTGGGATATCGAGAAGGACATAGGCTACTTTTTTACGCGATAACCGACATCCACGCGGGCGGAGCCGCGGGCAACAGCTAGTAATATTATAAATGTGAAAGTAACTCTGTCTGTCTGTCTGTCTGTTACGTTTTCACGCCTAAACCGCTGAACCAATTATCATGAAATTTGGCAGAGATATAGCCTGGGATATGGAGAAGGACACTTTTTTACGCGATAACCGACATCTACGCGTGCGGAGCCGCGGGAAAAAGCTAGTTTAATGAATAGCGATCAGAAAATAAACATCTCATTCATGGTCTGTCGTAAGAACGCACTGAAGAAAATATTCTAATACATTCTGCGATAAGCGAATGTAATTGGGTTATCTATGTAGTACCCATCTCGTAAACAAATAGATTGTTAGAAAAATATACTACATCGGAGAGCAGACGCGATTTCGTAACGTATTAGGTGCATAGTACAGTGATAAAGCCGACTGAAGAAGGCGCGCGAAGTCGCGAGTGGATGTCTCGCGCATTTGGGAGGTATTTAAAACAATCTCATCGAATTGTGCTAAACAATCTTACTACCTTTTCATTTATATAAAAAATCCGGCCAAGTGCGTTTCGGACCACGCACAATGAAGGGTTCCGTAGTTGGGATGTATTTGTCCCAAGAACAAACTTAACATCGTAACGGGTTTTTCAACAAGAACTTTGTTTTTCAATTGGGGCAACACCAACAACATGACAGTTTTGACATTTAGTAATTTGACGTACATATTCGTAGTAGATGCTTTGGCAATTGTTACAATGAATTCAATTTCGCTCGAAAATCGAATTAAAATAATTAAAATCCACTATGAAAATGGTGGTTCTGTTAAAGTTACATTTCGTGAAATTCGTGATATTTTCGGAAAACATAAGCTGTTAAGTGACCAGCCAGTTCGTGTGCTTTAACACCACTGGATTATCTTTTGTGGGGTTATGTTAAGGACAGAGTCTATACGGAGCCAATCGAATTGATTGCAGCCTTAAAACTCAAAATCCGTGATGAGATTAAAGAAATTAAAGCTATGGATTAACATTCAAAACTAACTTGGATAAATTAGAAGCTCTTCAAATTCGATTCTTAAAACTACTTGTTACTAAAAAAACTAAAAACAGTTGCAAAGGAGATTATAGGAAACTATTTAAAATATGTAAAATTCTACCTATCACTTACAAACATAAATATCTTTTAGCCATCATGGTACCCAAGAGTATAGCTTAAATCACGTATTCAACAACCATAACACACAATCTATTGCTGCTGATAGATTCAGTGTACTCAGAGTCACCAATTACTTTGGTGACAGAACTCTAAAGAAACGTATACCATACTTATTAAATAGTCTACCGGCAGACATAAGAAGTGAAACAAATAAAAATAGATTTAAAGTAAGTTGAAAAAATATTATTTGGATATGTGTGGTTAAGTATTATTGTCTAGAGACTCACTGACCCCACAGTCTAACCATTGCAATGGTTTTGTGGGGCTAAGTTTATAAGTTAAGTACTTACCATGTTAAATTAATAAAATTAAAAAAAATAGACCCGCCATTTTGCCAAAAAGTAATTAAAAACTTTGTGAAAGAATTGACATCTGTCAGCGTGGTCGTGGTGGACATTTGCCAGATATCATTTTTCATTCATAATTGCCAAACTTTTCTCTTCGCAATACAATAAAAATTTGAATCATAAAAAAATATATATATATTATATTATTATTATTAAATTCTTTGTTTTAGAAAACAAAGTTCTTGTTGAAAAACCCTGTACTTGCAAATTTAAGTTAGTCGACTATTACTCATCAACTTGTAAAGCTTTCTTAGCTGTGATAGTTTTCCATTCAACTTTGTTATATGTACTACTTCTGAGATTTTTTTCATATATCCAAATACAACCATTGAGCTGGCAGGGGGACACTTAATTCTAACAAAAATTAGCAATTTAAAGCTTAATTTCACGCAAACGGATCCCTGAATCGAAAAATGGTTTTCAAAAACCTTCAATATTTTTGAACGGCCTATCCAAAGATACCCCACACCATGATATAGACGAAAAAAAAAATATCACAGCGTTCTAGTACTTAGACTCTCTGAGCTAAGCCGCAGACAGAGATACAGACAGACGGGTATGGCGAAACTATATGGGTTCCTTGTTACCCACGGAACCCTAAAAAATAAAAAAGTAACGTCTGTTTTGTAGCTATGAGATTGATTAATGCACATTGAATGTTAACAAATACGTTATTATACGTCAACTCAAATGTTACAATATTAGTTTATTCCCCCGAAAATCCAAATAGCCCCGTTCTACCGGTATCTATCTCTACGTCCAGGTTTCCCCACGACGTTTTTACTTCACCGATGGCAGTAATGTCCAAGATAAATTCAGAAGACAGAATGTATCGAGCATCAATAGCTTGATAAAAAAAAAACCATTCCATTGTTGAAATTTTTGCGGCTCGCAGTAGGTAGTTGGAATTTTAAAACGGTTCAGAGTTTTTGTCATAGACAACAAAAAGTAAGTTTTAAAGGTGACAATGTTACAAAACATGAGATAATCTTATTAAATCTATAACTGAACAATAAATTAGGTACACCATGAAATTCTTGTATCATTTTTAGATTTTTATACATAAACTAGCTGACCCGACAGACTTCGTTCTGTCAAAAGCTATGGTATAAACTCCACTACTCTACCCTACCCTACCTACCCTACCTACCCTACCCTACCTACCCTACCTACCCTACCCTACCCTACCCTACCTACCTACCTACCTACCCTACCCTACCCTACCCTACCCTACCCTACCTACCTACCTACCTACCTACCTACCTACCTACCTACCTACCTACCTACCCTACCCTACCCTACACTACCCTACCTACCTACCTACCTACCTACCCTACCCTACCTACCTACCTAAAACTTACAAAAAAATAGATAGTAGCCGATTCTCAGACCTACTGAATATGCATATAAAATTTCATAAAAATCGGTCAAGCCGTTTCGGAGGAGTATGGCAACTACCATTGTGACACGAGAATGTTATATATAAGAAGATTTAGTGTTACACATATAAACGTGGTATTTGTACCTATACTCATAAAAAAGTCCTTGGCAGATACAGACTCAAATAAGTTTTCCATTTAAAAATCGTCTAAAGGCTCCTACAAACAGGCGCGACACGCGACGCGACACAAAGACACCGCTCGTCGCGCACCGAACGGTTCCTTTGTGTCGCGTCGTGCGTCGCGACTGTTTTGTAGGAGCCTTAATGGTAAACGTTGACTTGCTCAAAGCAATTATTTTGTTGCAAGCAAAAACGCCCAGTCCTGACGAAAGTGGCCTATAAGTGGAATCTTTATTGATTCGACGTTTTACGGGATTTTTTTCTAATTACACTAGTTGTCCACCTTTCAATTACTGTCAGTATCGATACGGTAACTGCTATTTACAATAATAAACCTTTTAAATTGTAAGCTAAAGTTCATATTTCTTTGAATACAATTTTAGTTTCTATCCGTTCGATTGAAAGTCATCGAGTGACCACACATGAAGTTTAAAAAGTGTTTTTTTATACCTAATACGCGCGTTATGAAATGGATGTAAGTTTTTGAATGCAATCATAATTTTCGAATTAACACAGCTCACACGCACGGTACGATTTATAAGAAATAAAAATGGCGTGAAAAGATAGCAATGGGTGAGTAATTGGTTATCGATTGACCAGTGATTATCGACATTGCATTTTAATCGACTATCGATTCTGGTTTCAGATTAATAAATGACAACTGGTATTCTAACGGACCGCACTAATCAAGTTAGTAGCGAATCGAAATCGATTTAAAAAAAAAACATTTGAATTTAGAATTGAGAAATAAATGTCGGGAAAAGAAAAAAACATTTTCCGGCCAGTGTCAAAGTGTCACTGTCACTACACGAAATGATACCACAGTAAAAACAATTTAGTAAAAAAAAAAATATTGACAGATCACAAGAAATATACCGTTTCCTCTCCAGAGTTCAATGTCGTTAGCACTGTTATACTAATAAACTCTTCGCATTCGTTACGTAATCTGCTCGTTCCAATTTGACCATTTTAATCTTTAACTAGTTCATCTAAAAATAATTCACAACGCAAATAACTCGAGGCATTGCGTTAATTAAAATTACATTCTTGTTTAAAATATAGACCTACCTAAGTGTTACGTAAAGACAACTTTTTGAGGAAAAATTAAAATATAGTTGAAAGATTTTCTTGATATTTGATTGATAAACGTTGTAACCTACTTATTCATTTCACATAACAGAAACTCATCTTGAAAAACATTAATGGGCAAAAAAAAAAAGTGTATAGGTATTTTTGAAAACCTATTAATTAGTTTGATTTTATGAAAACAATCTCATAATACAAGGGGTTTATTCAAAACCTTGCTTAAAGTTAAGTGACGTTCAAACGTCCAAAATGTATGGTTAAACAGTCGCTAATCATTACTTAACTTTAAGCAGCGTTTATAAATAAAACCCAATGTGTCTAAATATTTCCCAAAATCAAATCAAGTCTTCCTAACAAGGAAACGAAACCTAAATGATGTCATTTAAATGTTAACATATTGTTACTAATTAACGAATTTGCCTTACAGCAGGACGAGAACCATTAATCACTAACTTTAAAGAGTTTATAAATAAAAAGTTCACTTTAGGAGAGACAGGTTCAAAGTAGCATGTCTATAACAGACAGCATTTAGTGTATTTAGCCTAAGGATATTTGTGATTTATTATAAAACATGTTATTAAGCTACAATAATCATGTATAAATAAATTAATAAGACAGCCGGATATATTGGGAACAGACAAATATAACAGAGGTGTCTTTATAATGTCATCTTTATAAGTCTCTATTGGAGAACGTGTTGGGTTATAGATCTACAAACATCTATAAAAGATCACGCTTATTATCTCTACGTAATCTATAGAACTGCATTGGAAATCTAAGACTTTTAGTATTAAGGAATGTTTACATAAAACAGACGATTGTGTTTAAAATCTTACTTAACAAAAACCTTAAATTCATTCATTCATTATCTGTCAGTGATTCATTCACTGACAGATAAATGATAAACCGCGGGTTCGCTAGAAGCATTAAATTTTGCACTAGAGTTCCTTAAAGTAGATGGGAAGGAAGGATTTTTGAAAATTCATCCCCTCAAGGCGTTAATTATGAAAGTTTGAATGATTTTACGTAGAAGTTCGAACGATGAAAGTTTGTTCAAAAAAAAAGGTATATCATTATATTATATCCCGCGGTTTATCATTCATTCATTATATTATCTGTCTGTGAATGAATGATAAACCGCGGGTTCGTTAGAAGCATTAAATTTTGCACTAGAGTTCCTTATAATATATCGGAGATAGGAAGGAAGTATTTTTGAAAATTCATCCTTTAAAGGGGTTAAATAGGGGATGAAAGTTTGTATAATAAGTTTATAACTTGTGCTAATGGGAAATCTCATCGAGTATACGGTACACGGCTTGTATACGACAAAATTAAAAAGGTTTAAAAAAAATTAAAAATTAAATCGTCAACCTTGAAAATATTAAAACAAAATCAACAATAGCACGCGTGAATGCGCAGACGCAACCTGCCCTTTCATATCACAGTTACCGCAGCTTATCGCTTCACATCGTAACTGAGCGACCTACATGCAAAGCGAGTCCAATAGAAAAATCACACGATCGCGCCCGTTAAACCATCCAACGATAGCGTTATCGTTCGGCCCTAAAACATGTCACAGGACACTGCAGTGCAAACGGCTAATGGAACCAAGTACATACATCATTGCATACATCTATTAGTAAAAGCAGATCCGTGAATAACGGACAAACAAAACCGATAATAATAAATTAAACCACTAAAGGATGCGATGGAATTTGAAAAAATTCATACTTAGATGACGATGCACTATGGATGGATGACCAATCCTTTTTCGATTGGAGTTTTCTAAAATTAACCCTCATTCAATTGGAGTTTTCTAAAATGAACCCTTTAACAATTGGAGTTTTCAATAATTGACTCTTTTTCAATTGGAGTTTCTAAAATTAACCCTTTTTCAATTAGAGTTTTCTAAAATCAACCCTTATTAACTTATTAGTGCAACGGATACTGAACTTTATACGGAAATATCCGAAAACAACCCGGACACAGTCGCGACTAAAGTTTAGTTAATAAAGAGCATCGTATCGATTCACATCCATACAAGCTGCAGGGCTGTGCTCGACGGAAATAAATGTGATTGTATACATCGCCAGGAGGCTCGCTCGTTGCACGAACGCTGACGAATCGAAAGCATTTGTTTCGAAAACTCGCCAGCGTGATATTTTATCCACATCCCTAGCACCGTGAGTTAAAGCCACTTTAGCGAGGGAAATATTTATGTAATCCATCTTGTACGACTTCCCTAAATATCCAGTGATATTAAATAATAATCCGAGCACAAGATATGAGTATAATTACTTAAAATGTAAACATTGATTGGATGCTTATCTTATTATCTAAATAATTTACAGCTTCGGTCTAATATTGCGAGATGACCTACAATGGTGCGTTAACCTTGTTTTAATAATTTCAATGTGTGTTTTTGTAATTTCTAACGTGACGATATTATCGTCAACGTCATCGAATGGACGTCCACATCCATAAAATTCATGAAAATACGTGCATGTTACAACGTTGTTGTGGACGGATATTTAAAAACTGAAGACGCTTTTAAATATCCGTCCACAATAGAAATGTATAATGTATCTCATTGTTATGTTAACCTTAGCCAGTAGTGTAACTATACCTTTATAAAATTATAATCTGTTAATGTTATAATTAGTGCTATAATATTATTCTTAAATAATTCTAGTCTCTGTGATAATATCTCTGTGATATTATCTGAAACAAAAATTGATTTATTTTATTTATTTGTTTATATTTTTCCATACATTTTCCTGTGTTATCGTGATTTAGTAACGTGGACGTGGACATCCACGCGATAATATCATCACGTTAGAAATTATAAAAGCGCAGTTTACGATAACCAAAAACTGTTGTAAGTTTAAGTACAGTTCTGTTAGTCGAGTTTTATCGAAGTATGTTAATTAAGCAGAAATGCTTACATTTATGATTCATAATGGTAGCAAGCGGTGACGTCATCGAGCGTGGTGTTAATTGTGAGAGCTAAGAAATTATTTAACAACTACATACGTACTGGTAATGGGGAACGGAAGAAAAGGAAATATAAACAAGCTTTTGTTTACGATGATACAAGTTTTGCAAATGTACTAACATAGGTAAAACGAAGTTTGAGGAAGTAGAACACTATATTATATTTATGTAGTACCTAAGTAAGTCATTCAGAATATTTTATTTTATTTATGTACGGTGGCCAGCACATTAAGTTACTACAAATTGTCAAATTTTCTCGTTCGATATTTAACTTAATCATCAACATTTTAAAGTTTAAAATCGTTTGGAGATATTTGACAGTTTCGTGTAGCTTGATGTGCTGGCCACTGTACACAGTAAAATGTCATACATTATACGACATAATTATAATTTTGATTAATATCTATGTATTTAGGGTGTATCTATTCATATACGAAATATTTTATGAGGACCATCTATCTATAGGTGGTAAAAAAGCCATAGCTGCGATTTTTTTTTTAATCTAAGTTTTTTATATATATATTTTTACATAATTATTATAATTTTTAAATTGCTTGAGATATTTTGCAAAAGAGTTGCATTTAAAAAAAATTACTTATTCTATGAATGAAATAATTTTGATAATAATAATAATTTTAATTATTCCGCACGGACGCGGCGACAGTGGCGGCACGAGCGCGGTGAATTTTGATAATGAATCATCATATCAAGTAATTTTAAATTATTTAATTTTTTAAAGAATATATTCAGATTTAAAAAAAAAATCGTTTCCATGGCTTCTTTACCTATAATATATAGGTGGTAAAGAAGCCATGGAAACGATTTTTTTTTGTATTTTCTTAAAATAATTCGTGTTTGAATAAATACACCCTATATGTTATATTTTGGCTTATATAATTTTATATATTTATTCATATTAATTTTGAATTTTATTTTTATAATGTGCACAAAATCTTATGTCATTACCAAATTTTCCACAAACTGGTGAAATAAATCTGTACCTCAGAGGTATACAACATTATGTGATATAACGAAAATTTTACAGGAGCGGCAAAAATGCGCGGAGTGAAACTTCGAATACTATTGATTTTTATTTTTATTGTTTTGCAAAACTAATACTGTTGAGTTCAACAGTATTTTTTATTAGATGAATCTGATCGTCATTTGAGGTCCTATACCCATTAGTCGTAAGTGGATTTAATGTCATATACGATTGGATATTTCTTTTCATAGATGTCATAGGACTTAATGTCGTATAGCAGTATGTAGAACTGGTTCTTGCGATTTTAATGGTGCAAGTAACTAAGTTTCGAAAAAAGTGGAGTTACTATTGTGTACCTCTGAGGTACAGAAATAAATAGATAGGTAATAGGTAATTTATATAAATAGGTACTCCTATATAGATAGGGCCGAATTACAGACACTGTCTATAGCCTAGAACCGTTGGTTACTATCTCCATCCATTTTACCGATAGAACCTACCTACCTAACTGATGTCATATAGTTATGCGTAAAAAACAAGCCTTTCAATTTGGTCAACTTATTCAGATCACCGTTCGACCGCATGAAATGTCTACGCTTATTAAATGTATCAGAAAAAACTAAGGAAAAAAAAACTAAATGGTTACTAAGTAGGAAGTACATACCGCGACTATAATATTTTGAAAGTCGCATTGAATGAAATACCATACAATACATACGTCATACACACATTATTAAGATCTATTAACAAAACAAAAAATGATTGTTCGTTACTTTTTTTTCCACCGAAATCGTGAATGGTCATTGTCCTGTGTCCTGACTAGAAATACTTCAAGTCATCATAAATGACACTGTCACTGATAACTATATCAATTTAGACTTATAAAGTCATGACATCTCATTTATGATGGCAAAAAGTGCAAAAAACCGAACGAACATTCATTAGGGACCAATAGGAAACGATAATAGGCAAATGACCGCAATAAAAAAACATCGATACCTTATAAAAATTATAAGCAAGGGAAATTGACGTAAACATTATCGATCACACAGCTGATCGATAAAAACGATCCGATAAAAACTATCGATTGGAAATATCGATACCTACCACATGTCAATTTGCTGATAAGTCGTTTGAATAAATTTACATTTTAATGAATGAATCCCATTAATTAATTAAATATGATAGACTTTAATCGTCTCTATGCTACAGTTCACAGTTTTGTAGATTATTATTTAATGCTAATTACACGCCACTTCCCGTGTGATTTCAATTTGAAGACATCACTTTTCTATGGTTAGTAATATTGGCCACTAAAAATGTCAGTTGTCAATTAATTTTAATTCATAACTTCGAGAAAATGTAAATACATTCTCCGACGTAGTATTGTGTTCGTTAGAGGGTTAAGGTTATACGTTGAACCCTGCACATGTCTAGCTGGCGATCGGAACCGCATTTCCATTGATAAATTTCAACAGCGTATTTTTTGGAACAATGTTAATTTATGGAAAAACATACTAACCTTTCAATTACGGGTCACTGGAAAAATCATTCACTGTTTCATTCACAAACTAAAAAAAAAAAAACCAGACAGACTGTCGTGTCTATGTTTCAAATTTCGAACAACAATGAAAAATAATTTACAAAAAGTTTTGAGTGTTTTTTTGGGACTTTTAAGTTTATCACTAGATCGAATGCGTGCAAGTTGCCTTCCGCGTGCTCTTCGCGTGCGTCGGGTTGTCGAGCGGCGCGTCCTAACACTAACGCGCCTTAACGTCGACTATGACCGCTTCTCGTATGAACCGGCATAAATTCTACTAGAATTTTACTTTGGTACGCGACGCGCACCTATGTATGTACCTAGTACCTACCGACAAAATTCCAAATGTAAAATATGCATACCTACTTCATCAATTTTCGTTGTAAAGTGGAAAATAATTTCATTAATGAATGTGACCTAACTTTTTCCATAAATTCCGTAAATGGAATGTCATTAGTTCATTACTGTTCTATTTTCAAACATGTTCCATTTACAAAAACATTTTAAAGAACAGCTACTTTGTATCGTATAACAAAAGACTTCCGCATCCAACAAGACCATTAATCAGTAGAATTTGAGTGCCAGATCTAAAATTTCGCTTTCAAACGTTATTGTCATTGACAATGACAATTTAATAGACAGAACATCTGAAATTCAATATTACACAATTTAACATGCTCATGCCAATATAGAATCATTTTGCAAGTATCGTTTCGTGTCGCGTCGCATCAAGTATTTTGTTTCCCGTCAATCTGTCAACGTCTACATTAATTTCCTCTCAAAAGATCTTTTTCGTTTTAATAATGTGATTGCGTCATTGGTCTAGTGGTCGCAACCGGTACTGCTGAGCATGATCCTGGATTCGATTCCCAGGTTGGGCAAAGTGTTATTGGGTATATCATTCTGGAATTTCTCAGTAGCACCTGGAGTCTGGATTTGTGCCCGGTTGATGTTAATAGGCCTTATTACTTGGGACTTAAACATAACTGGCACAATGTGTGACCTCTGCCGCACAGTGGGTCGAACTGCTATATGAGGGACATAGGGATTGTTTTTTACAAATTCCATTTAAAAAAATACCTATCGAAAGATCTCGTCATTCTGATGAATAATTGTTATGAAACGTTTTTCTCTAAACTAAAACTGATAGTTTAGCCGGAAAAAATATTTTATTTTGTATGGAATGAAACAGAAAAATTAAAGCAAATATTAAATTTAAACAAAATTTAAAAAACAAAAAATTCTATAAATTATTAAAAAAAAAAAAAAATGGTTTGGTATTTTTTTATTATTATTTATTATTTGGTTTAATTTTGAAAATATATTTTTTTGTACTTTTTTCGGTAAATTTATGTTTTAAAATTATTAATATTCCTTAATTATAAGTATTTTAATGAAACACAATTATTTTATCTATGATATTATTAATAAAAAATACTTTATACTTACTTTTATTTTTCTATTTTTTTACTGACCCTCATAACTCTTGAACGGGCGACTATAGGTGCCCGTAGATAGCGTAGAATTATAGCCAACAAGCCAAAGAATAAGAATCAAGTAGTTTTAAAGCAAGACCTGTCAAGACTCGGCCAAATTTTAGCAGTTTCTTTTTCATTCCATACAACAAACAATGAAAACATTTTTTTCCGGGAAAACTTTTAGTTTTAGAGAAAAACGTTTCATTACAATTATTCATCAGAATGACGAGATCTATCGATAGGTATTAAAAAAAAAAAATGTTAAAAATATCCCTATGTCCGTCATATAGCAGTTTCTACCCATCGTGTGCCGATTCCTTCTCGGAGAAATAAGGCGTGACGTTATGTTATACTCGTATAATGAAGCTATAGTATTTTCTTTTCTTGATGAATTTACATTTTAGATTGCATGCCTCAATATGGTTTGAAGTCCTAGCAATGTTCTTCAGACTGTGTTTATTTATCCTCGAGACTTTCAGGAGCACCTAATGACGAGCTCAGACCAAATAAAAAACCAAGACAAAGCGCTGTCAACAGTGACGTGAGGCCGGTTTTGTAAACATGTGTGAACTTAGTGAGGTTTTAGTTTGATTGTAATTGATTGTAAATGTGTGCGTGTGAGCGTGTATGCACAGCGCGGAGGTGTAGTTTTGGCATGCTTCACTGTATCGTTCGCAGCGCTCTGTCTTGGTTTTTTATTTGGTCTGAGATGACAAGATTACTTTAGTTCCCGAACCTAGTACCTAATTAACATTCTTTCACTGAGCAACGACGACTAAATTATTCCAGATGGACATAAGCTACATATTATCTTACTATTATAAAAAAGAGAGTGAATTTTGTGAGTTTATGTATATTTATGTGGAGGGTAATTTCCGGAACCACAGCTCATATTAATTCACCATTTGAAAGTACATTATTCCAGATGGACATAGGCTGTTAATAGTATAAAAAGAGAACGTATTTTTTAAGTTTGTTTATATGAGGAGGGTAATTTCCGGAACTACAGCTCCTATTTAAGATATTATTTCACCATTTGAAAGGTACATTATTCCGGATGGACATAGTATATTATTCAGATGGACATGGCTACATATTATGTTAATATTATAAAAAGAGAGAGCGAATTTTGTGAATTTGTGTATATGTGGAGGGTAATCTCCGGAACCACAGCTCCTATTTAAGATATTATTTCACCATTTGAAAGGTACATTATTCCAGATGGACATAGGCTACATATTAAGAAAAATCTGTATTAAAATTACATTCTTCGAACAGAAGACACAAAAAAAGCATCTTAATAAATAGTCATCGAATCATTAATTAATATAAAGGCCCCGTCAATGGCCAAGACTAACGAATAAATTTCCTTACACCTCCGATTCGTAGCAGAAGCGTAAACACACGTGTCAATTAATAGTATACGATTGTTACACATGCTATAACTTTCACACTTAGACACGTGCTGTAAACACCACGATGTCAGGAATGTGTCAGCATAAATACCTTATTAAAGGAGTGCTTTGGACAAAAGACTGCCATATACCTACCTACATACCTAATTAACATGAGTACGTAAATTAAACTTTTCCTATTGATCCAATGTCATCATTATCTGACTAGCCATTGCCAACTTTGTTGGGGTTGGCTTCTAGTCTAACCGGATGCAACTGAATACCAGTATTATATATGGAGCGACTGCCTATCTGACCTCCACAACCCAGCTATTGGTTAATACGATACCCCTTGGTAAGATTGGTTGTCAGATTTTCGGGCTTCTGTAAAGACTGTCAAAGATCCACGAATGACAGCCAGGACTCAAGACCAACGTGCAACGTTAAGGCCCAGATATATGCCAGTGACCTGGAGTGATTAGCTTGCGTGTTTTTTACTGAGCTCACGTAACGCGTCGTACGTCCAGCCACTAATACGACTCGCCCATCCAGGAGCGCTGTTCCAAATAAGACGCATTATTAACTTATACATAAAATAAAAGGTATTTTAATAAAATACGTATACTAAAAGATCAATAATTAAATTTTCTTTAAAAAAGTAAAGGTATCAAAAAAATACGCTTGATAGATTTTGCGTGATTCTCAGTTTTTTATCCGCGTTAGATAACTTTACAATTTAATTTTACCAATCCATACTAATATTATAAATGTGAAAGTAACTCTATCTGTCTGTCTGTCTGTCGATCAGTCTGTATCAGGGCCGCGCCGCCCCTGTGTGCGAAGTGTGCGGCGCACACAGGCGCCAAGACAATAGAGGCGCCGCCATCGAAATTATTTGTTACACTTACACAACAACATATTCTTTGTAGTGGAGTATCGATAAGTAAGTAGGTACAATAGGCGCAATGTATGCCTTGTAAATAACAAAACATAATTATAATGCGCTTATTGTACAAGTCTTCTAAGATAATATTCACGTGTGTGGTTTAATTTTACGCTTTGTGTTTTATTTAACATTAGTTACGAGCTCAGTGTTAAATTAAAAGAACCGCCGTGAGTTTGTTTGAATGAATTATGAACGTAACCCGATGCGATGCGTGCGACGCAAGCGGGATCCGGGTCACGGGGATTCCCCGACTTTCAGGAACGAGAGTGCCAAAAGGCCAAAACAATCGAACAATCAGTCAATTGAAAGTGTGTGCAAGGTGCGCATTGATTTTTTATAATAAGATTATGTTCTAGCTCTAAAAACAATATATAGTTTGTGTGTTAGTGATTGTTTTAACGTGTTTTCATGATGAGTGATAGTACTCAAGATAAAAAAAAAGAAATTATCTGGTTATCAGAATTTAATAAGGAAAAGAAAACAAGAAGAAGAACGACTAAAATAAGTAAATATTTTACGGCTCTACCATCCACTTCCAAAGAATCATTAGAGAAAGAAACCAGTCATTTTATCGATGAAGATGTTATAAAATCTGATTCAAAAAACGCTTCAGGTACGTGCTTTTTATATAATTTTCTATATAAACTAGTTGACCCGACAGACTTCGTTCTGTCAAAAAAATGTTAAGGGTGGACAACCCTTATCACTAAGGGGTATGAAAAATAGATGTTGACCTAAAGGTTAAATATAACTTTAGTCTGTCTGTAATGTCAAAAAAAAAAAAAAAAACATTTTCTTTTTTTAATTTCATTACAAGCCCTGGCGGAGTATGATTGTCGAGAAATATTCATTTATTTATTTATTTTATCATACATAATTATTTTGTTATTAATATCTAAGTATACAATTAGATATAACATCATAAATAAAGTATGTAAAAATTAAATTCGTGTTTTATTTTTCGCAGTAATTGGCAAGCGGAAGCGAACTGGTTTTACCTATTTAGGAAAATATTATCTAAGTATACCGGATGACTTTTTTTACCGTCTCGTAAAAATTTGGGTATACTAGGTGAACGGAGTAGAAGCCTATGGCATAGTTTTTATTATTTTTTCTTTAACCTAGAAAGAAATTGATCTATGGATAAATACCACACATTTGAAGTAAACTTATCATACTATAACAATAAACACAGAAATTTAACAAAACACATAATTCAATAAATAAATACGATAGATAATATTTAAATTTAAATCATACGCACCCAAATTTCAATATTTTTATCTTTTATTTTAGTTTTATTTCTGAAAAAAAAAAAAAAAAAAAAAATTGCTATGCCATAGGCTTCTACTCCGTTCACCTAGTATACCCAATTTTTTTCGAGACGGTAAAAAAAGTCATCCGGTATAAAACTGGAGAACATTTATTTCGGTCAAAATTAACAAATAATAAAAAAACATTAGTTGATACATGAAGATTCGTGAAAAAAAGAGGCGCCTCATAGGTATCGCACACAGGCGCTGTGGGGGGTCGGCGCGGCTCTGGTCTGTATGTTACGTTTTCACGCCTAAGCCGCTGAACCGATCGTCATATTTGGCAGAGACATAGCCTGGGATATGGAAAAGGACATAGGCTACTTTTTTACGCGATAACCGACATCCACGCGGGCGGAGCCGCCGGCAAAAGCTAGTTTAACATATATTTTTTCCAAATAAATAACACTACTCGTTTAGACGTGATCTTCAGTATAAAATCGTTAAAAGTCGGTTATCTTCACCTTAACGTGCTTTCCGCGGCACGGAGGATTATTAGTATGTAAAGATGGGCACCCATCCACGAGCCAACTCCGACAAGTGTAGCTTAAACTGATCGACTCGAGCGGCACCCAATGGCTATGCTTGGAGTTTCCCTACGTGATCGAATCAGAAATGAAGAAATCCGCAGGAGAACTAAGGTAACCGACATAGCTAGAAGAATTGCCAAACTTAAGTGGCAATGAGCAGGGCACGTTGCTCGCAGAACAGATGGCTGTTGGGGGCCGAAAGGTTCTGGAGTGGCGACCGCGTACCGGAAGACGTAGCGTTTGAAGGCTTCCCACAAGGTTGACCGATGACCTTATGAAAGTCGCAGGAATCCGCTGGATGCAGAAAGCACAGAACCGGTCGAGGTGGCGCTGCTTGGGGAGGCCTATGTCCAGCAATGGACGTCTTTCGGCTGAAATGATGATGATGGTGATGCTTTAGAAAGAAAGCAGAAAGCTGTGGTTAAAAAAAAAACATAGATATTAGGGCCGTAACTCACCGGGACGCCACGGTGGCGCAGCCAGGTCCCATCGCCAACAAAATGTATGGTCGCTAGCGTAACCAAGCGGACGGCAGGTGAGCCACCCACTATATAGCTGAGCTGTATACATTTAGTTGGTAGCGCGACTTGGCGACGTCGCCATGGCGTCCCAATGTGGTATGACTCTTAGGCCCATATTACAGAACGTCACTCAATACTCAAGCATTACTTAAAATTAGATTCAAGCCATTTGATTGGTTAAAACTAGTTTTAAGTAATGCTTGAGTCTTGAGTGATGTTCTGCAATACGGGACTTAGAGTTTTGAGTTTCGCTAAGCCCTTTTTGGACTGATCAATAAAGCAAGAAAGAATAAAAAGAAAGAAGAGAAAAAAGTTTTCTTTAATTCTTCGATTCTTTCTCATCAATTTTGAACTAAACTATATATTATAGAATATATGAATTTGATTTACAATTATTTAAAACTTATTGGTATATTGACAATAGGGATCAACATAACAACACGAAATGTTGACGAAAGGAAATGCTTTAGCGAATCGTAGGCGTAATGTAATAAGTAAAATAAACTTAGAAAGAAAAGAAAGATAGAAAAGAAAAAACGTTTATTTGCGGTAAAATTACGCAATAAAGAACATAAACACAAAAAAATATATGAAAACTATGGGGTAAAATGCGTCACATCCACGCAAAACGGCTATCGACAGCCGGCGTTGACATAATGACGTTGTCCGGTGTGGCAAACAATTATTAAGACCCTGTACCAGCACAGCGTACTTAAATAAAATTAATATAATTTAATTTAATTTAAAATGTGATAGAATATAAAAAGAATATAAGAAAAAGAAAAGAAAAAGGAATTATACATGCTATGAGAATATCATCCTCAAAAAAACGTGTTACGCTTTATATTTAATATTTTATCTGTGTGTTTTATGAAGTGGCAGCAATTTCTTAGCACTTATTGATACCATCAAGATGTAATATAACACAACAGGTAGCGTTTCCATTCAGAGGTACTACTTTAAGAATTTACTACCGACGACGTACAGTTTTCAACACTATGCTCTTCTGTTTCGTTTATAGCGTGTCATAAATTATATTGTGTCTGTACTTTTAGCAGAAAAAACATTAATTCAAACGACTAAAAAACCAACTATCAAATAAAATATTATGCATCATTTACAGGTTGTTGTTTCTATGTATTATAGCCAATTGAGTACCTACGATGTATTTTTAGAAAACATTAAAAATAATATTATTAACACAAACGGCATATTTACCATGTTTACTATTTGTTATGAGTTCCCGATATTTCGGCGCTGTTGCAAGCGCCATGATCACGGATAAACTGAAGTCATTGCGGGTGGGTGTTTATGAGCAGACAAAACGGTCTACCCTCTTTCTTGTTCGTTTTTTGCACTCAGTACCGCTACCACTGTCAATCGCAACTCGATTCTGTTCCCGACACACGAAACTCACTGTGTCCGCTCGCGAACTTTTTTCGGCACTTCTTCGGTTTTTACACAGCTGAACCACTGGATTCCAGGCTCTCGACAGTTGAAACCCATCATCCCGGTTGAAGTTCCTATATTTGGTAATCTCAGTAGCTTTTCTAACCAGTCTAGGAATATAGTGGCGCTCTGTCGAGATGACCTGAGGGTTATGTGGTGCTTGCAACAGCGCCGAAATATCGGGAACTCATAACAAATAATAAACATGGTAAATATCCCGTTTGTGTTAATAATAATATTAGTGACCATGACAGTTTAAAAACTTATATTAAAAATAATATCCAGCATTAGCTGTAGCCGAGTCAGTCGTTTTTCAGCATTTAATAATTACAAAATGTACTACAAAAAGTATTAATTTTTAGTATAATTACAAAAAGTATTTTATCATTTTATACAAATACCGAGCTTTATATAGTACATTTACAGCTGAAGAGTTTCGTTTTTTTTTGTTTGTTTGATCTCGCTAATATCTGGAACTATCAGTCTAATTTGAACGGTGATCCTCAGTATACAATCATTAAAAGTCGGATATCGTCGACTTAAGCGCCTGCCTGGGTTCGAACCCACGAACTTACAACACGTAGGTCGGGACAGTTACCACTCACTGCTCTTCTATTTTATTCGCTATTCTTCGATAAACACCTTATCTATATGTTAGCTACAAATAGATACCCAATACCAACTTCATTTATCTTATGGGTCATAAAACAAATGGAACCGACTGAAAAAAATCAGACCCGTGATGCTTAAAAATTTAAAGCAATTCGCTATTGTTTCAGTACCGGATTTTTTATTTTTTTATTTTTTTTTTATTCAAGAGGAACAACAAACACCTACAATATAAATACAGAAACAAGAAAATACAAATTTGAGACAATATTGCAGCCCACAACGCTGTTCACAGATTAACCATAGGATACAATACAGTGAGAATAATGAAAATAATAATGATAATCTCTCGCATCGATATGTACGAGTATGTACATAAACTGCGAGAAAACTACCCGTTACATGAAAAAGAAACCGGATTTAAACAACAATTTCCAGGATTGTATAAAGTACATTAACACATAATAATTCATCTTTAAAATATTTACTTTCATGTCTATGAAAAACCGTGTCGGAAAACGTAGACATAAGAAATTTTTGGCGTTGCACTCATTTCCATAGACAAAACTAGGAGAAAGAGCTTCGACCTCATTCTGTTAATAATTGTCTATTGTTTCTTGTCTAGTATATGGATACTAGAGTGAACAATTTAGTGCGAAATAATTATCAGCTGTTTAAAAATGCAAAATTACCCGCAAATATTTATATGACGTCATCATACCTGGTCTATTAAAAATAGACTCAACTAGTTTAGTCTGAAAAAGAAAACAATTACTGATTAGTTTAATACAAAGTTTTAGAACACGGTGAACTAATTAATATTATAAAGAGGTAAAACAGAAAAGATGTAATCTCTGAAACTACTTAACGGATTCTGAAAATTCTTTTTGTATTTGATACTTCAGTCGGCTCGATAATAGCGCATTCAGTTATGATTATAAAATTCGTCTGGTCAACAACTTAATAAATCAATTAATGTTGATGAAATCTAAAAAACCGGCCAAGTGTGAGTCTGACTCGCACACGAAGGGTTCCGTACCGCCGTAGAATATTTAGCAAAAAACAAGTTTCTTGTATGGGGACCCCTTCAATTTTTAAATTATTTGTTGTTGTGGCGGCAATAGAAATACACAATGTGTGAACAACTGTCTACCTATTAAGGTTTATGAGATACAGCCCGTTAATAGACGGACGGACGGATAGCGGAGGCTTAGTAATAGGGTTCCGTTTGGCACCCTTCGGCAGGGACTGAATACCGATATAATTTGGATACATGATACCAACATATCGCTATAAATACCGGTATTTGGGTATACATATAATACCGTTATTATTATTGCGTTTTTGCAATTTACAGGTCAGCGTCAGGTTGTATCTTAATCAAAATATGATTCGCGATTGAAGAATCACCAATAAAGATTCTGTGACGTCACATTGTAGCCTGATATCAGTACTGAGTATCGATATTTTATACCGATACTCAAATTACTGATATAAAATACGAGTATTTATGCCAGATGTCTATACTGTTATCGGTATTTTCTTTAAAATATCGGTATATTTTGAATATTGATATCGGTCCCTGCCCTTCGGATACGGAAGCCTAAAAATGAAAGGCATTATCATTGTTAGTGTCTTACGCAGATACGATATTACCCCGCAGCCATTTCTAATTGTCATTTTTATTTTTAATTGCCAAGCGAATTCACGTGCAAATTCCATCACTAAAAAACTAACCTTCGCAAGAACATGACACCAGAGCGGTCAGTGTGTCAACACAGTCGATTCCTTCCTGCTAGTTGTTCGGTAAACTAATCCCTTTGTTGTTCGCCCAACTTGTTTATACTCTGCTTTACTTGGCCACAATAATTGATCGTCACTCGACACGTGAGCGGCGGAGTCACTAGCATTTCTTTGGATAAAAAGGTTTGTGCCACTTTGTACCATGACCGTTAATCTATCCAATCAATTTAGACTATTGCAGGTCACTACCTAGTAGGAATGTCTCTCCCTAGTTGTGTGGTTTTCACCACGACATCATCCGCAAAAGGAGAGAGCCTTCTGAATCCAGCTTTTCTTTACTCGTAAGTACTACCACCACACTTATTTCTGCTGCGAAGTAGCTATGATCCTATTTTAAGGGTATGGGTTCCGGCGAAATCAACCTTTGTCTCTAGGATGTGAGGCGTTTGCCTCACATCATGTATTATGTCTATATTTCCATCTTGAATGTGTCAAACTGCCTAAAGGTATCAGACACCATGCACTTTCATTAGAGTCATCATCTGTTTATTTATTTTATCTACACCCATGCTATAAATCCTCCATAAAAGGTTTTCCCGTCATTTTTGTTCGATATTAGTATTGCAAAAATTTATAAGTTAGTTGTTTACAAAAATGAGTGATAACATTAACAAGCATTGATAACACACAGCCAGATATTTCTAATGCAGCAAAGGACATTTCTAACCAATTATTACCAGAAAAGTCGAGAAAACAATACGAAAAGGCGTACCAAGATTTCATGAATTGGAAAATATCAAATAGTAGATAACATAATATGGGTGTAGATAAAGTCTTGTATGCAACTGAACATAATTAGGTAGGTATTAAAACACTCATGTGATACCGTGTGATGCCGGACGTAAAGAATAGCACCACCCCATTTTCTCTACCGTGGGTGTCGTAAAAGGCAACTAAGGGACTTACTAGAGAATGGGCAGCAGCGTTCTCTATGCATTTTAACACCATACTGCGATCGCCAACCCGCCTGCCAAGCGTGGAAATTATGGCAAACCTCCCCAATTGGGGGAGGCCTATGTTCAGCAGTGGACGTCTTTCTGCTGAAATAATGATGGTGATGATGTGATACTATTATCACATTCGGCTTCGCCTCGTGTGATAAACCCACATTTGTGTTTTAATACCTCTTATTATAGTTGTATAATAAGAGGTATTAAAACACAAATGCTGAGCACAAACAAAAAACAAACAAACAAAACCAACTGTTGAGTTGCATAAATACATAACAGCCACTCGGGTCGATCTAATCGATCACGTTAAGGTATGCTTGCTACGTTTGTTCGCCAGCGTTAACGTGATGACGTCATCACGTCTATGCCGGCGTCGCTGAAAACCAGGGGCTGGGACTCTGTCTCGCATGGGATCGCAGCATTATGCTGAGTGATGGCCGTTTTGCGTGGATACAATGCATATTTTCCCTCCAACTTGTTCTTTTTTGTGTTCGTGTTCTTTCTTTGCGTCATGTTTAGGTACTGCAAATAAATTTATATAAGGAATAAAATAAAAGGCGACTAAGGAACTTACTAGAGAATTGGCAGCAGCGTTTTCTATGCATTTTTAACACCATACTGCGATCGCGAGCCAAGAGTGGCGATTATGGCACCCCCCCCCCCCCCCCCCGAAAATGAGAAGCACAAATAAAAAATGGCCCCTAGTGGCGGTGCTTGGGGGAGGCCTAAGTCCAGCAGTCGACGTCTTTCAGCTGAAATGATGAAACCCTACAAAACTTAAGCACGTTAAACCGTTGGTCTAGGCTGACATTCTTAGATAGTTGACAGTCGTTTCGGGTAGACAGAAGCCCAAAATTCTGACAACCACTCTTTCCAAGGGGTATCGTGTACCCAGCAACAAGTCGCTCCATGTGAAATACTGGTGTTCGAATTCGGTTAGACTCCTACATAGTTGGGGACAGGCTAGACAGATTGATATCGTTGTTACTTTTATTGATATCAAGAGATATAATCTTGATTCATAGAATTCGCATAGAATTTGATAGCATTACAGATTAGGTATATTGTAACTTGAGCAATATTATCATATCGGCGATCTATTGGAGGTTGATTGATTGCTCTAAATAATAGCTTGTGATCTTTGAAACAAATAATTGCTTATAATATTTGTAGGGTTAATCTTAAAGACAATAATAATAAAGATTTTATCGGCCACGATAGCTAGATAGTTAGTTAGAGTTTTGCCTTAACTGGTCATCTACATCTGTATATCAATACATATATTTCTCTATTTTTATTTTTGTTAATCTATTTTTATGAGCAATATTGCAACATTATAAGGTATGAGATTTTTATTTGAATAATATTTTATGCGGATCAAATCGTCTCCAGTAAACACGGCTACATATCAAGCTATACATTTTCAGTATAAGCTGATCTCTCATTGTACGGAAATCCTATACAATGCGAGACCAGCGTCAACTGGATTTGTATAGCTTGAAATGTAGCCGTGTGTACAACAATAAAAATGCAAAACTTTGCCTATTAGGCAGGACATATTCGAACTTAATTTTTTTGTTAAGACATGTAACAAACATATGCCCACAATAAAGATATTTTGAATTTGAATTTGTTTTAGGGGGCCTGGTGACCTGCCACACAGGTTTTGAAAAAAAAAAAAAACTTAGTTTAGGCACCAGTCCTCTACAAATTAATCATAAAATGTTGTCTGTAGACTTTGTACTTACATTCTCTGTAATTTGTATACAAAATAGGAACGAAGTCAAAATAGTACATTAAATTTTTTATTTAAAGTAATTGAAGCGTGGTATGGGGGACGAGTCTAATTCCGTTTTTTTTTTTTAAATCCGTTTGTCTGTCTGTTTGTCTGGATTGGCGCAAAAATGGCTGAACGAATTTGGGTGAATTTTGGCGTACAGGTAGTTTATAGCCGGTATTTTTAATCCCGGTAGTACGTTCCGGTGGGATATTTTCCGACATCCACGCGGGCGAAGCCGCGGACAAAATCTAGTTATTAATTAACATATATTTATTAGAAAGTGTTATTTTTTACAATATGTAAGATCTAAATTGACTATGTTAAAGATAATTGGATCTATGTAATAATGTAACATCCTATAAAAAATCTATGCTTGTCTATCCTATAAAAATGAACTTAAAATTAAGTCACTGCAAATTTGGCTGGCAAAATAGTACAATTTTCATTAATTTTTTCATTGCGCTCATTTGTCAGCTACAACACTACTGGAAAACCAAAGTAAAATGGTTCTTATCCACAAGATCAAGAATGAACACTCCAATTCTAACACGAGTAGGTTGAAATACGAGATATCGCCCAAAGACGTGTTGTTTCTCACGCCCCACGGCGCGTCGGGTAATCGAATACTGAGCGATATCATTTATCACATTCGTTACCGAATTCTCCAACACCTTATTAGTGCTTTTGATCGCTAAATATAACCATTAGCTGCGGTTTGTGGTGACGAGCTTAAAAATTAAGAGGAAATAGAGGTATTGAATCAACAGTATCAATGTTTTATTTTTAGTAGTATTGGAGTAAAATTATCGACGTATTCCACATTGGGCACCCGCTTAAATGGCACCTGAGTAAATGGCACCTGAGGTATTCCAGTTACGGCACCTATCGATATTTTTCGCAGGTGCTACCACTAATGGCACATGCGTCAAAGAAGTATCGAGCTGAGTATCAAATAAATAAATAAAATAATAAAATAATTTTTCCCTACGTGACCGAATCAGAAATGAAGAGATCCGCAGGAGAACCAAGGTAACAGACATAGCTCGAATAATTGCCATACTTAAGTGGCAATGGGCAGGGCATATTGCGCGCAGAACAGATGGCCGTTGGGGCCGAAAGGTTCTGGAGTGGCGACCGCGTACCGGAAGACGTAGCGTTGGAAGGCCTCCCACAAGGTGGACCGATGACCTTATAAAAGTCGCTGGAATCCGCTGGATGCGGGGAGCACGAAACCGGTCGAGGTGGTGGTGCTTGGGGGAGGCCTATAACCAGCAGTGGACGTCTTTTGGCTGAAATGATGATGATGATGATTTTCAGGCGACGCAGTCCCATACATAAATAACTTAACCTAAACATACATATTATTATTGTAAACGATACCCGAGTTTCAAAGTAAAAAATATTGCTATGTAAGCTTGCAAAGTATGGAGTAGATGCCAACTTAAGGCTCGTACAGACTAGTGCGATATCGCGGGCGCGACGCGACACTAGTAGCACAATTTCTTTGTCGGTGCCTGTCGCGCCTGCGATATCGCGCGAGTCTGTACGAGCCTGTATTGCGCTATGCTCGAGCCGTTTGAAGCAGGCTCGCAAAATCGCGAGTGAGCCTCGCACATTTGGTAGGTAGGTATTTAAACATAGTAATTATTGTATTCATTTTATCAAGACAAAAAATCTGCCTAGCCTTTTCCCAACTTTGTTGGGGTCGGCTTCCAGTTTAACCGGAAACAGCTGAATACCAGTATTTTACATGAAGCGACTGCTTATCTGACCTCCACAACCCAATAACTGGGTAACACGATACCCCTTGGTAAGACTGGCTGTCAGACTTTTGGGCTTCTGACGACCCGTAACGACTGTCAAAGATCCACGAATGACAGCCGAAACCAACAGCTTAACGTGCTTTCCGAGGCACGGAGGAGTCTCGGTATGTAAAGATGGTCACCCATCCACGGACCAACCCCGGCAAGCGTAGCTTAACCTGACGGATCGACCCGTGCGGCTGTTATTACTTAGCCACGAGCTCCTCACAATTAATTTTATCAAGACAAACTGAGCGAATTGTGCTAAACAATCTTGTGCTTACTACCTTTTTTATTTATATAAACTTTTTTCGGTTCTTTTTTATATCCAGCAACGTTAATCTAATCGTGTTATTAAAAGCAATTGCATATCCGCCAGATCCTTAAATAAGACTTTTTTTTTTCAGAATTTTATAACACTTTTTTATGTTTCCAATGGAAAAAACTAGTAAGCGCGGTCTCTGTCGGAATGCCTGATGATGTCTGGCGCCTTAAACCAAATTGCATCAGACTCAGAATTACTAATTAATCATTAAATTGTTATCGAATTGGAAAATAAAATCATAGTTCATTAACCCTTTGTCAATTGCTTGCTTGATTGTTTGCTTACGGAGTGACAATTCAGTGATTTGTTAGCTAGTGGTGCCGATTCTCTTGTACACCGAACTAAACTAACTATCACTAAAATTCCTTACTTTTGGCTATGAGAATCTTAAAGCTATTCTGCAAACAAAATTCTCTAAATTTAAAAATAAGTTTGACACAACTAATTCGAATTTGACAATCGTGACTCCACGTGGTATTTTTTTTTTTTGGCTTCACAACGTTGTACTTGTTTGCCTATGATTTTTTTTTAGAGCCGGAGGTGCGCCGCGGAGCCGCGACGTTTTTTTTATGGAACTTTTCACTTTTGGTGTGAAAAAAAAAAAAAAGATTACCTACATGTAGAGTAATAGTGGTTTAATGGACTCTAAAAGGGTGTCGAAATTTTCATTATTTGGAGATATAAGCAAAAGAAATGAAAAAAAAAATAGGGATAAACACGAAATATTTTAAGTGATACGAGAATCGGCACCATTGGTGCCGATTCTCTTGTCACAAAATTCTCTAAACTAGACTAAAAATCACAAATTCATCAAATTTGTCAAACGATGATTTCCCATTCTGAAATTGACTAAAGTGACACAATAGAACTATAATTTAGTTTGACAGCACTGAGATGGCATTGAGTTTTTAATTTAGTGAAAATGGCAACATTGCTATTCTGAATTTGACGTTTTTCACCTAAAATTTTAATTATCTAACTAACTGCCGAATACTCAAACGCAATTCAATTTTAAGTCGCCGTTAAGTCATTAGACTTAACGGCGACTTAAAATTGAATTGCGTTTGAGTATTCCTACCTGTCTCTGTCACTTTAAACTGTTTTGTAGCGACAGAAACACTTATAAGAACATCTTAAAGTTAAGTAACGTTTGAGTATTTGGGCATTAATCTGTCTATTTCTAATCGCGATTAAAAGGTATGGAATAAAATTAGTTGTCATGAACTAAAATTCACACCAACACCTCGACTTTAGGTGCAAAAACAGTACTGTATCTTTTTTTTTTCTTTTCTTTTGCTTATTATCTCGAAAATGGTGTGTCTTGTCGCAAAAACAATGATAATTTCGACCCCCTTTATAAGAACCATAAGCCCCTAAAACTCAACATGAAGGTAATATTTTCCATAGAGAAAATGAAAAATTTTGCGAGCCTCCGGCTCTTAAAAAAATCACGGGGTAGGGCAAACAAGTACCAAGTCACGAATCCAAAAAAAAAAAATACCATGTGGAGTCACGGTTGTCAAATTCGATTTTAAATTTAGAGTATTTTTTTGCAGAATAGCTTTAAGATTCTCATAGGCAAAAGTAAAGAATTTTAGTGAAAGTTTAGTTAGTTCGGTGTACAGTCGCCGTCAGATATATTGTAGCAGACAAGGTGATAATGAAAAGAAATACTTCTGAACAATTTAAAATGTCAATAAGTTCCATGCACTACAAGTTACCATTAATATCTGAACATGCATTACTTCATTATTATCTGAGCAGATGCTCGACAATAATTTCTATACACACAACTAACCAAAAATATCTATACCCAAAGTCTCTAATTCAGATAATTTATGTAAACAAATTAATGTCCAGAAATGTCACTGTCAAAATGACAGGACAGTGGTGCGAAACATTTTATCATTTTGTAAATAATTATATATGAAATTAAAGTGAATAAGAACTATACAAACAAAATACCGTTGCCAAACAATGTTTTATGTTGTGTGTTGGAGACACGGCCTATGATCGACATAATCAGCCCTTTTAAGTCCACTGCTAGACGTAGGCCTCCCAAAATCGATTTCCACTTGAAACAGTTTACAGCCATTTTCATCCAAAATGTGGCTAGATATGCTACATACAATATGAATCTATGAATGAGAGTTGTAATGTTAGTATTGTTGAAGATGTAAAAAATGTGAAAGTGTTTGGATCTCCTGCATTGTTACCAGTATCATGAAATATTTTATACCATAAAATCTCCTTTTTTTTAATAACGTTGTTTAAAACCGAAAATTTATAAAAATTATTACCTACGGTATGATTATTTTTAATTATTATTTCTTAAATTCAGTACTTAAAAGAAAATGGATCATTTTTTTCCGCAATTTTATGTGAATTACCATTACGAAGATATTTTTTTGATATGTTATCCTCTTTGTTTACATAAATGATCTGAATTTGAGACTTTGGGTATAACTAAACAATAAGTCTGATGGCGACTGTACAAGAGAATCGGCATCATGCTGGGCCTCAAGTCTGCTATTACAATAGTGTCAGAATGGTCTCGCCATTGTGAGTATTTGACAGTGTTTGTATGGCAAATCTGTCAAAAACTCACAATGAAGAGACCATTCTGACACTATTGTAATAACAGACTTGAGGCCCTGTAAACATGTTATCTAATCGTGGAAATTTAATTTGTGTTTCACTCCTTCCCTTAACGATGAATGAAATTGTCAAAGAAGTCTTGAAATTAATTGAACTGCAACAAGAGCGCATCACTCTTTGTTCCTATTAAAACGAACTTCTTAATTACAATTAATTAATGTGAAGATGAAAGTTTTACAATCGTTGCAAATTGTCATTGTTTATGAGAGTTTGTGACAAAGAAAGTTGAAAGCTTTCAATTACAGGGCTGTGTGTAAATCATTTTATGGTGAACGCGACGCTTTTCGTGGAATCATACATACATACATAAACTCACGCTTTGTTCCCATGGGGGTAGGCAGAAACTAGAGAACGCCAACTACTACGCTCCTTACATACTCCTTTTGCTTCGTTTATGTTCATATCGTCGCATTAGTGGTGAAGAGAGCCAAGCCACACTTTTGACCGAATTGAGTTATGAACACCACCATACTCGTCGTTAAACGGAGATTCTAGTGGTGAAGAGATCGAAGTGATAGCTCAACTAGAGGTTTGGTTTTTCATTCAGAAGTGAAAGGAGTTAAATGAAACTAGGAACAAACGCAAAGTTTAGTAAACGCAAGTGATGAATTTTTGATTTATCTTTATCTTGGAACCAGTTTAGTGTGGAATAGCTCCCTTCACTACTAAGGCGACGATATACGCACGCCGGTTGCAAGTACCTGACATTTCTGAAGAACATCGCAAGAAAAAAAAACCCGACTGCAAAAACATAACTGAAAAGAGAAAAACACGCATTATAAATTATAATCTATTATTAATATGATTTTTTTTTTCAAGATTTTATTTCTATTAATATTTATAGATATTAACATATATTAATTGTCTCATTACTAGCTTTTGTTAGCTACCCATATTGATGTAATTTTTTTTAAACCTTCCCCTCCCTTTTTTTGTATTTGCAGATGCAATATATATAAAAATGATACAGCCTATGTCACTCCTACAACTAAAACAAATCAAACGACACCTTTGAAACTAAAATCCATCAAGCCGTTCAGGCCGCAGAGCGTGCCAAACATTTGAATTTGGCGTCAAAAATCCGCCATTTTTTTATTTTATTTTTTTAAATTTTATATCCAGTGTCACTCTCATAGTAAATACGAATCTAACGACACCTCTCAAGCTAAAATCCATCGAGCTGTTCAGGCCGCAGAGCGTGTCAAACAATTATATATACATACATACTCTCGAAAAACATAACCCTCCTTCTGGCGCAGTCGGGTAAAAACAAATAAAATCAAAATATGTTACGTCACACCTGGCCATAATGTGAGTTTTACCGCACGCTACGCGTACAGTAAAACTCGCATTGTGGCCAGGTGAAGACATAAAATTGTGTACTCACCACGGGCAGTAAAAAAGAAAGCACTCTATCTCATATTTACAACACTTGCCTGCCGCTCGGCTCACAAATACCTGCGATTTCAGGCTTTCTTTTACAGCCCTTGGTAAGTAATGTACTATTATTTCACATAAACCTACATGGGCACTGTGAAACGTCAGAATCTAGATGCACGGTTCTAATTGGTCGTTTCCTATGGAGAAGAGCCGGCAAGAACCTCCACGGTTACTCTTTTAAAAATAATTGGCTTTTACAATATTTTCAAATCATCACCAATTAGGTCACTATATTTTCCTATTAAAACGAACTTCTTAATTATAATAAATTAACGTAGACATGAAAGTTATACAATCGTTGCAAATTGTCATTGTTAGTGAGAGTTTGTGACAAAGGAATTAAGTTGAACTAAAAGTAAAGTAGGTGGAACGCTTTACAGGGTTGTGTGTCAATCAACCTTTGTTTTATGGTAAACTAGCTTTTGCCCACGGCTCCGCCCGCGTGGATGTCGTTATCGCGTAAAAAAGTAGCCTATATCCTTCTCCATATCCCAGGCTATATCTCTGCCAAATTTCATGACGATCGGTTCAGCGGTTTAGGCGTGAAAACGTAACATACAGACAGACAGACAGACAGACAGACAGACCGACAGACAGATAGAGTTACTTTCACATTTATAATATTAGTATGGATGCGATGCTTTTCGTGGAATCACAGCTGGAAATACAGAATCAAATTTAATTAGTTTAAATCCTCATAATGATCATTGTACTCATCGTTATGTAATAACTTTTACTATGACCTATTTATGATGATATAAACCTGAATTCGCGAAAAAAAAAATCTGCTGTTCCCTACCTTTTTGACTGTCTTATGCGAACATAAATGTAGGGAACAGCAGATTTTTTTTTGTCTTTCTGTCAGTCTGTCCGAAACGACTAGACCGATTTTGACGGGATTTTCACTGGTAGATAGCTGATGTTATGAGGAATAACTAAAGCAAAATTATTTTTTTTTGAAAAAGCCACGCGGGTGAAGCCGCGGCATCAGCTAGTTTTGAATTTAAAAAAAGAAATGTAAACAAACGTAACAATATGTGTAAATTTATATTATACTAGTTTTTGCCCGTGGCTCCACCCGCGTGGATGTCGGTTATCGTGTAAAAAAGTAGCCTATGTCCTTCTCCATATCCCAGGCTAAATCTCTGCAAAATTTCACGACGACCGGTCAGCGGTTAGGCGTGAAAACGTAACAGACGGACAGAAAGAGTTACTTTCACATTTTATTATATTAGTATAGGGGTCATTCTCAGGACACTAATTATATGGTTGACTTCGGTGGCAATTTTTTTTTACATTTCGGCATTACTAACATGAAATATCAAATCTAGAGTTAATTTAAAACATATTAGTAGTACTCTAGATTTGATATTTCATGTTAGTAACACCGAAATGTAAAAAAAAAATTGCGACCATGACCCATGGATTCCATGATTTCCATTTCCCTGGTAATTTTGGAATCTTAGTAATTGGCGAAAACTGGCGGTGAAGCAAAATATGCTGGGACGCAGTCATCAGGTAGGGTGGCTCGTTCGTAATGTGTATAAGTCTTCTGTGTGTATTCTTTGCCGTAAGACAATACATGACCATCATCATGACCACGGTTGGCGCAGTGGTTAAGCGATTGACTGCTGCACTGCGTGTCGCGGGTTCGATTTCCGCACGGAACAAATATTTGTATGACCTACAAGTGGTTGTTCCGGGTCTGGCTGTTTGTGTATGTGAGTTTAAATGTTTGTAAACGCACCCACGATACAGGAGAAATTCCTAGTGTGGGGCGACGTATTTCTTAAAAAAAAATAAAAAAATATCGTCGCTAATCTAACTGACGTATCTGACATTTTCGACTAAAGAGACCTAACTATAGTTATTTGATACATTTTCCAAGTCAAATCGATCTGTCTAATCGGCGTCTAAACAACACACGTGCTCAATTTTGTATCAGTAGAATTTATATAAAGCAAGTTACCCTCAATCATAGGTAACCCTCAACTGCAAATAGCTTGTCCTGTAAAATATGCTTCGAATCAGTTACGTCACTTAGATTAGTGACGATAAAATGTAGGACCTTTCAGGTACATTAATAATGTGTACAGTCACGAGCACCAATACAGTGTGAGTCTTTATAATGTGCACATATCGAAATGAGGGAATCTATGCTTAATTTTATCGACGGCAAAAAAATAAAAAAAAAAAACATAAATATTTTATTTTATTTTCTATGGAATTTAAAAAAAATTGTTCCCAGTGTAAACAAAACGGTGTAACTTTTAAACTAAATGATCTATCACGATGAAGCAAACTCCATAATGATTGGAAGTAATTAGGCGTCCAAAAATTGAGGAAAAAACTACTCACAATTGAAAAGAAATATGTTTTTTTAGCAAAAAACAGTTTTTTTTCCTAATTTTTTACAATGATTGTAAAGTTTCTCATTAAAGGGGCGTATTATTGAGAATTTTTGAAATAAAAATAAAAAAATATAAATTCCATGAAAAAAATTTAGACATTTTTTTAAACTTCTTTTTGTATTTTTTCCGTAGATAAAATTAAGCATAGATTCCCTCATTTCGATATGTGCACATTATAAAGACTCACACTGTATGAATACACTTTGCAAAATTCTAAAGTAATTTTCTCGTAAATAACGATTGCAACTTTCGAGATAAGACCTATTTTAAAATAGTATACTCTTATACGTTTATTTATAATATCTTACTATTATACGGTCTTATCTCAAAGTTGCAATCGTTATTCACCATGAAAATTGCTTTTGAATTTTGCTAAGTGTATACATATTGGTGCTCGTGACTGTACGGACAAATAAAAAAAATCTTATACTAAATGCGCACGATTTCCTGAAACCTTTCAAAGCTCAGTCTTGCAAACAATAAAGCTCCTATCATCTCCTATTTAGGTACTATAAATGGACTGTCAGACCTCCTAGCATACGAGTTCATTAGCTAGGGCAACTAGAAGTGTCCTGTCACGATGATGTGTCGCGAATGTCGCACTAACAGCATCTGAGGAGCCGCCGCGATGACGTCACCGAAGCGCCGCGCCCGCCGGGTCCGCCCGTGCGAGACAGGATAGGAGAGGCGTGGAGAGGCCCTTCTACTAAAAAAATATTTAAATATTATTAATTGATGCACTAAAAGTCAAAAAAAATCATATCATTTATTTCAAATAGGCACATAAAAGGCACTTTTGAACGTAAAAACTTACAAAAATAATTAATTGATTCTAGTTGCCCCTTCCAAAAGGTAGTTACGTATGGAGAAGAATGGGCAAGAAACTTCATACTTACTCTTTTAAAATGTTAACAATATTTGTATACATTAATTATTAATTATATGTGAAGACAATGCACTTACCTAGAATAAAATTACTATACCACAATAGGTAAAACTAATGAAAAGTGACGCAATGACACACAATTATTAATTATGCGTTAGATACATGGTCACATAATATATTTACAAACATTGTACAAGTAGACGATTTCCCTAAAATTTTAACATTTAACAACCTATGTCAGTGTGTTAGTATATTAATCACAGAAAATAAAATAAATGTCATAAAAATATTTTATTTTTTATTCTACTATGAGTTTGCTCTTGACTTTAGTCTAGGTCTGGATGACAGAGACAAAGTCTACGATGGAGTGAGCATACCCAGAAGAAGCCTGTTCACTCTCACTTTGAATAGATTAGGGTTGTATGCGTTCGGACACAAACGCAGGCAGAGAGTTCCACTCCTTTGCTGCGCGCATTATAAAAGACGTTTGAAAACGCTTAGTGCGAGTTGGTGGAATATCAACTAGGTAGGGGTGGTAACTTGCAGTGCGTCTAGATGTCCGATGGTAGAAGGGGGCCGGTGGAATGAGGTCGTGGAGTTCATGGGCACACTCTCCGAAGTACAATCTGTAGAAGACCGACAAGCAGGCAACCTTGCGGCGTAATTATACAATTAAATTAGCAACCAGTTTGGTTTTGTCTAGACTTAGGCCTACTTGCACTAAAAATTACTAAATGATTTTTACGTTACATGAATCAAGGCGACGATAACCGACTTTTAATGATTTTATACTGAAGATCACGTTACCTAGTGTTAATGATTTGGAAAAACTATACGTTAAATAGAGCATTTTCTTAATAACTTAATATATGAATATTTTAGATTATGTTTATATTACATAGTGAAATTAATGTGTAAAGGTATGTCTATGCTGCGGATAAAATACTGAGAATCAAAATCTATTACGCGTATTTTTCTGAAACCTTTCACCTTTTTAAAGATAATATAATTATTGATCTTTTAGTGTACATGTTTTATTCAAATACCTTTTGTTTTATGTATAATAAATTAATAATGCGTCCTATTTGGGACAGCGCTCCTGGATGGGCGAGTCCTATTACTGACTGGACGTACGACGTGTTGCGTGAGCTCAGTACAGAACACGCAAGCTAACCACTCAAGTTCACTGGCATATATCTGCGTCTTAATAAGTAACATCGTTCTGTTTCTATCTATAGTATTTTTTTTTAAACTTTGCCCCACTCTAGGAATCACTCCTGTGTTGTGGGTGTGTTTACAAACATTTATACTCACACATAGTGTACGTGATTTTAAATGTGTGTAAACGTCAGACCACGCCAGACCCGGAACAACTTACTACTTGTAGGTCATACAAATATTTGTTCCGTGCAGGAATCGAACCCGCGACACGCAGCGCAACAGTCAATCGCTTAACCACTTTGCCAACCGTGCCGTCAAATTGTGTAGCCTCTGTTGGCGATCCAAAGATAAATAAATAAAAACTAATAAATAAGACATAAAAAATACTCATGTATTTAAGAAACAAGGTTTAATATCCAAATAAAAGATTTAACTGAACCCATTGATTCAGATAGCGACTCCACGCCTCTCGCATCTCGATCCGATCTCCGCGCAGTGAGAAGCGGCGATGACAGCTAATTGTCCTATAACGAGGGTAACCATAAAACCGTTCATGGCACATACATTTACATGAACACGGACTGTCCCGCTATGATGCATTCCCCCCTTTATGACGTATATGAGATGAACGTTGCGAATAAGGATGCAGAAGGACAGACAAAGGATAGTTACATTGAAAGATGAAAAAGTTAAATGGTAAAATTATTCCCAATTATATCGATGCGTCGGATTTTCATGCGCAGCAATCAATTATTTGTTCCTAATGATTAGATACAATCGCTCTTGAAACCATGTCCCATTTTGTCGTACCTATACTGTGGCTCGATACTCCTCTCCTATAATACCGCGTATGTTAACGATGCTCAACGCGTTCGTGGAGGCCAACTCTGGGGGTTATTCCACTAATCTGGGGGCATTCCCCATCAATGGGGAATGTCAATGTAAAGAATGCATTTAATAAAAGTTGTTAATTACAAACAACAATTTCGTCACCTTAGTAGTGAAGGGAGCTATTCCACACTAAACTGGTTCCAAGATAAAGATAAATCAAAAATTCACCACTTGATTTTTTGTTCCTTGTTTCATTTAACTCCTTTCACGTCTGAATGAAAAACCAAAGCTCTAGTTGAGCTATAACTTAGATCTCTTCACCACTAGAATCTCCGTTTTACGACGAGTATGGTGGTGTTCATAACTCAATTCGGTCAAAAGTGTGGCTTAGCTCTCTTCACCACTAATACGAAGATTTATTTATTTGTATAGATGACTATTCTGCCCTGTTAATTGTATTTGCAGTAATCTACATTGTTGGGTTTTTTAAATTCAAACCTATATGTGGAAATTATTTACTGGAAGTAGGTTTTTTTTTTGATAACGTTAAACACAGTACTTACTTACTTTTTTATTACTTACTTTTTTTTTCTAAACCGTTATTTTGCAAGTGCTGCATTTAAAATTACCAGGGCAGTATTGTCATTGTTGTCTGGTTTCTAAATCGTTATGACTGTCAAAGGGTTACTAAATTAAACCTTATCCAAACAAAAAATCTAAATATTTTATTTCACATAAACCTACATGGCACTTATGAAACGTCACAAGCTAGGTGCACGGTTCCAATTAGTCGTTTCCTATGGAGAAGAGCCGGCAAGAAACTCCATGGTTACTCTTTTAAAAATAATTGGCTTTACAATATTATTAAATAACAGTGATAATAGGTATGGGAGGACAGTGTAGGCATTTCAACAATTACCAGATACTTAACAAAATAGAAAAGTGCCAACAAATCTACACTCTACTAGGCCTATAACGTTCTCATATTCACAAAATAGAAAATAATCTAAGTATATAAAATATTAATGACATGATTGCAATTACAACTACAGTAACATATTATCTGAATAAATATCATGTCCACAAAAGCCACAAATAAAGAACAAAAGCCAATAATAAAGAAAATATTAATTTATGTGAGACTCCCAGAAAAACTTTAGAAACTCAACGGAAATTGCTTTATGATTTGTCACACAAAACGTAAAATAAATAAGTAGGTATGATACAGTTCTGTCCCAAAAACCAGCGGATATAATAACATGCCTACAATAATAAAGCAATTAATAAGATAAATTAATCGTATATTTATTGATACTTTGGGGTTTTCTGAATAGTCTTTTTTAATAGAGAAATAACTTTATCGATATACCATTAAATTTAATGGTTAATGAAGAATTTTAGTTAAATTTACATAAGAATGTGCTTGTTTTTCTGCGGCGTATTTTGCATTAAAAACTTCAAAGCCATTTGGAAGTCGTACCAGATAAACCTTTTATTAGTGTAAAATGGAATATTTTTAAAGTTCACTTAATGGGATCAGAGATTTTAAATATTAATGTTCAAAAGATAATGATTATCAAAAGTCAAATGCTAAATAGTAATTACTAAGGACGTATCCTGTATTTTCAATACTTTTATTTAAGACTTTGTGTCTGTATTTTATCAATAATCCAATTCGTCTTATCAATAAATTTGAGCAAACAAATATATTATTATTATTATTATTTTTAAATGTTTACATATCTCGGGACCCTGGGGTCCCGGACCTTTGCAAGGCGTACGAGGGGCCAAAGCCAACTCGCAGAGGCCCGTTAGATGCTTTTTAATTAAATGAGGCACCAACCGACGATTATCCCTGTACGCACTATGCAAGTGCACCCAAGGAGAACCCCCGGTTGGTGTAGGATTATTGCAAGATATGGAAACAAAGATGTTGGACTATGGGTTTGGGTGGTTAAAATGGACTGGTTACCTAAAACTATGGAAGGACTATGGCCCCTGCCTGATCAATGTTTTTTTACACACGGATAAAATGGCAGGGGGTGACTTGCACACTCAATAATGGGCCCCCGAAAACGGTCGCTAGCACATAGTGACGTAGCGACAAGGGGGCAACATGTCCTGAGGTGCTCGAGGAGTGGAGAGGTATTCCACGGCTCTCAGAACAATCCCAGAGCCCGGAAGATGGTCAAGATCCCTACCAGCACTTATTGGAATACTTCCTTCCTCCGAGCACGTTTGCTCATGCGAACCTCCACTCAAGCCGGCCAATAAAGGCAAGAATGAGGTGGGACCTCAGTTCCTCGTCAGTGTTCACTCCAGCTGGCCAATAAAGGCAAGCTAGAGATGAGGAACATGACTTCTCCCGGGAGATAGGGTCCGTGGGGTCGCAACTGCCCAACAGCTCGCCACATGCTGCCCTGCGGGTTTCTGTATCTCTCTTGGTCTGGCTCCTCACCCTAGACATGTTCCGGTAAAGTAAACTCTACCGGCACAGACCCAGAGTTCGGAGCGCGCAAGCCCCACCACGACGTCAACGTAGAGATACGGCGGTGGGGTTATTATTATTATTAATAAACGATATCATTTTGATTAATAAAACGTTTTTGTTTCTTGTGGCAGATCAAGTTTGTCAATAATTATGTTTCTTTATTGTTACTTTATAAAAAATTGGTACAGCTACTGTTTTTAAAATATTTAATTTTAATGATTTTAAAATCTTTACCCATAGTTGCATCATACAGAAAATCTTTTTCACTTAGCCATAATTTAAAGTTATCCTTGATTTTAATACATCATAGGTTTCAAGCGTACAGATCGAGATAGAAACACCACCCTTTTTTTAAGGGTGTGAAATTATCAAATAACGTGGCGTGTCAGAATTTTATTGACTAAAACCCACCCGTGTTCCTTCAGTTGCCTGTGTGCCAAGGCCGCGGTATCTTAAACACCACCCTGCGCTCCATAACTCAAGTAGCGGCTGTTGGAGAAAAAACAGCCAGGCTCAATTGAGAATGTGCCAGACACATCGCACAATTGCACCCGGAGAGTGGGCAAAGATCATCACTGAATGAACGCCTGACGGAGGACATCGCCGTCAAAGTAGACCAAGGTGAAGGTGGTGAACGTTTGCAGGACCAACATGGCAAGAGATCGCAAAGACAAGAAGGTCTGGAAGGTAAAAGGGGAGGCCTTTGCCCAGCATAATCAGCCCCGAATGGGCCGTAATCCACCACGCGGTCCCAGTGCGAAACCCATAGTCGGCCCATCAATTTGTTTGTTTGAAAATATCACTTTTTTTATTTCGGTGCTAGGATTTTTTGATAGTTCTAAAATACTGTATGTGTTAGTATTACATTGGTACTACCTGTGTTTAGATTTATTGTCGTTTTGCTATCTCAACATTGTATATGACAAAAATAAATAAATAGATTGATCTAACCATATTATATTCAAAGAATAAATAAATGGGTAATAATTTTGGTATCTAAAGAACCTACAAACAGGCGCGACACGCGACGCGACACAAAGACACCGCTCGTCGCGCTACACGCGGTGCCTTTGTGTCGCGTCGCGTGTCGCGCCTTTTTGTAGAGGAGCCTTTATTCATACGGAAATTAATTAAAACGATCTTCCTCGCCCCTACTTATTTAAAAAATTTGCTGTACCCGACAGGATCCATAATTGATTCTATTTATTAGTACTTACCACCTGTATGTGTACATTATGGATTGAATTGAATATGTATGAAAACGCTAAGTAATCTTTTTATATTACTACATCGCAAAATAAATCTGCCATTGCTACGAGTACCACAATATTAAAATATCACGTTTCAGTTCTGACTTAAAGTCACCATTTATAAGTTAACCCTATGGAATAAGTATGTGAGTTGGGTACAGTAATATAACATATGACGTAGGGCGTAAAGGTTGCAATATGTTGGTAAGATGAATAGCTAGGTCGAAGACGGCGTCTGTAAATATTTTGCCTGCTACAAGCACTTAATTTGTGACTGCATAGGATGATTTAATAGACGAGTTTCATCTGTACATCTATACTCTATAGATACTTATAGATTAGTGCTATACAAATAAATAAAATTGAAGTGTCTGTTTGTAATGTCAAAATAACAGTTTTTTGCTAAATGCGTATGAAAGTTTATACGGTAGATAAGTACAAAAAAATAAAAATAACCCACCGCCGTATCTCTACGTTGACGTCGTGGTGGAGCTTGCGCGCTCCGAACTTTAGGTCTGTGCCGGTAGAGTTTGCCGAAACGAGTCTAGGGTGAGGAGCCAGACCAAGAGAGATACAGAAACCCGCAGGGCAGCATGTGGCGAGCTGATGGGCAGTAGCGACCCCACGGACCCCATCTCCTGGGAGAAGTCATGTTCCTCATCTCTGGCTTGCCTTTATTGGCCGGCTGGAGTGAACACTGACGAGGAACTGAGCTCCCACCTAATTCTTGCCTTTATTGGCTGGCTTGAGTGGAGATTCGTAAGAGCAAAAGTGCTCGGAGGAAGGAAGTATTCCAGTAAGTGCTGGTAGGGATCTTGATCTGATAGTCGTGGAATACCTGTCCAGTTCTTAAGCACCTCAGGATATGTTGCCCTCTTGTTGCTACAACACTAAGTTCTAGCCACCGTTTCCGGGGGCCCATTAATGAGTGTGCAAGTCACCCCCTGCCATTTTATCCGTGTACAATAAAACATTAACATTAGTAATGTCTTTCTGGGTGCCTATAAGTAGAAAGTCAAGTCAGCTTCAAGCATCAAACGTGTATTAAAACCAAATTTCAATATTGGCACACTTCAGCTGTAAAATGTAAATTGATGAAATGTGGTCAGAACCAGACGGGATTTCTGTACCACAATTCGGCAGAATTCTCTCAAACAGAACTCTGTTTGAACACTTCGGATACGAATTTTCGCCTGTGAACTTTGCCAACAAAGTTATCCTAAACCACAGTCTTGTTGCTTCAAGGGTCTCTTGAGATCACAAAAAAATGGATGTCTAGGTTAATTTTCTGTATGTTAGATGATCATAAACGATTGTGGTAGCAAATATTTTGCAGAAACTTCCACTAAGTCCAGCACCCTAAATGCGTAACACTATCAATCTTAATCTGAGTGATTTTGAAGGATATTGCTTATCAATTGCTCCATAATATGATCGAAAAAATTCGATAAAAGAAAGAAAAAGTATTTATTGGGACTCGTACAAGAAGATCACATTTTAAACTAAACATAATTTTAGCAAAATTAATAAAAAAAAATAAAAAAAATTGAATGAAAACAGAAAGTCCTGTACTGCCAAAAGGCTCCTGTCTCAGCATGATGCTGCGAAATTTAAAAAATAAGTGTCAAAGCGAACTGAACACATCGAAAAATGAAGCCCATCAAATTGTGTTACGAAATTACCCCGCAGATGTTTCATACATCAGTATCAGTTCCATTTAGTTAAATCAAGGAAAGGTCTCGAATAGATTGATCACGGAAAAGCCATGCCAACATATTGTCGGTGCACATGTCTCGATAATTGGCCTGCATGAATCATTCGGTAGCAAAAACCTATCCTGAACGAGATACCTACCAAAAACATCATGATGCCTTAGTACAATATTATTTCGGACGTAGGGGACACCCGAAACACCCGGACACCATGTTGCATGCTTGCTTGCATGCAAAAAGAATAATGTTAAAAAATTTAAAATGGATAAAATGTTATTCTTGGTTATAAGTTTTATATTAAATAAACAATATATGGATAAAGAATATTTGATTTGTTATTCTAATATTAAACTTTACGTGAAACAAAAATCAATGATTTAAAAATCTTCAAAGTATATAATTATATATATTATATTTATCGTATTGATTATTCTATGAAACGAAAAAATGAGTTTTTTTTCATGTGAAACGAAATTCTATAAAACGATTAACTATAAAACAACGTACAACCATTATTTCGTGCAGGCCGCCAGCCGTCTAGATCCAATACCTTTGTTGGTTTAGCAGTCACAACTCACATGTGATGTGATCATAGGGACATACTTTAGCTGGCAAAATGGGTGTAATCCGCCTATGCTAATCGTTTCGAGGAAAAGACGTCAGGCTATGTACAGTCTTACTAGCCTATCTAGCTCAGAGAAGGTATCGCCGTGACATGTCGGTGAAAAATGGCAGACCTTGTCAGTTTTCAAAGTGAGATAAGTTTTTACAGCAACGCGTTCTGTAACAAATTAAATTTTATATTTTTTAAATCGAACAAAAAATATAAAATTTTTGAGAAAAAAAGAAATAGTCCCTTCTGGGGAAGTCAGGTAAATATGATAGAAAATGGCTGCTGAACCGATAATTTGGCCTAAATGAAGAGATTACGAGAAGATCATCATCATCATTTCAGCCGAAAGACGTCCACTGCTGGACATAAGTCTCCCCCAATGGGGGGGGGGGGTTTGCCATAATCGCCACGCTTGGCAGGCGGGTTGGCGATCGCAGTGTGGTGTTAAAAAAATGCATAGACAACGCTGCTGCCCATTCTCTAGCTAGTAAGTCTGTTAGTCGTCTTTTACGAACACCCACGGGAAGAAATATGATGATGCTATTCTTTACGTCCGGCGAGAATATAAATGATCCCAATTTATTTGGGATCAGCGCGAAATTTCTTCCATACTTCTATTATCGTCATATCGGTCGTAAGTTCGTCACCCCTATTGTACAAATCAGCTTTCACACAGTTCCACCCATCGTTTCCTTGGTCTTCCCCTACTTTTATAGCCATCTACATATAACTCAAAACAACAAAATCTAGATATCTACATAAACTGTCCCGTTGTGTAGATCTAACTCAATCGTATGAAAGTAAGGGCAGGCTATTGTTCGGCTCGCTTGGGGCGGTCGTGCACATTGTTCATTGTCTATTCGAAGAAACGCTTCGATATGTTTTAAAATAATATTTTACGAGCCCCGTAGATTGTCGGGGTTCGTTGACAAAGCGCGCATTTATTTATAGATGTAAGGCAAAATATGGAGATAAAATAAATGCAAATAACAATGGGTTATTTAATAGTGCATTTGATTTGCAATAACTTCCGCAATTTATTAAATGAGCAAATGCTTTCGATCAGCAGCAGTAGTAATATCATTTGAAATATTATATCTTCTACTAGCTTCTGCCCGCGACTTCGTCAGCATGAAATTTCAGCCCACCCATCGCGTCGCATCCCGTCGCTCGCCCGCGCTATAACTTCGTTATCGCTTAGCGTTCTTTCTGACTTTTGTTATTTTCGCTTGGCTCTTAAGGATCGTAGCGTGATGTTAATAACCCATAGCCTTCCTCGATAAATGGGCTATCCAACACTAAAATATTTTTTCAATACGAACCAGTAGTTCCTGAGATTAGCGAGTTCAACCAAACAAACTCTTTAGCTTTATAATATTAGTATAGATAGGGAACACATCTGAAATGATAATTATATTTTTATAGGCAATAGTTTTTTTTTGGGTTTTAAACAACCTAAACTTTTTTTTTAGGAAGTTCGGTTGATCTGACTTATTTTAGGAACATTTTGTATTTAGGTTCGAACTAAATAATGCAATCTGTGCAATACGCAGCTTTCTCGATCTTTCATAATTACTACCTCTAAACGCATACCTTCATGCATTTTAGCAAAATACGCAAATAACACAAAAAACACGGGGGTAAAGAGCCCGTTTTAAGGCTCCTACAAACAGGCGCGTGTCGCGCGACGACCGGTGCCTTTGTGTCACGTAGGAGTCTTTAATTTCAACTATTACCTCACAATGACACTCTGTAAGGCATGAACAGTTTCTCAATTAATTAATTACCGACCTGCGATCTTTCCTTTGATAAACCGCGCCATCGATGAATACATCGATTTTAATCGAAATCAATGCGAATTCTCAGATAGTGATCGATAAGACTCGATCATTGTGAAACAATATGCCACAGTTCTCAATGTAATCCTATTTTGAGTGGAAATCGATTAATTAAGTTCATTTAAGTACAGGATCTGGTATCTTAACGGCGTCTTTGATTTTGCCGCATCATAAACAAAGCAGACAGTAGCAATCACAATCGTTTGATATGGTAAATTAATTGCGATATGGTGGGCAACACTCGACATCCTTTATTGAGCGTTGGGTGCATAAAATTGCACTGTGGGAATCGCAAAAACAATATGGCGACCTTTTCTAGAAGTTTAGCTCTTCGAAATTTGAAAGTAATTCAAGAATGATTCCTTACAATGAAAAGCGATTCTAAACATTTTATGAAAATATTTAAAATGTTATAAATTACTATGAATTAAAATAATTATATAATAAATTCTCGAAAATAATTCGTTGCTATTACATCAACCAGAGCTGTAAATGCTTTTCCAATAACCTTCACTTCATTCCAGAAACGAGAATCAATTTCAGTTTCCAATCATCAACGACATAAAGTTCTCAAAGACTGTCAATAAATTTAGTATCGGTTCAGTACAAACAGTTTTCCTGGGCGTCATTTTAATGGCAATGTATTTGCGAAGCTGTGGGCGGTCTGTTTTCTTAAACAATTTATGCGCTCGGCGCCTTTGCGACCAACTAACAGACGAAGTGCTAACCAAATCACTGTGAAATACTGTCCGTCTGTAAGATGCCGCTAATCTATGTTCTGTCCAAAACTATCTCATGAAAAAGTAAACAAATGAATCAGAAAACGTTCCTGTGGATGCCAATTTGTAGTGTCAATTACAATTGAGTGCTTTGGTTTGATTATACAGGGTGATTGGAAGATGGCTGCAAAGCTTTAAGGCGAAGATAGTACAGACAATTTAGAATAATTTAAGCCATGGTTGTCTTAGACGAAGTCTTACCAATTTTTTTATAATGTTTAAAAAATGTAGGTATACATATTTTTTTTTTCTGATCTTTAAATGTCTGTAAAAAAATGTCTAATGACACAGAAGCATATATTTTGCTGGAAGCAATCCAGCACAATATGTGCTTATTCTACTGTTTTAATACTAATACAATTAAATATGACTGTATGTGTGTTATTGTGCCAAATAACACATAATAACAAAAAAACATATAAATTGGACATAATAACGAAATCTAGACATATAATTTTTCTGAAAATTGCATTGTGTTTTGATATTATGTTTTGACTCAATTTACGATAGTTTAATTATTTTTGATGTTCATTCAACAGCAAACCAACATTGTGCTTTGCAGTGACCTGACAGGGGTTCATGTACAAAAACCGACAATAATCTATTGTAAAATGTGTGATGTGCATGAAAGCAAATAAATCTAAACCGCGTTCAACAGTTGTCAGTGTCAATATTCCCGAATAATCTCGAACGCGGTCTAGATGTGCTGATCGCGTCCAGTTTCATTGATGAAATTGGCCCTAAATAATATGTTTTGTCGTCAGAAATCTTCAAACACTGTTAAATTTAAAAGAGGATCTACAAAGACTATTAAAATTTAATAGAGGAACTGTTGAATTTAACAGTATTTGAATATGTATGACTTAAAGTAACGTGTACAATGCGTGCCACGAAAGATGAGACTTGACCGTGGTGTGTAGCCCGAAAGTCTGACAACCAGTCTTACCAAGGGGTATTGTGTATTACCCAGTAACTAATAGACAGTCGCTCCATGTACAATGCGTGCCACGAAAGACGAGACTTGACACACCACGTGGTTTGACTTGCGCAGTACACGATTTAAGGTCTCTTTAGCGGTATGAGGTCTGTGCGCGGGACGGGATTGGTCGTCATCGGGGCGATGGAAAGGGCGCGGGAGGCGCGGTCAAGTCTCATCTTTCATGGCACGCATTGTAAACAAGTACTTACATCCCAATGTGTTGCTAGCTAGTACTAATGATACCTAATAAGTAATGTGCGTTGATAATTTACTGCTATCTACATTTGAGAAATGCTATTTGCGACGATGATCGGAACACTGATTCGCTTAATAGGCAGAATGGCAACTCTACGCGCCGCCATTCGGGAATCTGTTGACCGAACTCCGTTTCATGAATATAAATGAGACTAGATTTTCAGTAATTAAAAATAATTACACAGATTTTTTTATGGGCACTCCGCTCCTGAACCCGTGATTGTACACGTAGTCATAATTCATTTAGTTGACTAATAAATCTAGCTGTTTCTAGCTACTTATTACACGAACAATTAATAAGAACTATGTATTACTACCTATGTTCCTTGTTGTTATTAATTTAGAATTTGGTGAACTTCCTATTAATTGTTCGTCTTATTCGGTCTTATTCTAGCCATCGCATCTTAAGGCTGCAGTCTTGCAACATTCACTCGTAGCGAATTATTTGCGCGACATTGTATTTTATTTTTAAACAAAATAATGAAATAACATGAATTTAATGCATTTAAATAAACATAATGTAAGTAATCAAACGTCTTTTATAATGCGCGCAGCAAAGGAGTGGAACTCTCTGCCCGCGTCTGTGTTTCCGAACGCATACAACCCTAATTTATTCAAAGTTAGAGTGAACAGGCTTCTTCTGGGTAAGCTCACTCCATCGTCGACTTTGTCTCTGTCACCTCTGACCTAGACTAGAGTCAAGAGCAAACCCATCGTAAAAAAAAAAAATTGCTAGTTACTTTTTAAGTTCATCTAGGTGGATAATGTTAGGTAGGTCGTTTAGTTTTTAAGTTTTTTGCCCTGGAAATTCCGGTTAAGCAGACGACAACCTCCTAGGTTGAACTGCGAGATGCCATTACGAAAAGAAAGCCTTAAAAACGGAGCAAAAAGAAAAGAAAAAATTGTCAGAAAGAACGCTAAGCGAAAACGGTCCGGATGACGCGATACGATTCGGTGGGTCGGGGCTGAGGAAGTTTTATAAAAATGTGGCTGTTATTTTAATAGATCGTGTATCTTACGACTTCCACGAGAACGAATTCTATTGCAGAAGTCAGTGAATAATCAAATTAAACATTATTAATAATTTTCGCTATTTTCCAATCAATTGGCTGTCGCCTCATTCCTATCTGGTCTATTATTAGCATGCGCCCGATTCACCGCGACCACAGCGCCGCGGTTTGACCCCGCAGACATCGGATCAACATAATGTTGTACATTCCGAACGACAGCTCTAGAGACGACAGGCTTGTAAACAGTGGACTCAAGTTATGACATTATGAGGTGACGAGTTCGTTTATTAAGATGGAGTAGACATTTGAAATGGGGAAGAGTTTTAGAGTTACTTACAAATAGTTGCCATTTGCGTACCTAATAGGTATCTTACAATTAAAAAAATACATTGCATCAACACAATATTGTACATTCCGAGTGACAGCTCTAGACGACCAGCTTGTATGCAGTGGACACAAGTACTGAGGTGACGAGTTCGTTTGTGAAGATGGGGTAGACATTTAAAGATTTTAATAAGTTTCCCAAAAAAACCCTTTTTCTTATTAGATGTGTGGCTACATCCCTCTCAGACATTGGATCAACATAATGCTTTTAGAGGTATGAGGAACAGGGTGTAAAGTTCACTCATACTCTATAGTAAAGGGAGGATCCTCCGACCAGACGGGTGATGTGTCTGGTGGGCAACTGCCCAACGGTTGTTTTTTTTTTTTTATCTATGGCATCTCAGAGTGTAACCACTAAGGTTTCGACTCTTTAACCGGACTTTCCTGTGGCTGCCTTAAGCTCCTAACGAAACTTAATGCGGAGGCATTAAGCCAGGGCGTAAAAACTATAAACTAAACGACTGCTGCTCGCTAAGGGCACCCCCTGTGGGGTACGAACCTCGGCTTAGGGCAGCTGAGTCGGAGGGAGGGTGGCAAGGGACCGACGGTGGCTGGATAAAATCAGTGTTTTGATTATTATCGTGGGGAGTTTGAATTACATGCTGCTCAGCTAAAACGCGTGCTGGCGCTTCACTTACAGTCAAGGGTCGGGGAGGACTATTCGTTAGTCGGGGATTTCGCGCGGGGCCTCGGCGGCGAGGTCGGAATGACGATCGTGTATTGTGTGCTCTTATTTTGCGAACTGTACTAGTTTCCCTACGACTCTCCTGGAGGAGAGTAGTGGGGTCGTCTGGGTCGGTCAGTGCATGCCTTGGACGGCGGGTCGAACAAATTTTTGAGGGGACATAGCTTGCGGCCTTCACAACTAGAGCGTTGCGATGAGTGGCTGCTGAATCGAAGAAGCGCTTTGAAGTGCGCTTCATGAATTGAGCTATCGTGGGGATTTTGAGTTCAACGTGGAGGTTAGTGTTACGAACGAACCAGGGGGCTCCCGTGATTTTACGTAAGACTCGGTTCTGTAGGGTTTGCATCTTATGGATGAGATGGGGTTTGGCGTGTGCAAAGACAGGACTCGCATAGGTCATGATGGGGCAACGGTTGATGTCGGGATGTTGTATATATGCTAGTCGCGCGGTAAACTCTGATAGCGCGATGCAGGATTTGTGACGTCAGGTCTTTGATGCGTAGTTCGCATTTGGCGTTGTTGATACCGCCACATGCTGTACATTCCGAATGATAGCTAAAGACGACCAGCTGATGGTCACTATCTTAATGGCTGGGTAGAAACGGTTCCTGTTTGCAATACATACATGTAATTTTGGAAAGACAATGTATTGAGTCTCTTGGCGTATCCAGTGTATAAGCCGCATTATTGCACGATGACAGAACCGCTTAACAGATTTATGAACACGGTAGGAATGCTCCAAATGTCCAAGCATTGAACTTCAAAATGACAATATAAGCAAAGTAATTTATAACACACAAATATAACAATAATTTAAGGTGTAGTGATAGTATACAGTCAAAATAGAGCTGTCCTGAGCAGCACTGTGTTGTCAACAAAAGCTTTAAATTAATACTCACTGGCCGATTGTTCACAATTCATTGAATTTACACAAAAGTTCTCGCATCTGCACTTCCGGGACCCTTCAGTTACATCATCAGAAGATTTATCGTGGGTAAACACTAAAAGGAATTCAAGTCATGCCAAATTAAACCTTATTTGGTAACCAAATAAGGTCAATATGCACTTAACATACTGGATTTCAACAGGTCAGAAATCAGTTTATTTAAAAACAAAATACAATCCTACGTTGAACATCATGATATATTTCTCTACATCACACCAGAAAGAGGTTACTCAGTTATCATTATCAAACTAATAAAGCAAAAAGATCACACATTGTAGACTGAGATAAAAACTAAAAAGATTTATGATCAGATAAACAGATTTATAATAAGTAGAGATAATGTCACAGATGCTAGGACCCAAGGTCGAATTATTTAGTGATTCTTTAATCAGGGGAGACAGAGTGGATTTATTATGAACCAATTAACTTTTCAGCTGTGGGAACCGATTAACTAAAGGATTATTCATTAAATTAAACCATATGGGTCTTATCATACTAACGATTTGCAAGTGAGTCCAAAGCGAGACGAGTGCGCAGCGAGCTCACCGTGAGATCGCAGCGGGCGCGCGGAGAACTCGCCGCGAAGACGCCGCGGAGCGCAGCCAGCTCGTCGCCGCGTCTTCGTGGCGTGTTCGGTACGCGTTCGTTGCGAACTTGCTGCGAGCTCGTTGCGCACTCGCCTCGCTTTCTACTCGCTCGAAAATCGCCAGTGTGATAAGGCCCTTACTATATTTCCTTTTTGACTCTGCATTAAAGAAAAACAAAGAAGAACTGAGAAGAATATTCGGATCTGAAAATTACTTTGTTATGTTACTAACACTTTTGAATAAAATACGGTAGTTATTATTATTCGTTATTTATAATACCATTTATTGTTTTAACCAGCCATCCTTTTATTAAATGATTGGTATCCATTAACGCTTGATAAGTCTCACCTGTCAGCCACTTTTATTTAATAAAACAACATTTATATATCGTTTAGTAAGAAATTATTTTAAATATTTTTATAATAGGTAGTCTACATAATGAAGTGAGATTGTACGAGTATTAGAGGATCGAGGATGGTAAGACATTATACAATAGGGTGCATCTATTCAAACACGAAATATTTTAAGAGATACATCTATAGGTGGTAAAGAAGCCATGGAAACAATTTTTTATTTTTATTGAGTAGGTATATTATTAAAAAAAAAAAAAAAAAATTACTTGATATGATTATTAATTATCAAAATTCACCGCGCTCGTGCCGCCACCGTCGCGTCGCCGCGTCAGGGCGGGTGATTCATAGAATAAGTTATTTTTTTTTAAATGCTACTCCTATGCAAAATGTCTCAAGCAATTTTAAAATTATAATAATTATGTAACAATATAAACACTTCATAAAAAAAATATTTTCGCTGCTATGGCTTTTTTACCACCTATAGATGGTCCTCTTAAAATATTTCGTGTATGAATAGATACACCTTATAATTATATAGGTAGAGATTAAGAATTCTGGTTTTTAATTTTTTATTTGCCATTATTTTATTTGACAGTGCTTCCGTAAACAACCCTTATAGTTTAGCTATGTCCTTCTGTCTGTCCGCGGCTTAGCTCGGAGAGTCTTAGCACTAGAAAGCTATAATTTGGCGGGTTATGGGACATCTCGCCCACGCAAGAACTGTCCCGCGGGCCAGATGTCAACTTTTTAAAATGTGCATGGGCAGATTCGCCCGGACCAATTTAGTATAATGGGCCAGATGTCTTCTATTATTAAATCCAGGGATATTTCGGCAAAATTGTATATTTTTTAATCAAATATATACCTATCTCAATCAAATAATCATAATCATAGCATCAAATTTTAATGAAAATTATTAAAAAAAAAAAAATAATAAAGATACGGAATAAAGTAACCATCATACAATATTTGATTAAAAAATATACGATTTTTCCGAGATATCCCTTTATTGAATAAAAGAAGACATCTGGCCCGTTCTACTAAACTGGTCCGGGCGAATCTAACCTTGCACATTTTAAAAAGTTGACATCTGGCCCGCGGGCCAGTTTTTGCGTGGGTGAGATGTCCCATAACCCAATTTGGCTTGGGTATGCAGTTTAATCACGCCGACAAAGTGTTAAAATGAAATCTTTAAAATTGTAGTACCTCCCTTGCACTTAAAGTAGAGATGATATTTTTTTTCTCGTTTATCCCATGGTGTGGGGTACCGTTGGATAGGCTGTTCAAAAATATTGTGGCTCTGTAAAAACCATTATTCGATTCAGGGATCCGTTTGCGTAATACTAAGCTTTAAAGTGCTAATTTTTGTTAGAGTCAAGTGTCTGCCCCCCGCTGCCAGCTAAATGGTTGTTGTTGGATATGTACAATAAAATACCACCATCAAAGTTGAACAGAAAACAGTCTACAATAAACACAAATTTGCATCAGCAAAAACATGATACATGCTTACTCGAAAAGGTCCCGTTTCCCCTGTACGATCTCAAAGCCGATAGCAAACAACATAGACGCGCGGCAGACACACGACAATCATTCGTTGATAAGATCAGCTAATCATACAAATCATGCTCCATGCATCGAGTCAGGTGTCGGCCAGGGAAATATAGCTCCAGGGGAATCGAAAGGTTTTGAAAATTCCTATCTAAGTATTTGGTTTGTATGTGCGTTATTGGATTCCGGCTTATAAGGACATTTTACACAGTGTTTAACTACTTGTTGCTGCTGACGTATTTTAATTTGTTTTAGTTTTTAGTACGATAAAGTCAATTAAATCTTTTTGTTACGCTACATTGGTGTCGAAAAATGTTATGTCATCTCTTACCTCGTCAAATCACTTTAATGAGTTTCCCCTCAAAGAAAGTTATTTCACGTCAAATTCTCGATCTAAACACATGTGGGCGACCAAGTAACAAGTCAAATATATAAACCAATATAAACTTGATCGATACCAAATAAAGCAAGCCGATACGCTTATCTGAATACAATCTCCAGATAGGATAATGTCGCCGCAGACAAGCATGCTATGGAACCTTTTGTTCAATCTACAAGGCGGCATAGTTTAGCAGCCTCCCAGCCTGCCATGATAGGGGTGAAGACAGTACAATGAGAGGACCATCAACTATACGATCTTTAATCGATATTTTCAACCGTTGCGATTACATCGACAAGCTATTGTGGGTAAGGAGTTGTGACAGTTACCCTTAATAGTTGTCTAGTAGATAAATGGTCGGTTATTTCAATCTTTAATGATTATGCGTAATGTTCTGAGTTTTGAAATGATCGATGTTGAAGCTGGTATCGATTTCAATGAGTTATACAGCATATTTGATACTGGTGTTGTAGATATAATAACTAGTATCTTTTATCAAATCTAGACGCGGTGGCCAAAAGTACTTAAGTCTTTTAAGTTTCGATTTGACTTAAGTGCTTAAGGCTTCCGAGTGTAAAATATTGTCTCTAATACTGGTTAAAAGCTGAATGGGCGTCGCGCGTCGACAAGAATAGAATGGTCAATCTATTTATTTTTTGGACAATCAAGTTTGCTATAAATGAGGGCTAGATCGTTTAAGGTGTAAAGTAGGCATCTACCTGTGCACTACACTATCTTACAGCAATCACACTTCGAAGCGTAGTTGTGATAGAACTCTAACAACCATTAAATGTCAGAGACACTTATTGAAAAATTTACATCTATGGTTCACGATGATGCAAAATCAAGGTGTAAAGTAGGCATCTACTTGTGCACTACACTATCTTACAGCAATCACACTTCGAAGCGTAATTGTGATAGAACTCTAACGACCATTAAATGTCAGAGAACATAATGAACAATTGACTTCTAGGGCTCACGATGACCCAAAACCTGAAATGAGACGACCTTGATTTTGCCCGGAAATGATGAAACACATAATAACGACCGGAAAAGACTATAAACAAAACTTTTATCCCTCAAACATAACTAGAGGAATTCTAAAAATCTTTACACATTACAAGCTCAATTTAACGAGTGAACCATAATTTAGCGATAAAAGAAATCCAAATAGTTAATGTAAATACACTGGCGTACGTAGGAGCGTGTTAGCTATGTACACATTGTAAAACTGAAGTAGACGGCTAAAATTAACGTTTATTGAACTTCTAAACACTAGAACACTGTTTCTAAGCTAAACTGGGAACGGGGGAAACAGGTAGATAGAGATAATGTAATGGGAAATCTAGTTAATGTGAATTAAACTTGAATATCGAGTATTGGATCGTGTTTGTGGTCACGCAGCTTGCTAGCTAGAGATCTATCAATAAAGAAAATGGAGTAAGTCGCCACATTTAGGTAATAATTTGGAAAGATGAAGAGAAAAAGTATTAGATGGCTATCAGGCACCGGTAGAAATGGTTTAGAAAAGAACCGGAGTACCGAAATAACTTGCAGAGTAAGCAAGGTGAAGTGGTAGTGGCCTGGCCATGTTTGCCGAAGGACCGATAGCCTGTGGAGCAGACGAGTCTTGGAGTGGAGACCGCGTATTGGTAAGTGTAGTGTGGGACATCCCTCAGCTAGATGGACCGACGACCTTAAAAATTTGGCTGAGACAGACGGGATGCGGAAGGCGGAGGACAAAGTGTTGTAGCGTTGCCTAGGAGAGGCTTATGTCCAGCAGGGGCCTGCTATATATAGGCTGAATTGATTGATTGATTGGAGCACCGGTAGTGGATTTAAACTAGCTAGATGATTAACAAAAAAAGAAACCAACAAACCATGGCTGTGTCATCAAATAATTGTACCGTGAATAACAAAATCACGAATCTCTAAAGAGATATAATACTAACTAGCATCCAGAATTTATTTATTTATTGAATCATCAACAAATCCTTGTGTTTGATAAAGATCTACAAAGGAACGAGTTACTACTGATACGGTACCGCCGTGAGTATCAAATTGTAACAACGTAATATTTCATGCTGATACCACTTGCCGCCTTTATCTCTTGTAACTTAATTTAAGACTTGATCCAAGTGAATTAGAAATGTATTATATTACGAGGTTTATTGTTATGTCATTGTTTGTTGTTCCTGGTTTTTGTACTTTAGTACCAATGTGTGCTAGTAAGCAATTGATTGTTTGTTGATTCTATTGTTTTGCATCGCTAATTCTCAGTTTTTTTCTCGTTTGTTACTCTCTCTTGTCATGTCCACTCATACGACTGCTTTTTCCCAAATTTAAATATGCTACAACTTCATCGTTCACTCATTTAACCGGATTAATGCCTTTGGATCTATTTTAATAACATAATCATATTTTCTCGTATACTCGTATTACAATAATTTTATAGCCAGGTTATCATAATAAAGGCCTACGCTCCAACAATTTCTCGTCCACGTTAACATCATAATTTCTCCATTGTTTCACAAACACCATACAATTCGTAACGGACAATTTAGACTTTTAACGTCGATAGGACAGCATAATGGTGGGGTGGTGACGCCAAACATTTTCATTAATAAAGGTTGCCCAGAAACTCTTGTTAACAATGATAACTGCATTCTGGAAGAAACGAAGCATAACTCATTCGATTAAACTGTGAGTTTACCGACTGCGGGCCGAGTTAATTGTAACACTTCGAAGATTTCCAACCATTTTACGAAGACCTCCAAAAACGTTCACCCTTTTCTATTCGAAAAACGTTAGACCAAATTTCACGGTTCTACGTTAACTGGTTATGTTAATCTTCGGCGACGACTAAGCAGATCTTAGTGACGTCGAGAAAGTGTTAATCCTATTTTAATGTGACTAATTGTGAGCTAGTTGACAGTGGCTACTAAACAACGGCATGTCCGTGGGTGGAAGTGCAATTAATATTACCTAATGGTAGAAACTTGTGTTTGTAGAAGACATTTTGTGGAGTTATGTGATCGCTAAGCATGTTGTTGTGGCTGGTTGAAGTGTTTATTTGGGTGAATTCAGGTTTTGTTAGCAGGCGATTAATCAGATGAAAATGGTTTGTTATTAAGTTACTAGCATGCAGAGGTGAGGCTTATAAACTTCACACAACTTTTTTTTGTGTTCATTGGTAGGTACACATATTAATTTCTGTGACCCAAACACGGATGTGTAACGTAAATATAATATTACTAGCTGACCCGACAGACTTCGTTCTGTCAAAAGCTATAGTATAAACTCTACTCTACTCTACCCTACCCTACCTACCTACCTAAAACTTAAAAAAAAAATATAGATAATAGCCGATTCTCAGACCTACTGAATATGCATATAAAATTTCATAAAAATCGGTCGAGCCGTTTCGGAGGAGTATACAAACTAACATTGTGACACGAGAATTTAATATATAAGATGAATTTTGAATACAAGAGTCACTTTTTGGGGACAAATTAAAAAATAAAAAAAGTTTTACAAACTGTAGCGTGTGATATCAAATGAAAGGGGTAAGCCCTTTCATTTGATATCACACACGAGTGCCTCAATTTTTTTTTAAATGTTATTCTGAAATAAAACGTTTTAAAGTTATTTAAGAAAATAGATGAACATTTACCATTCCATTAATCTATACTTAAAGAACTAATTTCTGTATTTTTTTCGAAAATTTAGGCTCATTAGTTTCGGAGATTCCTTATCTAAAGAACTAATTTCTGTATTTTTTTCGAAAATTTAGGCTCAGTAGTTTCGGAGATCCCTTATCTCCGAAACTATTGAGCCTAAATTTTCGATAAATACAGAAATTAGTTCTTTAAGTATACATTAATGGAATGATAAATTTTCATCTATTTTCTTAAATAACTTTACTTTCACATTGAAAATTTAGGCTCAATAGTTTCGGAGATAAGGGATCTCCGAAACTATTGAGCCTAAATTTTCGAAAAAAATACAGAAATTAGTTCTTTAAGTATAGATTGCAGGAAAACTTATAAGAAGTCTGTCCTCATCATATCGTCGCCTTAAACCTCGTATATGCCAAAAAAGAAACTTTACAGGAGGAAGAAAAGACTGCGCCCTGTAAAATATGTGTCTTATAGTACCTATGCAATATTCAAACTCGTCATAGATGGCGTTACAGGTTGAAAAACTTTTTTTGGGTGAAACTAGGACGTGCGTTGCGAGCTTTTCTTTCTAAAAATTTAATAAAATAAAAATGACGAAAATTGCATTCCCGAGGTTTTCACTCTAACGCGAAAACCTCGGGAATGAAATTTTGATCATTTTTATTTTATTAAATTTTTTGATGTATGGGAGAACATGTTTTTCAACTACAGCGTTAAGTTTGTTGTTGTTTAATTCCAACTACGGCACCCTTCATTGTGCGTAGTCCAACACGCACTTTGCCGGTTTTTTCTTTGGGCAATGATATTTTAAATACTAGCTCATTGTCGCAACAGTATCTATTGTATACAGTGTGGAATAATTTCTGTTCTGTGATCGTGATTAAAGACCTATTTTGTTTTTATTTTCCTTGATCATAAGAGTTAATTATCTTTTTGTATGCGCGTGTTTTGTGACAAATAAACCTATTTTTAACCGACTTCACAAAAAGGAGGAGGTTCTCAAATTTGATGTTTTTAAAAAGAATAATATTTGTTACCTCAGAACTCCGTCGTTTATGAATCGATTTGGAAAATTCTTTTTTTCTTTCTAGGTAGCTTTATCATTTTAATTTCAGTTCTGTCGACAGACATGATGATGTTGAAATATGGACATGAATTGTGTTTGTTGCTTCGCTGAGACGAACATCACATACATCACACATCAAATAGAGCTATTAAACAGTACTAAATATGTAATACAAATAACACACATCGGAAGTAAAACTTATTGATAAGGGCCCGCGACCTTAAAGTTGAACTTTCCATCTTATCATTTTGTAACTCGACTATTAAACTTCAATTACATCACGAATGTAATGTAGGTAGGTTAGGTACCTAAAAATAGATTGTTATTGTATGAAAGAGTGTGGAATTTCCCGATGATATGTATTTCGGCAGAGAACCAAAGTTGTCGTATGTCGGCAATTTGGTTCTCTGCTCACAGAATAAGCAAACTGAAGTGGCAATGGACCGGCCATATTAGCCGTAAAACAGTTGCAGGTGTTCAGAATCCCAAAAGTCGGACAACCAGTCTTACCAAAGGGTATCGGGTTACCCAGTAATCGGGTTTTGGAGGTCAGATAGGCAGTTGGGAAAAGGCTAGGCAAATGATGATGAAACGCTACATCATTATTTGTCCAATTCATGAAGACCACAAGTTTGACGTTTACCTATGAATTGAGCACCAAAGGTATTCTCAAATGGGAAACCTTTGGTGCTCAATGCATACCTACTCAAAAAATAGTTGCTAAAACGGGAATACTCCTACAAAAAATGTAACAAATAATAATTAATAAACCACAATTTACCGACATAATAATTATGAAAACATATTAATAAAAAGTTTTATTGACTGAATAAGTACGGGGCGCGCCCCTTTCGGAATTACCATATAAAAATGTCATAAATTATAAGTGTTGTTACCGCATGGGCTGGTTGCTAGAGTTTATTTATTGGGTGATTTTGTGGTTATCTAAATGATATGGTGTAGCGCAGTTTCTTTTTTGGTGACTAGTTTTTTGAAGACATGGCTGCAGCAGAGTTCCCGCATGGAAAAAAAAACTATGGTGACAAAAATAATTACCTACTTATTTAAATTATAGGTACTTTATTGTACGGTGGCCAGCACCACAAGCTGAAAGGTGGTGAAAGGCCAATCGGAGGCCAATCGGAGCGCCGAACGCGCTCGATGCGTAAAGTCGAGACGGTTAAAAGAAACACACTAGGGCCTCACTGCCGTGCTAACGAAGAATGCAATAACTCGATTTTGGAAGATTAAGAGTTATATATTCGTTGAGTCATATATTTGGAGTCAGCGAATCGAAATCTATTAACTCTCTGTAAGCAACTTTTTATTGATCCTTCAGGAACTCGGTTTTTCAGTAAGCAAGAATGCAATAACTAAAACTTCATAACAAATTCAATAATCAAAAATACAACTCTCGGCAGCGGCAAAATCGAGTTATTGCACTTTTCGTTAGTGCGGCAGCTCAGGTCACTGTACCTACATCACAAAAATACATAACAAAAAATAAATCAAACACTACAAAATATACAATGCCTTATAGCTTTAATTGTTACGGATGTAATAGGAGTATCTTTTCTATGTGACATTTTCGTCACATAACTGCAAACCCTGATGTTCGCGACGATGCGTCATCACCAAATAGTTTTATAGTGTTATTTTATATCGAAGGGTCGTATTTAGGATAGTTATTAAAGTGGGCAATATAGCCGTAAATTTATCGTTTTGTGTGTCCAGTTACCCTAGACCGAGACTTAGCCCTGGACCTAACTATCAAATACCTGGGGCTTGACTCCCGACAGCATCGAGTTCTGAAGCAATCGAATTGGATTCGAATTAAATGCTGACCCATACTCTTGAATCCGATACTAGCGCACGATCGTGCAGTGGTTCGAAGCGAAACTAACTTCGATAGAAAAATTCGTTAGGATCGAAAATTTCGTACTCTGCACGCCATCTGACAGATAGATATCGAGTTGTTGGATCAAAACTAAACGTCAAATTACACGATATCAAAGAAGCTACTTTATTCATATCGAGTGAGATAACTACCTAAAAGACATACAGCACTTGATGATGACGTAATCCGCCGGATATGCATAAAACGACGCTGATAATATTCCAATCTATGTCGATCTTGGTTTACGATTCGAATTGGTTCGGGAGTAAGGTTTTAAATCGAGTTCGGATCAGAAACGAGTTCGAATCGGAAACAAAACTCGAATCGTTTTCGGGAGTAAGACCCCAGGTCCTTCAGAAAAGCCAATTTAATTGAGTAAGTATATTAAATTATTTTTGATGCAAAATTCTACGCTGAGTTTATTAATAACTTTTCTATGTATTAACTTTTGCAGGAGTTTGTCGCTAAGTAATAACAGCCACACGGGTCGATCGACTAGGTTAAGCTACGCTTGCAGCGGTTGGGCCGTGGATGGGTGACCATATTTACATAACTAGACCCCTCCGTGCCTCGGAAAGCACTTTAAACCGTTGGTCCCGGCTGTCATTCGTGGATCACTGACAGTCGTTGCGGGTTGTCAGAAGCCCGAAAGTCTGACAACAATCTTACCAAAGGGTGTCGTGTTACCCAGTAACTGGATTGTAGAGGTCAGATAGGCAGTCGCTTGGCTAGCTTGTCTTTTCAGTGATGAATATAAATGTTGATGGATGGAGAGGGAGAGGAAGGCCAAAGAGAAGGTGGATGGGTTTTGAGAGGAATGATATGAAAGAGAAGGGAGTGTATGATAGTGTGACGGTTGACAGGGGAGAATGGAAAAAGAAAACGGGTTGCGCCGACCACAAGTAATATAGAACAAGGGCAGGAAGATGATGTTGAGATAGGCAGTCGCTCCATGTAAAATACTGGTACTTAGCTAACGTCTTCAACCAGTGCGTCTTGCCCGTTATGACATACGGTGCCGAAACGTAGACACTGACAGTCGGGCTGGTCCACAAAATTAAAGTCGCTCAGCGCGCTGTGGAGCGGGCTATGCTCGGAGTTTCTTTGAAGGATAAAATTAGGAATGAAATTATCCGGAAGAGAACCGGATTACCGACATAGCTTGCAGAGTAAGCAAGCTGAAGTGGCAGTGGGCTGGTCATGTTTGTCGAAGGACCGATGGCCGGTGGAGCAGACGAGTCCAGGAGTGGAGACCGCATATCGGCAAGCGTTAGTGACGCCCCCTAGCTAGATGGACCGATGACCTCAAAAAGGTGTCTGGGACAGACTGGATGCGGAAGGCGGAGGACAGGGTGTTGTGGCGTAGCATGGAAGAGGCCTATGTTCAGCAGTGGACTGCGATAGGCTGAGTTGATTGATTGATTGATTTAGCTTCATCTGGTTAGACTGGAAGTCGATCTCAACATAGTGGAGAAAAGGCTAGACAGATGAAGTAGGTATTAACTTTTGCAGAAAGTAGGAGAGCTACCTACTCGCCAACTAGGTATCATTCAACTTTAAGTGTGCGTGATCAATCGATCAATGATTTTGACAATCACTTAAGTGAATGCATTCCATGCGTGACTTATGTAAAAGCCTTATCTGTCAAAGGTGTCATGTGTTCCAATATAATTATTCCTAAATGTAACTAGGCATTGCCTAGTTACATTTAGTATTGTAACGGTGATTTTTTATATCATGATTTTGACAAATTAATGGGAAAAAATCATCAAGTAAAATTTATAACGCCTTGAACTCGTCTTGACGAGTTTTATATAATGCAAAAACTCATTGTTTAATTTTTCTTTAACATAAGCATAATGAATATTTATATGATATAGGGCAATACAACTAAAACGAATTTATTGCTTATTTCAAAGTTTCGACTATGTCGCTTAATGAGTTCTTGCAGTAAGCCGACGATTATACTCTATTTGAAATAAGATTAGACATTTAAAGAAACTTTTGTACAGTCCGTTCAACCGATTTTGACTGCTATTGCGTTGCGGCATGCCAAATGGCAGCTGGAGTAAACAGTTGGTATTGTACCACTTTTTTGCTTTTAATGCCATCCTTATGCCTACGGAATAAAAGTCAAAATCGGTTGGACGGACTGTAAAAAAGGTTTACTTAAGGGCCTAATACTACCTCAAATGTCTTAGCATGATCCTCCGCTATGTCGAAAACACTGCAGCATTAATTTTGAAATAAATATATGGTAAAGTTGAGGATTAATGTGAAGTACTATGTTAGCCGAAAACACGATTCCATAAAATTTTCTCGATAGAAAAAAAATCCAAAGTTACCTCCAAACCGAACAATAAACCGCTGGTATTCAAAAAATACTTCAAATTAGATAATGAAACTTTGCATATTAACTGAACTAACTATAATGCAGGTCTTATGTTATTTACTTTTTTTTAATGACCATTATTTTCACCGTAAAACGAAATTACCTAAACTATCAGCGCTTGGAGCCTTTTCCCTGCCGCCCTGTCTCGCTTACTCGCGTGACCGGTAGCAATTGTGTGCGAGCGAGATACAGAGTGAGGTAGCGCTGAGGTTGTATAGACTCTTAAATGTCTAATATTATTTCAAATGGAATATAGGGTACCTACTTACATAAACGCAACAAATTTACCCCCTCAGCCGTCAATGGAAGATCTGTAATAAGTAGGACCATTTCAGACACCAATCTATGTAGATTGGTGTCTGAATCATGTGAAGACCATGTGGTCTTCACATGATTTGACCAACATTATGTCTGGACTTTAAAAGAGACTGTGGTGACCTCTGAGTTTGTTTCGGCCTTTCTTCTCAGAGTACCTAGTCAGTTAAGAAACGCCGACCTCATCTAGTTTTAAAATATGATTGACGTGTAAAAATTGTGTTTGTACAAACCTACTTACAGTAATAAAATAATTTATCATTTATCTGAATAAAAGTGGTAAGTAGGTACCTACCCACAGAACAGAATTTGCTTTCAGTACCTAAGTTAAAGCTACATAAAGCTTACCCCCTTTTTCACCCGACTGATTAGATAAGTAGGTAGGTACCTATTCCAAAATGTTTTGTTTAAAACGTCTTAATATAAACAATCAAACACATTACCAAGTTAATGTAAATAACTATAATCCAATAAGGCACGTGTCATTCCTACTCTCGGTTAACAAAATAGCCGACTAATTTATGTCTCAAAAAAATTGGCTTCGAAACACGTAGCGTGGCGTGTAAGTTTGAACTAGCGTCTATCGTAGACCCCTGCTGAGCTCTTGGCATTAACAACTAATAGCTGTATGTTAATCGACAGGCGATCATTGTCGGCAATCACTTCAGAAAATAAAAAACTAGAGCGTCATACGATATCTCGAAAGATAAAATTCGTAATCCGTTCCACGTATTGAATATCGATGGATAGACATAACACGATTGTTTCTTGTTTTTTTTTTTTTGTGTCTGTTTTGTAATCAAAATCATCAATATAGGCTAACAAGCTAAGTTACTGATGTTTGGTTAAGAATGCTACAAATATTCCAAAGACAGCTTTTTATAAGTTAATGAATATTTTAATGTAATACAATTGAATCTTAAGAAAATGCTATAAAGATAAGAAATAAAAAAACTGCAATATTAAATTGTTCGGTGATTCGTTTAACGACATCTGTTGGCGAGTAGAACGACTATTTGTGAGAACTTTAAATCTTTCATGAAGCTAGTCTGGCTTTTTACCACTAGATGGCTGTAGTACGACTGATTTTTCCTCAAATGATTGAAATAATTGTATGTAATATAATTTATGTAATTGTATCCCAAATATATTTTTTAAAGAAAGGAATACGGTTAATAATGTAGGTATTTTAATTAAAGAATACCTATATATTTTACATAATTATCATGGATACTTGGGAAAAGGCTGGTAACCCAAATAAAACGTCAGCAAATTGTCAAATTGACAATTTATTCGTCAATGTCAAAGCTCAGTTAGATTAATGGTAAATATCCTGTGTACAGTTAAATTTTATATTTTTATCAGTGTATTCTTCGTATATATTTAGTATTTAAGGCAAACAGAACAAGAAAATGAAGAACAACACACAAATAACTTCAACATAAGTTCAATTTTATTAATACCCGTTCGTAGCTTAACTGTAAAATAGGTCACTGTGAAAGAGTCTAGAGGTCAGATTTTAGGTGAACAATGAACCTAGCTAGATTGCACTTGACAAAGCAACTTCTGAACTACGCAAGACTTATAAATAATGTGCAACGTATACAAAGAATGTCTCCAAGCACTGGTTACTACTCTACTCTAACTATAGATGTTTTTACCAATGAGATATTTGAAAGACATAGATCTTCAAAGATCCAGAAAAATGACCCTCCAGAGTCAAGTATACAACATTGCAAGTACACAAGTGACACCAACAACGTACCCGCAATGAGCAGTATGGAATTGGAAGGAACATTTTCAAAACTACTCACAAAAAACAGACACAAAAATATTGAAGATCTACTCATACAATGTGAAAACTGTAAGAAATATCTAACTTATGCTACAATAAAGAGACTTTTTAGACATTACAGCATAAATGGAAAGCCTGAGATGGTTGCTGTAATACAGAATTATTGTTTAAAAGTTGACCCAAACTCGTACAAAAGAAACGGAGAGTTCCTGCATTACCTCGCGAAAGCAGAATGTATTAAGGGTAATTCTGAAAAAGGACTGTCATTACTTAAGATTTGTTATAAGAGATATGAGAGTCTAAGGAGTTTTTATAGGATAATATTTAGAGAATTAATTCAAGACTCAGTATTAAATAGATCAGAAGCATCTTTAGTTATTTTTAGGAGGTATGTAACGGAGTTTAGTGACGAATGGGCAGACCACTATCCACTGGTTTGCTTTTGGCACATTTGCTGGGCAAGCTCTTGGTTTTCAGACCAGATGTTGGGCAATGAGCTTCTTGAACAGTCCGAAGTTCTTTTGGGCATCGTGGGAGAAAAGTAAGTATTTACATCTCTATTTCCATTTTAGAAAATTGAAACTTTAAGAAAGTAAAATTTATTGATTTTGTCCATAGACAAAATAAAAAGTGTTGGTTAGCCTGCAAGTATTTATTATATTATATAATTAATACTTGCATAGCCTGCAAGTATTTATTATATGCCAACACTTGAAAAAACAAGCACTCGCTGAAAAAACATTTGTGCTTTTTTTATGTATAAAAGTATTGAAAATGGAATTAATACATACATACATACATAAACTCATGCCATCTTCCCATGGGGTAGGCAGAAACTATAGAAAACCACCTGCTACGCTCCTTATGTACTCCTTTTGCTTTGTTTAAATTCATACATGTATACAACCAGCGGGCTTGTATGACCAGTCATACAAGTCCGCCGGTTGCGAGTGCTACGCACCTGACCTTTCTGAAGAACACCACCAATTAGGTCACTATATCTTCTCCTAGGGCGTCCCCTCCCGGCGTTTCCACTCACATCTGCCTTGTAAATACCTTTTGTTACTCGCCTAACAAAAGGTAAAGAAAAAATGTAATGATTCAGCTTCTATTTTTATGTAGACTGTAGCCAAATATTAAAAGTACTAAAACAATACAAATTGCTAATTTCCAGAGCTACCGCATTCAGTATAATGGTGCTAAAAGACTTCAACGAAGATGCAGTGGTCAGACTGCTGCAGACGTTACTCAAGTATGACATGATGATGGAGTATGTGGCAGTTCTACAAGTATTGTTCAATTATAAATGTAAGTTTATGGCTATCATACATGCCAATACTACTTGGTAAACACACAAAAAAAAAACACAAGAAGACAAGACAAGACCCAACAGTCAGATAGATAGGTGGATAGATTATGATAAAATAATGGCCGACATAACACAACATCATGCCTGTAATCTGCAAAGGGTTGGGTAGAGGAGTTCATTTTAGTACACCCACATTTCGCCAGTTATGGTTCCTGGTCCCTTGTAATAGGGGTGTGAGCTAATTTCCATAAACCAGGCACAAATCCAGACTGCAGGCTGCTACAGAGAAATTCCAGATGGAAATCCCAATAACATTTTGCTTGACCCTGGGAATCGAACCCAGGACCTCAGGCTCATCAGAAGCCTCAGTCGCAATGAGTGAATATTACCTTAATGAATTGGCTTAAGGGCTCGTGTACATGGCACCGCCGCCGCGCCGCCACCGAGCCGCCACCGCGCTGCCACCGCGGCCCCCGCCACCCCGCTGCACTATTTTTATTCTATTACCGGCCGCGTACAAACGTGCTCTGCGTGCACTTGCTTACAAAATTTTACTTTTTAGTCAACTATCATGGAAAATTTTGATAACGAAACGTTTATAAGTTTAGTAGAGGACATAGAAGTACTATGGGACAAACTGGACATGTCAATGCGACACGTGTGGTCTTCGTGCCTAGCAATGTATACCTAACAACCGTATAGTGGTATGGTGAAATCAAGCGGCAGCGGCGCGGCGGCGGCGCGGTGACGGTCTTGTGTACACAGCGCAGAGGCGCGGCGGCGGAGCGGTGGCGGCGCGGCGGCGTTGCCGTGTACCCGAACGCTAACTACCCATCTTACTAGCCTATGTATTCCAAAAGAAATGAGCCATCTTTAAAGTAATAAGTACGACACATTTGTGGCGGCATCTACAACGACCCATGCGAACTACGCATCAAAGACCTGACGTCACAAATCCTGCATCGCGCTATCAGAGTTTACCGCGCGACTAGCATATATACAACCTCCCGACATCAACCGTTGGGCAGTTGCCCACCAGACACAACACCTGTCTGGTTGGAGGATCCTCCCTTTTCCATAGAGTATGAGTGAACTTTACACCCTGTTCCTCATACCTCTATACATCTACAACTGCTTTTCACTTGGCCAACTTTATATTTGCACCTATATGTAAATACTTATTCACCTGTGACATACAATAAATGAATTTGAATTTGAATATCTTAAAACTACAGTACAGTATTAAACAATCATCTGTAGGCCATGCAGTATATTTGTACCATTTGGCTGCTTGGCAGTACAAATGAGGAACTCCATACCTCTCAGTGTTAAAAATTATGTTTATTTTCTATGACTAGCCAAAGACCACCCATCTTCAAGCTATTTATCTTAGCCTGATACAATACTTAGCACTTTTGAAAATGGGTCACTTTCCTACACATAATCTAAGCAGTAGACTTCACTGACAATAGCAGTTATGATTAACTATAAATAAATAAATAGCACTATCAGTTTGCTCCAGTTTATGTTAGGTCTGTGATCCCGGCGTCTTTAATGATACTAGCGGATACCCGGATAGTGTGCTACTACGCAAAAACATTCAGAATCTGTTCTTTCTGTGTTCTTTCTGGCTTTTTTCTTTTTGCCCGGCTTCTAAGGGTCATAGCGTAATATTAAATAGCCTATAACCTTCCTAAAGAATTGGGCTACCAAATGCTAAAATAATTGTCAGAATCCGTTCAGAATTTTCAAAGTCTATAACGGACATAGGTAGATAGGTACATACTTTGTGTTTTATATTATTAGCTTCACCGACAGACAGACAGACAGAGTTACTTTCACATTTATCCATACTAATATTATAAATGTGAAAGTAACTCTGTCTGTATGTTACGTTTTCACGCCAAAACCGCTGAATGTAGCCTGGGATATAGAGAAGGACATAGACTACTTTTTTACGCGATAACCGACATCCACGCGGGCGGAGCCGCGGGCAAAGGCTGGTAATAATATAATTCAATAATGATTCGAAAGACACGTGGCGCCATCTATTAACATAAGAACGTTATTGTTGTTTTCCTCAGGAACAATATTTTTTTTCGGGATGTAACGTACCCTATGTCCATTTCTGTACACCTGACAACGTATATGCAAAATTTCGGGATGATCGGTTCAGTGGTTTAGGCGTGAAAAGGTAACAAACATACTTTCGCATTTATAATATTGTATTATAGTTAAGATTAGTTTGGATTATAATATAGATTAATTATAATGAATCTAGTACGGTAGTAGTGGAGACTTTCCGAGACTCCTCCGTGCCTCGGAAAGCACGTTAAGCCTATGGTTCCGGCTGTAATTCGTGGATCTTTGTCAGTCGTTACGGGTCGTCAGAAGCCCAAAAAGTCTGACAACCAGTCTTACCAAGGGGTATCGTGTTACCCAGTTACTGGGTTGTGGAGGTGAGATAGGCAGTCGCTCCATGTAAAATACTGGTATTCAGCTGCATCCGGTTAGACTGGAAAGCCGACCCCAATATATGTAGTTGGGAAAAGGCTAGGTAAATTTTAGTACGGGAGTAGCTGGTCGGCAGTTCGTGAGCTCGAAACCAGGCAGGCACTTTGTGTATTTAATTTTATCACCATTGCTCTTAAAACGGTGAAGGAAACCATCGTGAGGATACCGACATGTCCTAGAACCAAAAATTCGAAGACATGTGACATCTACCTACCCCTGCACTGGGCCCGAGTGGTGGATTATGGCCCACTTCCTCTCTCAGAGAGGAGGCCCGTGTCCTAGCAGTGGTGTTCCCACAGCTGGTTCCCATTACAGGCTGATTATGCTATCTATGTTAGCCTGATACGATAGCACTGCACGCGCTGCATTTTCCAATGTGCTCATGTCAAATGTGCGCAGAACTCTTGCCGCGCAGAAGTGGAGCTTATTCCCTCTTGCGGCTCGGCCTGCCGCGCAGAACTGGAGATTATGCCGGACAGATCCGCCTGGCGAGAAAGAAACAAAACAACCCTTTATGATCATGCTGACTAGAAATCAAAACGTCTATGCCAAGTATTGCCTGAACCTTATATTGACTAGGAAGCAAAAAGCCCACCTTGCAATATGTCTATACAGTATTTGAACTAAACCTTATTCTGACTATGAATCAAAATGCCTACCTTGCAATGTCTATTATTTTAGGAGAAGAAAGGGAGTACCATTTCTGGTTACAGTTCTAACCTAACCTAACCTACAGCTCAAAGGCCCTAGTGTGAGTTTATTTTAACCATGTCGACTTCTTAGAAATTATTGCATTTTAGGCATTTTGCTTGTTAAACATTTTGATCTCTAGGCCATTTACAGCTTAGGCAATTTGCTGTGTAGACATTAATTTCAAGCATTTTGCTTCGTAGACGAATTGAAAGTTAGACACTCTGATCTTAAACCAAAACAACTGAAGAATTCCATACCTTTATGTGTTAAAAATGATGTTAATTTTCTAAGACTAGCCAAGGACCACCCATCGTCAAGCTATTTATCTTAGCCTGATACAATAGCACATTTGAAAATGGGTCACTTTTCTACACATAATCTAAGTAGTAGACTTCACTGACAATACCACTATCAGTTTGAACTAGTTTATGTTAGGTCTGTGATCCCGGCGTCCTACAATTATATTATTTACTAGATTTTGCCCGCGGCTTCGCTCGCGTTAATTTAGAATTTGACAATCGAAAGACACGTGGCGCCATCTATTATCATAAGAACTTTATTGTTGTTTTCGGGATGATAGGTAACCCTATGTCCGTTTCTGTACACCAGACAACGTATATGCAAAAATTCAGGATGATCGGTTCAGTGGTTTAGTCGTGAAAAGGCAACAACCAAACTTACTTTCACATTTATAATATTAGTTAGGATTAATATAGCTGCTGCCCGCGTAGCTTTTTTAAAATAAAAGTAGCCTCAGTAACTGCTTATAGCATCAGCTGTCTGCCAGTGAAAGTTCCGTCAAAATCAGGCCAACCGTTTCGGAGATTAGCCAGAACAAGCAGACGGATAAAAAAATATGATTCCTATGTGCGTATATACACTATGTGCGTATATTCCTACAATTTACCCCCACGCATCAGAGTGTTGCCCATTAATAAATTCAGGAAAACAATATTTGCTTGGCTTTAAGACAATTGTTTCTCTTCAGTTAACGAATTTTTTAATTATAAACTTTGACATTACTTTTTAACAATTCATTGACAATGTAATAGAATAGATATTGACTTTTCCTTCTTTTTTAATCCTTTGACATTATATAATTCGTAAATTAAGACATTTCAATCATAAATTAAAAATGAAAAACACGTACCTACTTATAAAACTTGACATTGTATTAAATAATTACATATTTTCATTTTAAACTAATGTATAATTAAATTAATGGGAGAATTAATTGTACTCTAATGTGAATATTTCTACACCGGCAACGGTAGTATATGTAAAACTGTTAATTAATATTAAGATCTTAATGTACAGACGCTAGCACATCAAGCTACTACAATCTGTTAAATTTCTTTAATAGATTTTCAACTTTATCACTACAGTATAAGGTTCAAGGTTGATTGCGAAAATTTGACAGTTTCGGGGAAGCTTAACCTGTTGGCGTCTGTACCATGTACAGTCGCGGAATGAAAAGGTTGACCAGTTTTCAAATAAATTCATTTACGCGTTGCAAGCACATGTTACCTTTTTAAACTGTGTAACAGACGAGAGTGTTGTATTGAAAATTATGTTAAACTGTTTGACAACAAAGTTCAAATTTACTTAGGCGAATGTTCCTTGACTATTCATAGTTGAAAAAGAACCTTTTTATTAGTTTGTTCTTGCCATTACGTTGTGTCAAGTTTGATAAATCTAATTACATCCTCTTCGCTTTTAATGATTAAAACTATAAATGTGAATAACAGTTCCTGTCAATGTCAAATGTCATTGCCATTTTTTTTTTCATTCATGTAGTGAAATGACATTCATTATGACGGAATTTGTCATACTCGGTCGATAAAGCAGATACTGATAACCTAAACTGCGCAAGCAAAAACAGATCTTAAGGTGGTCAACCTTTTCATTCTGCGACTGTACTCAGAAATAAATAATAATAATAATAATTATTATTCTTAAGTATATTTTCGCGAAAAATACGACAATCTGCTATTCGCAACACTATACAATTGAAACATGGTTACGTTTTATTTAGGTTCATTTAAGATTATTAATTGTACCGCTTTGTATACCTATACCTACTGTTGATTGTATGCGTACATAATCAACTGCCCTCATGAACTTAGAACAATTACTTGATCTGTTTATCGACCCTATCATACTTACCTACATTTTAGGTCTCATTTAGTAAAATACTGGACCTACCCGGTCGTAAATATGACACATCGATCGACCTTTAGAAAGAGACTCTCACATAAGTATGAGCGACAGAGATGATGGACATTATATAAAACTGAACGTTTTCTTACCGTGTCGTTGTGCAATATTTACGGCCTGTAATTCCTGTAGATATGAAGTATGAAGGATTGGTCGTTAAGCCGGCCTAGAATAATACGGCCTTAGAATACTTAAGAAAATAGTTTTGATAACATCTCTAATAGCTTTTGGCTGAATAGCTATCGCGCAAATTGATGATAACGGCTATGAAGTTAATTGAATGGGCTTGATGGGTATGACTGGTTTAGGTAAAGAAATATTTTTTACTAATGCATTACAAAATACTTTTAGTAGGTACCGTAGCCCTTGACTACGAACTTCGGACATCCCCGTGATTTAGGAGAAAATTCTTTGGTTTTTTTGGTTCTAGGATATACCGGTTTCCTCATGATGTGTTAATGCACCGTTTTTGAGAGCAGTGGTCAATTTTTTATACAAAGTAAAGCGCCTGGGTCTCAAGTCTGCTATTACAATAGTGTCAGAATGGTCTATCATTGATTTCATAATTGTTGATTTTGACAAGTTTGGTAATCTACTAATATAATGGCGTCATTATGACTTTGCAATGGTCAGCCACTGCCACTCCATTGAAAGAATTGGTAATCTCGTACATAATGACAAATGAAACTTCCTACTAAACTTCCAACTTCCTACTACTTGAGATTGCTTATAACACTAATAAATAATATGTAAAAATATATATAAATGAAATCTGGCATGAATAAATGTTCAAAATGCCATTGTAATACAATTCTATTACGAGACCATTGACCGATCAATGATCGACCATTATGAATTTAGCAGATTACGAACTTTTAGCAAAATGACAATGGGATCGTGTTGGAGTGACGAATTTATAAAATAGCAGACTTTGGCCCCTGTTTGGGCGAACCCTCGACCTACAACTCATAAGTCGGGGCCGTGTTACCACTGGACCACCACTGCTCTCCTCTAGCAGTCCTTACTTTAGTACTCGTAGTCCCAATTTCAAGGCAGTTGCAGTTTGTAGCTGCCCGTTTCCGATGCAACAGGTGGCTTGTACCTACTTCATTCACACAAGTTGTCGCACTGAACTGAGTTTGCACACTTATGCAGTTACATGTGTTTGATCATCCAATTTGCTTCAAAATGTGATGCAACTGACAATGGTGCCGATTCCCTTGTTCACAATCTAAACTAAATTTAAATTCAATGCATCTTTTTCTTTCTATTCCATTAAGAAAAGGACAGAAGGTAAAATTTTGTTTAGTCCTGTCAAATTAATCAGCGCTTGACGTAAGTTGACGTAATTTTAGTAGGCAAGTTTTTTATCACGTCTAAACTCGACCTACTACGCCTACTTTTCTATGATAGTTTTCCTTTTAAGCCGTGAATTTTTTCACATAACCGAAAACAATCATTTAACTGGCAGGGGGGGTGGGGGGAGGGCACTTGACTTTAACAAAAATGAGTCCTTTAAAGCTTAATATTACGCAAACGGATACCTGAAACGAAAAATGGTATGGGTAAACCCGAAATATTTTTGAACGACCTATCTAACGATACCCAACACAATGCGACAGACGAGAAAAAAAAATGTCATCCCCACTTTACGTGCAAGGGAGGTAATTTTGTCCACCATTTTGTCGGCGTGACAGCTTTCTAGTACTATGAGTCTCTGAGCTAAGCCGCGGACAGACAGACAGACGGACATGGCGAAATTATAAGGGTTCCTTGTTGACTGTACGGAACCCTAAAAAGCCACTAGAAATTCACTGTTATATTAGCCTAGTGATAGCGTTGTACCGCTAATAATAGGCTTATTTTAGTTATAGGTAGGTATAGATATCTAACTATAACTAAAATAAGCAGTTAACAATACATTGACCTAACGTTATCCAAGTTCTTTCACACTACGATGATAAAAATACTACAACTACCTACTTACCAAATTTTTTTGTTACAGTAAGGAACAGAGATATTCGGGGATGTTCGGAGATTATAAGAAACTGTGAGGCTCTCGGTGTGAACCTGCCCTCTGACCAACAAGGGAGATACATTAAGATGTTAATTGATGACAAAAGACAATGGCCCAAGGCACAAACCACGAAGACAACTTCTAAAGACTTCAAACTCAAGTTTTAGTATTTTTCTAGACACTTTTTTTTGTGACTTGTGTTTATTAGATTGTAAATAATAAATTATGATTAAGCCTAGTTGTTCTGTCATTTAATGTGTTATTTTTCGTGATTTTTGATTTAACACAAACACAGCCGACATTAAATCCTTAGTGTTCTTGAAGGCCGATAAAAACCGTTATAAAACAATAACATAATTACAGAACTACATACATACTCAATTTAATAGGGAAAGAAAATTGGAGTTTCGTGGAACTGCCAGGTTAAAGTTAATGGATGGTGGCACTTAGCAAACTATATACAAAAGTGACCAAATAATTGACAAAGGTATCCAACACGATGTCATGTTATTAACGTTATAACATAGACCCATAAAGTACCGAATGACGTGACTTAGACTGAGTAAAGGTGTGACCAAACATAAAGCGGTAATCGTACGCGGCTGCCGCGCGCGGCTGGCCGCGCTATGATTGGACGATTGCCGCGCACGAACGGCACCCATGAGCTACCTGCCGCGCACGGCGAACGCTGCGAACGGTGTAGTGTTGGTTCGCCAGTGGTTGTGTGGACGGGCGTATTTATTTTATCAAGTAAATGGATAACGAAACAGCAATTCGTCTTATTGAAATATATGGCTCCCATAGTTCATTATGGGATACTAGGGAGCTACAACACACGCGGCCGCTATCTTTGTGCGACATGCCGCGCAGCACTGCCGTGCAGAAGGTCTAAACCAGTCGCGCGGCAAATTTGTGTCTTGCGAATGCCGCGCGTAGCTGCCGCGCACCTTGCACGCCGTGTTTGGACACACCTCAAGACGTACAGGGTGTAAGACCCATTACGAAGTCGCCATCTACCCATTTTGTACGACAAACTAATTAACTTTATGCAAAAGTAATTGCTGAGCAACGAATTTTATTTTTGATGTGATTTCGCTGCTGGTAGTGCGGAATGCCTTGCACGCAAAACATTGTTCTAATGGGAGCGAATATTTAAAATGCGTGGGAGTATTTAAAGTTAAGTTATAACAGTTAAATCTTGTTTTCGTAAAAAAAAAAGTAAAAAAGTTGGAAGCTGCTAGTTACGGAGATTTAAAGGTCAAAGTCTTACATAATATCTTCGTAATCCAGGTACGGTCCACTAAAAATAAAACATAATAAAGGAAAGAACAACTAACTCTCAGCTTCGTTAAGGTAAAAGCGTCAGGGTAGCCCACGAAATTCAATATATTTATATATATATATATATATATCTTTTTTTTCAATGTGCATTTCTGTCATCAACAATGCAATGTAATCATATTTTAATCAACATACACCCAGACAATGCAAAAACGTAAGAAAATGGAATTTGAAAATTTTTATTTGAATTTCACGGACAGGCCGACAAATTTTCTTACGTTTTTCCCATAAGGGTATTCTTAGTGCTTCTCTCTTAGGGCCTGTGCACAGCACGTTTTTTAAACGCGCCGTCGACGCGTGTTATAGAAACGCGCGTCGACGGCGCGCTTTTATCCTACAGAGCAGTTTGTTGTCGTTTGTATCGATACAAACGCGCGGCACCGGCGCGTCTGTATCGATACTCACGCGCGTTAGTATAGCGTTTGTATCGATTCAAACGCGCGACACCGATGCGACCGCTAGCGCGCGCGCCTTCCCTATGGGCGGGACGAGGGAAGTGTGAATCTACGCTAGTAGCAATCGAGCAATTTCTTTGGAACAAAATAATGGAGCCTTTCGACGCAGAAAACTTAAAAACGCAAAATGCCAGCGCGTTTGTATCGATACGCACGCGCGTTTGCATCGCGTCTGTATCGCTACACACGCGCGTTTGCATCGCGTCTGTATCGCTACACACGCGCGTCTGTATCGATTCAAACGCGTATTTGAATTTATACAGGTGTGCAAAGGTCTACAGGCTGCGTCTGACTTGCGTGCGTATCACGTCTGTATCGCTACAAACGCGCGTCAACGGCGCGTTTAAAAAACGTGGTGTGCATAGGCCATTATGGGTATTCTTACACCCGTTAAGTGGGTAGATACATTTTTACCTACTGGTCAGCCATTTGTCATTCGGTTATAATTACCTGCACTTTTCGTTCTCTGGTATTGTTTTCCTAAAACTTGACTGGGTTTACAATTTGAGTGCCATCCAAATAGTCACAAACCCGAATTAATGAATCCTCTAAGTACATATTACAAATTATGTTGCAAATAACGAGCGTGCTTCATGTGACTTTTATTGTCATAGACATAAGGTTTAGGTTGCAATAAATGACGCGCATTCGTGAAATGTATCAACTCCTCAACTCAACTTCAACTGCTGTTTGTCCAGGAAGGACGTAATCTTAAAACAAATGTCAATATAACAAATTTAATGCTAATCACATGTCAAATGTTGATAATACTCCAAATTAATGGTAGGTACTATTTGTTGTTAAAATGCTCTAATTATGTCCATCTTTATTTAAATGCACTACATATCTAATCCACTAATCACTCGTGTAGGTAACAATTCCTTACGAGCATTATTTTACAGATTTACAGTTTGTGCACTTACTTTTTGTATAGATAAATTCCGGCGGGAAGGGTTGGAATTGGTCGAGGCATCTCTACTAGTCAGGTACCGGGAGCTTTAGCTACGGCATACAATTTATGGTTCTAGTATCTCTGTTCAATAAATTCCTGTAAAATCATGTTTGAAAAAAAAAAACCAGAATGCGTTAAAAAAAAAAAAACAAGCCCATTTTAAATAAAATAAAAGTTGGTAGCTGGCGACAAGCTTTTAAAACCCTTTATTTTGATATCCCACTCGATGGTAGGTACCTATTTGAAGAAAGAAAAAAAAAATTGGAACTCCACAATATGGCGGATTTGGGCACCCCAAATCCGCCATTTTACTTTGTTTTTTATGTAGCCAGTGAGATTTGTCTTGGTAGCCTACTTTAACTGTGATAGTTTTCCTTTTAACTTCGTTATATATACTACTGCTGTGAATTTTTTTACATATCCAACTACAACCATTTAGCTGGCAGGGGGGGAGACACTTGACTCTGTAGAGGTATGAGGAATAGGGTGTAAAGTTCACTCATCCTCTATTAAAATGGGAGGATCCTCCGACCAGATGGGTGTTGTGTCTGGTGGGCAACTGCTCGACGGTTGATGTCGGGATGTTGTACCTACTCGCGGCGGTGTGGTGGCGCGGCGCCCGGGCCTGCGTCGGGTTGTGGCCGGACGCGCTCGCGCGCCTATATGCTAGTCGCGCGGTAAACTCTGATTGCGCGATGCAGGATTATACGTAATGCGCATGTGGCGCGTACAATTAAACATTGATCAGGCAGGATCCATAGTCCTTTCATAGTTTTAGGTAACCAGTCGATTTTAACCGCCCAAAATCCATAGTCCAATATCTTTGTTTCCATATCCTGCAATAGTCCTACACGAACCGGGGGTTGTCCTTGGGTGCACTTGCCTAGTGCGTTCAGGGATAATCGTCGGTTAGTGCCTCATTTCATTGAAAGCGTCTAACTAACCAATCGTATGATCTTCATATTTTTCTAGTTTTGGGTAGATTTCGTTTATCTAAGTTTGTACTTAGGTATACGAAATCTACCCAAAACTAGACTATCTAGAGACGAGAGTATCTAGAGACTAGAGACTTCTATAATTATTTATATAAGTATAGAATTATAAAATTCTATCGATTCGTATTCTAAGAAATCTCAACCATCTATGCAAGGGGGTCAGCTAATTGCAATAATTGACTGTACTTAGCAGTTTCTGGTTCCAGGTTATAATTACAAACCCCAAACCCGCATTTTCTCAATTGGCAACACGACACTGCTCGCTTTACCCACATCTAGTGATTGTCATAGTTAGGGCTTTAAATACCGGTAAATTTTTATAACGTTACCTTGTATTGACAGAGTTAACGTTATTATTAAAATAACGGTAATCGATTTAACGTTATTTATGCGACTATTAATTTTATCGTTATTTTAAACGGGTCAGATGTAAGTAGTGGAGCTTGAGGCGTGCGGCGCGGCGGGAGCTCGCCCTCGCGCCTCTCTGATGCCGTGCCGATCAAAACGTTGCCTGAATCTGGCTGATTCTTACCCACAGAACGACAACGTAGCTAAATTAACGTTAGTTATCGAGTTTTTGTTAATTAATGTTATATTACTGGCAATTTTATCAAGTAACGTTAAATTTTAGTAACGTTAGTAGGTATATCATTGAAATTTAACGTTACGTAACGGTTATTATTTTGTTATTTGGTAACGTTAACAAGCCCTGGTCATAGTAGGTAGGTAGGTATACCTACACAGACTATTTTACTATACATAGTGACAAGGGTCTACGATCAGACTCAAACCCAAAGGCAATGAACTGACTGTGTTTCTTGGGTTATCTTCAATAAGCCATTATTATAAACAATAATACATTGTTCTTCGATGTAGGTACCTACTAATTCAATAAATAAATATCTCATAGAGTAGGTACCTAACTACTGATAGCGTTCATTTCCGTGTCAACTTTGGACTTTGTTTTATCTATACATACTTACAAATCTTAATATATAAAACAAAGTCGGGTTCATCATCATCAACTCAGCCGAAAGACGTCCACTGCTGACATATCACTGGGGTTATATCGCCACGCTTGGCAGGCGGGTTGGCGTTCGCAGTATGTTGTTAAAAATGCATAGATAACGCAGTTGCCCATTCTCTAGTAAGTCCCTTAGTCGCCTTTTACGTCACCAAGTCGGGTTATTTACACCATATAAAACTCAAGAACGGCTGGACCGATTTTTGTGATCCTGAATTTGTTGGATTTGTTTCCGCCCCGAACAGTCAAATAGTTATTAAAACATGCGAAAAATTCACGAAATAAAATATTACTTATGTAGAAAATTCTTTCTCATAATTTTTTTACAGAACGGCTTTTTTATGATATCTCGAGAACGGGTTGGGGAAAGGGGAAACAAGAAATTACACGTGGACTAAGTCACAGGCAGAAGCTAGTACCTAAATAATGTTGAAGTGTCTGTTTGTAAAAAATAACAGCTTTTACTGAAAGTATACACGGTACTTATAACAAGTAAACAATTTAAAAAAAATCGTTTGTCTGTTTGTTCCGGCTAATCTTCGAAACGGCTGCACCGATTTTGACGGGACTTTCACTGGCAGATAGCTGATGCTATAAGAAATAACTTCTTTTATTTTACAAAAGCCACGCGGGCGAAGCCGCGGGCAGCAGCTGGTTCTAAATAGAAATTAAACGTTTGTCTCGTATTCATGCAATCAACTTACACATGCGGAGGTTGCATGCTAAAAGCAAGTCAGGTTACAGCCTCTCCAGTACCTACAATCCACAAGGTACTCAAACGACAACCTAAAGATTTTAAATTTAATTTTTTAGATTTGATCGAAGATAATAGGGATGATGACCAAAAATATATTTTTTGTCCGTCATGTAGATTATTAAAAAATATTGGACACGTATTTTTTCAATTTTTTACGTAATCAAAACATTACGGTGATATACTGCGTTCAAATGTGGCATGACGTCACTTCTCACTAGATTTTATACGCAGCTGTGACGTAACGAGCCCCCACTCCCCAAGTTTAATGTGTTTTATCTAAGTCATTATTTATTAATATGATAAAGCAAAAAATACGTGTCTAATATTTTTTAATTATCTGATTGACGGACTAAACAGTTTTTCTTTTTTTTTTATCCAGGACACATCCCTATTTCTTGATTTATAATAACTTTAGGTAGGTAGGTAAATACCAACTTGGAGTATTCCCGTTTGAGCAGCTATTTTTCCCATTCCCATTTAAGAATACCGTTGGTGCTTAGGTACCCAAGCAGCACACGTAGCTGTATAGTCACTGGACAACAGAATTTTTTAAAACTTGAGGCTGTTATGCTTTCTGTACAAGGGCTGTATATCCGGCTACACAGCTCTTATAATTCTAAATTTGGCCCCAAATTAACCAGTCCTGAGCATTATAGTAGCTTGTTAATAGCTGTCCAGAGCATTGTAAGAGCTGAACATGGGCTATACAATGGCTTAGACAGCTGTCAATATGCCATTATCCAGCTCCTATAATTCTCTTAGTCAGTCAAAATATGGTTTATGGCTTAGTAACGGCTATTATTAAATCTACAAAGAAATAGCAACAAAAAACTACAAGTTTGTGCAGTGCAAGTGTTACGTCTACACAAATTAATAAATTCTAATTTAAGGTAAGTATTTTTCACGTTTGTTTTGTACCTATCTCTATTGGTAAATTGTACTGCGGGTGCCACTTTACTGTAAATATATGTAGGTGATATTATCAAATATTACACGCGCCATCGAAATAATATAGTTTTACTAAAATTATTAAACAACATAAATACGGTGTAAGAATTATTCATAGATTTTTACTCTAATTTTTCCATTTAATGAGCATTAATATCTATTTGTAAAAAAGAAATAATGTGTTTGTACTTTAATAGCTCTCAAATATCATGAAAATGTAACAGATATCAGTGGTTTTTTCATAAGTAATCGGCTTGTTCAAATTAAAATGGCGTTAATTTGTTATCCAGCAATAATTCTAACTAAATTCCCTTGACCCTCGCTTTTCTGTTCAATGGCCATAATTAAGTCTATTAATCAGCTGAAAACTGTACGCTAGCTGTACAGTGGTTTTCGGTTATTCTAACGACTGGTTAAAATAGTAAAGTGAGAGTATACAACACCGTCTTAGGGATCTCTAATCTTGATAGAAAACCATTTCTGGTATTGCCGCCCATTCTGCCATTTTAGGCCAATCAGAAATGGTCATATATAATTGCTAAATTACTTCTAACATAGGTAATAATTAACAAATCCTATGTTTTGAAACTATTTTAAAACTTAATAAGATTATTTAGCAATTTAGTATGTATTTATATACATGTATCTTTTTAAATTGCAACTATTCTATTCACTTAATAATTATTTACGTTTGATAAAATATTGTTGAAATGGAACGTTACCATAAATGTCAATGTCATTATCATCTGACTGCTGCTGTGCTGCTGACATTCATAGTGTGATCTAATGATCTATTGTTATTGAACTTATTTACCTATATTGTGATCAATAGTCAATTTAAATTTGAATAATCTCACAAGCGCGTACGACTTTGCAATTCAATTATGCGAACGAAGTGAATAACTTAGTTTGTTTTATAATTTATCAATTAATAATAGTGTTCATATTTTTGTGATAGTACCTGTACTAGGTGTGAATAAAGACATTAAATTATTTACTTGCTATCTTAAATCTCTTTTGGTGTGAATATTTTAATACTAAAGAGTGTTTTACTTAATGGCACAAATACTAAATCCGCGTACTTAATGATCTTTTAATTGTGACGTAGGTAGTAGGTAGGTAAAGATGCTACTGTTATTGCTAAGTAATTTATTATTGTTTTCAGAAAATAGAAATGCCGTTCAAAATAGTGAAGACAATAGAAAGAGGGAAAGAAAAATTATCTATCATACCAAGTGCGTGGGAAAAGGATGGATGGTTGAGATGGCCTATTAAAAATTACAGTTTGAAATTGAATAAATCAGAATATTCAAAGCCTCATACAGATTGGACAAAAATGCAATGCATAGTGAAACGGTCATCCATTGCAACATATTACAATGCAGAAAAAGAATTAAATGTCATGTTGAACCATAGTGACACGTCAGATTACCCAGATGATGGAGAAATAAATAAATTAGACAATATCATTGATTACAATGCTATGGCAGCTAGTCTAGTAAGTATGCCTTTATCTATACTTCTATACTATCTATACCAATATTTTATAGAGTTAAAATTTGTTTTTTGTTTGTTTGTAAGTTTGTATGTAGGGGGTAATCTCTGGAACTTCTAGAGGGATTTGAAAAAATATATATTTTGCATTTAATAGCCCAATTCTTGAGGAGGGTTATAGGCTATGTAATATACATAGCCTATAACCCTACGACTTTTAGGAGCCGAGCAAACAGGCAAAAGTCAGAAAGAATGCTGAGCGAAAACAAAGTATTATTATATTATTATCGCACAGAAATAAATATAATTATGTAATAGCTAGTAATTTTTTTTCAGTTCATCGAGGTGACTTATGTTAGGTAAATCAAGCGTTGAATACAGCTCTTTCTGCCCAACAACATTTCGAGGTATTTTTGTGCACCTACTTTAGGGTAATTAAGAATTATTTTCAAAATCGAATTAAGAAAATGAAAGATAGTTAGAAAAAAATCATCAGGGCATTTTTAAGAAGAGAATGGTCAGTTAATTATGCATTGAACAGATTATGAAAATAATTCTTGATTACCCTAAAGTAGGTGCACAAACATACCTAGAAATGTTGTTGGGCAGAAAGAGCTGTATTCAACGCTTGATTTACGTAAAATAATCCACCTCTATGAACTAAACAATTTTTACTGACTATTACATATATTATTTCTGTGCAATAATAATATTCCATGTTATTTCATTAATTTGTTTAAAAAAAAAAATTCAAAGTTGCGAAAATAACTCACCGTGAGTGAATTTTGCAAGACTTCAGCCTGAACGTCGGTTCAGTCTACGAGCGCGGGACTTCTTCCATAGATTTCATAGATTTTCTATTTAGTTTAATTATATTAGTATAACGCCGGTGCGCTTGCCAAACCTAATATGTACACTCACCTGCAAAATTGCATGGATACCTTAGTGTCTATTTTCCAGTGAACGTTTGAGATCAAATTTTCGAAAATAGAACTAGCTTTCGCTTTTCGCTTCACACGATTTTGTTTCTGTACTGTCCATGGATTTTTGCAGTCGACCGAAAATATAAAACTACATTTTGATGTAGTTTTATATTTTCGGTCGACTGCAAATGGCAAAAAATAAAATATTATTTGCCATATTTTTTTGTATTTTTATATTTTGAGAAGATAATAAGTTACGAAAAAAACAGTTTTTTTGTGGTCCTGAAAAGTTCCTCAAATGCACATATCAGATTTGGCAAGCGCACTGACGATAAATATCTAAGACCATTTTCTCATTAATTTGTATCACTTTACCTAATTTGATGCTTTTACTTTCAGACACTTCAACAGCAGCAGGAACGTGTGGAAGAAGACGTCATATCAGATACTCCTGTTGTTGAAAATAATGTAAGTAAATAAATTGACACATACTTGAATTGTTTGTCCGTAAAAGACCGATTTTAGCGGTAAGACCGCCTGTGTAAACACCCTTTGTGTATTGAAGAGTATTTGTCTTATCTTATTTAGCCTAGCTCTATTGTTACGCTATGAGCTTCCCTACCTGTTTGATAAAATTTAGATTTTCCAATGTTATTTTATGTCAGAAGTTTATTCACACTACGTAATTTTGTGATTGCAGATACTTTGTCAAGATAGTATACAGGAGAGTGCAACAACATCTTCAAACAATGTCATTGAAATACTCAGTAGTGGCAGCTATATGGAACTAAACAAGTACAATCAACTTCTAGAAAACCAAAACCAAATTTTAAATAATCAGAAAACCATCATGGATAACCAAAACATTATTCACGAAACACAGAAACAAATAATTGAAAAAGAAGAAAAAAATTCCCGGCAAATGTCAGATCTTATTGTTCTTATAGATGACAGTTTTACAAGACTAGGCAACCAAAATTTGCCGACAGTTAAACTTGGTGAAGCAAGCTCTATTGAACTAGAAGCTTTTATGATAAAGCCTGTATCAAATGCCGAAGAATTGAATCAATTAGAAAATTCCTTATTTGATAAAACACAAAAGCAAAAGCTGCATCTACAGTACTCACTTTTGTGTAGCAAATCGGAAGGCAGCGGTATCAATTGCGCCTATAAAATGTTGGACATCATTTTTGATAGAGAGTTTCTTTGCCAATGTTCGTGGTCAGGTGGCAGTAAAGGCCAAACGGTGAAAATAGCATTTAAAGGATACAGGAACATCCTGAATTTCTTTTTTTGTTTGGTTAGAAATTGGGATTCCAGCTACACAAATGATCAAAATGAAAAATTTTTCAAGACAGTCTTAAAAAATTCTGGCAAGAGATTAGAGATAAAAAACTTAAGAGCTTCTACTAAACGCAATCGCGGAGACTCGAGAAGAACTAACAAACGACAAAAAATTACAACGGCAATAATAACCGAAAAGGAGGAAAATACCAGTAAAGTAACTGAAACTGAAAAAGAAATATATGCAATTGAAAAAGACATTGGTGAAGAAATGTATTTAACGCCAAGTACAGATTATGAAAAAGACAAAAAAATCAATCAAGAAATAGAACATTTTGACGAAGATGAATCACTTTGTTGAATATTGTATTTCTTTTTACCTGTTATTTTTAGTATAATAACGTTATCTCGCGACTGATTTTGCTCAGAATTGTTTAATTTGCAAAATATATAATGCAGATAAGTTGCTGTTATTTTTAGTACTTATAATAATGTTATCTCATGACTATGATGTGTGTTTAATTTACATACAAATTTAAGATTAGTTGGTTATTTATACAGTATGCTGTTTAAATAACCATAAAAATGGTTTAGCATATAGAATTATCAAAGCCAAATCTGGAGTCTGTGATGAATAAAATAAAACGCAGTAAATCTAAATAATTACTTTTATTTTTATTGACCATTCCTACCCATCAGTAACGTGTTTTTTTTTTCATATCCCATAACTCTATGGTTATGAGTAAAAATAACACAAAAAGTCCCAGATTATGTGGTCCAAAAATGCATAGTTTCGAAGATAATTATCATCAATCATATTAATTTAGGTCAAAAATTTACACTCGTATGACGAATTCTTACTTTTACGACGTTGCCAAACTGATGAAACTGTGACCCTCGATGTGTGTAGGTATAGTTTCATTGATAAATACGAGTAATTAATTTTCATTCAAACCAATCATTAATATTTAAAGCTAAGACATCGCGATGTTGTCATATTTCACGTAAGGGTGTTTTAATAATTCATATGCCAGTTGATTCTTTGTTATGGTCTCATTCATACCCTAGAGTTATGGGATATAAAAAAAAACACCTTGTATAATCTCTTACCAGTACCTATAATATTCATTATTTACAGTGTATGTAAAAGTGGTATGAAATATAACTCGTTTTTCTGCTTAATACATACATATTTGAAATTCACATCTCGTGGGTATATTGTCGTTCTAATACGGTCCGCGCTGGGTAGTTTCGCTTTATATATATCGAAAATTGATGACATCACAGGGTAGTCAAAAACTTCTGTGAAGTCGATTACTTTGTAGCCATAAATTTTTTCTTTATCGATTGACTGTACTTCGATTATTTCACGGTTATTTGTCATAAAATATTTATCTTTACATTTTGCTGAAAGTATAAAATCTTGAAAATGTATTTTGGTGACATTTTTATTATTCTTAGTAATGAATGGCACCTCACGTTTTTTTAAGTCTTTCTGGTTAGAGACTAAACATTCACTGAGTCTTTTTGCTACCTGCGAGAGTGGTTTATTACCACTTCGCAACATCCTTTTAATTAAATGTAATTTATTTTCAAAAGGATAGGCATTGAATGTTGAAAGCGGTCCAAGTCTTTGAACCTCACTAGTGACATGTAGCAGATTATGCACATTGCTGGTCACGTAATCGGGACCATAAAAGTCCTTATAATGTTCTACAAAGTATAGAAGCAGCTCTTTTGACAACGGCAACAAGTGATTATATTTTTCAATTGAACAAATTGTGATGGCACAATATAAAAATAAAAAGTGCAAAAAAGCATTTTGTGCTAATACCTCTGGAAGAACTACAAGGCTCAAATAAAAGAAAAAAGACCTGTATTCCGACGCTTTCCAGTGTGCAAGACATCCTAAATCCCTCACACATCTATGTATCTCTAAAGGTAATTTACAATTTCTTAAGAAAGTGTTAACAATATCTATGTCTTTAGCAGACCATTTTGTGACATATTTGCCAAAGTTGCCATCCCTCCATCCTATTAGTAATCTCTTCATGACACCTAAATCTATTAGGTGTAAGGAATCGGCCACTGGAATATCATTCACCATATCTATTGGAAGCTGTAGCAAAGGTGAATCGGATTTGTGATGCTGTCCATACAGCTTCCTTCGAAATCCATCATCTGTCCTTTCAGAGCATTTCAGCCCCGGAAATACCACAGTGTGAGATTTATGGGAGTACTCTCCCTCAATAACGCATTTTAAGCATCCATGTTTGCCATTAAAATTGCAGACCCCTTAAAAATTGTCAAAACATAGAATTAGCGTTCACAGTACTACTGCAAAAAAAAACTTTTGAGAGCCACTGACACGACTTTATTGTTTTGTAACGGACAAACAATATTATAATTTGCCGTCTCATAAAGACGTGGCGCTGAGGGCATGAAAACGTACATACCTACCTTTTATAAAAGCCCTTGCGGGTGAATCGCAGATAAAACATCTAATCTCGACTGTTATAATCTTGCTGGTTGATAGAAGGATTCCATCGTTCAATAACTGTTTCATTTCTACTATAAAATCTTCTAGATAAATATCAAGATTCTTTGGTTTTCCGACACCATAATAAACACCAATGATAAATGGTTGGGCACTAGGTACTTCTAAAACATTACATAAAATCGGCCAAAACTCATATTTCGAACTTTTATATATAGGTAAGCCATCAATGTTTATGTTCAAACTAACGCTATTCATATTTTCTAAAACGTCTTGCCAGTTGTTCAAAACTATAGTTAGCGGATTGATTAGTCCATTGTGCCAGTATTCACCACCAGATTCGATTAATTTTATAGTAATTTTTCTAGCTGTATGTAAAATTGTTCTCGGATCTTTTGGTAAAATATCTGGAAATCTATTATTCACAATTGTTACTAATTCCTTCAGTGCATCTTGAGCGATATTTCTCTTTATTGCCCATTCTTTTATATTTTCTTTAAATAAAATGTTTTTCATATAAATATTTTCTCCCTCATCTTCGTAGGTCTGGTTTGATTCAAAACTTTCACTATTTCTACTTTCAATCATTTCTTTAGAAAGGTCACTGACCGAATCCATTAATTGTACCGAACAATCATCATTGGTATCAAAATCTAAGTGTCTGGAACCCTCATTGTTAATTGACACCGGCACTTGACTGCAACTAGATAAATGAAGAAGATTTTTACTATCCTTGCTCCTTTGCTTATTGTATTCCTTTGAAAGTTTATTTTTAACTGCACCAGTTCTTTTCCTTTTTTTCCATGGTTTAACCACATTCATTTTAAATTGTATTTTATTCCCGCACGATAATTAAGTCGTGTTGCGAGGTTATGACAAAATTGACGTTATCATAGCACTGCCAACCTATGTTTACTCTTCTATAATTCTAGAGGCTGTAAAATAGCTAATATTAACACTAAAAGCTTTGGAATTAAAGTGAAGTAAGGCTACACTAATTTACAGCTGATACAGTTTTAAATGCTTTTAACCAGCTACTATTAAGCTCATTGAGGCAGCATTATAATAGAATTAGTGTACATCATAAAAAAGCCAATGGCAAAATTTGATTCTCTAATACAGCTCACAGCTTAGAAGAGGTGTGCCTTAATCGCGTTAAGCACCCGTTAATAAGCTTTGGTCTTCATAACCAGCTAGTAGCATTATACTTAGCCAAAGACTGGACAATAGTTTTTTCAAATTCTACTAAAATGCATTTTGTTGTTTTTTTCTCCATTATACAGCTATTAGTCAGCTGTGCTGTATAACAGTGTAGAGATCACCCCTCATACAGTCTTAAGATACGTCTTATCCGTTAGTACAGCTACATAAGAGCCTTTGACTATAATATAGCTTGTTTATGGATGTAGTTTCCGCTAATGTGCTGCTTGGGTATTAACCGCAGATAGTTTCAACCGTAAACTTCAAAAGCCTACTTACTGAAATTTCAGTTTACTGGATTTTTGTCAAAAGTGGTCCAATCATTACGACGTCGAAATTATTAAGTTCATCATTTCAGACGAAAGACGTCCACTGCTAGACATAGGCCTCCTCCAAAAGGAGGGGGATTTGCCATAATCGCCACGCTTGGCTCGCGGGTTGGCGATTGCAGTTTAGTTTTAAAAATGCATAAAGAACGCTGCTGCCCATTCTCTAGTAAGTCCCTTAGTCGCCTTTTACGAACACCTACGGGAAGAAATAGGATAGTGCTATTCCTTACGTCCGGCACCACACGGTACTATTATTAAGTTATTTCTGTAAATTTCTACATTTCTTGGCTAGGTATATTTAATCTGTATTCGTTCGGGAATGTAAAATTAAAATACACGATTCTATACAAATCTTAATTTTATTGAGATTTTTCACATAACTATAATTAATTTTAACACTTAACAACAATAAATAGGATTTATCAAAAACGAGTGATTTCATTCTCCTTCGGTTTGACTTCGGGCGCTGCTGCTGCAAGCTCGCGCTCGTCATTTCTTCGGAGGATGAAAATTGCTCTGTGGAAGAAAAAAGATATGGTTAGACTTGTTTTTTAATCTGCAGCGTGTATGAGAAAGATACAGATCAAATAAGACAGACAAAATATATAGTACTAGCTTTTGCCCGCGGCTCCGCCCGCGTGGATGTCGGTTATCGCGTAAAATAGTAGCCTTCTCCATATCCCAGGCTATATGTCTGCCAAATTTCATGACGATCGGTTCAGCGGTTTAGGCGTGAAAACGTAACATACAGACAGTCAGACAGAGAGACAGATAGACAGACAGAGTTACTTTCACATTTATAATATTAAGTATGGATTTTCGAAGCCATTGCTTGTAAAAATAATTATAGCAGATGGCGAAAAAATATAGAAGGTATGTTTCAAAAACATTTTTATTCTATAAATGCATATTTTTTGATACTATGAACCTTTATTAACAGAATTTGTATTTTTATTTTTGTAACTATTTTTATACTCAAAATTAGTCTTAATTAAGGTTACAAAATACCATTACTTCAGTTTTTATGAGATTTGAGATTAATACTGGCCTTATTGCGACCATCACCTCGCCATTTGTATGGAAAAAAAAATGTAGTTTCGCCTACTATATTTTTCTTTAAAATATACCGTCTTATTCATTTTTTTTAAATTACTGATTGGGATGGAAAGCGATGGATGAGGTCTATGATGGAACGAGCGTGCCCAGAAGATGCCTGTTTACTCTTGCTTTAAAGGCAGACGGGTTATATGTGGAAGGGAACACGGACGCTGGCAGAGACTTCCACAGTCATATTTCATTTCATCTATAGGTACTTAATATTATAAAGCTGAAGAGTTTGTTTGTATGTTTGTTTGAACGCGCTAATCTCAGGAACTACTGGTTGGAACTGAAAAAATATTTTTGTGTTGGATAGTCCATTTATCGAGGAAGGTTATCGGCTATATAACATCACGCTACGACTAAAAGGAGCGGAACATAAATGAAAAATGTTGCAAAAACGGGAACAATTATTCCTTTATGAGAGCTTCCGTTGCGTGCGCTGAGTAAACGGTTTAAGTTACGCAAATATCATGTATGATGGAATTATTTCTCTTTAAAAGTTCAAAAAAAAAGCCCGCGACAGCATATGTCTATCTTTTAATATGACTCACAATTTTTTTTTTTTTTATGGTAATCAAATTTGTTCGAAATTAATGCATTATTTGCGAAGGAATTTTATCAACATAATATTAATCCTTATCCAAATAAATATGTTAATAATCACAAGTAATTTAAATGTAAACAAAATTGTTCTTGACATCACCTGATTTCAATCAACATCTTAGGAGATATCATAATTTTAAATAAACTCCGCAACAAAATAAGTAGGTATGTTCAAGTTCACGTGCGCATGACGCGCAAGATTTTTTTTTTTTTAGTTTTGGATAGCCCATTTATCGAGGAAGGCGGGAGGAGGAGGTTATATAACATCACGCTACGATCCTTAGGAGCCAAGCGAAAAGAACAAAAGTCAGAAAGAACGCTAAGCGATAACGAAGTTATAGCGCGAGCGAGCGACTGATGCGACGCGATGGGTGGGCCGAAATTTCACGCGGGCGAAATCGCGGGAAGAAGCTAGTTCATAATAAAGATATCCGCTTCATAAACCAATTTTTGTCCCTTTCTGTCAAACTTTATTTTAACTTGACAGAACGGATCAAAATAGTTCGATAGCTAAAATAGGCTCATGAAGCGGATAACTTTATTACCGACGGATAGTATTTAGGCCTCTAAATCTAATATAATAGGATAATTATTATATGGTAGGGTTGGCAACCCAGGTACAGACCATCAAACTGAATAACCTCCATGGGACAAATATCGTAATCGGGTAAAAATTATCAGCCGGTCTCCCGGTTCCATACATTTAGGTCGAGTAGGTATTGAAGTTTTGTATGGGACAGTTGATAAAAAAATTGTCATAATTTTGTAATAGTCAACCAACTTACATTCAGTTGGAATGTATGGGAGAACATGTATTTCAACTACAATGTTAATTTTGTTCTTGCGATAAATTCGTACCAACTACGGAACCCGGCCGGTGTTTTTTGTTGCTAGTGCTAATATCTTCTACCGAGAAGATATTAGTGCTAGCAACAATCGCCGGCAGTGGGACAGGTTTCTAAGGGCTGATTCACACTGGGAAAGCAGCGGCCGGAAGCGGCGCAGAGAGCACTTTCAGTGTGAAATAATTTTAAACTTTATCTACGTCATTAAAAGACCAGTAGGTATCGCTTGAAAAGCTCGAAAAGGTCGCGCGGCCGTGCGCGTCTTATCAGCGGTACTGCCAGCAACAGCCGGCTTCTGCCGTTTCTGTGTGAATCGGCCCTTACATTCCCAACGACAGAAAGCGATACATCAAAAGTACACTCGTGACTTCAACGAACGTAATCCAAACAAGATTGGAGCAGGATTTGATTCGATTTCCGCTTTCAATCCGTCCATATTTGATGTCATATCGTTTCCTATTTTGCTATCATGTTTACGAGGTCCCTTGGAATATCAAACATGTCAGAGACATAATACAAAATGTACGTAAATGTGGCACACTCCTTTAGTATTTTAGTCCCTAGTTTTATACTGATTTCCTAGCACAAAATCATCAGGCATTAATTGTGAATCCACATATTTATCCACAAATGCAATGAAATGAAATCGTTTATTCTGTAAATAGGATATCGGAATCACATTTACACGTCATATAAAAAAATAAAAATAAGCTAGGTGAAGTCGACATTTCCAATCTGATTACCCCTGAGAAGAAATGGCGAAACAAACTCAGGGGCCAGTCTCTTTTAAAGTCCAGACATAATCTTGGTCAGATCATGTGAGGACCATGTAGATCCGTGTCTGAAATGGTCTTTTGAGGAAAGAACCTCACAATTTTGAGTGGACCTGTTCAGTCAGTGCAAGCATTTGTCAGTAAACGTGTAGCTCAACTCAGGATTTAAGGAGCTCAACGACACATTAGCACACGCTCGGAATCTATAGCCGTCAAAAGTAGAAATAGTCAGCATCGCCGAAATCGGCATGGCAATATAAACATAATAAAATTATGAGTTGATTACCTATCCTTATTTCTCCTGACAAAATTTATTCTGTATAATAATTGTGTACCTATTTACAGTACAACTATTTTCTTAATGTCCCTCGGCTAACTTCATGTTTCGTCAGTCGTCGGATTTCTATCAGTTGCCCTTTGCACTTGGTGCAGACAATGTAAGACTTGAAATTATATAGAGTATATATACAGTACATAAATATATAGTAATATATATCAACTTGGAAGTATATAGAGTTGTTAATACTTTTATCTGGTCTGCACCAAGTGCAAAGGGCTACTGATAAAAATCCGACGACTGACGAAACACGAAGTTTGCCGAGGGACATTAAGAAAATAGATGTACTGTAAATACACACACAGTTTGGGATGGAAAACTTTCTTCTGAAATAGTCTACATGAAAAGAACCTGGACAAAGATTAGAAACGATAGACAAAATGTCAGATTGTAGAAGGATTTCTACGGTGCGATGTTAAAAATGGAGTAACGAAATGTCACTTTGTGCAGAAAGAACTGTGTCTATTCTTCGTAGAAATAGATAGCGTCATGCTAATCCAGCTGCTGGGAATCGAACCCAGGAACTCATGCTCAGCAGTAGCGCTTGCGAACACTAGACAAACAAGTCAACAAGTCCCAAGTAAAGAAATAATGATTTGAAATTGCAAAGAACACGTATATCTACGTACCTATTCATACATTATGAAATGAAACTAGTGATGGTTGAAATAACCTTGAGTTTTACGGTAGTTTTAATTAACGATTGGTTTTCTGATGATTCATTGAATGAAAATTGTTACTTCAATGAGTGTAGGATGACCGCCAGTAGCGTTAATTGAATTGGATCGAGGAAAATGTAGACTGGGTAATGGACATAGTTGGTCAGCTGTAGGATTTATAATGACCTTTTTTAATGGCTGTTTTTTGAGACTGTGAGTTAAAATATGAGGTGCATATGTGGCGTAAAAATAATATTTGGTATCGATGAAGGTACTTTTGGGGTATAATTGATTAATTCACGACCTTTCAATCTGCTTGATTTTGAAGGATATTGCTAATCCATTGCCGAGTAATGGAGATAGTTGGTCTGGTGTAGGATTTGTAACGTTTTTAATGGCTGTTTTTTGAGACTGTGTTAAAAAATGACTTACAAATGTGGCGTGACCTTTTGGAAGGCGCAACTAGAATCAATTAACTATTCATGTAATTTTTGACGTTCAAAAGTGCATCTTCGTGCCTATTTGAAATAAACGATTTGACTTTGACTTTGGCGTAAAATTAATATTTGGTATCGATGAATGTACGGTGGCCAGCACATCAAGTAACAACAAATTGTCAAATTTCCTCGTTCGATTACGAACTTAATCATCAACATTTTAAAGTTTAAAATCGTTTGGAGATTGATAGTTTCATGTAGCTTGATGTGCTGGCCGCTGTACTTTGGAATTTGGGCAATTAGGCAGTTTTTTAGGTGCACTTAGGCTATAATTTATTAATTAATGACCTTTCAATCACAATCTGTATGATTTTGAAGGATATTGTTAATCTATTGGTTCATATCGACTGTGATATCGACGCTTGAAAGGCAATACTGACCAAACGACATGTTGACAATTTTACACTAGAGCATCTTAAAATATATTTATAGAAAACTTTAAAATAGAGTATTTTATATTGTTTTGTGTATACTCTAGTAGAGTATACACTAAAAAAGAATTTTATAGGTTTTTTTATTGAAAAAAAAAAACTTATCTGCTCAACAACGTAAATAACGCAATGTATTTTGTTGAACTGTCAAAATTAAAGCCATTATTGCTACTGTAAGTTTGATGCGCAATTGCTCCAGTAGATACTTAATAAGTCAAAGTCAAATCATTTATTTCAAATAGGCACAAAAGGCATAAAAGGCACTTTTGAACCTCAAAATTTACAAAAATAATTAATTGATTCTAGTTACCCCTTGCAAAAGGTGCATGGAGAAGAATGGGCAAGAAACTCCATACTTACCTACTCTTTTAAAATGTTAACAATATTTGTATACATTAATTATTAATTATATGTGAAGGCAATGCACTTACCTATAATAAAATTACTATACCACAATAGGTAAAAATAATGAAAAGGGAAGCAATGACAAACAAATTAACTATGCGTTAGATACATGGTGCTCACTTAATTACAAACATTGTAAAAGTAGATGATTTCCCTAAAATTTTAACATTTAATAACCTAATACGAAGTTGAAGTCTGATGATTCCAATTGAATACATGGTCTCATGTAGAGCCTGTTTAAAAACATAGCAGGACTTCTGGCTGACTCTGTATCGCCATCAGTCGGTCGTCTTTCTTTCTTTCTTTCTTTCAAATGAGGAGCGTGTGGCTCAGTTACAACAGCCGCACGGATCGATCCATCAGGTGAGCTACACTTGCCGGGGTTGGTCCGTCGATGGGTGACCATCTTTAGGGCTTGTACACAAAACTGCGAGGCGACGTCGCATTGTAATCTACGAGCTCGGACGACGCATCGCAAGAACTTGCGTATTGATTCACATCGCACATTCCTGCGATGTTGCGTCGTCGTCGTCGATGTCTCTATCCTTCTATATGCAAATATAATCTGTGGGAATGGTCACCCCAATCGTGGAAGGAAAACGCTTTGTTGCACGACATCGCATTGCAGCAATTCGTGTCGCAGTTGTCTGCGTTGCGAATTTGCATCGCGCCGATTCGCAGTTTTGTGTACAAGCCCTACATATCAAGACTCCTCCGTGCCTCGGAAAGCACGTTAAGACTGCGCCGAGTGCACAGTGGCGCCCTCATCTTTATTTCGGTGATTTCTTATATTTTAGAATGAAAATGCAGAAAATAAGCTCGTCAAGTTGTGCTTCACAAGACTATACGTTATTATTACTACAAGCAGTAGTTTTAAATTGTTATGTTTTATTGTAATCATTAAAACGGAAAATAGTGGCCACTATTTTCAATATGTAATAATGAAAATAATGATTACAATAAAACATAACAATTTTAAACTACTGTTTGTAGTAATAATGACATATAGTCTTGTGAAGCACAACTTGACGAGCTTATTTTCTGCATTTTCATTCTAAAATAAAAGAAATCACCGAAAAAACGATGAGGGCGCCACTGTGCGCTCGGTAGCCTCTTAACTTCTTTATTTATACTACTGCTGTGATTTTTTTCACATATCCAAGTACAACACATTAGCTGGCAGGGGAGGCACTTGATTCTAACAAAAAATGCTTATCTTCCTCATGAATTTCTTCGTCCATTTGTGAAAACCGTATGAAAATTGGTTCGGTAGTTTTTAAGTTTATCGCGTTCAGTTCAGTTCAGACTTTGTTTTATAATATTTTATTTTATTCTATTCGGAAAACTTACAGCTACCCAATACAGTGTTTTTAAACAATATGGAATTGAAGGCCATTTACAAATTTCCACAGATAAATACGTAGTGATACTACTTATTATACGACTTAAAATATGACTCACTTACATACTCGTATTACTGACTTATTATAATTAATTTTTTAGGAAAATCATATACAATGTTTGTAAATATGTGAGCACCATGTATATAGGTATCGCATTTATTAATTTTTCTGTCATTACTTCACTTTTCATTCTTTTTACCAATTGTGGTAAGTAATTTTTATTCTAGGTACATCGTCTTCACCTATAATTATTAATTAATGTATACAAATATGAAGTTTCTTGCCTATTATTCTCCATACATAACTACCTTTTGGAAGGGGCAACTAGAATCAATTAACTAGTTTTGTAATTTTTGACGTTCAAAAGTGCATATTACGTGCCTATTTGAAATAAATTATTTGACTTTGACTTTGATAGTGATGATAGTGATACTGATTCTTACTTTGTTAGTATGGTATGGTATGGTATGGTATGGTTTGCGCTTCGTGTTATCGTTCAACTGTCAACGATTCTAACTGGCCGGTAAATTGAACGATAACCTAAGACTTTTGCTATCAACTTTATTAGTCAGTAACTTATCATTAAATTGTGTGCTATTTACATAAATAATAATAATTTTACATAAAAAGTTATTTGTGAGTTTTAGAACTGTTTCGATGGAAAAGAAAATACTTTAGTAAACTACAAGCAGTTTGCACGGGCTAAAAAAGAGACCGTTTTCAAACCGTTGACAATTCCGTTTCGATTAGAGAGGCCATTATGTAGAAATAATCTCATACAAAACTTGCAAATTTCAAGCACATTTGATATTTTAAACAAGATGGTGATTTATGTCCACACGAGTATAAAGGCTCCTACAAACAGGCACGACTCGCAACGCGGATCGCGCGCGACCCTAAGGAACCGCTAAAGCCGCGAAGCCTGAAGTGTCTGTGTATAATGTCAAAATAACAGCTTTTTACTAAATGCTTATGAAAATAAATAAGGTACTTATAGCAAAAAAAAAAAAACAATTTTTAAAAAATTTGTCTGTCTGTCGATCTGTCTGTCTGTCTGTTTGTTCTAGAGGTGACACGTATTTACTGGAATAGGTTTTTGGCCGAGTCCTACCTATGTAAAGTATGAAGGGAAGTTTTCAATCCATACTAATATTATAAATGTGAAAGTAACTCTGTCTGTCTGTCTGTCTGTATGTTACGTTTTCATGAAATTTGGCAGAGATATAGTCTGGGATATGGAGAAGGACATAGGCTACTTTTTCACGCGATAACCGACATCCACGCGGGCGGAGCCGCGGGCAAAAGCTAGTAAGATATCATTTTAAGTAGGTACCTATTTTAAAATGTAGAAAAGATACGAATACCTACGCGTAGTCTTATAGACATTAATAACCCATGCACCGAAAATACTCCATTACTCGATCTCGATGTTACGAAGACTCGCTAGATAGGGAAGAGTCAATAAACTAAAGACGCGAGGCGCCTAAATACTCGTGGACCTAGTTCTTGGAATAAGTCTTTAGGTGGACGCGTACTACTAAGACTTTTTCTTTGGGGGGGGGGGGGGATTATCAAAAAACTTCTCCGAACGTGTCAGACTTTTACTGTCTTAAATCCACCCGTGTTCCTTCAGTTATCTATGTGCCAGGGCCACGGTATCCCTTTCGAACAAACCCGCAACCCTGGCAGGACTTCTAAGACACAGTACGCATTTTACCTAGTACATCTCACCTCTAGTTTGTTCCGGCTAATATCCTAAACGGCTGGACCGATTTTGGCGGACTTTGACTGGCAGATATCTTATGTTGTATGGAGTAAGACATTGTCCAGAAAGGGCGAAACGTTTCGCGCGAAATCAGACGCGTATTGGCGAGGTACTGGTCATCAATACATTGCGTCCACAATCATCGCGCGAATTTAAGATACGCGCGTAAAGTTGCCAGACTCTCGACTCGCGCGTGATATCAGTACCAGTATGCGCTTGCTTCGCACGAGTCGAGATACTAGAGACTCCGTGTTGCTTGCAGGTTACGCGCAAACTCCAGAGCGAGTGCACGTGTCAAGGGAAATGGAGCGCCAAAATTTTTATACAGAATACGCATGTTGATAAGGTCCTTCTGGACGCAACATACGCGCGTAAATCGCGCGAAAGGTTCGCGGCGAATACGCACTTTCTGGACAAGGTCTAACTAAGGCTACTTTTATTTTAGAAAAAGCAACACGGTCAAAACCGCGCGCAGCAGTTAGTTAATAAATAAAAAAAGAAAATGAGTAACCTTTACGAATGTCATTAAACATTAATTCTAAATTGAGAGTAAAAAGTGGTATTCAATTCTACCATTACTTTTATTTTACGGTACAGCAGCCACCGGGGTTAATAATAAACGTAAATAAATTAGTTTACGAGTCTTTGCCAATTACACTATGTAGCTTATTCTATTATTATCTAGCAATATCAATAAAGTTACAACTCAAGGGTCTCAAAAATTCCATAACAAAAAAGCTTTTTCACAATAAAAAGTAACACTTTAAAAAAAAAAACACTTCAAAGTGAAAAATAACTTTAATTTCGGAAGTCGGTGTTTTTGGATCTGTATTTTTATTTTTACATTATAGTTATTGTACACACGACTACATATCAAGCTATACAAAACTAGTTTACGCTGGTCTCACATTGTATAGGATTTCCGTATAGTGAGAGATCAGCTTATACTGGAAATGTGTGGATATGTAGCCGTGTGTACCTATCCCAAACCAATTTATCTTCCACTACTTGCTATGTAATCAATAGTGACAGGAAGTATTAATAATCATCAAGATAGACAAAGTGGAATAATTACGTATTATCGAAGTTAACTTAAAATCTGCCTATTCAAAGTTTATTAAATTTATATCGGACCAACGCGCAAGTTTCTTTTATCAAAGGAAAGAAGAATTTCCAAAATAGGTACACAATTGACGGAGAGATCGGTGAAATTACTCTAAAAGTTGAAGATTTCCCTCGATTTCTATGGGATCCCCATACACTGAACAAAATATTTAGCCTAATTACTTTGGCTATTTCAGGAATAATCAAAGTTTGACAAGACTTTATAAAAGTTAACTTGATTTAATAAATGTGATACACAACACCCAGGACAGGTTTTGGTTACATGTTACATAAAGTTATGTGGTCACTTTTTTGTGTTACATGTTGACGAAAGTTTGGTTATGTATAAGTAAACATTTTTTTCAGTGTATCAGATTCTGACTTGGTGACAATGGGACCACCTCGAAAGAATATCCTTTCAAACAAAAAAATAATTTTCAAAATCAGTCCACAGTTGACGGAGAAATCGGTGAACATACATACATTAAAAAATAATATACCTGGTCGAACTCGAAATAGTCTGAAATAGTCTGTTGCAAATTACTGTGAAATTTCGTAGGGCTTTTTAAGGTCAATTAAAAGGTACAGAAATAGAAAATAGCTAACGTGTCAAGGCTACTACAGTTGTACAGTGATTAGAAATCGTTATTTGGTCGCAGATGACAAAATTATAGTAAAGGGCGAACTCTCGAGCTGACCACAAGGTCGCTTTTTGTTGAGGTGTTGAAATGTCTCAGCGGTTGCTTAGACGAGACGTGTAGCTATGCACTTTGTTTCTCGACAAAAAATCTGTGTTTTCGGATGTTATATGTATGTTCATGCCTTCCTCGAAGGGTCAGGCAGAGATTTAGGTTAACTTTTATCAGGTATTTCGCATCTGGCGATATTAAATTTTAAAAGGGGTGACACAAACTACAAAATCCGATAAAAAAGCCTCAAGTAACTGAGAAACGACACTAAAAAGCGTGACTTGCATAAGATCGATAAAGCTAAGCCCCTAGCGCCTGGAGTAATTTAGATAAATGAGCTGTCTACGAGTATCTTCTTGTCTAAATGGTGCTAAAGATAAAAGCTCAACGAGAGGTTACCAACTTCTTCGGCGGGGTACTTGTATGAGAAACATGAAAAACACATTAAGAAGAAAAGGCTTGGAGATTGAACTTTTGGTGTGCCTTTTTAACGTTTGCAAGCCAACTGGCAAATGAATCGTGAAAGAATTTCAATTAATTGAAAAAAATACAAGGTGTAATTGAAATAAATGAAAACCTCTGTCGGGGTCATCGTACTCATTATGAACCATTATTTGGTAAAAAAAACTGCTGTTTACTTAATTTTGCCGAGTTCTGCGAACATACATACTTAGTAGGGAACAGGTAAGTTTTCAGTTTCGAATTTAAAGCATGTGGAAACATCACAATATAATATCCTGTCAGATGGTCATTCTGTAATTTTTTCGGTCATGAAACGTAACGGTAAACTTTTACTAGTAAAAATTCTTACATTAATATGGCTATGGCAGGAACGGCGAGCGCGGCGCTGATGAGGTAGAAGGCGCCAGGCATGGTAGACAGTGTAGTGAGGTACACCTTACTGTACACTGGCGAGTAGATCACAGGCACCAGGGCCTCTGATATGCTTATTAGAGAGCTTGTTTTGCCTGAAACAGGGAAACATAACGTTATAGTCTTCTTCTTCGTGTTGATGGCACGACAGTGCATTTGTGAGCCCAAAACTTCGCTACATCCACGCCGCTGTTGGTGGCACCGAAGCAGACACTTTGAATGCATTTTTTAGGGCACAGTGGGCAGGATAAAAGTTGGAACATAGTTTGCGATACAGCTCCACATCCTGCTGCCGTACCATCGAGCTAGCCCCACTTTACGAGGTTGTAGACTACAATCTCGTAAAGTGGGGCTAGCTCGACTCTGAAGTGGGAAGATGTAAAAACTACAACTTGTAGTTTTTACATCTTCCCACTTCAGAGTTCAGAGGTGGTTCAGAGACGAACGTTCTAGTAAGGAAGGACTACGTTTTCGGGACTATAATAATAATAATAATAATGGACTCAGCGATCATTGTGCCGATACTCGTATCAGCCAATGGCTTAATTGCCAAGAGCCTCGACCAACACCTAAAGAGGTTCTCGTTGGGCAGCTGGATCAAGGGCTTGATTCAAAAAGCGATACTTCTGGATACGGCTCGGATTGTTAGGAGGTTCCTCTCTCTGGAGCCCTGACCGCCGGTAGCTTGGTGGGCTACTATTTTTTATATTTTTAAATGTTTTTATATTTTGTATGTTCTAATATTTAAAAATATAGTTTATATATATTTATAGGAATAAAGGAAACAATAATAATAAAACTTTTATTCAGACCATAATTTTGTCCATAATTTTGTTGGTATTTTGGTGTTAGTAACAATAGTGCCGTGAAACGTGCAGTAGTGTACCGTGTGTTGCCGGACGTAAAGAATAGCACTACTCCATTTCCTCCCATGGGTGTCGTAAAAGGCGACTAAGAGACTTACTAGAGAATGGGCAGCAGCGTTCTCTAGCATTTTTAACACCATACTGCGATCGCCAACCCGCCTGCCAAGCGTGGCGATTATGGCAAACCTCCCCAATTGGGGGAGGCTTATGTCCAGCAGTGGACGTCTTTCGGCTGAAATGATGATGATGATGATGATGATGAACAATAGTGCTTAAGTACTGAGTTGAGGATTCCGGGTGAAGCTCGCTTCCACCTTCGGCCTTACCATCGGGTGAGATGAAGGCCAACAGCTGCCCCGTTGAGGATAATAAAAAAAAGAAAGTCACGTCATTACAATAATTAGCATAGATTTTCATACCTTCAGCATGTCGTGCATGCACTGGTAAAAGTCATACAAATATGGCAATTAGATCCATTGGACATAGCAATTTATTGAACCTAGTCAATAACCAAGAACCAAGTTATTGATTGCGCTAAACAATCCATAAACTATCAAGTTATTACCTCGGTACTTAGCTGATTAGCACAAACGTGATCTTAAAGCTCATTTAAAACACGATCTATTCTAAGTCCTCTAATAATAGTAAATGGCAATTGTAATGGACCTACGTGAATATGAAAATAATTATTGACATGGTAATATCCAGTTTTATTACCGTTATGGATGTGAATGCTTGGAAATATGAATGCATCCGGGGTCTAAGTATTATAAAATGAAGTATTTACTCAATTTCCGTCGTCAGATTCATCGCGCATACAAAATGCTTGTATGGAATTTTCATGTGGTACAGTCAGCTTTATAAAGAAAAAAAAAAAAGAAAAAAAAAAGAAAAAAAAGAAAGAAAAAGTAAAGAAAAGAAAGGAAGTAAAGAAAGAAAGAAAAAGTACTTATTGGGACTCGTAGGTACAGGTCACATTTTAAACTAAACACACTCATAGTAACATTAATAAAAAATAAATAAAAAAAAAAACAAATTTAAAATGAAAACAAAATCCTGAACAGGGCCAAAAGGCTCCTATCTCAGCATGATGCTGCGACATTTAAAAATAAATGTCGCAGCGCTGGTATTCTGATAAGGCCCGCTGTGGAGTACATCGACAAATGGATGGAGCACCCCAATTGTGTAACGCCCTTTCTTTTTTTATTTTACTATGGGTTTGCTCTTGACCCTAGTCTAGGTCTGGGTGACAGAAACAGAGTCTACGATGAAGTGAGCTTACCCAGAAGAAGCCTGTTCACTCTTACTTTAAATAGACTAGGGTTGTATGCGTTCGGAAACACAGGCGCAGGCAGAGAGTTCCACTCCTTTGCTGTGCGCATTATAAAAGACGTTTGAAAACACTTAGTACGAGTTGGTGGAATATCAACTAGGTAAGGGTGGTAACTTGCAGTGCGTCTAGATGTCCGATGGTAGAAGGGGGCCGGTGGAAAGAGGTCGTGGAGTTCATAGGCACACTTGCTGAAATACAATCTGTAAAAGACCGACAAGCAGGCAACCTTGCGGCGATGAGCCAAGCTGTTAAGCTTGGCATCTACCAGATTTACGTTGTTTTTTTTTTTCTTTCTTTCACAATCCGAGGGATTTTGAAGGAAATTCCTTATCCCTTGCTTCAACGTTTGAAAAATTCGTCTACTTGACCACGTACATAAATAACGCAATGAATGTTGTCGAATTATCAATGTGAAAAGCATTGCAAATATTTGTCTGTTACGCCATTACTCCACTGGTCCATGTAAGTATAGATTTTTTCGAGTACGAAATTATCCATTGTACGATAAAATGCCAACGCAAATTATTGACCTAATAATATTCGGAAATAATTCCACAGATGTTATCATAAGTCACAGTTCAAAGATTAGATGACCTCAAAAGTGATATTGTACTAATATCAGTTTTGAGGTCATCTAATACTTAGTGTCATTAAACGATAATATAAATAAAATAAAGGATGAGAAATGCGAAATGATTTAGAAGTAGGTAAATACGTCTTAGTTGATCAACAGACCATCGGTAGGTAGGTAAGTAGTTGTTTTCTGCTAAACATAGGAACAACACCCTAATTACGTAAGACACATATTAACTGCTCCCAAATAATGATGTTTTATTTTTAAGTACGCCAATATAGCCCTACGAAGCGGGACTAAAGTGACCACTTTAGTCTCTAGGGAGTGAAAAGTAATTAGTTTTTTAATTTCCTTCATGTGACATAGACAAACTCAAACAGCCAGTAAATTTACTATATCTATTTTCTATATATATATATATTTATTATCTGTGGAGTGTGGACCATCTTCATTGTGAAAATGTTGAGAGTTTTAGTTCCATGGTTTTTCCGCAAAGGTGGCGCCATGTGTTTTAAATTGTTAATCTGTGACTAGTTTAGAAGAAAAAACTGACCGCGAAAATTTCAGAATATTCCCGAGTGTAAATTTGTTCGGTTTTAAATAAATTTATTAAGAATGTCCAGTGACAGTGAAGAGTTTGACGTCGAGCAAAGAGCGAAAGACATAATAGATAATCTTTTGCCGCCAAAATCGCGGAAGATTTACCTAAAAACTTACGAAAGTTTTATGGACTGGAAATATTTATTAAATGTTTTTGACTATTTTTCTCGCACTCAAAGTGAAAAGTACAGTTTGCACCTCGAGACTAAACGCCAACTTAATATACCCTCGGTTTCATTGACTTCCTTGTACGCTCGGGAGTCAAACCACCTCTGATATATTATGGCTTCGTTTAGTCCCTCGATATAAAATATACTATTACATTCTTCCTGGACTCAAATAATCATCTCATTATTTGACATTAAATGCCTACAATTCTAATTTCCACTCTTTATTAGTTGCTTTTTTGGATATGATATTTATTCAGATTTGTTACTGTAGTTGTGGCAAACGTGTCATTTGGATTAGCTTTTTTTTTTTTTAAATCTTTAAGTAGATTATTTCCTATATTGTGAATGTGAGAACGTTATATTGAATGCCTAGTAGACTGTAGATTTGTTGAACATTTTTCTATTTTGTTAAGTAATATTTTGTTATGGTAATTGTTGAAAAGCCTACGCCTTCCTCCCATACCTATTAACACTGTTATTTGAAAATATTGTAAAAACCAATTCTTTTTTAAAGAGTAACCGTGGAGTTTCATGCCGGTTCTTCTCCATAGGAAACGACCAATTGGAACCGTGCACCTAGCTTCTGACGTATCATAAGTGCCAATGTAGGTGTTGGTACGGAACCCTAATAACCTATTTTTATTAGGCATGGTAATAATCTGCTGACATCTCAAGGATTTATCGACATTTCATTGGTTGTCATTGTCGCCATCATAATTAATTTTAATTACTCACTTCTTGTCCAATATTGCACTCTTAATGAACCGTTCAATGATTTATGTGGAATGAAAAACAAAAAACAATTTTTTTTTTAATGTTGAATGGAGACAATAGAATCCTTAATTAGGTGTCAAGTTCCGATTCACTATTAATGACATTAAGGTTAATGAAGCGATTATCTACGATTACAAGATAATATCAAGGAAATTAATGTAATTAGTATATTTATTACAGTTTATCCTGATTTGACAATATAATTTCTGAATCAGTAATCATTTTCCATTGTATTCAAAACTGCAGAACATCATTTTACGTTACCCTAATTATTGGGACATTTAAATTCATTCGTTTTATTTTCATCTTAGCGGGATTATTTATTTAATTATAACCCATGTTTAAAATTGATTATAATTATGGCTGATTTATTATTTTAATTATCTGCTTCGTTACGGTAATTTATATAAAACAAAAACTGGCGTGTAATGCCAGTTTTTGTTTCATATAAATTACCGTACCGTACCAAAGGACGACGTTATGCAAGATGTGATAACAATTAATAAATAAAATATTATTCATAAATGCTGTAAGTCTTCGCAAATGCAAATACGTGTTGCAACATAATATTTCTTTGGTATTTACATACATTAGCCTAGTAGAAACATGGCAATCAATTTTAATAATCCTTATACTACGGCTACTGATGGCTAGTTGTCATCTTAAACCAATCTTTATACCGCATCGTAAATCTGAAATAACAAAAAATTACTTTTGAGTATTGCATACTACTAGTAGATAATTTAGTAGATGACTGATGGCTGGTAATACGTGTGAAAAATTAAATTTTTTCTACTTGAAAAACAAGGCACTAAAACTAACTCGATTCGTTTGAGTCACACGGCTACTTAACCAGTTATATAATTCCAGTATAAGCTGATCTCGCATTGTATAGGATTTCCGTAAAATGAGAGTTCAGCTTATACTGAAAATGTATAGCGTGATATGAAGCCGTATGTACACCGGTTCAAATACCTTGGGCATGTCATTGCTGACGACCTTAAAGACGATACCGATGTTGAGCGGGAACGCAGGGTATTGGCAATGCGGGCGAATATACTGTCCCGTAGATTCGCGCGATTTAAAGATGCGGTCGAAATCACGCTTTTTAAAGCTGGCACATCCCGATACTCGAGCGCTTTATGGATCAGCTGTACAACACGTGCCACCAATGCGTTGCGTATACAAAACAACAACGCTTTTAGGGCGCTGTTGCGACTGCCACATTATTGCAGTGCATCTGCAATGTTTGCTCGAGCCAGAGTAGATAGCTTCTCAGCTGTAGTGCGGAAAAAGAATTTCATCTCCGCTCATAATATTGTGAGGCAGTAGAAACAGCCTACTGAAAGCTATTGGTGATGGGCCTGATGAAAGCTCCATAATGACCTGATAAAAACCCTGTCGGTAGTAGAATTTAAGTAGTAATATAGCAAATTAGTTAAATTGTTACTGTCATCTAGAATTTTTTAATTTGTATCTGTCAGTTCAATAAATCTGGGGGCACGGCAGTACCCCCGCCAAGTCGAGCAAAAACCCTGCCCTGGCGGTGTAATGCGTCTGGTATGTTTGCTGAAAGCAGGGTCGACGATTTTTATGCTTTATTACGTAGGCTTAAAGCATCATTTCACCTGAGACTGATTAAGTGTAAAAACGACATTGTGACTACTGTATTTCGCACCATTTACGTGACTACTAAGTATTTTATCATAATATGACCTTACCTGACATTTATAAGAAAACTAATTAATTAATTAATGTATAATACAATAATAATAATTTAGTTTAATTTAATTCAATATAATATAATTTAATTTAATTTAATATAATTTAATTTAATATCTATTTCATTTTTAATTCAATTAATTTTTCTAATACTATGGGTGTATGTGTAAAAAAACTTGCCTGAAATAAATGAATTTTATTTTATTTATTTATTTATTTATTTAAAACAAGCGGCACCGCCGTACCATCCTTTTATCGAAGCAGTTCAGGCCATTTTCGACCCTATACCAAGGACCAAGTCGGTCAATTTATTCAGTCCCTACTTAAGAGTCCTCCTGTCTTAAGTTATTACGTAATTGGCTAACCTAACAACATCTTATAGTCACCATATCAATATTAAAAATCTTTTATGTTTTAAATAAATAGACTGACTTGGCAATCGCACTAAAAAATTTAATTTAATATAATATTACTTGTGAGATACATTGTATTTTTTATAAAAAAAGATAAATTGTGTATAGAGCAATTGCCATATAAAAAAAAAAAAATTACCGACTTGGATCTCACAACTTTTTACGATAGAATAACTTAGTTGCGAGACTTGGTTATTTTTACAAGTTATGTTTTTGATGGCATAAATCTAGACGCGGCGGCCAAAAGTACTTAAGTCTTTTAAGTTTAGATTTTACTTAAGTGCTTATAGGTTCCGAGTCTAGAAATTATTATTATTAAAAGGATAGAAGTAAATTATTGAGCTCTAATTTTAAAATTAAACTCAAACGGCAGACCATGACATGCGACAGTGTTGAAGTCTAAACACATCGATTACTTTTGTCTTCATAATTTTTTTGTCCGTTAGTTTATGATTAGTTTAGTTTAGTTCTTGCTCAATATAACTGCCGATAATACCAAGTCCTATAATAGTCCGAGGTCTACGTTTAAATATCGACTACGTTTGTTCATCGCCAACTATAAAAAATCTGGTTTCATGACTTAACTATTAAATAAAGTACGAATTAATCGCTCTGGCTTTGAATCTTCAGAAAGACCACTTCAGTTATTAAAAAAAACTGCCTTTTAGTTTGTACTTTTACCATTTTGTTTTCAACATATCGCTGTTAAAAAACGTTTTTGAACTTTGATCTGAATTATGAGAAAGGGCATTTAATATCCTAAACAACTACAAGACCAATGCTAACATTTTTAAATTTAAGTAAATATTATAGCAATACAGTTAAACAATAATATAGAAAAAGTAATATCGGTACAACAAAACAAAATTGAAAATATATAATTAGTTACCTAGTTTAATTTCCTTGAAAAGCGATGTCATCATAAAAAGAAAGATATTATGAGGAAAATTGCTATTTATTATCGTTTTAGAGTTTATTTTTGCCAAACATTTGCAAAATGATTTAATTTAATGATTATTTCCTCCGGATGTAATATTGTAAAGTAAGTAGGAAAAATCCTACTTTACACACCTGTTTTCTTATCTCTAGTTCGCTACGGCAACCTCTCTATACTACGCAATAAATAAACGAAAACTCTGTGATATTAGCGCAGTGTACTAAAATAAACAAGAGTCATACTACGGCAGTTTTTATCTCAATAGCTTGACAGGTATCACTCCATTCATTGTTTCAAGGGAACTCCATAATTGTAAATATTAGAGTAAATAGAAAATACCCGCAATGTGTACCGACTTACTTGTAATAGTTCTCGTTAGAAACAACACTAGCGACTGCAATGTTTTGTTGTTTGCTTTGTAAATGAATTACCAAACTGACAGGCTCGATTTTTCGAACACTTTTGCAATAAAAAATGAAATAGAGAGAAAAATTTACTGTCATTATAATTTTTAGGTTATTATTTGACACCTTAGTCGCTTTATTAGACGAAAAAAATATATATTTTGAGTTTTAATAATTAAAATTAAATTATTTTAATTCTATTTTTATCTTAACTGTATTTTATTTGAATTTTATGTGTAAATTTATATGCTATTCTGTTATGAGTCTATTGTTACTCGAATTAAATGATTTGAATGTGATTTTGTAGTCCCTACGGTGTCAAATAATAATGTACTGCCTCCATTTTACATGAAGCGGTCTCTGGCTATGAAAACGCGTTCTTAGTTTTAATTAATTTAAAGATAATGACAAGACATTCCTATACATATGAATAATATTTACATACTTAGTAATGCTTCGAAACAAGGGGCCATTTTGTGAGCATTAGATTAAAAATATTTGCTAAAAATTAAAAGATAACAAAATTACATTACAAGTCTTCCAGCTTTATGAGCACCAATAAAACAAGTGTTTTTATTATAATGTTAAAACGCAATACTATATATATCATATCATATAATAAAACCTACGTATAGTTCGCGTCACGTAATAAGAGCGCTGGGCAACCAACCGCACAACCATACCAACCATTTTTACGTGACGCGAACTAATACAACGTATGGTTTTGCGGTTGGCTAGCGCGCTTTTTACGTGACGCAAATTATACGAGACTACCGTTATTTTATACCTACATAATTGTTATCTAATTAGTGCCATAGATAGAGGTTAATCCTAGTACAGGCATCATCCTTTGTAATACCTTCATTATTTCTAAAATTTATACCGTATGTTTCCAATTTTATTTTTTTAATAAATTTTATTATTTATTTATAGAACATACGAGTAAAGCCTTTAATCATCATGATCATCATCATCATAGTCTTATTTATTTTCCGCTAAATTTAAGCAAAGGATTACCTGCAGTGTTTCACGTATATCTGTATGCACAATGATTGCTTACTTTAATCTTGGAAACTATGATTGGATTTCTTGAGCTGTACCAAAAGGACCCCAGAAATCTCGGCTTGGTTAAGCGAAGTGGTTTCTACACTTAGTTGTAAAGATATTTGAAAATGTACCTAGCCTTTGCAAGCAATAATTAGTCTTCAGTTTTATATATTGGTAGCCATCTCACCAACATTATATAGGTACCAATGCTATACCTAGGTAGATCACATTTTGTAGTTGTAGTATCTTCACCGGTATTTGGGTCTAACTCTACCGATATCGATTTAGGTGCTTGCATTAACAGAAGCGGGTTCCCGGTAAGGACAAGTTGGTACCGATCGGATGCGTCTACACATACAAAAACAGTTAAATCATTGTAGCCGTTTCTTTCTGTAGATCAACCTGCAGCGATGTGTACTGGCTTCTTTTTGAAAGCACCATTTTACCGGTATTAAAGATAAGAGTAGAGTAGATTAAGTTTTAAACTAGACTAAAGTCGTATCTACAATTATGACATTATAGTTTGGACAAAAGATTCTATCTCCTGCATCGGCACCGGATTCGTAAAACTTCTCGTAATCCAGATCAGTTTAAAAGTTTATATACGAGTAAGCGATTTTAGTGAAGCAAATAACGTTATCGTTTATTGGAAATCGATGTTCATTTCCTTCAATCAAAGTTTTCATTTTGTTCACTGTGCACTTTAGTTGTTTCGGTTCAATTTTCCTTGATTACTTTTATCATACTGGAAATCGTTTCATTCACAAGCAAAATAAGATCTTTGTTCGGAATTTTCTCTTTTTGTAGCCAATCGGCTATGGGAAATTGAAGGTCGATTAGGAAATTTAACTTATAACAAAATTGAATGATCGGAAATGTACATAACTCGCACACTGACTTATTAATTGTTAAAATTTTAGTAAAGTCGTCTACTTTAAAATTATTTCTGTATCTCGGAGGCAAAAAATCATAAGTCACATTAAGCTAATTGTTCAGTGCATTCAGTGCACATGTTATAAGTCTCAATTTAAACATTATTCACGTATGCCACTTGACTACACAATTATGTGAAATTCTAAGTGTTATTTTTTTTTTCTTTAAAAGTTGGTTAGTAGGTCGTTTTTTATTACAAAAGGATATTAGAACTTTTACGATACTTAATTATATTTGGACTTAGGATAATATACCTCCGGTATACAGTTTATAAATAATAATATGTCAGCACCATGTACTACCTATATAACATAATATATTATTAATTTATCCGTCATAGCTTCATTTTTAATTGTTTTTATCTGTTATGGTATAGTAATTTTGTTCTAGGTACTTCATATTCACATATAATTATATAATTGATATATACAAAGTGTTGTAAAACAGTTTAATAGAGCAGCGGTGGAGTCTTTTGCCCATTTTTCTCCATACGAATGCCTTTTCGAAGGGGCAATTAGAATCAATTTTATTTCCTTGTAAATTTTGACGTTCAAATGTACCATTTAAGTGTCTATTTGAAATAAATTCTTTGACTTTGAATAAACAAATGTCTTGCGAAATCAAAGGCAGGCTAACAATAACATCCATCCATCCATACAGATAAGTATGGATGGATGGATATTATCCATTATTATAAATGGGAAAGTAACTCTGACTGTCTGTAACTTCTTCCCGCGTAAACCACTGAACCGATCATTATGAAATTTGACAGTTAAGTGAGACCTTGAGAGGGACATAGGCTTCTGAATCCTGAATCGTAAATGAAGTCGCGGGCAACAGCTATATAATAGTTTTGAATATTACTTTGTATCACTCAATATTAAAAAAAAAACCCGCCAAATGGATTTTCAAACGGTTTTCACCAATGGACGAAGTGATTCATGAGTAGAGATCGGATATTCGGATGCATATTTATCTAAAGTTAATTTTTAGCTATGAAAATATGGAAGCGGCTTCTTAAAACATTTTTATAGTAAAAAAAAAAAACCCGTGTTGCCAGGAACAACGGGAATGCATAACTAGTCGAGTGTGTAATATTTAGGTGAATCCTAAAAAAAAATATTTATTAAAAAAAAAACCCGGGGTTCTTGGATTGAATAACTATTTTGATGCATATTTATTTAGGATTGGGATTTTTACCAACATTTGAAAGTAAGTAAATATGCCAAAAACATAATTATATCAGAAACCTAAACTTGTAGATCCCAGAACCGCGGGATTTTTTCGATACAAAAGCGCATTCCATAGACAAAAAGTCAGCGCCGCAGGCTAGTGATGTGATGCGGTGGGTCGGGTGCCGTGGGAGTTTTTATTATATTATGTATCTTATGACTTCCACGCGAACGAAGTCGCGGGCAGAAGGTAGTCAATGTTGTTGTGTTGTGCTGTTTGTATTTCTTGTGCGTGTCTCAATTAAAATATTTTTCTTTCTTTCTTTTAAAAAAACAGTTGCGACGCACAAGCACATGAGTGACGTTAGGTTAGGTTATAGTTTTGACCCTACTTTAAATGTTATTCTAATTAATCAACGATTAGTAAGTGCCAAGGAATTTCTATGGCACTATTATGAAATTCTCATTGTTTCAAGAAAATGTGTGAAAACTGCGCATTGCCAGTTAAGTAATAAGCAATCGGCGCCTATGTATTTTAAACAAAATGTTATGCAATCAGTTTTATTTTTTCTTTTTAATGGCATCTTAGAGTTAACCACGAGGGGTTGAGACTCTTTAACCGGACTGTCCTGTGGTTGCCTTAAGCTCCTAACAGAACTTAATGCCTCCAGCCAGGGCGTAAAAACTTATAAACTAAGCGACTGCACGCTAAGGGTACCCCCTGTGGGGTACGAACCTCGGCTTAGGGCAGCGTCGGAGGGAGGATGGCAAGTGACAGTCGGTGGCTGGATAAAATCAGGGTTATGATTATTATCAGGGGGATTTAAAGCTACAGGCTCAGCTATAGCGCGTGCTGGCGCTTCGCTTACAAGCAAGGGACGGGAAGAACTATTATTTAGTCGGGGATTTCGCGCGGGGCTTTAGCGGCGAGGTCGGAATGACGATCGTGTAGTGTGTACTCTCTTACGAACTGTGCTAGTTTCCCTACGACTCTCCTGGAGGAGGGTAGTGGGGTCGTCTGGGTCGGTCAGTGCATGCAGTGGATGGCGAGTCCTGCTAATACGAGAGGGGATGTAATTGGCGGCCTTTATAACAAGAGTGTTGCGGTGGGTGGCGGCGGAGTCAAAGAAGCGCTTTGAAGCGCGTTTCAGGAATTGGGCTATTGTAGGGACTTTAAGCTCCAAGTGGAGGTTTGTGTTCCGAACGAACCAAGGGGCTCCCGTGATTTTTTGAAGGAATCGATTCTGAAGGGTCTGCATCCTATGTATGATATAGGGTTTTGCGTGGGCAAAGGCTGGACTCGCATAGGTCATGATGGGGCGGATACACGCGGTGTAAATGCGCAATTTGCACCTAAGTGACAATTTGCTTTTTGCATTTAGGACGGAATGGTATGCAATCAGTAGCAAGAACATGTTATTGTTAGAGAGAAAAGAAGGCAAAGAATTTTTGCCCATGTTTGTCTCTAAGGCTGCGAGTTTTCTTAATCGAAGCTAACTGTAGAGAATAACAAGCCGAAGAAAAATAATTCACAAAATTAAAATTATAATTTAGGGTCTATCTAAAAAAAAATTGGTTGTCTGTAAAGTTGGTTTACGGACGATAGTTTAACGTGACAACGTCATAACAAAACATTGATGCGGCGCAAGCGTACAATGAGCGTAACGGGACTATGAGCGTAACGGGACAATGGGCGTAACGGGACAATGAGCGTAACGGGACAATGAGCGTAACGGGACAATGAACGTAACGGGACAATGAGCGTAACGGGACAATGAGCGTAACGGGACAATGAGGGTAACGGGACATTTTCGTGCATGCAGCCGGCGTTCATCGATTTATTAGACGTTGTCACTTCGTTTTTTCTGTTCCTTTCGTCTTGTCTGTTTATATGTGCGTTGTATAATTATCACTTGCTTAAAAAACAGTGAAGGATAACATCGTGAGGAAACGAGATATTTCTCGACGGCATGTGAAGCCAAGTCAGAGGCCCATGGGCGGCATAATATCTCTGACACCAGGTTAGTTACTTACCACACGAGAAGAAAAAGATACATATGTGCGTACATAAATTGTTAAATAAATAAATAAAGTATATTAATAAAAATTAAATAATCATTTAAAACTACTTGACGCACATAATTATGTCAATTAATGATCAAATGGCACCGCGCCCCTGCCGTCGTCGTTGCCTCGTCAGGGCGGGTCATTCATAAAATAAAGGCTCCTGCAAACAGGCGCGACACGAACGCGACACCGCGTGTTTCACAACGAGCGGTGCCTTTTTGTCGCGCGTGATTTGCGTTGCGAGTCGCGCCTGTTTGTAAGAGTTTTAAGTAAGTAAAGATTTTCTGCAAAATGATTCAAGCAATTTTTTAATTATAATAATAGATTTAAAAAAAAATACTATTATATAACAACAAAAAAATCGTTACTTGATTCAGTCGTTGATTGAAAATGGCTTCTTTTCCATCTATAGATATTTCTCTTAAAATATTTCGTGTGTGGTTATATATAGGCCTTAGTAGTGAAGGGAGCTATTCCACACTAAACTGGTTCCAAGATAAAGATGAATCAAAAAATCACCACTTGATTTTTTGTTCCTAGTTTCATTTAACTCCTTTCACGTCTGAATGAAAAACCAAACCTCTAGTTGAGCTATCACTTAGATCTCTTCACCACCAGAATCTCCATCTAACGACGAGTATGGTGGTGTTCATAACTCAATTCGGTCAAAAGTGTGGCTCTCTTCACCTCTAAGGTGACGATATATCGTCGTTGATACTGCAATACCGCGTAACTAACAGTGGATAATACCGCGGAAGTACATTAAAGTATAAAATTTTAGATTTCGCTTTAATTTGATAAGTACAGCAGGAGTTATTTAGTTTTTTCGTTCTCCTGTAAAATTTTCATCACCTAAGTTACGCGGTATTGTCTGTTGTTAGTTACGCGGTATTGCAGTATCAGCGACGATATGTATGTGTGTCCTACTGCAAGGTAAAGACCTAAAGCATAAGAAACGAGCATTGAGACGTTTGCTCCCTGCGACTCCTGCGAGTTGGCGTATTCCTGCCAATTTTCTTCATACGGTGTTATTTTACCATCAGTACCATTCGGTACCATTTCGTCACATAAAATAATCAAGATAATGTGGTCGAGTACCTATGAGTCACCGTGAAAAGTCAACTGTGAATAACGCATTGAAAACACTCGTAATTACGGGCGAAGGAAGTTAAATGAGCCTTATAATCTTGAAAAAATATTTGTTCTGAAAAATCTCAGAAAATGAGAGAAGGTCGTTCGAGATTGTTTGGTTAACTACTTCAGTTACTATGATAACACAATGATAAAATTCTCTCACTGATTTTGTCTACATTTGAGCCATTTTACGTGGGTAAACGTAGCTATGTTTAACATGATTCAAATTAGGAATCTACCAAAAGTATGAATACATTTCTTAGAAGTGTGTCCTAGCTGACATTATGGCAAATAATTTAATTTTCTCAAACATGCATAGAAATGTTGTCATTATTTTCGAAAAAAGAACACGCGAAGTATCGAATTTACGGACAAAGAAAATCTAATACATTGTAGGAGCGTTTTTTGAATTTGGAACATTACATCGCTCCAGGGGCCTAAGTCTACTGATTTACAGACGTTGCAATGGTCTCGCCATTGTGAGTATTTGACAGTGTTGGTATGGCAAATTTGTCAAAAACTCACAATGAAGAGACCATTGCAACGTTTGTACATTAGTAGACTTGGCCCCCTGCAATGTTGTATGAAATGGCGTGCTGCTTTGATTGGATCTGTTTTATCATTCTTGGCATACCAAATTAAGTCTCTTTGCTTAGCACAAATTGTGTTCACGTGGCTGTATAGCCATAAATGCGTTTGCCTTTTGGCACAGATGATATATAGAAAATTGGCGTCAAAGCTGAAAATTCGTCTTGATTTGTTATTTACATACTTCAGCCATCTACCACTACATCCAATCATCATCATCATTCATTATTTCAGCCCAAAGACGTCCACTGCTGGACATAGGCCTCCCCCAATTGGGGGGGTTTGCCATAATCGCCACGCTTGGCAAGCGGGTTGGTGATCGCAGTATGGTGTTAAAAATGCATAGAAAACGCTGCTGCCCATTCTCTAGTAAGTCCCTTAGTCGCCTTTTACGACACCCAGGGGAGGAAATGAGGGGCTATTCTTTACGTCCGGCACCACAAGGTACCTACATCCAATGCCCACCTGCAAACCTCATCAGAAGTTCAACAAACCAACATAAATGTACCGGGGAAATCAATAACATTTTCTTTTAGTAATTGCCCCAATATGACTAATGTAACTTTTAATATTAATTAAATTAAATGTATAATATAAAAAGTATTTTATTACTAATTCCGTGCATTCTTTTGAGAAAATCACTATATATGCCTCAGCGGAAATGGCAATTGCCTGTCTCGTATTAGTGAAGTCCTCGCCTACGGCTCGGCCTTCATACTAATACTCGACCTGCAATTGTCTATTTTCCGGCCTTTGCAATAATGTACTATTAATGTTCTATGTCTCATAATGTTAATTACTTTGCATACCTACTATTGTATAAAATCAAGTTTATCTAATTGAACACATTGCACAGATGTGCTGCTGGGGAGTTTGTTGCGCCACTTCTTCTTACGAGTATGTAATTTTGACGTTCGATAAGTGCTGATTCTCAGCTTAATTTGAATAAATGACTTTTTGATTTTGAGTGTCAATAAAGCAGTAACTTGAATTTTCTCTCTATGTAAGTCATCCTAGTGATCAACGTATGAAAAATCTGCGGTAATTAAAACTGGTACTTATCATTACTAGACGGTTTACGACATAAACTGGTTAAACACGTGAACGAAATGAATATAAGGAAGTACTGCTTAAAATATAAGAACATAATATAAAAGGATTGTTTAAAGTACTTAAACTCCGTTTGAAATAAGATTAGATATTTGAATAAACCTTTTTTACAGTCCGTTCAACCGATTTTGACTTCTATTGCGTTGGTGGCATGACAAATGGCAGCTGCAGTAAACAGTTGGTATTGTAACCACATTTTTGCTTTTTATTCCATCCGTATGCCTTACGGCATAGAAGTCAAAATCAGTTGAACGGACTGTAAAAAAGTTTTGTTTAAATGTCTAATCTTATTTTGAAATGCAGTATAGTTCGGCGAAAAATATTCGTAATTTTTATTATAATTTAATTATTTATTTAAACTTCATGTACAATAGTGGTACATATCATTCCGACCTCGCCGCCGAGGCCCCGCGCGAAATCCCCGACTAACGAATAGTCCTCTCCGACCCTTGACTGTAAGTGAAGCGCTAGCATGCGTTTTAGCTGAGCAGCATGTAATCCAAACTCCCCACGATAATAATCAAAACACTGATTTTATCCAGCCACCGTCGGTCCCTTGCCACCCTCCCGCCGACTCAGCTGCCCTAAGCCGAGGTTCGTACCCCACAGGGGGTGCCCTTAGCGAGCAGCAGTCGTTTAGTTTATAATTTGTACGCCCTGGCTGGAGGCATTAAGTTTCGTTAGGAGCTTAAGGCAGCCACAGGAAAGTCCGGTTAAAGAGTCGGAACCTTAGTGCTTACACTTTGAGATGCCCTAGATAAAAAAAAAGGTGGTACATAGGCGGACTTAATGCCACAAGGCATTCTCTACCAGTCAACCTTTGGGTTAAATATAAAAACAGTGATAGGATACAAAAATAATGTCTAAAATACTAACTTCTTGATTACGAGAATTAAACAAGTATTATATTATCTTAATTTGAGTCGAACAACTATGATAATATACAATGATTTACGTAAACAGTTTTATCTGATTCCATTACACTTAGTTGTACGTTTGTTTTGAAAATTCAGTTACAAATCCAGTGAAATGAAGCCATTATTGCTTAACGGTTTAATGTGGTGTACAACCCAAGGCATCCATTAGCGGCAGACATACATCTATGGTACACCCTACCACACACGTACACGTGAGCATACGCTCATCACAAAATGGATGTAAATAATGAGGCTACACATCATAAACAGATTTTATATCCGCGTTAGACATAACTTTACAAATTAATTTCACTATGTAATATAAACATAATCTAAAATATTCATATATTAAGTAATTAAGAAAATGCTTTAATTTAACAAAAAAAATAAAAAATTATTACAAAGTAATAACACGTCTCGTTTAGACGTGATCTTCAGTATAAAATTGTAAACAGTCGGTTATCGTCGTCTTAAATGGAAATAGACAGGTCATATGATGAGAGCTAAGACGGAAGAATGGACCAAAAAGGTCACAGAATGGTACCCAATGATGTAAAACACGTAGAGGGAGATACGTGAAAAGGTGGGAGGATAATCTGCCAACAGGTTGGCGAACTTAACAGCTCTAGAAAGAAATAAGTGGAGGGAGATAGAGGAGGCCTATGTCGCAAGACAGACTGACCTGATAGCTGATAATACCTATACCTAGCTTACTAACATAGGGTTAGCAAGCAGAGTAATATATATATATATATATATTAGGGTTCTCTGCCTTTTCGCCGATTTTTTTTTGCCTAATTTTCACTTGCCAACTAACGTTTCGCAGAATTTTATTTCGCCGAATAATCATTTGCCAACTTATCATATAATTTTGTTTTATTTCCCAACCTCACAGTTACCAACTGTACGTTTGGTCTGCTTTTCATAATGACACTTTTTAAAAGGACAACTTTCAAGTAGAAGAATGTTTTAGTTTGTTCCTTTTACAAAAGCGATTCGCTTCTGGCACATCGCCGGCCGCTGCCGCGGCACGCTCGCTCGGTTCGTGCGTTGTTTGTCATACTCTAACCTAACCTAACCTATCGTAATATGGCTCTGCATTGCTGCCAATTTAAAGGTTTAATGTTATTTTTGAGATTCTTAAATAAAAAATGTATGTAAAAATTACACTGACAAAACGTCATTCGTCTAATAGTTGTGTGGCCTAGTGAAATGTTTGACAAATGATAAATGTCCCAAACGTTTTGTGTCATTATAATAATCAGCTTAACAATAATTCTACCAAATGAAACGTTTTCATACAAAAATTTGCTAATCATTAGTTGTCAAAGTGAAAAATCGGCGAAACGTTGGTTGGAAAGTGATAATCTGCCAAACAATTTTCGGCGAAAAGGCAAGATACCATATTTTAGTTTATTAGGAAATTTTTATGTACAAAGGGTCGGAGGAAATAAAGGCTATTTTTATTTTATTTTTATATGAAATTGTGAACGTGTTTTTGGTATAGTTATCAACTAAGAGACAGTGTTATTGAATAATTAGGCGATAAAACCAAACCATTACTTATGCATACGTCATCTTGGGAAATCAAAATGCATATCTAGCAGCTAATGATGAATTATTATCATAACTTAGCGATAAACAAGTAGATTTAACTAGTTATTGTAATCTAATTGTTGACACTGAAGCTTGTAATGCAAGTTTTACATGAATATAGATATTAATAGTATTTAATTGTTGTTATTCGTTTATGTGTTAGTTTGTACTTAGATTTATGTAATTGGTTTCACGCAACTTCTCTAGGGCGTAAACCTATAGAAATTTCATTATTAATTATTTGCATTCAGATATTATGTTGTATATTGTCATCATTTTTAATAATTCGACTTCTCCTCTTGTTGAATTGATTTGCAACGATTTTAATTAGATTATCATATTTAATTACAATAAGCAACCTCATTAAAATTCTGTTGTTTTTGTTAACGTATTTATTTAAGGATAATATTTTTGTGTTCACCAAAAATCTTAAGGTACATCTATGTATGCATTTCTAAAATTTTATTCTTCCCCGAAAAATACTGATCGTGCACCAAATATTAAAGGTTAGGTTAGGTTAGGTTATATTTTGGTGCACATTCAGTATATTTGGTGGAACACAGGCAAAATTAGGTAAATGAAATGGGAGTACTTTTAAATAAAATTGAAGTACTTTTAAATACCATCCTTTATTTAATTTCGAATGATATCCTTGAAGAATATTGTTGGTTCGATGTCTCATGCCAAAAACAAGTTACTGTTATTTTTTTTGAGTTCTATAAATAGCAACGAAGTATATGTAAAATATTAATGAAGTAAGGCATGCAAAGAAAATAACTAATTATGTACTTGATTTAGGGTATGAGAAAACAAAAATAGTATGTTTTAAAAATAAGCTCATTAAATGTGTACAATCATGTTCTGTCTGAACATGTACATAAATAATGAGCTAGTAAAAAACATTCGACATACCTACGAGTACTGCACTACACTAAGGGACTTAACCTTTTGACCGCCACAGTCATGTATAGATGACAAATTAAAATGTGCCCAGCACGCCACGGTCATGACTACATGACAAACTTTTATACGTAAATCTGTACATAAAGCTCATAAAACAACATGGTTTTATTATTTCTTTTACTAATTATTTCCCTTGACTTGTCCTAATTTACATATATTAGTTGAACTTCTTTCTTTATATTTCATCGATATTAACATAAGATGATAAAAACTCGAAAGGATGAATTCGTATCTTGGCGACGAGGGCACGTTTTTGGTTTTTTTGACGTGACAGTCAAAAGGTTAATTGGGGAAGGTCGGTAGGGGTAGACACAATATGAAACATTAAAAACAAACAGAACTATAGAAAAACAACTAAATATAGAACCTATACTATATATACCGGATGACATTTTTTACCGTCTCGTAAAAATTTGGGTATACTAGGTGAACGGAGTAGAAGCCTATGGCATAGTTTTTATTATTTTTTCTTTAACCTAGAAAGAAATTGATCTTTGGATAAATACCACACATTTGAAATAAACTTATCATACTATAACAATAAACACAGAAATTTAACAAAAAACATAATTCAATAAATAAATACGATAAATAATATTTAAATTTAAATCATACGCACTCAAAATTCAATATTTTTATCTTTTATTTTAGTTATATTTCTGAAAAAAAAAAAAAAAAAATTGCTATGCCATAGGCTTCTACTCCGTTCACCTAGTATACCCAATTTTTTTCGAGACGGTAAAAAAAGTCATCCGGTATATTATACCAACTAATATTATAAATATGAAAGTTTCGATGTTTAGATGTTTGGGTGGTGGAACAGTTGAGCAGATTTGGATGAAATTTAGGTGTATTTCCGCTGGCCCATCGCCAGTATCCCCATTAATATACATAAAATGGCGAAACTAAAGGTTCAGAAATTATAATTAAAAATTCGTTACTTAAAAGAAAATGGTACCTTTTCTTCCGCCATTTTATGTGAAATATAATATGCATACCTACCATTAGTGGGCACACATATAGTTTATAGTCTCGATTAATACATAGGATACTTTTTATCTCGGTAAACTGACATCCACGTGGGAGAACCCGCGGGCAAAAGCTTATTAATATTATAAATGCGAAAGTAACTCTGTCTGTATGTCTGTGTTACCTTTTTACACCTAAACCACAAAATGGATTTTGATTAAATTTGGCAAGGAGATAGATAGCATTCTGGGGAAGGACATAGGCTACTTTTTGTCTCAAACATAATCCTAAAGGGGGTGATATAGGGGATGAAATTTTATATGAGAAACTTGACATGACCTGATTTAGGACATAGGATACTTTGTATCCCTGTAACACGTTTTCGTGGGATAATTTCCGACATCCACACGGGCGAAGCCGCGGGTAGAAGCTAGAGAAAATATTTGTATTTTTACTTGTAATGAATAAACTCAAAAACGACTGGACCGCTTTAAAAAAAAAATATTTTACCTGTAGAATGCTATGTTATCGCTGAGTAATATAAAGTATTATTGGGTGAAGCTGCTGGCTGAAGTTTGTACTATATAAACAGCTATGAAGAAATCATTTGCTTCAGTGAAGACGATCAAAAACAATATTCATTACGATAAAAATATCTCAATCATTTATAAATATCGTGTAACAACAGACATAATACAAAATAATAACATTGATTAGCTGTACATTCACGATCCTATCACTGATGAGTGTAAACACTTGCAACATTAACTGTTTAAAAATAATTAACCTTTGGCTTATAGACGATACTGTGATACAGAATTTGTCACAATTTGTCTATCAACAAAGAAGGATTAATATTGGATGCTTTTCTAAATTTGGCAATCATTGTCCTCCTGCCTTGGGGTACTCCAATTTATTTGGGGTTGGTGCTGTCTTTTTCTTCCATACATCTCTATCAAGCGTCGTCTCAGTATTCACTTTCTTACTTGCTATATCATCTTTAACACAATCTGTCTACATTTAGTTTTGTCTGCCTGTTTTTTATAACTGTTTCTAAACATAGCAACATCTTAAAGTTACAAGCGACCGAGATTGAACACAAAAAAATATCGATTTCAATGCAGCGTTCGAGATCAATAGCCTGAAGAATTACATGATCTAAGACTCGGGAGTTTTTGTAATAGTTTATTTGGCAAAAATGGCTGTCACCCTGAAAATTTTAATAAGCCAAAGAACAGGACGCAATATTTAAGCGATAGGTGATGAAGATAATGTATAGGGTTATGATAAAAAAATATCATACTATTTATTTTAAAAGTTTTTTTTTAATTAAACAATTTTTAATAATAATCATTCTATAGCTCTAATCAACTAATTAGATAAACGAGATAAATGCCACAACGTCAAAAATGTGAATTTCGTGTGTAGTGTGTAGGCACTAAAATAACTCTTCGATGTAATTGTTCCTGAGTAGGTAATGACTGGATGCAGTAAAATAGTAATTACCCCAGTTGTCTTGTTTAATGGAATAATGGCTAATTGCTTTTCCGTTTGATTTCCTAGACTGGACAGCTGATATAAAAATGTATGAATAAAAAGACCAACGACGCAAATATTCCAGTCTTATTGGAGTTATGGGTTACCCCGTTTGGGGTTGAAACAAGCGCCGTGGTGGGGTCCGAGTGCCCACTTAGTTTTTCGAGACATTGCCAAGTGGTTGGTCGACTCTTTATGTGACCAGAGGGTTGGCCTATTTTTTGGCCAAAGAATCAGTATTGCTCTACAAAGTGGTAATGTTGCCAATGTTTTAGGCATTTTTTCTGTTGACAGCGATGCGGACGAATTTTCTAATGTCCTATGTTCTTACCCTTTTTATACACATGTACATAATAATTTAAGACTGTTGTTAGCTTAGATATTACGAGAGCTTTAATTCCATCGAAAACTTTTAGTCACCGAGAAGACTAAATTGTAGATTGTGAAAAAGAAAAAGAAAATTAATGCATAATTGATTGTATCTGGTTTCCTAATGAAAATAATATAATTCGAAATTTGTCCTTAGCCAACGTAGGAAACAGATGAACGGACTCGTCAAACGTCATGAAGAGTTCGTGTCAATGAAATTAGCAACGTGTAGATTCCTGTACATTGTTACAAAGTGATCTTGCCCGAGAACTTCAAAATTATAAGCTTGATCAATAAACTTGGCCTCAGCCTCAATAGACTACTTTCGGCAGAGACGAAGATGATGTGGCTAGAAAGGCAGTGACTTCGGAAATGACGGCTATTAGAGATGTATGAAAAGAAGAATACATGTTGCCTTGACCCCTCATAAATTGATATAAGGGCAGGAGGATAATGAAACAGAATTAAGATTGCGAGTAAAACCCAAGTATTTATGCATTAATTTGTTAAAAACCTACTTATTGGAAACCAATTAGCTAAAGAAATATAAAAACGATGTGCTTGTTCGAATAAACCAAATGTGAGAGAATTTCCTAACGACGCATAATTAGGAGCAGACTGTTATGTAATGATAGTCTGTACCACTTTTTGAATTCGTGCATGAGTTTCGACCTTCGCTCTACTAAAGATTAAATCTGTTAACAACTTTAATGAAAAGTTAATATGTTAGTGTAAGACAAATTGTGCACGTTAAATGACTGTTAATGAACTAAATATTTAGGTAGCTAATGGTGCCGATTCCCTTGTTCACAAACTAAACTAAATTGAGGTTCACTGCATGTATTTCACTAAGAAAAAGACAGAAGATAAATTTTTGTGTAGTCCTGTAAAAAAAATAAAATAAAATAAATCGTTTATTAAAAACAACAAGTTGTTACAGACATTACATTTACAACATATAGAAGTAGTATCTTAAATAGGTCCCCTGGCTCCCAAACTAGGTTCCTGGGACTTGGGAATCAGTTTCGTAGGTAATCTATCTTCCTGTTTTTAAATATAATTCATCGGTTCATTGGTTTTGGTGTCATTGGTTGGGTCTGGCTGTTTGTGTATGTGAGTTTAAATGTTTGTAAACGCACTCACAATACAGGACATTTTCCTAGATTTGGGCAACTTTTTTTTTAAAGAAAGATAAAGAAAGAAGAAGATTGGTTCTGCCATCTAATTATGCACTGCGGCAAAATGTACCACTTTTGAGACACTCAAGTGTCAGACAAGCAGAGACCCAGAAATGCAAAACATAATTGCAATGTAGTCACATTTCTTGCGAATTTTCATAGTGAGAAAAATGCCAAGTAAAGAAAAATCAAGAACTCACCGACTTCATCAGCATTCACCAACTTAGAAGCGATTGATCGTAGAGAAGTGGCCCCGGCTGAACTAAACATGTCCAGCACTGGGCCCAAGAAGTAGACTGTCCTGGAAGGAGCAAGCGCGTACACCACGCTCGCAGCTATCCTACTCAGGCAGGCCACCACGCCGATGATGCTGTCTTCAATTTTCCATCTTTTGCTGAACAAATATATTGTTATGAAGGAACCTGTACAAAGAAATTGTGAAATAGAATATACTGCTTTTAATTCGAGAGTTAATTTAACAAAGAAGACTCGTCAAATATGACCCAGGCCTGGCGCAAAAAAGGTGTATCTCATGTTTTACATTATAATTAATAAAATATATACATATTTCGACTAAAATCAGTGGCTATTATGTAAATATTTTGCTATGAGTTTTTATTCAGGAAATATAATATATTTCCTGAAGAAAGAAACACTTGGATAAAATAAGTAAATACATATTATGTATTTACTTATTTTATCCAAGTGTTTCTTTCGTGATAGGTACACAATTACTAAATAGTTTATTTTTTTAATAACAGGAGCTAACAAAGTAACTGAATAGTGCTATTTTTTTAAATCCCAGGGGCTATATGTATTACGTTTTTATTGATTGACTTTCAACAGATTTCCTTCATAGCGAATTAAAGACATTTTGACGTTAACCCCGTCTCTTTGATTAAGTACCAACGAGTGCGAATGAGATCGCAATTTGGTCTGGATTGAGTTTTGTTTGATACGTCGGAACAAAATAAATGCAGTTGTAATAAATACAAAGGAATTTATATTATGTTAGCCATGACTTTTGGTAATGGTGACCATCTATAATTTATTTATCTAATATGTACTAAATTATGAGATAACTTTATTTTGCGCCAGGACTGGGTAAATTTTGTATGGGCCGTGGCGAGTTTTCTTTACCAGATAATCTGGCAATGAAATAAAGGAATGAGCCAACCACCATCTAATGAAAGGCTCAACTTAAAATAGTTAAAAATATTGTAAAAAAAAACCAGCACCTTAATTGCGTACACTCTATCATTAACAATCTAACTGATTTTGAAGGATATTGCTAATCCATTGCTGCGTAGGTATGTCCGAAAATTTCGGCTGGTCAACCACGTAAATAACACAAGATCATTCTTGTGTTATTTACGTAAAAATATATAAATTGACAGTTATTATTATTTTGACAGTTCAACATCATTGTTGAACTGTCAAAATAATAATAACTGTCAATTTATATATATTTCCCATTGCTACTGTGTGTTACGCTATTATCCCGCTGTTCATGTCTAACAAAACAAAATTGCTACCTTGATTAGCCAAAACATAGAAAGTTTCCTTTAAAAGATTTTGAATAAAATGTTATCAAAATTCATATCTGTGGAAATTACTTAAACAGTTTATATAAAACAGCATTGTATTGTCTTTGTATTGTGTTTCCCCTACTTGTACTGCAATTTCTGTCATAACACGTCCGATGACGTAACTGAATGTCGCTTTATTTTAAACAATATTTCATTATCAGATACAATATGGTGATAAATTTATATTTATCGCGAAACTGATCCACGACAAAGTGACTGCATCTATGTTATAGCTAGCATACTTTAACAATAGAAGGTTTTTACTTCAGCATCCGAATATTCTTCTATCGACAATAAAAACAGATGCATTGAACCAAATTTCACGATTTGGGATTATTTCCGAGTCCTACCTGTATAAAGATTATTCCCCGGTTTTTAAATATCTGATCAGTAATCAGCTGTCAGTCATATCGGCTGTTATTTTAAACCAAAATATCAGCGAATCGACGCGAGATTGCTTTACTGATCTAGAATTTAATTAAGTTGCTACAAGCCGAGTGTACCAATATTTCATTGATATGCTAAAATATCTGTTACCCAGCCTCAGTTGTCTGTGAATTATATTCTAAGATATTCCATGCCATTACGCTATCATTTAATTGTAAGCATTTCTAATGTTTGTCTTATTTTGTTTACCCGAGTTCTGATCTGACACTTTGAAGATAGACGGCGGTTGTTTTGAGGTCGAACCAGAGCTAGACAGAAGAAGACAAAATACTTGTAAAGCTACGTTTACATTGTATATTATACTCTAATAAGATTTACTAGCCACCTAGATTGATACCCGCGATTTAACGGACAGCTGTCGAAATGCCTAAATACAGCGCGTATAAATCTCGCTCTATCAGCTAAAATTCAGATCGGGGTAATAAATTAAAAAAAAAAAAAAAAATAAGTTCGAGTTAGTACTTTTATAGTCATACAAAACATACTACATTACAAAACTTATTTTTTTTTTTCTGTGACCTCTTACGAAATTTTGAGAATTTGTACCTACTGACTCTAAAAGCCAACTGCTATCCAAGGCTAGCCCATCAATCATTTGTATCCAGCTGAATCATACGACTCATAGCAAGTGTACTCGTCCCATGTCAACGAGGCTTAGAACTGTCATGTTGGAGCTAGACACATAAGACAGACTACATAGGTATTTAGACTACACCAGAATTAGTTAATAATACTATAATAGGAAGGTTTTTTTCTTTCTGTATTTATTTTCAACCGGCGGCACCGCCCGCCGCTGCTGGCCGTACCGGTTGCCAGGACCAACCTTCTCGCCAAAACACCATTGACCCGCGCAGTTCGGCTTATTAACGATCTTCACGAGAAGATCGATGTATTTACATGTCATTTGAGTGAATTCGCAAAAATACTGTTGTTTATTTTATGTTATAGTTTAGATTAGAATATGTTGTTTTTTTTTTAATATTGTGTTTTTATATTAGTAGTAGTCGTTTTTTTACGTTTTTCATAGTTTTAAATTGTTAGGTAGTTAATTTTAAGACCGCTCTATCGCATTAGGTATACACCTGTAATGATAGTTGTAAGGAAAATTAGATAACAAAAATAAATAAAAAATAAACCTGACCAAATTACGGCAGTGTGGGATACACTTTTCCGAAACCCACGAGGATTAAACGGCCTTTACTTTAAAGAATCGAGCGTTTCTGGTCTTTGTATATCGATTATTCAGTATTTTCTTCCGTATTTGTTTATCGGATTTTCTTGTATTTTACACGCTAGATGTGAGTGTGAACTGTGAAATTTGATTTACTTGCGGGCGATTCGATCCGATAAGCGGAAAACACTGTTTACACTTTTTAATCTACTCGATTAATTTACTATTGTACACGGGGGATTACCGACTTTTATTAATATTTAAACTTGTTATTATATTTTTTGCCTTTAAGAACACCATTAGCAGGATACAGTTTAGATTAAACGGCCATAAATTGATCATTTTGTAACTGAAAGAAATAATAGCAATAAATGTTTAAAATATTAGCGAATTAGTAATTTGTTTGTTAAAGAATCATTAAAATACCACTTTATTTAAGTGCTACAAGTGACATTTTGAATTATCAGCAACGATTTATTATGAAATTGTATAACCAGTTTTTACTGACAGATTGTTATTGGAGATTATTACTGGAAATTAGATTGAGTTTTTATTTTAGTAAAAAGAAAAAAAAAACAAGTTTGTGTTTGTAATTTTATTATAGTCCAAACCAAACCGGCCCACAACCGGTGATTTCAAACCTTTTAGGCCTGTGTTCGCCAACATTTAAATCAACTGTTTAGTTATTTAATCAGTTCTTTACTTAGGAAATTTGACATAAATCAACTGTTTAAATACCTAACCGGTGGTTTGACTGTTGGTGAACACAGGCCTTAGACGGTCGTTGTTATTGTGATACGAGTAGTTAAATTTTAATTCACGGCACGGTTGGCGCAGTGGTTAAGCGATTGACTGCTGCGCTGCGTGTCGCGGGTTCGATTCCCGCACGGAACAAATATTTGTATGACCTACAAGTAGTTGTTCCGGGTCTGGCTGTTTGTGTATGTGAGTTTAAATGTTAGTAACCGCACCCACAATACAGGAAAAATTCCTAGAGTGGGGCAAGGTTAAAAAAAAAAAATACAATTATAACATCTTTACAGAGTCATCCAAGGCGATGTTGTAAGTCACATGTCTACAAAAATTTACAATAAATAAAATGACTTGTAAGTAAAATTACAAAGAAATATACATAAATACAAGATAATAAACAAAATTATAAACCTGACAAATGTTTATAACACAATACCTCTTTCAAATATTATTAATTTAATTATTTTAATTCTGTGACCTTGAACCTACTAATACAATCAATCTGCCTAGCCTTTTCCCAACTATGTTGGGGTCGGCTTCCAGTCTAACCGGATGCAGCTGAATACCAGTATTTTACATGGAGCGACTGCCTATCTGACCTCCACAACCCAGTAACTGGGTAACACGATACCCCTTGGTAAGACTGGCTGTCAGACTTTTGGGCTTCTGAGGACTCATAACGACTGTCAAAGATCCACGAATGACAGCCGGGACCAACGGCTTAACGTGCTTTCCGAGGCACGGAGGAGTCTCGGTATGTAAAGATGGTCACCCATCCACGGACCAACCCCGGCAAGCGTAGCTTAACCTGACGGATCGACCCGTGCGGCTGTTATTACTTAGCCACGAGCTCCTCCAATAATACGTTTATTTCAAAAGCATCAAGTAAATTTTATTGTAATCTGAACTATTCTGTTGCAGTATTGTTAAATTTTATTTTATGTTATGAAATATGGGTTAAGCCAGAATTAATGATTTTGTATTGTGTTTTAGGGTTCGGTTTAACCTTGAGAGGTTGAGACTCTTTAACCGGTCTTTCCTGTGGTTGCCTTAAGCTCCTCCATCAACTCAGCCTATTGCAGTCCACTGCTGAACATAGGCCTCTCCCATGCTACGCCACAACACCCTGTCCTCTGCCTTCCGCATCCAGTCTATCCCAGCCACCTTTTTGAGGTCGTCGGTCCTTAAGCTCCTAATGAAACTTAATGCCTCCAGCCAGGGCGTAAAAACTTATAAACTAAACGACTACGCGCTAAGGGCACCCCCTGTGGGGTACGAAGTTCGGCTTAGGGCAGAGTCGGAGGATGGCAAGGGGCCGACGGTGGCTGGATAAAATCAGGGTTATGATTATTATCAGTGGGATTTAAAGCTACTGGCTCAGCTATAACGCGGGCTGGCGCTTGCGCTTCGCTTATGAGCAAGGGTCGGGGAGGAAGGGTTCCGTAGTGTACAAGGAACCTTTATAGTTACGCCATGTCCGTCTGTCTTTTTGTCCGCAGCTAAGCTCAGAGACTTTTAGTAGGACTAGAAACCTACATAATATATATTAATCACGCCGACAAAGTTGTAAAAGAAAGTATAGAAATAATTATTTTTTTAGGGTACGTCTCCTACACGTGAAGTGGGAATGATTATTTTTCTCGTCTATCCCATGTTGTGGGGTATCGTTGGATAGGCCGTTCAAAAATATTGCGGGTTTGTCAAAACCATTTTTCAGCAGTAGTAAATATAACAAAGTTAAAAGGAAAACTATCACAGCTAAGTAGGCTTTACAAGTTACCGAGTAATAGTCGACCCACTTACATTTGACCAACTATACGATGTGAAGTTTGTTCTTGGGATAAATTGGACGTAGTTAAGTAGATAGGACTCAACCCACATTGTGGTCAGGGATGAGTTGTATATACCAAAGAGATCCTAACGGTTAATGGAAGGTACCCAGCTACATGTGGGTTGGTTCCCAACGTTAAAAAATCAACCTTCTCTTTGCAGAGTTACGGATCTTTTTTGCTGAGTGAAAGAACCAACCGTTAGGATCTCTTTGGTACATACGACTCATCCCTGACCACAATGTGGGTTGAGTCCTTACTGCTTAACTACGTCCAATTCATCCCAACTATGGAACCCTTCATTGTGCGTAGTCCGACACACACTTAGATGTTTATTTTTTTTAATTTTTTGCTTAAAATAGAATTTAGTTAGTGACAAAGATACGGGCTTCATTTTATAAGTCATCGCACTGTTACTACAAGGTCGATATACAATAAACCGCAACAGACAATGTGTTAAAATATAGATTTGTCTTAACGTTTAATTTATTGTACAATACAAAGGTCTCGTAGGTTATGGTTATTAGTGTAAATGATGATTTAAACTTGTCTATAGACGTTTTAGTACGGCTATTATTATAATTGAGCGTAATGACATAACCAACTCATGTTCATTTTTGTTTATAAAGATTATCGTCGTCTAAAAATAAAACTAGAAACACAATACATACTTGCAGTTTTTTAGGGTTCCGTATCTCAAAAAGAAAAACGAAACCCTTATAGGATCGCTTCGTTGTCCGTCTGTCTGTCTGTCAGTCTGTCAAGACCCTTTTTCTCAGGAACGCGTGGAAATATCAAGTTGAAATTAACATCAAATACGAAGGTTTATGCTCTCTTGGAGCTCTAAAAAAATCAAGCTTCTAAGCCAACGCAATAAAAAGATAACAGCATTTTTGTGATATTCGCAAGTAAATCAAAACCTATAGGGTACTTCCCGTTGACCTAGAATCATAAAATTTAGCAAGAAGCAAATTCTCACAGCACAAGTAAAGGATAAAGTCCGAAAATTGTTAATTTGTAGTTTTATCACATAAAAAAATCGTTTTTGCGTTTACAAACTTATATTTGCAGAACTACGGAACCCTTCATTGTGCGTGGTCCGACACGCACTTGGCCGGTTTTTTTTTTAACTTTATCACGTTTAGGTAGGTAGGTATATTTTTTTTCTGAAATACATTTCGACGTTTTTTTGTAACAACTGATAATTACAACGTAATTTTTCTTATCTATGAAACTACACAATGACGTTACCTACTTAAAAATATTTCAGAACTACTTGAAATCGCACGCTGTCATAATATTTATTTTAGACTTTATCTCGTCACTGAATTAATCTTTTTCACCGGGTATTTTACCTGAAAAAGACTGTTTTATAGTTTTTCTGTTGATTAATTTTATTTGGTTAGTAAAAAAAAAAATCTCTGCGTATTTGTTTTATTATAAGGCTACGTGGAATTCTTTGATCAAGTTGAGTGTGCTGATATTACGCATTATTATAATTCAGTTTCAAAAAAATATTTCCACTAGCTGAAGTAGCAAAAATTTGCCTGCATGAGAGTTTTTTTTTTTTTGAGGATGGGAAATCATCAAATGACCCCTCCGGCTCTGGGTGGAGCGAAAGGGAGTGTCAGACTCTTACTGACTAAAACCCACCCGTGTTACTTCCTTGGCCCTTTATGTTCCGGGGCAGCGGTACCCCTTTCGGACAATCCCCCTGACCCGGCAGGCTTGGGCCCTAATGGGCCCCCTCGTTGTTGCTGACATTTCTTTGAGGCGCGCGTGGAACACGTACGCGCCGTCCGGCATGGGCCTGGTCCTGCCGGTCTATTCTGTCAAAATCTCACCGTGAAAACTTAAGTGAAGTGAGCGTGGAGTGAACTGTCTTCCTACCTGTCGCTAAGGAATCTTGGGATTGACAGCTCACTTCATCTAAGGTTTCACGGTGATATTTTTACAGAATACCACTACAGATCGGACGGTGAACTACTCATTACTCACCGCCCGCAGGCCCGCGCCTACGGTGGCCGGGAGTCGTCACGCGGCTCCCTACTCGATTTTAAATCGAAATGGCATCAAGATTTTTCTTATAGGTACTAAATATTTTTAATCATTTAAATCATTGCAGAACAGCTCAATCAAATAAATAAAATAAAATAAACTATAAACAAAGCACGTGTACAAAATCCATGATCTATCTTCATGCATCAGTCAGTACACACGGCTAAATATCAAGATATACAGTTTCAGTATAAGCTGAACTCTCATTCTACGGAAATCCTATATAATGCGAGATCAGCTTATACTGGAAATGTATAGCTATGTAGACGTGTGTACAAAGATACATGAACCGTGTCTGCAACTAAATTTATTGCCCTTTCCACAGCGACGTGTGTCACTCTGCGCAGTAGATTCATGGTCACTTTACAATGTTTCTAGACGTCATCCATCATTTACGTCACATGCTAGTTTTTAGCACTGTTTTCGGTCGTTTTTTGTGGTGTTTTGATGACACCAATATGTCATTCTAAAACTAATTTGCCAAAACAAACGACGTTTGTTAAAATCAATAACAAAAAAAAATATTGCGCATTTTTACTCACTGATAAAACAAAGCTATTAAATATGCTGGATTCTGAAATATTTATTTAGTACCGTGATTGATAGTCAAATGTTTATTTATTTGCTGCGTTTTCTGCCCTTTATGATCATGCTGACTAGAAATCAAAACGCCTATGCTAAGTATTGCCTAAACCTTATATTGACTAGGAAGCACAATGCCTACCTTGCAATATGTTTATACAGTATTTGATCTAAACCTTATTCTGACTATGAACCGAAATGCCTACCTTGCAATATGTCTATTATTTTAGGAGAAGAAAGGGAGTACCGTTTCTGGCACTCGCCGGCCGCTCCCGCGGCACACTCGCTCCGCTCACTCGGCTTGTGCGTTGTGATGTGGTCACAGTTCTAAACTAATACCTAACCTACAGTTCAGAGGCCCTAGTGTGAATTTATTTTAACCATCTCGATTACTTAAAAATTATTGCATTTTAGGCATTTTGCTTATTAAACATTTTGATCTCTATACTCAAAGTCTCAAATTCAGATAATTTATGTAAACAAACGGGGTAAAATATCAAAAAAATATCTTCGTAATGGTAATTCACATAAAATGGCGAAAAAAAAAAAGGTTCCATTTTCTTTTAAGTACTGAATTTAATAAATAATAATTAAAAAATAATCATACCGTAAATATTTTTTTAAATTTTCGGTTTTAAACAAAGTTATTAAAAAAAGGAGATTTTCTAGTAGAAAATATTTTATGATAGGGTAAAACCAGGATAGATGCCCCACTTTTTGAAATTACTCTATATCTCTTTGTACAAAAAGCAAGATTCTTTATTTGTAAAACGGGTATGTACTTTGGTACATTATCTTCAAATTTATGAAAGGAATAAATATTATCTTCGATATTTCCAGAGTATTGGCGATAATTGCGGACCTCTAAATTTTGGGACAACTATCCCATATAGGGGATAGTTGCTTAATCCATGTAAATTACGTTTAGGATAGATGCCCCGTCGAGAAAGAGCATATTTATACCGCAAAAACTTTGATCGCACCTAGCCGACCCATGCAATCGCACAGAGACATGCAACACGGTCAACTTAGTTGTAGTTGCAGAGTCTCTCGATAGATAAATAAAATAACATGTGTTTCATTCGCGAAACTAGAGTTATTGCAATCAAGGCAACTATACCCCCGGGGCGACTATCCGGGTTTTACCCTACTGGTAACAATGCAGGAGATCCAAACATTTTCACATTTTTTGCATCTTCAACAACACTAATATTACAACTCTCATTCATAGATTCATATTGTATGTAGCATATCTAGCCACATTTTGGATGAAAACGGATGTAAACTGTTTCGAGTGGAAATCGATTTTGGGAGGCCTACGTCTAGCAGTGGACTTAAAAGGGCTAACTATGACGATCATAGGCCGTGTTTCCGACACACTACATTAAACATTGCTTTGCAACGGTATTTTGTTTGCATAGTTCACTTCACTTTAATGTCATAGATGATTATTTATAATAAACAATAATGATAAAATGTTTTGCACCACTGTGCTGTCATTTTGACAGTGACATTTCTTGAAATTACTTTGTTTACATAAATTATCTGAATTAGAGACTTTGGGTATAGGCGATTTACAGCTTAGGCAATTTGCTGTGTAGACATTAATTTTAGGCATTTTGCTTCGTAGACGAATTGAGAGTTAGAAACTCTGATCTTACACTACTTAATTTAATTTAATTTAATTTTTTTAATAAAAAACTGAACTTACCAACGCTTCCAACAAGGACGGAGTAAGTGAGGAATAAACTGTAGTCCACCTCGGTGAACTTGAACTTGTACCGAGTGAACCAGTATGTCATCTGCGCCTCACCTTTATCAAACGAAACAGGTATTAGTAAATCAGCCACCAAGCGACGGCAATCTGTAAACATCACCTGTTAAAGGGTCTGTTCTAGCCGTACCTATTTGAGGAAATTTGAGGAACATAAATGGAGTAATTGGAGGAACACATTGGGAAAAGCATAGTACTATACTTACCAAGGGCTGTAAAAGAAAGAAAGCCCTAAATCGCAGGTATTTGTGACCCGAGACGCAGACGAGGGTTTTAAATATGCAATAGAGGGCTTTCTTTTTTACTGCCCGTGGTGAGTACGCAATTTTACGTCTTCACCTGGTCATAACGCAAGTTTTACCGTACGCGTAGCGTGTGGTAAAACTTACATTATGGCCAGGGCCTCAAGTCTGCTATTACAATAGTGTCAGAATGGTATCGCCATTGTCAGTATTTGACAGTGTTTGTATGGCAAATCTGTCAAAAACTCACAATGAAGAGACCATTCTGACACTATTGTAATAGCAGACTTGAGGCCCTGGTGTGACGTAAATACATTTATGGCAGTCGAGGATACAATTTTGAAAAATTGGAGGAATACATGAGGGCTTGGAGATACACATGGAATAAATGGAGGAATAGATATTTCCTCCATTTCTAAAATCTATTATTATTTATGGATAATAAATAATGTGCCTTTTCATAATATTATTATAACAGTACCTAATAATTATAGTAAGTGTAGCATTACTAACAAGAAATTTTGAAAGCGATTGTTCGTAATTACAAATTAATCGATTATCTAATCGAATTATATGTAATGAGTAGGTATTATATCAACGCATATTATATTATGACCACGTTTTTTTTAATTACATAATATTTTAATTTTAGGAGCTTGTGGCTAAGTAATACCAGCCGCATGGGTCGATCGATCAGGTTAAGCTATGCTTGCCGTGGTTGGTCCGTGGATGGGTGACCATCTTTACATACTGAAAGACGTCTTTTGACGTTTCATAAGTGCCCATGTAGGTTTATGTGAAATAAAATATTTTGATTTTGAGTTTGATACCGTGCCTCGGAAAGCACGTTAAGCCGTTTGTCTCGGCTGTCATTCGTGGATCTTTGACAGTCGTTACGGGTCTTCAGAAGCCTGAAAGTCTGACAACCAGGCTTACCAAGGGGAATCGTGTTACCTAGTAATAGGATTGTGGTGGTCAAATATGTAGTCGCTTCATGTAAAATACTTGTATTCAGCTTCATCCAGTTAGCCTGGAAGCCGACTCCGACATGGCTAGGCCGATGATGATGATTTTAATTATAGTTACCGCATTTAATTCACAATAGATAACAAAATCACTGAGACTCGTGGGGTTAGAAGTTGGCACAATGAATGGAAGGAGGCCTATACCAGCCGAACTATTTTGTGAAAACCTCACAGTGAAAACTAAGGGTCGGTTGTTTCAAACGGTTGGTTATCGTAACACACGTACACACGGCCACAAATCAAGCTATACGTTTCCAGTATAAGCTGACCTCTCATTGTACGGAAATCCTATGCAATGCGAGATCAGCCTAAACTGGAAGTGTATAACTTGATATATAGCCGTATAACGATTACATTTACGATGTTTAACGTTCGTTAAATACAAAGCGTTGTTTCACTGCATAAAAAACCGATCGTCAAAGTTTTTTATTTTATTTTATTTGTTTAGGAAAATAAACAGTTACACATTACAGAATTACAACAATTTTTTTTTTGCGACAGAGTGAGACAATGTATAATGCACGACATTTTCCACATATCGCACCTTTAGAATTATAGAGACCTTATTTCAAATCATCAATCACATCATCAGTTAATGACATCATCAATTAATTCACAATATTATAGTGACCTCATTGGTGATGTTCTTTAGAAAGGTTGAAATCTTAAAATTTCAAATATAGGTCACTATAATATTATGATAGTGACCTAATTTGGTGATGTTTTTCAACTTCTGAAGAAATTAGTTCTCTATAATTCTAAAGGTGCGATATGATAAAAGTTCAAATGTAAAAGAATTAAATGACGTTAACCAGTGGGTATGACACCGGTTACTGTAATCGTAATTTTTTAACGAACGTTAAGGGCATAATTGTGTGAAACAACCCTTTTTTTGGTTTGACGATAGTTAGCTCCATTTATGACGTATACGCGTGCGTTAAGTAGACGTGAAACAACCCGCCCTCAGATGAAGTTATCCTTTAAAAAAATATTATTTCGTGACCGAGAAGGAATTATGAAAAACGGCTCAATAAGCAACCTCGGTGAGTGTGTCTAGAATTTTCTAATATCTTTTATAATGTTTCATATTATGACACGAAGCAACAAAACTCGATCTAAAGAAAAGCGGCCACATTCCTCTCTCGTATTTTGTTGCTTCGTGTCTCAATATGAAACTTTATAGAAGGTATTAGAAAATTCTAGACACACTTGCCGAGGTTCCTTCATCATTATTCCAGCTGAAAGACGTCCACTGCTGGACATAAGCCTCCTCCAATTGGGGAGGTTTGCCATAATCGCCACGCTTGACAGGCGGGTTGGCGATCGCAGTATGGTGTTAAAAATGCATAAAGAACGCTGCTGCCCATTCTCTAGTAAGTCCCTTATCGCCTTAGCACCGAGGTTCCTTATTGTTCCGTTTTTTATAATTCCGTCTCAGTCACGAAATAATATTTTTTTTAAAGCACTCCTTTAAAAAAATAGTGGACCGCTAGTGGACCGCTAGTGGGCCGTTGCACGCCATTTTAAAATAAGCCGTCATGCGCTGGATGCGGAAAGCACAGAACCGGTCGAAGTGGCGCTACTTAGGGGAGGCATATGTCCAGCAGTGGAAGTCTTTCGGCTGAAATAATGAAGCTGTCGAAAGTCTAAATCCCCAGGATCAGGTTGAAAGAAAGCTCAATTCACCTATGTTTTCACGGTGATCTTTCTACAGTATAGACCGACTACCCAGCAATGGGTGGAACACTTCAATATGCTCCGTCGTAGGGTTTAGTAGGTACTGAGTTATTAAGGGAAAAGCGTCAGGTAGCCCGCAAAATTTTTGCTTCTTTCAGTTCAGTATTACGTTGTATGTTGATCTAAGTATAATTCGCGAACGTATAAAATGTTTATTTATACAATTATAATCATAAAAATCATAAATACAACTCTCTTAGTTCATATAATCTATTGAATGACTACCTATATTTCATGAAATCATGACTTTTAGGATTGTACTAAATTAAGAAGTTGTATTGCTGATTCTCATGATTATAGTTCTGTAAATACATACTTGTTACGGTCGCAAATCATACTTTAATACATACACCCAGACAATGAGCAGCAATTGCAAAAATCGTAAGAAAATTTGAATTCCGCGAGCTACCTGAGCGTTTTCCTCTAAAGTAATGATTAGCGCCTGTTTAACCATACATTTTTGACGTTTAAACGTCTCTTAACTTTAAGCAATGCTTCTAAATAAAAAAAATAAATAAAAAAAAAACGCTTCTAAATACGGAGATGATATTTAAAAAACAAAAAATATAAACACAAGAATCAAACTATAGTATAATTAATGAGTCTCACACAAACTTTGCCCTAAGGCCCTCAAAGATAAGATTAGCTAAAAAGTTTTGGATTACGCGGTCTGAACTACCAGAGATTATTTTAAAGCCCGGCTTGAGTTTTGCAGAGATAAGAGTAGATTCCAATGTAAATATTGGCCCGTCCCGTAAAATTGGTGTGCCTCCTTAGAATCGGATTAAGTAGTCAAGGGGGTAAAAGTGGCCTCTCGCGTTTTTTAACATCGGTAATTGCAGTTTCAATTTTTCACGTGAACATGTCTTTAAATTTGCTTCCATAGTGGGAGGCTTTTCAAAAAACTGTTGATAACAAAATCGGGGGATACAGTTTGGACTCGAAGTATAGCCGATTCCCGGCCACCGTAGGCGCGGGCTTGCGGACGGCGAACAATGGGCAGCTCGCCGTCCGGTAAGGACCAGGGGGTCTACTCCCTAAGCACGAAGTCCGTAGTTTCGGGCTTCGTTTCGGGCGTTTCCTACTCCCTATCACCAACGGACGGACGATTCGTTCGAGGCCCGACGAAGAATGAATGACAAGACCATTTGACAACTGTCCCTACTCCCGATGCGTTTTTGCCCGTCCGAAAAGTTGAACTTGACGCTTGTTTTGACGGAACCTTATGTCAGTTGATACGACATCAAAATAGTTATCGTTCTGTCGACGAACGATTATAATTGTTTACACTATTTAGAGACAAAGTAAGGAATTCCAAAGTATGTCTGCTTTTTTATTGCTTGACGAAGCTATATAGGAAGAGCGGAGGCAACGTCGACAATATTTACGCCAAGAATTTAGGTTGGCGAGTATTCCCGACGTTACTGACTTATCTTAAGCTATTTGGCAATTTTGCTATTCTGAATTTGACGTTTTTAAACAAAAATTTAGATTTCCTAACTAAATCTGACTATTATTAATCGCGATTAAAAAGATGTAGAATAAAATCAATTAGTTGTCATGAACTATACTTCACACCAACATCTCGACTATTTGTACAAAATCAGTACTGTTACTGTATATATTTTTTTCTTTTCTTTTGCTTATATCTCGAAAATGGTGCGTCCTATCGCAAAAATAATGAACATTTCGACCCCCTTTTAGATACTCCAAACCCCTAAAATTCAACATGTTAGAATGTTTTTTTTTTTTTTCCACACCAAAAGTGAAAAATTCTATATAAAGCACGTTGAGGCTGCCCAGCTCCTGCGCGCCTCCGGCCAGAGTCCGTGTCCGTGAGTTTCTGCAGCGGTTGGGGCCATTTTACGAAATGAATAAGAAAGAAACTAAAATAAAATAATTTTAAAACTTTCCGGCTAGTATCGTTGAATTAATTTGAAAATTTCCGTCAAAATGTCAAAAAGGAAAAACGCAAAGGTATCAACAGGATAATGCCGGTTTCCGGACAAAAATGTCAAAAATAATTCTAATCTTTATAACAAAAAGTATATTGTTAAAAATGTAGTCATTTTCTAAGGAAAAAATATTGATTTTTGTTTATTTAGCTTGAAAACCACAAAATAATTAAACCGGTAATCGACCGGTAAAATAGCACAACTCTATTGTCATCAATCGCCATGCGTCTTTCGTTCACGAATATTGTCTACGATTCCGTTGGAAACTGATGAATCCGAAATTACTAGGGAGTAGGGTTCAGTCCGACGTGTCGGACTACTAACGGACGGGCCCGTTACTTCGTTGACGGACTTAGGGAGTAGACCCCCTGGCTCGGGTCGACGGTGCGTTATGTACCACGCGCGCCTCAAAGAGATATCAGCACGAACTGACGGGGTCCGCTAGGACCGATGCCTGCTAGATTTGCGGGTTTGTCCGAAAGGGATACTGTGGCCCTGGCACACAGGCAACTGAAGGAACACGGGTGGGTTTTAGTCAGTAAAAGTCTGACGCGTCCTCCCGCTCCGCCTAGAGCGGGAGAAGTTATTTGATAATATCACACCGAAAAAAAAAAAAGGGGTGGGTACAGTTTGGTGTTGCAGCTACATAAGTGTGTGCCATCTACATCCAAAATTGTATTACACCACTCAATATCTAATGGATAAAAGAAATCGTTACACAGAAAATATTACCCGTTATACGTACACGTATTACAGTAAAACACATGGCCGTGTCCACGATAAAGCCACACCCCGATTTTTTGACTAGTGTAAAAAAAAAATCCCTTATGGTATGGAATAAGAAAGAAAGAAAAAGCGTTTATTTGCGGTAAACATGAACAAAAAATAAATATTGTAATGTCTCTGGTATATCCGTTTACGTAATATTAACGTATGGATGGTATTAGTAGCCACAGGCGTAAAAAAAAAGTTTTGAGTTTTTTTTTTTTGTATGGGAGAAAACACTTAAAAGTACATTATTTTGAAACTGAAACATTACATTCATCCCAACTACGGAAACCTACATTGTGAATGGTCCGGTATGCCATGAGCAGATTTTTTTACAATAGCTTTAGTGTCAGACAATCTTGCCAAAACTTCAGTTTTTATTTATTTAAATTGAGTGTTTTGACCAAAATCAAATCAAAATCTAAAGTCATTTATTCAAATTAGGCTGAGAATCAGCATTTTTCGAACATCAAAATTACATAAGACAGTCCCCCAAAACGCCCGCCCTCACCACTTCCTAGTGCTTTAGCTGGGAAGAAGAAATGGCGCAACAAACTCCCCTGCAGCACAGCTGTCTGTTCAGTTAGAAAAACTTGATTCAATACAATAGGTAGTAGGTATGCTAAATAATTAACATTACGAGACATAGAACCGTAATAGTAAATTACTTACCAAGGGCTGTAAAAGAAAGAAAGACCGAAATCGCAGTTATTTGTTACCCGTGCCGCAGGCGAGGGTTGTAAATATGCGATAGAGGACTTTCTTTTTTACTGCCCGTGGTGAGTACACAATTTTACGGCTTCACCTGGCCACGATGCGAATTTTACTGTACGCGTAGCGTGCGGTAAAACTCACATTATGGCCAGGTGTGACGTAAATTAAATCATTTGTCCTATGTCAGCTAGCACACGCCAATATACCAGACAATACAATGAAAACTATACTCAAGCAAAAAAACTATTAACAAAACTTAAAACCTAAACAAAAATCCCCAGGCATAAAGGGTGTGCCCGTTTACATATGCAATGCTGGATTATGTTCATATAGCTGTAATACGAATGGTACTTTAGCAGCTAGGAAGGACGATTTGGATCAATGACCCATAGAAGGCTGACCCATGTCAACCACAGAATGTCAACACAAGCATGTATAATAACGACAAAGCACAATGTGGAAACGCTGGCATGATGAGTTAGATGCGTTTATGGCAGATTGGCCGGAGCAGGCAACACACAGAGAATAGTGAAAACTTTGCCCAGCATTGGCCCAGTACTAGAAGCGAAAAACAAAATCATTTGTTTGTTTATACACTTAGTAGGTCGTTAAAGGATTTTGATAGTCAAATCAAATTAGTTATTACTTCCAACGAGGTTTATTTTTAATAATGACAGGCACTAAAAGTCACAACCTTATAATATACAGGCTACTTTTTTTTTACCAGTGCGCAAATTTTATTTGGTAGATCAGTATCAGTAATAGACAAAATTTCCATTATTTGCTCTATACTTTTTTTTTTCACGCGTCGTCGCGCTTCGTGTAACCATAAACTAGTTTCAAAATAAACATCTTTCGTTAACGATAACTTAATTTTTTTGTAATATACGTAGCAAAATAAGAAATAGGTGGTTAATAAAACTCGTTTTAGTTTAATTAGTCAAAATTTGCGCACTGATTTAAAACTTTTCCTGTATACATAATATGTACATATTGTGACTTTTAGTGTCTGTCATTTTTAATGTGTTTTTAGTAACAACTTCGCCCGCGTGGATGTCGGTTATCGCGTAAATAAGTAGCCTGTGTCCTTCTCTATGTCTCTGCCAAATTTCATGACGATCGGTTCAGCGGTATAGGCGTGAAAAATAAAGTGACAGACAGAGTTACTTTCACATTTATTATTATTATTATTAAAGTATGGATTATTATTATGTTATTATAATGTAACAGAGCAATTACGTCAGGTCATTTTCCAGCTACGTTGATTGCAAATTCTTTTGGCTTTGCTTTTTTTGTTTTTAACATCTGGAAAAAGGGAACAACTGATAAGTTATTTGGAACATGGCACTGTTCTACTTCCATAGTAAAAAATAAGTTTAAAAAATTTTATATCTTGGGGTCATACTACTATCACTTTTATTATGATTATGAGGTTATGTTAAGTTTGCCGTAGCCAACATTGGCTTGGAATAAAAAAAAAATACGATAATTAATGACGAATTTAGAGTAAAGATCTACTACGATAGAAAAATATGCATTAGCAAAATGTCAGAAATGTATAGGTAAGAAAATCTTATCTATACATACAAATAAATAAAATTTAAGTGTCTGTGTATAATGTCAAAATAACAGCTTTTTACTAAACAAATATGAAAATTTATTCGGTATTTATAACAAACATACAAAAAGAAATATAAAAATAAAAATGTCTGTCCGTCTGTTTGTTCCGGCTTATCTCCGAAAACGATGGACCAATTTTGACAGGACTTCCACTAGCAGATAGTTGATGTTATAAAGAGTAGCTTAGGCTACTTTTATTTTAGAAAAAGCCACGCGGGCGAAGCCGCGAGCAGCAGCTAATTATAATATTTTTTTTCTTTCTTTCTTTAATATATTTTTTCTTTCTTTCTTTCTTTAATATTTTTTTCTCAGCTAAATACCTATATTCTATTATTTTATTCATGAAATCAAAATGGGTTCAATAACTTTTGTTACCTATTTTTATAGTGCAAACTGGGTTTCTTGAAACCAGTTGCTGTAAAAGTTATACATAAGTTTTAGAATACACGTACGTTTTAGAATATACATAAGTTTTAATATATTTTTGTTTTTTCTTCGAACTGTTTTAATTAGCAAACGTGTCTTCAAAATTAGCCGATGCCATGGCCATAGGAAAATAAATTTACAGTCTAGACAAATTAATCAAAATGATTGCTAATTTAATTGTATAATTTATATTTTTTATGATAAAATTTTTATTTTCTGTGATTAATATACTTTAACTCACACACTGACTAAATGTAAATAAAAAATGGAAAATCATATACAATATTTTTAAATATTGTGAGCACCATGTATCTATCGCATTTATTAATTTGTCTGTCATTACTTCACTTTTCATTATTTTTGCTTATTGTGTTATAGTAATTTTATTCTAGGTACATCGTCTTCACCTATAATTATTAATTAATGTATACAAACTATTGTTAAAATTTTAAAAGAGTAAGTATGGAGTTTCTTGTCCATTCTTCTCCATACGTAACTACCTTTTGGAAGGGGCAACTAGAATCAATTAATTATTTTGTAAATTTTGACGTTCAAAAGTGCCTTTTATGTGCCTATTTGAAATAAACGATTTGACTTTGACTTTGACCTTTGACAATTGGAAAGTGATGTTAAACTATTTACGGGCGTAAATGGTTAAATTGAAATAAATGCTTTCTTTTTCTCCCGAAATTTGTCACAGTTAATTGCGCGTTATCACGAATATAAACGGAAATAATTTAAAAAAAGTCATTTCGGAGTTTAGCCGGAACAAACAGACAGACAACAACAAATGTAAAGATTGTTTTTGTGTTACTTTCGTAAAAAGCTGCTATTTTGACGTTACAAAGAGACACATCAATTTTATTTATTTATATAGATGAAAGGAATACTACCATCCATTTGCATAATCTCATACATGACACGTATAGTATTACGTGAGCGACGTGGATTTACTCAAAATCTACAAATGTCACCGAAGATAGGTCACGTCTCATGAACCGTTTAGCGCGTGCGACTTGCGATGCTATGGCTTCTATATTAGTTTAACTAGCGACCCACCCTTGCTTCGTAAGGTTTTTACGACTTGACGAAACATTGAGATTTATTTATTACTATAGCTTTTGCCCGCGGCATTGCTCGCGTTAGTTTAAAATTTGACGATCAATTAGGGTTGTACTCTGTTTGCTCCGTCAAAAACTCTTAACACACTACTAAAGTTTCTATAATAATATAATTCAATCATGATTCGATAGACACGTGGTGCCATCTATTATCATAAAAACTTTATTGTTTTTTTCTCGAATCGAATCGAATTTTCCTCGGGAACAGTACGTTTTTTTTTTGGGATGAGAGGTACCCTATGTCCGTTTCTGTATACCTGACAACGTATATGCAAAATTTCAGGATGACCGGTTCAGAGGTTTAGGCGTGAAAAGGTAACAAACAAACAAACAAACTAACTTTCGCATTTATAATATTAGTTAGTACTAGTTTCTGCCACGGACTTCGTCCGCGTGTTATTTCGGAGTCCGAACATCGCATCCCGTCGCCCGCCCGCGCTTTAACATCGTTTTCACTTAGCGTTCTTTCTGACTTTTTATCTTTTTGCTCGGCTCTTAAGGGTCGTAGCGTGATATTATATAGCCTATAGCCTTCCTCGATAAATGGGCTATCCAAAATTAAAATTATTTTTCAATTTGAATGAGTGATTCCTGAGATTAGCGCGTATAACCAAACAAAAAAACAATCTCTTCAGCTTTAAAATATTAGTATAGATAATAAGTAAGTTTAGTATGATTATATCATACATAACCCAGGGGGGGTTATGTATGATATAATCATACTAATTAAATTGTATCTTCCGGATTAAATTGTCTAAATGATGGTATATACCGCATCAAAATACCTAGCGTAGTTCAGAAGAACAACTCCTCGATATGGCTTGCATTGTGAGGAAGTTCCTGGCTTTGCAGTCCTAACCACCGGTAACTTGGACCCTGCTCCCGACACATAATATTTTTAAATACATTTTATTTAATCTTTTTTTTTGTGAATTATTTAAAATAAATAATAATAAAAATAATAAACAAATTTACTTTTCCAAATAATACACACAGACACAGTTCAAAACGAAGAGGTAGAAATATATATAATAGCATGACAATATAGCTTGTGTACAGAAGATTTAGGTCTGCAAAGTCTATGCATACAAAAAAATAATGAACCCTGTCTCTTAAACTATGAGACCTGTATCTTAAAAGACAGTGTAATAAATTATGATAAAAAAATAATAAATGACATAATAATAAAAGATTACAAAGACTAGTTTGAAAATGTCTACTTAGTTGGTTCTTCGAGACTTGATTTAAAGATTCACACAAATATTTATAAATGAAGAAGTAACAGTCTTTTTAGGGTTCCGTACCTTAAGGGAAAAAACGGAACCCTTATAGGATCACTCGTGTGTCTGTCTGTCTGTTCGTCTGGCATAGCCAATTTGCTCAGAATCTACTGAACCGATTAATTTGAGAGGTACCCATATGAACTTCTGTGAACCAAACACGGGTGTGTAACGTAAATAAATGAATTTTGAATATGGGGGTCACTTTGGGTGGAGGGGGGGACTTAGAAGAAAAAAAAAAGTTTTACAAATTGTACCGTGCGGCATACCAAATGAAAGGGCTTATTATAAAGATTTCAGATATTTTTTTATTTTTTTATAATTTTAAAATATATACTTTTAAACTTATTTAACAGTGTCGGACCACGCACAATTAAGGGTTCCGTAGTTGGGATGAATTTATCCAAAGAACAAACTAAACATTGTAGTTGAAAAAAATATTCTCTCATACATCTCATACATTCCAACTGCAAATAAAAGTTTGTACGCACAATATTGGGAGATTTACCATGTTATTTTCATCTTATAGGTTTTCCTGTAATCTATAAGTATAGAACTATTTTAGGCTCAATAGTTTCGAATGGTTAGTTAATTATCTTATATAACTTTAACTATTTATTTTAAAATTATAAAAAAAAATACTTGAGAATGCCTTGAAATGAAAGGGCTTACTGTGAGGGTCACAGTAAGCCCTTTCATTTGTATGTCACACAGTACAGTGTCCAAACTTTTTTGAATTTTCTTCTTTTCTCCCAAAATGACCCCTATATTCAAAATTCATTTAATACATAACACGTCCGTGTTTGGGTCACAGAAATTGATAATGTGTACCTTTCAACTTAATCAGCCCATTAGATTCGAAGAAAATTGGCTGTGACAGACTGTCAGACAGACAGACAGAAAAGTGATCATTTATGGGTTCCGTTTTTTTTATTCAAACATGTAAGGAACCCTAAAAACACTCTGTTTATCGTCATGGTGTGTTATATCTATCTACCCTTTTTGAAATACAGGCGTTTAAATACTTGCCCAACTGTAATAACGGCATTATTACAAAATCACAAATTAATACAGATGGGACATTCCGTAGTTTAGGTATGAAGCTAGAAGTACGCGGCGGGCCCATCTCACTAGGCCAATTTAGTAGGACTGACGCGCGCCGCCGGTATAAGTGTACGGCCTGAGTGAAAAGGCGTGCGGCGGGGCGTATTGCGTCGCGTTCAAGCGGCGAAAGATCGTTCGCCGCCACTCAGGACACTTGTGAGGGATGTGTGTTTAACATGAACGCTGCACGCGCCGCCCCGCCGGACGCTCGAGTCGAGCGTGCACTTAATTCGCACACTAAGTGTTACGCGATAGAAAGAGAGGCAACTTGTAGGTGAATATAACTGTAGGTAATAAGCCTTATGCGACCTGAATTGCACTTTATTGTGTCGTAGCAAGAGTCGCTTTTTATTCAAATAATTTTGCGGAGTGTCCCATCTGTATTAATCTTTGACAAAATGTAAAATGTATTCACGATAGCGTAGGTTTGTTGAATTATTGTTAGTGAGTAATGTGCAGATTACACACATTTCAGATTACAAGGCAACAAAACATACGGTTCTAATACGCTTTCTACGAAATGAAAATTTCATTTGACGTTATTTTGATAGAGAATATCTTATATACAAAATTCTCGTGTCACAATGTTAGTTACCATACTCCTCCGAAACGGCTTGACCGATTTTTATTAAATTTTATATGCATATTCAGTAGGTCTGAGAATCGGCTACTATCTATTTTTTTTTTTAGTTTTAGGTAGGTAGGTAGGTAGGGTAGGGTAGGGTAGGGTAGGGTAGGGTAGGGTAGGTAGGTAGGTAGGGTAGGTAGGTAGGTAGGTAGGGTAGTGTAGGGTAGGGTAGGGTAGGGTAGGTAGGTAGGGTAGGTTAGGGTAGGATAGGATAGCGTAGGGTAGGGTAGGTAGGTAGGTAGGTAGGAAGGGTAGGGTAGGGTAGGGTAGGCAGGTAGGTAGGTATGGTAGGGTAGTCATTGGCCATGCCATAACTGGCTGCTGCTGAACGCCATTGTGCCATTCAGCAGTTAGAATGTAATTTTCTATTCCGAGTCAACCCTAATGCATGGAGGAATCACTGACATATACTGCAGACTTGATACCTAAGCTTTAATAGTAGTAAGCAGAACATGTCTATCAATATCATTGCCACACTGTGGTTTAGATTTTTTCATAATACCTATGTATTTAATGATACGAGTAACTCATCATTAGGTATTACGAAAAAACTAACAAAGTTAAAAGTTCATAATAATCTTTAATAATATTAAGAATAAACTAAATTAATATCTCATTAGTTTCATCGTTATCACGCCTAACTTGGATAACATGACAGTTTGTCTTTTATCATTTAACTCCATTAGTCTTGGTCGTTGACTTTTCAATATTAATTTGCTGTGAAAAATACACAAGTTTAATGACTGAATAAGTGTCCTAACCTACAGTGCTCAGACCAGGGGGCGTTCCCGCATTGTCGAGGCGGGGGGGCTCAGTAGCCGTGGCTTGGAGGGCCACGGTGAAGCTAAGAGGAACCCGAGGAGGGGCCGCTCGTCAGGGCTTTTGCGGCTAAGCTGACGACGTAGCGGCCGTAGGTTGCGGTGCCGCTTTGGCGACATCGCAACTGAGGCGGGCCGCGATGTCGAATGGGCGGCATTGCGGCTGAGTGTGGGAGGCCGCGGCGGGAGAGGAGTGCCGGTATTGCGGTGAGCCGTTCTCCCTACCTTCCGCGGCCTTGACGGGGTCGCCACCGTTGAATGGCGGACGCGGTGGGGCCGCAGAGGAAGAGGAGTGTCGGTATTGCGTTGGCCGCTCTCCCTATCCTCTGCGGCCGAAAAGTGGTAGGCGGCGGGGCCACTAACCTGACCCGTTGCGGGGGGACCAGGGGCGCCTGGACGCGAGATCGTCTGGCGCGAGGTCCCAGGTGGAGGCCAGCAGGCAACGGGTGCGGGGGCACCCTTGCCTGTATTGCACAGGCCTCTACCAGTGTCGGACGGGAATGGCCAGGTGTTCCCGGTCATTCCCATATCGCCCCCAGGCTGAGGGGCATGCGGGGCCCGCCAGTTAGGCGGGCATGCGCCGGGAGGGTTGTGGACGTAAAGGCTGTGCCGGTTTCCCATGACCCTCCCATCAAGGCGATGAGGGAACTCCGCTGAGTTTTAGTGGGTATTCTGCCATTTTGGCAGGGAGTCCCACATACCCCGTCTCGTCCCCCGACGAGCGGGCATGCGTTATGCATTTCTCAGCGTAAAAAAAAAAAAAAAGGGTGCGTTAAGGTCGTAGCACATTTATCAAATCGGAAAGGGATCGTAACGGTATCGCCATTCGCGTCGCCGTCAAACAGTCGTCAACCTTACGTAAGCACGTAACCAAAGCGGATCAGAAGCTCCGATTCGTCGACTCGGCTACGGCTAGGCGACGCCGCGCTTACGGCTCGCCGACCGCTGGTTGATGGCTAGTCATTGATTTTATGTCACACCTCTTGTATGGAGACGATCCACTGTGCGCGGGAGGGGCGTGGACGAAGAGACGTAAGCTAGGGTACGGAGAGTCGTAAGCTAGGCTACGGAGAACCGTAAGCGCGGGAACTGCAAGTCGACCACGCACCGCACCGCGGTTGTGAGCTTGTCCCGAGGCGAGGCGATTACGTTACGATTCCGATTAGTGTGCGTTGCAGTAGGGAGTTTCATACAAATAATACTGAACGGCTCGAGTTGATACGGTGACGATCCCTTTCCGATTTGATACGTGTGCTACGACCTTTACTCCCGAAAACGATTCGAGTTTGATTTTGTTTCCGATTCGATCTTATTTCTGTTCTGATTCGAACTCGATTTAAAACCTTACTCTCGAACCAATTCGAAACGTAAACCAAGATCGACATAGGTTCGAGTATTATCAGCGTTGTTATGCGTATCCGGCGGATTACGTCATCGTCAAGTGCTCTATGTCTTTGGTTAGTAACATAATAATGACTCCACAGAGCGTTTAGTGGTGCAGGGAAGAGTAGAAGGCAATAGGCCACGCGGGAGGTCACCGATTAGGTGGACCGATCAAATTAAATCCGCGGTTGGAGGCCCTGTTAATGAACGCCAGATGGAGGGAGATCGTAAGGCGAGCTACGACTACTCCTGCGATTGGACAAAACTCATCGTGACCACGGCCACTCTGTCAAGAGCGAAGCGAAGTACAAGAAAATAGTAGTATAACCCCCGTTCCCAATTTCAAAACAAATTCCTGGAAATTCATTGCATATACTTTTCTAATGACTCTAAAATCTATTACGCTAACATATTGTCTCGAGACAAACAAGATTACGTCTTCGCAAATTGATATAAATGTAACAGAACGCCACTAACGAGTACCTCCACCCCAACGAAATATTATACAGGATGAATTTCGATCGATGCGATATTTGTTTTCCTGTGTTTGTTGTGAAGGACTATAATGCATAATTATGGAATCTTCAAGATGGTGCAGCATTTACTCAAGAAGGATGTTGTGGTATTGCTCAGTAAGATTTCAACGCAATGTGTGAAGACATTATACGAGACTGCTGCAGAAGTGCTGTAATTTGTGAACGCGTGAATTTTTCGCTTGTTTCAGTCAAATCATCTAGATGCAGTTTGAGGAAAGTTCGTATTAATGATGCAAGAAAGTATAGATACCGTTTATTGGAGATTTGGATACACGCATACTGAGTCTGTTGACTCTGCGGAAAAGAACATTATGTTGCAGTGGATACCAGCACCACAAAGAGAACAATAATAATATTAAGTAGAATACGCTTATTTTCTAACACAAATCTTCTATTTTTTTCAGGTTCATTATTTAGATACCTTTTTTTTTTTCAAGTGGGATACTATCAAATAACTTCTCCCGCTCTGGAGCGGGACGGCGTGTCAGACTTTTACTGACTAAAACCCACCCATGTTCCTTCAGTTGCCTGTGTGCCAGGGCCATGCTGCCCTGATAACAAAGAATGCAGTAATCGTCATTTTTGAGATTTTCACTTTTTTCCAGAAATGGCATCCCAAGAGGTTCATGTACATGATAAAAATATATTTTCATAAAAACAATCATTCGAAGTATGTTTTTTATGTAATGATTTTCGCCGTACTTGCATAAAAACTGCTTCAATGATAAGAAAAAACGCAGTATTAAACATGGCCTAAGAAAGAATGCAGTACTTGCAAGAATACCCTAAAACAGAATGCAGTAATATCCACTACTTTATTATTTTGTTTCAAATTCAGTAGACAAATTGCTAAATTAAAACGCAGTACTCCACATTACTGTATTTAAGTGTAGTAAAGGCTTGCGAAGTCTTAGCAGTGCGATCCATTGCCGCGTTTAGTCTTAGTAAATCAGTTCGGCGACGTCATTCAGTGGAGTAATACGTGTGCCACGAGCGGGACTCTGGTGCGCCTCTTGTTGTTTTTTTGACGCAACGAAGTTTGGGTGAGTATTACCTAATTATGATAGTCTACTCTAACTTCGATCGAGTAGTTTACAGCAATTTAATGACATTCATATTAGTTTGATATTAATACCAGGAAAGTTATAGGTAGATAAAGAAGTCAATCTAATACTCATAGGTACTATCTAAATTCATGTCATTCAAATGTTGAAGTTTTTCCAGTCAACGAAACAGAGTCATTTTCTTTGTTATGTGATGAAACGTTCCCAAGTTCTTTGATGGATTTAACATTCACAGATATAACATTAGGATTAGATGAATCCGTGAACAGCTTAGCATCAATGGAAAATACACAGCAAACGGAAGATAATTTAAACTACAACATGATTGCTATCGCATCTAGTTCAAAGGATTCGTTAAATCAAGAGACCCAATATAATAACTTGAACCACGATACAGTTGAAACTAAATCCAGTTTGCAGAATGTTGGATATATAGAGCCAGAAACTGATGTCGAACACGCTGATCCTACAAAAGGAAAAACAAAATCTGGCAAACCAAGAATCAGGCGTAAATTTGAGAGATCTGTAGAAACACGGTTAGAAGAGAAGAAAAAAATTAAATTGGAGAAAATGGCGGTGAAACCTGGATGTAACGAAACGTGTACTAAAAAATGCATGTTAAATTTTACGGAATTAGAACGCAAACGTTTAAATGAATTATTTTGGGAGTTTAGTTATGAAGCTCAAGGTTTGTTTGTCAAGTCTCTGGTTACAGAAAAAGAAGTTTATAGACGTATTAAAAATAGCCAGCAGATGCGAAAGACCACTTATGTCTATTCTTTTCAAATAGACAGTAAGAAGAAGGAAGTTTGTAAGACATTCTTTCTGACGACTCTGGGATACCATAAAAATAATGATAGGCGTGTGCTTGACATTTTGAAAAAACTTCCAAGTGCTCAAAAAGATCGACGTGGGAAGCATGATATTTCAAAAAAATTGGATAGAGAAAAGCTCAAAGAGCATATTGAAAGTTTTAGACCGGCCATTGCACATTACAGACGAGCACATGCTCCTAATAGACGATATCTACCCAGTGATTTAAACGCAACCATGATGCATACTGATTTTATTGAAAAGAATCCAAACTTTATAGTTTCTTATGATCTCTACAGGAAATTCTTAAAGAAAGATATGAACATTTCTTTAAGAATTTCCTGTAGAGATCATAAGAAACTATAAAGTTTGGATTCTTTTCAATAAAATCAGTATGCATCATGGTTGCGTCTAAGGTTTTTATATTAAGAACATGCCTGCCTTATTTGAATGTGATAAGTAAATAGTTAACTAGTTGTTGCTACTAAGTCATGCCAATGAAAACAAAGACTGAATATTAGAATTACATTGAAAGAGTCTGATTTAATTTAGAAATTAAGAAAGCGCTAAATGGTTCGCAGATGATGCCAATATTGTACCTACTTAATTAATGTTAATCAACAGTCTGGCTGAATTTTGTTATTTTTAGTTATATAATGTTATTTTCTTATTAAAACTGAATTTGAAAAAAACTGTTTTTTAACATCCATATAGTTTACTCATTAGTTTACTTGCATTCCAAGATGTAAAAACTTAGGTCGTAGCTAAGAGACTAAAAAAACCTTAACCTTATAATGCACCTATATAAGTCACACACACAGTACACTTCAACTTAGTTCCGGGCATATAATAATGGCAATAATTACTAAAAAATAATGCAGTAATCGACTTGTGCTAAGACATAATGCAGTAATACGCGCAAGTGCTGCATTTAGTTTTAGTATCATGTGACTCGGAAACGACCTGATACTAAACCGAAACGCAGTAATACGTATTATAATTGCATATATTAGTAAATTAAATAAAGGAAAATTATCTTGTAAAAGCTTGATTTTTTTCCGAATTTTTAGATATATATTATGACCAATAAAATACGAACATCTTGCTCAGATGATATAAAATATGTTTTTTGCGTTTATCTCGTAACCGCCATTTTGCGATTACTGCATTCTTTGTTATGACGGCAGCATGGTATACTCGCTCAGTATTCCCGTTAGTCGAAGTATTATTATTATTACCACTTTAATCTAGAGATCATAAGGACAAGCCACAATTTTTCATGGGCCTAATCGCCGAACAAAGAAAAACGATCTCCTTTGGGTCTGAAAAATAATTGTAATAGTAATTTCAGTCTCATGTTGAATCAAAATCGTTACCATTTTGGTAATTTTTAATTATATTGTCGTTGTAATATTTCGCAGCAATAGTTTTAGTTTTGTAATTCCATCTGCCAAGAAAAACAGCATGTATACACAAAGGGTAAAGTCTGCTTAGTCGCAACCAAACGACTGGAGCTATTAACTTATCCGAGAGTGTATCTTCATGTAGCTTCATAGATGTGGAATTAGAACAAATCTCCTCCCCAAATAAACGTATCTGGAGATACTACGGTTTACGAGGACAGGGATGCACTCTAATGTAAGTAATAGGGGACTAAAAAACCGGCCAAGTGCGTGTCGGATCACGCACAATGAATGGTTCCGTAGTTGGGATGAATTTATCTCAAGAACAAACTTAACATTGTAATTGTAAAACATGTTCTCCTATACATATTGGGAGATTTACCATGTTTTTTTAAGACCATATACTTCTTATAGGTTTTTCTATAATCTATAAGTATAGAACTACATATTTTCTGTTCTTTTTTTCAGGCTCTTTTGTTTCTTAGCTAAGGTAAATGTCAATTTTCATATTTTTTTGAAATTATAAAAAAAATACTTGAGACCTCCGAATATTATCTTTAGATCGCATCAAAACTTCACTAACTAATCATAACTAAAATAGATTAAATACGTAAAATAAAAGTTAATAATATTAAATAGAAATCGAACAAATTAGTGAAGTTGTTTAAAAACTGTGATAATAACATGAACTAAAGCCTTATGGTTAATCTCGCACAAACTTTACCATTCTGCAGTCTGGAACTTTCATACTTTCTAACTTGTAATTGAAGTTTTAGTAAGTTAGCTTTAAGTTAACTGACTTGGTTTCCCAAGTCACTTATTTATTTTTCTTAGATCAATCAACTCAGCCAATCGCACTCCACAGCTGGACGTATGCCTCTCCCAAGCTGTTCCACAACAACCTGTACTCCACCTTCCGCATCCAATCTGTCCCAGTCACCTTTTTAAGGTCGTCGGTTCATCTTTTAAAGGGTTCCGTAGTCAACAAGAAACCCTTATAGTTTCGCCAAGTCCGTCTGTTTGTCTGTCCGCGGCTTAGCTCAGAGACTCTTAGTACTTAGAAAGCTGTAATTTGGTTTGGTACATATTAATTACGCCGACAAAGTGGTAAAATAATACCTTGTTTTTTTTTTGTGTCTTCCCTACACTTAAACTACTTTTTTTTTTCTTTTTTTTTTGTAGATGGCATCTCAGAGTGTAACTACGAGGGGCTCGGACTCTTTAACCGGACTATCCTGTGGTGCCTTAAGCTCCTAACGGATTTTAAGGCCTCCAGCCAGGGCATACCGTCCGTACCCCGCAGGGGTACCCCCTGCGGGGTACGGACCTCGGCTTAGGGCAGAGTCGGAGGAGGGGGGAGGGTGGCAAAGGACCGTTGGTGGCTGGATAAAATCAGTGTTTTGATTATTATCATGGGGAGTTTGGAATAAATGCTGCTCAGCTAAAACGCGTGCTGGCGCTTCGTTTCGCAAGGGTCGGGGAGGAGTCTTAAACTACGTAATATTACTTAGCTTTACTCGTAAAGGTGCAAATTTTCGTTAAGTGCCCAAAAGTTAAATGGATGTATTTTGGATATGTGATAAAATTTGCAGCAGTAGTATTATATAAGGTGTATCTATTCATACACGAAATATTTTAAGAGGAACATTTATAGGTGGTAAAAAAGCCATAACAGCGATTTTTTTTTAAGTGTTTTAATTTTTATATAATTATTATAATTTTAAAATTGCTCGAGACATTTTACAAAAAAAACCTTTACTTACTTATTCTATGAATGACCCGCCCGGATGCGAGGACGATGGCGGCCCGAGAGCGGTAAAATAAAAAAGCTATTTAAAATTATTTGATTGATGATTAATCATCATTCAAGTAATTTTAAATTATTTAATTTTTTAAATAATATACTCAGATGTAAAAATATAATCGTTTCCATGCGTTATTTACCACCTATAGCTGTATCTCTTAAAATATTTCATGTTTGAATAGATACACCTTATATAACGAAGTTAAAAGGATTTACAAGGTACCGATTAATAGTCGACTGACTTAAATTTTCAGTTGAGAAACATGAATGGGAGAACATGCTTTACAGCTATAATGTTAAGTTTGTTTTTGATGAATCAATTCATCCCATCTACGGAACCCTTCATTGTGCGTGGTCCGACATGCACTTGGCCGGTTTTTTAGATACTTAATTCATGTTCTTTATCAATTTGAATTATTCTTGATCGTTTTCATAAATATGTTGCAAAACAGAATGTTGTATAAAATTAACATTAATTACATTAACATCGTCAAAGTGAAATATTATAGTATTTATATTAACTTTTTTTTGTCTTCAGGGAAATCCTTAGATTAAATAAATTATATTGGAAAAAGCTGTTGTTACAAAGAATCATCGATATCTGAATCATCATCATCATTTCAGCCGAAAGACGTCCACTGATGGACATAACCCTCCCCCAATTGAGGGGCTTTGCCATAACCGCCACGCTTGGCAGGCGGGTTGGCGATCGCAGTATGGTGTTATAAACGCCCATTCTCTAGTAAGTCCCTTATGCCCGGCTTCTGAGGAACTTTTAACGGTGGTTTATCTATTCAATAGCGCTATTGGTTCGTTACCTTGTGAATGTGCGTTTCTGAACACCGCAATGTAAGATAAACTCCGTTTAAACTTCAGTTAACTTAACTGACCAATGTGCGCCGTTTATCGGTTCCATAACTTTATTTGACGCTTCATTTCATAGCCATCTACATCAACTTTTAGGTTAAATGTGTATTATTAAATTAAATTGCCAGTAAAAGCTAAATATTAAAGGAGAAAACAATAAGTGTTCGCATAATTAATTATTAGCCGCTCATCCGAGTCTGATTTGGAAGTACTGGAGTTTATTTTCAATATATCAGTACACATAAACTTAAGTTATCGATTACGTTAAATTCTGTAGCCACTTCGATAAGAAGCATCTTCTCTCTTTCAGTAAAACTTTTACTGCGTTTTCCAGATTCCATTATATGTTATTTTACAAAAGAAGGGAAAAAATAAATAAATGGAATAGAAAGCACAAACGATTGGAAAGATACACAGACTTTTAACTTAAAATCAAACGGCAAAGCAAAAATAATACCACATGAAACAAAAACAATGAAGTGAAAGCAGAAAGAAGTAAGGTTAAAGTTTCGTTTTAAAAAAAATGGCAATGATGTCGTTCATTCACCCGCCTATAAATAACGACTTAAATCATATTTTTTTACTAAAACAGTGTTAAACCACTTATTTACCGACGATAAAAATATTATTACAAATAAAACCAGTATTAAAGACGAATTAAAATAATAAAATCAATTTTAGACGCGATCTCTTATACAGACCCATCTAGCGGCAATTAAGGAACTAGTTATCGGTCTCATAGTTATTGAATGGTTTGTTACGTATTCAGAAACGCAGTGACAGTTAACCGACGTTTATCTTATACATAACTTTATTGAACCAATAGCTAATGAGAGTTTATCTGAGAACTTCAGAAACCGGGCATCAGTCACCTTTTACGACACCCACGGGAGAAAATAGGATGATGATATCTGAATAAATTCAAAGATATCACTGCCCGACTAATTCAGTTCAGACGGAACTGAATTAGCCTGAATTTCAAAGTGCAAAATTAAGGTTCTAGAATTCAGAAAATATCAGCTGTAATAACAATGAGTAAGGAAGATAATACGGAAAGGAATGCACCGGTCATTGTAATGCGAGACGCGGACGATATCAGCAATAAGAATCGCCGAGAGATGGCAAGGAATAAAGTGAAAAATGTTGATGTGAGAAACTGCTTTCAGAGAAATGAGCGCACTAGAAAAAATACTTTCTTAAATAACGCGTTTGTTTTTATACTTATAAAATTGAGTTCCTTCCTAGAACTCAATTTTATACAGGGTGTAAGGGACAGCCCTCCGCAGACTGATGGGGTGAATTCAGTATATCATATTAAGATGACCGGTACATGAAATTATTTCAGGAAAGTTATGGGAATCCAATAAACCTGATTTGTTTTATTACCACACACGCAATTTATCTTTACCGTGGCAAAACGCACGTAACGAACGACAGCTAGGCAGAAAGTGAACAGCTAATTTCGCGCGTCGTTCGTTAGAGTATTTCAACATCCATTGCTGGTTTTTTGATTTTAGCTGTTTTATTTACATAAAGTGCTGCATACAAAGAATGTTATTTTACATTGAAATAAAGGAATAGTAACTGAAAAAAGGATTTAAAAAATGAAAATTTTCCTGAGCAAATTTCCGGTGGAATATGATTCAAAATTAGGAGCTGAATGTACCCTCTTAGTTTGAGTAGGGCTACACCTTACACCCTGTATGTATAAAAACAAAAGGGTTATTTAATAAAGTTTTTTTTTGTTTGTTTTTTAGCCATTGGCAAAACTATGGGATTTGAAGTTACGCCCTTTGTAGATAAAAGTATCAATTATGGCTTATTGTGTGTTTCACCTATGTTAATGATGTATATAAATTATCTTGATTCCTTTTTTCGATTTTCTACGATTTTCAAACATACATAAAACATAAACTCACGCCTTCTTCATAACGCATAGCCTAAACCGCTGGGTTATGAAATGATGAAATTATGCACAAGAGTTCCTCACATAGCGAAAGTGAGCACTAAGAAAGGATTTTCGGAAATTCACTCCCTATAGGGGTCAAATAAATGGGGATGAAAGTTTGTACGAAAAATCGTGATTTTTGCCGATGTGAATTCCATCGGGTATACGAGTATAGCACAAAATATAGTTTGTGTTGCAAATCATTCCGACCTCGCCGCCGAGGCCCCGCGCGAAATCCCCGACTAAATAGTCCTCTCTACCCTTGCTTGTAAGTGAAGCGCCAGCACGCGCTATAGCTGAGCCTGTAGCTGTAAATCCCCCTGATAATAATCAAAACACTGATTTTATCCAGCCACCGACGGTCCCTTGCCACCCTCCCTCCGACGCTGCCCTAAGCCGAGGTTCGTACCCCACAGGGGGTGCCCTTAGCGAGCAGCAGTCGTTTAGTTTATAGTTTTTACGCCCTGGCTGGAGGCATTAAGTTTTTAGGGGCTTACGGCAACCACAGGAATGTCCGATTAAAGAGTCTCAACCCCTCGTGGGCTTACGGCAACCACAGGAATGTCCGATTAAAGAGTCTCAACCCCTCGTGGTTAACTCTGAGAGGCGCTAGATAAAAACAAAAAAAATGTGTTGCAAACTCCTTGGTGAGGTTAATTTTTTAGAAGATTTTTATAGTTTTTTCATTTGTCAAAAGGTTTGGTTTAGGTTTTTGTGTTTCCAGTTTATGTTAACTTATTCATTTTTCCCTTTTAAATCCTTTTATCACACTGAGCTTTAGTTTTATTTCATTCCACCAGCCATTAATATATATTATACAGTCCATTCGCATCGCCAACAGTTTTTCTACTAACTAAATTATTAAATTCATTGATAGATAACGCAAAATCGCACAGCCTAAGCATCTGGGTCTTAAAGCATGAATTTTTGCACAAGATTTCCTCACATAGCAAAAGGGAACATTAAGGAAAGATTTCAGAAAATTCATCCCATAATGGGGTCAAATAGGGGATGAAAGTTTGTATGGAAATTCGTAGTTTTTACCGATGGAGATCCCATCGGGCACATGGCTTGTGAATTAACCATTTTCCCACGCTCCATTTTGAAGTTCTTTTTGTGAGTTTACCAAATTGCCAAGAACGATTTAAAAAAAAAACGATAGTTAGAAAAAGTACCATTGTTAGGTACCTGCTCGTGACAGCATTAGACATGAAAATTGAAATTAATGTGAGTTTGACAATGCATGTCATGTGGTCCAAAAAGATTATATTACCATAATTTAGAAACAGTACAATGTTTACCTAATTTTGTAATTTCAATTATTGAATTGTGCTTTATTATTATTTTAATATGTATCATCTGTAAGATGATTTTTTTGTAGACTGTGGCATATGTAAAAATCTGATTAATATTAACGAGAGTGTAAAGACTTTTTCACTTCTCATGCTCTAAAAGTTCGTCTTTATGTCGTGCGTAGGCGACATAAAATCGCATTTTATGCTCTAGAGCATAAAGTAAAATCTTCGTCGAAGACCAAGGCAATCGGTCCAACAGCCTCACGAACAACTTCAACTTCATAGAATAACCTCTTCATTTTAATTCGTTTCGTTAGTACATATTCTAAGAACAAGGCAAGGATACCAACAGCAAAAAGTACACAATAAAACTTCATGAAATAAAGTAATATGTTTTATTTCGTCCTTTTATTATTTTTTAAATTAGTTTTTCAATATATTTAAAATAACTAAATTATCATAGATATAAAAACAAAATGTTTTTATAACTGAGCAGTATGTTATAACGACCTAAGTCAGGTGTTACGTAACGTTCCTACTGAAAAAAAAAAAAAATGAAAAAAAAAGTTCATTGGCGGGAACCATAATTATTTTTCAATTTTAATTACATTTACAATATTTACATGTTGCAGTTTCATTTCCTCGCAATCGAAGTGAAAAGTAGAGTGTACACCTCGCCCATAAAACCCATTTTACACTCTACTTTATAACCATCCTCGCTCGCAAGCTCGTTCGGATGGATAAATGTCTCGCGTAAAATGGTGCGTCTTTTGCACTTATTGTACAATCTACTATATTTTTTTCTTGATAACTAATTTTAATTACATAAACGTTTATTAAAAGTACAGACGCCAGCACATCAAGCTACTACAATCTGTCAATTTTTTAAAATAGATTTTCAACTTTATCACTACCGTATAAGGTTCAAGGTTGATTGCGAAAATTTGACAGTTTCGGGTAGCTTGACCTGCTGGCGTCTGTACATAATGTAGAAGTTCGTTCCTATTTTACGTAGATACAATTATAAGAATATGTCTGCCGTAATATGGGCTAATATTTTACATTGTAATTCATCATATTTTGTGATCTAGATAAATTACAAAGTGAGCTCCCATGCCACTCCAAGAAGAAATCATCAACTCCAAAATCGCTCTTGAGTACCTACATCAGTGAGTGAGGTGAACCGACCATTACAGTGCGCAACCTGATAATGATACAATTTGTAACATTACATTCACCGGGAAAATTCGCCTGTAATGTAGTGCAGTAGTGACACCTATCGTCGTTGTGATTTTACGATCTCTTATGTGTAAAATTCAACTTTATGATGAGAAAATCGATAGTTTAAGCACCGACATTTTATTAGGAAGCACATTGATAGATCTTGAAATTGGTAAAGAATTGACGATTAGATCGTCGTATACACATGAGAGTTATTGCATTCGATAGAGCTTCAAAATGTGAAAAAGGCTGGCGTAAAAAAGTGATTTTGCCAAAAGTGATACATAAGAGGTCTTAAAGTCGCAACGACGCTATGATACAATTTCGACACCTAAGTACAACTAAGTAACTGACAAATGCAAATTTTATAGGAGAGCGAATTGAAGATTTCAATTTCTTTAATTCGCCGTGGCTAAGCCCCTATATACGTTTGAGAAAAAAGTATGTTGGGTTAATTGAAAAAATAAAATAAACTTGTATGTGGTAAATATAGGTATATAGATGCCAAAAATGCAATAAAAACCGTTTCGTGTATCTGGCAGATAAATACGTATACTTAGCGGTGTCGATTTGTAACATGAATGAAAACAACTGAACTGATTAAAGGCGAATGCTCGTCAGTGAGGCAGTAAGTATTGTAACGTAATGCTCAAAATCGAATCATGGATCCGAATGCTCCGGTGCGGGGAGAGCCTTTAAGACATCAAACTCTGGTAGTCTATCTATATTTATACAAATAAATAAAATGGAAGTGTCTGTTTGCAATGTCAAAATCAAAGCTTTTTACTAAATGCATATGAATGTATAATATATAGGTACGGTACTTATAACAAAAAAACATTTTTTTTTCATTGTTGTCTGTCTCTCTGTTTGTTCCGGCTAATCTCCAAAACGGCTGGACCGATTTTGATGAAACATCCACTGGTAGATAGCTGATATTATAAGGAGTAGCATAGGCTACTTTTATTTTAGAAATAGCTACGCAGGCGAAGCTGCGGGCAGCTGCTAGTGTAACATAAAACAAAACTCACTTAAATTCAAGCATTGGATACAAGTAAGGATTTACAATGCTAACCAACTTACTTTACTTTGAGGCGCTGATTCCTGACATACAGGTTTTTACCTAGTTTGGGTTTCAGAGGCTTCATATAATTCTGTAACTCATATTATGTCAATAAAGATTATTATTATTATTACTTTATCTTACTACTACACTGAAAAACTTTTTAAGTTGATTTAACCTTTTTTTAACCTACATTTTGGGTTAATATAGCACCTACCGACATGACTTGTTAAATCAACAAAAATTTTGTCCTAAAAAAAAAATGTCATGGAACAGTTTTTTTAATACAATTTAATGTCAACTCAACCAAAAGGAAAGAACAATATAAAAATCAACTATTCGGTTTTTCAGTGTAACCCGCGACTTCGTCCGCGTGAAATTTCTTGTTCCCCCGTTCCCAATCCTTTCTCGAGATATCAACAAAAAACCCGTTTTGTACAAAATGTATGAGAAAGTGATTCTGTGTGTCTTCTTCAGTGTCTCCAAAGGTGTTACGAGCGTTCAACCTGTCAACATCACATTTCTAGAGGTTTACGTGATTGTTTTATTGCATTTTTTATTTTAAATGAATGAATGAATATGAATATTTTTTAAATGAAAGTACTTTTTGTTTTGCCAAGCACTAGATCGTTGTATTTTGTAATTATTTTTTGGCATTTACTTTATAGCAAATACAAGTATTCAGTCGTAATACTGCAAATAGAATATAATTAACAATTTGTCAATTTTTATTTTACAGTAATGCTATTCTAATTATATTAAATTTCAGTCAAAATAGTGCAAGTAGGTATTATTTTTCTTGTGCCGAATGTTCGGCATCTGAACCGAATTTCGGCCGAATGCCGTTCGGTTGAACCGAATGTGAACCGAATTTCGGCCCATCCCTAATTAGTATTAATTATAATTTTGATAACATTATAATAAATAAATAGTAGTAAAAGCCATCGTTTATAAGTAAATAATCTCAATTTTCATTTCATTTTATTTTTTATACTTAGCCTATGTCACTGAGGCTTTATGAGTAAATATCACTAGTATCACCGGTGGTTCAGTTCGGTAGTACTAGTGGGAACAAAGGTTGGGAACAAACAGTCTCACTAGTACCACTAATATTAATTAATATAAATGGTGGTACTATAGAGAACGAAATTTCCCGCTAGTACCACCGGTGGTACAGTTGGGTGGTACTAGTGAGAACAAAGTAAAATTACTGTAAAAAAAAATTCATACCTTCATACTTATAAATACCAAAGATCTAGTTTTTTGCTAAAAAATGTAGTACTTTGATTTAAAAATAAAATAATCTCGAAAATCCTCTAGAAATGCGACTTTGCCGCACAATTATACAAAGCAACACAGTAGGTATAACTAATCATTTATCCAACGTGACAGACATAGTATCTCTCACTAATGAGACAAGGTATGCGACAAACGATCTACGACCTAAGCACGTGTTTGTTTGGTATACACTAACTATAAAATTTACTAACAATTTTTTCCTTTACACTTAAATGCAATTAAAACGCTATACATAAATACCTTTACGCATGGATTTTCCTATGACTCATTTTTGAGAAAAAAGCCTACAAATAACACGAATAGAAAATAGTCAGTTAAGAGGGTGTAGTATGCCCTCTTAAGGTAAACAAAGAATCAGCATTGCCATACAACGTGGCAATGCTGTCAGTCTTTCGGGCACTTTTCCTGTTGACAGCGATGCAGACCAATTTTTTGATGCTCTATGATTCATTCCCCTCCCCTTTTTAATATATTTGTACGTGTTGTTTGAGACTGTTAGCTTTTAAATTATGTTAATACTAGATTTTGCCCGCGATTCCGCCCGCGTGGATGTCGGTTATCGCTTAAAAAGTAGCTAATGTCCTTCTCCCAGGCTATATCTCTGCCAAACTTCATGACGATCGGTTAGCGGTTTAGGCGTGAAAACGTAACAGACAGACAGACAGAGTTACTTTCACATTTATACCTAATATTAATAATATATTAGTATAATTATTATATTAGTATGCGCGGCTCCGCCCGCGTGGATGTCAGTGGTAACTGAAACCGAAATTTGCAACCCAACGCGGAATCGTTAGGTTGCAGATTTCAGTCTCGGGGGGGGGGGGGGGATTTATCACGCTGATGTTTTACGACTGTGGCATCGATTTTCGCAACTATTGAACAATGAACATTTCCCACCCGTCACCTTTCACCCCTAGGGGATTAAATGGTGGAGGGGTGAAAGTCTCAAGCAAACGAAGTTGCATGTTACAACAACGGTGGATAAAAACTATAAATATGAACAAATGAAAAGAGGAAAAGTCAGACATTTTCTTACGCTTATCTAAGATACTGGAATTTCTGACTTAGCCTTTTTTTTTTAAGATTTGCCTACTATCTATGCAAATATTTAAATAAACTCTACAGAGAAACTGGTATAATGAAATGGCACTTGTTATACCAGTTTCTCTAAAAATAAATACGGATTTTGTGATCTACGCATTGATATTGTTCTAACGAGCACCAAAATAAAGAGTTTTATTTTATCAACATGTATTGTTGATTTATTCAGCGTGAGAATGGTTGCACCTTTTACAATCCCTTCATTTACCCCAATTTTTTTAAATATATTACGATAGAGCATAATAATAAAGAAATAACTTATAATTATCTTAGTTCCAATATGGATAATCTAGTGTGTAAATAAAAATATAGATAATTACCGGAGATCGGAATAGGTATATTTAATTTACCTAAACTTCGAGGAAGTATGTAACTTAGAGTGGATAATACCTCCTCTAAAATCCCGGAATAATTATAATGACGTTTAAATCCCGGGATTAAAAACTCACTAATTATTTATTGGTTTTTCTAAACTTCGAGGAAGTATGTAACTTAGAGTGGATAATACCTCCTCTAAAATCCCGGAATAATTATAATAACGTTTAAATCCCGGGATTAAAACTCACTAATTATTTATTGTTTTTTTTTTCTTTATTTTCAGTTACAAATTATTGATTTGAAAAATCATATAACATTTTTAGGGTTCCGTACTAAAATTATTAAATTAAAGAGCTTTTTTAGCAATAATAGTACGTAACCCAAAAAAATGTGATATACGATTCTTCAAATCAATAATTTGTACTCGTAACTAGCCTGGGGAACTGGCACAATAGAACTCATAATGAAAGAAGCAAATATCAATCAACCAGCACTTATAGGATATGTGTTACTAAACAGTGTGTGGGAACCTGCAAGGAAAGCGTTCTTCGACGTTCGCATTGTAAATGCTGACGCTTCGTCTTACAGCAACCTCACCTGGCAAAAAACAGCACAGAGACATAGCCGAGAGAAACACTTAAAATACGACCGAGCAGCTGAAGACCTAAGAGCCTCATTCACCCCGTTAGTAATTTCATGCGATGGAGCCTTAGGAACTGAATATAACAGTTTTTTTTTAAAACCGCATCAAAGCTTAATGAGAAATGGGGACACGCATATTCTCAAATAGTGTACTGGCTGAAAGTAAAAATACAAATCTCAGTTATAAGAGCAGTTTCAATGAGAGTAAGAAGCACGCGAAAACATGTCAGGACCTTTCAATGTGAAGATGGAGCAGGAATACTTTTTTGACAGCCTGTTCTCATGAAACAGAAATACTTGTTTATTTTTATACAGCGTGTTACGGAAAGGGTATATACATATCAAAGGCACGGATTCTTTTGGTGATAAAAAACTACAGGGCAATATTTTTAATACCTATACCTACATAAATAAAATGTTAAGAAACATTTAAATAAAAATCAAATGTTTCCAATGGAATTCTACACATCACTGGACCACGTCAGCTGATCGGTGTCAATAAACTACACACAAAGAAACGGCGGTTACACGTTTTTTATGATTTAAATTTAATAAACTATCGAAATAAAAAAAATATTAAGCATTTTCTAGTTAGTGCTTTTGAGCTGAAATTTTGTACAGAGATTCTGAACCAGATACACTCTTCACCCCGTTTGTATGGATATACCCTTTCCGTAACACGCTGTATAGGTATGTGTGTGCAATGTATGTAGTGTTTTTATATTTATCATTCGTTCATAGTATTTAAAATATTTATTTACTTTATTAAATGACATGTATATAATTTGTAACTATTGTTAATTATAAAGTTAAAACTCAAACTAGCTTATTTGAAATAAATAGCCTAAAACTTGAAACCTAAAAACTTTTTTTTTAAATATATTTATGTAGACAGATAGATAGATCATAGATCTTCATGTATTTCTGCACAATCCGTTATATTTATTTTTTATTTTTATTTTTACTATAAAGAGTCCGACCGAATGTCGTTTCAGTTTTCGATTTCGGCAAATCAATACTAATAATTCGTTTTCTCCGAGAAAATCCGTCGTTAAAACAATTAAAAGCACAATAATAAAATAACTAATTTAAGTAAACGCTGAAGAATTGCTGAAAATTGTCTTTTCTCACACAACTTACTGATCGTTTGTTAATAATTACACCTCTGAGAAAGTACATATTATAATGGTTAATTTTCGTGTGATTTAAGTTCATAACGGTTTGATTTAATGATTAAATGACTGACCCAGTATTTGTTTTACTTAAATTTACTAAACAAAAACCTATCAAAAAACAAAATGCTCATCAGGGCGAATATCGTTTTGGCCGAAAAAAAAAAATACATTTTCGGTTTGTAAAAATACATGTTTATACAAACGTTAGACATAAAATATTATCAAAGATATTAAATTTATTTTTGTTTTAAGTCGTTAAATAATATTTAATTATTTATTATTTATTTATTTAAACTTCTCACACACAATAAGATATAAAGGCGGACCGATTATTCTAACTGAAATTGATTTTCTTAATTTTGCCTTTGTATAAATTATTATTATTATATATTATTAACATCATTTTTTTTTTTTTTTAATTTAATTATGGCACTCCAACGAATTATTCACAAATAATTTTTTTGGGGTATTGTAGGAACAATTAAACTTAAAATCTAGAGTGAATTTGTCACTTACAGGTGTACACAATATATATCACTTCATAATATACAGGTTACCATTAATGTGACATATGTAATAGATTAGGCAGAATTTTAGCTAATCATCATTATTTATTACTAGCTGCGCCCCGCGGTGTTACCCGCGAACACTATATTCTTTCGGGATTAAAAGTAAATCCAGGGTGTCAGCTACGTCCATACCAAATTTTTTTAAATTGATCCAGTTGTTTGAGCGTGAAGAAGAGACAAACGTACACACACACTCACAAACTTTCGCCTTTATAATAGTAGTGTGATTTTAGAATAATATTTACATAATTTAAAAGTTAATAGTCTTAAAATAATAATAATAATCCGTACAAGTATATGAAAATGAGGGGAAAGAATGAATGGGGAATCAAAAAATTCGTCCGCATCGCTGTCAATCATCATTAATCTATGTAATTTGACTACCTCGTTATTGCCTCCGATCCCTTTCACAACACTATTGATTTCAAACTCCCGGGGGTTGGAACACAACCCTCGGAGATTTTGTTTCAACCACCTCAGGGGTTGTGTTTCAAATAATTATTTCTTGATAGTCCTTAACTTTAGAGAAAGAAAGAAAACAAAGAAAAAGTATTTATTGGGACTCGTACAAGAAGATCACATTTTAAACTAAACACACATAGCAACATTTAATAAAATTAATAAAAAACAAAAAAAAAAAAGTTCTGTACGGGCCCAAAAGGCTCATATCTCAGCATGATGCTGCGACATTTAAACATAAGTGTCACAGCGCTGGTATATGGGCCCGCTGTGATGTCACGGACAAATACAGAAACAAATAAAATAAAATAAAAACGGCGAAGTGCCAGTCGGACATGCGCACGAATGGTTTCGCACCATCTATATATATAAAAATGAATCCCTATTTCCCTTGGTCACGGCATCACGCGTGAACGGCTGGACCGATTTCGCTAATTATTTTTTTGTTGTGTTTGTTATTGTCAGGAGAAGGTTCTTATGTAAGAAAAATTTAAGAAAGTTAAAAAAAAAAAATTGTAAGAAAACGACCATATTTACATTTTTATTGTAATACATAATAAGTAGGTAACTCTATCTTCTAATGTAACTTTATGGCGTTTGACATAACTTGTCAGTCATCATTTGGTAGGTCTGAGAATAGATTTTATAAAAAAAAAAAAAAAAATTGAAGGATTTAGTTAGGTAGGGTAGGTAGGGTTGGTAGGGTAGGGTAGGGTAGGGTAGGTAGGTGGGTAGGGTAGGGTAGGGTAGGGTAGGGTAGAATAGGGTAGGGTAGGTAGGTAGGGTAGGGTAGATAGGTAGGTAGGGTAGGGTAGGATAGGGTAAGGTTAAGGGTAGGGTAGGTAGGTAGTTTCCTTTGCGCGTAGACAAACTGCCACAGTCAAATAGCTTTTGACAGAACGAAGTCTGTCGGGTCAGCTAGTTATCTATAAAAACGGCAAAAAAATCATGTTTTTTGTATATAAATAAACATTAAATATTTGTTTTATTTTAATTTAACTATTTATTTTTAAAATGAATATATAATTAAATATTCTGTGAATATTTCAAGCGTCTACCTGTTGCCGTTATCAATATCGAGCAAAAACGAGCAAAAAAATCACGTTTGTTGTATGGGAGCCCCCTTAAATATTTATTTTATTCTGTTTTTTTTGTATTTGTTGTTATATCGGCAACAGAAATATATCATCTGTGAAAATTTCAACTGTGTAATAATAAATATCACGGGTCATGAGATATAGCCTGATGACAGACGGACAGACAGGCAAACAGACGGACAGCGGAGTCTTAGTAATAAGGTCCCGTTTTACTCTTTGGGTACGGAACCCTAAAAATAGATATATGTGAAATAACATAAAATAAAATATTTATTTAATAATAATCATTGTAATCCGCGTGCCAGAACCAGACGTAACAACATTTACTTGTCTATGCTAATAAGGGGATCCGCTAAGGTAGCCCGCGAAATTCCAATTTCATAAAGTTTTTTTTTTGCAAGTTGGAGGTCAGTGTCAGGTTGTATGTTGATTAATAGTAGATTGTTATACAAGGGGATAAAATAAAAATAATAAAATAATAAAATGATCAATTTTTATACGAGGTAGTAAATAGAGCTTCAGCGAGGGAGTAAATAGAAACCGAGTTATAATGGGTTTTTAGCGCCGTGTGTTACATTCTACTTTTTACTACAATTGCGAGAAAATAAAATAATCCAATATATTGTATTGGATTATTTTATTTTCTCGCAATTGAAAAAATAAATTACGGCCACTAATTTAATTTGCAAATTAGAGAAAAAATCTAAAGAATTCGCGCCAACGTCTTCTACCGAAGAGATCGCCGCTTCTAGTTCCATTTTCAAAAAACAGAAAATAAAAACACTTTTTCCCCTATTGGTAAATATGGTCTGTCTACTGTCAGTATGGTACGATACAATGACGGCCTTTTTGAGCAAGAGGAGTGAAAAATATGATTCGCGACCGTAACAAATATGGCTTTACACAATTTTAATCATAAGAATCAGCAATACGTCATTTTGAGTTGTCTGTTAACAGACCTGATTATTTACTCAATAGTATAGTCTTAGCCCGTTTATCGATAGAAACGATTTAATAGCCGAAACCACGGTGATAGTTAGTGGGTAAAACTTAAATATTATGTTTCTTGTCACATTCTACACAAGACAAATTATTAGCATCAAAACCTGCGATCGAGGTTGATCGTAGATCAAAAACCAATAAAATCTCTAGAACAAGCGATTATAACAGTTTATTTTTTATTTTTTATTAATGTTCAAAATGTATATCGCAGAGTTTAATAGTTATTTATGCAACTGTTGTATAATAAGGGGTATTAAAACACGAATGTGGGTTTATCACATGAGTGTTTTAATACCTAATTATTACAGTTGCAAACAAGACTTTATCTACACCCATGACATGAATCCTCTATAAAAGGTTCTGAAACAGTTTTTGCAATACAAAAATGGCGGGATACGACGCTATGGTATAATATAGTGAAACGCGCGTGCGTGACAATGTTCTTTTTTGAAATTCATAAAGATACCACGAATTGAGTAGTGAGAATGGATGGGAGGATCCTTGTAAAAGCAAAGGAGTTGCATTATGAAATTCAGTACAACATTATAACTCCCGTTTGGATGCTATTATGGTTACTATGACACTGGGTGTTTTAATATTGGCAATAAGCTAACTGTTTCAGAAACTTTTATACAGGATTTATAGCATGGGCGTAGATAAAATATTATATACTAAAAGCCACAGAAGCCTTTGATGGCTTATATATGGCTAGTGAGTTCGAAAAAATATGTATAATATAGGTACTACAAAGAAACAAATTTAGACGGTAAGTTTATAAGTCTTTCCTCGTCATATAATATGTTAATAGCACAATTAAAGATGGTAGAAGTGTATTTTGTATTTTTAGTTAAAAGAACCCATTATTTTCTAAAACAAAATGAAGGCAATTACTTCGAAACAATGGATTTAACCGTCACAATTTATGCAATAGTGCAATCTACACATGATTAACTTATAAAACAGAAAACCATTGCAGCACAAAAAATCATAAAACTGAAATGAATGAATGATTACCATAACTGTTCGTACGACTTTACAAGTTATTCTTGTCGGCTATTTCGTTATGGATCGGTATTTGCAATATCACAAGAAAGAAAATTTACATTCGGCAATAAAATCACAATAAAATCAAGCGATCCGCGCACATATGGTGAATTTCATTTTATATTGCGATAATAATATTTGAACATTCCATTCGGAACACAGATGGAATCGATTGCCGATTCCCGGCCACCGTAGGCGCGGGCTTGCGGACAGCGAGCAATGGGCAGCTTGCCGTCTGGTAAGGACCAGGCCGGGATCGAGGGCGCGTTGTGTTCCACGCGCGTCTCAAAGAGATGTCAGCACGAACTGACGGGGTCCGCTAGGACTGATGCCTGCCAGGGTTGCGGGTTTGTCCTAAAGGGATACCGTGGCCCTGGCACAGAGGCAACTGAAGGAACACGTGTGGGTTTTAGTTAGTAAAAGTCTGACACGCTCTCCCGCTCCGGCCAAAGCGGGAGAAGTTATTTGATAATTTCCCATCCGAAAAAAAAAAGATATTAAGACATTGACCTATACAAGAGCGCTGAAAATTTCTTAAATGATTGTGATCTTGTTGCTACACGAACTGGGTGAATTTAGTAATCTTACTTAAAGACATGCGCAGTGAACTTAGTCATAATTAAGCTTATCACAAAATAAATTAGAAAAGAGATAGTGTTAAATAATTAAAAGTGTTTACCTAATACTGGTCCAACGATGAACATGTACGCTAACATGATCAGCACTATTTGTGCTCTGCGCGAACCTTCTCGCACTTTGAACGCCACATTCACTGTCGCCACTAAGTCTCTCACAGAAAGCACTGTTAATATACTTGGCGTCTTATCGCTCTCTACTTCTTTCGTCTTTTTTGTCTTCTCTTTAAGTCTTAAGACGATGTAAACAAACCCGACGAGATAGAACACACACGCTATAGAGGAAACACCATAGTAACCAAAACGTTGGATCATTATTCCACTAAGCGCCATTCCAATGGGCCTGCTAAGAGTCATTATTGCAGTAACAATCCCTAAACGAAAAGTCCTTTCAGATTCACTAGTTATGTCAGTGATGTAACTGTAGACGGCCATGGTCATGGCGACGCGCCCGCCAGCCAGGGCCGGCGGCAGGCCCTCCATCAGCGCGGTCTCATTCACCCCAACTTGAAGGAAGAATACCGTACTCAATATAATACCGATGGCAGATATAAACTTCCCTAGAATTGGTAGCACCATAAAGGCTTTTCGGTTTCCCGTTCGATCGCTCCATGCTCCCAAGAAAAGAGTTAGTATTCCTGGCAGACCTGTCTGTAGCGGGAAACTCCAAGCAGTCATCGAAGCGACCATTGTCTGCACATTTTTTTCTTGTACCGTATAATTGTGAGTGCGTCCCTGCATTATATGCGCGCAGGTTTGCGCATCGTATTGTAGATTTACTAGACATGATTTCTCTAAGCACAAATTCTGGACAGCTAAACCCGCGAGTACACTCGGCAGCAAGTAACAAATAACAAAAGGTTCAACTGTAACTTTTGATCTAAAAGCCCAGGACTCTTTCAGGAATTGTTTCAGTCTTTTGCTCAATTTCGTTTCTGTTTTCTTGAGCTCGGTGCCGTATTGTATGTTGCACTTGCATGGTTCCACACTCGCGATCTTTTCTCCGGGCACTTCGACCCGTAACGTCATTTTGACAACAGTGTACCACTTTATTGTTCATTTGTTTTTTAACATAATCTAAACACGAACAATTTTGTTTAAAATCGTGCGTTAGTAATTGAGTAAAAAAGTATATTTATTATTGGATTTTTTTTCAAGTGTATTTGTTTTAATTTTTGTATCACAGGGAGCACGTTAACGTTTAACGGGGGCGAGTGCTCGGTTGCGCGTGCGACGGTTGATTGCATGTGCGCCGCGGCTGCTGCGAGCGACACCAGTTTTGTTACTGCCTATCAGCTGGCTGTTGGTACAGTTTAATTTGTACTTTATTATGTTATCACGTGGCCGCGCTGCGCTCCTACTCGTGTGTTTTCAAACTTTGATTAATAATTGTAATTGATCATATGCAACATTATGAGCTAATCAAATCTTCGCCGTAACTCCTTTATAAGTTCATACAATGAGAAATATTCCATAACGGTTTATTAAAGAGGGATGCGGTTATTATAATGTAATTAAGATTTCTCCGAAGTAAATATATCACGAATAAATTATATCACTAGTAATGGTTAAGCAACAGTTACTTAGTTTTTTTTTTTCTAACTTAAAGCCTCCTTCTTAGACATAAAGTGAGAGAGACAAATTAATTAGTGAGGGTTTATTAAGGCCTATTTTTACCTACTAGGCCTAACTACGTACTAAATATGTAGGTCATCATTATCGTCATTACAGCCGAAAGACGTCCACTGCTGGACATAGGCCTCCCCCAATTGGGGGGGTTTGCCATAATCGCCACGCTTGGCAGGCGGGTTTACGATCGCAGTATGGTGAAAAAAAAATTACGCGTTGTTTCCAAACCTTACATTACGCCTGTTTTCTCCAAAGGACTAAAACCTTTGGGGTCATCATCATCATTTCAGCCGAAATACGTCCACTGCTGGACATATGCCTCCCCCAATTGGGGGGGTTTGCCATAATCGCCACGCTTGGCAGGCGGGTTGGCGATCGCAGTATGCTGTTAAAAATGCATACAGAACGCTGCTGCCCATTCTCTAGTAAGTCCCTTAGTCGCCTTTTACGACACCCACGGGAGGACATGGGGTGGTGCTATTCTTTACGTCCGGCGCCACACGGAAGGCTGTATTATGTAGGTAATAGTTACGAATATAACAAAAACCCTTGCAGACTATGAAGGAATCGAGAAGTCATACATGCTTCTAGAAAATAGCATAAACAGCTTTTCTGCTCCAAATTGAAATCTGAACACAGAAATCTGACCTTGCTATGATCGCATTTGAACTTCACATTCTGAAACTCTTCATCTGTGAAGAATCGTGAAAACAAATGGCCTTTGGATCATATTTACATGAAATATGGTGATGTGATGTCTTTAAAACTAATTTTGTATTGCAGTGTGTTCCAAATACAATAATAACGAAGGCCAATTATTATTATTAAGACTTCATGAACAAGAGAACTATAAATAATATGTTTATGTACTTAGGTAAGTAACACGTACTAATACATGTGTGTGTATATACAGGTAGGTATGTATGTACATAGGTACGGTTTATTTACATGCCATCTTTTCATACTAATATTATAAATGTGAAAGTAACTCTGTCTGTCTGTCTGTCTGTATGTTACGTTTTCACGCCTAAGCCGCTGAACCGATCGTCATGAAATTTGGCAGAAATATAGCCTGGGATACGGAGAAGGACATAGGCTACTTTTTTACGCGATATAACCGACATCCACGCGGGCGAAGCCGCGGGCAGAAGCTAGTATACAAATAAATAAAAGTGTCTGTTTGTAATGTCAAATAAAAGCTTTTTACTATGTATTTTTACTAGTATGGAAACCACATATATATGTATATGCAATAAATTATACCACATACTTGTTATTGCTTTTTCTGACGATATACATAAAACGAACAAAATTGGTCGCGAAAAAAAAAATCTGCTGCTTCCTATATTTATGTTCGCATAACTCGTCCAAATGTAGGGAACAGCTGATATTTTTCGCAACCGATTTCGTTAATTTTTTATATATCGTCAGAACAGGTGATAACAAGTATGTGGTATAATTTATTACATAAATGTAGTTTCCATACTGTATACGGTAATTATAACAAAAAAAAAAAATATATAATAATAATAATTGTCTGATCTCTGTTTGTTCCGGCTAGTCTCCGAAACGGCTGAACCGATTTTGACGGGTCTTCGCTGGCAGAGTTACTGTAATAAGGAGTAACTTAGGCTACTTTTTTTTTAAAGCCACGCATTTGGTCCACGGGCAGCAGCTAGTTATTAAATAAAGTGGTAAAAAGATGTTTTTACTACGATATTGTTTAAATTTATAGGCCATAAACTATGCCTTTTCAACAAAATCAAAGACAAAATCAAATTATTTATTTTAAATCTGCTGAATCTACACATAAAGGCACTACTGAACGACAAAATTTACAAAAAAAAAAAAAAAAAATACATATTTCTATTTGCCCCTTTGAAAAGGTAGTTACGTATGGATAAGAATTGGGAAGAAACTCCACACTTCCTCTTTTTTAATTTCAATAATATTTTATATACATTTATTATATAATTATGTGAAGACTAACTAACTACAGTGTTATCAGTGGCAACAGAAATTATTTATATATGAAATATATATTTAAAAAAAAATACGTATTTTTAAAACAATGAGGTCAAGAGAAAAATAACCAATCAGTAATAATAAAAATAAAAACAAGTCTTTAATTTGACATAAAAATAAAAAGGACGGCTTCTATTAATAGAGCGTCAGTTTTTATCAATAAGAGTTAAAGTTTTCAGAACTTAAAACACTCTCTCTGAAAAACCAATTTCACATGAATAAAATTGATCAATGATTTATCCATTTCGATTACTCTAAGTGAACAATTACTAGTCATCAAAATTCTTAATGGCATAATGTATAGCACGTAATATATGCGCTCCAATTTTTCCCATAAGTCGGTCAAGAGGACTGACGTTGCGTAATGTGTGTATTATCAAACAAATTAGATGCCTTTGACAATGACCATATTTTATAATTGAACGAACAATCAGATACATTTTTGTCTCAAGGCTTAGGTGGAAATGGTTTTGCAATTAACTATGCACTACTTAGATGTAGGCCGGTGGCTAAGTAATAACAGCCACTAGGGTCGATCGATCAGGTTAAGCTACGCTTGCCACGGTTGGTCCGTGGATGGGTGACCATCTTTACATACCAAGACCCTTAGATAAATGATTGGTCTCGCTGCGGTCGAGTGCAGCGAGACCAATCATTTATCTATGCCAAGACCCTCTCCGTGCCTCGGAAAGCACGTTGAGCCGTTGCCGCGTTGGTCCCGGCTGTCATTCGTGAATCTTTGAGAGTCGTTACGGGTCGTCAGAAGCCCGAAAGTCTGACAACCAGTTTTACCAAAGAGTATCGTATATTAGATAGAATACTCTTTATTATTATTAACACGAACGGGATATTTACCATGTTTATTATTTGTTGTGAGTTCCCGATATTTCGGCGCTGTTACAAGCACCATGATCACGGATAAACTAAAGTCATTGCGGGTGGGTATTTATGAGCAGACAAAACGGTCTACCCTCTTTCTTGTTCGTTTTTTGCACTCAGTACCGCTACCACTGTCACTCGCAACTCGATTCTGTTCCCGACACACGAAACTGACTGTGTCCGCTCGCGAACTTTTTTAGGCACTTCTTCGGTTTTTACACAGCTGAACTATTGGATTCCAGGCTCTCGACGGTTGAAACCCATCATCCTATCAATAATAAACATGGTAAATATCCCGTTCATGTTAATAATAATATTAGTGACCATGACAGTTTAAGAACTTAGAATACTCTTTATTGCACACCATAAAAATTACAGATTTAGGTATATGTAGACATTCTACAAGGGGTAACACAATGGGCAGTCTTTTCGCTAAAAGCGATCTTTTAAAAACAACCTTTGGATGGATTATAGGAGAAGGAGAGACAATACTGCAGGTAGTCTGTGGTGTACCATTTATATAATTAAACAGGGTGGATTTTTGAGATGGGGCAGTAAGGGCAGGTATTAACTATTGTAGCTACAGGAAAACGGTCTAACAAGACTGTCTTTATTTTATTGAGATATTTTGATTGTCATTCACAGATATTGAAAAAAAAAAAAAAACGGTTCAGCAAGCAAGACAGTGGGCCATTCTCACAAAAAAAAAAAAAAACTGGTTGTCTGTAAAGTTGGTTTTACGGACGATAGTTTAACGTGACAACGTCATAACATTGATGCGGCGCAAGCGTACAATGAGCGTAACGGGACAACGAGCGTAAAGGGACAATGAGTCATCCTTTTTCGTGCATGCAGCCGGCGTTCATCGATTTATTAGACGTTGTCACGTCAAAAATGTTTGGTTCTAATCGATCCTGTTTCTTATAATGATCATAAAACTATTAAATGAACTCAGGTTCCCCGACCTTTGCTCGGAAGCGAAGCGTCAGCCCACACCATAGCTGAGCCTGTAGCTTTAAATTCCCCTGATAATAATCATAACCCTGATTTTATCCAGCCACCGTCGGTCCCTTACCGTCCTCCTTCCGACTCTGCCCTAAACCGAGGTCGTACCCCACAGGGGGTGCCCTTAGCGCGTAGTCGTTTAGTTTACAATTTTTACGCCCTGGCTGGAGGCTTTAAAAGTTCGACCTCTAATGATTAACTCTGAAATGCCCTAGATAAAAAAATAAAAAAAATATCAACTTAGGTTTGAGTACTAGAAAAGTTGGAAATCGCAAAAAACTTGTCCCATACATTTCGTAAAAAATTCCAACTTACTTTTTTTTGGACAGACTGGCCGCTAGTAGCAGTACCCAGTTACTGGGTTGTGAAGGTAAGATAAGACGTCGCTCCATGTCAAATACAGGTATTCAGCTGCATTTGGTTAGACTGGAAGCCGAACCCAACACAACATCAAAGTTCTATATGGGTCCTAAGTACTATTCCAAGGTCGGGTCTGTAGTCCTAAGTGAAGTTGAGAAGTCATTGGGTTTTTTCGTTAAGAATTTCTCAGTAGCAACCCGGAGTCTGGATTTGTGCCCGGTTGATGGCAATATGCTCGCCGCCTATCACATGGGACTTCAATGTAACTGGCGAAATGGGTTTACTTTAAGTGCACCTCTGCCCAACGCTTGGGGATTACAGGTGTGATGTTTTGTTCATGATAACTAAGTTAATGATAAAACAGGACAGTCTTTGTTATTTATTTATTTACTCAATATGTCTTACGAGCTAACAGATAGGGGACTACCGATAGAAGTGAAAACTAAGTAACTTGTGAATTGCATTATCGAGCTATTAGATGATTAATTTCGAATTAGTTTTGGTTTATAAAGAAGTGTTTATGATCAAGGATTAAAGTTGAAATTGTTAACACTTCTTAACAAACCAAGAGTTCGGTGACAATGACGCGAGTTCCATGATTTTTGTTCACCCAAAAAGTACACATCCATACTAATCCATACTTATATTATAAATGTGAAAGTGACTCTGTCTGTCTGTCTGTATGTTACGTTTTCCCGCCTAACCGCTGAACCGATCGTCATGAAATTTGGCAGGGATATAGCCTGGAATATGGAGAAGGACATAGGCTACTTCTTTATGCGATAACCGACAACCACGCGGGCGGAGCCGCGGGCATAAGCTAGTAATATATATACAACAGTATACATATAGCTAATGGAAAGCGTTCGGTGACGATGACGCGAGTTCCATGATTTTTGTTCACCCAAAAAATTCTCAACGCGCCTAAAGAAGTTTTCACCTCAAAAATTGGTCTTCTCAAAGGCTGCCAAAATTGTGCAGCTAACAAGACGAATATTTCCGCGCTACATGTAATATACCTACATATATATCGCGGAAATATTCGTCTTGTATTCAAATACGACTAGTTTTGTCATCATATTATATTATATATTGAAATACTTAATTTACACCTTCAGAAGGTGACGGAGATTTCCTGAAACGTTTGATTATAAAAGTAGAAAAAATATCGGCAAAAAAAATGAAAATGTTAGAAACAAAAAATCAATAAACCCGACTGTAACTCAAAAGTACAAAATGAGCTCAGTTTCAAGCAGTCTGATTTAGTTCGTAGCAACTGGAATCGATTCTGAGATTGAACCTAATATCTGCAAAAAGCTGCATCAGATTGTTTGAAAACTTTTTTATTTTGAACCCTTTAGTGTGTTATAATTTAGGATTCGTCTCCCCAAGCCCAGTATTTAGATACTCCACATGGTCATGGTACATATTTTTTTTCCAAGGCATTACCTAATTACGTCTTAGATCCGTCATTTAGATTATTTTTTTAAAACAAAACCTAGCCCATAATCATTTCACGGTTTCGACTAATCAATAGACACCTCATTGATTAAAATCCATTCAGCAACCGTTGGGATGCTTCAAGAGTATAAAGAATGCCACATACTTACATATCCGGATACGCGTGAAAAATATAATCCTCCCTTTGCTGTCGGGTATAAAACAACAAGAGGTTAGAAAGAAAAAGTTTCAGGGATGAATATTAAGTTGTTGAAAGGTTAACTTAGTTTGATCCTAAACTTGTTTAAGTAAACCATGTTTGACTTGAAAGTAGTGCGCAATCGTCGTTACTTTTCGTCTAACTAAATGATTCGTACAATTTTTTTTTTCAGTCAGTTATTTGATGGCTCAGCAAAGTACCAACTTGCTGCACTTGACTCGGTGGAACGCAGAGCGAAAAGGCTTATAGGCGACGAAACGTTGGTGTCTAGGCTTCACAGCCTGGCTCATCGGCGTAATTTTGCTTACCTGTCGGTCTTCTACAGACTGTACTTCGGAGCATGTGCGCAGGAGCTCCACGACTGATCCCACCATCGCTCTTTTACTACCGCACAACCAGACGTCGGACGTACTGCAGGGTACTACGCGTAATTGGTTGATATCCCGTCCAGTCGTACTCAGCGCTTCTCCTCCACATTTATTATGCGCACAGCCAAAGTGTGGAATTCTCTGCCAGCGTCTGTGTTCCCTTCCACATATAACCCGTCTGCCTTTAAAGCAAGAATAAACAGGCATCTTCTGAGCACGCTCGATCTATCATATACCTCATCCATCGCTTTCTGTCGGGCAAGATCAAGGTCGAGAGCAGGACCAATCAGTTCCCGATGGAAATTGCTAATCCATTGCTTCATGTGTTTGCTAAATTCGTCTGCTCAATAACATAATAGGGATGATGACTAAAAAATATTTTTTGTCCGTCATGTTGATTATTAAAAAATATTGGAAACGTATTTTTTTTCTTTTTTTACGTCACACCTGGCCATAATGTGAGTTTTACCGCCCGCTACGCGTACAGTAAAACTCGCATTGTAGCCAGGTGAAGACGTAAAATTGTGTACTCACCACGGGCAGTAAAAAAGAAAGCCCTGTATCGCATATTTACAACCCTCGGCTGCGGCTCGGGTCACAAATACCTGCGATTTCGCGCTTTCTTTCTTTTACAGCCCTTGGTAAGTAATTTACTATTACGTAATCATAACATTACATCGATACATTGAGTTCAGATGTGGCATGATGTCACTTCTCAGTAGATTTTATACGTAGCTGTGCGTAACGAGCCTCCATTCCCCAAGTTTAATGTGTTTTATCTAAGTCATTTTTTATTAATTTGATAAAGCAAAAAGTACGTCACTAATTTTTTTTTATTATCTGTTGACGGACTAAACAGTTTTTCTTTTTTTTTACCCAGGACATACCTACACACCAAAAAAAGTGTAGGTATGTCCAGGTTATGCTAGTGCATAACCTGATTAAATTTTTTAAATTGAACTTTATCAGGAAAAATTCTTTGTTGTGTGTTTTCTTTAAATATAAATACCCTGTTTGAAATTAAAAAATAAAACTATTTTTTATTTTTTATAAAAAAAATATAGTAATTAATCATAATGTAATTGTAACAGAAATTTGATAGAACGAAAAAGACTGTTTAACCAAATTTAAACAACAATTTATTAATAAAAGGTTTATATTCTATATAATAGAACTCCTCACCGGGTTCGAACACATGCTGTGATCCTCCTGGGCATCCTGAGAATCAAGTTATCTAGCATTTCTTAAGGTAACCTGTCCCATTCTTGAATAGCGGCTTCCCTGAGCTGGCAATGTCTGTGGACGTGGCTGGCGGTTCCAAACAGCTCGAAGCAAGCTAAGAGCATCCCACGCGTGCTCTATTGGGTTTAAGTCAGGCGAGCCGGCAGGCCGGTCCAGTCTTCTAGTCTAAGCACATGAAATCATAATATAATCTACCGTAACAAAAGAGATTTCGATTTTTCAAAGTGATCGCAAACTTTTTTTGATGTGTATATCCCTATTATCGCTATGAATGTTGATGAACATGTCAAAACGAAAGGCATTGCCCATAGCCTTTGTAAGTGCGTTACACGATTACCCCGCAGGTCTTTTTATCTGCTTCTTGAGTAGGCAATTTGAATCTTGAATTTATTCAAAGTCAATCGCATAAATTTCGATGGAGTTGGAAAGCACCGTGGGAAATAATTCCGTGATGATTTTGTAGACATTTGATGAATTTTAATGTTGGCTTCCCCTTTACGATACTTACATTATTTATTATTATAGGAAATCTGTAATTAACAATCAGTGTTCCAAGTTTTACGGTTATATCATGACAACCATCAAGTTTATTCAAAATTACTTACACTTTAATAAAAGTAATCGCACATTAATTATAATTGGTTCATTATTATTACTAATCAGTATTTAGTTCCGAAATAAAATGATAATAAAATTGATAGATAATAATTGTTGATGAAACTTAGAAAAAATCAAAGTGTGCCAAAGAGGAATGAATAGAAAGGACATGAACCACAGACTTAAATACAAAGTAAATAATACAACAATTAAAAGTAAAACTAAGGCAAAGGACGTGGCCATAAAGGTACTTGGATTGAAATGGAAATGGGCTGGACACTTCCAAAGAGCACCAGATGAAAGGTGAAAACCACCACCAACTGGTACCCACTGAACAAAAAGCGCAGACAAGATAGACCACAAATGAGATTATTATAAAAATAGTAGGTAAAATTTGGAGCAGAGTAGCTACAGACAGAATAGCATGGAAACGAATGGAGGAGGCTTTTACCGCTATTGACTAGCGGTCCTTGTACATAATGTTAAATAACGGTACATAGAAATCAAAAAACATATTATTACTAACATTATACGAGTCAAAGTAACGCTAATCATTAGTTAAGTCAAACAAAATTGTAGAAGGAAAAATAAAGCTAATTTTGAATGGATGGAGAGGGAGAGGAAGACCGAAGAAAAGATGGATGCAAAGAGTTAATGTCCATGTTCGGGGACACCAGTATAGAGGTATGAGGAACAGGGTGTAAAGTTCGCTCATATATCCTCCATAGAAGAGGGAGGATCTTCCCACCAGACGACTGTCGTGTCTGGTGGGAAACTGCTCGACGGTTGATGTTGGGATGTTGTATATACATATATGCTAGTCGCGCGATAACCTCTGATTGCGCGATACAGGATTTGTGACGTCAGGTCTTTGATGCGTAGTTCGCACGTGGCGTTGTAGATGCTGCCGCAGATGGATTGTGTTAGGAAAGATATGAAAGAGAAGGGAGTGAACGATAGCGTGACGA